>JAZHRO010000054.1:24015000-26415000 GCA_037157565.1 Thalassia testudinum | reverse complement strand
TCAAGGTAAAAACATAATAATTACCTTATTTATAATCATATATAAAAAGTTGAAAAAAATCTAAGTTAAAATAAACCTTCCAAACCTAGGTGTACATTTAGGTCCTTACTATTCATTGCAATCAGGTCCTTAATTTTCACATAGGTCCTTAGGTTTCCTAGGTCCCTGTCTTCTTCTTTTTCTCCTTCTTCAGCCAATTGAACGGCTGACGACGGAGGGTGACTCCACCGCTCGATCACCGCCCTGCCGACATCATTCTTCCTTCTCCAAGCTCTTGGAGCTTGCGTTCACCATCCCATCTTCATCCATCAGTCTGGATTACTCTGAAATCCTAATTTTTGGTGGGAGTTAACCTCACTTTCGTCAGAGACGATGCCGGAGGTTAACCTCCCCAGGCTTCTTCGTCGTCCAGACTTCGCCACCTTCTTCGTCACCATTCACTATAAATACCCCCTCACTCCCTCGATTTCTCTTAAGTTGGCTCCCTTCCCTCTTCTAACACCAAGCCGACCCAATAGGCTATTCGTCTGTAACTCCAGCAATCTTCCACACCATTCTCTGACTTCTTCTGTCCATCCTGATTAGCTGAGGAGCTTCGCCGAGGTCAGCCACTGTTACGAACGCACAGCTTTAGACGTCTTTTAAGACGTCTGGGATTCGATTTTTTTGCGGCACGCACGGTTTCGTCTGCGCGCAGAGCTGCGAACACACCCCCTCTCTTTTTCCCTCTCCCACCTGCGGGCGCAGGCTGCGCCCCTCTCTCTCTCTCTCTCTCTTTCTCTCCCCGTGTGGATTTAAAAAGCCTCTCCCTCACTCTCACCTCCTCCACCCCTTCTTTGTTTTCCAGCCGGTGCGCGAGTGCGAGCGCGAGTGAGCGGCGGCAGCGACAGCCGCGGTGAGTGCGGGAGGAGGTGCTGCGCGAGGGAGGAGGCGCTCGGCCGTGAGGGCCAGCTTGCCGGGGCTGCTAGAGCCAGCTGGCGAGGTGACGCGGGAGGCCTGCTGCAGCTCGAGCAGCAGGAGGACGAGGCGCAGCGCGGCCGTGCGTCGCGGACGGAGGGCGAGTCGCGCCTTGATTCTGGAAAATTTTCCAGAATCAGACGTCTGGGCTTCAAACCAGACGACGGGGAGGACGTCTGGAGAACTGTCCAGACGTCTGAAAGGTGAGTTATTTCCGTCCTTCCTCCTTTTCTTTGACCGTCCGTACTGAGAGAGAGGAATGGGTACATGCAGGTTCTGAGATTCGCCATCCAACGCGAATCAGACATCTGGCTGCAGTGCCAGACAACGGGAACGACTTCCAGACGTCCGGGTGACCATCGGACGTCTGCGAACTAGGCCAGATGCCCCCGTAGGCTTCTGGACATCTGAGAGACTACGTAGGACAAGGTACCATCTGATCCCCATTTTTAAGACGTCTGGAAGAAGTTCTAGACGTCTGATTTTGCACTGTTTCGTCGTTTTCGACCTGTTTGGGACCCGTTCGGAGTTCGTTTTCCGCGTTTCGAGTTGCGTCCTTTTCGGAATAAAATCCTCTACCCGTCTATAGTAGTTATATACTGTTTTGAGAAACTCCTTATGTTTGATCCTTGTGAAAGGACCCTGTTCCGTTGTAGTCTCGAGTGTTGCAGAGGCACGTGGGATTCCCGACCACGCCCCCAGTACGCCTGTTGTAACCGGTAGAGTGGCTTTTAAGTTTATTAGTATAATCTGTTAAATTATGGAACCATAAATAGAACCTAGGACATTGCATGAATCCTAGGAATGAGAAACTAGAATGAATGGTAGATCCCAGGGTGTTGCTTGAATCCTAGGGCTGGAAAACTAGATTGTATGATAGATCCTAGGGTATGGTATGAATCCTAGGACGGAAAAACTAGTGGAATATATGAATACTGCAGTCTTGGAAAAATGGAAAGGAACAAATAGCTACCTGTAAATTGAATTAACAGCTGCCTGTTATGAATAAATAAACGTGATTGAGAACATGGATTGTAAGGACGTGAAACTGGAAATTGAAACCTAGATGTTCTGAGTTAAAAGAGCTGGAACCCTACGGGGAATTAGGAGTGGATCTCCTGGAAAGAGAAAGGAATGGATCTGAGAAAGAAAAATGTGGTAGTGTGCTGTCTCTTGGGTACGTGGTACCAAAGGAAGCACCTGTTACCTGTTTAGTGCAGAGCGGAGCCAGCTGCCCCAGGGACCCGGGGTTAGGTCTGGCCAGTTTTTACGACTTGCTAGCCCTCGTGTACATAGTACCGAGGAGAGCTACTAGTGTAGGGAGAGCTCTAGCTACCCCACGGGCCCCGGGGTTCTACTAGCCTCCTACACTGACTTGTTAGGCCCACTGGGGCAAACCAGGGTAGTCAGGTGAGGGTGCGCGGACTGTGGAGGGGCAAGGCCCCTGTTTGGTTACTGTGGAGGGGTTGGACCCCTGTTACTGAGAGGGCTCTGCCCTGTACTGGTTCCGTGCTGTGCTTTGGGCGCACCCGTTAACGGAAACGACTGACCACGTGCCAGTGCGAGTTAGCTACCTGTGCGTTTATCGCACGTGCCGTAGTCACCATTACGTCTGTCCATGACCTTGGGGTGGTTGACTGAGAGTAGGATCATCACGGGGGACTCTCCCGGCCAGGAGAGCACCACGTGCTACTTCTACTTTTTGGAAAAGACTGCAATCAAGATCGTTCCCACGAGGAACATTCGAGATCAAGTGAAGGATCTGAGGAATAAATGAAATCGTGAGATAATTGAAAGACGTAAATAAAGAAAGTAACATAACATAACAGCTACTGTACACTCTACTGTTTCTTTAGTTTTAGTTGCCACTCTACTCAGCATTTTGCTGACGTGTTACACTCGTTACTTTTCAGGACCAGGTGTTGAGCAGCCAGGGTCAGCGGCTGCAGAGGACTCTGGGCCGAGTAGGGTCCAGTAGAGTTACCACTGTTCTTTTCTACCTCTTTTTGTTCCACTGTAGTGAGTACTTCTTGTTACTGCTGTACTTTTCTTTACCTGTAATTCATATTATGTTATGAATGTTGTTCTACTGTTGTGGTGGTATATACTGTAGTGGTTTCTTTCCTTACTGTTGTATTTTCTTACTGTTAGTTATATTCATGCTGAATGTGGTTTATTTTTCTGCTCTTTTGGTTACTTCCTCATTGGACGACTAGGTCTTGGGATTAGTCGAGTCGGTCCGGTTCTCGTGTCTCGTAGGGACTCGGGAATCGGGTCGTTACAAGATGGTATCAGAGCAAAGTCGTCACGAGAAGTGAATCAAGTGACTAGAAAATAACCAATTCACATGTCCATAACTAGAGTTGCCACCACAACATATCTTTTGACATGAGCTCTTAGACGTTTTCGTTAGGTATCGTTCCGTTTTGACGCATTTCGTTTTGTTTCGCGTCTCCTTGCAGGAGATGCCTCGTCGCGGGACTGGCGAGACTGGCCGCGTGCGCGGTCGAGGACGTGGTCGGCGAGGTGGGCGTGCCGTTGTCGACGTCTCGGTGGACCAGCCACCACTCCCAGGCATTCAGGCCCAGGACCTCGCCCAGCTGATACGGGACATTGTACGAGAGGAGCTCCACCCACCGCCCCGAGCGCCTCCTCCTGGGGCTGCAGAGGGGGAGTTGTTACGCACGCACTCCAAGATGTTTTTTTTAAGACGTCTGGGAGGCAGCCCAGACGTCTGACCAGACGTTTGGAACCCCTTCCAGACGTCTGGGATCTATTTTCGGTGGCACGCGAGGCTGCCTCTGCGCGCAGACCCGCAACCGCCTTCCTCTCTTTTTCCCTCTTCCTCCTGTGGGCACAGGTTGAGCCCTCTGTCTCTCTCTCTCTCCCCGTGCGGCTTTAAAAAGCCACTCCCTCTCCCTCACTCTCATCACCTCCGCTCCCTTCCTCTTCTCCTTCCAGCCGGTGCGTGAGTGCGAGCGCGAGCGAGCAGCGGCAACGACAGCCGCGGTGAGTGCGGGAGGAGGTGCTGCGCGACGGAGGAGGCGCTCGGCCGTGAGGGCGAGCTTGCCGGGGCTGCTAGAGCCGGCCGGTGGGGGGTGCAATTGACGTGGGGTGACGCGGGAGGCCTGCTGCAGCTCGAGTAGCAGGCGGACGAGGCACGGCGCGGCCATGCGTCGCGGACGGAGGGTGAGTCGCACTCTGATTCTGGAAAATTTTCCAGAATCAGACGTCTGGGCTTCAAACCAGACGACGGGGAGGATGTCTGGAGAACTGTCCAGACGTCTGAAAGGTGAGTTATTTCCGTCTTTCTTCCTTTTCCTCGACCATCTGTACTGAGAGAGAGGAATGGGTACACGCAGGTTCTGAGATTCGCCATCCAACGCGAATCAGACGTCTGGCTGCAGTGCCAGCGACGGGAACGACTTCCAGACGTCCGGGGTGACCATCGGACGTCTGGGAACTAGGACAGACGCCCCCGTTGGCTTCTGGACGTCTGAGAGACTACGCAGGACAGGGTACCATCTGATCCCCATTTTTAAGACGTCTGGAAGAAGTTCCAGACGTCTGATTTTGCACTGTTTCGTCGTTTTCGACCTGTTTAGGGCCCGTTCGAAGTCCGTTTTCCGTGTTTCAAGTTGCGTCCTTTTCGGAATAAAATCCTCTACCCGTCTACAGTAGTTATATACTATTTTTAGAAACTCCTTGTGTTTGATCCTTGTGAAAGGACCCTGTTCCGTTGCAGTGTCGGGGGTTGCGGAGGCACGCGGGATTCCCGACCACGCCCCCAGTACGCCTATTGTAACCGGTAGAGTGGCTTTTAAGTTTATTAGTATAATCTGTTAAATTATGGAACCATAAATAGAACCTAGGACATTGCATGAATCCTAGGAATGAGAAACTAGAATGAATGGTAGATCCTAGGGTGTTGCATGAATCCTAGGGCTGGAAAACTAGATTGTATGATAGATCCTAGGGTATGGTATGAATCCTAGGACGGGAAAACTAGTGGAATATATGAATACTGCAGTCTTGGAAAAATGGAAAGGAACAAATAGCTGCCTGTAAATTGAATTAACAGCTGCCTGTTATGAATAAATAAACGTGATTGAGAACATGGATTGTAAGGACGTGAAACTGGAAAGTGAAACCTAGATGTTTTGATTTAAAAGAGCTGGAACCCTACGGGAATTAGGAGTGGATCTCCTGGAAAGAGAAAGGAATGGATCTGAGAAAGAAAGACGTGGTAGTGTGCTATCTCTTGGGTACGTGGTATCAAGGGAAGTACCTGTTACCTGTTTAGTGCAGAGCGGAGACAGCTGCCCCAGGGACCTGGGGTTAGGTCTGGCCACTTTATACCGACTTGCTGGCCCTCGTGTACGTAGTACTGAGGAGAGCTACTAGTGTAGGGAGAGCACTAGCTACCCTATGGGCCTTGGGGTTCTGCTAGCCTCCTACATCGACTTGTTAGGCCCACTAGGGCAAACCAGGGTAGTCAGGCGAGGGTGCGCGGACTGTGGAGGGGAAAGGCCCTTGTTTGGTTACTGTGGAGGGGTCGGACCCCTGTTACTGAGAGGGCTCTGCCCTGTACTGGTTTCGTGCTGTGCTTTGGGCGCACCCATTAACGGAAACGACTGACCGCGTGCCAGTGCGGGTTAGCTACCTATGCGTTTATCATGCGTGCCGTAGTCACCGTTGCGTCTGTCCGTGACCTTGGGGTGGTTGACTGAGAGTAGGATCACCACGGGGGACTCTCCCAGCCAGGAGAGCACCACGTGCTACTTCTACTTTTTGGAAAAGACTGCAATCAAGATCGTTCCCACGAGGAATATTCGAGATCAAGTGAAGGATCTGAGAAATAAATGAAATCGTGAGACAATTGAAAGACATAATAAAGAAAGTAAAAAAACATAACAGCTACTGTACACTCTACTGTTTCTTTAGTTTTAGTTGCCACTCTACTCAGCGTTTTGCTGACGTGTTACACTCGTTACCTTTCAGGACCAGGTGTTGAGCAGCCAGGGTCAGCGGCTGCAGAGGATGCTGGGCCGAGTAGGGTCCAGTAGAGTTACCACTGTTCTCTTGTACCTCTTTTTGTTCCACTGTAGTGAGTAGTTCTTGTTACCGCTGTACTTTTCTTTACCTGTTGTTCATATTATGTTATGAATGTTGTTCTACTGTTGTGGTGGTATATACTGTAGTGGTTTCTTTCCTTACTACTGTATTTTCTTACTGTTAGTTATATTTTATGCTGAATGTGGTTTATTTTACTGCTCTTTTGGTTACTTCCTCGTTGGACGACTAGGTCTTGGGATTAGTCGAGTCGGACCGGTTCTCGTGTCTCGTAGGGACTCGGGAATCGGGTCGTTACAGGAGTCCTCTGTGGGACCACACGATGGACGCGGCCCTGGTCACGGGGGAGGGGATGGGCCGCTGCTGCCCCCACTTTCCTCCAACACTTCTGTGCACGAGGCACCTTCGCCTGGAGGTGCACCAGCACCTCCACTGCAATGCCACTTTGAGCTTTTCGGGCAGTTCCGGAAGTTGAAGCCCCCCTCCTTCAAGGGGGATGAGGACCCGACCGAGGCAGAGGACTGGCTTGAGCAGCTGGAGAAGATTTTCGACACCCTTCGCCCCCTGGTGGAGTGCCGCGTGGCCTTTGCCACGTACCAGCTGGAGAGTGCGGCACACAGGTGGTGGAGGGCGGTCCGGGGACAGGAGAGGGACGAGCCGACCTGGGACCAGTTCGTCACCCTCTTCTGCGAGCAGTACTTTCCCCAGATGTGGCAGGACCAGAGGAGGCGGGAGTTCCACACTCTCCGCCATGGGACGATGACTATGAACGCGTACTGCACGCGTTTCTTGGAGCTGTCCCGCTTTGCAGCGGCAGCGGTAGCCACTGAGGAGGAGTGCCTTTGGAGGTTCACCGAGGGCCTCCGGCCTGCGATCCGGGGGTATGTCAAACCCCTGAAGCTGCCTACGTTTTCGAGGGTGGTAGAGGCAACTATGACTTACGAGGAGACCAACCCGTCCGTGCGAGACACTGACGGCGGGCGGAAGAGGCCCTTCCAGCCAGACTTTTCACAGGGCCCGCGAGAGAGGAGGCACGTGGCGTCCGCAGGAGAGCCGTCACATTTTGTAGGGCCATCAGTGGCCTTTAGGGGCCCTCGACAGGGGCCAGTCGCCAGCACCGGACCCCCGCCCAGCCGAGGGTCGGGTTCCCCTTTGTTACCAGTGTGGCCAGCCAAGCCACATCAGGAGGGACTGCCCGTCTAGGGCAGGAGGTCAGCAGATACTTCCCGCGTAGAGCACTGGAGGACGCGCAGGAGGCCGCGATTCCCAAGCGCGAGGAGGAGGACAACAGTCGCGAGGAGGGTACCGGTCAGCACCTACCCATCCGACGCAGAGTGTGGCTGCTTCGTCCGCACCTAGAGTTGAGGGGCGTATCAACGCCCTGACACACAGGGATGCCAGAGCTTCGGGATAGGTGGTAGCAGGTATGGTTTCAGTTTTCGGCAGACTCGTTTACATGCTTTTCGATTCCGGCGCTACGCACTCATTTGTCGCAGCCAGTTTCGCAGTTAGTTTGGACCAGGATTTTACACTGTTAGAAAATCCGTTCGTAATCAGAGGTCCGAGTAGTCAGTTGTTTCTAGCTGAGGAGGTGTACATGGATTGCAAGGTCAGCGTCGGGGGATATAGCCTGCCAGCTGACCTAATTATGATACAGATGGAGGACTTTGGCATGATTCTGGGGATGGATTGGCTGTACGCTTACCACGCCTTGGTGGACTGTTTTGAGAGGAAGATCGTCTTCTCCATTCCGGAGTTGCCTTCTTTCGAGTTTCACGGACAGCTAGTGGACGGAGGTTTCAGGTGCATTTCGGCACTTCGGGCGGCGAGACTTTTGAGCCAGGGGTGTGAGGGCTTCCTAGCTTGTGTGGTGGCAGGGCCCAGCCCTGTGGCAGACTTCTAGAGCATCCCGGTGGTCAGTGAGTACCCTGACGTGTTTCCAGACGAGTTACCAAAACTGCCACCCGAGCGTGAGATCGAGTTTGAGATCTCACCTGTACTAGGGACCAGCCCCATCTCCACCGCGCCATACAGGATGGCACCGCTTGAGCTGCGAGAGCTCAAGTCCCAGTTGCAGGACCTTTTGGAGAAGGGTTTCGTGAGGCCCAGTGCGTCTCCCTGGGGAGCCCCTGTACTGTTTGTGAAGAAGAAGGATGGGACCTTACGCCTTTGTGTGGACTACCGACAGCTGAATAGGGTCACCATCAAGATTAGATATCCGCTGCCGAGGATCGACGACTTGTTTGACCAGTTGCGGGGTGCCACGGTGTTCTCCAAGATTGACTTGAGGTCTGGATACCACCAGTTGAGGATCAGGGAGACCGACGTCTCCAAGACAGCTTTCCGCACCCGGTACGGACACTACGAGTTTTTGGTCATGCCGTTTGGGCTGACCAATGACCCCGCTGCTTTCATGGACCTGATGAACCGGGTGTTTAGACCGTACTTGGACCAGTTCGTGGTGGTTTTCATAGATGATGTACTCATCTATTCTAGAGATCAGACGCAGCACGGACAGCACTTGCGGATGGTTCTGGACACTCTGAGATGACGTAGGCTGTACGCCAAATACAGCAAGTATGAGTTCTGGTTGAGGGAGGTGACCTTATTAGGTCATGTGATCTCTGGAGACGGCTTGGCGGTGGACCCAGCCAAGGTTGAGGCAGTGCTCAGGTGGGAGAGACCGCGTTCAGTCACTGAGATTCGCAATTTCCTGGGACTGGCAGGCTACTATAGACGTTTCATCAGAGGTTTTTCACAGATTGTGCGTCCTATGACACAGTTGACCCGGAAGGACGTGCCCTTCACTTGGACAGACGCCTGTGAGGCGTGTTTTCAAGAGCTGAAGGAGAGGTTGACCTCGGCTCCCGTGCTCACCATCCCTGACAGTAGTGGCAGGTTTGTTGTGTACACGGATGTCTCCTTGCAGGGGTTAGGAGGTGTGCTCATGCAGAGGGGTCACGTCGTCGCTTACGCTTCGCGGCAACTGAAGCCCCATGAGCATACCTACCCTACCCACGACCTAGAGTTGGCAGCTGTTGTCTTCGTGCTGAAGACCTGGAGGCACTACTTGTACGGTGAGACCTTCGAGATTTTCACAGATCACAAGAGCCTCAGATACCTTTTTGATCAGAAGGAGCTCAACATGAGACAGAGACGTTGGTTGGAGCTCCTGAAGGACTACGACTGCAGCATCTCCTACCACCCGGGAAAGGCCAATGTGGTGGTTGACGCCTTGAGCCGTAAGGCACCCGCACACTTGGCCAGTCTACAGTTACAGAGTTGGAGCCTTTTGGAGGAAGTGGGCAGTTGGCGACCTCTAAAGTTACGGGGGTACTGTGGGGCAGTGACTGTGACACGGCAGACTAGGCCAGAGATGATAGACCGCATCATCACAGGACAGACGGCCGATCCGTACTTGCAGTCCTTGCGCGACAGAGTACTGTCGGGGGACCCAGGGGACTTGTCTTTCACAGACCAGGTGCTGCGCCTGAGGGGACGGTTGTGCGTTCCCAGAGACGAGGAGTTGTTGAGAGAGCTCCTGATTGAGACACACGGTTCCAGATTCACCATACATCCCGAAAACACGAAGATGTACCACGACTTGAGATGCGAGTTTTGGTGGAGGGGGATGAAGCGGGATGTGGGTGAATTCGTGCAGCAGTGCTTAGTGTGCCAGCACGTGAAAGTCGAGCATCAGAGGCCTGCAGGGCCACTACAGCCACTTCCAGTGCCAGAGTGGAAGTGGGAGAGCATCACCATGGACTTGGTGGTGGGCTTACCTGTTACCCAGCGAGGACACGACGCAGTCTGGGTAATTGTGGATAGACTGACGAAGACGGCACGATTCTTGCCGATCCGAGTCACTTTGGGACCAGCACAGTTGGCAGAGAGGTATATCCGTGATGTGGTATGACTACACGGAGTTCTGCGGGAGATCGTATCCGACCGGGATACCCGCTTTACATCCCAGTTTTGGGCAGAGTTTCAGCAGGCCCTGGGGATGCGGTTGAGGTTTAGTACGGCTTACCACCCCCAGACAGACGGAAAGTCTAAGCGCACGATACAGACACTTGAGGACCTTTTGCGTGCTTGTGTACTGGACTAGAGGGGCTCTTGGGAGGAGCACCTGCCCTGGCGGAGTTTGCATACAACAACAGCTATCACTCGAGCATCGTCATGACTCCCTACGAGGCTCTGTACGGACGGAGGTGTACGGCACCCTTAAGTTGGGTTGAGGTGGGGACCAAGTGGGAGGTTGGCCCCAAGTTGATCCAGCAGAGTCAGGAGGTAGTCGAGTAGATCCATAGTCGACTCCGCACTGTCAGGAACAGACAGAAGAGCTATGCGGATCGGAGACGTAGAGAGGTGCAGTTTGAGGTTAGGGACCATGTCTTCCTTCGTGTTTCACCCATGAAGGGCCTGCAGCGGTTTGGGGTGAGAGGGAAGCTCGCGCCGAGGTTCGTGGGGCCCTTTGAGGTCCTGGAGCGGGTTGGACCCGTTGCTTACAGACTTGCCCTCTCCCCGCAGCTTTCTGGTGTGCATGATGTGTTCCACGTGTCCAACCTCAGGAAGTAGGTAGCCGACCCCAGTCACGTACTGAGTCATGAGAGCGTCGAGGTGGGCGATGACCTGACCTATCCCGAGCGGCCAGTGCAGATTCTAGACCAAGCCGTCCGCAGTTTGAGACGAAAGCAAGCACCCCTGGTAAAGGTTTTGTGGAGGAGCCAACGGTACGAGGAGGCTACCTGGGAGCCTGAGGCGGCAATGCGGGAGCGGTACCCGGAGCTCTTCGCGGGTACGTCTTTTCGGACCGGCTTCGGTCATCTTTAAGTTTGTTATGGTTATTATGACGTTTTTCCCGCACCCTAGTTAGTGCAAGTTTCGGGGACGAAACTTCCTTTGAGTTTGTTATATTGTTACGAACGCGCAGCTTCAGACGTCTTTTAAGACGTCTGGGATGTGGCCAAGACGTCGGACCAGACGTCTGGAACCCCTTCCAGACGTCTGGGATTCGATTTTTTTGCGGCACGCGCAGTTTCGTCTGCGCGCCTGAGCGCGCAGACCTGCGAACGCACCCCCTCTCTTTTTCCCTCTCCCTCCTGCGGGCTAAGGCTGCGCCCCTCTCTCTCTCTCTCCCTCTCTCTCTCTCCCCGAGCGGCTTTAAAAAGCCTCGCCCTCACTCTCACCTCCTCCGCCCCATCTTCGTTTTCCAGCCAGTGCGCGAGTGCGAGTGCAAGCGAGCGACGGCAGTGACAGCTGCGGTGAGTGCGGGAGGAGGTGCTGCGCGAGGGAGGAGGTGCTCGGCCGTGAGGGCGAGCTTGCCGGGGCTGCTAGAGCCGGCCGGCGGGGGGAGCAGCAGACGCGGGGTGATGCGGGAGGCCTGCTGTAGCTCGAGCAGCAAGCGGACGAGGCGAGGCGCGGCCGTGCGTCGCGGACGGAGGGCGAGTCGCGCTCTGATTCTGGAAAATTTTCTAGAATCAGACATCTGGGCTCCAAACCAGACGACGGGGTGGACGTCTAGAAAACTGTCCAGACATCTGAAAGGTGAGTTATTTCCGTCCTTCCTCCTTTTCTTCGACCGTCCGTACTTAGAGAGAGGAATGGGTACACGCAGGTTCTGAGATTCGCCATCCAACGCGAATCAGACGTCTGGCTGCAGTGCCAGACGACGAGAACGACTTCTAGACGTCCGGGGTGACCATCGGACGTCTGGGAACTAGGCCAGACGCCCCCGCAGGCTTCTGGACGTTTGAGAGACCACGCAGGACAAGGTACCATCTGATCCCATTTTTAAGACGTCTGGAAGAAGTTCCAGACGTCTGATTTTGTACTGTTTCGTCGTTTTCGACCCGTTTAGGGCCCGTTCGGAGTCTGTTTTCCACATTTTGAGTTGCATCCTGTTACGAACGCACTCCCCAGACGTCTTTTAAGACGTCTAGGAGGTGGCCCAGATGTCGGACCAGACATCTGGGGTCACTTCCAGACATCGGACCAGACGTCTGGGGTCATTTCCAGACGTCTGGAAATCAGTTATCTTAGCACGAGTTTCGTCTGCACGCCTCAGCGCGCAGGCCTGTAGATATTCTCTTTCCCTCTCTCCTGTGGCTACAGATTCTCTCTGCCGAGCTCCCTCTCTAATCCTCGCGCAACCTTAAAAGGCCACGCCTCTCCCTCACTTCCGTCACCACCTCCTCCTTCCTCTTCTCCTCCAGCCAGCAAGCGCGAGAGCGAGCACGAGGGTGCAGCGGCAGCAGCGGCCGCGGTGCACGTGGGAGAGGTACTCTGCCGTGAGGGCGAGCTCGCCGGGGCTGCTAGGGCCGGCCGGCGGGGGGCGCAGGGGGCGCGGGGCGTCGCGGGGGGGACTGCTGCGGCTCGAGCAGCAGGCGCACGAGGCTCGGGGCGGCCGGGCGTCGCGAGCGGAGGGTGAGTCGCGCCCTGGTTCTGGGAACTTCTCCAGAATCAAACGTCTAGGCTGATAGCCAGACGGTCGGGGTGACGTCTGGAAGACCATCCAGACGTCTGAAAGGTGAGTTTTTTCGTCTTCTTCCTTCCTGTCGACTGACCTTACTGAGGGAGAGAGATGGGTGCGCGCAGGTTCGGTGATTCGCCATCCAACGCGAATCAGACGTCTGGCTGTAGTAATAGACGGCGGAAGCGACCTCCAGACGTCTGGGGTGACCATCGGACGTCTGGGAACTAGGCCAGACGTCCCTGCAGGCTTCTGGACGTCTGAGAAACCACGCAGAACAAGGTAATTCTCTGATCCACTTTTTAAGACGTCTGGAAGAAGTTCCAAACGTCTGATTTTGCACAGTTTCGTCGTTTTCGACCCATTGAGGGCCCGTTCGGGTTCCGTTTTCCGCGTTTCGAGTTGCGTTATTTTCGGAATTAAATCCTCTACCCGTCTACAGTAGCTGTATACCATTTTGAGACACTCCTTGTGTTTGATCCTTGTGATAGGATCCCATTCCGTTGCAGTCTCGGGGGTCGCGGAGGCACGCGGGATTCTCGATCACGCCCCCAGTACTCCCGTTGTACCTGGTAGAGTGGCTTTTAAGTATAATCTGTTAAATTATGGAACCATAAATAGAACCTAGGACATTGCATGAATCCTAGGAATGAGAAATAGATTGAATGATAGATCCTAGGTGTTGCATGAATCCTAGGGCTGGAAAACTAGATTGTATGATAGATCCTAGGATATGGCATGAATCCTAGGACGGGAAAACTAGTGGAATATATGAATACTGCAGTCTTGGAAAAATGGAAAGGAACAAATAGCTGCCTGAAATTGAATTAACAGCTGCCTGTTGAATAAATAAACGTGGTTGAGAACATGGATTGTAAGAACGTGAACTGGAAAGTGAAACCTGGATGTTTTGAGTTAAAAAGATGGAACCCTACGGGGAATTAGGAGTGGAACTCCTGGAAAGAGAAAGGAATGGAACTGAGATGTAGTTGTGTACTGTCTCTTGGGTACGTAGTACCAAGGGAAGTACCTGTACCTGTTCAGTGAAGAGTGGGGCCAGCCACCCCAGGGACCCGGGGTTAGGACCGGCCGCTCTGTACCAACTTGCTGGCCCTCGTGTACGTAGTACCGAGGAGAGCTACTAGTGTTAGGATCTAGTAGCTCAAACTGCACCTCTCTGCGTCTCCGATCCGCGTAGCTCTTTTGTCTGCTCCTGACAGTGTGGAGTCGTCTGTGGATCTGCTCAACTACCTCCTGACTCTGCCGGATCAACCTGGGGCCAACCTCCCACTTGGTCCCCACCTCAACCCAACTCAAGGGTGCCATACACTTCCGTTCGTACAAAGCCTCGTAGGGAGCCATGCCGATGCTCGAATGATAACTGTTGTTGTATGCAAACTCTGCCAGGGGCAGGTTGAGAATGACGTGGCGACAACTAGATTTTGTTATAGCGTTGTAGTACAGATAGTTATTGCCATCATTTCAAATATATAATTTTTTTACTCGGAAAATAAAGAGTTCCCGAGGTCGAACTCAGGGATCAAGTTGTATTCTAGGGGTACAAATTCTTATTACAAAAATAAAGAGAGAGAGAGAGGGAGAGAGATGAAAATTTGGCTTCTTCTTCTCTTCTTTCTTCCTCTTTGTTTTCTCTTCTCTTTGGCTTTTGGTTTCTTCTTCTTTGTTTATCTCCTTGTGGTCTTCTTCTTCTGCCTTCTGTTCCTCAGATCTTCTTTTTACTTCTTTCTTCTGATCTCCTTCTCGTGCTCTTCCTCTGTTTTGCTGTCAGGACGTCATCTCTCCTTCTTTCTTCTTTTTTTTTCGGTCTTCTTTATCTGCAGCAGTGGTGATGTTCTTCTTCTTTCTTTTCTGCCTTCAGAGCGTCGTCTGATTTTCCACTCAGACGACTTAAGTTGCCGCTGCTACAGTGCCGCTCGGTGCTCCTTCCTTCAGTCTTCGTCAGCCTTCTTCTCTGCCTCGCTTGTCTTCTTCTTCTTTGCTTTCTCCTTCCTCTTTGCTTCGACCTGGCTGCTCTTCTTCCTTCAGTCTTCTTCTTCTTCTCTTCAGCCCTTCCGCAGTCCCTTCACCTGTGCCTGCACACTCAAAGTTCCAATCAGAGACGGCAAAACCTACTCTACCCTCCCCCCCCACGTTTCTCTCTCACAGAAGCCGCTCTTAGGAAAGCTCTCCCAGAGCTGCCGGGTAGTCTGGTACGGGTCGCGCCCGAGTCCAGGCCCACCGGCGTGCGTGGTGGGCGAGGAGTGCCAGACAAGTCGGGTCGGGTCGGCCGGATCCGCGTGATGAGCTCGCGGATGGGCCCGGTGAGACGGTGTGAGAGGGACCTCACCCCGTGTGCTGAGGCGATAAGCCTCCAGCACGTTTTCAATTTGTATCGCTGCGCCGCTCCAGAGCCTTCCGAGGTGGGACTAAATGTCCCACCCCAATTTGGCGCTTGCGCGGAGGAACCAGCTGGTAACTGCGGCTTTACGTGAGGCCCTCGCCCCTGCTGCGAACCTGGGGCTCTTCGCGAAGACACCCCACGCAACCTGGGAGCCTGATCTGGGCGTAGCGAGGCTGCAGCTGCAGGCGGAGGTAGCTCCTTCTGCACAGCAATGGCGGCGGAGGACGGGTGACCTGTTCACAGCAAAATGGCCTCTCGGCCTAATCAGAAGGTACCGGGAGCTTCGCCAGAGTGCGGCGAAGCTCGTGCGGGTGGTGGCGAGGCATGGGGCGGCGTGCAAGGGCTGCCCTAGGTCGGACTGTGGGTGTGTTCGGTGGATTTGCAGAGGTTGGGTGGCAGGAATTGGAAGGGCGGAAATGGATCAGGGTGAGGAGGCGGAGATTATGTGCAGGTCGGCGAGCGGTGTGGGGTGCTGGAGTGATGGGAGCGGGTCGCCGGAGTGTGGCCGGAGGTGGAGAAGGTGAGGGCGATTGGTCGGAATCGAGGGCGACAGTAAGGGTTTAAAGTGAGGAAAAGGAAGAGGGGAGAAAGGTGAGAAGTTATACCTACTTAACAGGACAAGGAGGGGCCGGAATAGGCGACAGTCGTATCTACTGTCGCCGGAGAAGAAGCTGCCCAGAGGAAGGAGCAACGGCGAGGAGAGGGCTGGAGAGGCGCGCGCTGGGTGCGGCGCGGGAAGAGTAGGGGAAGGCAGCCCTGCTGCTGGTAGTGCGGCAGAACGACGAGGAGGAGGAGGGAAAAACCGCCGGAGCTGGAGGGCTTCCTGTCGGAGTGGGAAGAGAGTGAAAAGAGGGTGTTTCTCCGTTAGGACCGAGCTCAGAAGAACGGCGGAGCGACGGGGGATATTTATAGGAGCCGAAACAGAGAGGAGGGCGGAGGGAGACAACGTGTCTCCCTCGCCGGAGGACACCGGAGGAAGGAGACCCATACCGTCCGTGCGTTCGTACGGTCGGTATGGTGGGTTGCAGCGACTAGGGGGGTGTTCCTGCGACGGCTGACGACGCAGGGCATCCCCATTTGACCTGGCAGGCCCTCCCCCTTCCTCTGCGCGGCGCCAAGCTCCGCGCAAGGTCGCCGGAGCATGGTGCTGGCAGGTTTTGCAGGGAGGACCTGAATGTAAAGAACGAAGAAGAGTTAGGGGCCAAAATGCGAGGGTTCAAAAGTTGAGGGGCAAAAAGTAAATAGATGAGGACCAAAATGTAAAGTTGGTCAAGAAGGTTTCTTCTTAGGCTCAAGTTTTTATACGTGATTAATTAGGACCTAAGGATTCTGATGGTGAATTTTATTTCTAGATAAGACCTTGTTTGACCGGTCAATTTACGCAAAAACCCAAATTAAGTTATTAATTGGGCATGGTTCTCAATGTAGGTCAAAATGGGTTCCGAAGGCCAAATTGAAGGTTCTAAACCCTAGAGATTATTTTTCTTTGAATTTTAGAGGGTTTATTCTATTTTTACTTTGCCTCGAACCTCGTGAATTGAAGTGGATTTGTTTTAAGGTTACAGATTATCATTTAGTTCCTTGGAATTGCTGTAGCCCTTATCAGATCATCCCACTTTCCTTCTTATTTGGTTTGTTTGACCTATGTTTGGACCCTGTATGCAGATTATACTGGTAAAATTGCATTTTTACCCCTTATGACTTGTTTTCTCCTTAAACTCAGAATTCTCTGAGTTAAGCCTTTCCTTGAGTTATGTAGGAACTTTTATCCTTTGTATTAGGTCAAAATGAGCTAGTTATGGCTCATGATGAGGTTCTCATCATACCCCCATGCCTAGATTTTGCTAGTCCCTTAGCAAAAACTTAAGGTTTCAACCCTTGTTTTAGACCATGAAGTTCTTAATAGCTTCAGATAAGTACTTTTTCATTTAAACTTAGATTAGGTTAGAATGCTGACCAAAGGCTTAAAAGGGTACTCTAGTACCAATCAAGATCCAAATCTGTCTAGCTTCAGCCTCAGTCCTTAGCAAAGGTTTTTAAGGCCTACAAGAACTAACTTAAGGTCTATTGTATTTTGTGGTTAAAGCACCTGTAACGAGCGTGTGCCCCAGACGCCTTTTAAGACGTCTGGGAGGTGGCCCAGACGTCGGACAAGACGTCTGGGATCACATCCAGACGTCTGACCAGACGTCCGGGATAGTTTACAGACGTCTGGAGAACAGTTATGTTCGCACGGGAGATTCGTCTGCGCGCCTGTGCGCGCAGACCTGCGATTCTGCCCTCTTTCTCTGCGGCTGCAGGCGGCTGCGACCGCCTTCTCTCTCCTCCTCGCGCGGCCTTAAAAGGGCGCGCCTCCCCTCCCGTCTCCACCATCTTCTTCCTTCTTCTCCTGCCTGTGCGCGAGAGCGAGCGGACGCGAGGGCGCAGCGGCAGCGGCAGCCGCAGTGAGTGCGGAGGAGGTGCGGCGTGCGAGGGAGGGGCTCTGCCGTGAGGGCGAGCTCGCCGGAGCGGCTTGGCCGGCCGGCGGAGGGCGTAGGGGGCGCGGAGCGACGCGGAGAGGGACCTGCTGCGGGCTGAGCAGCAGACGAGCGAGGTGCGACGCGGGTGGCGTCGCGAGCGGAGGCCGAGCAGGGTTCTGATTCTGGAAAAATTTCCAGAATCAGATGTCTGTATTGACAGCCAGACGGCAAGGTCGAGGTCTGTAAGATCATACAGATGTCTGAAAGGTGAGTTTCCGCTTTTCTTCTTCCTTCTTGTCGACTGACCGTACTGAGGGAGGGGGGTTGGCTGTGTGCAGGTTCGCTGATTCGCCATCCCTTGCGAATCAGACATCTGGAAGTTGTACCAGACGGCGGGAGTGACCTCCAGACGTCCGGAGGGACCATCGGACGTCTGGGATCTAGGCAGACGCCCCCGCAGACTTCTGGACGTCCGGGGAACCAAGCCGAACAGGTAATTCTCTGATCCACTGTTTAAGACGTCTGGAAGGAGTTCCAGACGTCTGATTTTGCACAGTATTGTCTTTCTCGACCCGTTAGGGCCCGTTTGGGCTCCGTTTTCCGCGATTCGAGTTGCGTTCGTTTCAGAATTAATTCCTCTACCCACCTACAGTAGCTATACACTGTTCTGAGACACTCCTTGTGTTTGATCCTTGTGATAGGACCTCGTTCGGTTGCAGTCTTGAGAGTCGCGGAGGCACGCGGGATTCCCGATCACGCCCCCATTACTCCCGTTGTACCTGGTAGAGTGGCTTTAAGTATTAATAAAATCTGTTAAAGTATGGAACCATAACTAGAACCTAGGGCATTGCATGAATCCTAGGAATGAGAAATATATGGAATGATAGCTCCTAGGTGTTGCATGAATCCTAGGGCCGGAAAACTAGATTGTATGATAGATCCTAGGATATGGCATGAATCCTAGGGTGGAAAAACTAGTGGAATGTATATTACTGCAGTCTTGGAAAATTGGAAAGGAATATATATAAAGCTGCCTGTAAAATTAATTAACAGCTGCCTGTTACGAATAAAGAAACATGTTGAGATCATGGATTTCGAGAATGTGAATCTGGAAAGTGAAACATATGATGTTCTGAGATAAAGAGCTGGAACCCTACGGGGAATTAGGAGTGGAACTCCTGGAAAGAAAAAGGAATGGAACTGAGATGTAGTTTGTACTGTCTCTTGGGTACGCAGTACCAAGGGAAGTACCTGTACCTGTTTAGTGCAGAGTGGGGCCAGCCGCCCCAGGGACCCGGGGTTAGGATTGGCCGCTCTGTACCGACTTGTTGGCCCTCATGTACGTAGTACCGAGGAGAGCTAGTAGTGTTAGGAGAGTACTAGCTACCCCACGGGCCCCGGGGTTCTGCTAGCCTCCTTCACCGACTTGTTAGGCCCACTAGGGCAAACCAGGGTAGTCAGGCGAGGGTGCGCGGACTGTGGAGGGGCAAGGCCCCGATTTGGTTACTGTAGAGGGGTTGGACCCCTGTTACTGAGAGGGCTCTGCCCTGGTTCCGTGCTGTGCTTTGGGCGCACCCGTTAAAGGAAACGACTGACCGCGTGCCAGTGCGGGCTAGCTACCTGTGCGTTTATCGCACGTGCCGTAGTCACCATTACGTCTGTCAGTGACCTTGGGGTGGTTGACTTAGGGTAGGATCACCACGGGGGACTCTCCCGGCCAGGAGAGCACCACGTGCTACTTCTACTTTTGGAAAAGACTGCAATCAAGATCGTTCCCACGAGGACATTCGAGATCAAGTAAAGGATCTGAGAAATAAATGAAATAATAAGAAAAATTGAAAGATGTGAATAAAGGATGAAGTAGAACATAACAGCTACTGTACACTCTACTGTTGCCTTTAGTTAGTTTGCCACTCTACTCAGCGTTTTGCTGACGTGTTACACTCGTTACCTTTTTCAGGACCAGGTGTTGAGCAGCCAGGGTCGGCGGCTGCAGAGGACGCTGGGCCGAGTAGGGTCCAGTAGAGTTACCACAGCTTTGTACCCCTTTTGTTTCTGTTCTAGTGAGTAGTTTTTGTTTCCGCTGTACCTTCTTTACCTGCAGTTTTTGTTATATGATAAATGTTGTTTTACTGTTGTGGTGGTACCTACTATAGTAGTTTCTTTCCTTACTGCTGTACTTTCTTACTGTTAGGTATATTCATGCTGAATGTGGTTTATTTTACTGTCTTTTGGTTACTTCCTCGTTGGACGACTGGGTCTTGGGATTAGTCGAGTCGGTCCGGTTCTCGTGTCTCGTAGGGACTCGGGAACCGGGTCGTTACAAGATGGTATCAGAGCAAGGTCGTCCCGAGAAGTGAATCAACTGACTGGAAAATAACCAATTCACATGTTTATAGCTAGAGTAGCCACCACAACATATCTCTTGACATGAGCTCTTAGAAGTCTTGTTAGGTACCGTTTGTTTTGACGTTTCCGTTTTGTTTCGCGTCTCCTTGCAGGAGATGCCTCGTCGCGGGACTGGCGAGACTGGCCGCGGGCGTGGCTGAGGGCGAGGTCGGCGAGGTGGTCGTGCTGTCGTTGACGTCTCGGTGGACCAGCCACCACTCCCTAGCATCCAGGCCCAGGACCTCGCCAGACTGATACGGGATATTGTACGAGAGGAGCTCCACCCACCGCCCCGAGCACCTCCTCCTGGGGTTGCAGAGGGGGAGTCCTTGTGGGACCACGCGACAGACGCGGCGCTAAACACGAGGGAGGGGATGGGCCCCTGCCGCCCCCACCTTCCTCCGACACTTCTGTACACGAGGCACCTTCGCCTGGAGGTGCACCAGCACCTCCCCTACAGCGCCACTTCGAGCTTTTCGGACAGTTCCGGAAGCTGAAGCCCCCCCTCCTTCAAGGGGGATGAGGACCCGACCGAGGCAGAGGACTGGCTTGAGCAACTGGAGAAGATCTTCGACACCCTTCGCCCCCCGGTGGAGTGCCGCGTGGCCTTTGCCACATACCAGCTAGAGAGTGCGGCACACCGGTGGTGGAGGGCGGTCCGGGGTCAGGAGAGGGACGAGCCGACGTGGGACCAGTTCGTCACCCTCTTCTGCGAGCAGTACTTTCCCCAGACATGGCAGGACCAGAGGAGGCGGGAGTTCCACACTCTCCGCCAAGGGACGATGACCGTGAGCGCGTACCACACGCGTTTCTTGGAGCTGTCCCGCTTTGCAGCGACAGCGGTAGCCACTGAGGAGGAGCGCCTTTGGAGGTTCACCGAGGGGCTCCGGCCTGCGATCCAGGGGTATGTCAAACCCCTGAAGCTGCCGACGTTTTCGAGGGTGGTAGAGGCAGCTATGACTTACGAGGAGACCAACCCGTCCGCGCGAGAGACCGACGGCGGGCGGAAGAGGCCCTTTCAGCCATACTTCTCACAGGGCCGGCGAGAACGGAGACACGTGGCGTCCGCAGGAGAGCCGTCACGTTGTGCAGGGCCATCAGTGGCCTTTGGGGGCCCTCGACAGGGGCCAGTCGCCAGCACCGGACCCCCGCTTAGCCGACAGCAGGGACTCACTGAGGGCGGGAGTCGAGTTCCCCTCTGCTACCAGTGTGGCCAGCCGGGCCACGTCAGGAGGGACTGCCCATCTAGGGCAGGAGGTCAGCAGATACTTCCCGTGCAGAGCACTGGAGGGCGTGCAGGAGGTCGCGGTTCCCAGGCATGAGGAGGAGGACAGCAGTCGCGAGGAGGGTACCGGCCAGCACCTACCCGTCCGACGCAGAGTGTGGCTGCTTCGTCCGCACCTAGAGCTGAGGGGCGTATCAACGCCCTAACACACAGGGACGCCAGAGCATCGGGATCCGTGGTAGCAGGTATGGTTTCAGTTTCTGGCAGACTCGTTTACACGCTTTTCGATTCCGGCGCTACGCACTCGTTTGTCGCAGCCAGTTTCGCAGTTAGTTTGGACCAGGATTATACACTGTTAGAGAATCCGTTCGTAATCAGAGGTCCGAGTGGTTAGCTGTTTGTAGCTGAGGAGGTGTACACGGGTTGCGGGGTCAGCATCGAGGGACATAGCCTGCCAGCTGACCTGATTATGATACAGATGGAGGACTTTGGAGTGATTCTGGGGATGGATTGGCTGTCCACTTACCACGCCTTGGTAGACTGTTTTGAGAGGAAGATTGTCTTCTCCATTCCGGAGTTGCCTCCTTTCGAGTTTCACGGGCAGCCAGTGGACGGAGGTTTCAGGTGCATTTCGGCACTTCGGGCGGCGAGACTTTTGAGCCAGGGGTGTGAGGGCTTCCTAGCTTGTGTGGTGGCAGAGCACAGCCCCGTGGCGGACTTCCAGAGCATCCCGGTGGTCAGAGAGTACCCCGACGTGTTTCCAGACGAGTTACCAGGACTACCGCCCGAGCGTGAGATCGAGTTTGAGATCTCACTAGTACCAGGGATCAGCCCCATCTCCACCGCGCCATACAGAATGGCACCGCTTGAGCTGCGAGAGCTCAAGTCTCAGTTGCAGGACCTTTTGGAGAAAGGTTTCGTGAGGCCCAGTGCGTCTCCCTGGGGAGCCCCGGTACTGTTTGTGAAGAAGAAGGATGGGACCCTACGCCTTTGTGTGGACTACCGACAGCTGAATAGGGTCACCATCAAGAACAGATATCCGCTGCCGAGGATTGACGATTTGTTTGACCAGTTGCGGGGTGCCACGGTGTTTTCCAAGATCGACTTGAGGTCTGGATACCACCAGTTGAGGATCAGGGAGACCGACGTCTCCAAGACAGCTTTCCGCACCCGGTACGGACACTACGAGTTTTTGGTCATGCCGTTTGGGCTGACCAATGCCCCCGCTGCTTTCATGGACCAGATGAACCGGGTGTTTAGACCGTACTTGGACCAGTTTGTGGTGGTTTTCATAGATGATGTACTCATCTATTCTAGAGATCGGACGTAGCACGGACAGCACTTGCGGATGGTTCTGGACACTCTGAGACGACGTAGGCTGTACGCCAAATGCAGCAAGTGCGAGTTCTGGTTGAGGGAGGTGACCTTTTTGGGTCATGTGATCTCTGGAGACGGCCTGGCGGTGGATCCCGCCAAGGTCGAGGCAGTGCTCAGGTGGGAGAGACCGCGTTCAGTCACTGAGATTCGCAGTTTCCTGGGACTGGCAGGTTACTACAGACGGTTCATCAGAGGGTTTTCGCAGATTGCACGTCCTATGACACAGTTGACCCGGAAGGACGTGCCTTTCGCTTGGACAGACGCCTATGAGGCGTGTTTTCTGGAGCTGAAGGAGAGGTTGACCTCGGCTCCCGTGCTCACCATCCCTGACAGTAGTGGCGGGTTCGTTGTGTACACGGACGCTTCCTTGCAGGGGTTAGGGGGTGTGCTCATGCAGAGGGGTCACGTGGTCGCTTACGCTTCGCGGCAACTGAAGCCCCATGAGTATACCTACCCTACCCACGATCTAGAGTTGGCAGCTGTTGTCTTCGCGCTGAAGACATGGAGGCACTACTTGTACAGTGAGACCTTCGAGATTTTTACAGATCACAAGAGCCTCAGATATCTTTTTGACCAGAAGGAGCTCAACATGAGACAGAGACGTTGGTTGGAGCTCCTGAAGGACTACGACTGCAGCATCTCCTACCACCTGGGAAAGGCCAATGTGGTGGCTGACGCCTTGAGCCGTAAGGCGCCCGCACGCTTGGCCAGTCTACAGCTACAGAGTTGGAGCCTTTTGGAGGAGGTTGGCAGTTGGCGACCTCTAGAGTTACGAGGGTACTGTGGGGCAGTGACGGTGACATGGCAGACCAGGCCAGAGTTGATAGACCGCATCATCACGGGACAGATGGCCGATCCGTACTTGCTGTCCTTGCACGACAGAGTACTATCAGGGGACCCAGGGGACTTCTCTTTCACAGACCAGGTGTTACGCTTGAGGGGACGGTTGTGCGTTCCCAGAGACGAGGAGCTGTTGAGAGAGCTCCTGACTGAGGCACACGGTTCCAGATTCACCATACATCCCGGAAACACGAAAATGTACCATGACTTGAGACGCGAGTTCTGGTGGAGAGGGATGAAGCGGGATGTGGGTGAGTTCGTGCAGCAGTGCTTAGTGTGCCAGCAGGTGAAAGCCGAGCATTAGAGGCCTGCAGGGCCGCTTCAGCCGCTTCCAGTGCCAGAGTGGAAGTGGGAGAGCATCA
Organism: Thalassia testudinum; assembly: GCA_037157565.1. Taxonomy (NCBI): domain Eukaryota; kingdom Viridiplantae; phylum Streptophyta; class Magnoliopsida; order Alismatales; family Hydrocharitaceae; genus Thalassia; species Thalassia testudinum. Next base: position 26,391,446 of record JAZHRO010000054.1, on the reverse strand, counting down.
CCATGGACTTGGTGGTGGGCTTACCTGTTACCCAGCGAGGACACGACGTAGTCTGGGTAATAGTGGATAGCTTGACGAAGACGGCACGATTCTTGCCGATCCGAGTCACTTTGGGACCAGCACAGTTGGCAGAGAGGTATATCCGTGATGTGGTGCGACTACACGGAGTTCCGCGGGAGATCGTATCCGACCGGGATACCCGCTTTACGTCCCAGTTTTGGGCTGAGTTTCAGCAGGCTTTGGGGACGAGGTTGAGGTTTAGCATGGCTTACCACCCCCAGATGGACGGACAGTCGGAACGCACGATACAGACACTTGAGGACCTTTTGCGTGCCTGTGTACTAGACTGGAGGGGCTCTTGGGAGGAGCACCTGCCCCTGGCGGAGTTTGCATACGACAACAGTTATCACTCGAGTATCGGCATGGCTCCCTACGAGGCTCTGTATGGACAGAAGTGCACGGCACCCTTGAGTTGGGTTGAGGTGGGGACCAAGTGGGAGGTTGGCCCCAGGTTGATCCGGCAGAGTCAGGAGGTAGTTGAGCAGATCCACAGACGACTTCGTACTGTCAGGAGCAGACAGAAGAGCTACGCAGATCGCAGACGCAGAGAGGTGCAGTTCGAGGTTGGGGACCACGTCTTCCTTCGTGTTTCGCCCATGAAGGGCTTACAGCGGTTTGGGGTGAGAGGGAAGCTCGCGCTGAGGTTCGTGGGGCCCTTTGAGGTCCTGGAGCGGGTTGGACCCGTTGCTTACAGACTTGCCCTTCCCCCGCAGCTTTCTGGTGTGCACGACGTGTTCCACGTGTCCAACCTCAGGAAGTACGTAGCCGATCCCAGCCACGTATTGAGCCACGAGAGCGTCGAGGTGAGCGACGGCCTGACCTACCCCGAGCGGCCAGTGCAGATCCTAGACCGAGTCGTCCGCAGGTTGAGACGAAAGCAAGTACCCCTGGTAAAGGTTTTGTGGAGGAGCCAGCGGTACGAGGAGGCTACCTGGGAGCCTGAGGCGGCAATGCGGGAGCGGTACCCAGAGCTTTTCGCGGGTACGTCTTTTCGGACCGGCTTCGGTCCTCTTTGAGTTTGTTATGGTTATTTGGACATCTTTTTCCCGCACCCTAGTTGGCGCAAGTTTCGGGGACGAAACTTCCTTTGAGTTTGTTATATTGTAACGAGCGCGTGCCCCAGACGCCTTTTAAGACGTCTGGGAGGTGGCCCAGACGTCGGACAAGACGTCTGTAATCACATCCAGACGTCTGACCAGACGTCCGGGATAGTTTACAAACGTCTGGAGAACAGTTATGTTCGCACGGGAGATTCGTCTACGCGCCTGTGCACGCAGACCTGCGATTCTGCCCTCTTTCTCTACGGCTGCAGGCGGCTGCGATCGCCTTCTCTCTCCTCCTCGCGCGGCCTTAAAAGGGCGCGCCTCCCCTCCCGTCTCCACCATCTTCTTCCTTCTTCTCCTGCCTGTGCGCGAGAGCGAGCAGACGCGAGGGCGCAGCGGCAGCGGCAGCCGCAGTGAGCGCGGAGGAGGTGCGGCGTGCGAGGGAGGGGCTCTGCCGTGAGGGCGAGCTCGCCGGAGCGGCTTGGCCGGCCGGCGGAGGGCGCAGGGGGCGTGGAGCGACGCGGAGAGGGACCTGCTGCGGGCTGAGCAGCAGACGCGCGAGGTGCGACGCGGGTGGCGTCGCGAGCGGAGGCCGAGCAGGGTTCTGATTCTGGAAAAATTTCCAGAATCAGACGTCTGTATTGACAGCCAGACGGCAAGGTCGACGTCTGTAAGATCATACAGGCGTCTGAAAGGTGAGTTTCCGCTTTTCTTCTTCCTTCTTGTCGACTGACCTACTGAGGGAGGGGGGTTGGCTGTGCGCAGGTTCGCTGATTCGCCATCCCTTGCGAATCAGACGTCTGGAAGTTGTACCAGACGGCGGGAGTGACCTCCAGACGTCCGGAGGGACCATCGGACGTCTGGGATCTAGGCAGACGTCCCCGCAGACTTCTGGACGTCCGGGGAACCAAGCCGAACAGGTAATTCTCTGATCCACCGTTTAAGACGTCTGGAAGGAGTTCCAGACGTCTGATTTTGCACAGTATTGTCTTTCTCGACCCGTTAGGGCCCGTTTGGGCTCCGTTTTCCGTGATTCGAGTTGCGTTCGTTTCAGAATTAATTCCTCTACCCACCTACAGTAGCTATACACTGTTCTGAGACACTCCTTGTGTTTGATCCTTGTGATAGGACCTCGTTCGGTTGCAGTCTTGAGAGTCGCGGAGGCACGCGGGATTCCCGATCACGCCCCCATTACTCCCGTTGTACCTGGTAGAGTGGCTTTAAGTATTAATAAAATCTGTTAAAGTATGGAACCATAACTAGAACCTAGGGCATTGCATGAATCCTAGGAATGAGAAATATATGGAATGATAGCTCCTAGGTGTTGCATGAATCCTAGGGCCGGAAAACTAGATTGTATGATAGATCCTAGGATATGGCATGAATCCTAGGGTGGAAAAACTAGTGGAATGTATATTACTGCAGTCTTGGAAAATTGGAAAGGAATATATATAAAGCTGCCTGTAAAATTAATTAACAGCTGCCTGTTACGAATAAAGAAACATGTTGAGATCATGAATTTCGAGAATGTGAATCTGGAAAGTGAAACATATGATGTTCTGAGATAAAGAGCTGGAACCCTACGGGGAATTAGGAGTGGAACTCCTGGAAAGAAAAAGGAATGGAACTGAGATGTAGTTTGTACTGTCTCTTGGGTACGCAGTACCAAGGGAAGTACCTGTACCTGTTTAGTGCAGAGTAGGGCCAGTCGCCCCAGGGACCCGGGGTTAGGATTGGCCGCTCTGTACCGACTTGTTGGCCCTCGTGTACGTAGTACCGAGGAGAGCTAGTAGTGTTAGGAGAGTACTAGCTACCCCACGGGCCCCGGGGTTCTGCTAGCCTCCTTCACCGACTTGTTAGGCCCACTAGGGCAAACCAGGGTAGTCAGGCGAGGGTGCGCGGACTGTGGAGGGGCAAGGCCCCGGTTTGGTTACTGTAGAGGGGTTGGACCCCTGTTACTGAGAGGGCTCTGCCCTGGTTCCGTGCTGTGCTTTGGGCGCACCCGTTAAAGGAAACGACTGACCGCGTGCCAGTGCGGGCTAGCTACCTGTGCGTTTATCGCACGTGCCGTAGTCACCGTTACGTCTGTCAGTGACCTTGGGGTGGTTGACTGAGGGTAGGATCACCACGGGGGACTCTCCCGGCCAGGAGAGCACCACGTGCTACTTCTACTTTTGGAAAAGACTGCAATCAAGATCGTTCCCACGAGGACATTCGAGATCAAGTAAAGGATCTGAGAAATAAATGAAATAATAAGAAAAATTGAAAGATGTGAATAAAGGAAGAAGTAGAACATAACAGCTACTGTACACTCTACTGTTGCCTTTAGTTAGTTTGCCACTCTACTCAGCGTTTTGCTGACGTGTTACACTCGTTACCTTTTTCAGGACCAGGTGTTGAGCAGCCAGGGTCGGCGGCTGCAGAGGACGCTGGGCCGAGTAGGGTCCAGTAGAGTTACCACAGCTTTGTACCCCTTTTGTTTCTGTTCTAGTGAGTATTTTTTGTTTCCGCTGTACCTTCTTTACCTGCAGTTTTTGTTATATGATAAATGTTGTTTTACTGTTGTGGTGGTACCTACTGTAGTAGTTTCTTTCCTTACTGCTGTACTTTCTTACTGTTAGGTATATTCATGCTGAATGTGGTTTATTTTACTGTCTTTTGGTTACTTCCTCGTTGGACGACTGGGTCTTGGGATTAGTCGAGTCGGTCCGGTTCTCGTGTCTCGTAGGGACTCGGGAACCGGGTCGTTACAGCACCCGTGCTTGAAATGATTTTAGCCTTGGTTCAGTTCGCAGTGCGTTTTATAAGAGAGAGATAGAAAGAAGATTTTTCTATTTGGAGAGTTTTCTCTCTCTTTTTCTTTTTAGTTCTAGCCTAGGATTGGCTTTTCAACACGGTCTGTATCAGATTCATTGCTCCCATCATCAATCCTCAAGGGTTCCTGGCGATCGATGCTTCGAGATAGCACTGCCCATGGCAACCCCCAGAACCCTGGCTATTGAGATTTCGAGATAATCCCATCCACGGTGTTCCGTGGCCGAATTCAGACCCTGGCAATTGACACTTTGAAATAATGCCCTCCATGGAATCTGAACCAGCAGGGTGCTTACATGCCCCCAGTAGGATATGTGAATATCCTAAGAGACAAGCACCGAGGAGATGATATTTTGTTACGCATCTTTGAGGGGATTTCCTGCCTCTCCGCGCTGGGAACTCGTCCAAATCAACTTGTGTTGATCGGCCGCTCCTATTCTAGGTGTACTTTTCAGAATTTTTGCGACGCTTCTGCGTGATTGTGATTTTTACGCTTACTGAACCAGGCTGTGTGTGAGGTTAGGGTGCTTAGGTTACTGAGTCCCGTAAACCAAAAATTAGTTAATGAGGCCAAATACTCCCTAAGCCTTAGACCTAATACTTCAGCTTTTCATTTTCCTCAACCTCTTGAGGAGTGTCCAGATCTTAATGGGTACTAAGAGTCTGTCCAAGAATGCCTAAGGTTTGCGTTCTTACTAATCCCTTTGTGCACTTTTCAGTTATTTTCTTGAATGAGGTCTAGAACTTAGGTTAATTCCTTAGTTCCTTACTAATGACTATCACCTTTTCTCATAATTTTGTGCTCCTTTTCATTTTGTTTCTTTTCTCCTTCTTCACAAAATTTCCTTTCTCCTCTTATTCTTCTTTTTATTTTGAAAAATTTTTACTTTTTATGGTGTTTTTGGCATATGTGAATTTTTTTTGTTTTAAAACCTTTTCTTACAAGTTTTGCACTTTTATACCCCCCCATGCCTAAGATTTGCAATGTCCTCATTGTAACCTAGGGGGTTTTTATTCAACTTAGTTCATACATTAGGACAGATGTTTTAATGAGTGAATGAGTCGGGGTGACTGTTGCGGACGATTTTTAATCTCAGATGCAAGTATCTGAGGTGGAGTCGACTGTCCTAAAGTGTGAACTTTAAGTGCGGCAAGGTGTCAGAAAAGGTTTTAGGTTTTCAAAGAGAATGACGAGCTGCCTCCCGTTGAGCGCTAAATTTGATGCCTTCAGCCAAGCAGGAAATGCGATGGAGAGGGGATGATCAAATTAGCAGAGTTTTGTAAGACAAGCACCTTGATTAAGAGCCTGGTTGGTCCAACCAGGTGCTTGTTCAGATCGACAGGCTGATGATGCAGCCCAAACCCAATCAATCTGGTGGGTTGATAGATGTAGATCAAAAGGTGTGGAACCCACCATATACTATGAAGCTCAGATGGATGTGGAAGTGTGAATGCAGGGTTTGGCTGAGTCGAATCAGCCTGGTCAGAGTAGGGACCCGTAGAATAATCAGTGATTGATGCAGGAACCCTACAGGGGTAATCAGAGAATGATAGAGCATGGTATGTAGTCTGATCAATGTTCGAAACCCGATGTGGAAATGCAATCGGCTCGGTGAGAGGTGAATCTGAATAGAAATTGAGTCCGGTTGCGGGTCGGGGTTGGGAAGAGGTTTTGATTAGTTCTGTGTGTGCAGACGAGGTGGCAACTGTGTATGAGGGCTCTTCTAGAAAGGAATGACAGGTGATTTTCTGTAAAGAGTCCTCTGGGTAACTATCAAATGCCTGAAGAGTGTCTGTAGGATGAAAGAAATCTGAATTGAGAAAAGATTTGAATGCTGGGTTGCAATCACTCTTGGCATTTTCTATTTTTGGTTCCTGAGGATCGAAAAGGAATGATTCTGTGTTATCAGTGATCTCGGGAATCAGGACCTCAGAGTCGGAGTCAGAGTCATGTGAACTGAGGTCGTAGATGGGCCTGGCGTGTTCAGGAAGGAAAGTCTCTCCGCAATTATAGTCAAATTTGAAATTGTCGGAGAGTTGGCGAAAATAAGATTCATGATCATGAATTCCACCACAGCAAAAATCATTAGACGTGGAATCAGCAGCCTGACTGGGTTCTAGCCTATATGTCAATTCTGGGTTCAAAAAGGTGTTCTGTCTAAGCTCAAGCTCAAAGCTGGTAGGATAGACCCAATTGAAATCCAACTCGTCCAACTCCTCAGTCTCTGTATCATAAATTGGCATGACTTTCGAAAAATCGATCAGATTTCCTGAAGATGTTGGAGAGGGGTATTCATCAAATAGTGGCCCGGAATCATATTCTGTAAAATTTTGATCTTTCTCATAAGGGGCCTCATAATCTTCCCAATAAGTTTCAGATCTAGGTTCTAGGCTTAGGATGTGGGTAGAATTATTAGAACCTAAGTCCGAATAACCTTCGAGGGCCACCTTATCAAGATAAGGGGCGGAATTTATACCCTCAAAAGGTTCAGTTCTGATCTCATTATTGCAGGAGTTTTGGAATTCTAGGCTTGGCAATTCATGGTCTAAGTTTGGCTCATCATTGTGTTCTCCTGCAATATCCCAACCTAATTCAACATTGTCTTCTATCTGGGTTGGGATTTCACAACCACTTTGTGCCTCAGTCCCGAGATCTGGGAAACTGGATTGTTCCTTAATACTGTTCCAAGATGGTTCATCCTCTATTTCTGGTATATACTGGTATTTCTGGTTGATAATTTGTTCTATTGATTTCATCATTTCTACCCGTTTTATAAGGGCATCTTGGTGTTGTTCCCAAAGTACAGGATTTGTCAAGCATTGAAGGTATTCAGATTGGTGTAATTTTTCTATTTCAATGTATCCTGTCATGAGCATATCTCTGGTTGATCCTTTTGTAACTTCTGTCAATAGAATTTGGGCACAGTTTATGATGAAAGCTGTGGTTGTTGGGACATCAACCTGAATGTTTTCTATTGGTGTTGAGGGTTTACATTTGATTTCATAGAATTGAAGGGCATCCTCAATCATCTTATCTTTCATGGATCTCAGATATTCAGGTTTTTTTTTGAATGGTAGTCTTGCTAGGTAATTAGGCTGCATCTTTGAATCAGGTGGTGGGATCAAGATATAGAATCGAGGTTTGAATCAAGATGGAAGAAGGGGATTTTGTTCAGAATCAGAGGAAAGAGGGGCTATGTGAATGATTTCTGCAAAAACAAGGGAGCCGAGGCTTAGCCTCGGAGAGAGTGAATTTCTATAGGGGGTTTCATGGACTTCCTGCAAAATACTGAAGGACTGGATGAGATAAGCAGGTGCTGGACCCAATCAAGACACCCAAAAAATGTTGGGTGACTATAGAGGTTCGGGGCAGATGGACCCCTTGATAAGAAAGATCGTCCACCTGAGAATTACCTGGGCAGCCAGAGAGGGAGAGTCCCGCAAAGACCCCTACACGGTAGAGCGTCCCCACGGGTTACAGGGTTTCCCCCACCCGACCTCTCTTGTCACTGCGGTTCCAGGTAGACCAGAATGGAGATCTTGACCTCTTAAGTCTACCAATTTTTACTTTAAGATCAGGGTGCTTAAGGTTTCACTTGAACTTTTAGTTCTTTGAGTGCAAAGAGTGACCTAATTTAAGGTTGGTTGACCCAAGGGGGCAACTTTACCTCTTGTTTCCTTTGAGAGTTTTTGGGTCTTGTTTTTTAGGGTTCAAGTGTTTAGAGAGCCAATTGTTTTAGGTTTTCTTTGAATAGATATTTTCAGACAAGGGCTTGGGCACACTTCATTTGGTTTTATCAATTCTTTCTTAAGGAGTGTGTCTCCAAATCCCTAGTGTTGGATCCTAGGTTGGCTCTACTTGGTCCAGTTAGCTCTTTGTTGGGTAATTAGGGCTCAGTCAAGAAGGTGTTAGCCCTTAGGTACCCTTAATAGTGTGCAGGAATATTGGGTTGAAAACATGCAACTTTTGATGGTTTACTAAGTATAGAAGATAGGTTAGACCTATATTGCTTGTTTTTTTCTTTTCTTCCTCTTTAGAATTTAGGGATTGAGAGGATAGAATTTTACCTGTCCTTGGAGTGGTTGTCGTGCGGTTGCTTGTCTTCTCGATTTTGTTTTATCTGCACAACAAAGGAGAGATTGTTAGCAATGTAAAAACAGGAATTTGATTATCTCTAGAATAGCCGTTGCTCCCCGGCAATGGCGCCAACTGAGAATGACGTGGCGACAACTAGATTTTGTTATAGCGTTGTAGCACAGATAGTTATTGCCATCATTTCAAATATATAATTTTTTTACTCGGAAAATAAAGAGTTCCCGAGGTCGAACTCAGGGAGCAAGTTGTATTCTAGGGGTACAAATTCTTATTACAAAAATAAAGAGAGAGAGAGAGGGAGAGAGATGAAAATTTGGCTTCTTCTTATCTTCTTTCTTCCTCTTTGTTTTCTCTTCTCTTTGGCTTTTGGTTTCTTCTTCTTTGTTTATCTCCTTGTGGTCTTCTTCTTCTGCCTTCTGTTCTTCAGATCTTCTTTTTACTTCTTTCTTCTGATCTCCTTCTCGTGCTCTTCTTCTGCTTTTGCTGTCAGGACGTCGTCTCTCCTTCTTTCTTCTTTTTCTTTCTGTCTTCTTTATCTGCAGTAGTGGTGATGTTCTTCTTCTTTCTTTTCTGCCTTCAGAGCGTCGTCTGATTTTCCACTTAGACGACTTAAGTCGCCGCTGCTACAGTGCCGCTCGGTGCTCCTTCCTTCAGTCTTCGTCATCCTTCTTCTCTGCCTCACTTGTCTTCTTCTTCTTTGCTTTCTCCTTCCTCTTTGCTTCGACCTGGCTGCTCTTCTTCCTTCGGTCTTCTTCTTCTTCTCTTCAGCCCTTCCGCAGTCCCTTCAGCTGTGCCTGCACACTCAAAGTTCCAATCAGAGACGGAAAAACCTACTCTACCCTCCCCCCCCCCCCCGGCGTTTCTCTCTCACAGAAGCCGCTCTTAGGAAAGCTCTCCCAGAGCTGCCGGGTAGTCGGGTACGGGTCGCGCCCGGGTCCAGGCCCACCGGCGTGCGTGGTGGGCGAGGAGTGCCAGACAAGTCGGGTCGGGTCGGCCGGATCCGCGTGATGAGCTCGCGGATGGGCCCGGTGAGACGGTGTGAGAGGGACCTCACCCCGTGTGCTGAGGCGATAAGCCTCCAGCACGTTTTCAATTTGTATCGCTGCGCCGCTCCAGAGCCTTCCGAGGTGGGACTAAATGTCCCACCCCAATTTGGCGCCTGCGCGGAGGAACCAGCTGGTAACTGCGGCTTTACGCGAGGCCCTCACCCCTGCTGCGAACCTGGGGCTCTTCGCGAAGACACCCCACGCAACCTGGGAGCCTGATCTGGGCGTAGCGAGGCTGCAGCTGCAGGCGGAGGCAGCTCCTTCTGCACAGCAATGGCGGCGGAGGACGGGTGACCTGTTCACAGCAAAATGGCCTCTCGGCCTAATCAGAAGGTACCGAGAGCTTCGCCAGAGTGCGGCGAAGCTCGTGCGGGTGGTGGCGACGCGTGGGGTGGTGTGCAAGGGCTGCCCTAGGTCGGACTGTGGGTCGGGAAGTGGGTGTGTTCGGTGGATTTGCAGAGGTCGGGTGGTGGGAATTGGAAGGGCGGAAATGGATCAGGGTGAGGAGGCGGAGATTATGTGCAGGTCGGTGAGCTGTGTGGGGTGCTGGAGTGATGGGAGCGGGTCGCCGGAGTGTGGCCGAAGGTGGAGAAGGTGAGGGCGATTGGTCGGAATCGAGGGCGACAGTAAGGGTTTAAAGTGAGGAAAAGGAAGAGGGGAGAAAGGTGAGAAGTTATACCTACTTAACAGGACAAGGAGGGGCCGGAACAGGCAACAGTCGTATCGACTGTCGCCGGAGAAGAAGCTGCCCAGAGAAGGAGCGACGGCGAGGAGAGGGCTGGAGAGGCGCGCGCTGGGTGCGGCGCGGCGCGGGAAGAGCAGGGGAAGGCAGCCCTGCTGCTGGTAGTGCGGCAGAACGACGAGGAGGAGGAGGGAAAAACCGCCGGAGCTGGAGGGCTTCCTGTCGGAGTGGGAAGAGAGTGAAAAGAGGGTGTTTCTCCGTCAGGACCGAGCTCAGAAGAACAGCGGAGCGACAGGGGATATTTATAGGGGCCGAAACAGAGAGGAGGGCGGAGGGAGACGACGTGTCTCCCTCGCCGGAGGACACCGGAGGAAGGAGACCCAAACCGTCCGTGCGTTCGCACGGCCGGTATGGTGGGTTGCAGCGACCAGGGGGGTGTTCCTGCGACGGCTGACGACGCAGGGCATCCCCATTTGACCTGGCAGGCCCTCCCCCTTCCTCTGCGCGGCGCCATCCTCCGCGTAGGGTCGCCGGAGCATGGTGCTGGCAGGTTTTGCAGGGAGGACCTGAATGTAAAGAACGAAGAAGAGTTAGGGGCCAAAATGCGAGGGTTCAAAAGTTGAGGGGCAAAAAGTAAATAGATGAGGACCAAAATGTAAAGTTGGTCAAGAAGGTTTCTTCTTAGGCTCAAGTTTTTATAGTGACTAATTAGGACCTAAGGATTCTGATGGTGAATTTTATTTCTAGATAAAACCTTGTTTGACCGGTCAATTTACGCAAAAACTCAAATTAAGTTATTAATTGGGCATGGTTCTCAATGTAGGTAAAAATGGGTTCTGAAGGCCAAATTGAAGGTTCTAAACCCTAGATATTATTTTTCTATGAATTTTAGAGGGTTTATTCTATTTTTACTTTGCCTCGAACCTCGTGAATTGAAGTGGGTTTGTTTTAAGGTTACAGATTATCATTTAGTTCCTTGGAATTGCTGTAGCCCTTATCAGATCATCCCATTTTCCTTCTTATTCGGTTTGTTTGACCTATGTTTGGACCCTGTATGCAGATTATACTGGTAAAATTGCATTTTTACCCCTTATGACTTGTTTTCTCCTTAAACTCAGAATTCTCTGAGTTAAGCCTTTCCTTGAGTTATGTAGGAGCTTTTATCCTTTGTATTAGGTCAAAATGAGCTAGTTATGGCTCATGATGAGGTTCTCATCACAGGTGCTCCTCCCAAGAGCCCCTCCAGTCCAGTACACATGCACGCAAAAGGTCCTCAAGTGTCTGTATCGTGCGCTCAGACTGTCCGTCCGTCTGGGGGTGGTAAGCCGTGCTAAACCTCAACCTTGTCCCCAAAGCCTGCTGAAACTCAGCCCAAAACTGGGATGTAAAGCGGGTATCCCGGTCGGATACGATCTCCCACGGAACTCCGTGTAGTCGTACCACATCACGGATATACCTCTCTGCCAACTGTGCTGGTCCCAAAGTGACTCGGATCGGCAAGAATCGCGCCGTCTTCGTCAGTCTATCCACTATTACCCAGACTGCGTCGTGTCCCCGCTGGGTAACAGGTAAGCCCACCACCAAGTTCATGGTGATGCTCTCCCACTTCCACTCTGGCACTGGAAGCGGCTGAAGCTGCCCTGCAGGCCTCTGATGCTCGGCTTTCACCTGCTGGCACACTAAGCACTGCTGCACGAACTCACCCACATCCCGCTTCATCCCTCTCCACCAAAACTCGCGTCTCAAGTCGTGGTACATTTTCGTGTTTCCAGGATGTATGGTGAATCTGGAACCGTGTGCCTCAGTCAGGAGCTCTCTCAACAGCTCCTCGTCTCTGGGAACGCACAACCGTCCCCTCAAGCGTAACACCTGGTCTGTGAAAGAGAAGTCCCCTGGGTCCCCTGATAGTACTCTGTCGCGCAAAGACAGCAAGTACGGATCGGCCATCTGTCCTGTGATGATGCGGTCTATCAGCTCTGGCCTGGTCTGCCGTGTCACCGTCACTGCCCCACAGTACCCTCGTAACTCTAGAGGTCGCCAACTGCCCACCTCCTCTAAAAGGCTCCAACTTTGTAACTGTAGACTGGCCAAGCGTGCGGGCGCCTTACAGCTCAAAGCGTCAGCCACCACATTGGCCTTTCCCAGGTGGTAGGAGATGCTGCAGTCGTAGTCCTTCAGGAGCTCCAACCAACGTCTCTGTCTCATGTTGAGCTCCTTCTGGTCAAAAAGATATCTGAGGCTCTTGTGATCAGTAAAAATCTCGAAGGTCTCACCGTACAAGTAGTGCCTCCATGTCTTCAGCGCGAACACAACAGCTGCCAACTCTAGGTCGTGGGTAGGGTAGGTATGCTCATGGGCCTTCAGTTGCCGTGAAGCGTAAGCGACCACGTGACCCTTTTGCATGAGCACACCTCCTAACCCCTGCAACGAAGCGTCCGTGTACACAACGAACCCGCCACTACTGTCAGGGATGGTGAGCACGGGAGCCGAGGTCAACCTCTCCTTCAGCTCCAGAAAACATGCCTCACAGGCGTCTGTCCAAGCGAAAGGCACGTCCTTCCGGGTCAACTGTGTCATAGGACGCGCAATCTGTGAAAATCCTCTGATGAACCATCTGTAGTAACCTGCCAGTCCCAGGAAACTACGAATCTCAGTGACTGAACGCGGTCTCTCCCACCTGAGCACTGCCTCGACCTTGGCGGGGTCCACCACCAGGCCGTCACCAGAGATCACATGACCCAAGAAGGTCACCTCCCTCAACCAGAACTCGCACTTGCTGTATTTGGCGTACAGCCTGCGTCGTCTCAGAGTGTCCAGAACCATCCGCAAGTGCTGTCCGTGCTGCATTCGATCTCTAGAATAGATGAGTACATCATCTATGAAAACCACCACGAACTGGTCCAAGTACGGTCTAAACACCCGGTTCATCAGGTCCATGAAAGCAGCGGGGGCATTGGTCAGCCCAAACGGCATGACCAAGAACTCGTAGTGTCCGTACCGGGTGCGGAAAGCTGTCTTGGAGATGTCGGTCTCCCTGATCCTCAACTGGTGGTATCCAGACCTCAAGTCTATCTTGGAAAACACCGTGGCACCCCGCAACTGGTCAAACAAATCGTCGATCCTCGGCAGCGGATATCTGTTCTTGATGGTGACCCTATTCAGCTGTCGGTAGTCCACACAAAGGCGTAGGGTCCCATCCTTCTTCCTCACAAATAGTACCGGGGCTCCCCAGGGAGACGCACTGGGCCTCACGAAACCTTTCTCCAAAAGGTCCTGCAACTGGGACTTGAGCTCTCGTAACTCAAACGGTGCCATTCTGTATGGCGCGGTGGAGATGGGGCTGGTCCCTGGTACTAGTGAGATCTCAAACTCGATCTCGCGCTCGGGCGGTAGTCCTGGTAACTCGTCTGGAAACACGTCGGGGTACTCTCTGACCATCGGGATGCTCTGGAAGTATGCCACGGGGCTGGGCTCTGCCACCACACAAGCTAGGAAGCCCTCACACCCCTGGCTCAAAAGTCTCGCCGCCCGAAGTGCCGATATGCACCTGAAACCTCCGTCCACTGGCTGTCCATGAAACTCAAAAGAAGGCATCTCCGGAATGGAGAAGACGATCTTCCTCTCAAAACAGTCCACCAAGGCGTGGTAAGCGGACAACCAATCCATCCCCAGAATCACTCCAAAGTCCTCCATCTATATCATAATCAGGTCAGCTGGCAGGTTATGTCTCCCGATGCTGACCTCGCAACCCGTGTTCAGCCGGAGGGAGAGACGCGGCAGAGCGTCTGCAGCAGCAGAGAATCTCGGATATTCGCGGGCCTGCGCGCTAAGGCGCGCAGACGAAGACTCGTGCCAAAATAACTGATTTCTAGACGTCTGGTAACGATCCCAGACGTCTTGTCCGACGTCTGGCCCACCTCCCAGACGTCTTAAAAGACATCTGGGGCACGCGCTCGTTACAGCCCTCGACAGGGGCCAGTCGCCAACACCGGACCCCCGCTTAGCCGACAGCAGGGACCCACTGAGGGCGGGAGTCGGGTTCCCCTCTGTTACCAGTGTGGCCAGCCGGGCCACATCAGGAGGGACTGCCCGTCTAGGGCAGGAGGTCAGCAGTTACTCCCCGCGCAGAGCACTGGAGGGCGCGCAGGAGGCCACGGTTCCCAGGTGCGAGGAGGAGGACAACAGTCGCGAGGAGGGTACTGATGAGTGGCTACTCATCATGGCTAAAATGCTGAAATTAAGCTAGACACTAAGCAAAACAATATCAAATTAACATATAAAAAGGGTTAAGTGTGGGAATTAAAGAAAAGACCTAAAACTTTTAATGTGTGTTAAAACTTCATAATTAGGTCACAAAAGTAAGATACTCTGAAAACAAAAGAATAAATGATGATCCATGCATCAATTGAACACATAAACAAGTTTAAAAAGCCAAATCAGAAGTAAAATCAATGTCTTAAATGTTCAATTAAGCACATATAAAAATTTGAAAGCAATTGAACATCATTTAGGCTTAGAAATAAATAGTTTACAAGTAGGTCCTTCATGCATTACATTCTCACCCTTCAAAACTCCTTTTTGGACCTTTTTGCAAGCCGCAGGGACCCGTCTGTATGACTGCAAGGCCCTTTCAGCTACCTTTCTTATCACTTATGGGCCTGCACGAAATTGTTCACCCCTTCGTCCAAGGGCCTCCCTGCAATTATCCCCTTCATTTCAACGAGAAGCTGCGTTCTTCACGCGCACTGTAGCACGCGAAGAACACGGCTATTCTCGGTCGTCCATCTCACCTTTGATCTCGATCTGCGGCTGGATTCAAATGGAACCTTTGCGTGATTCGGTGCGTGTGTTCACCTCTCTTCCCAGATCACATCTGACGGTCAGATTTCCCTCTCGACTCTCCGCGCGTTCTACCCATCTCATCCTCACCGCCGGCCTAATTTTGATTATCCTCACCCTTGCGGTGATTCCAATCACTGAGCTGCTATTTAAGCACCTCAGTGGTGTCGCACGCAAGGGTTCGCTCCCTCCTACATCTCTTAGCGATCAATTCTTCCACTCCAGTCTCTTCTCCCCACCCAATCTCTGATTTCACAGCCACCGGCTGTGGAATCATCGCCTGCTCTCGACCCTCCTCGTCGCTAAGGACCTCGTAGCACCTGAGGACGACCCTGGAGTCTCACTAGCAGATTCTTCCCTCCGCTGGAGTCACCCTCCTCCTTTCTTCCTCCTTAGCCGCCGGCTAAGGACCCATAGGTCCCATTCTTCCTTTTAGTTTAGGATTTTAATTCTGCATAAGTAGTGTTAGATTTAGTTTACAGTAGTTTAGAATAGATTTAGTTTTAATTGTTAGTGTTTAATGTTAGCTGTAGTTAGATTAGTATTAGGAGTAGAATTAGTTTTAGATCCCCTCCCTCACCTCCTCTGATCAGTCCATATCAGAGGGGAAGAATCATCTGTTCATTGTTCAATTTATCTCCCTCTTCATGTTTTGTTTTTCCACCATCCAATTCTGATTTTTGTTTTCTTTTTAACGACGAATTTTTCATCAATCACCCACACATCCTGACCCAATTTCAGATCTGATGGCGTACTGCCTCAGATCTGAAATTGGCGTCACAAGCACCATTTGGGGCTTCTCACTCACCCCATTTGTTTCAAAAAAGCCCCTCTGTTTTAAATGGATTGCCTCAGTTTGTCAGAGCACTTTTAATTTGGATTTTAAAGGATTTTTTGCTCTCTGGAATGTTTTGACAGATCTGACAAATTGAAGGGATTTTTGGTTTCCTTGTGGGCAAGGATTCTGAGAAACTCTCTGGTGACAGAGAGCCAATCAGAAGAGCCTCTCATGATTCTGTGTATGCTTTGTTTTGAATGCATTCGCCAGCTTCCATGAATTTTCCTTAATGCATTCTTAAGTTTTGTCTGCTATTTCAGAACTGCCATACACTATTTGTGTTGATGATCATTTCTGTATGATGATTCTCTAACCTAAGGAGTTTTCCATACTCCTTAAGGTTACAAGAAACTGGGATTGTGTTTCTTTGGTTTAATTGATTGAGCTAAGTCTTCCTTCATGCTGTCCATGGCATTAGGAAGACTAACTCAATGCCATTTGCTGTTTTGATCTAAAATGATGCTTCTGATAAGGGCCTTTCCTAATGAGTATTTGAGCTGAATTTACATGAGATTTTCGTGAGATTTAAACCCCTTTCAGATTTGGATTTTAACTTTTCAATTTTTAGTTTGATTTGAATTTTATCTTTCTCCCAGTACACAGCAACATGCTGCAAATTGCAGCTACATTCCCCTCTTCTCTAAATTCTCCTCTTCTCTACAATTCCCCTCTCATCTGTGAATACATCCCCCCCCTTCAAATGGACTAACTGCAGCAGCAGTTAGCCCATTTGACAGTGGCTTAAGCCACTGCTGCTGCAATAAACAACAGACACTGAATACATTCTTCTTCTCTCCATCTCCTCTGACAGTAGCTGCGACTGCTGTCTTAATTGAACCCTAACACTCAATCAACTCTAATTCCCTAACTTTATACAAAAGCCTAATGATATAGACTTATTTTAAAACTATAAATATACCTATTCATAGTATTATAACTATAGCATATAAGTTAGATACATAGTTATACTGTAAATATGTATAAAACCTGTGCATAAATCCATATACATATGTAATCTATGTAAATATATGTATAAATACTAAACTATTATGTATGTATTTACCTAATTATGTGTATATATAGATACAGATTCCTATTTACATATTTAGTAGCTATATTATAGATTAACTTAGCTAAATTAATAATTTAGAGCTATAATTAAATTAAATACATCTATAAACTTAGGATAATATATATAGTAAGTAATTTAAGCTAATTAAAGTGTATTTATACCTAGTACAGCTTACTGTAACTTAGTTTTAATTTATAAACACACAGAACTGCTATTTTAGCCTAAATAAAACATGAATAAATTCCTAAAAATACAATAAAAATATGTATTAAATACTTAAGTATGTAAATTGAAACTGTTTAAGGTCAATTAGACCATTTATTAATTATTTCATAAGTAATTAACTATTTAATCACTTAAATAAACTTGTATAATCAGCCTAGTTTAACTAATTTATTTGTACAGTAAACATATTTAAAATTCAAAATTAATAAATCAATTATGTAGTATTATGTAAATATTTTATTTACCATATTTTATTTTATTTTTTTTAATAATTTATGGCCCCCAAATCGAGGGCCAAAAGCACGCACAGAAGCAGCTGCTGGAATAGCGCCACATCGTGTGCTGCAAGTCAAGCGCAGCGCTTTATATGTCAATTGTGCATTGGCAAGACAGTTGTCACTGCGCAAGGCACCCGCAGTGGCACCCAATTCCATTAGACCCGATGTTCTCTGTCTGATTTGTGATTTGTGATGTGTGTGGGACCCAGGACCGGAGGCCCGAGTGTGCGAGCGGTTGTGGCGATTAGGCTGAGGCCTGGCGCTGAGCTAGAGACATTGATAAGCCACCTAATCTGAGAATAGGGTGCGCTTAGTCGAGGTCTGGTCCCACCTGCTTGTTTCCCACGAAAAGCGCGCCCGCTAATTTACACTTTTTACACCAATGACAAGGACAGACGACTTAACACAGAAAGAACACAAGAGTAAGAACAAAAATAAAAGAACAAGAAGAAAAACACGAAGAATAGAGAACTAAAGAGAATAAGAAAGAAGAAGAAACAAGAGCACCAAGACTCAAAGAACATACTGACAAGTAAGAAAAGAAAGAGAAATAGGTATTATACATACGTATAAGTAAGTTTATAGAATTACTAACAGAATAAAGAGACACTATAAACGTCTCTAAAGACCTCAATTTTGCCTCTTTGGGTTGTATATAGTGTTCCCTGAGATTTAGCGACGTTTATATCTGTCACTAAAACTGATATATATGTCACTATAAATAATAGACTAATAAGTTGAATTTCTACACCATTGCATTCTAATGTATTATATACTATTATGTTAGTACTAATAGGATAACTTGTAAATACTTAGTTTAGAGTAGAATAATAGATTGTTTGATGCTTGTTCATAGATCGTATTTTTGCAAGCACTTCTTAGTAACTAGGTAAATAAAACATTCATTCATTCTTTAAGTGTAAAGTTTCCTTTTGAATAAGAAGACAATTTTGGAGATAATCAAAGAGTGATCGAATTAAATTCAATAAATTGCCTCCCAGTGAACGACCTGGAACAAAACCATTAAAAATTAGATAAATAAGCAAATGATAATAATGGTTGTAATGACTGGTACTCACCCATACTCACCGCTATACGACATTCACATTTTTAATGTTATAATATTATACACCCTATACTACAACGACATGATCATAACAATAATCATCCATTAGCCATCACAACCATGGGTTAGACATCATTTTGGCGCCGTTGCCGGGGAGCATCGGTGTCAACTATCATCAAACAACCATTCATTGTCAATTTTGGCACTGTTGCCGGGGAGGCAACGCTCTTTGCACCAAAATTTTCTTTTTATTCTTTTGTGTATAGAAATTCTTTATTTCATTCATTCATTCATTGTAATTGTTTTTATTTTCCATTGAATTATTTGTGTATACATTCTTTTAGTCATTTACTAATCATTTGTTTTTCCACAGCACTTGAGGAGGAGTGTCGTCTTCCTGGTGGAGTCGCTGCACTCCTGACCCGTCTTCCTGGTGGAGTTTTCCCTCGTAGTAGCTGTAGGATTAGTATAGTATTAGTATTAGTTTAGATAGTTTTAGGTATATTAATTAGGAAAAAATTGTTAGTCATAAGTTGTGAGAGCTTGTTCTCACACATTCTGTAATAATTTTGGACTGTCTGGACTTTAGTCTCTTTATTTCTTCTTTTTCTCGATTTTTTTTCGATTGCGATTTTCCGAGTTAATTTCTGTCCTTACTTTTGAATTGCATATAAAAATTTTTTCAAAAAAAAAAAAAAAAATCAAAAAAATCAAAAAAGACCTCATACTTATCTAGCAGCAGCATTACTCTAGGCATTCATTTTAGGATTGCATTTTATTCCTGCTAGATTTTTATTAAAGTCAAATCTGCATTAAAAGATTGCTGGAGTCAGGTACGCATTTCTTACCTAACTCTAACTCCTGCCATTATTGCATTTGACTTAAAATTAAAGAAGACCACTATTTGTACTGAATTTATTAAAAAGTGAAACAAGCAGCATAGAAAACACCTTTTACTCACTTCAATCAAATCAAAAGGAGATAGTAAATTGGGTGAAACCATGTTTGAGATTTTAACCGCCTTGTGCTGAATGTTATCGTGCACACAGCACGATCACTTAAGGCCACAATACACAGGTTTCTACCTCATCTCTTTCTGCAACCACAGGATCTGGATTCGTACGCTCAGTCTTATCCAGATTCCCAGTGGATTTTAGAGGTTTGCACATCGCAAGGTTTATCTTAGGATGCGTACAATTGCTTGAAACAATTGCTTGCGTACAACATATTTTGCGTAGCAGCCTCTAGGAAAAATTTTCTCCGATTTATTTCGATTGATTGGTCTTCTTGAATTGAGATTTTATTGGGATTCTTCTGTTTTTATTGTGAACGTTAAAAATTTTTTCCCATTGAGTTGGATCGAATTAGAGTAAACGTGATTTCAAAAACCAACTCAATGGAAGGTAGGAGATCCCAAAACCCAGAACTTGTACTCCCCTTGGGTACTTCTACCCAAGCTACATCATCTTCTTCTTCTCAGTCACCTGCACAAAACACTTCTTCCCAGTTTCCCACAGGGAGGGAAACTGTAAATAACCTTTCTGTGACACAAACTGCATTACTGGATTTTCCATTTCCATATCCTTCACCGGTTGGAGGAACCTTTGTTCCTCCCTACACTGACTTCCCTGCACCTTCTGGAGCTTCGGAGGAGCTCCATGCCATTCACAATGATCCTTTCACACAAACCTATAACCCTGGATGGCGTAATCATCCAAATTTCTCGTGGTCGGGAAATTCACAGAGACCTTTTCAACAACCTTCTACACCACCACTGCACAACCCGATCCGAGCACCACCTCCACAATCACACGGATATCCACCGCGTACCTACCAGCAACCCCAACCCAGGCCCACCCAATACTCTCAATCTGGGCCTACACGAGATGACCAGTTGGGGTCTATCATGAAAGCTCTTGCTGATATGCAACAATAGAATATTGCTATGCAGCAGAGACAGGACGCGGCTTTAGCTGAGATGAGAGCCCAGCTATCACACTTGACGGAGTCCCGTCAATCACATTCACTCCCATCCCAAGCACAACCCAACCCTAGGAACATACCTGCTCAAAGGTATGTCCAACCTAGACCAGCACTACAAGACCAAACACATGACATTTCACAATCTTTGAACAACACTGAATCATCATAATCTTGAGATTATTTGACAATGGAGCCATTGAGATCACTGAACTTGACAAATCTAAACCTTTTACCGTTAATGGACAAAGACTGAAACCTTTCATTGAGCCGCATGATCTCAGACTTGTCAATTCCGCCATTTCGCTCCTACATTTTGAATTTCCATGTAAGTTTTCGCCTAGCTGAAGGCGTTAAACTTAGCAACACCTACCCTTGTATATAGCTGTTTTACACCTTTCTTACTCTTGCCTTTATTTGCATATAGTGTCTACCCTTGCATTCTGAGCATACATTCATTGACACACATGTCATGCATTTCACTTCCTAGCTCGACTGTTCACTCTGATCCTAGATCAGACTTAAAATCGTCCGCACAGAGATATTATCTCCTCATTCCGACTTCCTTCCATCACCTAGCCTAGGATAGTGAAAAGCAGAGCATGCATTTGCATCCACCCTTTCATTCAATGAGGACATTGAAACATTTAAGCATGGGGGGGTGTAAATGGTAAACCATTTAAACCAAAATGCAATTGTAGACACAACTAGAGTACATATAGTATTATCAAAAAATTATATACTTCAAAAAAATTGAAAAATTTTTGAAAAAAATTTTACAAAGCTAAAAATACAAAAAAATAACAAATCAAAAATTCCAAAAATACAATAAGGGACATGTACTTTATTTGTCAAAGGAGGACATTCATTTCAAGAGGGGAGGGAGAAAAAGAAAAAGAAAAAGAAAAGATAAGTGTTTAACTATGATCTTCTAGCTGAAAACGAAAAAAATAGAAAAGTGTCTATGGACATTCAACCGTTACTGGTTTGACCTGCCGGGCCATAGAAGCTTGAAACAAGCTTAGGCTTAATACAGTTCGAGCCTTGACAAGATAGACCACAGTCTCTCCTAACTTTAGGACAATTCTTGTACCTGAGTCACCAGTATAGGATTCGTTGGTTTGCTTTGACTTAGGAGTCTAAGTAACCTTGGCTTACACTACACAATGTCAGGAAAGACCACTTGAACCTAAACCTCAACCCTTGTGTTCATTAGGGAAGGTGGAGTCCTTACCTATGCGTGCAGGTAGACTCTTTGTCCTAATCTTTAGTCTTGTGTCTAGGAGAAGCTCTTTCCACAAAAAAAAAAAAAAAATCCACCCACCAAATACAGTGCACTCTACCAAATAAGTTCGGGAGACATACTGTTCAAAAAAAAAAAAAAAAGTCAAGTATGTTCTCCAAAAACCTCAGAAAAATAACTCTTCCACCAAAAATGTTTTCAGGGTTCAAAACAAATACCCTATTTTTCCACCAAGAAAATCTTCTCTGAGCCACAAATACAATAAGGTTTGGGTTTGAATACCGTTTTGAGAGTCATCCGAAAACATGAGCTGAAGTTAGGACCAACCTGGACTTAAAAAGAAGTGAAACCCCGGGATTGAGCTTTAGAATTCACCTGGTTAGTCCTGACTTATCACAAAGCACAGCCATAACCTCGTAGCATTCTGAGTCTCTGTAAAACCTCCTGAGTCCTGGAATTCGACTTAAGGTTTAAATACCAAGAGTCCTTGTTGGTTGAGAGATGGTCTATGTCATTTAAGCCTCGAGTTATGGTAGGTTAACCTCAGTAACCAGGTTCTCACAATGTCCAAAAACACAGTTGGTATTGGAAAATTATTTCAGCTTAAAGATCATCATCATAAACACTTAAAAATTTTTGGAAGAAGAAAAAGATATCTCTACACACTTACCTTGCTGATACTTAAATTTCCTTACACTTCAATAGATTGTTTGCTAAGGGACTAGCAAAACGTAAGCATGGGGTATGATGAGTGGCTACTCATCATGGCTAAAAGGCTAAAATTAAGCTAGACACTAAGCAAAACAATATCAAATTAACATATAAAAAGGGTTAAGTGTGGGAATTAAAGAAAAGACCTAAAACTTTTAATGTGTGTTAAAACTTCATAATTAGGTCACAAAAGTAAGATACTCTGAAAATAAAAGAATAAATGATGATCCATGCATCAATTGAACACATAAACAAGTTTAAAAAGCCAAATCAGAAGTAAAATCAATGTCTTAAATGTTCAATTAAGCACATATAAAAATTTGAAAGCAATTGGACATCATTTAGGCTTAGAAATAAATAGTTTACAAGTAGGTCCTTCATGCATTACATTCTCACCCTTCAAAACTGGTACCGGCCAGCACCTACCCGTCTGACGTAGAGTGTGGCTGCTTCGTCCGCACCTAGAGCTGAGGGGCGTATCAACGCCCTAACACACAAGGACGCCAGAGCTTCGGGATCGGTGGTAGCAGGTATGGTTTCAGTTTCTGGCAGACTCGTTTACACGCTTTTCGATTCCAGCGCTATGCACTCGTTTGTCGCAGCCAGCTTCGCAGTTAGTTTGGACCAGGATTATACACTGTTAGAGAATCCATTCGTAATCAGAGGTTCGAGTGGTCAGCTGTTTGTAGCTGAGGAGGTGTACACAGATTGCGAGGTCAGCGTCGGGGGACATAGCCTGCCAGCTGACCTGATTATGATCCAGATGGAGGACTTTGGAGTGATTCTGGGGATGGATTGGTTGTCCGCTTACCACGCCTTGGTGGACTATTTTTAGAGGAAGATCGTCTTCTCCATTCCGGAGTTGCCTTCTTTTGAGTTTCACGGACAGCCAGTGGACGGAGGTTTCAGGTGCATTTCGGCACTTCGGGCGGCGAGACTTTTGAGCCAGGGGTGTGAGGGCTTCCTAGCTTGTGTGGTGGCAGAGCCCAGCCCTGTGGCAGACTTCCAGAGCATCCCGGTGGTCAGAGAGTACCCTGACGTGTTTCCAAACGAGTTACCAGGACTACCACCCGAGCGTGAGATCGAGTTTGAGATCTCACTAGTACCAGGGACCAGCCCCATCTCCACCGCGCCATACAGGATGGCACCGCTTGAGCTGCGAGAGCTCAAGTCCCAGTTGCAGGACTTTTTGGAGAAGGGTTTTGTGAGGCCCAGTGCGTCTCCCTGGGGAGCCCCGGTACTGTTTGTGAAGAAGAAGGATGGGACCTTACGCCTTTGTGTGGACTACCAACAGCTGAATAGGGTCACCATCAAGAACAGATATCCGCTGCCGAGGATCGACGACTTGTTTGACCAGTTGCGGGGTGCCACGGTGTTTTCCAAGATCGACTTGAGCTCTGGATACCACCAGCTGAAGATCAGGGAGACCGACGTCTCCAAGACAGCTTTCCGCACCCGGTACGGACACTACGAGTTTTTGGTCATGCCGTTTGGGCTGACCAATGCCCCCGCTGCTTTCATGGACCTGATGAACCGGGTGTTTAGACCGTACTTGGACCAATTCGTGGTGGTTTTCATAGATGATGTACTCATCTATTCTAGAGATCGGACGCAGCACGGACAGCACTTCCGGATGGTTCTGGACACTCTGAGACGACGCAGGCTGTACGCCAAGTACAGCAAGTGCGAGTTCTGGTTGAGGGAGGTGACCTTCTTAGGTCATGTGATTTCTGGAGACGGCTTGGCGGTGGACCCAGCCAAGGTCGAGGCAGTGCTCAGGTGGGAGAGACCGCGTTCAGTCACTGAGATTCGCAGTTTCCTGGGACTGGCAGGCTACTACAGACGGTTCATCAAAGGATTTTCACAGATTGCGCGTCCTATGACACAGTTGACCCGGAAGGACGTGCCTTTCGCTTGGACAGACGCCTGTGAGGCGTGTTTTCTGGAACTGAAGGAGAGGTTGACCTCGGCTCCCGTGCTCACCATCCCTGACAGTAGTGGCCGGTTCGTTGTGTACACGGATGCCTCCTTGCAGGGGTTAGGAGGTGTGCTCATGCAGAGGGGTCACGTTGTCGCTTACGCTTCGCGGCAACTAAAGCCCCATGAGCATACCTACCCTACCCACGACCTAGAGTTGGCAGCTGTTGTCTTCACGCTGAAGACCTGGAGGCACTACTTGTACGGTAAGACCTTCGAGATTTTCACAGATCACAAGAGCCTCAGATACCTTTTTGATTAGAAGGAGCTCAACATGAGACAGAGACATTGGTTGGAGCTCCTGAAGGACTACGACTGCAGCATCTCCTACCACCCGGGAAAGGCCAATGTGGTGGCTGACGCCTTGAACCGTAAGGCGCCCGCATACTTGGCCAATCTACAGTTACAGAGTTGGAGCCTTTTGGAGGAGGTGGGCAGTTGGCGACCTCTAGAGTTACGAGGGTACTGTGGGGCTGTGACGGTGACACGACAGACTAGGCCAAAGCTGATAGACCGCATCATCACAGGACAGATAGCCGATCCGTACTTGCAGTCTTTGCGCGACAGAGTACTGTCAGGAGACCCAGGGGACTTCTCTTTCACAGACCAGGTGCTACGCTTGAGGGGACGGTCGTGCGTTCCCAGAGATGAGGAGATGTTGAGAGAGCTCCTGACTGAGGCACACAGTTCCAGATTCATCATACATCCCGGAAACACGAAAATGTACCACGACTTGAGACGTGAGTTTTGGTGGAGAGGGATGAAGCGGGATGTGGGTGAGTTCGTGCAGCAGTGCTTAGTGTGCCAGCAGGTGAAAGCCGAGCATCAAAGGCCTGCAGGGCCGCTACAGCCGCTTCCAGTGCCAGAGTGGAAGTGGGAGAGCATCACCATGGACTTGGTGGTGGGCTTACCTGTTACCCAGTGGGGACACGACGCAGTCTAGGTAATAGTGGATAGACTGACGAAGACGGCGCGATTCTTGCCGATCCGAGTCACTTTGGGACCAGCACAGTTGGCAGAGAGGTATATCCGTGATGTGGTACGACCACACGGAGTTCCGCGGGAGATCGTATCCGATCGGGATACCCGCTTTACGTCCCAGTTTTGGACTGAGTTTCAGCAGGCCCTGGGGACGCGTTTGAGGTTTAGTATGGCTTACCACCCCCAGACGAACGGACAGTCTGAGCGCACGATACAGACACTTGAGGACCTTTTGCATGCCTGCGTACAGGACTGGAGGGGCTCTTGGGAGGAGCACCTGCCCCTGGTGGAGTTTGCATACAACAACAGTTATCACTCGAGCATCGGCATGGCTCCCTACGAGGCTCTGTACGGACGGAGGTGTACGGCACCCTTGAGTTGGGTTGAGGTGGGGACCAAGTGGGAGGTTGGCCCCAGGTTGATTTGGCAGAGTCAGGAGGTAGTCGAGCAGATCCACAGACGACTCCGCACTGTCAGGAGCAGACAGAAGAGCTACGCGGATCGGAGACGCAGAGAGGTGCAGTTTGAGGTTGGGGACCACGTCTTCCTTCGTGTTTCGCCCATGAAGGGCTTACAGCGGTTTGGGGTGAGAGGGAAGCTCGCGCCGAGGTTCGTGGGGCCCTTTGAGGTCCTGGAGCGGGTTGGACCCGTTGCTTACAGACTTGCCCTTCCCCACAGCTTTCTGGTGTGCACGACGTGTTCCACGTGTCCAACCTCAGGAAGTACGTGCCGATTCCAGTCACGTACTGAGTCACGAGAGCGTCGAGGTGGGCGACGACCTGACCTACCCCGAGTGGCTAGTGCAGATTCTAGACCGAGCCATCCGCAGTTTGAGACGAAAGCAAGTACCCCTGGTAAAGGTTTTGTGGAGGAGCCAGCGGTACGAGGAGGCTACCTAGGAGCCTGAGGCGGCAATGCGGGAGCGGTACCCGGAGCTTTTCGCGGGTACGTCTTTTCGGACCGACGTTGGTCCTCTTTGAGTTTATTATGGTTATTTGGGCGTCTTTCCCGCACCCTAGTTAGCGCAAGTTTCGGGGATGAAACTTCCTTTGAGTTTGTTATATTGTTACGAACGCAGGCCCTAGACATCTTTTAAGATGTCTGGGAGGAGGCCCAGACGTCGGACCAGACGTCTGGGGTCACTTCCAGACGTCGGACCAGACGTCTGGGGTCATTTCCAGACGTTTGGAAATCAGTTATCTTGGCACGAGTTTCGTCTGCGCGTCTCAGTGCGCAGGCCTGCGGATATTCTCTTTCCCTCTCTCCTACGGCTGCAGATTCTCTCTGCCGCGCTCCCTCTCTCTCCTCCTCGCGCGGCATTAAAAGGCCACGCCTCTCCCTCACTTCCGTCACCACCGCCTCCTTCCTCTTCTCCTTCAGCCAGCGAGCGCGAGGGTGCAGCGGTAGCCGCGGTGCGCGTGGGAGAGGTACTCTGCCGTGAGGGCGAGCTCGCCGGGGCTGCTAAGGCCGGCCGGCAGGGTGCGCAGGGGGCGCATGGCGATGTGGGGGGACTGCTGCGGCTCGAGCAGCAGGCGCACGAGGCGCAGCGCGGCCAGGCGTCGCGAGCGTAGGGCGAGTTGCGCCCTGGTTCTGGGAACTTCTCCAGAATCAGACGTCTGGGCTGATAGCCAGACGATGGGGGTGACGTCTGGAAGACCATCCAGACGTCTGAAAGGTGAGTTTTTTCGTCTTCTTCCTTCCAGTCGACTAACCGTACTGAGGGAGAGAGATGGGTGCGCGCAGGTTCGGTGATTCGCCATCCAACGCGAATCAGACGTCTGGCTGTAGTACCAGACGGCGGGAGCGACCTCCAGACGTCCGGGGTGACCATAGGACGTTTGGGAACTAGGCCAAACGTCCCCGCAGGCTTCTGGATGTCTGAGAAACCACGCAGAACAAGGTAATTCTCTGATCCACTTTTTAAGACGTCTGGAATCCAGACGTCTGATTTTACACAGTTTCGTCGTTTTCGACCCGTTGAGGGCCCATTCGGGTTCCGTTTTTCGCATTTCGAGTTGTGTTCTTTTCGGAATTAAATCCTCTACCCGTCTACAGCAGCTGTATACTGTTTTGAGACACTCCTTGTGTTTGATCCTTGTGATAGGACCCCGTTCCGTTGCAGTCTCAGGGGTCGCGGAGGCACGCGGGATTCTCGATCACGCCCCCAGTACTCCCGTTGTACCTGGTAGAGTGGCTTTTAAGTATAATCTGTTAAATTATGGAACCATAAATAGAACCTAGGACATTGCATGAATCCTAGGAATGAGAAATAGATTGAATGATAGATCCTAGGTGTTGCATGAATCCTAGGGCTGGAAAACTAGATTGTATGATAGATCCTAGGATATGGCATGAATCCTAGGACGGGAAAACTAGTGGAATATATGAATACTGCAGTCTTGGAAAAATGGAAAGGAACAAATAGCTGCCTGAAATTGAATTAACAGCTGCCTGTTGAATAAATAAACGTGGTTGAGAACATGGATTGTAAGAACGTGAAACTGGAAAGTGAAACCTGGATGTTTTGAGTTAAAAAGATGGAACCCTACGGGGAATTAGGAGTGGAACTCCTGGAAAGAGAAAGGAATGGAACTGAGATGTAGTTGTGTACTGTCTCTTGGGTACGTAGTACCAAGGGAAGTACCTGTACCTGTTCAGTGAAGAGTGGGGCCAGCCACCCCAGGGACCCGGGGTTAGGACCGGCCGCTCTGTACCAACTTGCTGGCCCTCGTGTACGTAGTACCGAGGAGAGCTACTAGTGTTAGGAGGGCACTAGCTACCCCACGGGCCCCGGGGTTTTGCTAGCCTCCTACACTGACTTGTTGGCCCACTGGGGCAAACCAGGGTAGTCAGGCGAGGGTGCGCGGACTGTGGAGGGGCAAGGCCCCAGTTTGGTTACTGTGGAGGGGTTGGACCCCTGTTACTGAGAGGGCTCTTCCCTGGACTGGTTCCGTGTTGTGCTTTGGGTGCACCCGTTAACGGAAACGACTGACCACGTGCTAGTACGGGTTAGCTACCTGTGCGTTTATCGCGCGTGCCGTAGTCACCGTTACGTCTGTCAGTGACCTTGGGGTGGTTGACTGAGGGTAGGATCACCACGAGGGACTCTCCCGGCCAGGAGAGCACCACGTGCTACTTCTACTTTTTGGAAAAGACTACAATCAAGATCATTCCCACGAGGAACATTCGAGATCAAGTGAAGGATCTGAGAAATAAATGAAATCGTGAGATAATTGAAAGACTTAAATAAAGAAAGTAACAGAACATAACAACTACTGTACACTCTACTGTTTCTGTAGTTTTAGTTGCCACTCTACTCAGCGTTTGCTGACGTGTTACACTCGTTACCTTTCAGGACCAAGTGTTGAGCAGCCAGGGTCAGCGGCTGCAGAGGACGCTGGGCCGAGTAGGGTCCAGTAGAGTTACCACTGTTCTCTTGTACCTCTTTTTGTTCCGTTATAGTGAGTGATTATTGTTTCCGCTGTACTTTTCTTTACCCGCAGTTCATATTATATTATGAATGTTGTTCTACTATTGTGGTGGTATATACTGTAGTAGTTTCTTTCCTTACTGCTGTATTTTCTTACTGTTAGTTATATTCATGCTGAATGTGGTTTATTTTACTGCTCTTTTGGTTACTTCCTCGTTGGACGACTAGGTCTTGGGATTAGTTGAGTCGGTCCGATTCTCGTGTCTCGTAGGGACTCGGGAACCGGGTCGTTACACGTCCTTTTCGGAATAAAATCCTCTACCCGTTTATAGTAGTTATATACTGTTTCGAGAAACTCCTTCTGTTTGATCCTTGTGATAGGACCCCGTTCCGTTGCAGTCTCGGGGGTTGCGGAGGCACGCGGGATTCCCGACCACGCCCCAGTACGCCTGTTGTAACCGGTAGAGTGGCTTTTAAGTTTATTAGTATAATCTGTTAAATTATCGAACCATAAATAGAACCTAGGACATTGCATGAATCCTAGGAATGAGAAACTAGAATGAATGGTAGATCCTAGGGTGTTGCATGAATCCTAGGGCTGGAAAACTAGATTGTATGATAGATCGTAGGGTATGGTATGAATCCTAGGATGGGAAAACTAGTGGAATATACGAATACTGCAGTCTTGGAAAAATGGAAAGGAACAAATAGCTGCCTATAAATTGATTTAACAGCTGCCTGTTATGAATAAATAAACGTGATTGAGAACATGGATTGTAAGAACGTGAAACTGGAAAGTGGGACCTAGATGTTCTGCGTTAAAAGAGCTGGAACCCTACGGGGAAATTAGGAGTGGATCTCCTGGAAAGAGAAAGGAATGGATCTGAGAAAGAAAGGCGTGGTAGTGTGCTGTCTCTTGGGTACGTGGTACCAAGGGAAGCACCTGTTACCTGTTTAGTGCAGAGCGGAACCAAATTCACCTTGACCTTCAACAGACACTGTCGCTGTCCACGGCGATAGTAACTAAGCTTAGATCCACCTCCATAGGGTCCTCCACCACCTATTCACAATCTAAGGATCCTAATTATCACTTCAATTTGTATAATTACCACCTATAACTTAAACGCCTAAATCTATTTAAGCTCCTGAGCTCGCTGTCAATGGCGGCTCAGGAGTAGTTGAAATCTTAAATTAATTATATATTTATGATCGCAAATTACTTTTGACTTGTCTTAACCACTCAATTGAGTGGGAAAACAAGTCCCAAGCTTCAACTAACTCAGATTCTTTAAAAATGGAATATACTGTTAAATCTTAAATTTAATGATCAAATGGAGAATTTAACGAGTTCCTGAGGTTTCTTGCAACCTCAGGATCCTTTTCAGATTGAAAATGGCACAGATTTACCTTTCTGTACACAATTTGTATTTTTCTGGGCTCACCGGAGCTCCGACGAGCCATTTTTTTAGTTTCAGCCATTAGAACTTGTTGAAAAGCTCCAGATTGACATGATATTGATTACTGAGTAGTTTGAGGTCTTTAATTTGGGATTTTTACATCTGGAGCTACACATTAGTCTTCATCTTCTCCAACTCTGGCAGAGTTGGGGAAGTCTGACAGAAGGATTAAAGATGCATTTGATAGATCTAGAAGCTTCAGTGCAATGCACTGAAGCTAATTTTACCCTCAAATTAGTGTAACAAACCCCTGATTACTCTGACGAACAGACCACATTTTTAGTTCAGGCGACGAGACTGAAGCTTTAGATTCTTAGGTCCAAACATTCGTCTCAGGGGTTGAGCAAGTTCCTGGGGTTGATAAGATGCTAATGCAGGTTTTAATATCTTGAGAAGAGGCTTAGATCAGAAAGTCAAAACTTGAGGCCTTATAGTCAAACTCGAGTTTGATACTTTGATTTTGAGCTGAATCTGTTGATTCGAGAAGACTGAATTATTTCTGAGATTCTGTTAAACGATTTTAGGGTGAATTAAATGAGCTCAGATGAGTGATTTGGTTGGAATTCAAACCTGCCAGTTTGGGTTGTTTTTGAACCCAAACTGTTGGCAGTGTCACTTGGATGAAATTTGAAGTTGAATTCTGCCCAGTTTAGTTAGTTTTGCTCCTTAGAATGTGTTTAAATTGATTGGATATGATCTTAGCTGTCTGTTACATCTTTTTCAAGTTTAAAATCCGTTCCGTGAGCTTACAGTGAAGCTTTGAGCTTCCCTGTGCTTCCTGAAGCTTCAAGAGCTTCAAATCCACACAAGCAGATGTGCAATCCTTTAATTAACTAGAATTTAGTTGATTTAATTGTCTAATTAGGAGGTATTTGTAAATATATT
Organism: Thalassia testudinum; assembly: GCA_037157565.1. Classification (NCBI taxonomy): domain Eukaryota; kingdom Viridiplantae; phylum Streptophyta; class Magnoliopsida; order Alismatales; family Hydrocharitaceae; genus Thalassia; species Thalassia testudinum. Next base: position 26,360,723 of record JAZHRO010000054.1, on the reverse strand, counting down.
TTTATTTTTAATAACTTTTGTTCTAATTAGTTGTGTCTTATTTTGTTTTGTTTTTGTTTTTTGTCTTCTTTTCAGGTTTACCTTTGCGGGTGATCTCAGGAGAAGGCGGGAATCTGTTGCTGTTTTTGTTTCTTCTTTTGTGAGTATTTCTAGTCTTTTGTTTTGTTGCATTAAAAATTAAAAAAATACAAAAATACATTCTATCTGACTAGCAGCAGCATACAATAGTCATTCACTCTTAGGAGTACATTTCCTGCTAGAATATTTCTCGGGAATCTGACTCGGGAAATTTTTACTGTTTTTCTCGCATCAGCAAGAAAACACGAGAAAATCCGCGTAGATCCCTGTCCTTTGAAATTTAAAAAGACCATATATTTTGCTTGAAAAGACTTAAAAAGCGGCCATTGTATTTTAGTTGATATATTTTTGTAAAAGATTAACTAAAAAGAGGAAGTTAAAAATTGTGACTAAATCTAATTGCAGAATGCATGCAGGTTTTATCGCTATTGTCTGTTGCGTGTTATCTCACATACAGCGCGATCACTAGAGTCACACGAGTCTAATTTTTTTATCTCTCTTCTTTGCACCTCTTAGGGCTTTGGTCGAAGATCAACAAGTCTGTCTCACTACTAGAGCCACGGGGAGCCAGTAGTGAGCGGTCTCGATCCTAGACCTTAGACCTTTAAGCCTTATGGTTACGCACCTGCGTAGACACAGCTTAGGACGCATATTTTGATACTGTTACTCTATTTGTTTGCGTCAAATTACTTTTGCGTATCCTAGGAATTTCTTCTTTCCTTTGAAAGAAGAGCAAAACCCGCATCTTTGCGCTGTTTTGTGGGTTTTTGTGCTGCTGCTTTTATCGGTGGTGTGCATGTGCACTTGCACATTATTTTCCAATTTATGGACGGGAGGCGATCCTTGCATCCGCCTCTTGCACCATCGTTGACAGGTGATCCCGTGATCCCTTCCTCTTCTGTATAGGGGGAGATGCCGCCTTTTGATGTTCATTAACTACTATTGAAGTTAACAACAAAAAAAACTTTAAAACTCACATCAATACCCCTATCTATATTTTAAAGTTGCCTCAATAACAGTATTAATACTTGTTTCTTTGTAATTTTCTTCCTCTTTCTTTTTCCTCCTCTCCTCCCATTCTTCCTTCTCAAGCTTGGCCATGGCCACCTTCCTTACTCCTCCCCAACCATCACCCCTCCTCTAACTAGATGGGCAATGCATCTATCCGCCTACATCCGTAAGCAGATATACTAGGCTTAATAGATCGAATAATGATCTACCTATCCACCAAACCTTCATGTTGGCTACGTGAATCCATCTGGTGGATCTATCTGCCTGCGAATCAAGTTGTTCAATCGGATATTGATTTATCCATCCGTCAAACATTCATGTCGACAAGGTGAATCCATCTATCCGCCGAGCCTTTTAATTGAATGGTTAGTCTCCCTATCACTCTCCCTATCCGTCACACCTTTAAATCGGATGGTAATTTGCCTACCTGCCAAGTCCTTCAACTAAATGGGCAAATCCATACACCTATATCCAGAAGCGTAACAGATTGGATGATGATCCACCTATCCGCCGAACCTTCACGTTGGCTATAGGCGCATACATCCATCCACATAAGCGGTTATGTTGTCATCCAACCCACAAAACCTCTATGAAATCAGGTTGATGGTATAGCAATATTTGTTTGGCTATTGTTTATCTCATAATGTTATAGCTTTTATCTAATATTGGTTGGACTTTTTTAAACATCTTGAACGCTTGCAAGATCTTATCAGTTAAACTTAAGATAAGAATTTTCCTCCCCCTCACGGTGAAACACAAAAACAAAGATCAGCCATTGAGGCAAATGTACCAAAAAGTCAGGGTGGGGGTAAGTCCGTCCTACCGATCAATCAAAACATGGCAAGCTCTGACAAGTCATTGTAGGATCCAATGATGGGCAGGCAAACCCACTGCAGCAGAAATCCATACCAATAGTCATCAGGTTTTACTGGATCTCCTCCACGATGCACATCAGTAATCGTTAAAGCGTGCCAGTAACCTTCAACCAAAGCACCGCTGATAGATTCAAGAAGACAAAAGAGAGACAGACCGGCTCTATATAGTTTCTCTGCAAGCGCACTGAGAAACCTCTGCAGGTTTGCTATTCTATATATATATATATATATATATATATATATATATATATGTATATATATCATGTGATACAAAATATATCCACCATCAATAGAACAAAGTTAGTGAATTTTATGTTTGGCACAAACCTCCTCATCAAATATTGAAGAGATCAAGTTACAACTTCTCCACTTAATTCGCATTTAAACGGACCACCACTACTAGGACTCATCAATACCCAAGAGCCTGGCTTTGTCGGCTGGCTGGTCCTAAGGTTCCGGTGGATGGCTGCAGAGGAGGAGGTAGAGTGGGCAAGACGGACGGTCAAGGATGCCGGATTCTTGCTCTTGCTGCAACATTCGCTGCTCCCTAAGATGCACGATCTCAACCTCTTCTTTGTCATCGGCCTGAACCTCAACCTCGCTCGGCTTCCTCCTCAACATGACTAAAGTACCCCAAATGACAAAGAAAACACAGCCTCTGCTCTGCAAATCAGGCACTCGATATGTACAGGTTCGTTTTACGTAATAAATTTTGCATTCACACATCCTCAACAGAAAACAACTTAATTAACATATCCTTGATTTATACTTTACATTTATCATTACCGAAATAAGACCAAAGCTGGCAGAAAACCAGTCTCCAAACAGAACCAATTCATCAACCAACTTCCACGTATCATATGAAAAGAAATCCATGCTATGTCTTGCAAAGGAGAATTAGATTTCCCTCTGTTTACAACGCAAGGGTTTGATTTGGATTATTAACAACATTGAGGCAAAAAGATCATTATAGAGATTGTCTCTACGAAGACATTACATCTGCGTGGTGTTTCCAGGATCAAAGTGACACAGGATAAGCCATCAATCAGGATAGGCCACATGCTTTCAGTTTGGCACCCTAGCCATTATACCAAGAGGAATTGGAGATGTCCCATGGAATTGGTAATGGGTGCTTCCATACCAAAGTTAAAATGCCTTAAAAACAGAAGCAAACTCAATGTTATATATTTTCATTAAAGGGATAGAATCCGATATAACGCGGACGTGCAGCAGGAGATAGAATATCCTCACCTACAAAAGAGGAAATACCCAGAGCGCAAAACAAAAAAACAAGACTAAGGAAAAAAGAAAATGAAACACGCCACAAGATCGAAAATCCGACAAAGGAGGGCAACTCCACGCTCGTAGAAACAGCAAAACCGAATAAAGACACTTGACATGCATTAGGAACCAAAGCCGTGATAGCACGGGGACACACATAATCCCCAACAAACAAAACTACACTAAATAAGAAAAAGACCGTATAACCCCTGCAAACACAAACAACCGACAATGACAAACACCAATTCCGTTGTCGTCTGCACCTCGAACTCCACAATCCACCACAAGACCTCAGCCAAGTCAAAACAAGAACCACCTTGCACCGTGCCTCGATCTCAATGCCAACCAACAATCTTCGCCACGCCAAGCCATCGCCACTCACCACCCATCTTCCACAACCACACCTAACCGCAGTTGCCAGCTGACCAGAGCAAGAAGCCTAACACGAGAAACCAAGGGCTTCCCACGTAAGTTGCTAAATGATCACACGACCTTCCGGCTCTTTTTAAAATTCCCAGAGTTCCCAACCCCCTTCATAAATATCACCTCCTTCCATGCCTCTTCCTAAGCCTCTTCCTCTGGGAAAACCCATTGAAGAATAGATCCACAGCAATACACATCATTTTTCCCTCTAGATCTACACCGGGGTGCACATTCATAATCATAACTTCATTACACAATGGTGTCTTCACGAAGTCTAACACTAACCTTCAACCAAAGCACTGTTGATACAAAACAAAAGAGAGACCAGCTCTATAGTTTCTCTGCAAGAGCCCTGGCACTGAAAAACCTGTGCTGTCATGTATATATATATATACAACAGTTGATACAAGGTATCTCGACTACATATCGGTAGAACAAAGTTGGCGCATTTCATGTTTAGCACAAACCCTCCACGTCAAATACTACTCAATTCTCATGAAGACGGACCATCCCTACTAGGACTCATCAATACCCAAGAGCCTGGCTTTGTCGGCTGGATCTAGCTGCGTAGTCCTGAGGTTCCGGTGAATGGCCGCAGAGGAGGTAGGGGGGAAAAGAGGGCTAAGGATGCCGGATTCTTGCTCTTGCTGCAACAACTGCTGCTCCCTAAGTTGCGCAATCTCTTCTCTGTCATCGGTCTTAACCTCAATCTTGCTCGGCTTCCTCCGCAACATGATAAGGTGCCCCAAATGACAGAAAAGCCAGCCTCTGCAATGGCAAGCACCCATTACCTATATGTTCATTCTATGTAATAACCTTGGAATCGATACATCCACTGCAGTAGTAAGAGGACATAATTACCATAATCATGTTTTGTACTATAGTCTATACACATCATTTACCAACACAAGACCCAAATGAGCATAAAATAGGCTTCCAATTCGTAACCAATTCATTAACCAACTAGCACATATGAGGTGAAAAGAAATACATGTTATGTGTAGTAGAAGAAAATTAGATTTCCCTCTGTTTTGAATGCAAGGGTCTGATTTGTATTATAAACAGTCCAAGGCAAAAACAAAATTAAAGGTGTTGTCTTTACAAAGCTATGAAATGCATGTGGTGTTACCAGGATCAAAGTGACAGAGAATATGCCATTGATCAGGATAGGCCACATATTTTCAGTTTGGCACACTAGCCATCATACCAAGAGGAATTGGATGCCCACACTAAAGTGAAAAACACCAAGGCACAAATCAGTTGCAATCTTTATAACAGGAAATGGTTCCTTATGCACTAATTAATTCGCCGTGAATTGATTTTAAGTTTTGGGTGAAATATCTTGTTAGAACAAAATCTCAGACATCCAAGGAAGGAATGGTGCAGCATTAGCTCTCCAGCCCGGCGAAGGCGAAAGCTCTTAGGCGGCCCTGCGAATGTTGAGAAACAAGCCTTGGGTTTGTCATCATCGACTATTCCATCCAACATCAACAAAAATTACTCAGAGAGGAAAGCATAGGTCAGAATTTACCAGCTAAATAAATAAAAATATATCGTCGATGATTGTTCCAAAACTTATGAAAAACCAGGGGGTTTCTGTAAATCAAAATGATCATTACCATTATGAGAAAAAAATATCAATACAAACAGGATGAACAGTCTTTTGTTATCATCGGAGAAAACCAACTAGAAGATAAGAATATCATAGAGAAGCATCATTTAAAAAAGCCAAGGACAAAGGAAAAAAAGGGCAAAATAAGAACAACCCACCAAAGATCACCAAAGAAAAATAAACTTCAGAACAATGTAAAGAAAGGATTATGAGGAAATTGCGCTCAGACAGCCAAGGGATTTGTTTTCAATTGCAAGATCAGAAACTCTAGTCCAATTAAGTTAGCGTCCTCACAGCACAACATTACAAAACGAAGCAAAGAGATCAAAGATGAGAAAAACCTGATGCACAGTCGGCGAAGGCTCTATGAAGGAACAAGGCAGCCGAATGCATTATTTATGGGAGGGAATGGGGGAATGAGTGGTTCCCAGGGGAGCTAGGGTGTGCTATAATCATGTTTTGTACTATAGTCTATACACATCATTTACCAACATATGACCAAAGTGAGCATAAAATCGTCTTCCAATACGCAACCAATTCATTAACCAACTAGCACATGAGGTGAAAAGAAATCCATGCTATGTCTAGTAGAAGAAAATTAGATTTCCCTCTGTTTTGAATGCAAGGGTTTGATTTAGATTATAAATAGAAGGCAAAAAGAAAATTAAAGGCATTGTCTTTATAAAGCCATGAAATGTGTGTGGTGTTTCCAGGATCAAAGTAACAAAGGATAGGCCATCGATCAGGATAAGCCACATATTTTCAGTTTGGCACACAAGCCATCATACAAAGAGGAATTGGATGCCCACACTGAAGTGAAAAACACTACAAAACAGATGCAATCTCATTGTTTAAACTAGAAACGAAGGCACAAATCAGTTGCAATCTTTATAACAGGAAATGGTTCCTTATGCACTAATTAATTCGCTGTGAATTGATTTTTAAGTTTTGGGTGAAATATCTTGTTAGAACAAAATCTCAGACATCCAAGGAAGGAATGGTGCAGCATTAGCTCTCCAGCCCGGCGAAGGCGAAAGCTCTTAGGCGGCCCTGCGAATGTTGAGAAACAAGCCTTGGGTTTGTCATCATCGACTATTCCATCCAACATCAACAAAAATTACTCAGAGAGGAAAGCATAGGTCAGAATTTACCGGCTAAATAAATAAAAATATACCGTCGATGATTGTTCCAAAACTTATGAAAAACGAGGGGGTTTATGTAAATCAAAATGATCATTACCATTGTGAGAAAAAAATATCAATACAAACAGGATGAACAGTCTTTTGTTATCATCGGAGAAAACCAACTAGAAGATAAGAATATCATAGAGAAGCATTATTTAAAAAAGCCAAGGACAAAGGAAAAAAAGGGCAAAATAAGAACAACCCACCAAAGATCACCAAAGAAAAATAAACTTCAGAACAATGTAAAGAAAGGATTATGAGGAAATTGCGCTCAGACAGCCAAGGGATTTGTCTTCAATTGCAAGATCAGAAACTCTAGTCCAATTAAGTTAGCATCCTCACAGCACAACATTACAAAACGAAGCAAAGAGATCAAAGATGAGAGAAACCTGATGCACAGTCGGCGAAGGCTCTATGATGGAACAAGGCAGCCGAATGCATTATTTATGGGAGGGAATGGGGGAATGAGTGGTTCCCAGGGGAGCTAGGGTGTACTATAATCATGTTTTGTACTATAGTCTATACACATCATTTACCAACATATGACCAAAGTGAGCATAAAATCGTCTTCCAATACGCAACCAATTCATTAACCAACTAGCACATGAGGTGAAAAGAAATCCATGCTATGTCTAGTAGAAGAAAATTAGATTTCCCTCTGTTTTGAATGCAAGGGTTTGATTTAGATTATAAACAGAAGGCAAAAAGAAAATTAAAGGCATTGTCTTTATAAAGCCATGAAATGTGTGTGGTGTTTCCTGGATCAAAGTAACAAAGGATAGGCCATCGATCAGGATAAGCCACATATTTTCAGTTTGGCACACAAGCCATCATACAAAGAGGAATTGGATGGCCACACTGAAGAGAAAAACACTACAAAACAGATGAATCTCATTGTTTAAACTAGAAACGAAGGCACAAATCAGTTGCAATTTTTATAAGAAGAAATAGTGCCTTATGCGCTAATTAATTCGCAGTGAATTGATTTTTAAGTTTTAGGTGAAATATCATGTTAGAACAAAATCGCAGACATCCAAGGAAGGAATGGTGCAGCGTTAGCTCTCCAGCCCGGCGGAGGCGAAAGCTCTTAGGCCAGAGAAGGTAAGAACATCATAGAGAAGCATTGCTTAAAAACACCAAGGACTGAGGAAAAAAAGGGCACAAGAACAATGTAAACAAAGGATCATGTGGAAATTGTGCTCAAACAAGGGGATCTGTCTTCAACTGCAAGATCAGAAACTCTAATCCAAATGAGTGAGTGACCTCCCAGCACAACATTAGAAAACGATGCAAATAGATCAAAGAAGGATGAGAAAATACCTGATGAGGCGGCGGTGAAGGCTCTGCGATGGAATGGGGCGGCCGCCTGCGTTCTTTATAGAAGGGAAGAGGGGAGAGCGGGGTGTGCAGGGGAGTTACGGTTAGGGTTTACGGGTTTTTGTCTATTCGGATTCCATTATGCGTAGACGGATCTGTTTTCAATTTCTACTATTTTCACCTGCAGGGGGCCGGTGCCGGGGCCGTGCATTTCGTAGGTAAGGTGAAGAGATTTTTTTTTAGTTGAAATTAGTATTGTATTTATTTGTTTAATCTATCAATCATAAGATAATATGAAATGATCATTGCAAGGATTTTAACTTCTTTGGGATAGTCGCTATAATTTTCGTATGCTAAAGCTTGATGAAGGAAACATGCAGCATTAGCTCTCAAACTCGATGAAGGCGAGAGCTCTTAGGAGGCCCTGCGAATGTTGAGAACAAGCCTTAGGTTTGTCATCATCGATTATTCCATCCCACATCAACAAAAATTACACAGAGAGGAAAGCATAGGCCAGAATTTACCGGCTAAATAAATACAAATATATCGTCGATGATTGTTCCAAAACCTATCAAAAATTCAAGGAACCAAATAGTTTACAGATATAATCTAGGGGGTTTCTGTAAATCAAAATGATCATTACCATTGTGAGGAAAAAATATCTAGATAAACAAGGTGAACGGTCTTTAGTTATCATCGGAGAAAACCAACTAGAAGGTAAGAACATCATAGAGAAGCGTTACTTTAAAACACCAAGGATTGAGGAAAAGAAGGGCAAAAGAACAATGTAAACAAAGGATAATGTGGAAATTGTGCTCAAACAAGGGATCTGTCTTCAACTGCATGACCAGAAGCTCTAATCCAAATGAGTTAGGACCCTCCCAGCACAACATTAGAAAACGAAGCAAAGAGATCAAAGAAGGATGAGAAAAAACCTGATGCGCCGGTGGCGAAGGCACTGCAACGGAACGGGGCGGATGCCTGCGTTATTTATAGAAGGGAAGAGGGGAGAGCGGGGTGTGCAGGGAAGCTAGGGTCAGGGTTTACGGGGTTTTCTCCATTCGGATTTTATTTTCTATAAACATATCTATTTTCAATTTTTTCTTTTTTCTTTTTTTTTCCTAGGGTTAGGGTCTACGGGGTTTACGGGGTTTTCTCCATTCGGATTCGGCCACGGAACGCTATGGGCGGGATTATCTCGAAAGCCAGGGTTCAGGGGGTTGTGATCAGAGACTCGTCATGATCTCTAATTTCCCCTAATTAACTAGTCTTCCTAGTTAATTAGCTAAGGATACGAATATATAAGGGTTAATTATAAAATAAGGGATACGTAGTAAAGGACCTTAAAATAAGTTAAAAATGATACTTTATCATTCAATTAATATTATTAGTAATCTAATTAATAATTGGACTCGAAATTTTATTAGCCATTCCCTTAATTAATAAGTTAGGTAACTTAAACATAATGTATACATAAGTATATAATAACTTAAGTAACTTTACTTAATTTAATAAATTAACTTAAGAAGGTCAAAAACGTAAATTCAAGGTGCTATAATAATTACCTTATTTATAATCATATATAAAACGTTGAAAAAAATCTAAGTTAAAATAAACCATCAAAACCTGGGTTTACATTTAGGTCCTTACCATTCATTGCAATCGGGTCCTTAATTTTCATATAGGTCCTTAGGTTTCATCTCACCTAGGTCCCTATCTTCTTTTTCTTCTTCTTCTTCTCCAGCCGGTTGAACGGCTGACGACGGAGGGTGACTCCACCGCTCGATCACCGCCCTGCCGACATCATTCTTCCTTCTCCAAGCTCTTGGAGCTCGCGCTCACCATCCCATCTTCATCCATCGGTCTGGATTACTCTGAAATCCTAATTTTTGGTGGGAGTTAACCTCACCGTCGTAGGAGACGATGCCGGAGGTTAACCTCCCCAAGCTTCTTCTTCGTCCAGACTTCGCCACCTTCTTCGTCACCATTCACTATAAATACCCCCTCACTCCCTCGATTTCTCTTAAGTTGGCTCCCTTCCCTCTTCTAACACTGAGCCGACCCAATAGGCTATTCGTCTGCAACTCCGACGATCTTCCACACCATTCTCCGACTTCTTCCCTCCATCCTGATTAGCTGAGGAGCTTCGCCGAGGTCAGCCACGTCTCTAAAAAAAGGCGACGACCAAGGAGATACTCTTCTCCATCCGAATTCGCCCGCCGGGGATTCTTCTTATTCCCTCTGATTTCGTCCTCCGTCATGAGCCGTCGACGGAATCCCTTTGACCCCTTCGTCCAGGTAATAGTAGGTAGGAGTAGGAGTAGTTTAGGTAGTCACTTAGTTAGATAGCTTAGCTTGATTGCAGATTCCAGACTTCATCTTCTTCGACTCCGGCAAGTTCCTTGAGCTTGCTGGAGACCTGATTTTGTCTTTTTAAGCCATTGTCCACCTTCTTCTATCACGCACGATCATTTCTAATCCATTAAAACATAAATTTTATCACTGTTTCGCCTAATTCACCTTCACCTTCAACAGAGACTGTCGCTGTCCATGGCGACAGTAACTGAGCTTAGATCCACCTCCATAGGGTCCTCCACCACCTATTCACAATCTAAGGATCCTAATTAACTTAAACGCCTAAATCTATTTAAGCTCCTGAGCTCGCTGTCAATGGCGGCTCAGGAGTAGTTGAAATCTTAAATTAATTATATATTTATGATCGCAAATTACTTTTGACTTGTCTTAACCACTCAATTGAGTGGGAAAACAAGTCCCAAGCTTCAACTAACTCAGATTCTTTAGAAATGGAATTCACTGTTAAATCTTAAATTTAATGATCAAATGGAGAATTTAACGAGTTCCTGAGGTTTCTTGCAACCTCAGGATCCTTTTCAGATTGAAAATGGCACAGATTTACCTTTCTGTACACAATTTGTATTTTTCCGGGCTCACCGGAGCTCCGGTGAGCCATTTTTTGAGTTTCAGCGTTTAGTACTTGTTGAAAAGCTCCAGATTGACATGATATTGATTACTGAGTAGTTCGAGGTCTTTAATTTGGGATTTTAACATCTGGAGCTACACATTAGTCTTCATCTTCTCCAACTCCGGCGGAGTTGGGGAAGTCTGACAGAAGGATTAAAGATGCATTTGATAGATCTAGAAGCTTCGGTGCAATGCAGTGAAGCTAATTTTACCCTCAAATTAGTGTAACAAACCCCTGATTACTCTGACGAACAGACCACATTTTTAGTTCAGGCGACGAGCCTGAAGCTTTAGATTCTTAGGTCCAAACATTCGTCTCAGGGGTTGAGCAAGTTCCTGGGGTTGATAAGATGCTAATCCAGGTTTTAATTTCTTGAGAAGAGGCTTAGATCAGAAAGTCAAAACTTGAGGCCTTATAGTCAAACTCGAGTTTGATACTTTGATTTTGAGCTGAATCTGTTGATTCGAGAAGACTGAATTATTTCTGAGATTCTGTTAAACGATTTTAGGGTGAATTAAATGAGCTCAGATGAGTTATTTGGTTGGAATTCAAACCTGCCAGTTTGGGTTGTTTTTGAACCCAAACTGTTGGCAGTGTCACTTGGATGAAATTTGAAGTTGAATTCTGCCCAGTTTAGTTAGTTTTACTCCTTAGAATGTGTTTAAATTGATTGGATATGATCTTAGCTGTCTGTTACATCTTTTTCAAGTTTAAAATCCGTTCCGTGAGCTTACAGTGAAGCTTTGAGCTTCCCTGTGCTTCCTGAAGCTTCAAGAGCTTCAAATCCACACAAGCATATGCGGAATCCCTTGCAGAACATATTCTGACACTTAGCTAAGTTGGAAAAGCTATCCTGTAAATTCTGTAACATTAATTTCACTTTCCAGGCATATTAAACCCGTAGAAACCCCCTGTATTCTCTCTTCAAATCGAAGAGGAAAACATCCCCTTAACCTAAAATTGATTGCACAATATTGTAGAGCTAGCTTAGAGCTCTCCATCAAGCCTTGTTTCGTTTGATTTGGAGCTGTGAGTAGGGAGAAACCTTCACTTGAAGTCGGGTCTGGAGGGGGAGAAGAAAGTCCGACATCGGAAGATTCGGAGAGTCCGCCATAGTATAAAAGGTATTTGTTGCACAAAACGATCAGTCGTCAGCGCTCGGCGCGAAAATAGAACATCTGATCATCTAGTAAATGCGTGCATGGCAGGGTGCGTCGGCGCCCGATTGGGCATGTGTGCGCGCTCGATTTGAGTGGGAAGGGGGATGTATTTGGCTCGAGGGGTTTCGAAAGTACGTAGCTCCCTTTTCCACCAGCTCTCAGGGAACAGAAGACATTGGGCGAGGATCGAGTAGGGTTTGGTCCCACCCTCAACGTGCGGGTGCTGTGTATCCTCGAAAGGACCTCGCTGCAATTCTGTACCCAACTTTTTCTTCGAGAAGCAAATTAATCCAGTTCAGTGGAGAAGAAGGAAGAGAGCACGAAGGAGCTGAGAAGGCCAAGGACGCAGATACTGGAGATGCCAAGGGAATAAGAAAAGAAGAAAGGAAGATCGACAGAAAGAGAGAGGGAAAAATAAAGGATTAAGAAATAAAAGAGAGAGGAGAGGTTGGAGGAACGAGGAATACAATTGATTTCTCTTGTTATATTTTAATTTCTTTTTGCTCTTGATTGTTGTATCAAGGCTGAGAGGGGGAGGGCCGGATTTGGCTCGAGGGGGGGCAAAAATACGAAGTTCCCCTCAAAAGGAACGAACATTAGGCGAGGACCGAGTAGGGTTTGGTCCCACCCTTAACATGAGGGTGTTGTGTATCCTCGAAAGGACCTCGCCGCAAATCTCTCGTTGAGAAGCAAATTAACCCAGCTCAGTGGAGAAGAAAGAAGAGAAGCAAATTAGCCCAGTTCAAATGTGCATCGTGTTTACAGGATCAGAGTGACACAACATGAGACATCAATCAGCATATGCCACATACTTTGAGTTTGGCACGCTAAACATTATACGAAGAGGAATTGGTAATGGGCGCTTCAATACTAGAGTAAAAATGAACAAAAAAATAGATGCAATCTCATTGTTTAAACAAGTGGTGCTTTATGCGGTAATTAATTCTATGTGAATTGATTTTTAAGTTTTGGGTGAAATATCTTGTTAGAACAAAATCTCAAAAATCTAAGGAAGGAAACGTGCAGCATTAGCTCTCAAGCCTGGCGAAGGCGTGACCTCTTAGGCGGCCCTGCAAATGTTGAGAAACAAGCCTTGGGTTTGTCATCGTTGACTACTCCATGCAACATCAAATAAAGAAAGAGAGAGGAAAGCATAGGCCAAAATTTACCGGTTAAATAAATAAATAATATATCATCTAGGATTGTTCCAAAACTTATCAAAAATTAAAGATATAATTTAGAGAGCGGTATAAAACAAAATGATCATTACCATCATGAGAAAAAACTAACAACTCTTTAGTTATCTTCGAAGAAAATCGACTAGAAGATAAGAACTTCGTAGAGAAGCATTACTTGAAAAAACCAAGGAGGAAAAGAAAAAAGGGCAAAAGAAGAACAACCCACCAAAGATCACCAAAGAAAAACAAACTTCAGAACAATGTAAAGAAAGGATTATGTGAAAATTGTGTGCTCAGACAGCCAAGGGATTTGTCCTCAACTACAAGATCAGAAACCCTAGTCCAATTAAGTTAGCATCCTCACAGTATAGCATTACAAAACGAAGCAAAGAGATCAAAGAAGGATGAGGAAAAGCCTGACGTGCAGGCGGTAAAGCGGCTACGATGGAATGGGGATGATGCATGGGTTATTCATTGAAGCGAACAGGGGAGAGTGGGGTGTGCAGGGGAGCGAGTTAGGGTTTATTGGGTTTTTGCTAATTGGATTCTAACTTGTGTAAACGGAACTATTTTCAAACTTTTCTTTTCCTTCACTTTAGTGAGATTTATGTACAAAATATGTGAGATTTGTTACCTCTACCAATGAAATTAAAAATTACGTTATTTTTTTGAAAAGAAGATGTTTTTTCATTGCAACCTTATAACATACATAGAGTTGTTGACTAAATCTAAAGACCATAAAGGTTTGAATGAATCCAGCCAAGTTGTGGGCCTTGGAAACATCAATCCTCGAAAGGACCTCGTCGCAAATCTACAACAAATTTTTCGTTGAGAAGCAAATTAACCCAGTTCAGTCGTCAGCACTCGGCGCGAAAACAGAACATCTGGTCATTTGGGAAATTTGTGCGTGTGTGTGGGCGAGTGCGCCTGCGCCCGTGGGGGCATGTGTGCGCGCGATTGAGTAGAGTCATGGAAAGGGGCGGATTTGCCTCGAAGGGTTTGAAAAATAGGACGTTCCAGGCTCTAGAGGAACAGACGATAGGCGAGGACCGAGTAGGGTTTGGTCCCACCCTCAACGTGGGGGTGCTGTGTATCCTCGAAAGGTCCTCGCCGCAAAACTGTACCAAATTTTTCTTCGAGAAGCAAATTAACCCAGTTCAGTGGAGAAGAAGGAAGAGAGCATGAAGGAGTTGAGAAGGCTAAGGACGCAGATGCTGGAGAAGCCAAGGGAATAAGAAAAGAAGAAAGGAAACAGAAGAAGAATTCGCAAGGAGAAGCTACGGAGGAAGAAGAAGGGCAGGAAGATCGACAGAAAGAGAGGGAAAAATAAAGGATTAAGAAATAAAAGAGAAAGAAGAGAGGTTGGAGGAACGAGGAAAACAATTGATTTCTCTTGTTATATTTTAATTTCTTTTTACTCTTGATTGTTGAATCAAGGCTGCGAGGGGGAGGGCCGGATTTGGCTCGAGGGGGGCAAAAATACGAAGTTTCCCTCAAAAGGAACGAACATTAGGCGAGGACCGAGTAGGGTTTGGTCCCACCCTTAACATGAGGGTGTTGTGTATCCTCGAAAGGACCTCGTCGCAAATCTACAACAAATTTTCGTTGAGAAGCAAATTAACCCAGTTCAGTCGTCAGCGCTCGGCGCGAAAAGAGAACATCTGGTCATTTGGGAAATTTGTGCGTGTGTGGGCGAGTGCGCCTGCACCCGTGGGGGCGTGTGTGCACGCGATTGAGTAGAGTCGTGGAAAGGGGCGGATTTGCCTAGGGTTTGAAAAATAGGAAGTTCTAGGCTCTAGAGGAACAGACGATAGGCGAGGACCGCGTAGGGTTTGGTCCCAGCCTCAACGTGGGGGTGCTGTGTATCCTCGAAAGTTCCTCGCCGAAAACTGTACCAAATTTTTCTTCGAGAAGCAAATTAACCCAGTTCAGTGGAGAAGGAAGAGAGCATGAAGGAGCTGAGAAGGCTAAGGACGCAGATGCTGGAGAAGCCAAGGGAATAAGAAAAGAAGAAAGGAAACAGAAGAAGAATTCGCAAGGAGAAGCTACGGAGGAAGAAGAAGGGCAGGAAGATCGACAGAAAGAGAGAGGGAAAAATAAAGGATTAATAAATAAAAGAGAAGATAAAGAGAAAGAAAAGAGGTTGGAGGAACGAGGAAAACAATTGATTTCTCTTGTTATATTTTAATTTCATTTTTTGCTCTTGATTGTTGAATCAAGGCTGCAAGGGGGAGGGCCGGATTTGGCTCGAGGGGGGGCAAAAATACGAAGTTCCCCTCACAAGGAACGAACATTAGGCGAGGACCGAGTAGGGTTTGGTCCCACCCTTAACATGAGGGTGTTGTGTATCCTCGAAAGGACCTCGTCGCAAATCTACAACAAATTTTTCGTTGAGAAGCAAATTAACCCAGTTCAGAAGTCAGCACTCGGCACGAAAAGAGAACATCTGGTCATTTGGGAAATTTGTGCGTGTGTGTGGGCGAGTGCACCTGCGCCCGGGGGGGCGTGTGTGCGCGCGATTGTGTAGAGTCGTGGAAAGGGGCGGATTTGCCTCGAAGGGTTTGAAAAATAGGAAGTTCCAGGCTCTAGAGGAACAGACGATAGGCGAGGACCGAGTAGGGTTTGGTCCCACCCCCAACGTGGGGGTGCTGTGTATCCTCGAAAGGTCCTCGCCGCAAAACTGTACCAAATTTTTCTTCGAGAAGCAAATTAACCCAATTCAGTGGAGAAGAAGGAAGAGAGCATGAAGGAGCTGAGAAGGCTAAGGACGTAGATGCTGGAGAAGCCAAGGGAAGAAGAAAAGAAGAAAGGAAACAGAAGAAGAATTCGCAAGGAGAAGCTACGGAGGAAGAAGGGCAGGAAGAACGCCGGAAAGAGAGAGGGAAAAATAAAGGATTAAGAAATAAAAGAGAAGATAAAGAGAAAGAAGAGAGGTTGGAGGAACGAGGAATACAATTGATTTCTCTTCTTATATTTTAAGAGAGAGGGAAAAATAAAGGATTAGGAAATAAAAGAGAAAGAAGAGAGGTTGGAGGAACGAGGAAAACAATTGATTTCTCTTGTTATATTTTAATTTCTTTTTGCTTCTGATTGTTGAATCAGGGCTGCGAGGGGGAGGGCCGGATTTGGCTCGAGCGGGGGCAAAAATACGAAGTTCCCCTCAAAAGGAACGAACATTAGGCGAGGACCGAGTAGGGTTTGGTCCCACCCTTAACATGAGGGTGTTGTGTATCCTCGAAAGGACCTCGCCGCAAATCTACGACAAATTTTTCGTTGAGAAGCAAATTAACCCAGTTCAGTTGTCAACGCTCGGCGCGAAAAGAGAACATCTGATCATTTGGGAAATTTGTGCGTGTGTGTGGGCGAGTGCGCCTGCGCCCGTGGGGGCGTGTGTGCGTGCGATTGCGTAGAGTCGTGGAAAGGGGCGGATTTGCCTCGAAGGGTTTGAAAAATAGGAAGTTCCAAGCTCTAGAGGAACAGAAGATAGGCGAGGACCGAGTAGGGTTTGGTCCCACTCTCAACGTGGGGGTGCTATGTATCCTTGAAAGGTCCTCGCCGCAAAACTGTACCAAATTTTTCTTCGAGAAGCAAATTAACCCAGTTCAGTGGAGAAGAAGGAAGAGTGCATGAAGGAGCTGAGAAGGCTAAGGACACAGATGCTGGAGAAGCCAAGGGAATAAGAAAAGAAGAATGGAAACCGAAGAAGAATTCGCAAGGAGAAGCTACGGAGGAAGAAGGGCAGGAAGATCGCCAGAAAGAGAGAGGGGAAAATAAAGGATTAGGAAATAAAAGAGAAGATAAAGAGAAAGAAGAGAGGTTGGAGGAACGAGGAATACAATTGATTTCTGTTCTTATATTTTAAGAGAGAGGGAAAAATAAAGGATTAGGAAATAAAAGAGAAAGAAGAGAGGTTGGAGGAACGAGGAAAATAATTGATTTCTCTTGTTGTATTTTAATTTCTTTTTGCTCTTGATTGTTGAATCAAGGCTGCGAGGGGGAGGGCCGGATTTGGCGAGAGGGGGGGCAAAAATACGAAGTTCCCCTCAAAAGGAACGAACATTAGGTGAGGACAGAGTAGGGTTTGGTCCCACCCTTAACATGAGGGTGTTGTGTATCCTCGAAAGGACCTCGTCGCAAATCTACAACAAATTTTTCGTTGAGAAGCAAATTAACCCAGTTCAGTCGTCAGCGCTCGGCGCGAAAAGAGAACATCTGGTCATTTGGGATATTTGTGTGTGTGTGTGGGCGAGTGCGCCTGCGCCCGGGGGGGCGTGTGTGCGCGCGATTGTGTAGAGTCGTGGAAAGGGGCGGATTTGCCTCGAAGGGTTTGAAAAATAGGAAGTTCCAGGCTCTAGAGGAACAGACGATAGGCGAGGACCGAGTAGGGTTTGGTCCCACCCTCAACGTGGGGGTGCTGTGTATCCTCGAAAGGTCCTCGCCGCAAAACTGTACCAAATTTTTCTTCGAGAAGCAAATTAACCCAGTTCAGTGGAGAAGAAGGAAGAGAGCATGAAGGAGCTGAGAAGGCTAAGGACGTAAATGCTGGAGAAGCCAAGGGAAGAAGAAAAGAAGAAAGGAAACAGAAGAAGAATTCGCAAGGAGAAGCTACGGAGGAAGAAGAAGGGCAGGAAGAACGCCGGAAAGAGAGAGGGAAAAATAAAGGATTAAGAAATAAAAGAGAAGATAAGGAGAAAGAAGAGAGGTTGGAGGAACGAGGAATACAATTGATTTCTCATCTTATATTTTAAGAGACAGGGAAAAATAAAGGATTTGGAAATAAAAGAGAAAGAAGAGAGGTTGGAGGAACGAGGAAAACAATTGATGTCTCTTGTTATATTTTAATTTCTTTTTGCTTTTGATTGTTGAATCAAGGCTGCGAGGGGGAGGGCCGGATTTGGCTCGAGCGGGGGCAAAAATACGAAGTTCCTCTCAAAAGGAACGAACATTAGGCGAGGGCCGAGTAGGGTTTGGTCCCACCCTTAACATGAGGGTGTTGTGTATCCTCGAAAGGACCTCGCCGCAAATCTACAACAAATTTTTCGTTGAGAAGCAAATTAACCCAGTTCAGTCGTCAGCGCTCGGCGCGAAAAGAGAACATCTGATCATTTGGGAAATTTGTGCGTGTGTGTGGGCGAGTGCGCCTGCGCCCGTGGCGGCATGTGTGCGCGCGATTGAGTAGAGTCGTGGAAAGGGGCGGATTTGCCTCAAAGGGTTTGAAAAATACTAAGTTCCAAGCTCTAGAGGAACAGACGATAGGCGAGGACCGAGTAGGGTTTGGTCCCACCCTCAACGTAGGGGTGCTGTGTATCCTCGAAAGGTCCTCACCGCAAAACTGTACCAAATTTTTCTTCGAGAAGCAAATTAACGCAGTTCAGTGGAGAAGAAGGAAGAGAGCATGAAGGAGCTGAGAAGGCTAAGGACGCAGATGCTGGAGAAGCCAAGGGAATAAGAAAAGAAGAAAGGAAACAGAAGAAGAATTTGCAAGGAGAAGCTACGGAGGAAGAAGGGCAGGAAGATCGCCAGAAAGAGAGGGAAAAATAAAGGATTAAGAAATAAATGAGAAGATAAAGATAAAGAAGAGAGGTTGGAGGAACGAGGAATACAATTGATTTCTCTTCTTATATTTTACGAGAGAGGGAAAAATAAAGGATTAAGAAATAAAAGAGAAAGAAGAGAGGTTGGAGGAACGAGGAAAACAATTGATGTCTCTTGTTATATTTTAATTTCTTTTTGCTTTTGATTGTTGAATCAAGGCTGCGAGGGGTAGGGCCAGATTTGGCTCGAGCGGGGGCAAAAATATGAAGTTCCCCTCAAAAGGAACGAACATTAGGCGAGGACCGAGTAGGGTTTGGTCCCACCCTTAACATGTGGGTGTTGTGTATCCTTGAAAGGACCTCGCCGCAAATCTACAAGAAATTTTTCGTTGAGAAGCAAATTAACCCAGTTCAGTCGTCAGCTCTCGGCGCGAAAAGAGAACATCTGGTCATTTGGGAAATTTGTGCGTGTGTTGGCGAGCGCTCTTGCGCCCGTGGGGGCGTGTGTGCGTGCGATTTAGTAGAGTCGTGGAAAGGGGTGGATTTGCCTCGAAAGGTTTGAAAAATAGGAAGTTCCCAGCTCTAGATTAACAGACGATAGGCGAGGACCGAGTAGGGTTTGGTCCCACCCTCAACGTGGGGGTGCTGTGTATCCTCGAAAGGTCCTCGCCGCAAAACTGTACCAAATTTTTCTTCGAGAAGCAAATTAACCCAGTTCAGTGGAGAAGGAAGAGAGCATGAAGGAGTTGAGAAGGCTAAGGACGCAGATGCTGGAGAAGCCAAGGGAATAAGAAAAGAAGAAAGGAAACAGGAGAAGAATTCGCAAGGACAAGCTACGGAGGAAGAAGAAGGGCAGGAAGATCGACAGAAAGAGAGAGGGAAAAATAAAGGATTAAGAAATAAAAGAGAAAGAAGAGAGGTTGGAGGAACGAGGAAAACAATTGATTTCTCTTGTTATATTTTAATTTCTTTTTACTCTTGATTGTTGAATCAAGGCTGAGAGGGGGACGGCCGGATTTGGCTTGAGGGGGGCAAAAATACGAAGCTCCCCTCAAAAGGAACGAACATTAGGCAAGGACCGAGTAGGGTTTGGTCCCACCCTTAACATGAGGGTTTGTGTATCCTCGAAAGGACCTCGCCGCAAATCTACAACAAATTTTTCGTTGAGAAGCAAATTAACCCAGTTCAGTCGTCAGCTCTCGGCGCGAAAAGAGAACATTTGGTCATTTGGGAAATTTGTGCGTGTGTGTGGGCGAGTGCGCCTGCGCCCGTGGGGGCGTGTGTGCGCGCGATTGAGTAGAGTCGTGGAAAGGGGCGGATTTGCCTCGAAGGGTTTGAAAAATAGGAAGTTCCAAGCTCTAGAGGAACAGATGATAGGCGAGGACCGAGTAGGGTTTGGTCCCACCCTCAACGTGGGGGTGCTGTGTATCCTCGAAAGGTCCTCGTCGCAAAACTGTACCAAATTTTTCTTCGAGAAGGAAATTAACCCAGTTTGGTGGAGAAGAAGAGAGCGTGAAGGAGTTGAGAAGGCTAAGGATGCTGATGTTGGAGAAGCCAATGGAATAAGAAAAGAAGAAAGCAAACAGAAGAAGAATTCGCAAGGAGAAGCTACGGAGGAAGTAGAAGGGTAGGAAGATTGACAGAAAGAGTGAGGGAAAAATAAAGGTTTAAGAAATAAAAGAGAAAGAAGAGAGGATGGAGGAACGAGGAAAACAATTGATTTCTCTTGTTATATTTTAATTTCGTTTTGCTCTTGACTGTTGAATCAAGGCTGCGAGGGGGAGGGCCAGATTTGGCTCGAGGGGGGGCAAAAATACGAAGTTCCCCGCAAAAGGAACGAACATGAGGCGAGGACCGAGTAGGGTTTGGTCCCACCCTTAACATGATGGTGTTGTGTATCCTCGAAAGGACCTCGCCGCAAATCTACAACAAATTTTTCGTTGAGAAGCAAATTAACCCAGTTCAGTCGTCAGCGCTCGGCGCTAAAATAGAACATCTGGTCATTTGGGAAATTTGTGCGTGTGTGTGGGCGAGTGCGCCTGCGCCCGTGGGGGCGTGTGTGTGCGCGATTGAGTAGAGTCGTGGAAAGGGGCGGATTTGCCTCGAAGGGTTTGAAAAATACGAAATTCCAAGCTCTAGAGGAACAGACGATAGGCGAGGATCGAGTAGGGTTTGGTCCCACCCTCAACGTGGGGGTGCTGTGTATCCTCGAAAGGTCCTCGCCGCAAAACTGTACCAAATTTTTCTTCGAGAAGCAAATTAACCCAGTTCAGTGGAGAAGAAGGAAGAGAGCATGAAGGAGCTGAGAAGGCTAAGGACGCAGATGCTGGAGAAGCCAAGGGAATAAGAAAAGAAGAAAGGAAACAGAAGAAGAATTCGCAAGGAGAAGCTACGGAGGAAGAAGAAGGGCAGGAAGATCGACAGAAAGAGAGGGAAAAATAAAGGATTAAGAAATAAAAGAGAAGATAAAGAGAAAGAAAAGAGGTTGGAGGAACGAGGAAAACAATTGATTTCTGTTGTTATATTTTAATTTCTTTTTGCTCTTGATTGTTGAATAAAGGCTGCGAGGGGGAGGGCCGGATTTGGCTCGAGGGGGGGCAAAAATACGAAGTTCCCCTCAAAAGGAACGAACATTAGGCGAGGACCGAGTAGGGTTTGGTCCCACCCTTAACATGAGGGTGCTGTGTATCCTCGAAAGGACCTCGCCGCAAATCTCTCGTTGAGAAGCAAATTAACCCAGTTCAGTGGAGAAGAAAGAAGAGAAGCAAATTAGCCCAATTCAAATGTGCGTCGTGTTTACAGGATCAGAGTGACACAACATGAGACATCAATCAGCATATGCCACATACTTTGAGTTTGGCACGCTAAACATTATACGAAGAGGAATTGGTAATGGGCGCTTCAATACTAGAGTAAAAATGAACAAACAAACAGATGCAATCTCATTGTTTAAACAAGTGGTGCTATATGCGGTAATTAATTCTATGTGAATTTATTTTTAAGTTTTGGGTGAAATATCTTGTTAGAACAAAATCTCAAAAATCTAAGGAAGGAAACGTGCAGCATTAGCTCTCAAGCCTGGAGAAGGCGTGACCTCTTAGGCAGCCCTGCAAATGTTGAGAAACAAGCCTTGGGTTTGTCATCGTTGACTACTCCATGCAACATCAAATAAAGAAAGAGAGAGGAAAGCATAGGCCAAAATTTACCGGTTAAATAAATAAATAATATATCATCTAGGATTGTTCCAAAACTTATCAAAAATTAAAGATATAATTTAGAGAGCGGTATAAAACAAAATGATCATTACCATCGTGAGAAAAAACTAACAACTCTTTAGTTATCTTCGAAGAAAACCGACTAGAAGATAAGAACTTCGTAGAGAAGCATTACTTGAAAAAACCAAGGAGGAAAAGAAAAAAGGGCAAAAGAAGAACAACCCACCAAAGATCACCAAAGAAAAACAAACTTCAGAACAATGTAAAGAAAGGATTATGTGAAAATTGTGTGCTCAGACAGCCAAGGGATTTGTCCTCAACTACAAGATTAGAAACCCTAGTCCAATTAAGTTAGCATCCTCACAGTATAGCATTACAAAACGAAGCAAAGAGATCAAAGAAGGATGAGGAAAAACCTGACGTGCAGGCGGTAAAGCGGCTACGATGGAACGGGGATGATGCATGGGTTATTCATTGAAGCGAACAGGGGAGAGTGGGGTGTGCAGGGGAGCGGGTTAGGGTTTATTGGGTTTTTGCTAATTGGATTCTAACTTGTGTAAACGGAACTATTTTCAAACTTTTCTTTTCCTTCACTTTAGTGAGATTTATGTACAAAATATGTGAGATTTGTTACCTCTACCAATGAAATTAAAAATTACGTTATTTTTTTGAAAAGAAGATGTTTTTTCATTGCAACCTTATAACATACATAGAGTTGTTGACTAAATCTAAAGACCATAAAGGTTTGAATGAATCCAGCCAAGTTGTGGGCCTTGGAAACATCAATCCTAGGGACTTTAAACAAAGAAAAAATTTGGAACAGCCAGGAGGGATTGACAAGAAATAATTGCATGCAATGACCTCCAAGGAGGTTGTAACTATTTCAGTATTTAACTCACAAGTCCAACGGCATCGCTCAGGATGCAACCTATGTTGACAGCCAAGTTCAAGGCAAGCAGTAAACCTTGATAAATAGCAAGAACTTCAACTTCATTTGAGTTACAAGTAGTGACAATTTCAACTTTACAAGCATGAATTTCCTTGTCATTCACCATAACTGAGGCCGAATAGGATCGATGTTTATAAACTGTAGCATCAACAACAATTTGAAATCCCATAGAAGAAAAGAAGTTGTTGTTAATCTAATCAGATTAGAACATGGCAACCGATCCTAAAAAGGGAATAGCAACTGCGAATCCGTATAGCGTACGCACATAGCACATGCCTTCGAGCAGATTCAATAAGATTAATTGGTATAGCCATAAAACATGGATGACATAATATGGCAACAAGTTTTCCATTTCAAGCATAGGAAATTTTCCAGAAGTCCACAAGCATTTCTCGAAGCATGTTCCCTGTAAATTATGTACTGTAACGCTGAAATAGAACCAAACAGCAAGAGCAACCCGATAGGAAAAAAAGATATGATCCAAGTCCTTTAAAAGACCACCACAAAGATTACTTAATGGTTCAATAGCAAGAATTCTTCAAGCTAGAAGGGCGCACGTTGGTATAACATCAGTGCAGGCCTTCCAAAGAAAACATCTTGTGTGAGGGGCCAGAAACTTTAAGGGCCAAATCCCTTTTGCAATCAAATACAATGACTTGAGAGTGAATTTTATCCCTTCCAGGAGCAAATAAGCAAGAATTGATAGGCTGATCTATTAAACATTATCAACTATTTATCCTCTGATTAGAGGCAATGAGTCTTAATAAAATAATTTTAATTCTTCTAGCCACAAGCTCACATTATTTAAACAAAAAAACTAAAATCGTAGCCAGCCAAAGTCAAGAAGCATTTGTTTTCTGGTTGAGTTCAAATTGGTATTGTATTCTTTTATTGAATCAATTAATCACAAGATTGTTGTTATAGCAATAAACAAGTAAAGATGGTCATGGAAGGTGAACCACTGGTGGATACAATAGTGTTTCATTTGAAACTCGTATTAGTCATTTAATGAGGTGTTTCATTTGAAACTCGAAAGGACCTCGCCGCAAATCTACAACAAATTTTTCGTTGAGAAGCAAATTAACCCAGTTCAGTCGTCAGCGCTCGGCGCGAAAAGAGAACATCTGGTCATTTGGGAAATTTGTGCGTGTGTGTGGGCGAGTGCGCCTGCGCCCGTGGGGGCGTGTGTGCGCGCGATTGAGTAGAGTCGTGGAAAGGGGCGGATTTGCCTCGAAGGGGTTGAAAAATAGGAAGTTCCAAGCTCTAGAGGAACAGACGATAGGCGAGGATCGAGTAGGGTTTTTGCGGCACGCGCGGTTTCGTCTGCGCGCAGAGCTGCTGAATGCGTGGGTTTTACCGGGTTGTTATAACGTTGTAGTAAAGCCGGTTGTCACCAACGTTTCATATAAAAATTTTTGTTACTCGGAAAAATGAAAGAGTTCCCGAGGTCGAACTCAGGGAGCAAGTTGTATTCTAGAGATATACAAGTTCTATTACAAAAATAAAGAGAGAGAGAGAGAGAGAGAGAGATGAAAATTTGGCTTCTTCTCTTTGTCTTATCTCCTCTTTGGCTTTTGTTCTTCCTGTTCTTCTTCTTCTTCTTCTTCTTCTTCTTCTGCTTTCTTCAGATCTTCCCCTCGTGCTCTTCTTCTTCTGTCTTCTGTTCTTCCTTGTTTCCTTTCTTTCTTTGTCTTCAGATCTTCTTCTTCTTTTCTTGCTTCTTGCTTTGTCTTCAGATCTTCCCCTCGTGCTCTTCTTCTTCTGTCTTCTGTTCTTCCTTGTTTCCTTTCTTTCTTTGTCTTCAGATCTTCTTCTTCTTTTCTTGCTTCTTGCTTTGTCTTCACCTGTCTTCAGGACGTCGTCTGATTTTCCAATCAGACGACTTAACCCACGGATGCTACAGTGCCGCTTCAGTTCTTCTTCCGCAGTCCTTCACCTGTGCCTGCACGCTCAAGAGTTCAGCATCAGAGGGCAAAACCTACTATACCCCCCTCCCCCGCGTTTCTCTGTCTCTCTGAAATCACTCCTCGGAAGCTCTCCCAGAGCGCTACCGGGTACTCGGGTTCGGGTCAGGCCCGGGTCCAAGCCCACCGGCGTGCGTGGTGGGCGAGGAGTGCAGGTCAGTCTAATCGGGTCGGGCCAGGTCCGCGGAGCGTGGTCACGGACGAGGCCGGGTTGGGTCGGGTCGGGTGAGAGGGACCTCACCCCGTGGTCAGGAGGCAAACAGCATAAGGCAGTTTTTGCCTTTATGCGTCCGCGCGCCTTCGAGAGGTTCCGAGGTGGGACTAAATGTCCCACCCGAATTGAGCGCGCGTCGCGGATGGAGCAGTGGGCGATCGTGGCTTCCCGCGCGGCCTTCGCTCCGTCTGTGAACCAGGGACGTTTCGCGGAGAGTCCTTGCGCAACCTGGAAGTCAATCCTGGGCGAAGGCGTGCCTGCACCTGCAGGTGAAGCAGCTCTGCCTGCGCAGTAATGGCGACGGCGGGCGAGTCACCTGGTCACAGAAGAACAGCCTCTCTGCCAAATCAGACAGGCGGGGGACCTTCGCCGTGGCACGGCGAAGGTGGTCAGGGGGTTTGCAGGGGGCGAGATGGAGCTAACAGGTCGTCCTAGGTCAAACTGTGAGCGAGGAAGTGGGTGTGTTCGGTGGATCTGCAGAGGGTGTTTGGTGGGAAGTGGAGGGGCGGAAGAGGATCAGGGTGAGGAGGTGGAGGTTCTGCGGTGGTTGGCGAGCCGTGTGGGTCGCTGAGGTGATGGGAGCGGCTCGCCGGAGGGTGGTCGGAGGCGAAGAGGGTGAGGGTGAACAGGGTCGGTAGAGGGCTTAATTGACTAAATCGAAAGCGGGGAAAGAAAGAGGAGGAGAAGGGGAGTAGGTCTAACTTAACTGCAGGGACGAAGGGGGAGGAACAGGGCGACAGTCGTATCGACTGTCGCCGGAGAAGACGATGCTCAGGGAGAGGGGCGGCGGCGAGCAGAGGGCTGGAGAGGCGCCAGCTGGGTACGGCGTGGCGCGGGAAGAACAGGGGAGGAAGTTTCTGCTGCTGGTATTGCGGCAGAGCGAAGAGGTGGAGGGGGAGGAAGCCGCCGGAGCTGGTGAGCGTCTGCCGGAGGAAGAAGAGAAGAAAGCTGGGGGTTCTCTCCGTCAGATCCAGGCTGCCCTCGTTGGTGGAGCGGCGGGGGGTATTTATAGGGATGAAGTAGGGAGGAAGGCGGAGGGAGACGACGTGTCTCCCTCGCCGGAGAATGGTCGGAACATGAACCCATACCGTCCGTGCGTTCGCACGGCCGGTATGGGGGGCTACAATGACCATGGGGGTGCTCCTGCGACGGCTGACGACGCAGGGCACCCCCGGTATACTTGCCAGGTCCTGCACCTCACCCTGCGCGGCGCCATGCTCCGCGCAAGGTCGCCGGAGCATGGTGCTGGCAGGGTTTTGCAGGAGGGACCTGATTGCAAAGAACGAAGGAGAGTTAGGGGCTAAAATGCGAGGGTTCAAAAGTTGAGGGCCAAAGAGTAAATATATGAGGACCAAAGTGTAAAGTCGGTCAAGGAGGTTTCTTCTTAGGCTCAAGTTTTTATACATGACTAATTAGGACCCAAGGAATCTGATGGTGAATTTCATTTTCATGTTAAACCTTGTTTGACCGGTCAATTTGCGTAAAGACCCAAATTAAGTTATTAATTGGGCATGGTTCTCAATGTAGGTCAAAATGGGTTCTAAAGGCCAAATTGAAGGTTCTAAACCCTAGAGATTATTTTTCTATGAATTTTAGAGGGTTTATTCTATTTTTACTTTGCCCCGAACCTTGTGAATTGAAGTGGGTCGTTTTAGGGTTACAG
The DNA here is from genome assembly GCA_037157565.1 of Thalassia testudinum. Taxonomy (NCBI): domain Eukaryota; kingdom Viridiplantae; phylum Streptophyta; class Magnoliopsida; order Alismatales; family Hydrocharitaceae; genus Thalassia; species Thalassia testudinum. The sequence continues at coordinate 26,334,082 of JAZHRO010000054.1, read as the reverse complement.
ATTATCATCTGGTTCCTTGGAAGTGCTGTAGCCCTTGCTAGATCATCTCATCCCACTTTTATTCTTATTAAGCTGTTTTGACCTGTGTTTGGGCCCAGAATTACCCTGTATGCAGATTATACTGGTAAAATTGCACTTTTACCCCTTATGACTGGTTTTCTTCTCAAACTCAGAATTCTCTGAGTTAAGCCTTTCCTTGAGATATGTAGGAGCTTTTATCCTTTGTATTGGGTCAAAATGAGCTAGTTATGGCTCATGATGAGGTTCTCATCATACCCCCATGCCTAGCTTTTGCTAGTCCCTTAGCAAAAAACTTAAGGTTTCAACCCTTGTTCTAGACCATGAAGTTTTCAATGGTTTTAGATAAGTGCCTTTTTTATTTGAGCATAGATTAGGTTAGAATGCTGACCATAGGCCTAAAAGGTACTCTAGTACTAATCAAGATCCAAATCTGTCTAGCCTTAGCCTCAGTCCTTCAGCAAAGGTTTTTAAGGCCCGCAAGAACTAACCTAAGGTTTATTGGACTTCGTGGTTAAAGCACCCGTGCTTAAAATGATTTTAGCCCTGGCTCGGTTCGCAGTGCGTTTTGTAAGAGAGAGATAGAAAGTTTTTCTGTTTGGAGAGTTTTCTCTCTCTTTTTCTTTTTAGTTCTAGCCTAGGATTGGCTTTTCAACACGGTCTGTATCAGATTCCTTGCTCCCATCATCAATCCTCAAGGGTTCCTGGCGATCGATGCTTCGAGATAGCACCGCCCATGGCAACCCCCGGAACCCTGGCTATTGAGATTTCGAGATAATCCCATCCATGGTATTCTGTGGCCGAATCCAGACCCTGGCAATTGACACTTCGAGATAATGCAATCCATGGAATCTGAACCAGCAGAGTGCTTACATGCCCCCCGTAGGATATGTAAATATCCTAAGAGACAAGCACCGAGGAGATGATATTTTGTTACGCGTCTTCGAGGGGATTTCCCGCCTCTCTGCGCTGGGAACTCGTCCAAATCAACTTGTGTTGATCGGCCGCTCCTATTCTAGGTGTTCTTTTCAGATTTTTGCGACGCTTCTGCGTGATTCTGATTTTTACGCTTACTGAACCAGGCTGTATGTGAGATTAGGGTGCTTAGGTTACTGAGTCCTGTAAACCAAAAATTAGTTAACGAGGCCGAATACTTCCTAAGCCTTAGACCTAATACTTCAGCTTTTCATTTTCCTCAACCTCTTGAGGAGTGTCCAGATCTTAATGGGTACTAAGAGTCTATTCAAGAATGCCTAAGGTTTGCATTCTTACTAATCTCATTGTGCACTTTTCAGTTATTTTCTTGAATGAGGTCTAGAACTTAGGTTAATTCCTTAGTTCCTTACTAATGACTATCACTTTTTCTCATAATTTTGTGCTCCTTTTTCATTTTGTTTCTTTTCTCCTTCACAAAATTTTCCTTCTCCTCTTCTCCTCTTATTCTTTTTCGAAGATTTTTTATTTTTTATTTTTTTATTTTTTTTTTTTTTTGTTACCATATGTGAATTTTTTTGTTTGAAACCTTTTCTTACACGTTTTTGCACTTTCCTACCCCCCCATGCCTAAGATTTGCAATGTCCTCATTGTAACCTAGGGGGTCTTAGTTCATTCCTTAAGACAGAAATTTGGATGAGTGAATGGGTCGGGTTGAATTTTTGCGGACGATTTCAAATCCCAGATGCAAACATCTGAGTTGGGGTCGGCTGTCTACAAGGGTGAACTTCGAGTGCTGAAAGGTGTCAGAACAAGTTTCAGGTTTTCAAAGAGAATGACGGGCTGCCTCCCGTTAAGCGCTGAGTTTTATGCCATCGGCTGGGCGCAATAAGCTCAAGGGGAAAGGAGGATATAAGATGCCTCAGCCAAATCAGTAGAAGTTACATCAATGAACGGCTTGAGTCTTTGACCATTCACGATGAAAGGTTCAGAATCGTGGCTGAGTGGACTGATTTCGATTGCTCCATTTCCAAAAACCTGTCGGACCAAATATGGTCCGACCCACTTAGATCTCAGTTTTCCTGGGAAGAGTTTGAGTCGGGCATCAAAGAGTAGGACCTTTTGACCAGGATGAAAGATCTTTCTTGAGATGTGTTTGTCGTGGAAGGCTTTAACCCGCTCCTTGTAGATTTGCGAGTTCTCGTACGCGTCTATGCGCAATTCATCGATCTCGCTGATTTGGAGTTTTCTGTGGGTCCCAGCCTTAGAAAGATCCAGATTACAGTTCCGTACTGCCCAATAGGCTTTATGCTCCAGTTCGACGGGAAGGTGGCATGCCTTTCCGTACACCAATCTAAAGGGAGACATGCCCAATTGGGTCTTGTGGGCGGTCCTATAGGCCCACAATGCTTCCGGAAGTCGGGACGACCAGTCCTTCCTGTCAGGTCGAACAGTGACCTGTAGGATTTTCTTGATCTCCCGATTCGACAGCTCAGCTAGACCATTAGTTTGGGGGTGGTAAGGAGTAGAGATTCGGTGAGACACCCCGTATTTGGTCATCAGTGACCTAAACTGAGCATTTGTGAAATGGGTCCCCCCATCAGAGATTATTGCACGAGGAATCCCGAACCTTGAGAAAATGTGTTGATGAATGAATTTGAGAACGATTTTGTGATCACAGGTTCGGGTCGGTATGGCTTCGATCCATTTGGACACGTAGTCCACAGCCAACAGAATGTATTCGAAACCATCCGAAACAGGAAAGGGGCCCATAAAATCAATCCCCCAAACATCAAAGATTTCGCATACTAGAATCGGTTGCATAGGCATCATGTCGCGATGGCTCATGTTGCCCAAAGTCTGGCAACGACTGCATGCCTTGCAATGACTGTATGCGTCTTTGAACAGTGTGGGCCAGTAAAAGCCGCACTGGAGGACTTTTGATGCGGTTTTATGCCCGGCAAAATGGCCACCGCATGCCTGGTCATGGCAGAAAGAGAGGATATTGTTGACTTCCCCTTCCGGGACACATCTCCGGATGATCTGATCGGCACCTATGCGGAAGAGGTACGGGTCCTCCCAAATGTAATACTTGGCATCGGAGCGTAATTTGTCTTTCTTGGCCTTCGGCCAATCGGACGGGGTCTGATGAGATGCCAAGTAATTTACAATATTAGCAAACCATGGAAGGCTAGTACCAATAGTCAGCAGGTGCTCATCGGGAAAATGCTCAGTGATGGGTCCGGAAGGGTCTATCATTTCAGAAGGAAGACGGGACAAGTGATCAGCTACCACGTTTTGTTTTCCCGCTTTATCGCGAATCTCGAGGTCAAATTCTTGCAACAGCAAGATCCATCGGATCAATCGAGGTTTCGCGTCCTTCTTTGCAAGGAGATGCCTCACAGCCGTGTGATCTGAGTATATGATGACATGGGAACCCAGAAGGTACGATCTGAACTTCTCCAGGGCAAATACTATAGCTAGCAGCTCTTTCTCAGTAACTGTATAGTTACGCTGAGCCTCATCGAGTGTTTTGCTGGCGTAGTAAATGACCACAGGTTTCTTGTCATTTTTCTGCCCCAAAACCGCTCCTACAGCGAAGTCGGATGCATCACACATGATCTCAAAGGGTTGAGACCAATCAGGGGACTGTAGGATCGGGGCTTGGGTGACTCGGTCACGCAGGATTTCAAATGCTTGAGTGCATTCCTTGGAGATTTTGAAGGGAACATCCTTGGAGAGAAGAGTGGTCAGGGGGCGTGCGATTTTTGAAAAATCAGGGATAAATCGTCGATAAAAACCGACATGCCCTAAAAAGGATCGGATGTCCCTGATCGAGCTAGGCATAGGAAGGTGAGAAATCAGATTAACCTTAGCTCGATCCACTTGGATACCTTTCTCTGAAATTGAGTGTCCCAGGACAATTCCCTCAGGCACCATGAAATGGCTCTTCTCCCAAGAAAGAACCAAATTCACGTCGATGCACCGCCTGAGTATCTGGACCAAGTGTTGGAGGCAATCGTCGAATGATGCTCCGAAAACTGAAAAGTCATCCATGAAGACTTCCAGATAATCACCTACCATATCTGAGAATATGGCAAGCATGCATCGCTGAAAAGTAGCGGGTGCATTGCAAAGACCGAAAGGCATCCTTCGGAAAGCGTATGTTCCGAAGGGGCAGGTGAATGTGGTCTTTTCTTGGTCCTCAGGATGGATTGCCACCTGGTTATAACCGGAGTACCCGTCAAGAAAGCAGAAGAACCTATTTCCCGCTAGTTTTTCGAGAATTTGATCAATGAAGGGTAGTGGGAAATGATCCTTCTTCGTGGAGGAATTGAGTCGACGGTAATCTATACAGACTCTCCACGAGTTGGCTAATCGGGTAGGAATGATTTCTCCGGTCTCAGTCGTTATAGTGGTGAGTCCTGCCTTCTTAGGCACGACCTGAATTGGGCTCACCCAACGACTATCGGAGATCGGGTAGATGATCCCGGCATCTAACCACTTGATGATCTCCTTTTTCACGACCTCCTGCAGATTGGGGTTTAAGCGTCTCTGCATTTCACGAGAAGGTCGTGTGCCCTCTTCTGAATAGATATGATGAGTACAATAAGAGGGACTTATTCCAGTCAAATCATCGAGGGTCCATCCGATGGCTCTGCGATGTTGCTGGAGGACAACAATCAGACGGGATTCCTGTTCAGGACTGAGGTTGGAATTGATGATCACAGGAAGGGTCTGATTAGAACCCAAAAAGATATATTTCAAATGGGTAGGAAGGGGTTTCAGTTCAAGGATGGGGTTTTCAGCAGCAGCGGGTGGTTCAGTATAGATGTGAGGTTCAAGGGTGGGAGTTACTGGGTTGTTCACATCTGGATTTGACTCCTCTGTTTGCGGGTCAAGATCCTTCTGTGGTTGATGAGGAATACTCAAGTCATTCTGGAGGTGTGATTCATCAACCAAAGTCTTGATGTCACAAATTTGCTCGATGACGCCGCAATTAATTCCTTGTTGGGCCTTAAATATATCAATTTTCAGTGTTTGATCTCCAAACTTAAGCTCTATTTGGCCCTCCTCACAGCTGATGTTGGCTCTAGCAGTAGCCAAGAAAGGTCTCCCTAGAATGATTGGTGTATCCCTAGGGTTCTCAGGTGCATCCATGTCTAAGACTATAAAGTCTACTGGAAAATAGAAATCCCGCACTCTCACGATAACATCCTCGAGAATCCCTTTTGGTGACTTTATAGATCGATCTGCTAATTGTAATGTCACCTCGGTTGGTTTCAGCTCAGATTCTTCCAGATGGTCAAGTAAGGATGTGGGTATCAGATTTATAGATGCTCCTAAGTCTAACAATGCTCTATCAAATTGGGTACCACCTATCTTACAGGAGATCAGGGGAGTTCCAGGATCTTTTGCCTTGGGTGGGAGTCTACTAAGGATTACAGAGCTGGCTTGCTCTGACAGAACAATTGGGCTCCCTCCCTTGGTTCGCGGCTTACGCTGGGGTGTACATATATTCTTTAGAAATCGTGCGTAAGCTGGTACGTGGCGGATTGCATCCATCAAGGGGATGTTTATGTGGACCTGCTCAAAGAGCTTGACCAGGTCCTCCTCAGGGGCCACGGGTTTGGTGGTCTTCTTTCCCTTGGTCAGGGCCTCGGGGAACGGGATCTTGGTTGGTTCCTCTAGGATAGGTCCAGGTTGTGGGTCTGGGACAGCGGTACCTTGGCTAACTATCCTAGGGTCATGGTTATCAGGCTGGGCGTGGTTTGGATAATGCTGGTCCTGAGTTGTCTTACCACTACGTGTTGTTACAGAATTTAATCCGGCCTGATTTTGGTTTGGGTTTGGTAGGAGAGGTGGCTGCTGCTGAAATCCCGCACGCGAAGTTGAGGCTTCCATCTCGTCTGGAGATGGGGCAGTAGGGGCCTGATAAATCCATTGAGCGTGGCCTAAATTTGGATTCATAACGCGCTTCTGGGTTGGCACGTTATTTGGGTTAGGAAGGGGTTGGGAAGGGAGTGTGCCTGGCTGGCGAGAATTTGCCAACTGGGCCAGTTGAGTTTTAACTTCAGTAAGCTCGTCCTTGTGCTATTTTTGAATGGCCGCATTCGATTTTTGAATGTCAGCCAGAGTCTGAAGGATTAAGGACATTTGATCTTGATTTGGCCCTGATGGATAAGTAGGGTTGGGCCGAGGCTGAGGCGGCTGGTAGTGATGAGAGGGCTGTGGGCGGGACTGAAAAGGTGGTCTTTGGGTTTGGGGATTTCCCGCCCACTGAAAATTGGGATGGTTTCGCCATCCAGGGTTGTAAGTGTTGGAGAATGGGTCGTTCTGGATGGCGTTGAGGTCCTCGTAGGTCTGAGGAACCTCCTGAGAATCAGGGAAAGGAGGAATGGAGTTCCCCCGGCTGGTGAAGAAAGGATCGGATGATCTTCCAGTCCAAGAATCAGATGGGGATGGATATGGATCCATCCCAGGGGAGGATCGGTGGAGGATGTTTTGCACAGTCTCCTGTGTGGAAGGAGGTTGTGCAAAGGAGTTACGCGCAGAGGTGGCTTGCTGCAAGTGCTGAGTCAGCTCATCCACCTTCTTTTCAATAATTGAGACCTTGTCCAATCGACTGGCCATTAACTCCAGGTCGACTGATGCGGACAGGTCCTGCGTCTCATGTGCTCCCTTAAGATTCGTCGCTGCGCGGGTATTCGTCCTGTCGAATAATCCCATGGAGTCATTGTTGATGGAGTTCTCGCACATGTTTTCGAGAATCTCCCATACGGTGTCTTCATGTTGACCCATGATGTTTCCTCCGCAGGTTGCATTGACGAAAAGGCGGATGTCCTCACGGAGTCCCTGGTAAAAAGATTGGACTTGTTCCCATTTAGGAACTCCGTGATGGGGGCACTTCCTCATGAGATCCTGAAAACGATCCCATGCCTCATGGAGAGGGTCTCCTGATTGTTGAGTGAAGTGTGTAATCTGATGGCGCAAGGCGTTGGTCCGACCAACGGGAAAGAACTTTTTCAAAAACACGGATTGAAGTTCTTCCCAAGTGTTGATCGGCCGGGTCTGAGTTTGATACCAATGGGCGGCCTTGTCCATAAGAGAAAAGGAGAACATCTTCATGAGAAGAATATCCCGATTTTGCGCATCTGATCCAAAAGTGTGGGCCAGATGCTTTAGCTGTTTGATGTGCTGGAAGGGATCTTCAGAATTAAGCCCATGGAATTTAGGTATAGCGTGAATCATGTTGGGCTTTAGTTCGGAATCAGGTCCTCCAATCGGGATTCTAACTCGAGGCTCAATGGCCACCGCAGCAGGATTGTAGTGGTCCCGCATCATAGGACGCTGTGGTGGGTGCACGAAGTTTTGGAAGAGGTCATTGAGTCGCTGGAGCTGGTGTTCCAGATTATTTTCTTCCTCAACTGGCTGAGCCATGATGGGGGAAGAAGAAGAACTTGGTTCTGAATCAGAAGAGAGAATAATGTGAGGGTGTTGCTGCACAAATACGGGCGTCGAGGCTTGGCCTTGACGAGAGTGAATTTCTAATGGAGGTCTTAAGGGTGGTCTTAGAGACCTCCTTCCGTACATGCACAGTTGGGAGAGGTAAGTTTAGAAGGTGCTGGACCCAATCAAGACACCCAAAAATGTGTTGGGTGACTATAGAGGTGCGGGGCAGATGGACCCCTTGATCAGAAAGATCGTCCACCTGAGAATTACCTGGGCAGCCAGAGAGGGAGAGTCCCGCGAAGACCCCTACACGGTAGAGCGTCCCCACGGGTTACAGGGTTTCCCCCACCCGACCTCTCTTGTCACTGCGGTTCCAGGTAGACCAGAATGGGGATCTTGACCTCTTAAGTCTACCAATTTTAAGATCAGGGTGCTTAAGGTTTCACTTGAACTTTAGTCTTTTTAAGTGCAAAGAGTGACCTAATTTAAGGTTGGTTAACCCAAAGGGGTCAACTTTACCTCTTGTTTTCTTTGAGAGCTTTTTGGGTCCTGTCTTTTAGGGTTCAAGTGTTTAGAGAGAGCCAATTGTTTAGGATTTTTCTTGTTAATTATTTTCAATCAATGGCTTGGGCACACCTCTTTTGGATTTCCTCAATTCTTGATTAAGGGGTGTGTCTCTACTGAAATCCTAATGTTTGACCTTATGTTGGCTCTACTTGGTCCATTTAACTCTTTGTTGGGCAATTAGGGCTCAAGCAAGAATGTGTTAGCCCTTAAATACCCTTAATAGTGTGCAGGAGTGATGAGTTGAAAACATGCAACTTTTTATGGTTACTAAGTATGGAAGACAGGTTAGCCCTATATTGCTTGTTCTTTTCTTTTTTTCCTCTTTAGAGTGTAGGGGTTAATAGTGAGAGAAAAGATTTTACCTGTCTTCGGAGTGGTTGTGTGGTTGCTTGTCTTCTTGAGTTCCTGTAGCTGCACAAAAGAGAGGAGTTTATCAGAACTTAAAAGAAACAGGAATGTTTACCTCTAGAATAGCCGTTGCTCCCCGGCAACGGCGCCAAAATGAATGCGTGGGTTTTACCGGGTTGTTATAACGTTGTAGTAAAGCCGGTTGTCACCAACGTTTCATATAAAAATTTTTGTTACTCGGAAAAATGAAAGAGTTCCCGAGGTCGAACTCAGGGAGCAAGTTGTATTCTAGAGATATACAAGTTCTATTACAAAAATAAAGAGAGAGAGAGAGAGAGAGAGATGAAAATTTGGCTTCTTCTCTTTGTCTTATCTCCTCTTTGGCTTTTGTTCTTCCTGTTCTTCTTCTTCTTCTTCTTCTTCTTCTTCTTCTGCTTTCTTCAGATCTTCCCCTCGTGCTCTTCTTCTTCTGTCTTCTGTTCTTCCTTGTTTCCTTTCTTTCTTTGTCTTCAGATCTTCTTCTTCTTTTCTTGCTTCTTGCTTTGTCTTCAGATCTTCCCCTCGTGCTCTTCTTCTTCTTCTGTCTTCTGTTCTTCCTTGTTTCCTTTCTTTCTTTGTCTTCAGATCTTCTTCTTCTTTTCTTGCTTCTTGCTTTGTCTTCACCTGTCTTCAGGACGTCGTCTGATTTTCCAATCAGACGACTTAACCCACGGATGCTACAGTGCCGCTTCAGTTCTTCTTCCGCAGTCCTTCACCTGTGCCTGCACGCTCAAGAGTTCAGCATCAGAGGGCAAAACCTACTATACCCCCCTCCCCCGCGTTTCTCTGTCTCTCTGAAATCACTCTTCGGAAGCTCTCCCAGAGCGCTACCGGGTACTCGGGTTCGGGTCAGGCCCGGGTCCAGGCCCACCGGCGTGCGTGGTGGGCGAGGAGTGCAGGTCAGTCTAATCGGGTCGGGCCAGGTCCGCGGAGCGTGGTCACGGACGAGGCCGGGTCGGGTCGGGTCGGGTGAGAGGGACCTCACCCCGTGGTCAGGAGGCAAACAGCATAAGGCAGTTTTTGCCTTTATGCGTCCGCGCGCCTTCGAGAGGTTCCGAGGTGGGACTAAATGTCCCACCCGAATTGAGCGCACGTCGCGGATGGAGCAGTGGGCGATCGTGGCTTCCCGCGCGGCCTTCGCTCCGTCTGTGAACCAGGGACGTTTCGCGGAGAGTCCTTGCGCAACCTGGAAGTCAATCCTGGGCGAAGGCGTGCCTGCACCTGCAGGTGAAGCAGCTCTGCCTGCGCAGTAATGGCGACGGCGGGCGTGTCACCTGGTCACAGAAGAACAGCCTCTCGGCCAAATCAGACAGGCGGGGGACCTTCGCCGTGGCACGGCGAAGGTGGTCAGGGGGTTTGCAGGGGGCGAGATGGAGCTAACAGGTCGTCCTAGGTCAAACTGTGAGCGAGGAAGTGGGTGTGTTCGGTGGATCTGCAGAGGGTGTTTGGTGGGAAGTGGAGGGGCGGAAGAGGATCAGGGTGAGGAGGCGGAGGTTCTGCGGTGGTTGGCGAGCCGTGTGGGTCGCTGAGGTGATGGGAGCGGCTCGCCGGAGGGTGGTCGGAGGCGAAGAGGGTGAGGGTGAACAGGGTCGGTAGAGGGCTTAATTGACTAAATCGAAAGCGGGGAAAGAAAGAGGAGGAGAAGGGGAGTAGGTCTAACTTAACTGCAGGGACGAAGGGGGAGGAACAGGGCGACAGTCGTATCGACTGTCGTCGGAGAAGACGATGCTCAGGGAGAGGGGCGGCGGCGAGCAGAGGGCTGGAGAGGCGCCAGCTGGGTACGGCGTGGCGCGGGAAGAACAGGGGAGGAAGTTTCTGCTGCTGGTATTGCGGCAGAGCGAAGAGGTGGAGGGGGAGGAAGCCGCCGGAGCTGGTGAGCGTCTGCCGGAGGAAGAAGAGAAGAAAGCTGGGGGTTCTCTCCGTCAGATCCAGGCTGCCCTCGTTGGTGGAGCGGCGGGGGGTATTTATAGGGATGAAGCAGGGAGGAAGGCGGAGGGAGACGACGTGTCTCCCTCGCCGGAGAATGGTCGGAACATGAACCCATACCGTCCGTGCGTTCGCACGGCCGGTATGGGGGGCTACAATGACCATGGGGGTGCTCCTGCGACGGCTGACGACGCAGGGCACCCCCGGTATACTTGCCAGGTCCTGCACCTCACCCTGCGCGGCGCCATGCTCCGTGCAAGGTCGCCGGAGCATGGTGCTGGCAGGGTTTTGCAGGAGGGACCTGATTGCAAAGAACGAAGGAGAGTTAGGGGCTAAAATGCGAGGGTTCAAAAGTTGAGGGCCAAAGAGTAAATATATGAGGACCAAAGTGTAAAGTTGGTCAAGGAGGTTTCTTCTTAGGCTCAAGTTTTTATACATGACTAATTAGGACCCAAGGAATCTGATGGTGAATTTCATTTTCATGTTAAACCTTGTTTGACCAGTCAATTTGCGTAAAGACCCAAATTAAGTTATTAATTGGGCATGGTTCTCAATGTAGGTCAAAATGGGTTCTAAAGGCCAAATTGAAGGTTCTAAACCCTAGAGATTATTTTTCTATGAATTTTAGAGGGTTTATTCTATTTTTACTTTGCCCCGAACCTTGTGAATTGAAGTGGGTCGTTTTAGGGTTACAGATTATCATCTGGTTCCTTGGAAGTGCTGTAGCCCTTGCTAGATCATCTCATCCCACTTTTATTCTTATTAAGCTGTTTTGACCTGTGTTTGGGCCCAGAATTACCCTGTATGCAGATTATACTGGTAAAATTGCACTTTTACCCCTTATGACTGGTTTTCTTCTCAAACTCAGAATTCTCTGAGTTAAGCCTTTCCTTGAGATATGTAGGAGCTTTTATCCTTTGTATTGGGTCAAAATGAGCTAGTTATGGCTCATGATGAGGTTCTCATCAGCTGCGAACACACCCCCTCTCTTTTTCCCTCTCCCACCTGCGGGCGCAGGCTGCGCCCCTCTCTCTCTCTCTTTCTCTCCCCGTGTGGCTTTAAAAAGCCTCTCCCTCACTCTCACCTCCTCCACCCCTTCTTCGTTTTCCAGCCGGTGCGCGAGTGCGAGCGCGAGTGAGCGGCGGCAGCGACAGCCGCGGTGAGTGCGGGAGGAGGTGCTGCGTGAGGGAGGAGGCGCTCGGCCGTGAGGGCCAGCTTGCCGGGGCTGCTAGAGCCAGCCGGCGGGGGGAGCAGCAGACGCGAGGTGACGCGGGAGGCCTGCTGCAACTCGAGCAGCAGGAGGACGAGGCGCAGCGCGGCCGTGCGTCGCGGACGGAGGGCGAGTCGCGCCTTGATTCTGGAAAATTTTCCAGAATCAGACATCTGGGCTTCAAACCAGACGACGGGGAGGACGTCTGGAGAACTGTCCAGACGTCTGAAAGGTGAGTTATTTCCGTCCTTCTTCCTTTTCTTTGACCGTCCGTATTGAGAGAGAGGAATGGGTACATGCAGGTTCTGAGATTCGCCATCCAACGCGAATCAGACATCTGGCTGCAGTGCCAGACGACAGGAACGACTTCCAGACGTCCGGGGTGACCATCGGACGTCTGCAAACTAGGCCAGATGCCCCCGTAGGCTTCTGGACGTCTGAGAGACTACGCAGGACAAGGTACCATCTGATCCCCATTTTTAAGACGTCTGGAAGAAGTTCCAGACGTCTGATTTTGCACTGTTTCGTCGTTTTCGACCCGTTTAGGGCCCATTCGGAGTTCGTTTTCCGCGTTTCGAGTTGCGTCCTTTTCGGAATAAAATCCTCTACCCGTCTACAGTAGTTATATACTATTTTGAGAAACTCCTTATGTTTGATCCTTGTGAAAGGACCCTGTTCCGTTGCAGTCTCGGGTGTTGCAGAGGCACGCGGGATTCCCGACCACGCCCCCAGTACGCCTGTTGTAACCGGTAGAGTGGCTTTTATGTTTATTAGTATAATCTGTTAAATTATGGAACCATAAATAGAACCTAGGACATTGCATGAATCCTAGGAATGAGAAACTAGAATGAATGGTAGATCCTAGGGTGTTGCTTGAATCCTAGGGCTGGAAAACTAGATTGTATGATAGATCCTAGGGTATGGTATGAATCCTAGGACGAGAAAACTAGTGGAATATATGAATACTGCAGTCTTGGAAAAATGGAAAGGAACAAATAGCTACCTGTAAATTGAATTAACAGCTGCCTGTTATGAATAAATAAACGTGATTGAGAACATGGATTGTAAGGACGTGAAACTGGAAAGTGAAACCTAGATGTTCTGAGTTAAAAGAGCTGGAACCCTATGGGGATTTAGGAGTGGATCTCCTGGAAAGAGAAAGGAATGGATCTAAGAAAGAAAAATGTGGTAGTGTGCTGTCTCTTGGGTACGTGGTACCAAGGGAAGCACTTGTTACCTGTTTAGTGCAGAGCGGAGCCAGCTGCCCCAGGGACCCGGGGTTAGGTCTGGCCACTTTGTACCGACTTGCTAGCCCTCGTGTACATAGTACCGAGGAGAGCTACTAGTGTAGGGAGAGCACTAGCTACCCCACGGGCCCCGGGGTTCTGCTAGCCTCCTACACCGACTTGTTAGGCCCACTGGGGCAAACCAGGGTAGTCAGGTGAGGGTGTGCGGACTGTGGAGGGGCAAGGCCCCTGTTTGGTTACTGTGGAGGGGTTGGACCCCTGTTACTGAGAGGGCTCTGCCCTGTACTGGTTCCGTGCTGTGCTTTGGGCGCACCCATTAACGGAAACGACTGATCGCGTGCCAGTGCGGGTTAGCTACCTATGCGTTTATCGCACGTACCGTAGTCCCCGTTACGTCTGTCTGTGACCTTGGGGTGGTTGACTGAGAGTAGGATCACCACGGGGGACTCTCTCGGCCAGGAGAGCACCACGTGCTACTTCTACTTTTTGGAAAAGACTGCAATCAAGATCGTTCCCACGAGGAACATTCGAGATCAAGTGAAGGATCTGAGGAATAAATGAAATCGTGAGATAATTAAAAGACGTAAATAAAGAAAGTAACATAACATAACAGCTACTGTACACTCTACTGTTTCTTTAGTTTTAGTTGCCACTCTACTCAGCATTTTGCTGACGTGTTCACTCGTTACTTTTCAGGACCAGGTGTTGAGCAGCCTGGGTCAGCGGCTGCAGAGGATGCTGGGCCGAGTAGGGTCCAGTAGAGTTACCACTGTTCTTTTCTACCTCTTTTTGTTCCACTGTAGTGAGTAGTTCTTGTTACTGCTGTACTTTTCTTTACCTGTAATTCATATTATGTTATGAATGTTGTTCTACTGTTGTGGTGGTATATACTGTAGTGGTTTCTTTCCTTACTGTTGTATTTTCTTACTGTTAGTTATATTCATGCTGAATGTGGTTTATTTTTCTGCTCTTTTGGTTACTTCCTCATTGGACGACTAGGTCTTGGGATTAGTCGAGTCGGTTCGGTTCTCGTGTCTCGTATGGACTCGGGAATCGGGTCGTTACAAGATGGTATCAGAGCAAAGTCGTCCCGAGAAGTGAATCAACTAACTGGAAAATGACCAATTCACATGTCCATAACTAGAGTTGCCACCACAACATATCTTTTGACATGAGCTCTTAGACGTTTTCGTTAGGTACCGTTCCGTTTTGACGCATTTCATTTTGTTTCGCGTCTCCTTGCAGGAGATGCCTCGTCGCGGGATTGGTGAGACTGGCCGCGGGCGCGGCCGAGGACGAGGTCGGCGAGGTGGGCGTGCCGTTGTCGACGTCTCGGTGCACCAGCCACCACTCCCAGGCATTCAGGCCCAGGACCTCGCCCGGCTGATATGGGACAATGTACGAGAGGAGCTCCACCCACTGCCCCGAGCGCCTCCTCCTGGGGCTGCAGTGGGGGAGTTGTTACGCACGCAGTCCAAGATGTTCTTTTTAAGACGTCTGGGAGGCGGCCCAGACGTCTGACCAGACGTCTGGAACCCCTTCCAGACGTCTGGGATCTATTTTCGGTGGCACGCGAGGCTGCCTCTGCGCGTAGACCCGCAACCGTCTTCCTCTCTTTTTCCCTCTTCCTCCTGTGGGCACAGGCTGAGCCCTCTGTCTGTCTCTCTCTCTCTCCCCGTGCGGCTTTAAAAAGCCACGCCCTCTCCCTCACTCTCATCACCTCCTCTCCCTTCCTCTTCTCCTTCCAGCCAGTGCGTGAGTGCGAGCGCGAGCGAGCGGCGGCAACGACAGCCGCGGTGAGTGCGGGAGGAGGTGCTGCGCGACGGAGGAGGCGCACGGCCGTGAGGGCGAGCTTGCCGGGGCTGCTAGAGCTGGCCGGTGGGGGGTGCAATTGACGCGGGGTGACGCGGGAGGCCTGCTGTAGCCGAGCAGCAAGCGGACGAGGCGCGGTGCGACCATGCGTCGCAGACGGAGGGCGAGTCGCGCTCTGATTCTGGAAAATTTTCCAGAATCAGACGTCTGGGCTTCAAACCAGATGACGGGGAGGATGTCTGGAGAACTGTCCAGACGTCTGAAAGGTGAGTTATTTCCATCTTTCTTCCTTTTCTTCGACCATCTGTACTGAGAGAGAGGAATGGGTACACGTAGGTTCTGAGATTCGCCATCCAACGCGAATCAGACGTCTGGCTGCAGTGCCAGCGACGGGAACGACTTCCAGACGTCCGGGGTGACCATCGGACGTCTGGGAACTAGGATAGATGCCCCCGTAGGCTTCTGGACGTCTGAGAGACTACGCAGGACAGGGTACCATCTGATCCCCATTTTTAAGACGTCTGGAAGAAGTTCCAGACGTCTGATTTTGCACTGTTTCGTCGTTTTCGACCTGTTTAGGGCCCGTTCGGAGTCCGTTTTCCGTGTTTCAAATTGCTGTCTCTTGGGTACGTGGTACCAAGGGAAGTACCTGTTACTTGTTTACTGCAGAGCGGAGATAGCTGCCCCAGGGACCTGGGGTTAGGTCTGGCCACTTTATACCGACTTGCTGGCCCTCGGGTACATAGTACCGAGGAGACCTACTAGTGTAGGGAGAGCACTAGCTACCCTACGGGCCCTGGGGTTCTGCTAGCCTCCTACACCGACTTGTTAGGCCCACTAGGGCAAACCAGGGTAGTCAGGCGAGGGTGCGCGGACTGTGGAGGGGAAAGGCCCCTGTTTGGTTACTGTGGAGGGGTTGGACCCCTGTTACTGAGAGGGCTCTGCCCTGTACTGGTTCCGTGCTGTGCTTTGGGTGCACCCATTAACGGAAACGACTGACCGTGTGCCAGTGCGGGTTAGCTACCTATGCGTTTATCATGCGTGCCGTAGTCACCGTTGCGTCTGTCCGTGACCTTGGGGTGGTTGACTGAGAGTAGGATCACCCCGGGGGACTCTCCCGGCCAGGAGAGCACCACGTGCTACTTCTACTTTTTGGAAAAGACTGCAATCAAGATCGTTCCCACGAGGAACATTCGAGATCAAGTGAAGGATCTGAGGAATAAATGAAATCGTGAAATAATTGAAAGACGTAAATAAAGAAAGTAACATAACATAACAGCTACTGTACACTCTACTGTTTCTTTAGTTTTAGTTGCCACTCTACTCAGCGTTTTGCTGACGTGTTACACTCGTTACCTTTCAGGACCAGGTGTTGAGCAGCCAGGGTCAGCGGCTGCAGAGGACGCTGGGCCGAGTAGGGTCCAGTAGAGTTACCACTGTTCTCTTGTACCTCTTTTTGTTCCGTTATAGTGAGTAGTTCTTGTTACCGCTGTACTTTTCTTTACCTGTTGTTCATATTATGTTATGAATGTTGTTCTACTGTTGTGGTGGTATATACTGTAGTGGTTTCTTTCCTTACTACTGTATTTTCTTACTGTTAGTTATATTTCATGCTGAATGTGGTTTATTTTACTGCTCTTTTGGTTACTTCCTCGTTGGACGACTAGGTCTTGGGATTAGTCGAGTCGGACCGGTTCTCGTGTCTCGTAGGGACTCGGGAATCGGGTCATTACAGGAGTCCTCTGTGGGACCACACGATGGACGCGGCCCTGGTCACGGGGGAGGGGATGGGCCGCTGCCGCCCCCACTTTCCTCCAACACTTCTGTGCACGAGGCACCTTCGCCTGGAGGTGCACCAGCACCTCCACTGCAATGCCACTTCGAGCTTTTCAGGCAGTTCCGGAAGTTGAAGCCCCCCTCCTTCAAGGGGGATGAGGACCCGACTGAGGCAGAGGACTGGCTTGAGCTGCTGGAGAAGATTTTCGACACCCTTCGCCCCCCGGTGGAGTGCCGCGTGGCCTTTGCCACGTACCAGCTGGAGAGTGCGGCACACAGGTGGTGGAGGGCAGTCCGGGGACAGGAGAGGGATGAGCCGACCTGGGACCAGTTCGTCACCCTCTTCTGCGAGCAGTACTTTCCCCAGACGTGGCAGGACCAGAGGAGGCGGGAGTTCCACACTCTCCGCCATGGGACGATGACTATGAATGCGTACTGCACGCGTTTCTTGGAGCTGTCCCGCTTTGCAGCGACAGCGGTAGCCACTGAGGAGGAGTGCCTTTGGAGTTCACCGAGGGGCTCCGGCCTGCGATCCGGGGGTATGTCAAACCCCTGAAGCTGCCTACGTTTTCGAGGGTGGTAGAGGCAACTATGACTTACGAGGAGACCAACCCGTCCGCGCAAGACACTGACAGCGGGCGGAAGAGGCCCTTCCAGCCAGACTTTTCACAGGGCCCGCGAGAGAGGAGGCACGTGGCGTCCGCAGGAGAGCCGTCACGTTTTGCAGGGCCATCAGTGGCCTTTAGGGGCCCTCGACAGGGGCCAGTCGCCAGCACCGGACCCCCGCCCAGCCGAGGGTCGGGTTCCCCTCTGTTACCAGTGTGGCCAGCCAGGCCACATCAGGAGGGACTGCCCGTCTAGGGTAGGAGGTCAGCAGATACTTCCCGCGCAGAGCACTGGAGGACGCGTAGGAGACCACGATTCCCAAGCGCGAGGAGGAGGACAGCAGTCGCGAGGAGGGTACCAGCTAGCACCTACCCGTCTGACGCAGAGTGTGGCTGCTTCGTCCGCACCTAGAGTTGAGGGGCGTATCAACGCCATGACACACAGGGATGCCAGAGCTTCGGGATCGGTGGTAGCAGGTATGGTTTCAGTTTTCGGCAGACTCGTTTACATGCCTTTCGATTCCGGCGCTACGCACTCGTTTGTCGCAGCCAATTTCGCAGTTAGTTTGGACCAGGATTTTACACTGTTAGAAAATCCATTCGTAATCAGAGGTCCGAGTAGTCAGCTGTTTCTAGCTGAGGAGGTGTACACGGATTGCGAGGTCAGCGTCGGGGGATATAGCTTGCCAGCTGACCTGATTATGATACAGATGGAGGACTTTGGCGTGATTCTGGGGATGGATTGGCTGTCCGCTTACCACGCCTTGGTGGACTGTTTTGAGAGGAAGATCGTCTTCTCCATTCCGGAGTTGCCTTCTTTCGAGTTTCACGGACAGCTAGTGGACGGAGGTTTCAGGTGCATTTCGGCACTTCGGGCGGCGAGACTTTTGAGCCAGGGGTGTGAGGGCTTCCTAGCTTGTGTGGTGGCAGGGCCCAGCCCTGTGGCAGACTTCTAGAGCATCCCGGTGGTCAGTGAGTACCCTGACGTGTTTCTAGACGAGTTACCAAAACTGCCGCTCGAGCGTGAGATCGAGTTTGAGATCTCACTAGTACTAGGGACCAGCCCCATCTCCACCGCGCCATACAGGATGGCACCGCTTGAGCTGCGAGAGCTCAAGTCCCAGTTGCAGGACCTTTTGGAGAAGGGTTTCGTGAGGCCCAGTGCGTCTCCCTGGGGAGCCCCTGTACTGTTTGTGAAGAAGAAGGATGGGACCTTACGCCTTTGTGTGGACTACCGACAGCTGAATAGGGTCACCATCAAGATCAGATATCCGCTGCCGAGGATCGACGACTTGTTTGACCAGTTGCGGGGTGCCACGGTGTTCTCCAAGATCGACTTGAGGTCTGGATACCACCAGTTGAGGATCAGGGAGA
The DNA here is from genome assembly GCA_037157565.1 of Thalassia testudinum. Classification (NCBI taxonomy): domain Eukaryota; kingdom Viridiplantae; phylum Streptophyta; class Magnoliopsida; order Alismatales; family Hydrocharitaceae; genus Thalassia; species Thalassia testudinum. Next base: position 26,315,774 of record JAZHRO010000054.1, on the reverse strand, counting down.
CCGACGTCTCCAAGACAGCTTTCCGCACCCGGTACGGACACTACGAGTTTTTGGTCATGCCGTTTGGGCTGACCAATGACCCCGCTACTTTCATGGACCTGATGAACCAGGTGTTTAGACCGTACTTGGACCAGTTCGTGGTGGTTTTCGTAGATGATGTACTCATCTATTCTAGAGATCAGACGCAACACGGACAGCACTTGCAGATGGTTCTGGACACTCTGAGATGACGTAGACTGTACGCCAAATACAGCAAGTACGAGTTCTGGTTGAGGGAGGTGACCTTCTTAGGTCATGTGATCTCTGGAGACGGCTTGGCGGTGGACCCAGCGAAGGTTGAGGCAGTGCTCAGGTGGGAGAGACCGCGTTCAGTCACTGAGATTCGCAATTTCCTGGGACTGGCAGGCTACTATAGACGTTTCATCAGAGGTTTTTCACAGATTGCGCGTCCTATGACACAGTTCACCCGGAAGGACGTGCCCTTCACTTGGACAGACGCCTGTGAGGCATGTTTTCAAGAGCTGAAGGAGAGGTTGACCTCGGCTCCCGTGCTCACCATCCCTGACAGTAGTGGCAGGTTTGTTGTGTACACGGATGCCTCCTTGCAGGGGTTAGGAGGTGTGCTCATGCAGAGGGGTCACGTCGTCGCTTACGCTTTGCGGCAACTGAAGCCCCATGAGCATACCTACCCTACCCACGACCTAGAGTTGGCAACTGTTGTCTTCGCGCTGAAGACCTGGAGGCACTACTTGTACGGTGAGACCTTCGAGATTTTCACAGATCACAAGAGCCTCAGATACCTTTTTGATTAGAAGGAGCTCAACATGAGACAGAGACGTTGGTTGGAGCTCCTGAAGGACTACGACTGCAGCATCTCCTACCACTCGGGAAAGGCCAATGTGGTGGTTGACGCCTTGAGCCGTAAGGCACCCGCACACTTGGCCAGTCTACAGTTACAGAGTTGGAGCCTTTTGGAGGAAGTGGGCAGTTGGCGACCTCTAGAGTTATGGGGGTACTGTGGGGCAGTGACTGTGACACGGCAGACTAGGCCAGAGCTGATAGACCGCATCATCACAGGACAGATGGCCGATCAGTACTTGCAGTCCTTGCGCGACAGAGTACTTTCAGGGGACCCTGGGGACTTCTCTTTCACAGACCAGGTGCTGCGCCTGAGGGGACGGTTGTGCGTTCCCAGAGATGAGGAGCAGTTGAGAGAGCTCCTGACTGAGGCACACGGTTCCAGATTCACCATACATCCCGAAAACACGAAGATGTACCACGACTTGAGATGCGAGTTTTGGTGGAGGGGGATGAAGAGGGATGTGGGTGAATTCGTGCAGCAGTGCTTAGTGTGCCAGCAGGTGAAAGTCGAGCATCAGAGGCCTGCGGGGCCGCTACAGCCACTTCCAGTGCCAGAGTGGAAGTGGGAGAGCATCACCATGGACTTGGTGGTGGGCTTACCTGTTACCCAGCGAGGACACGACGTAGTCTGGGTAATTGTGGATAGACTGACGAAGACGGCACGATTCTTGCCGATCCGAGTCACTTTGGGACCAGCACAGTTGGCAGAGAGGTTTATCCGTGATGTGGTATGACTACACGGAGTTCTGCGGGAGATCGTATCCGACCGGGATACCCGCTTTACATCCCAGTTTTGGGCAGAGTTTCAGCAGGCCCTGGGGACGCGATTGAGGTTTAGTACGGCTTACCACCCCCAGACAGACGGACAGTCTGAGCGCACGATACAGACACTTGAGGACCTTTTGGGTGCCTGTGTACTGGACTAGAGGGGCTCTTGGGAGGAGCACCTGCCCTGGCGGAGTTTGCATACAACAACAGCTATCACTCGAGCATCGGCATGGCTCCCTACGAGGCTCTGTACAAACGGAGGTGTACGGCCCCCTTGAGTTGGGTTGAGGTGGGGACCAAGTGGGAGGTTGGCCCCAAGTTGATCCGGCAGAGTTAGGAGGTAGTCGAGCAGATCCATAGGCGACTCCGCACTGTCAGGAACAGACAAAAGAGCTACGCGGATCGGAGACGTAGAGAGGTGCAGTTTGAGGTTGGGGACCATGTCTTCCTTCGTGTTTCACCCATGAAGGGCCTGCAGCGGTTTGGGGTGAGAGGGAAGCTCGCACCGAGGTTCGTGGGGCCCTTTGAGGTCCTGGAGCGGGTTGGACCCGTTGCTTACAGACTTGCCCTCCCCCCGCAGCTTTCTGGTGTGCACGATGTGTTCCACGTGTCCAACCTCAGGAAGTAGGTAGCCGACCCCAGTCACGTACCGAGTCACGAGAGCGTCGAGGTGGGCGATGACCTGACCTATCCCGAGCGGCCAGTGCAGATTCTAGACCAAGCCGTCCGCAGTTTGAGACGAAAGCAAGCACCCCTGGTAAAGGTTTTGTGGAGGAGCCAACGGTACGAGGAGGCTACCTGGGAGCCTGAGGTGGCAATGCGGGAGCAGTACCCGGAGCTCTTCGCGGGTACGTCTTTTCAGACCAGCTTCGGTCATCTTTAAGTTTGTTATGGTTATTACGACATTTTTCCCGCACCCTAGTTAGCGCAAGTTTCGGGGACGAAACTTCCTTTGAGTTTGTTATATTGTTACGAACGCGCAGCTTCAGACGTCTGGGAGGTGGCCAAGACGTCGGACCAGACGTCTGGAACCCCTTCCAGACGTCGGACCAGACGTCTGGAACCCCTTCCAGACGTCTGGGATTCGATTTTTTTGCGGCACGCGCAGTTTCGTCTGCGCGCCTGAGCGCGCAGACCTGCGAAAGCACCTCCTCTCTTTTTCCCTCTCCCTCCTGCGGGCTCAGGCTGCGCCCCTCTCTCTCTCTCTCCCTCTCTCTCTCCCCGCGCGGCTTTAAAATGCCTCGCCCTCACTCTCACCTCCTCCGCCCCATCTTCGTTTCCCAGCCGGTGCGCGAGTGCGAGTGCAAGCGAGCGACGACAGTGACAGCCACGGTGAGTGCGGGAGGAGGTGCTCGGCCATGAGGGCGAGCTTACCGGGGCTGCTAGAGCCGGCCGGCGGGGGGAGCAGCAGACGCGGGGTGATGCGGGAGGCCTGCTGCAGCTCGAGCAGCAGGCGAACGAGGCGAGGCGTTGCCGTGCGTCGCGGACGGAGGGCGAGTCGCACTCTGATTCTGGAAAATTTTCCAGAATCAGACATCTGGGCTTCAAACCAGACGACGGGGAGGACGTCTAGAGAACTGTCCAGACGTCTGAAAGGTGAGTTATTTCCATCCTTCCTCCTTTTCTTCGACCGTCCGTACTGAGAGAGAGGAATGGGTACACGCAGGTTCTGAGATTCGCCATCCAACGCGAATCAGACGTCTGGCTGCAGTGCCAGACGACGAGAATGACTTCCAGACGTCCGGGGTGACCATCGGACGTCTGGGAACTAGGCCAGACGCCCCCGCAGGCTTCTGGACGTTTGAGAGACCACGCAGGACAAGGTACCATCTGATCCCATTTTTAAGACGTCTGGAAGAAGTTCCAGACGTCTGATTTTGTACTGTTTCGTCATTTTCGACCCGTTTAGGGCCCGTTCGGAGTCTGTTTTCCGCATTTTGAGTTGCGTCCTGTTACGAACACACGCCCCAGGCGTCTTTTAAGACGTCTGGGAGGTGGCCCAGACGTCGGACCAGACGTCTGGGGTCACTTCCAGATGTCAGACCAGACGTCTGGGGTGATTTCCAGATGTCTGGAAATCAGTTATCTTGGCACGAGTTTCGTCTGCGCGTCTCAGCACGCAGGCCTGCAGATATTCTCTTTCCCTCTCTCCTGCGGCTGCAGATTCTCTCTGCCGCGCTCCCTCTCTCCTCCTCGCGCGACCTTAAAAGGCCATGCCTCTCCCTCACTTCCGTCACCACCGCCTCCTTCCTCTTCTCCTTCAGCCAGCGAGCGCGAGAGCGAGCGCGAGGGTGCAGCGGCAGCGGCGGCCACGGTGCACGTGGGAGAGGTACTCTGCCGTGAGGGCGAGCTCGCCGGGGCTACTAGGGCCGGCCGGCGGGGGGCGCAGGGGGCGCGGGGCGATGCGGGGGGGACTGCTGCGGCTCGAGTAGCAGGCGCACGAGGCTCGGGGCGACCGGGCGTCGCGAGCAGAGGGTGAGTCGCGCCCTGGTTCTGGGAACTTCTCCAGAATCAGACATCTGGGCTGATAGCCAGATGGTGGGGGTGACGTCTGGAAGACCATCCAGACGTCTGAAAGGTGAGTTTTTTCGTCTTCTTCCTTCCTGTCGACTGACCTTACTGAGGGAGAGAGATGGGTGCGTGTAGGTTCGGTGATTCGCCATCCAACGCGAATCAGACGTCTGGCTGTAGTAACAGACGGCGGGAGCGACCTCCAGATGTCCGGGGTGACCATCGGACGTCTGGGAACTAGGCCAGACGTCCCCGCAGGCATCTGGACGTCTGAGAAACCACGCAGAACAAGGTAATTCTCTGATCCACTTTTTAAGACGTCTGGAAGAAGTTCCAGACGTCTGATTTTGCACAGTTTCGTCGTTTTCGACCCGTTGAGGGCCCATTCGGGTTCCGTTTTCCGCGTTTCGAGTTGCGTTCTTTTCGGAATTAAATCGTCTACCCATCTACAGTAGCTGTATACCGTTTTGAGACACTCCTTGTGTTTTATCCTTGTGATAGGATCCCGTTCCGTTGCAGTCTCGGGGGTCGCGGAGGCACGCGGGATTCCCGATCACGCCCCCAGTACTCCCGTTGTACCTGGTAGAGTGGCTTTTAAGTATAATCTGTTAAATTATGGAACCATAAATAAAACCTAGGACATTGCATGAATCCTAGGAATGAGAAATAGATTGAATGATAGATCCTAGGTGTTGCATGAATCCTAAGGTTGGAAAACTAGATTGTATGATAGATCCTAGGATATGGCATGAATCCTAGGACGGGAAAACTAGTGGAATATATGAATATTGCAGTCTTGGAAAAATGGAAAGGAACAAATAGCTGCCTAAAATTGAATTAACAGCTACCTGTTGAATAAATAAACGTGGTTGAGAACATGGATTGTAAGAACGTGAAACTGGAAAGTGAAACCTGGATGTTTTGAGTTAAAAAGATGAAACCCTACGGGGAATTAGGAGTGGAACTCCTGGAAAGAGAAAGGAATGGAACTGAGATGTAGTTGTGTACTGTCTCTTGGGTACGTAGTACCAAGGGAAGTACCTGTACCTGTTTAGTGAAGAGTGGGGCCAGCCACCCCAGGGACCCGGGGTTAGGACCGGCCGCTCTGTACCGACTTGCTGGCCCTCGTGTACGTAGTACCGAGGAGAGCTACTAGTGTTAGGAGGGCACTAGCTACCCCACGGGCCCCGGGGTTTTGCTAGCCTCCTACACAGACTTGTTAGACCCACTGGGGCAAACCAGGGTAGTCAGGCGAGGGTGCGCGGACTGTGGAGGGGCAAGGCCCCGGTTTGGTTACTGTGGAGGGGTTGGACCCCTGTTACTGAGAGGGCTCTACCCTGGGCTGGTTCCGTGCTGTTCTTTGGGCGCACCCGTTAACGGAAACGACTGACCGCGTGCCAGTACGGGTTAGCTACCTGTGCGTTTATCGCGTGTGCCGTAGTCACCGTTACGTCTGTCAGTGACCTTGGGGTGGTTGACTGAGGGTAGGATCACCACGGGGGACTCTCCCAGCCAGGAGAGCACCGCGTGCTACTTCTACTTTTTGGAAAAGACTGCAATTAAGATCGTTCCCACGAGGAACATTCGAGATCAAGTGAAGGATCTGAGAAATAAATGAAATCGTGAGATAATTGAAAGACTTAAATAAAGAAAGTAACAGAACATAACAGCTACTGTACACTCTACTGTTTCTGTAGTTTTAGTTGCCACTCTACTCAGCGTTTTGCTGACGTGTTACACTCGTTACCTTTCAGGACCAGGTGTTGAGCAGCCAGGGTCAGCGGCTGCAGAGGACGCTGGGCCGAGTAGGGTCCAGTAGAGTTACCACTGTTCTCTTGTACCTCTTTTTGCTCCGTTATAGTGAGTAGTTCTTGTTTCCGCTGTACTTTTCTTTACCTGCAGTTCATATTATATTGTGAATGTTGTTCTACTGTTGTGGTGGTATCTACTGTAGAAGTTTCTTTCCATACTGCTGTATTTTCTTACTGTGAGTTATATTCAGGCTGAATGTGGTTTATTTTACTGCTCTTTTGGTTACTTCCTCGTTGGACGACTAGGTCTTGGGATTAGTTGAGTCGGTCCGGTTCTCGTGTCTCGTAGGGACTTGGGAATCGGGTCGTTACAAGATGGTATCAGAGCAAGGTCGTCCCGAGAAGTGAATCAACTGACTGTAGAATCACCAATTCACATGTTTATAACTAGAGTAGCCACCACAACATATCTCTTGACATGAGCTCTTAGAAGTCTCGTTAGGTACTGTCTTTTTGACGTTTTTCGTTTTGTTCGCGTCTCCTTACAGGAGATGCCTCGTCGCGGGACTGGCGAGACTGGCCGCGGGCGCGGCCAAGGACGAGGTCGGCGAGGTGGACGTGCCGTTGTTGATGTCTCGGTGGACCAGCCACCACTCCCGGGCATCTAGGCCCAGGACCTCGCCAGATTGATACGAGACATTGTACGAGAGGAGCTCCACCCACCGCCCCGAGCGCCTCCTCCTGGGGCGGCAGAGGGGGTGTCCTCTGTGGGACCACGTGACGGACACGACGCTGGACACGAGGGGGGGATGGGCCGCTGCTGCCTTCACCTTCCTCAGACACTTCTGTACACGAGGCACCTTCGCCTGGAGGTGCACCGGCACCTCCCCTACAGCGCCACTTCAAGCTTTTCGGGCAGTCCCAGAAGCTGAAGCCCCCCTCCTTCAAGGGGGATGAGGACCCGACCGAGGTAGAGGACTGGCTTGAGCAGTTGGAGAAGATCTTCGACACCCTTCGCCCCCCGGTGGAGTGCCGCGTGGCCTTTGCCACGTACCAGCTGGAGAGTGCGGTACACAAATGGTGGAGGGCGGTCCGGGGACAGGAGAGGGACGAGCCGACGTGGGACCAGTTCGTCACCCTCTTCTGCGAGCAGTACTTTCCCCAGACGTGGCAGGACCAGAGGAGGTGGGAGTTCCACACTCTCCGCCAAGGGACGATGACTGTGAGCGCGTACTGCACGCGTTTCTTGGAGCTGTCCCGCGTTGCAACGACAACGGTAGCCACTGAGGAGGAGCGCCTTTGGAGGTTCACCGAGGGGCTCCGGCCTGCAATCCGGGGGTATGTCAAACCCCTGAAGCTGCCTACGTTTTCAAGGGTGGTAGAGGCAGCTATGACTTACGAGGAGACCAACCTGTCCGCGCGAGACACCGACGGCGGGCGGAAGAGGCCCTTCCAGCCAGACTTCTCACAGGGCCGGCGAGAACGGAGACACGTGGCATCCGCAGGAGAGCCGTCACGTTTTGCAGGGCCATCAGTGGCCTTTGGAGGCCCTTGTAACGACCCAATTCCCGAGTCCCTACGAGACACGAGAACCGGACCGACTCGACTAATCCCAAGACCTAGTCGTCCAACGAGGAAGTAACCAAAAGAGCAGTAAAATAAACCACATTCAGCATGAATATAACTAATAGTAAGAAAGTACAACAGTAAGGAAAGAAACTTCTATAGTAGATACCACCACAACAGTAGAACAACATTTATCATACAACATGAACTGCAGGTAAAGAAAGTACAGCGGAAACAAGAACTACTCACTAAAACAGAAACGAAAGAGGTACAAAGACAGTGGTAACTCTACTGGACCCTACTCAGCCCAGCGTCCTCTGCAGCCGCTGACCCTGGCTGCTCAACACCTGGTCCTGAGAAAGGTAACGAGTGTAACACGTCAGCAAAACGCTGAGTAGAGTGGCAACTAAAACTAAAGGCAACAGTAGAGTGTACAGTAGCTGTTATGTTCTATTACTTTCTTTGTTACATCTTTCAATTTTCTCGCTATTTCATTTATTCCTCAGATCTTTTACTTGATCTCGAATGTTCCTCGTGGGAACGATCTTGATTGCAGTCTTTTCCAAAATGTAGAAGTAGCACGTGGTGCTCTCCTGGCCGGGAGAGTCCCTCGTGGTGATCCTACCCTCAGTCAACCACCCCAAGGTCACTGACAAACGTAACGGTGACTACGGCACGCGCGATAAACGCACAGGTAGCTAACCCGTACTGGCACGCGGTCAGTCGTTTCCGTTAACGGGTGCGCCCAAAGCACAGCACGAAACCAGTCCAGGGCAGAGCCCTCTCAGTAACAGGGGTCCAACCCCTCCACAGTAACCAAACCGGGGCCTTGCCCCTCCACAGTCCGCGCACCCTCACCTGACTACCCTGGTTTGCCCCAGCAGGCCTAACAAGTCGGTGTGGGAGGCTAGCAGAACCCCGGGGCCTGTGGGGTAGCTAGTACCTCCCTACACTAGTAGCTCTCCTCGGTACTACGTACGGGAGGGCCAGCAAGTCGGTACAGAGTGGCCAGTCCTAACCCCGGGTCCCTGGGGCGGCTGGCTCCGCTCTTCACTAAACAGGGGGACAGTCGCTCTCCTTGGTACTCCGTACTCAAGGGCCAGCTTACTTCCCCAATACTATTCCATTCACTTTCCAGGAGTTCTACTCCTACTTCCCCGTAGGGTTCCATCCTTTTTACTCGAACATCCAGGTTTCACTTTCCAGTTTCACATTCTTACAACCCATGTTCTCAACCACGTTATTTGTTCACAACAGGCAGCTGTTAATTCAATTTACAGGCAGCTTTATATCTCTTTCCATTTTCCAAGACTGCAGTATTATACATTCCACTAGTTTTCCCATCCTAGGATTCATGCCATATCCTAGGATCTATCATACAATCTAGTTTTCCAGTCCTAGGATTCATGCAATGTCCTAGGTTCTATTTATGGTTCCATAATTTATCAGATTTTATTAAAAACTTAAAGCCACTCTACCAGGTACAACGGGAGTAATGGGGGCGTGATCGGGAATCCCGCGTGCCTCCGCGACTCCTAAGACTGCAACTGAACGAGGTCCTATCACAAGGGTCAAATACAAGGAGAGTCTCAAAACAGTGTATAGCTACTGTAGACGGGTAGAGGAATTAATTCTGAAAAGAACGCAACTCGAATCGCGGAAAACGGAACCCGGACGGGTCCTAAACGAGTCAAAAGCGACGACACTGTGCAAAATCAGACGTCTGGAACTTCTTCTAGACGTCTTAAAAAGTGTATCAGAGAATTACCTATTCAGCGTGGTTTCCCAGACGTCCAGAAGTCTGAGGGGACGTCTGTCCTAGCTCCCAGACGTCCGATAATCACCCCGGACGTCTGGAGGTCACTCCCGCCGTCTGGTACAACTGCCAGTCGTCTGATTCGCAAAGGATGGCGAATCAGCAAGCCTGCGCACAGCCAACTCCCTCCCTCAGTACGGCCAGTCGACAGGAAGGAAGAAGAAGGCGGAATACTCACCTTTCAGACGTCTGTATGGGCTTCCAGACGTCGCCCTCGCCGTCTGGCTATCAACCCAGACGTCTGATTCTAGAAAATTTTCCAGAATCAGGGTGCCGCTCGGCCTCCGCTTGCGACGCCGCCAGCGTCGCACCTTGCGTGTCTGCTGCTCAGACCGCAGCAGTTCCCCCCTCCGCGTCGCTCCGCGCCCCCTGCGCCCTCCGCCGACCGGCCAAAGCCACTCCGGTGAGCTCGCCCTCACGGCAGAGCTCTGCTCTCGCACGCCGCAACTCCTCCGCGCTCACTGCGGCCGCCGCTGCCGCCCTCGCGCTCACGCTCACTGGCTGAAGGAGAAGGAGGAGACGGTGGAGACGACGGGAGGGGAGGCGTGGCCTTTTTAAAGCCACACGAGGAGGAGGGAGAGACGCGGCAGAGCATCTGCAGCCGCAGAGAATCTCGGATATTCGAGGGCCTGCGCGCTGAGGCGCGCAGACGAAGACTCGTGCCAAAATAACTGATTTCCAGACGTCTGGAAATGATCCCAGACGTCTGGTCAGACGTCTGGATGTGATCCCCAACGTCTTGTCCGACGTCTGGCCCACCTCCCAGACGTCTTAAAATACGTCTGGGGCACGCGCTCGTTACAATATATCAAACTCAAAGGGAGTTTCATCCCCGAAACTTGCGCCAACAAGGGTGCGGGAAAAGACGTCCAAATAACCATAACAAACTCAAAGAGGATCGAAGCCGGTCCGAAAAGACGTACCCGCGAAAAGCTCCGGGTACCGCTCCCGCATTGCCGCCTCAGGCTCCCAGGTAGCCTCCTCGTACCGCTGGCTCCTCCACAAAACCTTTACCAGGGGTACTTGCCTTCGTCTCAAACTGCGGACAGCTCGATCTAGGATCTGCACTGGCTCTCGGGGTAGGTCAGGTTGTCGCTCACCTCGACGCTCTCGTGACTCAGTACGTGACTGGAAACGGCTACGTACTTCCTGAGGTTGGACACGTGGAACACGTCGTGCACACCAGAAAGCTGCGGGGGAAGGGCAAGTCTGTAAGCAACGGGTCCAACCCGCTCCAGGACCTCAAAGGGCCCCACGAACCTCGGCGCGAGCTTCCCTCTCACCCCAAACCGCTGTAAGCCCTTCATGGGCGAAACACGAAGGAAGACGTGGTCCCCAACCTCAAACTGCACCTCTCTGCATCTCCGATCCGCGTAGCTCTTCTGTCTGCTCCTGACAGTGTGGAGTCGTCTGTGGATCTGCTCAACTACCTCCTGACTCTGCCGGATCAACCTGGGGCCAACCTCCCACTTGGTCCCCACCTCAACCCAACTCAAGGGTGCCGTACACTTCCGTCCGTACAGAGCCTCGTAGGGAGCCATGCCGATGCTTGAATGATAACTGTTGTTGTATGCAAACTCTGCCAGGGGCAGGTTGAAAATGACGTGGCGACAACTAGATTTTGTTATAGCGTTGTAGTACAGATAGTTATTGCCATCATTTCAAATATATAATTTTTTTACTTAGAAAATAAAGAGTTCCCGAGGTCGAACTCAGGAAGCAAGTTGTATTCTAGGGGTACAAATTCTTATTACAAAAATAAAGAGAGAGAGGGAGAGAGATGAAAATTTGGCTTCTTCTTCTCTTCTTTCTTCCTCTTTGTTTTCTCTTCTCTTTGGCTTTTGGTTTCTTCTTCTTTGTTTATCTCCTTGTGGTCTTCTTCTTCTGCCTTCTGTTCTTCAGATCTTCTTTTTACTTCTTTCTTCTGATCTCCTTCTCGTGCTCTTCCTCTGCTTTTGCTGTCAGGACGTCGTCTCTCCTTCTTTCTTCTTTTTCTTTCTGTCTTCTTTATCTGCAGCAGTGGTGATGTTCTTCTTCTTTCTTTTCTGCCTTCAGAGCGTCGTCTGATTTTCCACTCAGACGACTTAAGTCGCCGCTGCTACAGTGCCGCTCGATGCTCCTTCCTTCAGTCTTCGTCAGCCTTCTTCTCTGCCTCGCTTGTCTTCTTCTTTTTTGCTTTCTCCTTCCTCTTTGCTTCGACCTGGCTGCTCTTCTTCCTTCAGTCTTCTTCTCTTCGGCCCTTCCGCAGTCCCTTCACCTGTGCCTGCACACTCAAAGTTCCAATCAGAGACGGCAAAACCTACTCTACCCTCCCCCCCCCCACATTTCTCTCTCACAGAAGCCGCTCTTAGGAAAGCTCTCCCAGAGCTGCCGGGTAGTCGGGTATGGGTCGCGCCAGGGTCCAGGCCCACCGGCGTGCGTGGTGGGCGAGGAGTGCCAGACAATTCGGGTCGGGTCGGCCGGATCCGCGTGATGAGCTCGCGGATGGGCCCGGTGAGACGGTGTGAGAGGGACCTCACCCCGTGTGCTGAGGCGATAAGCCTCCAGCACGTTTTCAATTTGTATCGCTGCGCCGCTCCAGAGCCTTCCGAGGTGGGACTAAATGTCCCACCCCAATTTGGCGCCTGCGCGGAGGAATCAACTGGTAACTGCGGCTTTACGCGAGGCCCTCACCCCTGCTGCGAACCTGGGGCTCTTCGCGAAGACACCCCACGCAACCTGGGAGCCTGATCTGGGCGTAGCGAGGCTGCAACTGCAGGCGAAGGCAGCTCCTTCTGCACAGCAATGGCAGCGGAGGACGAGTGACCTGTTCACAGCAAAACGGCCTCTCGGCCTAATCAGAAGGTACCGGGAGCTTCGCCAGAGTGCGGCGAAGCTCTTGCGGGTGGTGGCAAGGCATGGGGCGGCATGCAAGGGCTGCCCTAGGTCGGACTGTGGGTCGGGAAGTGGGTGTGTTCGGTGGATTTGCAGAGGTTGGGTGGCGGGAATTGGAAGGGAGGAAATGGATCAGGGTGAGGAGGCGGAGATTATGTGCAGGTCGGCGAGCCGTGTGGGGTGCTGGAGTGATGGGAGCGGGTCGCCGGAGTGTGGCCGGAGGTGGAGAAGGTGAGGGCGATTGGTCGGAATCGAGGGTGACAGTAAGGGTTTAAAGTGAGGAAAAGGAAGAGGGGAGAAAGGTGAGAAGTTATACCTACTTAACAGGACAAGGAGGGGCCGGAACAGGCGACAGTCGTATCGACTGTCGCCGGAGAAGAAGCTGCCCAGAGGAAGGAGCGACGGCGAGGAGAGGGCTGGAGAGGCGCGCGCTAGGTGCGGCGCGGCGCGGGAAGAGCAGGGGAAGGCGGCCCTGCTGCTGGTAGTGCGGCAGAACGACGAGGAGGAGGAGGGAAAAACCGCCGGAGCTGGAGGGCTTCCTGTCGGAGTGGGAAGAGAGTGAAAAGAGGGTGTTTCTCCGTCAGGACCGAGCTCAGAAGAACGGCGGAGCGACGGGGGATATTTATAGGGGCCGAAACAGAGAGGAGGGCAGAGGGAGACGACGTGTCTCCCTCGCCGGAGGACACCGGAGGAAGGAGACCCATACCGTCCGTGCGTTCGCACGGCCGATATGGTGGGTTGCAGTGACCAGGGAGGTGTTCCTGCGACGGCTGACGACGCAGGGCATCCCCATTTGACCTGGAAGGCCCTCCCCCTTCCTCTGCGCGGCGCCATGCTCCGCACAGGGTCGCCGGAGCATGGTGCTGGCAGGTTTTGCAGGGAGGACCTGAATGTAAAGAACGAAGAAGAGTTAGGGGCCAAAATGCGAGGGTTCAAAAGTTGAGGGGCAAAAAGTAAATAGATGAGGACCAAAATGTAAAGTTGGTCAAGAAGGTTTCTTCTTAGGCACAAGTTTTTATACGTGACTAATTAGGACCTAAGGATTCTGATGGTGAATTTTATTTCTAGATAAAACCTTGTTTGACCGATCAATTTACACAAAAACCCAAATTAAGTTATTAACTGGGCATTGTTCTCAATGTAGGTCAAAATGGGTTCCGAAGGCCAAATTGAAGGTTCTAAACCCTAGAGATTATTTTTCTATGAATTTTAGAGGGTTTATTCTATTTTTAATTTGCCTCGAACCTCGTGAATTGAAGTGGGTTTGTTTTAAGGTTACAGATTATCATTTAGTTCCTTGGAATTGCTGTAGCCCTTATCAGATCATCCCACTTTCCTTCTTATTCGGTTTTTTTGACCTATGTTTGGACCCTGTATGCAGATTATACTGGTAAAATTGCATTTTTACCCCTTATGACTTGTTTTCTCCTTAAACTCAAAATTCTCTGAGTTAAGCCTTTCCTTGAGTTATGTAGGAGCTTTTATCCTTTGTATTAGGTCAAAATGAGCTAGTTATGGCTCATGATGAGGTTCTCATCATACCCCCATGCCTAGCTTTTGCTAGTCCCTTAGCAAAAACTTAAGGTTTCAACCCTTGTTCTAGACCATGAAGTTCTTAATAGCTTCAGATAAGTGCTTTTTCATTTAAACTTAGATTAGGTTAGAATGCTGACCATAGGCTTAAAAGGGTACTCTAGTACCAATCAAGATCCAAATCTGTCTAGCCTCATCCTCAGTCCTTAGCAAAGGTTTTTAAGGCCTACAAGAACTAACTTAAGGTTTATTGGATTTTGTGGTTAAAGCACCCATGCTTGAAATGATTTTAGCCTTGGTTCAGTTCGCAGTGCGTTTTATAAGAGAGAGATAGAAAGAAGATTTTTCTGTTTGGAGAGTTTTCTCTCTCTTTTTCTTTTTAGTTCTAGCCTAGGATTGGCTTTTCAACACGGTCTGTATCAGATTCATTGCTCCCATCATCAATCCTCAAGGGTTCCTGGCGATCGATGCTTCGAGATAGCACTGCCCATGGCAACCCCCAGAACCCTGGCTATTGAGATTTCGAGATAATCCCATCCATGGTGTTCCGTGGCCGAATTCAGACCCTGGCAATTGACACTTCGAGATAATGCCCTCCATGGAATCTGAACCAGCAGGGTGCTTACATGCCCCCAGTAGGATATGTGAATATCCTAAGAGACAAGTACCGAGGAGATGATATTTTGTTACGCATCTTTGAGGGGATTTTCCGCCTCTCCGCGCTGGGAACTCGTCCAAATCAACTTGTGTTGATCGGCCGCTCCTATTCTAGGTGTACTTTTCAGAATTTTTGCGACGCTTTTGCGTGATTTTGATTTTTACGCTTACTGAACCAGGCTGTGTGTGAGGTTAGGGTGCTTAGGTTACTGAGTCCCGTAAATCAAAAATTAGTTAATGAGGCCAAATACTCCCTAAGCCTTAGACCTAATACTTCAGCTTTTCATTTTCCTCAACCTCTTGAGGAGTGTTCAGATCTTAATGGGTACTAAGAGTCTGTCCAAGAATGCCTAAGGTTTGCGTTCTTACTAATCCCTTTGTGCACTTTTCAGTTATTTTCTTGAATGAGGTCTAGAACTTAGGTTAATTCCTTAGTTCCTTACTAATGACTATCACCTTTTCTCATAATTTTGCGCTCCTTTTTCATTTTGTTTCTTTTCTCCTTCTCCTTCACAAAATTTCCTTTCTCCTCTTATTCTTCTTTTTATTTTGAAAATTTTTTACTTTTTATGGTGTTTTTGGCATATGTGAATTTTTTTTGTTTTAAAACCTTTTCTTACAAGTTTTGCACTTTTATACCCCCCCATGCCTAAGATTTGCAATGTCCTCATTGTAACCTAGGGGGTTTTTATTCAACTTAGTTCATACATTAGGACAGATGTTTTGATGAGTGAATGAGTCGGGGTGACTGTTGCGGACGATTTTTAATCTCAGATGCAAGCATCTGAGGTGGAGTCGACTGTCCTAAAGTGTGAACTTTAAGTGCGGCAAGGTGTCAGAAAAGGTTTTAGGTTTTCAAAGAGAATGACGGGCTGCCTCCCATTGAGCGCTAAATTTGATGCCTTCAGCCAAGCAGGAAATGCGATGGAGAGGGGATGATCAAATTAGCAGAGTTTTGTAAGGCAAGCACCTTGATTAAGAGCCTGGTTGGTCCAACCAGGTGCTTGTTCAGATCGACAGGCTGATGATGCAGCCCAAACCCAATCAATCTGGTGGGTTGATAGATGTAGATCAAAAGGTGTGGAACCCACCATATACTCAGATGGATGTGGAAGTGTGAATGCAGGGTTTGGCTGAGTCGAATCAGCTTGGTCAGAGTAGGGACCCGTAGAATAATCAGTGATTGATGCAGGAACCCTACAGGGGTGATCAGAGAATGATAGAGCATGGTATGTAGTCTGATCAATGTTCGGAACCCGATGTGGAAATGCAATCGGCTCAGTGAGAGGTGAATCTGAATAGAAATTGAGTCCGGTTGCGGGTCGGGGTTGGGAAGAGGTTTTGATTAGTTCTGTGTGTGCAGACGAGGTGGCAACTGTGTATGAGGGCTCTTCTAGAAAGGAATGACAGGTGATTTTCTGTAAAGAGTCCTCTGGGTAACTATCAAATGCCTGAAGAGTGTCTGTAGGATGAAAGAAATCTGAATTGAGAAAAGATTTGAATTCTGGGTTGCAATCACTCTTGGCATTTTCTATTTTTGGTTCCTGAGGATCGAAAAGGAATGATTCTGTGTTATCAGTGATCTCGGGAATCAGGACCTCAGAGTCGGAGTCAGAGTCATGTGAACTGAGGTCGTAGATGGGCCTGGAGTGTTCAGGAAGGAAAGTCTCTCCACAATTATAGTCAAATCTGAAATTGTCGGAGAGTTGGCGAAAATAAGATTCATGATCATGAATTCCACCACAGCAAAAATCATTAGACGTGGAATCAGCAGCCTGACTGGGTTCTAGCCTATATGTCAATTCTGGGTTCCAAAAAGGTGTTCTGTCTAAGATCAAGCTCAAAGCTGGTAGGATAGACCCAATTGAAATCCAACTCGTCCAACTCCTCAGTCTCTGTATCATAAGTTGGCATGACTTTCGAAAAATCGATCAGATTTCCTGAAGATGTTGGAGAGGGGTATTCATCAAATAGAGGCCCGGAATCATATTCTGTAAAAATTTGATCTTTCTCATAAGGGGCCTCATAATCTTCCCAATAAGTTTCAGATCTAGGTTCTAGGCTTAGGATGTGGGTAGAATTATTAGAACCTAAGTCCGAATAACTTTCGAGGGCCACCTTATCAAGATAAGGGGTGGAATTTATACCCTCAAAAGGTTCAGTTCTGATCTCATTATTGCAGGAGTTTTGGAATTCTAGGCTTGGCAATTCATGGTCTAAGTTTGGCTCATCATTGTGTTCTCCTGCAATATCCCAACCTAATTCAACATTGTCTTCTATCTGGGTTGGGATTTCACAACCACTTTGTGCCTCAGTCCCGAGATTTGGGAAACTGGATTGTTCCTTAATACTGTTCCAAGATGGTTCATCCTCTATTTCTGGTATATATGGGTATTTCTGGTTGATAATTTGTTCTACTGATTTCATCATTTCTACCCATTTTATAAGGGAATCTTGGTGTTGTTCCCAAAGTACAGGATTTGTCAAGCATTGAAGGTATTCAGATTGGTGTAATTTTTCTATTTCAATGTATCCTGTCATGAGCATATCTCGGGTTGATCCTTTTGTAACTTCTGTCAATAGAATTTGGGCACAGTTTATGATGAAAGCTGTGGTTGTTGGGACATCAACCTGAATGTTTTCTATTGGTGTTGAGGGTTTACATTTGATTTCATAGAATTGAAGGGCATCCTCAATCATCTTATCTTTCATGGATCTCAGATATTCAGGTTTTTTTTTGAATGGTAGTCTTGCTAGGTAATTAGGCTGCATCTTTGAATCAGGTGGTGGGATCAAGATATAGAATCGAGGTTTGAATCAAGATGGAAGAAGGGGATTTTGTTCAGAATCAGAGGAAAGAGGGGCTATGTGAATGATTTCTGCAAAAACAAGGGAGCCGAGGCTTAGCCTCGGAGAGAGTGAATTTCTATAGGGGGTTTCATGGACTTCCTGCAAAATACTGAAGGACTGGATGAGATAAGCAGGTGCTGGACCCAATCAAGACACCCAAAAAATGTTGGGTGACTATAGAGGTTCGGGGCAGATGGACCCCTTGATCAGAAAGATCGTCCACCTGAGAATTACCTGGGCAGCCAGAGAGGGAGAGTCCCGCAAAGACCCCTACACGGTAGAGCGTCCCCACGGGTTACAGGGTTTCCCCCACCCGACCTCTCTTGTCACTGCGGTTCCAGGTAGACCAGAATGGAGATCTTGACCTCTTAAGTCTACCAATTTTTACTTTAAGATCAGGGTGCTTAAGGTTTCACTTGAACTTTTAGTTCTTTGAGTGCAAAGAGTGACCTAATTTAAGGTTGGTTGACCCAAGGGGGCAACTTTACCTCTTGTTTCCTTTGAGAGTTTTTGGGTCTTGTTTTTTAGGGTTCAAGTGTTTAGAGAGCCAATTGTTTTAGGTTTTCTTTGAATAGATATTTTCAGATAAGGGCTTGGGCACACTTCATTTGGTTTTCTCAATTCTTGCTTAAGGAGTGTGTCTCCAAATCCCTAGTGTTGGATCCTAGGTTGGCTCTACTTGGTCCAGTTAGCTCTTTGTTGGGTAATTAGGGCTCAGTCAAGAAGGTGTTAGCCCTTAGGTACCCTTAATAGTGTGCAGGAATATTGGGTTGAAAACATGCAACTTTTGATGGTTTACTAATTATAGAAGACATGTTAGACCTATATTGCTTGCTTTTTTCTTTTCTTCCTCTTTAGAATTTAGGGATTGAGAGGATAGAATTTTACCTGTACTTGGAGTGGTTGTCGTGCGGTTGCTTGTCTTCTCGATTTTCTTGTATCTGCACAACAAAGGAGAGATTGTTAGCAATGTAAAAACAGGAATTTGATTATCTCTAGAATAGCTGTTGCTCCCCGGCAACGGCGTCAACTGAGAATGACGTGGCGACAACTAGATTTTGTTATAGCGTTGTAGCACAGATAGTTATTGCCATCATTTCAAATATATAATTTTTTTACTCGGAAAATAAAGAGTTCCCGAGGTCGAACTCAAGGAGCAAGTTGTATTCTAGGGGTACAAATTCTTATTACAAAAATAAAGAGAGAGAGAGAGGGAGAGAGATGAAAATTTGGCTTCTTCATCTCTTCTTTCTTCCTCTTTGTTTTCTCTTCTCTTTGGCTTTTGGTTTCTTCTTCTTTGTTTATCTCCTTGTGGTCTTCTTCTTCTGCCTTCTGTTCTTCAGATCTTCTTTTTACTTCTTTCTTCTGATCTCCTTCTCATGCTCTTCTTCTACTTTTGCTGTCAGGACGTCGTCTCTCCTTCTTTCTTCTTTTTCTTTCTGTCTTCTTTATCTGCAGCAGTGGTGATGTTCTTCTTCTTTCTTTTCTGCCTTCAGAGAGTCGTCTGATTTTCCACTCAGACGACTTAAGTCGCCGTTGCTACAGTGCCGCTCAGTGCTCCTTCCTTCAGTCTTCGTCATCCTTCTTCTCCGCCTCGCTTGTCTTCTTCTTCTTTGCTTTCTCCTTCCTCTTTGCTTCGACCTGGCTGCTCTTCTTCCTTCGGTCTTCTTCTTTTCTCTTCAGCCCTTCCGCAGTCCCTTCACCTGTGCCTGCACACTCAAAGTTCCAATCAGAGACGGCAAAACCTACTCTACCCTCCCCCCCCCCCCCACGTTTCTCTCTCACAGAAGCCGCTCTTAGGAAAGCTCTCCCAGAGCTGCCGGGTAGTCGGGTACGGGTTGCGCCCTGGTCCAGGCCCACTGGCGTGCGTGGTGGGCGAGGAGTGCCAGACAAGTTGGGTCGGGTCGGTTGGATCCGCGTGATGAGCTCGCGGATGGGCCCGGTGAGATGGTGTGAGAGGGACCTCACCCCGTGTGCTGAGGCGATAAGCCTCCAGCACGTTTTCAATTTGTATCGCTGCGCCGCTCCAGAGCCTTCCGATTTGGCGCCTGCGCGGAGGAACCAGTTGGTAACTGCGGCTTTACGCGAGGCCCTCACCCCTGCTGCGAACCTGGGGCTCTTCGCGAAGACACCCCACGCAACCTGGGATCCTGATCTGGGCGTAGCGAGGCTGCAGCTGCCGGCGGAGGCAGCTCCTTCTGCACAGCAATGGCGGCGGAGGACGGGTGACCTGTTCACAGCAAAACGGCCTCTTGGCCTAATCAGAAGGTACCGGGAGCTTCGCCAGAGTGCGAAGAAGCTCGTGCGGGTGGTGGCGAGGCATGGGGCGGCGTGCAAGGGCTGCCCTAGGTCGGACTGTGGGTCGGGAAGTGGGTGTGTTCGGTGGATTTACAGAGGTCGAGTGGCGGGAATTGGAAGGGCGGAAATGGATCAGGGTGAGGAGGTGGAGATTATGTGCAGGTCGGTGAGCCGTGTGGGGTGTTGGAGTGATGGGAGCGGGTCGCCGGAGTGTGGCCGAAGGTGGAGAAGGTGAGGGCGATTGGTCGGAATCGAGGGCGACAGTAAGGGTTTAAAGTGAGGAAAAGGAAGAGGGGAGAAAGGTGAGAAGTTATACCTACTTAAAAGGACAAGGAGGGTCCGGAACAGGCGACAGTCGTATCGACTGTCGCCGGAGAAGAAGCTGCCCAGAGGAAGGAGCGACGGTGAGGAGAGGGCTGGAGAGGCGCGCGCTGGGTGCGGTGCGGCGCGGGAAGAGCAGGGGAAGGCAGCCCTGCTGCTGGTAGTGTGGCAGAACGACAAGGAGGAGGAGGGAAAAATCGCCGGAGCTGGAGGGCTTCCTGTCGGAGTGGGAAGAGAGTGAAAAGATGGTGTTTCTCCGTCAGGACCGAGCTCAGAAGAACGGCAGAGCGACGGGGGATATTTATAGGGGCCGAAACAGAGAGGAGGGCGGAGGGAGACGACGTGTCTCCCTCACCGGAGGACATCGGAGGAAGGAGACCCATACCGTCCGTGCGTTCGCACGGCCGGTATGGTGGGTTGCAGCGACCAGGGGGTGTTCCTGCGACGGCTGACGACGTAGGGCATCCCCATTTGACCTGGCAGGCCCTCCCCCTTCCTCTGTGCGGCGCCATGCTCCGCGCAGGGTTGCCGGAGCATGGTGCTGGCAGGTTTTGCAGGGAGGACCTGAATGTAAAGAACGAAGAAGAGTTAGGGGCCAAAATGCGAGGGTTCAAAAGTTGAGGGGCAAAAAGTAAATAGATGAGGACCAAAATGTAAAGTTGGTCAAGAAGGTTTCTTCTTAGGCTCAAGTTTTTATACGTGACTAATTAGGACCTAAGGATTCTGATGGTGAATTTTATTTCTAGATAAAACCTTGTTTGACTGGTCAATTTACGTAAAAACCTAAATTAAGTTATTAATTGGGCATGGTTCTCAATGTAGGTCAAAATGGGTTCCGAAGGCCAAATTGAAGGTTCTAAACCCTAGAGATTATTTTTCTATGAATTTTAGAGGGTTTATTCTATTTTTACTTTGCCTCGAACCTTGTGAATTGAAGTGGGTTTGTTTTAAGGTTACAGATTATCATTTAGTTCCTTGGAATTGCTGTAGCCCTTATCAGATCATCCCACTTTCCTTCTTATTCGATTTGTTTGACCTATGTTTGGACCCTGTATGCAGATTATACTGGTAAAATTGCATTTTTACCCCTTATGACTTGTTTTCTCCTTAAACTCAGAATTCTTTGAGTTAAGCCTTTCCTTGAGTTATGTAACAGCTTTTATCCTTTGTATTAGGTCAAAATGAGCTAGTTATGGCTCATGATGAGGTTCTCATCACAGGTGCTCCTCCCAAGAGCCCCTCCAGTCCAGTACACATGCACGCAAAAGGTCCTCAAGTGTCTGTATCGTGCGCTCAGACTGTTCGTCCGTCTGGGGGTGGTAAGCCGTGTTAAACCTCAACCTTGTCCCCAAAGCCTGCTGAAACTCAGCCCAAAACTGGGATGTAAAGCGGGTATCCCGGTCGGATATGATCTCCCACGGAACTCCGTGTAGTCGTACCACATCACGGATATACCTCTCTGCCAACTGTGCTGGTCCCAAAGTGACTCGGATCGGCAAGAATCGCGCCGTCTTCGTCAGTCTATCCACTATTACCCAGACTGCGTCGTGTCCCCACTGGGTAACAGGTAAGCCCACCACCAAGTTCATGGTGATGCTCTCCCACTTCCACTCTGGCACTGGAAGCGGCTGAAGCGGCCCTGCAGGCCTCTGATGCTCGGCTTTCACCTGCTGGCACACTAAGCACTGCTGCACGAACTCACCCACATCCCGCTTCATCCCTCTCCACCAAAACTCGCGTCTCTAGTCGTGGTACATTTTCATGTTTCCGGGATGTATGGTGAATCTGGAACCGTGTGCCTCAGTGAGGAGCTCTCTCAACAGCTCCTCGTCTCTGGGAACGCACAACCGTCCCCTCAAGCGTAACACCTGGTCTGTGAAAGAGAAGTCCCCTGGGTCCCCTGATAGTACTCTGTCGTGCAAAGACAGCAAGTACGGATCGGCCATCTGTCGTGTGATGATGCGGTCTATCAGCTCTGGCCTGGTCTGCCGTGTCACCGTCACTGCCCCACAGTACCCTCGTAACTCTAGAGGTCGCCAACTGCCCACCTCCTCTAAAAGGCTCCAACTTTGTAACTGTAGACTGGCCAAGCGTGCGGGCGCCTTACAGCTCAAAGCGTCAGCCACCACATTGGCCTTTCCCGGGTGGTAGGAGATGCTGTAGTCGTAGTCCTTCAGGAGCTCCAACCAACGTCTCTGTCTCATGTTGAGCTCCTTCTGGTCAAAAAGATATCTAAGGCTCTTGTGATCAGTAAAAATCTCGAAGGTCTCACCATACAAGTAGTGCCTCCATGTCTTCAGCGCGAAGACAACAGCTGCCAACTCGAGGTCGTGGGTAGGGTAGGTATGCTCATGGGGCTTCAGTTGCCGTGAAGCGTAGGCGACCACGTGACCCTTTTGCATGAGCACACCTCCTAACCCCTGCAAGGAAGCGTCCGTGTACACAACGAACCCGCCACTACTGTCAGGGATGGTGAGCACGGGAGCCGAGGTCAACCTCTCCTTCAGCTCCAGAAAACACGCCTCACAGGCGTCTGTCCAAGCGAAAGGCACGTCCTTCCAGGTCAACTGTGTCATAGGACGCGCAATCTGTGAAAATCCTCTGATGAACCATCTGTAGTAACCTGTCAGTCCCAGGAAACTACGAATCTCAGTGACTGAACGCGGTCTCTCCCACCTGAGCACTGCCTCGACCTTGGCGGGGTCCACCGCCAGGCCGTCACCAGAGATCACATGACCCAAGAAGGTCACCTCCCTCAACCAGAACTCGCACTTGCTGTATTTGGCGTACAGCCTGCGTCGTCTCAGAGTGTCCAGAACCATCCGCAAGTGCTGTCCGTGCTGCGTTTGATCTCTAGAATAGATGAGTACATCATCTATGAAAACCACCACGAACTGGTCCAAGTACGGTCTAAACACCCGGTTCATCAGGTCCATGAAAGCAGCGGGGGCATTGGTCAGCCCAAACGGCATGACCAAGAACTCGTAGTGTCCGTACCGGGTGCGGAAAGCTGTCTTGGAGACGTCGGTCTCCCTGATCCTCAACTGGTGGTATCCAGACCTCAAGTCTATCTTGGAAAACACCGTGGCACCCCGCAACTGGTCAAACAAATCATCGATCCTCGACAGAGGATATCTGTTCTTGATGGTGACCCTATTCAGCTGTCGGTAGTCCACACAAAGGCGTAGGGTCCCATCCTTCTTCTTCACAAACAGTACCGGGGCTCCCCAGGGAGACGCACTGGGCCTCACAAAACCCTTCTCCAAAAGGTCCTGCAACTGGGACTTGAGCTCTCGCAGCACAAGCGGTGCCATCCTGTATGGCGCGGTGGAGATGGGGCTGGTCCCTGGTACTAGTGAGATCTCAAACTCGATCTCACGCTCTGGCGGTAGTCCTGGTAACTCGTTTGGAAACACGTCAGGGTACTCTCTGACCACCGGGATGCTCTGGAAGTCTGCCACAGGGCTGGGCTCTGCCACCACACAAGCTAGGAAGCCCTCACACCCCTGGCTCAAAAGTCTCGCCGCCCAAAGTGTCGAAATGCACCTGAAACCTCCGTCCACTGGCTGTCCGTGAAACTCGAAAGAAGGCAACTCCGGAATGGAGAAGACGATCTTCCTCTCAAAACAGTCCACCATGGCGTGGTAAGCGGACAACCAATCCATCCCCAGAATCACTCCAAAGTCCTCCATCTGGATCATAATCAGGTCAGCTGGCAGGCTATGTCTCCCGACGCTGACCTCGCAACCCGTGTTCAGCCGGAGGGAGAGACGCGGCAGAGCGTCTGCAGCCGCAGAGAATCTCGGATATTCGTGGGCCTGCGCGCTGAGGCGCGCAGACGAAGACTCGTGCCAAAATAACTGATTTCCAGACGTCTGGTAATGATCCCAGACGTCTTGTCCGACGTCTGGCCCACCTCCCAGACGTTTTAAAAGACGTCTGGGGCACGCGCTCGTTACAGCCCTCGACAGGGGCCAGTCGCCAGCACCGGACCCCCGCCTAGCCGACAGCAGGGACCCACTGAGGGCGGGAGTCGGGTTCCCCTCTGTTACCAGTGTGGCCAGCCGGGCCACATCAGGAGGGACTACCCGCCTAGGGCAGGAGGTCAGCAGTTACTCCCCGCGCAGAGCACTGGAGGGCGCGCAGGAGGCCACGGTTCCCAGGCGCGAGGAGGAGGACAGCAGTCGCGAGGAGGGTACTGATGAGTGGCTACTCATCATGGCTAAAATGCTGAAATTAAACTAGACACTAAGCAAAACAATATCAAATTAACATATAAAAAGGGTTAAGTGTGGGAATTAAAGAAAAGACCTAAAACTTTTAATGTGTGTTAAAACTTCATAATTAGGTCACAAAAGTAAGATACTCTGAAAACAAAAGAATAAATGATGATCCATGCATCAATTGAACACATAAACAAGTTTAAAAAGCCAAATCAGAAGTAAAATCAATGTCTTAAATGTTCAATTAAGCACATATAAAAATTTGAAAGCAATTGGACATCATTTAGGCTTAGAAATAAATAGTTTACAAGTAGGTCCTTCATGCATTACATTCTCACCCTTCAAAACTCCTTTTCGGACCTTTCTGCAAGCAGCAGGGACCCATCTGTATGACTGCAAGGCCCTTTCAGCTACCTTTCTTATCACTTATGGGCCTGCACAAAATTGTTCACCCCTTCGTCCAAGGGCCTCCCTGCAATTATCCCCTTCATTTCAACGAGAAGCTACGTTCTTCACGCGCACTGTAGCGTGCGAAGAACACGGCTATTCTCGGCCGTCCATCGCACCTTTGATCTCGATCTGCGGCTGGATTCAAAGGGAACCTTTGCGCGATTCGGTGTGTGTGTTCACCTCTCTTCCCAGATCACATCTGACGGTCAGATTTCCCTCTCGACTCGCCGCGCGTTCTACCCATCTCATCCTCACCGCCGGCCTAATTTTGATTATCCTCACCCTTGCGGTGATTCCAATCACTGAGCTGCTATTTAAGCACCTCAGTGGTGTCGCGCGCAAGGGTTCGCTCCCTCATACATCTCTTAGCGATCAATTCTTCCACTCCAGTCTCTTCTCCCCACCCAATCTCTGATTTCACAGCCACCGGCTGTGGAATCATCGCCTGCTCTCGACCCTCCTCGTCGCTAAGGACCTCGTAGCACCTGAGGACGACCCTGGAGTCTCATTTGTAGATTCTTCCCTTTGCTGGAGTCACCCTCCTCCTTTCTTCCTCCTTAGCCGCCGGCTAAGGACCCCTAGGTCCCATTCTTCCTTTTAATTTAGGATTTTAATTCTGCATAAGTAGTGTTAGATTTAGTTTACAGTAGTTTAGAATAGATTTAGTTTTAATTGTTAGTGTTTAGTGTTAGATGTAGTTAGATTAGTATTAGGAGTAGAATTAGTTTTAGATCCCCTCCCTCACCTCCTCTGATCAGTCCAGATCAGAGGGGAAGAATCATCTGTTCATTATTCAATTTATCTCCCTCTTCATGTTTTGTTTTTCCACCATCCAATTTTGATTTTTGTTTTCTTTTTAACGATGAATTTTTCATCAATCACCCACACATCCTGACCCAATTTCAGATCTGATGGTGTACTGCCTCAGATCTGAAATTGGCGTCACAAGCACCATTTGGGGCTTCTCACTCACCCCATTTGTTTCACAAAAGCCCCTCTGTTTTAAATGGATTGCCTCAGTTTGTCAGAGCACTTTTAATTTGGATTTTAAAGGATTTTTTGCTCTCTGGAATGTTTTGACAGATCTGACAAATTGAAGGGATTTTTGGTTTTCTTGTGGGCAAGGATTCTGAGAAACTCTCTGGTGACAGAGAGCCAATCAGAAGAGCCACTCATGATTCTGTGTATGCTTTGTTTTGAATGCATTCGCCAGCTTCCATGAATTTTCCTTAATGCATTCTTAAGTTTTGTCTGCTATTTCAGAACTGCCATACACTATTTGTGTTGATGATCATTTCTGTATGATGATTCTCTAACCTAAGGAGTTTTCCATACTCCTTAAGGTTACAAGAAACTGGGATTGTGTTTCTTTGGTTTAATTGATTGAGCTAAGTCTTCCTTCATGCTATCCATGGCATTAGGAAGACTAACTCAATGCCATTTGCTGTTTTGATCTAAAATGATGCTTTTGATAAGGGCCTTTCGTAATGAGTATTTGAGCTGAATTTACATGAGATTTTCGTGAGATTTAAACCCCTCTCAGATTTGGATTTTAACTTTTCAATTTTTAGTTTGATTTGAATTTTATCTTTCTCCCAGTACACAGCAACATGCTGCAAATTGCAGCTACATTCCCCTCTTCTCTAAATTCTCCTCTTCTCTACAATTCCCCTCATCTGTGAATACATCCCCCCTCTTCAAATGGACTAACTGCAGCAGCAGTTAGCCCATTTGACAGTGGCTTAAGCCACTGCTACTGCAATAAACAACAGACACTGAATACATTCTTCTTCTCTCCATCTCCTCTGACAGTAGCTGCGACTGCTGTCTTAATTGAACCCTAACACTCAATCAACTCTAATTCCCTAACTTTATACAAAAGCCTAATGATATAGACTTATTTTAAAACTGTAAATATACCTATTCATAGTATTATAACTATAGCATATAAGTTAGATACATAATTATACTGTAAATATGTATAAAACTTGTACATAAATCCATATACATATGTAATCTATGTAAATATATGTATAAATACTAAACTATTATGTATGTATTTACCTAATTATGTGTATATATAGATACAGATTCCTATTTACATATTTAGTAGCTATATTATAGATTAACTTAGCTAAATTAATAATTTAGAGCTATAATTAAATTAAATACATCTATAAACTTAGGATAATATATATAGTAAGTAATTTAAGCTAATTAAAGTGTATTTATACCTAGTACAGCTTACTGTAACTTAGTTTTAATTTATAAACACACAGAACTGCTATTTTAGCCTAAATAAAACATGAATAAATTCCTAAAAATACAATAAAAATATGTATTAAATACTTAAGTATGTAAATTGAAACTGTTTAAGGTCAATTAGACCATTTATTAATTATTTCATAAGTAATTAACTATTTAATCACTTATATAAACTTGTATAATCAGCCTAGTTTAACTAATTTATTTGTACAGTAAACATATTTAAAATTCAAAATTAATAAATCAATTATGTAGTATTATGTAAATATTTTATTTACCATATTTTATTTTATTTTTTTTAATAATTTATGGCTCCCAAATCGAGGGCCAAAAGCACGCACAGAAGCAGCTACTGGAATAGCGCCACATCGTGTGCTGCAAGTCAAGCGCAGCGCTTTATATGTCAATTGTGCATTGGCAAGACAGTTGTCACTGCGCAAGGCACCCGCAGTGGCACCCAATTCCATTCGACCCGATGTTCTCTGTCTGATTTGTGATTTGTGATGTGTGTGGGACCCAGGACCGGAGGCCCGAGTGTGCGAGCGGTTGTGGAGATTAGGCTGAGGCCTGGCGCTGAGCTAGAGACATTGATAAGCCACCTAATCTGAGAATAGGGCGCGCTTAGTCGAGGTCTGGTCCCACCTGCTTGTTTCCCGCGAAAAGCGTGCCCGCTAATTTACACTTTTTACACCAATGACAAGGACAGACGACTTAACACAGAAAGAACACAAGAGTAAGAACAAAAATAAAAGAAGAACAAGAAGAAGAAAAACACGAAGAATAGAGAACTAAAGAGAATAAGAAAGAAGAAGAAACAAGAGCACTAAGACTCAAAGAACATACCGACAAGTAAGAAAAGAAAGAGAAATAGGTATTATACATACGTATAAGTAAGTTTATAGAATTACTAACAGAATAAAGAGACACTATAAACGTCTCTAAAGACCTCAATTTTGCCTCTTTGGGTTGTATATAGTGTTCCCTGAGATTTAGCGACGTTTATATCTGTCACTAAAACTAATATATATGTCACTATAAATAATAGACTAATAAGTTGAATTTCTACACCATTGCATTCTAATGTATTATATACTATTATGTTAGTACTAATAGGATAACTTGTAAATACTTAGTTTAGAGTAGAATAATAGATTGTTTGATGCTTGTTCATAGATCGTATTTTTGCAAGCACTTCTTAGTAACTAGGTAAATAAAACATTCATTCATTCTTTAAGTGTAAAGTTTCTTTTTGAATAAGAAGACAATTTTGGAGATAATCAAAGAGTGACCGAATTAAATTCAATAAATTGCCTCCCAGTGAACGACCTGGAACAAAACCAGTAAAAATTAGATAAATAAGCAAATGATAATAATGGTTGTAATGACTGGTACTCACCCATACTCACCGCTATACGACATTCACATTTTTAATGTTATAATATTATACACCCTATACTACAACGACATGATCATAACAATAATCATCCATTAGCCATCACAACCATGGGTTAGACATCATTTTGGCGCCGTTGCCGGGGAGCATCGGTGTCAACTATCATCAAACAACCATTCATTGTCAATTTTGGCACCGTTGCCGGGGAGGCAACGCTCTTTGCACCAAAATTTTCTTTTTATTCTTTTGTATATAGAAATTCTTTATTTCATTCATTCATTCATTGTAATTGTTTTTATTTTCCATTGAATTATTTGTGTATACATTCTTTTAGTCATTTACTAATCATTTGTTTTTCCACAGCACTTGAGGAGGAGTGTCGTCTTCCTGGTGGAGTCGCTGCACTCCTGACCCGTCTTCCTGGTGGAGTTTTCCCTCGTAGTAGCTGTAGGATTAGTATAGTATTAGTATTAGTTTAGATAGTTTTAGGTATATTAATTAGGAAAAAATTGTTAGTCATAAGTTGTCAGAACTTGTTCTCACACATTCTGTAATAATTTTGGACTGTCTGGACTTTAGTCTCTTTATTTCTTCTTTTTCTCGATTTTTTTTCGATTGCGATTTTCTGAGTTAATTTCTGTCCTTACTTTTGAATTGCATATAAAAATTTTTTTTAAAAAATAAAAAGTAAAAAAAAATCAAAAAAATCAAAAAAGACCTCATACTTATCTAGCAGCAGCATAACTCTAGGCATTCATTTTAGGATTGCATTTTATTCCTGCTAGATTTTTATTAAAGTCAAATCTGCATTAAAAGATTGCTGGAGTCAGGTACGCATTTCTTACCTAACTCTAACTCCTGCCATTATTGCATTTGACTTAAAATTAAAGAAGACCACTATTTGTACTGAATTTATTAAAAAGTGAAACAAGCAGCATAGAAAACACCTTTTACTCACTTCAATCAAATCAAAAGGAGATAGTAAATTGGGTGAAACCATGTTTGAGATTTTAACCGCCTTGTGTTGAATGTTATCGTGCACACAGCACGATCACTTAAGGCCACAATACACGGGTTTCTACCTCATCTCTTTCTGCAACCACAGGATCTGGATTCGCACGCTCAGTCTTATCCAGATTCCCAGTGGATTTTAGAGGTTTGCACATCGCTAGGTTTATCTTAGGATGTGTACAATTGCTTGAAACAATTGCTTGCGTACAACATATTTTGTGTAGCAGCCTCTAGGAAAAATTTTCTCCGATTTATTTCGATTGATTGGTCTTCTTGAATTGAGATTTTATTGGGATTCTTCTGTTTTTATTGTGAATGTTAAAAATTTTTTCCCATTGAGTTGGATCGAATTAGAGTAAACGTGATTTCAAAAACCAACTCAATGGAAGGTAGGAGATCCCAAAACCCAGAACTTGTACTCCCCTTGGGTACTTCTACCCAAGCTACATCATCTTCTTCTTCTCAGTCACCTGCACAAAACACTTCTTCCCAGTTTCCCACAGGGAGGGAAACTGTGAATAACCTTTCTGTGACACAAACTGCATTACTGGATTTTCCATTTCCATATCCTTCACCGGTTGGAGGAACCTTTGTTCCTCCCTACACTGACTTCCCTGCACCTTCTGGAGCTTCGGAGGAGCTCCATGCCATTCACAATGATCCTTTCACACAAACCTATAACCCTGGATGGCGTAATCATCCAAATTTCTCGTGGTCGGGAAATTCACAGAGACCTCCTTTTCAACAACCTTCTGCACCACCACTGCACAACCCGATCCGAGCACCACCTCCACAATCACACGGATATCCACCGCATACCTACCAGCAACCCCAACCCAGGCCCACCCAATACTCTCAATCTGGGCCTACACGAGATGACCAGTTGGGGCCTATCATGAAAGCTCTTGCTGATATGCAACAATAGAATATTGCTATGCAGTAGAGACAGGACGCGGCTTTAACTGAGATGAGAGCCCAGCTATCACACTTGACGGAGTCCCGTCAATCACATTCACTCCCATCCCAAGCACAACCCAACCCTAGGAACATACCTGCTCAAAGGTATGTCCAACCTAGACCAGCACTACAAGACCAAACACATGACATTTCACAATCTTTGAACAACACTGAATCATCATAATCTTGAGATTATTTGAAAATGGAGCCATTGAGATCATTGAACTTGACAAATCTGAACCTTTTACCGTTAATGGACAAAGATTGAAACCTTTCATTGAGCCGCATGATCTCAGACTTGTCAATTCCGCCATTTCGCTCCTACATTTTGAATTTCCATGTAAGTTTTCTCCTAGCTGAAGGCGTTAAACTTAGCAACACCGACCCTTGTATATAGCTGTTTTACACCTTTCTTACTCTTGCCTTTATTTGCATATAGTGTCTACCCTTGCATTCTAAGCATACATTCATTGACACACATGTCATGCATTTCACTTCCTAGCCCGACTGTTCACTCTGATCCTAGATCAGACTTAAAATCGTCCGCACAGAGATATTATCTCCTCATTCCGACTTCCTTCCATCACCTAGCCTAGGATAGTGAAAAGCAGAGCATGCATTTGCATCCACCCTTTCATTCAATGAGGACATTGAAACATTTAAGCGTGGGGGGGTGTAAATGGTAAACCATTTAAACCAAAATGCAATTGTAGACACAACTAGAGTACATATAGTATTATCAAAAAATTATATACTTCAAAAAAATTGAAAAATTTTGAAAACTTTTTGAAAAAAATTTTACAAAGCTAAAAATACAAAAAAATAACAAATCAAAAATTCCAAAAATACAATAAGGGACATGTACTTTATTTGTCAAAGGAGGACATTCATTTCAAGAGGGGAGGGAGAAAAATAAAAAGAAAAAGAAAAGATAAGTGTTTAACTATGATCTTCTAGCTGAAAACGAAAAAAATAGAATAAGTGTCTATGGACATTCAACCGTTACTGGTTTGACCTGCCGGGCCATAGAAGCTTGAAACAAGCTTAGGCTTAATACAGTTCGAGCCTTGACAAGATAGACCACAGTCTCTCCTAACTTTAGGACAATTCTTGTACCTGAGTCACCAGTACAGGATTCGTTGGTTTGCTTTGACTTAGGAGTCTAAGTAACCTTGGCTTACACTACACAATGTCAGGAAAGACCACTTGAACCTAAACCTCAACCCTTGTGTTCATTAGGGAAGGTGGAGTCCTTACCTGTGCGTGCAGGTAGACTCTTTGTCCTAATCTTTAGTCTTGTGTCTAGGAGAAGCTCTTTCCACAAAAAAAAAAAAATCCACCCACCAAATACAGTGCGCTCTACCAAATAAGTTCGGGAGACATACTGTTCAAAAAAAAAAAAAAAAAAAGTCAAGTATGTTCTCCAAAAACCTCAGAAAAACAACTCTTCCACCAAAAATGTTTTCAGGGTTCAAAACAAATACCCTATTTTTCCACTAAGAAAATCTTCTCTGAGCCACAAATACAATAAGGTTTGGGTTTGAATACCGTTTTGAGAGTCATCCGAAAACATGAGCTGAAGTTAGGACCAACCTGGACTTAAAAAGAAGTGAAACCCCGGGATTGAGCTTTAGAATTCACCTGGTTAGTCCTGACTTATCACAAAGCACAGCCATAACCTCGTAGCATTCTGAGTCTCTGTAAAACCTCCTGAGTCCTGGAATTCGACTTAAGGTTTAAATACCAAGAGTCCTTGTTGGTTGAGAGATGGTCTATGTCATTTAAGCCTCGAGTTCTGGTAGGTTAACCTCAGTAACCAGGTTCTCACAATGTCCAAAAACACAGTTGGTATTGGAAAATTATTTCAACTTAAAGATCATCATCATAAACACTTAAAAATTTTTGGAAGAAGAAAAAGATATCTCTACACACTTACCTTGCTGATACTTAAATTTCCTTACACTTCAATAGATTGTTTGCTAAGGGACTAGCAAAACGTAAGCATGGGGGTATGATGAGTGGCTACTCATCATGGCTAAAAGGCTGAAATTAAGCTAGACACTAAGCAAAAAATTATCAAATTAACATATAAAAAGGGTTAAGTGTGGGAATTAAAGAAAAGACCTAAAACTTTTAATGTGTGTTAAAACTTCATAATTAGGTCACAAAAGTAAGATACTCTGAAAATAAAAGAATAAATGATGATCCATGCATCAATTGAACACATAAACAAGTTTAAAAAGCCAAATCAGAAGTAAAATCAATGTCTTAAATGTTCAATTAAGCACATATAAAAATTTGAAAGCAATTGGACATCATTTAGGCTTAGAAATAAATAGTTTACAAGTAGGTCCTTCATGCATTACATTCTCACCCTTCAAAACTGGTACCGGCCAGCACCTACCCGTCTGACGCAGAGTATGGCTGCTTCGTCCGCACCTAGAGCTGAGGGGCGTATCAACGCCCTAACACACAGGGACGCCAGAGCTTCGGGATCGGTGGTAGCAGGTATGGTTTCAATTTCTGGCAGACTCGTTTACACGCTTTTCGATTCCAGCACTACGCACTCGTTTGTCGCAGCCAGCTTCGCAGTTAGTTTGGACCAGGATTATACACTGTTAGAGAATCCGTTCGTAATCAGAGGTCCGAGTGGTCAGTTGTTTGTAGCTGAGGAGGTGTACACAGATTGGGAGGTCAGCGTCGGGGGACATAGCCTGCCAGCTGACCTGATTATGATCTAGATGGAGGACTTTGGAGTGATTCTGGGGATGGATTGGTTGTTCGCTTACCACGCCATGGTGGACTGTTTTGAGAGGAAGATCGTCTTCTCCATTCCGGAGTTGCCTTCTTTCGAGTTTCAGGGACAGCCAGTGGACGGAGGTTTCAGGTGCATTTCGACACTTTGGGCGGCGAGACTTTTGAGCCAGGGGTGTGAGGGCTTCCTAGCTTGTGTGGTGGCAGAGCCCAGCCTTGTGGCAGACTTCCAGAGCATCCCGGTGGTCAGAGAGTACCCTGACGTGTTTCCAAACGAGTTACCAGGACTACCGCCAGAGCGTGAGATCGAGTTTGAGATCTCACTAGTACCAGGGACCACCCCATCTCCACCGCGCCATACAGGATGGCACCGCTTGAGCTGCGAGAGCTCAAGTCCCAGTTGCAGGACCTTTTGGAGAAGGGTTTTGTGAGGCCTAGTGCGTCTCCCTGGGGAGCCCCGGTACTGTTTGTGAAGAAGGATGGGACCTTACGCCTTTGTGTGGACTACCGACAGCTGAATAGGGTCACCATCAAGAACAGATATCCGCTGCCAAGGATCGACGACTTGTTTGACCAGTTGCGGGGTGCCACGGTGTTTTCCAAGATTGACTTGAGGTCTGGATACCACCAGTTGAAGATCAGGGAGACCGACGTCTCCAAGACAGCTTTCCGCACCCGGTACGGACACTACGAGTTTTTGGTCATGCCGTTTGGGCTGACCAATGCCCCCGCTACTTTCATGGACCTGATGAACCGGGTGTTTAGACCGTACTTGGACCAATTCGTGGTGGTTTTCATAGATGATGTACTCATCTATTCTAGAGATCGGACGCAGCACGGACAGCACTTCCGGATGGTTCTGGACACTCTGAGACGACGCAGGCTGTACGCCAAGTACAGCAAGTGCGAGTTCTGGTTGAAGGAGGTGACCTTCTTAGGTCATGTGATTTCTGGAGACGGCTTGGCGGTGGACCCAGCCAAGGTCGAGGCAGTGCTCAGGTGGGAGAGACCGCGTTCAGTCACTGAGATTCGCAGTTTCCTGGGACTGGCAGGCTACTACAGACGGTTCATCAAAGGATTTTCACAGATTGCGCGTCCTATGACACAGTTGACCTGGAAGGACGTGCCTTTCGCTTGGACAGACGCCTGTGAGGCGTGTTTTCTGGAACTGAAGGAGAGGTTGACCTCGGCTCCCATGCTCACCATCCCTGACAGTAGTGGCCGGTTCGTTGTGTACACGGACGCCTCCTTGCAGGGGTTAGGAGGTGTGCTAATGCAGAGGGATCACGTTGTCGCTTACGCTTCGCGGTAACTGAAGCCCCATGAGCATACCTACCCTACCCACGACCTAGAGTTGGCAGCTGTTGTCTTCGCGCTGAAGACCTGGAGGCACTACTTGTACGGTGAGACCTTCGAGATTTTCACAGATCACAAGAGCCTCAGATACCTTTTTGATCAGAAGGAGCTCAACATGAGACAGAGACATTGGTTGGAGCTCTTGAAGGACTACGACTGCAGCATCTCCTACCACCCGGGAAAGGCCAATGTGGTGGCTGACGCCTTGAACCGTAAGGCGCCCGCATACTTGGCCAGTCTACAGTTACAGAGTTGGAGCCTTTTGGAGGAGGTGGGCAGTTGGCGACCTCTAGAGTTACGAGGGTACTGTGGGGCTGTGATGGTGACACGACAGACTAGGCCAAAGCTGATAGACCGCAACATCACAGGACAGATGGCTGATCCGTACTTGCAGTCTTTGCGCGATAGAGTACTGTCAGGAGACCCAGGGGACTTCTCTTTCACAGACCAGGTGCTACGCTTGAGGGGACGGTTGTGCGTTCCCAGAGATGAGGAGATGTTGAGAGAGCTCCTGACTGAGGCACACGGTTCCAGATTCACCATACATCCCGGAAACACGAAAATGCACCACGACTTGAGACGCGAGTTTTGGTGGAGAGGGATGAAGCGGGATGTGGGTGAGTTTGTGCAGCAGTGCTTAGTGTGCCAGCAGGTGAAAGCCGAGCATCAAAGGCCTGCAGGGCCGCTACAGCCGCTTCCAGTGCCAGAGTGGAAGTGGGAGAGCATCACCATGTACTTGGTGGTGGGCTTACCTGTTACCCAGTGGGGACACGACGCAGTCTGGGTAATAGTGGATAGACTGACGAAGACGGCGCGATTCTTGCAGATCCGAGTCACTTTGGGACCAGCACAGTTGGCAGAGAGGTATATCCGTGATGTGGTACGACTACACGGAGTTCCGCGGGAGATCGTATCCGATCGGGATACCCGCTTTACATCCCAGTTTTGGGCTGAGTTTCAGCAGGCCCTGGGGACACGTTTGAGGTTTAGTATGGCTTACCATCCCCAGACGAACGGACAGTCTGAGCGCACGATACAGACACTTGAGGACCTTTTGCGTGCCTGTGTACTGGACTGGAGGGGCTCTTGGGAGGAGCACCTGCCCCTGGCGGAGTTTGCATACAACAACAGTTATCACTCGAGCATCGGCATGGCTCCCTACGAGGCTCTGTACGGACGGAGGTGTACGGCAACCTTGAGTTGGTTTGAGGTGGGGACCAAGTGGGAGGTTGGCCCCAGGTTGATCCGGCAGAGTCAGGAGGTAGTCGAGCAGATCCACAGACGACTCCGCACTGTCAGGAGCAGACAGAAGAGCTACGTGGATCGGAGACGCAGAGAGGTGCAGTTTGAGGTTGGGGACCACGTCTTCCTTCGTGTTTCGCCCATGAAGGGCTTACAGCGGTTTGGGGTGAGAGGGAAGCTCGCGCCGAGGTTCGTGGGGCCCTTTGAGGTCCTGGAGCGGGTTGGACCCGTTGCTTACAGACTTGCCCTTCCCCCACAGCTTTCTGGTGTGCACGGCGTGTTCCACGTGTCCAACCTCAGGAAGTACGTAGCCGATTCCAGTCACGTACTGAGTCACGAGAGCGTCGAGGTGGGCGACGACCTGACCTACCCCGAGTGGCCAGTGCAGATTCTAGACCGAGCCGTCCGCAGTTTGAGACGAAAGCAAGTACCCCTGGTAAAGGTTTTGTGGAGGAGCCAGCGGTACGAGGAGGCTACCTAGGATCCTGAGGCGGCAATGCGGGAGCGGTACCCGGAGCTTTTCGCAGGTACGTCTTTTCGGACCGACGTCGGTCCTCTTTGAGTTTATTAGGTTATTTGGACGTCTTTCCCGCACCCTAGTTAGCGCAAGTTTCGGGGACGAAACTTCCTTTGAGTTTGTTATATTGTTACGAACGCACGCCCCAGACGTCTTTTAAGACGTCTGGGAGGTGGCCCAAACGTCGGACCAGACGTCTGGGGTCACTTCCAGACGTCGGACCAAACGTCTGGGGTCATTTCCAGACGTCTGGAAATCAGTTATCTTGGCACGAGTTTCGTCTGCGCGTCTCAGTGTGCAGGCCTGCGGATATTCTCTTTCCCTCTCTCCTGCAGCTGCAGATTCTCTCTGCCGCGCTCCCTCTCTCTCCTCCTCGCGCGGCCTTAAAAGGCCACACCTCTCCCTCACTTCTGTCACCACCGCCTCCTTCCTCTTCTCCTTCAGCCAGCGAGCGCGAGGGTGCAGCGGCAGCGGCAACCGCGGTGCGCGTGGGAGAGGTACTCTGCCGTGTGGGCGAGCTCGCCGGGGCTGCTAGGGCTGGTCGACGAAGGGCGCAGGGCGACGTGGGGGGGACTGCTGCGGCTCGAGCAGCAGGCGCACGAGGCGCGGCGCGGCCAGGCGTCGCGAGCGGAGGGCGAGTCGCGCCCTGGTTCTGGGAACTTCTCCAGAATCAGATGTCTGGGCTGATAGCCAGACGGTGGGGGTGACGTCTGGAAGACCATCCAGACGTCTGAAAGGTGAGTTTTTTCGTCTTCTTCCTTCCTGTCGACTGACCGTACTGAGGGAGAGAGATGGGTGCGCGCAGGTTCGGTGATTCGCCATCCAACGCGAATCAGACGTCTGGCTGTAGTACCAGACGGGGGGAGCGACCTCCAGACGTCCGGGGTAACCATCGAACGTCTGGGAACTAGGCCAAACGTCCCCGCAGGCTTCTGGATGTCTGAGAAACCACGCAGAACAAGGTAATTCTCTGATCCACTTTTTAAGACGTCTGGAATCCAGACGTCTGATTTTACACAGTTTCGTCGTTTTCGACCTGTTGAGGGCCCGTTCGGGTTCCGTTTTCCGCATTTCGAGTTGTGTTCTTTTCGGAATTAAATCCTCTACCCGTCTACAGTAGCTGTATACCGTTTTGAGACACTCCTTGTGTTTGATCCTTATGATAGGACCCCGTTCTGTTGCAGTCTCAGGGGTCGCGGAGGCACGCGGGATTCTCGATCACGCCCCCAGTACTCCCGTTGTACCTGGTAGAGTGGCTTTTAAGTATAATCTGTTAAATTATGGAACCATAAATAGAACCTAGGACATTGCATGAATCCTAGGAATGAGAAATAGATTGAATGATAGATCCTAGGTGTTGCATGAATCCTAGGGCTGGAAAACTAGATTGTATGATAGATCCTGGGATATGGCATGAATCCTAGGACGGGAAAACTAGTGGAATATATGAATACTGCAGTCTTGGAAAAATGGAAAGGAACAAATAGCTGCCTGAAATTGAATTAACAGCTGCTTGTTGAATAAATAAACGTGGTTGAGAACATGGATTGTAAGAACGTGAAACTGGAAAGTGAAACCTGGATGTTTTGAGTTAAAAAGATGGAACCCTACGGGGAATTAGGAGTGGAACTCCTGGAAAGAGAAAGGAATGGAACTGAGATGTAGTTGTGTACTGTCTCTTGGGTACGTAGTACCAAGGGAAGTACCTGTACCTATTTAGTGAAGAGTGGGGCCAGCCACCCCAGGGACCCGGGGTTAGGAGAGCACCACGTGCTACTTCTACTTTTTGGAAAAGACTGCAATCAAGATCGTTCCCACGAGGAACATTCGAGATCAAGTGAAGGATCTGAGAAATAAATGAAATCGTGAGATAATTAAAAGACTTAAATAAAGTAACAGAACATAACAGCTACTGTACACTCTACTGTTTCTGTAGTTTTAGTTGCCACTCTACTCAGCGTTTTACTGACGTGTTACACTCGTTACCTTTCAGGACTAGGTGTTGAGCAGCCAGGGTCAGCGGCTGCAGAGGATGCTGGGCCGAGTAGGGTCCAGTAGAGTTACCACTATTCTCTTGTACCTCTTTTTGTTCCGTTATAGTGAGTGGTTCTTGTTTCCGCTGTACTTTTCTTTACCTGCAGTTCATATTATATTATGAATGTTGTTCTACTATTGTGGTGGTATATACTGTAGTAGTTTCTTTCCTTACTGCTGTATTTTCTTACTGTTAGTTATATTCATGCTGAATGTGGTTTATTTTACTGCTCTTTTGGTTACTTCCTCGTTGGACGACTAGGTCTTGGGATTAGTTGAGTCGGTCCAGTTCTCGTGTCTCGTAGGGACTCGGGAACCGGGTCGTTACACGTCCTTTTCGGAATAAAATCCTCTACCTGTCTATAGTAGTTATATACTGTTTCGAGAAACTCCTTCTGTTTGATCCTTGTGATAGGACCCCGTTCCGTTGCAGTCTCGGGGGTTGCGGAGGCACGCGGGATTCCCGACCACGCCCCCAGTACGCCTGTTGTAACCGGTAGAGTGGCTTTTAAGTTTCTTAGTATAATCTGTTAAATTATCGAACCATAAATAGAACCTAGGACATTGCATGAATCGTAGGAATGAGAAACTAGAATGAATGGTAGATCCTAGGGTGTTGCACGAATCCTAGGGCTGGAAAACTAGATTGTATGATAGATCGTAGGGTATGGTATGAATCCTAGGATGGGAAAACTAGTGGAATATACGAATACTACAGTCTTGGAAAAATGGAAAGGAACAAATAGCTGCCTATAAATTGATTTAACAACTGCCTGTTATGAATAAATAAATGTGATTGAGAACATGGATTGTAAGAACGTGAAACTGGAAAGTGGGACCTAGATGTTCTGCGTTAAAAGAGCTGGAACCCTACGGGGAAATTAGGAGTGGATCTCCTGGAAAGAGAAAGGAATGGATCTGAGAAAGAAAGACGTGGTAGTTGTAATTTTTCCCTACTTGGAGGGGTGAGATCAGGGTGACGTAAAAAATGCGCAAATGAAATATAAACAATCTCACAAAAATAAGCAATCACAAAATGTACAAGGGAATTTTTAGGTGGAAACCCAAACCGGGTAAAAACCACCACCTAACCCTCTCGAGTTAGGATTTTCCGATCAACCTAGTTGATCAAATCCACTAACCGAATCACTTTAAAACGAGGGTGATTCAACCTCAGTACAACCACGCTACAAGTACGAGGGTAGCGTTCCTCAACCCCTTCTCTCCACGAGAAGGATTTTGTCCCACGAAGGAGACGGGAATTCGCAAAGCGAATACCCAACCAAAATAACAAAGGTAAAATAACCAACAAACCTATAGAGCCAACAAAGTAATAAACCTAAGCTTCTATAGGATTTAGGAAACTCCCCTTTGCTAGGAGTGCGTCGATGATGACGCGGTGCGTGAGCCACGCGACGGCGCAACTTTGCTCTCGTGAACTACGGCGGGAGAGCGGGTGCGCAACAGCTTGATGCTCTCAAGAGAATGGTGCTTGAGCTTGGAGAGCAAGAGCTAGCTAGGACACAAGAGAGTGGAAAGTGTAATACAACTTGTTTCTTGTGTATCTTTGTCTCTCTAGGTGTATGAAGGCTCCCCTCTATTTATAGAGGCCTTAGGAAGGCTTTGGAAGGCTTGGAAAAGCTTCCATAGCCGTTGGGTGCAAAGCCCAAGTGAATCAGCCCGAAATCAGGAACAATCATTGTTCTGACAGGCTTATCAGACGTCTAATTCTAGCATCAGACGTCTGGAAGTTCACTATAAGACGTCTGATTAAAAGGTCAGACGTCTGATTTTGGGCGGGTCTCTCCCTGACTTGGATCATATCTAAACAGGGTTTTTACGCAAGTCCATCAGACGACATACAGGACGTCTGGCACTAAGTCTGGACGTCTGGAAACCTACTTTTACTGTGGGAATTGATTTCCAAACGTTGCAACGGCTAGAAAATCTCTGAGAAGAGATTTTGGGTCAGCCGAGGCAAAACGGTTATTTATCAGACGTCTGGACAGTCCTATGGACGTCTGATAAGGCTCTAACGGTCATATCTGGAGTGTTTGCGAAGCCAGCCAACGGTCCACTAATTGGACGTCTGGCAAAGTCATCAGACGTCTTCTAAGACGTCTGGTCTAAGGTATGGACATCTGATTTCATCAGACAGAGCTAACTATGTCCAGCCTAACAGTTATCAGACGTCTGAAACAACAGTCAGACATCTTAAAATACATTATCAGACGTCTGATTTGGGAATTAGACGTCTGGAAAGTCTGTTTGAACCCTATATTGGTTTTCTAAGTATTCTACAGAAAAACTAAGTATCCTAGGGTTGTGCCGGTGTTCCTAAGACTACTGTTAGGGTTCTTTGAGGCTCTTTAACATGAAATATCTAAGGAAATAAAGAGCAACAAAAGAAACGAAAAATACAACAAGTACAAAAGAAGGAAATCTATCCTATTCTTCATTTCCTTCCATCTTCAATCTTTCGCTCCACGCGAACCTCCTCTGTTTTCCGTCAAGCTCCTCCAATCCGTCCTGGATGCGAGCTCGAACTCCGTCTAAACACGTCCACATTTGCAATTGACCTGAAATCTAGGACTCAAATTGCAAATGTTAAATAACACGTGTTTTGTTATCATCAAAACAAATGATCGCGGTGCTCTAGCACTAACAGTAGTGTGCTGTCTCTTGGGTACGTGGTACCAAGGGAAGCACCTGTTACCTGTTTAGTGCAGAGCGGAGCCAGTCGCCCCAGGGACCCGGGGTTAGGTCTGGCCACTTTGTACCGACTTGCTGGCCCTCGTGTACGTAGTACCGAAGAGAGCTACTAGTGTAGGGAGAGCACTAGCTACCCCACGGGCCCGGGGTTCTGCTAGCCTCCTACACCGACTTGTTAGGCCCACTGGGGCAAACCAGGGTAGTCAGGTGAGGGTGCGCGGACTGTGGAGGGGCAAGGCCCCTGTTTGGTTACTGTGGAGGGGTTGGACCCCTGTTACTGAGAGGGCTCTGCCCTGTACTGGTTCCGTGCTGTGCTTTGGGCGCACCCGTTAACGGAAACGACTGACCGCGTGCCAGTGCGGGTTAGCTACCTGTGCGCTTATCGCACGTGCCGTAGTCACTGTTACGTTTGTCCGTGACCTTGGGGTGGTTGACTGAGAGTAGGATCACCACGGGGGACTCTCCCGGCCAGGAGAGCACCACGTGCTACTTCTACTTTTTGGAAAAGACTGCAATCAAGATCGTTCCCACGAGGAACATTCGAGATCAAGTGAAGGATCTGAGGAATAAATGAAATCGTGAGATAATTGAAAGACGTAAATAAAGAAAGTA
This sequence comes from Thalassia testudinum, assembly GCA_037157565.1. Classification (NCBI taxonomy): domain Eukaryota; kingdom Viridiplantae; phylum Streptophyta; class Magnoliopsida; order Alismatales; family Hydrocharitaceae; genus Thalassia; species Thalassia testudinum. The sequence goes on along the minus strand of JAZHRO010000054.1, from coordinate 26,274,442 downwards.
ACATAACATAACAGCTACTGTACACTCTACTGTTTCTTTAGTTTTAGTTGCCACTCTACTCAGCGTTTTGCTAACGTGTTACACTCGTTACTTTTCGAGACCAGGTGTTGAGCAGCCAGGGTCAGCGGCTGCAGAGGACGCTGGGCCGAGTAGGGTCCAGTAGAGTTACCACTGTTCTGTTGTACCTCTTTTTGTTCCACTGTAGTGAGTAGTTCTTATTACTGCTGTACTTTTCTTTACCTGTAATTCATATTATGTTATGAATGTTGTTCTATTGTTGTGGTGATATATACTGTAGTGGTTTCTTTCCTTACTGCTGTATTTTCTTACTGTTAGTTATATTCATGCTGAATGTGGTTTATTTTACTGCTCTTTTGGTTACTTCCTCGTTGGACAACTAGGTCTTGGGATTAGTCGAGTCGATCCGGTTCTCGTGTCTCGTAGGGACTCGGGAATCGGGTCGTTATAGCCACGTCTCTGGACAAAGGCGACAACCAAGGAGATCCTCTGCTCCATCCAAATTCGCCCGCCGGGGATCCTTCTTATTCCCTCTGATTTCGTCCTCCGTCATGAGCCGTCGACGGAATCCCTTTGACCCCTTCGTCCAGGTAATAGTAGGTAGGAGTAGGAGTAGTTTAGGTAGTTACTTGGTTAGTTAGCTTAGCTTAATTGCAGATTCCAGACTTCATCTTCTTTGACTCCGGCAAGTTCCTTAAGCTTGCTAGAGATCTGATTTTGTCTTTTTAAGCCATTGTCCACCTTCTTCTATCACTCAATGATCATTTCTAATCCATTAAAGCATAAATTTTATCACTGTTTCGCCATATTCACCTTGACCTTCAACAGACACTGTCGCTGTCCACGGCGATAGTAACTAAGCTTAGATCCACCTCCATAGGGTCCTCCACCACCTATTCACAATCTAAGGATCCTAATTATCACTTCAATTTGTATAATTACCACCTATAACTTAAACGCCTAAATCTATTTAAGCTCCTGAGCTCGCTGTCAATGGCGGCTCAGGAGTAGTTGAAATCTTAAACTAATTATATATTTATGATCGCAAATTACTTTTGACTTGTCTTAACCACTCAATTGAGTGGGAAAACAAGTCCCAAGCTTCAACTAACTCAGATTCTTTAAAAATGGAATATACTGTTAAATCTTAAATTTAATGATCAAATGGAGAATTTAACGAGTTCCTGAGGTTTCTTGCAACCTCAGGATCCTTTTCAGATTGAAAATGGCACAGATTTACCTTTCTGTACACAATTTGTATTTTTCTGGGCTCACCGGAGCTCCGACGAGCCATTTTTTTAGTTTCAGCCATTAGAACTTGTTGAAAAGCTCCAGATTGACATGATATTGATTACTGAGTAGTTTGAGGTCTTTAATTTGGGATTTTTACATCTGGAGATACACATTAGTCTTCATCTTCTCCAACTCTGGTAGAGTTGGGGAAGTCTGATAGAAGGATTAAAGATGCATTTGATAGATCTAGAAGCTTCAGTGCAATGCACTGAAGCTAATTTTACCCTCAAATTAGTGTAACAAACCCCTACTTACTCTAACAAACAGACCACATTTTTAGTTCAAGCGACGAGCCTGAAGCTTTAGATTCTTAGGTCCAAACATTCGTCTCAAGGGTTGAGCAAGTTCCTGGGGTTGAGAAGATGCCAATCCAGGTTTTAATTTCTTGAGAAGAGGCTTAGATCAAAAAGTCAAAACTTGAGGCCAATCTGTTGATTCGAGAAGACTGAATTATTTCTGAGATTCTGTTAAACGATTTTAGGGTGAATTAAATGAGCTCAGATGAGTGATTTGGTTGGAATTCAAACCTGCCAGTTTGGGTTGTTTTTACCCAAACTGTTGGCAGTGTCACTTGGATGAAATTTGAAGTTGAATTCTGCCCAGTTTAGTTAGTTTTACTCCTTAGAATGTGTTTAAATTGATTGGATATGATCTTAGCTGTCTGTTACATCTTTTTCAAGTTTAAAATCCGTTCTCTGAGGTTACAGTGAAGCTTTGAGCTTCCCTGTGCTTCCTGAAGCTTCAAGAGCTTCAAATCCACACAAGCAGATGTGCAATCCTTTAATTAACTAGAATTTAGTTGATTTAATTGTCTAATTAGGAGGTATTTGTAAATATATTTTTATTTTTAATAACTTTTGTTCTAATTAGTTGTGTCTTATTTTGTTTTGTTTTTGTTTTTTGTCTTCTTTTCAGGTTTACCTTTGCAGGTGATCTCAGGAGAAGGCGGGAATCTGTTGCTGTTTTTGTTTCTTCTTTTGTGAGTATTTCTAGTCTTTTGTTTTGTTGCATTAAAAATTAAAAAAATACAAAAATACATTCTATCTGACTAGCAGCAGCATACAATAGTCATTCACTCTTAGGAGTACATTTCCTGCTAGAATATTTCTCGGGAATCTGACTCGGGAAATTTTTACTGTTTTTCTCGCATCAGCAAGAAAACACGAGAAAATCCGCGTAGATCCCTGTCCTTTGAAATTTAAAAAGACCATATATTTTGCTTGAAAAGACTTAAAAAGTGGCCATTGTATTTTAGTTGATATATTTTTGTAAAAGATTAACTAAAAAGAGGAAGTTAAAAATTGTGACTAAATCTAATTGCAGAATGCATGCAGGTTTTATCGCTATTGTCTGTTGCGTGTTATCTCACATACAGCGCGATCACTAGAGTCACACGAGTCTAATTTTTTTATCTCTCTTCTTTGCACCTCTTAGGGCTTTGGTCGAAGATCAACAAGTCTGTCTCACTACTAGAGCCACGGGGAGCCAGTAGTGAGCGGTCTCGATCCTAGACCTTAGACCTTTAAGCCTTATGGTTACGCACCTGCGTAGACACAGCTTAGGACGCATATTTTGATACTGTTACTCTATTTGTTTGCGTCAAATTACTTTTGCGTATCCTAGGAATTTCTTCTTTCCTTTGAAAGAAGAGCAAAACCCGCATCTTTGCGCTGTTTTGTGGGTTTTTGTGCTGCTGCTTTTATCGGTGGTGTGCGTGTGCACTTGCACATTATTTTCCAATTTATGGACGGGAGGCGATCCTTGCATCTGCCTCTTGCACCATCGTTGACAGGTGATCCCAGGCCGGTTGCAGATAAGCAACCAATGGTTTTCTCGTCTGATCCATCTACTTCTATGGATCATATGCAGAATCAAAATCCCGTGATCCCTTCCTCTTCTGGTCAGGGGGAGATGCCACCTTTTGATGTTCATTAACTACTATTGAAGTTAACAGCAAAAAATACCTTAAAACTCACATCAATACCCCTATCAATATTTTAAAGTTGCCTCAATAACAGTATTAATACTTGTTTCTTTGTAATTTTCTTCCTCTTTCTTTTTCCTCCTCTCCTCCCCTTCTTCCTCCTCAAGCTTGGCCATGGCCACCTTCCTTACTCCTCCCCAACCATCACCCCTCCTCTAACTAGATGGGCAATGCATCTATCCACCCACATCCATAAGCAGATATACTAGGCTTAATAGATCGAATAATGATCTACCTAACCACCAAACCTTCATGTTGGCTATGTGAATCCATCTGGTGGATCTATCTGCCTGCGAATCAAGTTGTTCAATCGGATATTGATTTATCCATCCGTCAAACATTCATGTCGACAAGGTGAATCCATCTATCCGCCGAGCCTTTTAATTGAATGGTTAGTCTCCCTATCACTCTCCCTATCCGTCACACCTTTAAATCGGATGGTATAGCAATATAAGTGGTATAGCAATCGGATGGTAAGTCCGTCCTACCGATCAATCAAAACATGGCAAGCTCTGACAAGTCATTGTAGGATCCAATGATGGGCAGGCAAACCCACTGCAGCAGAAATCCATACCAATAGTCATCAGGTTTTACTGGATCTCCTCCACGATGCACATCAGTAATCGTTAAAGCGTGCCAGTAACCTTCAACCAAAGCACCGCTGATAGATTCAAGAAGACAAAAGAGAGACAGACCGGCTTTATATAGTTTCTCTGCAAGCGCACTGAGAAACCTCTGCAGGTTTGCTATTCTATATATATATATATATATATATATATATATATATATGTATATATATCATGTGATACAAAATATATCCACCATCAATAGAACAAAGTTAGTGAATTTTATGTTTGGCACAAACCTCCTCATCAAATATTGAAGAGATCAAGTTACAACTTCTCCACTTAATTCGCATTTAAACGGACCACCACTACTAGGACTCATCAATACCCAAGAGCCTGGCTTTGTCGGCTGGCTGGTCCTAAGGTTCCGGTGGATGGCTGCAGAGGAGGAGGTAGAGTGGGCAAGACGGACGGTCAAGGATGCCGGATTCTTGCTCTTGCTGCAACATTCGCTGCTCCCTAAGATGCACGATCTCAACCTCTTCTTTGTCATCGGCCTGAACCTCAACCTCGCTCGGCTTCCTCCTCAACATGACTAAAGTACCCCAAATGACAAAGAAAACACAGCCTCTGCTCTGCAAATCAGGCACTCGATATGTACAGGTTCGTTTTACGTAATAAATTTTGCATTCACACATCCTCAACAGAAAACAACTTAATTAACATATCCTTGATTTATACTTTACATTTATCATTACCGAAATAAGACCAAAGCTGGCAGAAAACCAGTCTCCAAACAGAACCAATTCATCAACCAACTTCCACGTATCATATGAAAAGAAATCCATGCTATGTCTTGCAAAGGAGAATTAGATTTCCCTCTGTTTACAACGCAAGGGTTTGATTTGGATTATTAACAACATTGAGGCAAAAAGATCATTATAGAGATTGTCTCTACGAAGACATTACATCTGCGTGGTGTTTCCAGGATCAAAGTGACACAGGATAAGCCATCAATCAGGATAGGCCACATGCTTTCAGTTTGGCACCCTAGCCATTATACCAAGAGGAATTGGAGATGTCCCATGGAATTGGTAATGGGTGCTTCCATACCAAAGTTAAAATGCCTTAAAAACAGAAGCAAACTCAATGTTATATATTTTCATTAAAGGGATAGAATCCGATATAACGCGGACGTGCAGCAGGAGGTAGAATATCCTCACCTACAAAAGAGGAAATACCCAGAGCGCAAAACAAAAAAACAAGACTAAGGAAAAAAGAAAATGAAACACGCCACAAGATCGAAAATCCGACAAAGGAGGGCAACTCCACGCTCGTAGAAACAGCAAAACCGAATAAATCGACACTTGACATGCATTAGGAACCAAAGCCGTGATAGCACGGGGACACACATAATCCCCGACAAACAAAACTACACTAAATAAGAAAAAGACCGTATAACCCCTGCAAACACAAACAACCGACAATGACAAACACCAATTCCGTTGTCGTCTGCACCTCGAACTCCACAATCCACCACAAGACCTCAGCCAAGTCAAAACAAGAACCACCTTGCACCGTGCCTCGATCTCAATGCCAACCAACAATCTTCGCCACGCCAAGCCATCGCCACTCACCACCCATCTTCCACAACCACACCTAACCGCAGTTGCCAGCTGACCAGAGCAAGAAGCCTAACACGAGAAACCAAGGGCTTCCCACGTAAGTTGCTAAATGATCACACGACCTTCCGGCTCTTTTTAAAATTCCCAGAGTTCCCAACCCCCTTCATAAATATCACCTCCTTCCATGCCTCTTCCTAAGCCTCTTCCTCTGGGAAAACCCATTGAAGAATAGATCCACAGCAATACACATCATTTTTCCCTCTAGATCTACACCGGGGTGCACATTCATAATCATAACTTCATTACACAATGGTGTCTTCACGAAGTCTAACACTAACCTTCAACCAAAGCACTGTTGATACAAAACAAAAGAGAGACCAGCTCTATAGTTTCTCTGCAAGAGCCCTGGCACTGAAAAACCTGTGCTGTCATGTATATATATATATATACAACAGTTGACACAAGGTATCTCGACTACATATCGGTAGAACAAAGTTGGCGCATTTCATGTTTAGCACAAACCCTCCACGTCAAATACTACTCAATTCTCATGAAGACGGACCATCCCTACTAGGACTCATCAAGCTATGAAATGCGTGTGGTGTTACCAGGATCAAAGTGACAGAGAATATGCCATTGATCAAGATAGGCCACATATTTTCAGTTTGGCACACTAGCCATCATACCAGGAGGAATTGGATGCCCACACTAAAGTGAAAAACACCAAGGCACAAATCAGTTGCAATCTTTATAACAGGAAATGGTTCCTTATGCACTAATTAATTCGCTGTGAATTGATTTTTAAGTTTTGGGTGAAATATCTTGTTAGAACAAAATCTCAGACATCCAAGGAAGGAATGGTGCAGCATTAGCTCTCCAGCCTGGCGAAGGCAAAAGCTCTTAGGCGGCCCTGCGAATGTTGAGAAACAAGCCTTGGGTTTGTCATCATCGACTATTCCATCCAACATCAACAAAAATTACTCAGAGAGGAAAGCATAGGTCAGAATTTACCGGCTAAATAAATAAAAATATATCGTCGATGATTGTTCCAAAACTTATGAAAAACGAGGGGGTTTATGTAAATCAAAATGATCATTACCATTGTGAGAAAAAAATATCAATACAAACAGGATGATCAGTCTTTTGTTATCATCGGAGAAAACCAACTAGAAGATAAGAATATCATAGAGAAGCATTATTTAAAAAAGCCAAGGACAAAGGAAAAAAAGGGCAAAATAAGAACAACCCACCAAAGATCACCAAAGAAAAATAAACTTCAGAACAATGTAAAGAAAGGATTATGAGGAAATTGCGCTCAGACAGCCAAGGGATTTGTCTTCAATTGCAAGATCAGAAACCCTAGTCCAATTAAGTTAGCGTCCTCACAGCACAACATTACAAAACGAAGCAAAGAGATCAAAGATGAGAAAAACCTGATAAACAGTCGGCGAAGGCTCTATGATGGAACAAGGCAGCCGAATGCATTATTTATGGGAGGGAATGGGGGAATGAGTGGTTCCCAGGGGAGCTAGGGTGTACTATAATCATGTTTTGTACTATAGTCTATACACATCATTTACCAACATATGACCAAAGTGAGCATAAAATCGTCTTCCAATACGCAACCAATTCATTAACCAACTAGCACATGAGGTAAAAAGAAATCCATGCTATGTCTAGTAGAAGAAAATTAGATTTCCCTCTGTTTTGAATGCAAGGGTTTGATTTAGATTATAAACAGAAGGCAAAAAGAAAATTAAAGGCATTGTCTTTATAAAGCCATGAAATGTGTGTGGTGTTTCCAGGATCAAAGTAACAAAGGATAGGCCATCGATCAGGATAAGCCACATATTTTCAGTTTGGCACACAAGCCATCATACAAAGAGGAATTGGATGCCCACACTGAAGTGAAAAACACTACAAAACAGATGCAATCTCATTGTTTAAACTAGAAATGAAGGCACAAATCAGTTGCAATTTTTATAAGAAGAAATAGTGCCTTATGCGCTAATTAATTCGCAGTGAATTGATTTTTAAGTTTTAGGTGAAATATCATGTTAGAACAAAATCGCAGACATCCAAGGAAGGAATGGTGCAGCGTTAGCTCTCCAGCCCGGCGGAGGCGAAAGCTCTTAGGCCAGAGAAGGTAAGAACATCATAGAGAAGCATTGCTTAAAAACACCAAGGACTGAGGAAAAAAACGGCACAAGAACAATGTAAACAAAGGATCATGTGGAAATTGTGCTCAAACAAGGGGATCTGTCTTCAACTGCAAGATCAGAAACTCTAATCCAAATGAGTGAGGGACCTCCCAGCACAACATTAGAAAACGAAGCAAAGAGATCAAAGAAGGATGAGAAAAAACCTGAAACGTCGGCGGCGAAGGCTCTGCGATGGAATGGGGCGGCCGCCTGCGTTCTTTATAGAAGGGAAGAGGGGAGAGCGGGGTGTGCAGGGGAGTTACGGTTAGGGTTTACGGGTTTTTGTCTATTCGGATTCCATTATGCGTAGACGGATCTGTTTTCAATTTCTACTATTTTCACCTGCAGGGGGCCGGTGCCGGGGCCGTGCATTTCGTAGGTAAGGTGAAGAGATTTTTTTTTAGTTGAAATTAGTATTGTATTTATTTGTTTAATCTATCAATCATAAGATAATATGAAATGATCATCGCAAGGATTTTAACTTCTTTGGGATAGTCGCTATAATTTTCATATGCTAAAGCTTGATGAAGGAAACATGCAGCATTAGCTCTCAAACCCGATGAAGGCGAGAGCTCTTAGGAGGCCCTGCGAATGTTGAGAACAAGCCTTAGGTTTGTCATCATCGATTATTCCATCCCACATCAACAAAAATTACACAGAGAGGAAAGCATAGGCCATAATTTACCGGCTAAATAAATACAAATATATCGTCGATGATTGTTCCAAAACCTATCAAAAATTCAAGGAACCAAATAGTTTACAGATATAATCTAGGGGGTTTCTGTAAATCAAAATGATCATTACCATTGTGAGGAAAAAATATCTAGATAAACAAGATGAACGGTCTTTAGTTATCATCGGAGAAAACCAACTAGAAGGTAAGAACATCATAGAGAAGCGTTACTTTAAAACACCAAGGACTGAGGAAAAGAAGGGCAAAAGAACAATGTAAACAAAGGATAATGTGGAAATTGTGCTCAAACAAGGGATCTGTCTTCAACTGCATGACCAGAAGCTCTAATCCAAATGAGTTAGGACCCTCCCAGCACAACATTAGAAAACGAAGCAAAGAGATCAAAGAAGGATGAGAAAAAACCTGATGCGCCGGTGGCGAAGGCACTGCAACGGAACGGGGCGGATGCCTGCGTTATTTATAGAAGGGAAGAGGGGAGAGCGGGGTGTGCAGGGAAGCTAGGGTCAGGGTTTACGGGGTTTTCTCCATTCGGATTTTATTTTCTATAAACATATCTATTTTCAATTTTTTCTTTTTTCTTTTTTTTTCCTAGGGTTAGGGTCTACGGGGTTTACGGGGTTTTCTCCATTCGGATTCGGCCACGGAACGCTATGGGCGGGATTATCTCGAAAGCCAGGGTTCAGGGGGTTGTGATCAGAGACTCGTCATGATCTCTAATTTCCCCTAATTAACTAGTCTTCCTAGCTAATTAGCTAAGGATACGAATATATAAGGGTTAATTATAAAATAAGGGATACGTAGTAAAGGACCTTAAAATAAGTTAAAAATGATACTTTATCATTCAATTAATATTATTAGTAATCTAATTAATAATTGGACTCGAAATTTTATTAGCCATTCCCTTAATTAATAAGTTAGGTAACTTAAACATAATGTATACATAAGTATATAATAACTTAAGTAACTTTACTTAATTTAATAAATTAACTTAAGAAGGTCAAAAACGTAAATTCAAGGTGAAAATATAATAATTACCTTTTTTATAATCATATATAAAAAGTTGAAAAAAATCTAAGTTAAAATAAACCATCAAAACCTGGGTTTACATTTAGGTCCTTACCATTCATTGCAATCAGGTCCTTAATTTTCATATAGGTCCTTAGGTTTCATCTCACCTAGGTCCCTATCTTCTTTTTCTTCTTCTTCTTCTTCAGCCGGTTGAACGGCTGACGACGGAGGGTGACTCCATCGCTCGATCACCGCCCTGCCGACATCATTCTTCCTTCTCCAAGCTCTTGGAGCTCGCGCTCACCATCCCATCTTCATCCATCGGTCTGGATTACTCTGAAATCCTAATTTTTGGTGGGAGTTAACCTCACCGTCGTAGGAGACGATGCCGGAGGTTAACCTCCCCAAGCTTCTTCTTTGTCCAGACTTCTCCACCTTCTTCGTCACCATTCACTATAAATACCCCCTCACTCCCTCGATTTCTCTTAAGTTGGCTCCCTTCCCTCTTCTAACACTGAGCCGACCCAATAGGCTATTCGTCTGCAACTCCGGCGATCTTCCACACCATTCTCCGACTTCTTCCCTCCATCCTGATTAGCTGAGGAGCTTCGCCGAGGTCAGCCACGTCTCTAAAAAAAGGCGACGACCAAGGAGATCCTCTGCTCCATCCGAATTCGCCCGCCGGGGATTCTTCTTATTCCCTCTGATTTCGTCCTCCGTCATGAGCCGTCGACGGAATCCCTTTGACCCCTTCGTCCAGGTAATAGTAGGTAGGAGTAGGAGTAGTTTAGGTAGTACTTAGTTAGCTAGCTTAGCTTGATTGCAGATTCCAGACTTCATCTTCTTCGACTCCGGCAAGTTCCTTGAGCTTGCTGGAGACCTGATTTTGTCTTTTTAAGCCATTGTCCACCTTCTTCTATCACGCACGATCATTTCTAATCCATTAAAACATAAATTTTATCACTGTTTCGCCTAATTCACCTTCACCTTCAACAGAGACTGTCGCTGTCCATGGCGACAGTAACTGAGCTTAGATCCACCTCCATAGGGTCCTCCACCACCTATTCACAATCTAAGGATCCTAATTAACTGAAACGCCTAAATCTATTTAAGCTCCTGAGCTCGTTGTCAATGGCGGCTCAGGAGTAGTTGAAATCTTAAATTAATTATATATTTATGATGGCAAATTAATTTTGATTGGTCTTAACCACTCAATTGAGTGGGAAAACAAGTCCCAAGCTTCAACTAACTCAGATTCTTTAGAAATGGAATTCACTGTTAAATCTTAAATTTAATGATCAAATGGAGAATTTAACGAGTTCCTGAGGTTTCTTGCAACCTCAGGATCCTTTTCAGATTGAAAATGGCACAGATTTACCTTTCTGTACACAATTTATATTTTTCCGGGCTCACCGGAGCTCCGGCGAGCCATTTTTTGAGTTTCAGCGTTTAGAACTTGTTGAAAAGCTCCAGATTGACATGATATTGATTACTGAGTAGTTCGAGGTCTTTAATTTGGGATTTTAACATCTGGAGCTACACATTAGTCTTCATCTTCTCCAACTCCGACAGAGTTGGGGAAGTCTGACAGAAGGATTAAAGATGCATTTGATAGATCTAGAAGCTTCGGTGCAATGCAGTGAAGCTAATTTTACCCTCAAATTAGTGTAACAAACCCCTGATTACTCTGACGAACAGACCACATTTTTAGTTCAGGCGACGAGCCTGAAGCTTTAGATTCTTAGGTCCAAGCATTCGTCTCAGGGGTTGAGCAAGTTCCTGGGGTTGATAAGATGCTAATCCAGGTTTTAATTTCTTGAGAAGAGGCTTAGATCAGAAAGTCAAAACTTGAGGCCTTATAGTCAAACTCGAGTTTGATACTTTGATTTTGAGCTGAATCTGTTGATTCGAGAAGACTGAATTATTTCTGAGATTCTGTTAAACGATTTTAGGGTGAATTAAATGAGCTCAGATGAGTGATTTGGTTGGAATTCAAACCTGCCAGTTTGGGTTGTTTTTGAACCCAAACTGTTGGCAGTGTCACTTGGATGAAATTTGAAGTTGAATTCTGCCCAGTTTAGTTAGTTTTACTCCTTAGAATGTGTTTAAATTGATTGGATATGTTCTTAGCTGTCTATTACATCTTTTTCAAGTTTAAAATCCGTTCCGTGAGCTTACAGTGAAGCTTTGAGCTTCCCTGTGCTTCCTGAAGCTTCAAGAGCTTCAAATCCACACAAGCATATGCGGAATCCCTTGCAGAACATATTCTGACACTTAGCTAAGTTGGAAAAGCTATCCTGTAAATTCTGTAACATTAATTTCACTTTCCAGGCATATTAAACCCGTAGAAACCCCCTGTATTCTCTCTTCAAATCGAAGAGGAAAACATCCCCTTAACCTAAAATTGATTGTACAATATTGTAGAGCTAGCTTAGAGCTCTCCATCAAGCCTTGTTTCGTTTGATTTGGAGCTGTGAGTAGGGAGAAACCTTCACTTGAAGTCGGGTCTGGAGGGGGAGAAGAAAGTCCGACATCGGAAGATTCGGAGAGTCCACCATAGTATAAAAGGTATTTGTTGCACAGGCCGATTAGTCGTTAGCACTTGGCGCGAAAACAGAACATCTGATCATCTAGTGAATGCGTGCGTGGCAGGGTGCGTCGGCGCCCGATTGGGCGTGTGTTTGCGCGCTCGATTTGAGGGGTAAGGGGGACCGTATTTGGCTCGAGGGGGGCTTCGAAGGTACGTATCTCCCATTTCCACAAGCTCTCACGGAAGAGAAGACATCGGGCGAGGATCGAGTAGGGTTTGGTCCCCACCCTCAACGTGAGGGTGCTGTGTATCCTCGAAAGGACCTCGCCGCAATTCTGTACCCAACTTATTTCTTCGAGAAGCAAATTAACCCAGTTCAGTGGAGAAGAAGGAAGAGAGCATGAAGGAGCTGTGGAGGCCAAGGACGCAGATACTGGAGATGCCAAGAGAAGAAGAAAGGAAGATCGACAGAAAGAGAGAGGAGAGGTTGGAGGAACGAGGAATACAATTGATTTCTCTTGTTATATTTTAATTTCTTTTTGCTCTTGATTGTTGTATCAAGGCTGAGAGGGGGAGGGCCGGATTAGGCTCGAGGGGGGGCAAAAATACGAAGTTCCCCTCAAAAGGAACGAACATTAGGCGAGGACCGAGTAGGGTTTGGTCCCACCCTTAACATGAGGGTGCTGTGTATCCTCGAAAGGACCTCGCTGCAAATCTCTCATTGAGAAGCAAATTAACCCAATTCAGTGGAGAAGAAAGAAGAGAAGCAAATTAGCCCAGTTCAAATGTGCATCGTGTTTACAGGATCAGAGTGACACAACATGAGACATCAATCAGCATATGCCACATACTTTGAGTTTGGCACGCTAAACATTATACGAAGAGGAATTGGTAATGGGCGCTTCAATACTAGAGTAAAAATGAACAAAAAAACAGATGCAATCTCATTGTTTAAACAAGTGGTGCTTTATGCGGTAATTAATTCTATGTGAATTGATTTTTAAGTTTTGGGTGAAATATCTTGTTAGAACAAAATCTCAAAAATCTAAGGAAGGAAACATGCAGCATTAGCTCTCAAGCCTGGCGAAGGCGTGACCTCTTAGGCGGCCCTGCAAATGTTGAGAAACAAGCCTTGGGTTTGTCATCGTTGACTACTCCATGCAACATCAAATAAAGAAAGAGAGAGGAAAGCATAGGCCAAAATTTACCGGTTAAATAAATAAATAATATATCATCTAGGATTGTTCCAAAACTTATCAAAAATTAAAGATAATTTAGAGAGCGGTATAAAACAAAATGATCATTACCATCGTGAGAAAAAACTAACAACTCTTTAGTTATCTTCGAAGAAAACCGACTAGAAGATAAGAACTTCGTAGAGAAGCATTACTTGAAAAAACCAAGGAGGAAAAGAAAAAAGGGCAAAAGAAGAACAACCCACCAAAGATCACCAAAGAAAAACAAACTTCAGAACAATGTAAAGAAAGGATTATGTGAAAATTGTGTGCTCAGACAGCCAAGGGATTTGTCCTCAACTACAAGATCAGAAACCCTAGTCCAATTAAGTTAGCATCCTCACAGTATAGCATTACAAAACGAAGCAAAGAGATCAAAGAAGGATGAGGAAAAACCTGACGTGCAGGCGGTAAAGCGGCTACGATGGAACGGGGATGATGCATGGGTTATTCATTGAAGCGAACAGGGGAGAGTGGGGTGTGCAGGGGAGCGGGTTAGGGTTTATTGGGTTTTTGCTAATTGGATTCTAACTTGTGTAAACGGAACTATTTTCAAACTTTTCTTTTCCTTCACTTTAGTGAGATTTATGTACAAAATATGTGAGATTTGTTACCTCTACCAATGAAATTAAAAATTACGTTATTTTTTTGAAAAGAAGATGTTTTTTCATTGCAACCTTATAACATACATAGAGTTGTTGACTAAATCTAAAGACCATAAAGGTTTGAATGAATCCAGCCAAGTTGTGGGCCTTGGAAACATCAATCCTAGGGACTTTAAACAAAGAAAAAATTTGGAACAGCCAGGAGGGATTGACAAGAAATAATTGCATGCAATGACCTCCAAGGAGGTTGTAACTATTTCAGTATTTAACTCACAAGTCCAACGGCATCGCTCAGGATGCAACCTATGTTGACAGCCAAGTTCAAGGCAAGCAGTAAACCTTGATAAATAGCAAGAACTTCAACTTCATTTGAGTTACAAGTAGTGACAATTTCAACTTTACAAGCAAGAATTTCCTTGTCATTCACCATAACTGAGGCCGAATAGGATCGATGTTTATAAACTGTAGCATCAACAACAATTTGAAATCCCATAGAAGAAAAGAAGTTGTTAATCTAATCAGATTAGAACATGGCAACCGATCCTAAAAAGGGAATAGCAACTGCGAATCCATATAGCGTACGCACATAGCACATGCCTTCGAGCAGATTCAATAAGATTAATTGGTATAGCCATAAAACGTGGATGACATAATATGGCAACAAGTTTTCCATTTCAAGCATAGGAAATTTTCCAGAAATCCACAAGCATTTCTCGAAGCATGTTCCCTGTAAATTATGTACTGTAACGCTGAAATAGAACCAAACAGCAAGAGCAACCCGATAGGAAAAAAAGATATGATCCAAGTCCTTTAAAAGACCACCACAAAGATTACTTAATGGTTCAATAGCAAGAATTCTTCAAGCTAGAAGGGCGCACGTTGGTATAACATCAGTGCAGGCCTTCCAAAGAAAACATCTTGTGTGAGGGGCCAGAAACTTTAAGGACCAAATCCCTTTTGCAATCAAATACAATGACTTGAGAGTGAATTTTATCCCTTCGAGGAGCAAATAAGCAAGAATTGATAGGCTGATCTATTAAACATTATCAACTATTTGTCCTCTGATTAGGGGCAATGAGTCTTAATAAAATAATTTTAATTCTTCTAGCCACAAGCTCACATTATTTAAACAAAAAAACTAAAATCGTAGCCAGCCAAAGTCAAGAAGCATCTGTTTTCTGGTTGAGTTCAAATTGGTATTGTATTCTTTTATTGAATCAATTAATCACAAGATTGTTGTTATAGCAATAAACAAGTAAAGATGGTCATGGAAGGTGAACCACTGGTGGATACAATAGTGTTTCATTTGAAACTCGTATTAGTCATTTAATGAGGTGTTAGAATTTTTTTTTGACAACTTTGACATCCATGTCTTTAAAAACATATTTAATCATATCAATGTCCCTGTATACTTTATTATTACATACACATTCGTTTGTACTCTAAGGTTAAGGCTTATTAGATTCAAAAGAATATTTCTTCAGGTATCCCAAATATTCATTAACAACTATTGAAGTTAACAACAAAAAAAACTTTAAAACTCACATCAATACCCCTATCTATATTTTAAAGGCACAAATCAGTTGCAATCTTTATAACAAGAAATGGTTCCTTATGCACTAATTAATTCGCTGGGAATTTATTTTTAAGTTTTGGGTGAAATATCTTGTTAGAACAAAATCTCAGACATCCAAGGAAGGAATGGTGCAGCATTAGCTCTCAAGCTCGGCGAAGGCGAAAGCTCTTAGGCGACCCTACGAATGTTGAGAAACAAGCCTTGGGTTTGTCATCATTGACTATTCCATTCAACATCAACAAAAATTACACAGAGAGGAAGGCATAGGCCAGAATTTACCGATTAAATAAATAAATATATATCGTCGATGATTGTTCCAAAACTTATGAAAAACTAGGGGGTTTCTGTAAATCAAAATGATCATTACCATTGTGAGAAAAAAATATCAATATAAACAGGATGAACAGTCTTTTGTTATCATCGGAGAAAACCAACTAGAAGATAACAATATCATAGAGAAGCATTACTTAAAAAAGCCAAGGACAAGGAAAAAAAGGGCAAAATAAGAACAACCCACGAAATATCACCAAAGAAAAATAAACTTCAGAACAATGTAAAGAAAGGATTACGTGGAAATTGTGCTCAGACAGCCGAGAGATTTGTGTTCAATTGCAAAATCAGAAACTCTAGTCCAATTAAGTTAGCGTCCTCACAGCACAACATTACAAAACGCAGCAAAGAGATCAAAGATGAGAAAAAAATGATGCACAGTCGGCGAAAGCTCTATGATGGAACGAGACAGCCGAGTGCCTTATTTATAGAAGGGAATAGGGGAATGAGTGGTGCCCAGGGGAGCTAGGGTGTACTATAATCATGTTTTGTACTATAGTCTATACACATCATTTACCAACATATCACCAAAGTGAGCATAAAATTGGCTTCCAATACGCAACCAATTCATTAACCAACTAGCACATGAGGTGAAACGAAATCCATGCTATGTCTAGTAGAAGAAAATTAGATTTCCCTCTGTTTTGAATGCAAGGGTTTGATTTGGATTATAAACAGAAGGCAAAAAGAAAATTAAAGGCATTATCGTTATAAAGCCATGAAATGTGTGTGGTGTTTCCAGGATCAAAGTAACAAAGGATATGCCATCGATCAGGATAAGCCACATATTTTCAGTTTGGCACACAAGCCATCATACAAAGAGGAATTGGATGCCCACACTGAAGTGAAAAACACTACAAAACAGATGCAATCTCATTGTTTAAACTAGAAACGAAGGCACCAATCAGTTGCAAGTTTTATAACAAGAAATGGTGCCTTATGCACTAATTAATTTGCAGTGAATTGATTTTTAAGTTTTAGGTGAAATATCTTGTTAGAACAAAATCTCAGACATCCAAGGAAGGAATGGTGCAGCATTAGCTCTCAAGCCCGGCGATGGTGAAAGCTCTTAGGTGGCCTTGCGAATGTTGAGAAACAAGCCTTGGGTTTGTCATCATCGACTATTCCATCCAACATCAACAAAAATTACACAGAGAGGAAAGCATAGACCAGAATTTACCGGCTAAATAAATACAAATATATCGTCGATGATTGTTCCAAAACTTATCAAAAATTCAAGGAACCAAATAGTTTACAGATATAATCTAGGGGGTTTCTGTAAATCAAAGTGATCATTACCATTGTGAGAAAAAACTATCTATATAAACAGGTTGAACGGTCTTTAGTTATCATCGGAGAAAACCAACTAGAAGGTAAGAATATCATAGAGAAGCATTACTTAAAAACACCAAGGACTGAGGAAAAAAATGGCAAAAGAACAATGTAAACAAAGGATCATGTGGAAATTGTGCTCAAACAAGGGGATCCATCTTCAACTGCAAGATCAGAAACTCTAATCCAAATGAGTGAGGGACCTCCCAGCACAACATTAGAAAACGAAGCAGAGAGATCAAAGAAGGATGAGAAAAAACCTGAAACGTCGGCGGCGAAGGCTCTGCGATGGAATGGGGCGGACGCCTGCGTTATTTATAGAAGGGAAGAGGGGAGAGCGGGGTGTGCAGGGGAGTTAGGGTTAGGGTTTACAGGGTTTTCTCTATTCGGATTCTATTCTGTATAAACGGATCTATTTTCAATTTCTACTTTTTTTCCTGCAGGTGGCTAGGGCCGTGTGTTTCGTAGGTAAGGTGAAGTGATTTTTTCTTAGTTCAAATTAGTATTGTATTTATTTGTTTAATCTATCAATCATGAGATAATAGATATGATAATATGAAACAACCTTAAGAATCATCGCAAGGATTTTGACTTCTTTGGAATAGTCGCTACAATTTTCGTGTACTAAAGAGAACACTTGAGGGACGTTTTAGGGGTTGACTACAATTTCTACGTGTTAATTATAATGTGTAGTGACCTCGGGAAGGTTTTCCTAAGTTTTAGGGATTTTCTCATAAATTCTACACACTTGGGGACCCACGTAGGGACCCATACGAATTTTTTCCACTCGTGTACACTTATTCCACCCCTATGTTCCTTAAGTTAGGGATCCCTTTGGAAATCATGAAACTATGGGGCTTTAATCATATTTTACCTGGCCCCACATAATCAATCTAAACCCTAAACCCCAACACTACAAATACCTTTCCCACCTCGAACACCACACCCCACCTCGAAAGCCACGCCACCCCATCAGCGCCACCACCACCTTCCCTTCTCTCCACTGCCGAGAGCGAGAGATACACAGAGAGAGAGGGGAATGAGTGAAAGGGGGAGGAGGGCGCTATTGTGTACTCTCCTAACACAACGCACCCAAGTTCGAGCATGGGCTCACATAACTCACGAGGTAGCCCAAGTGCATGAGTCAAGGCTAGTGGCGGGCATGAGGAGGGGTGCTAGTCGAGGCGAGCGCGAGCTCGCAGCACTCATGAGGCAGTGCAGGAGCATGGGAGGGGTGCATTCCCAACCTGCGATCGCGTGCACACGATCAGTGGGAGGAGTGGGGTGCAAATCCGGGCATGCCACGTGGCAACCCCACGCGGTAATTAATTCTATGTGAATTGATTTTTAAGGTTTGGGTGAAATATCTTATTAGAACAAAATCTCAGAAATCCAAGGAAGGAAATGTGAAGCATTAGCTCTCAAGCCTGATGAAGGCGAGAGCTCTTAGGCAGCCCTGCGAATGTTGAGAAACAAGCCTTAGGTTTGTTATCATCGATTATTCCATCCAACATCAACAAAAATTACACAGAGAAGAAAGCATAGGCCAGAATTTTTTGGCTAAATAAATACAAATATATCGTCGATGATTGTTCCAAAACTTATCAAAAATTCAAGGAACCAAATAGTTTACAGATATAATCTAGGGGTTTCTGTAAATCAAAATGATCATTACCATTGTGAGAAAAAAATATCTATAAAAACAGGATGAACGGTCTTTAGTGATTATCGGAGAAAACCAACTAGAAGGTAAGAATATCATAGAGAAGCATTACTTAAAAAAGACAAGGACGAAGGAAAAAATGGGCAAAATAACAATGTAAAGAAAGGATTATGTGGAAATTGTGCTCAAACAAGGGATCTATCTTCAACTACAAGATCAGAAACTCTAATCCAAATGAGTTAGGACCCTCCCAGCATAACATTAGAAAACGAAGTAAAGAGATCGAAGAAGGATGAGGAAAAACCTGATGCGTTGGCGGTGAAGGCACTGCGGTGGAATGGGGCGGATGCTTGCGTTATTTATAGAAGGGAAGAAGGGAGAGCGGGGTGTGCAGGGAAGCTAGGGTTTGGGTTTACGGGTTTTCTCCATTCGGATTTTATTTTCTATAAACAAATCTATTTTCAATTTTTTCTTTTTTCTTTTTTTCCTGCAGGGGAATAGGGCCGTGTTTTCCATAGGTTTGTCACATCTAGGAACCAAATTAGTGAATTACGTAATCCAAACACAATAACTAAAGTTACACTCGGGCAAGGTGAAGAGATTTTTCTTAGTTTAAATTAGTATTGTATTTATTTGTTGAATTCTTCAATCATGAGATAGTAGATATATATGATAACATGAAATGATCCCAAGGATCATTGCAAGAATTTTGAATTCTTCAAGATGGTCCCTGCAATTTTCGTGTGCTGAAGTGAACACCCAAGAGATGTTCTAAGGGGTTGATTGAAATTTCTTCTTTTTTTTTTTGAGTCCAAAGAGAACTTTTCTGAAAAAGAGGATTGGTAATATAACCAAATTAGGGTTTCAATATTAGGGTTTTTGGAGTGCTAGGCACACAGACCTGGTTAAAAGGAAATAAACCCTCTCGCATCAGTGTGCTACCCAAGCCCTTGATTGAAGAGATCTAAACAAGACAAACCCTAAAAATTGAGCTCTAAAATCACTTGAATCTTAAAATCTTGAACCTAATAAACGGGGAGTCAAATCAGGGTGGTCTCTAGGTCCCAAGCCTAGAATCATTCTGCCATCTTTAGGAAAAGTCGGGTGAAGTTGACCCCTTGGGTCAACCAACCTCCAAATTATGTCACAACATCAAAACATCTAAAGTTCAAGTGAAAACCCTAAAGCACCTTTGAAATAAAAATGGTAGACTTAAGAGGTCAAGGTCCCCATTCTGGTCTAGCTGGAATCTCAGTGACAAGAGGGGTCGGATGGGGGAAACCATGTAACCCGTGGGGATGCTCTACCGTGTAGGGGTCTTTGCGGGACTCTCCCTCTCTGGCTGCCCAAGTAATTCTCAGGTGGACGACCTTCTGATCTGGGGGTATCATCAGCCTCGAACCTCCATTTTTGCACCTAGTTGGACCAACTAGGCTCTTAATCAAGGTGCTTGTTTTACAAAATTTCGCTGAGTTGACCACTCCTCCACCCCATGTTCCTCTCGGCTGAAAGCATTGAATTTAGCGCTTAACGGGAGGCAACCTGTCATTCCAAAAATAGAGACCCGTCTGATTATCCGTCTGTACTCCACATCCATTGCACCTTGAGTTCAACCTTAGACAGTTGATCCCACCTCTGGTACACGTACCAAAGCTTGAAATCATCCGCATCAGTCACTTCCCAACCCATTCACCCACCCGATGTATCCTGTTCTAAGTCCCTGGCCTCAACACTATTTCACACCCTCCATTTACAATGAGGATATTGCAAAATTTAGTCATGGAGGGGTGGTAAAATGCATACATACAAAGTCAAGAAAAGTCAGAAGGATTCTCACAAAAAAATTCACATATGTCAAAAACACAGAAAAATTGAAAAATTATGAGAAAGAGCAAAAAAATGGAGGAGGGAGGAAATTTTGTGAGCCACATTATCATGAGGAGGAGGAAAAGAGCAAAATGACAAAAGGAGCACAAAATGAAAGAGAAAAAGAGATAGTCATTAGTAAGAGATTAAAGAATTAACTGAAGTTCTAGACCACATCAAGAAAAGAGAAAAATGAAAGAAAAGTGCTAAGGAGACACAAAAAGAGATTAGCAGGAACACTGATCTTAGGCCTTCTGGGCTAGACTCCTAGGCTTAAAATTCATGTACCTGCTAAGATCTGGATAATCCTCAAGAGGTTGGGGAAAATGTGAAGCTTAAGTATTAGGTCTAAGGCTTAGGGAGTATTCGACCTCGTTAACTGACCTTTGATTTGCGGGATTCGGTAACCTAAGAACCCCAATCCACACACAGTCTGGTTCAGTACGCATAACTATCAAAATCACACAAAAGCATTTTAATCCTCTAAAAAAGTTGCCTAGATTAGGAGCGGCTGATCAACACAAGTTGATTTGGACGAGCTTCCGGCGTGGAGAGGTGGGAAATTCCCCTCGAAGATGCGTAACAACATATCGTCTCCTCGGTGCTTGTCTCTTAGGATATTTAAAAATCCTACCAAGGGCATGAAAGCACTTTGCTGGCTCAGATACCATGGGCGGCATTATCACGAAATTTAGATTGCCAAGGTCTGGATTCAACCACAGAATGCCATGGGCGGGATTATCTCGAAATCTCAAAAGCCAAGGTTCTGGGGGTTGTGATGAGAGACTCATCATGATCTCTAATTACCTCTAATTAACTAGTCTTCCTAGTTAATTAGCTAAGGATATGAATATATAAGGGTTAATTATAAAATAAGGGAAATATAGTAAAGGACCTTAAAATAAGTGAAAAATGATATTTTATCATTCAATTAATATTATTAGTAATCTAATTAATAATTGGACTCAAAATTTTATTAGCCATTCCCTTAATTAATAACTTAAGTAACTTAAACATAATGTATACATAAGTATATAATAACTTAAGTAACTTAAAATGGTCGAAAATGTAAATTCAAGGTAAAAACATAATAATTACCTTATTTATAATCATATATAAAAAGTTGAAAAAAATCTAAGTTAAAATAAACCTTCCAAACCTAGGTGTACATTTAGGTCCTTACTATTCATTGCAATCAGGTCCTTAATTTTCACATAGGTCCTTAGGTTTCCTAGGTCCCTGTCTTCTTCTTTTTCTTCTTCTTCTTCAGCCAATTGAACGGCTGACGACGGAGGGTGACTCCACCGCTCGATCACCGCCCTGCCGACATCATTCTTCCTTCTCCAAGCTCTTGGAGCTTGCGTTCACCATCCCATCTTCATCCATCAGTCTGGATTACTCTGAAATCCTAATTTTTGGTGGGAGTTAACCTCACTTTCGTCAGAGACGATGCCGGAGGATAGCCTCCCCAGGCTTCTTCGTCGTCCAGACTTCGCCACCTTCTTCGTCACCATTCACTATAAATACCCCCTCACTCCCTCGATTTCTCTTAAGTTGGCTCCCTTCCCTCTTCTAACACCAAGCCGACCCAATAGGCTATTCGTCTGTAACTCCGGCGATCTTCCACACCATTCTCCGACTTCTTCTGTCCATCCTGATTAGCTGAGGAGCTTCGCCGAGGTCAGCCACTGTTACGAACGCGCAGCTTCAGACATCTTTTAAGACGTCTGGGATTCGATTTTTTTGCGGCACACGCGGTTTCGTCTGCGTGCAGAGCTGCGAACACACCCCCTCTCTTTTTCCCTCTCCCACCTGCGGGCGCAGGCTGCGTCCCTCTCTCTCTCTCTCTCTCTCTCTCTCTTTCTCTCCCCGTGTGGCTTTAAAAAGCCTCTCCCTCACTCTCACCTCCTCCACCCCTTCTTCGTTTTCCAGCCGGTGCGCGAGTGCGAGCGCGAGTGAGCAGCGGCAGCGACAGCCGCGGTGAGTGCGGGAGGAGGTGCTGCGCGAGGGAGGAGGCGCTCGGCCGTGAGGGCGAGCTTGCCGGGGCTGCTAGAGCCAGCCGGCGGGGGGAGCAGCAGACGCGGGGTGACGCGGGAGGCCTGCTGCAGCTCGAGCAGCAGGAGGACGAGGCGCAGCGTGGCCGTGCGTCGCAGACGGAGGGCGAGTCGCGCCTTGATTCTGGAAAATTTTCCCGAATCAGACGTCTGGGCTTCAAACCAGACGACGGGGAGGACGTCTGGAGAACTGTCCAGACGTCTGAAAGGTGAGTTATTTCCGTCCTTCTTCCTTTTCTTTGACCGTCCGTACTGAGAGAGAGGAATGGGTACACGCAGGTTCTGAGATTCGCCATCCAACGCGAATCAGACATCTGGCTGCAGTGCCAGACGACGGGAACGACTTCCAGACGTCCGGGGTGACCATCGGACGTCTGCGAACTAGGCCAGATGCCCCCGTAGGCTTCTGGACGTCTGAGAGACTACGCAGGACAAGGTACCATCTGATCCCCATTTTTAAGACGTCTGGAAGAAGTTCCAGACGTCTGATCTTGCACTGTTTCGTCATTTTCGACCCGTTTAGGGCCCGTTCGGAGTTCGTTTTCCGCGTTTCGAGTTGCGTCCTTTTCGGAATAAAATCCTTTACCCGTCTACAGTAGTTATATACTATTTTGAGAAACTCCTTATGTTTGATCCTTGTGAAAGGACCCTGTTCCGTTGCAGTCTCGGGTGTTGCAGAGGCACGGGGGATTCCCGACCACGCCCCCAGTACGCCTGTTGTAACCGGTAGAGTGGCTTTTAAGTTTATTAGTATAATCTGTTAAATTATGGAACCATAAATAGAACCTAGGACATTGCATGAATCCTAGGAATGAGAAACTAGAATGAATGGTAGATCCTAGGGTGTTGCTTGAATCCTAGGGCTGGAAAACTAGATTGTATGATAGATCCTAGGGTATGGTATGAATCCTAGGACGGGAAAACTAGTGGAATATATGAATACTGCAGTCTTGGAAAAATGGAAAGGAACAAATAGCTACCTGTAAATTGAATTAACAGCTGCCTGTTATGAATAAATAAACGTGATTGAGAACATGGATTGTAAGGACGTGAAACTGGAAAGTGAAACCTAGATGTTCTGAGTTAAAAGAGCTGGAACCCTACGGGGAATTAGGAGTGGATCTCCTGGAAAGAGAAAGGAATGGATCTGAGAAAGAAAAATGTGGTAGTGTGCTGTCTCTTGGGTACGTGGTACCAAGGGAAGCACCTGTTACCTGTTTAGTGCAGAGCGAAGCCAGCTGCCCCAGGGACCCAGGGTTAGTTCTGGCCACTTTGTACCGACTTGCTAGCCCTCGTGTACATAGTACTGAGGAGAGCTACTAGTGTAGGGAGAGCACTAGCTACCCCACGGGCCCCGGGGTTCTGCTAGCCTCCTACACCGACTTGTTAGGCCCACTGGGGCAAACCAGGGTAGTCAGGTGAGGGTGCGCGGACTGTGGAGGGGCAAGGCCCCTGTTTGGTTACTGTGGAGGGGTTGGACCCCTGTTACTGAGAGGGCTCTGCCCTGTACTGGTTCCGTGCTGTGCTTTGGGTGCACCCGTTAACGGAAACGACTGACCGCGTGCCAGTGCGGGTTAGCTACCTGTGCGTTTATCGCACATGCCGTAGTCACTGTTACGTCTGTCCGTGACCTTGGGGTGGTTGACTGAGAGTAGGATCACCACGGGGGACTCTCCCGGCCAGGAGAGCACCACGTGCTACTTCTACTTTTTGGAAAAGACTGCAATCAAGATCGTTCCCACGAGGAACATTCGAGATCAAGTGAAGGATCTGAGGAATAAATGAAATCGTGAAATAATTGAAAGACGTAAATAAAGAAAGTAACATAACATAACAGCTACTGTACACTCTACTGTTTCTTTAGTTTTAGTTGCCACTCTACTCAGCATTTTGCTGACGTGTTACACTCGTTACTTTTCAGGACCAGGTGTTGAGCAGCCAGGGTCAGTGGCTGCAGAGGACGCTGGGCCGAGTAGGGTCCAGTAGAGTTACCACTGTTCTTTTCTACCTCTTTTTGTTCCACTGTAGTGAGTAGTTCTTGTTACTGCTGTACTTTTCTTTACCTGTAATTCATATTATGTTATGAATGTTGTTCTACTGTTGCGGTGGTATATACTGTAGTGGTTTCTTTCCTTACTGTTGTATTTTCTTACTGTTAGTTATATTCATGCTGAATGTGGTTTATTTTTCTGCTCTTTTGGTTACTTCCTCGTTGGACGACTAGGTCTTGGGATTAGTCGAGTCGGTCCGATTCTTGTGTCTCTTAGGGACTCGGGAATCAGGTCGTTACAAGATGGTATCAGAGCAAAGTCGTCCCGAGAAGTGAATCAACTGACTGGAAAATAACCAATTCACATGTCCATAACTAGAGTTGCCACCTCAACATATCTTTTGACATGAGCTCTTAGACGTTTTCGTTAGGTACCGTTCCGTTTTGACGCATTTCGTTTTGTTTCGCGTCTCCTTGCAGGAGATGCCTCGTCGCGGGACTGGCGAGACTGGCCGCGGGCGCGGCCGAGGACGAGGTCGGCGAGGTGGGCGTGCCGTTGTCGACGTCTCGGTGGACCAGCCACCACTCGCAGGCATTCAGGCCCAGGACCTCGCCCGGCTGATACGGGACATTGTACGAAAGGAGCTCCACCCACCGCCTCGAGCGCCTCCTCCCGGGGCTGCAGAGGGGGAGTTGTTACGCACGCACTCCAAGATGTTTTTTTTAAGACGTCTGGGAGGCGGCCCAGACGTCTGACCAGACGTCTGGAACCCCTTCCAGACGTCTGGGATCTATTTTCGGTGGCACGCGAGGCTGCCTCTGCGCGTAGACCCACAACCGCCTTCCTCTCTTTTTCCCTCTTCCTCCTGTGGGCACAGGCTGAGCCCTCTGTCTCTCTCTCTCTCTCTCTCCCCGTGCGGCTTTAAAAAGCCACGCCCTCTCCCTCAGTCTCATCACCTCCGCTCCCTTCCTCTTCTCCTTCCAGCCAGTGCGTGAGTGCGAGCGCGAGCGAGCGGCGGCAACGACAGCCGCGGTGAGTGCGGGAGGAGGTGCTGCGCGACGGAGGAGGCGCTCGGCCGTGAGGGCGAGCTTGCCGGGGCTGCTAGAGCCGGCCGGTGGGGGGAGCAATTGACGCGAGGTGACGTGGGAGGCCTGCTGCAGCTCGAGCAGCAGGCGGACGAGGCGCGGCGCGGCCGTGCGTCGCGGACGGAGGGCGAGTCGCGCTCTGATTCTGGAAAATTTTCCAGAATCAGAGTCTGGGCTTCAAACCAGACTACGGGGAGGATGTCTGGAGAACTGTCCAGACGTCTGAAAGGTGAGTTATTTCCGTCTTTCTTCCTTTTCTTCGACCATCCGTACTGAGAGAGAGGAATGGGTACACGCAGGTTCTGAGATTTGCCATCCAACACGAATCAGACGTCTGGCTGCAGTGCCAGCGACGGGAACGACTTCCAGACGTCCGGGGTGACCATCGGACGTCTAGGAACTAGGACAGACGCCCCTGCAGGCTTCTGGACGTCTGAGAGACTACGCAGGATAGGGTACCATCTGATCCCCATTTTTAAGACGTCTGGAAGAAGTTCCAGACGTCTGATTTTGCACTGTTTCGTCGTTTTCGACCTGTTAGGGCCCGTTCGGAGTCCGTTTTCCGTGTTTCAAGTTGCGTCCTTTTCGGAATAAAATCCTCTACCCGTCTACAGTAGTTATATACTATTTTGAGAAACTCCTTGCCTTTGATCCTTGTGATAGGACCCCATTCTGTTGCAGTGTCGGGGGTTGCGGAGGCACGCGGGATTCCCGACCACACCCCTAGTACGCCTGTTGTAACCGGTAGAGTGGCTTTTAAGTTTATTAGTATAATCTGTTAAATTATGGAACCATAAATAGAACCTAGGACATTGCATGAATCCTAGGAATGAGAAACTAGAATGAATGGTAGATCCTAGGGTGTTGCATGAATCCTAGGGCTGGAAAACTAGATTGTATGATAGATCCTACGGTATGGTATGAATCCTAGGATGGGAAAACTAGTGGAATATATGAATACTGCAGTCTTGGAAAAATGGAAAGGAACAAGTAGCTTCCTGTAAATTGAATTAACAGCTGCCTGTTATGAATAAATAAACGTGATTGAGAACATGGATTGTAAGGACCTGAAACTGGAAAGTGAAACCTAGATGTTTTGAGTTAAAAGAGGTGGAACCCTACGGGAATTAGGAGTGGATCTCCTGGAAAGAGAAAGGAATGGATCTGAGAAAGAAAGACGTGGTAGTGTGCTGTCTCTTGGGTACGTGGTACCAAGGGAAGTACCCGTTACCTGTTTAGTGCAGAGCAGAGACAGCTGCCCCAGGACCCGAGGTTAGGTCTGGCCACTTTATACCGACTTGCTGGCCCTCGTGTACGTAGTACCGAGGAGAGCTACTAGTGTAGGGAGAGCACTAGCTACCCTACGGGCCCTGGGGTTTTGCTAGCCTCCTACACCGACTTGTTAGGCTCACTAGGGCAAACCAGGGTAGTCAGGCGAGGGTGCACGGACTGTGGAGGGGCAAGGCCCCTGTTTGGTTACTGTGGAGGGGTTGGACCCCTGTTACTGAGAGGGCTC
Organism: Thalassia testudinum; assembly: GCA_037157565.1. Taxonomy (NCBI): domain Eukaryota; kingdom Viridiplantae; phylum Streptophyta; class Magnoliopsida; order Alismatales; family Hydrocharitaceae; genus Thalassia; species Thalassia testudinum. The sequence goes on along the minus strand of JAZHRO010000054.1, from coordinate 26,247,270 downwards.
TGCCCTGTACTGGTTTCGTGCTGTGCTTTGGGCGCACCCGTTAACGGAAACGACTGACCGCGTGCCAGTGCGGGTTAGCTACCTATGCGTTTATCGTGTATGCCGTAGTCACCGTTGCGTCTGTCCGTGACCTTGGGGTGGTTGACTGAGAGTAGGATCACCACGGGGGACTCTCCCGGCCAGGAGAGCACCACATGCTACTTCTACTTTTTGGAAAAGACTGCAATCAAGATCGTTCCCGCGAGGAATATTCGAGATCAAGTGAAGGATCTGAGAAATAAATGAAATCGTGAGACAATTGAAAGATGTAATAAAGAAAGTAACAAAACATAACAGCTACTGTACACTCTACTGTTTCTTTAGTTTTAGTTGCCACTCTACTCAGCATTTTGCTGACGTGTTACACTCGTTACCTTTCAGGACCAGGTGTTGAGCAGCCAGGGTCAGCGGCTGCAGAGGATGCTGGGCCGAGTAGGGTCCAGTAGAGTTACCACTGTTCTCTTGTACCTCTTTTTGTTCCACTATAGTGAGTAGTTCTTGTTACCGCTGTACTTTTCTTTACCTGTTGTTCATATTATGTTATGAATGTTGTTCTACTGTTGTGGTGGTATATACTGTAGTGGTTTCTTTCCTTACTACTGTATTTTCTTACTGTTAGTTATATTTCATGCTGAATGTGGTTTATTTTACTGCTCTTTTGGTTACTTCCTCGTTGGACGACTAGGTCTTGGGATTAGTCGAGTCGGACCGGTTCTCGTGTCTCGTAGGGACTCGGGAATCGGGTCGTTACAGGAGTCCTCTGTGGGACCACACGATGGACGCGGCCCTGGTCACGGGGGAGGGGATGGGCCGCTACCGCCCCCACTTTCCTCCGACACTTCTGTGCACGAGGCACCTTCGCCTGGAGGTGCACCAGCACCTCCACTGCAACTCCACTTCGAGCTTTTCGGGCAGTTCCGGAAGCTGAAGCCCCCCTCCTTCAAGGGAGATGAGGACCCGACCGAGGCAGAGGACTGGCTTGAGCAGCTGGAGAAGATTTTCGACACCCTTCGCCCCCCGGTGGAGTGCCGCGTGGCCTTTGCCACGTACCAGCTGGAGAGTGTGGCACACAGGTGGTGGAGGGCGGTCCGGGGACAGGAGAGGGACGAGCTGACCTGGGACTAGTTCGTCACCCTCTTCTGCGAGCAGTACTTTCCCCAGACGTGGCAGGACCAGAGGAGGCGGGAGTTCCACACTCTCCGCCATGGGACGATGACTATGAACGCGTACTGCACGCGTTTCTTGGAGCTGTCCCGCTTTGCAGCGACAGCGGTAGCCACTGAGGAGGAGTGCTTTTGGAGGTTCACCGAGGGGCTCCGGCCTGCGATCCAGGGGTATGTCAAACCCCTGAAGCTGCCTACATTTTCGAGGGTGGTAGAGGCAACTATGACTTACGAGGAGACCAACCCGTCCGCGCGAGACACTGACGGCGGGCGGAAGAGGCCCTTCCAGCCAGACTTTTCACAGGGCCCGCGAGAGAGGAGGCACGTGGCGTCCGCAGGAGAGCCGTCACGTTTTGCAGGGCCATCAGTGGCCTTTAGGGGCCCTCGACAGGGGCCAGTCGCCAGCACCGGACCCCCGCCCAGCCGAGGGTCGGGTTCCCCTCTGTTACCAGTGTGGCCAGCCAGGCCACATCAGGAGGGACTGCCCGTCTAGGGCAGGAGGTCAGCAAATACTTCCCGCGCAGAGCACTGGAGGACGCGCAGGAGGCCGCGATTCCCAAGCGCGAGGAGGAGGACAGCAGTCGCAAGGAGGGTACCGGCCAGCACCTACCCGTCCGACGCAGAGTGTGGCTGCTTCGTCCGCACCTAGAGTTGAGGGGCGTATCAACGCCCTGACACACAGGGATGCCAGAGCTTCGGGATCGGTGGTAGCAGGTACGATTTTAGTTTTCGGCAGACTCGTTTACACGCTTTTCGATTCTGGCGCTACGCACTCGTTTGTCGCAGCCAGTTTCGCAATTTGTTTGGACTAGGATTTTACACTATTAGAAAATCCGTTCGTAATCAGAGGTCCGAGTAGTCAGCTGTTTCTAGCTGAGGAGGTGTACACGGATTGCGAGGTCAGCGTCGGGGGATATAGCCTGCCAGCTGACCTGATGATGATACAGATGGAGGACTTTGGCATGATTCTGGGGATGGATTGGCTGTCCGCTTACCACGCCTTGGTGGACTGTTTTGAGAGGAAGATCGTCTTCTCCATTCCGGAGTTGCCTTCTTTCGAGTTTCATGGGCAGCTAGTGGACGGAGGTTTCAAGTGCATTTCGGCACTTCGGGCGGCGAGATTTTTGAGCCAGGGGTGTGAAGGCTTCCTAGCTTGTGTGGTGGCAGGGCCCAGCCCTGTGGCAGACTTCGAGAGCATCCCGGTGGTCAGTGAGTACCCTGACGTGTTTCCAGACGAGTTACCAAAACTACCGCCCGAGTGTGAGATCGAGTTTGAGATCTAGCTAGTACTAGGGACCAGCCCCATCTCCACCGCGCCATACAGGATGGCACCGCTTGAGCTGCGAGAGCTCAAGTCCCAGTTGCAGGACCTTTTGGAGAAGGGTTTCGTGAGGCCCAGTGCGTCTCCCTGGGGAGCCCCTGTACTGTTTGTGAAGAAGAAGGATGGGACCTTACGCCTTTGTGTGGACTACCGACAGCTGAATAGGGTCACCATCAAGATTAGATATCCGCTGCCGAGGATCGACGACTTGTTTGACCAGTTGCGGGGTGCCACGGTGTTCTCCAAGATCGACTTGAGGTCTGGATACCACCAGTTGAGGATCAGGGAGACCGACGTCTCCAAGACAGCTTTCCGCACCCGGTACGGACACTACGAGTTTTTGGTCATGCCGTTTGGGCTGACCAATGACCCCGCTACTTTCATGGACCTGATGAACCGGGTGTTTAGACCGTACTTGGACCAGTTCGTGGTGGTTTTCGTAGATGATGTACTCATCTATTCTAGAGATCAGACGCAACACGGACAGCACTTGCAGATGGTTTTGGACACTCTGAGATGACGTAGACTGTACGCCAAATACAGCAAGTACGAGTTCTGGTTGAGGGAGGTGACCTTCTTAGGTCATGTGATCTCTGGAGACGGCTTGGCGGCGGACCCAGCCAAGGTTGAGGCAGTGCTCAGGTGGGAGAGACCGCGTTCAGTCACTGAGATTCGCAGTTTCCTGGGACTGGCAGGCTACTATAGACATTTCATCAGAGGTTTTTCACAGATTGCGCGTCCTATGACACAGTTGACCCGGAAGGACGTGCCCTTCACTTGGACAGATGCCTGTGAGGCGTGTTTTCAAGAGCTGAAGGAGAGGTTGACCTCGGCTCCCATGCTCACCATCCCTGACAGTAGTGGCAGGTTTGTTGTGTATACGGATGCCTCCTTGCAGGGGTTAGGAGGTGTGCTCATGCAGAGGGGTCACGTCGTCGCTTACGCTTCGCGGCAACTGAAGCCCCATGAGCATACCTACCCTACCCACGACCTAGAGTTGGCAGCTGTTGTCTTCGCGCTGAAGACCTGGAGGCACTACTTGTACGGTGAGACCTTCGAGATTTTCACAGATCACAAGAGCCTCAGATACCTTTTTGATCAGAAGGAGCTCAACATGAGATAGAGACGTTGGTTGGAGCTCCTGAAGGACTACGATTGCAGCATCTCCTACCACCCGGGAAAGGCCAATGTGGTGGTTGACGCCTTGAGCCATAAGGCGCCCGCACACTTGGCCAGTCTATAGTTACAGAGTTGGAGCCTTTTGGAGGAAGTGGGCAGTTGGCGACCTCTAGAGTTACTGGGGTACTGTGGGGCAGTGACTGTGACACGGCAGACTAGGCCAGAGCTAATAGACCGCATCATCACAGGACAGATGGCCGATCCGTACTTGCAGTCCTTGCGCGACAGAGTACTGTCGGGGGACCCAGGGGACTTCTCTTTCACAGACCAGGTGCTGCGCCTGAGGGGACGGTTGTGCGTTCCCAGAGACGAGGAGCTGTTAAGAGAGCTCCTGACTGAGGCACACGATTCCAGATTCACCATACATCCCGAAAACACGAAGATGTACCACGACTTGAGATGCGAGTTTTGGTGGAGGGGGATGAAGCAGGATGTGGGTGAATTCGTGCAGCAGTGCTTAGTGTGCCAGCAGGTGAAAGTCGAGCATCAGAGGCCTGCAGGGCCGCTACAGCCACTTCCAGTGCCAGAGTGGAAGTGGGAGAGCATCACCATGGACTTGGTGGTGGGCTTACCTGTTACCCAGCGAGGACACGACGCAGTCTGGGTAATTGTGGATAGACTGACGAAGACGGCACGATTCTTGCCGATCCGAGTCACTTTGGGACCAGCACAGTTGGCAGAGAGGTATATCCATGATATGGTACGACTACACGGAGTTCTGCGGGAGATCGTATCCGACCGGGATACCCGCTTTACATCCCAGTTTTGGGCAGAGTTTCAGCAGGCCCTGGGGACGCGGTTGAGGTTTAGTACGGCTTACCACCCCCAGACAGACGAACAGTCTGAGCGCACGATACAGACACTTGAGGACCTTTCGCGTGCCTGTGTACTGGACTGGAGGGGCTCTTGGGAGGAGCACCTGCCCTAGCGGAGTTTGCATACAACAACAGCTATCACTCGAGCATCGGCATGGCTCCCTACGAGGCTCTGTACGGACGGAGGTGTACGGCACCCTTGAGTTGGGTTGAGGTGGGGACCAAGTGGGAGGTTGGCCCCAAGTTGATCCGGCAGAGTTAGGAGGTAGTCGAGCAGATCCATAGGCGACTCCGCACTGTCAGGAACAGATAGAAGAGCTACGCAGATCGGAGACGTAGAGAGGTGCAGTTTGAGGTTGGGGACCATGTCTTCCTTCGTGTTTCACCCATGAAGGGCCTGCAGCGGTTTGGGGTGAGAGGGAAGCTCGCACCGAGGTTCGCGGGGCCCTTTGAGGTCCTGGAGCGGGTTGGACCCGTTGCTTACAGACTTGCCCTCCCTCCGCAGCTTTCTGGTGTGCACGATGTGTTCCACGTGTCCAACCTCAGGAAGTAGGTAGCCGACCCCAGTCACGTACTGAGTCACGAGAGCGTCGAGGTGGGCGATGACCTGACCTATCCCGAGCGGCCAGTGCAGATTCTAGACCAAGCCGTCCGCAGTTTGAGACGAAAGCAAGCACCCCTGGTAAAGGTTTTGTGGAGGAGCCAACGGTACGAGGAGGCTACCTGGGAGCCTGAGGCGGCAATGCGGGAACGGTACCCGGAGCTCTTCGCAGGTACGTCTTTTCGAACCGGCTTCGGTCATCTTTAAGTTTGTTATGGTTATTATGACTTTTTTCCCGCACCCTAGTTAGCGCAAGTTTCGGGGATGAAACTTCCTTTGAGTTTTTTATATTGTTACGAACGCGCAGCTTCAGACGTCTTTTAAGACGTCTGGGAGGTGGCCAAGACGTCGGACCAGACGTCTGGAACCCCTTCCAGACGTCTGGGATTCGATTTTTTTGCGGCACGCGCAGTTTCGTCTGCGCGCCTGAGCGCGCAGACCTGCGAACGCACCCCCTCTCTTTTTCCCTCTCCCTTTTGCGGGCTCAGGCTGCGCCCCTCTCTCTCTCCCTCCCTCTCTCTCTCTCCCCGTGCGGCTTTAAAAATCCTCTCCCTCACCCTCACCTCCTCCGCCCCATCTTCGTTTTCCAGCCGGTGCGTGAGTGCGAGTGCAAGCGAGCGACGGCAGTGACAGCCGCGGTGAGTGCGGGAGGAGGTGCTGCGTGAGGGAGGAGGTGCTCGGCCGTGAGGGCGAGCTTGCCGGGGCTGCTAGAGCCGGCCGGCGGGGGGAGCAGCAGACGCGGGGTGATGCGGGAGGCCTACTGCAGCTCGAGCAGCAGGCGGACGAGGCGAGGCACGGCCGTGCGTCGCGGACGGAGGGCGAGTCGCGCTCTGATTCTGGAAAATTTTCCAGAATCAGACATCTGGGCTTCAAACCAGACGACGGGGAGGACGTCTAGAGAACTGTCCAGACGTCTGAAAGGTGAGTTATTTCCGTCCTTCCTCCTTTTCTTCGACCGTCCGTACTGAGAGAGGAATGGGTACACGCAGGTTCTGAGATTCGCCATCCAACGCGAATCAGACGTCTGGCTGCAGTGTCAGACGACGAGAATGACTTCCAGACGTCCGGGGTGACCATCGGATGTCTGGGAACTAGGCCAGATGCCCCTGCAGGCTTCTGGACGTTTGAGAGACCACGCAGGACAAGGTACCATCTGATCCCATTTCTAAGACGTCTGGAAGAAGTTCCAGACAACATTCGCTGCTCCCTAAGATGCACGATCTCAACCTCTTCTTTGTCATCGGCCTGAACCTCAACCTCGCTCGGCTTCCTCCTCAACATGACTAAAGTACCCCAAATGACAAAGAAAACACAGCCTCTGCTCTGCAAATCAGGCACTCGATATGTACAGGTTCGTTTTACGTAATAAATTTTGCATTCACACATCCTCAACAGAAAACAACTTAATTAACATATCCTTGATTTATACTTTACATTTATCATTACCGAAATAAGACCAAAGCTGGCAGAAAACCAGTCTCCAAACAGAACCAATTCATCAACCAACTTCCACGTATCATATGAAAAGAAATCCATGCTATGTCTTGCAAAGGAGAATTAGATTTCCCTCTGTTTACAACGCAAGGGTTTGATTTGGATTATTAACAACATTGAGGCAAAAAGATCATTATAGAGATTGTCTCTACGAAGACATTACATCTGCGTGGTGTTTCCAGGATCAAAGTGACACAGGATAAGCCATCAATCAGGATAGGCCACATGCTTTCAGTTTGGCACCCTAGCCATTATACCAAGAGGAATTGGAGATGTCCCATGGAATTGGTAATGGGTGCTTCCATACCAAAGTTAAAATGCCTTAAAAACAGAAGCAAACTCAATGTTATATATTTTCATTAAAGGGATAGAATCCGATATAACGCGGACGTGCAGCAGGAGATAGAATATCCTCACCTACAAAAGAGGAAATACCCAGAGCGTAAAATAAAAAAACAAGACTAAGAGAAAAAGGAAAAAAGAAAATGAAACACGCCACAAGATCGAAAATCCTACAAAGGAGGGCAACTCCACGCTCGTAGAAACAGCAAAACCGAATAAATCGACACTTGACATGCATTAGGAACCAAAGCCATGATAGCACGGGGACACACATAATCCCCAACAAACAAAACTACACTAAATAAGAAAAAGACCGTATAACCCCTGCAAACACAAACAACCGACAATGACAAACACCAATTCCGTTGTCGTCTGCACCTCGAACTCCACAATCCACCACAAGACCTCAGCCAAGTCAAAACAAGAACCACCTTGCACCGTGCCTCGATCTCAATGCCAACCAACAATCTTTGCCACGCCAAGCCATCGCCACTCACCACCCATCTTCCACAACCACACCTAACCGCAGTTGCCAGCTGACCAGAGCAAGAAGCCTAACACGAGAAACCAAGGGCTTCCCACGTAAGTTGCTAAATGATCACACGACCTTCCGGCTCTTTTTAAAATTCCCAGAGTTCCCAACCCCCTTCATAAATATCACCTCCTTCCATGCCTCTTCCTAAGCCTCTTCCTCTGGGAAAACCCATTGAAGAATAGATCCACAGAAATACACATCATTTTTCCCTCTAGATCTACACCGGGGTGCACATTCATAATCATAACTTCATTACACAATGGTGTCTTCACGAAGTCTAACACTAACCTTCAACCAAAGCACTGTTGATACAAAACAAAAGAGAGACCAGCTCTATAGTTTCTCTGCAAGAGCCCTGGCACTGAAAAACCTGTGCTGTCATGTATATATATATATACAACAGTTGATACAAGGTATCTCGACTACATATCGGTAGAACAAAGTTGGCGCATTTCATGTTTAGCACAAACCCTCCACGTCAAATACTATTCAATTCTCATGAAGACGGACCATCCCTACTAGGACTCATCAATACCCAAGAGCCTGGCTTTGTCGGCTGGATCTAGCTGTGTAGTCCTGAGGTTCCGGTGGATGGCCGCAGAGGAGGTAGGGGGGAAAAGAGGGCTAAGGATGCCGGATTCTTGCTCTTGCTGCAACAACTGCTGCTCCCTAAGTTGCGCAATCTCTTCTCTGTCATCGGTCTTAACCTCAATCTTGCTCGGCTTCCTCCGCAACATGATAAGGTGCCCCAAATGACAGAAAAGCCAGCCTCTGCAATGGCAAGCACCCATTACCTATATGTTCATTCTATGTAATAACCTTGGAATCGATACATCCACTGCAGTAGTAAGAGGACATAATTACCATAATCATGTTTTGTACTATAGTCTATACACATCATTTACCAACACAAGACCCAAATGAGCATAAAATAGGCTTCCAATTCGTAACCAATTCATTAACCAACTAGCACATATGAGGTGAAAAGAAATACATGTTATGTGTAGTAGAAGAAAATTAGATTTCCCTCTGTTTTGAATGCAAGGGTTTGATTTGTATTATAAACAGTACAAGGTAAAAACAAAATTAAAGGCATTGTCTTTACAAAGCTATGAAATGCGTGTGGTGTTACCAGGATCAAAGTGACAGAGAATATGCCATTGATCAAGATAGGCCACATATTTTCAGTTTGGCACACTAGCCATCATACCAGGAGGAATTGGATGCCCACACTAAAGTGAAAAACACCAAGGCACAAATCAGTTGCAATCTTTATAACAGGAAATGGTTCCTTATGCACTAATTAATTCGCTGTGAATTGATTTTTAAGTTTTGGGTGAAATATCTTGTTAGAACAAAATCTCAGACATCCAAGGAAGGAATGGTGCAGCATTAGCTCTCCAGCCTGGCGAAGGCGAAAGCTCTTAGGCGGCCCTGCGAATGTTGAGAAACAAGCCTTGGGTTTGTCATCATCGACTATTCCATCCAACATCAACAAAAATTACTCAGAGAGGAAAGCATAGGTCAGAATTTACCGGCTAAATAAATAAAAATATATCGTCGATGATTGTTCCAAAACTTATGAAAAACGAGGGGGTTCATGTAAATCAAAATGATCATTACCATTGTGAGAAAAAAATATCAATACAAACAGGATGATCAGTCTTTTGTTATCATCGGAGAAAACCAACTAGAAGATAAGAATATCATAGAGAAGCATTATTTAAAAAAGCCAAGGACAAAGGAAAAAAAGGGCAAAATAAGAACAACCCACCAAAGATCACCAAAGAAAAATAAACTTCAGAACAATGTAAAGAAAGGATTATGAGGAAATTGCGCTCAGACAGCCAAGGGATTTGTCTTCAATTGCAAGATCAGAAACTCTAGTCCAATTAAGTTAGCGTCCTCACAGCACAACATTACAAAACGAAGCAAAGAGATCAAAGATGAGAAAAACCTGATAAACAGTCGGCGAAGGCTCTATGATGGAACAAGGCAGCCGAATGCATTATTTATGGGAGGGAATGGGGGAATGAGTGGTTCCCAGGGGAGCTAGGGTGTACTATAATCATGTTTTGTACTATAGTCTATACACATCATTTACCAACATATGACCAAAGTGAGCATAAAATCGTCTTCCAATACGCAACCAATTCATTAACCAACTAGCACATGAGGTGAAAAGAAATCCATGCTATGTCTAGTAGAAGAAAATTAGATTTCCCTCTGTTTTGAATGCAAGGGTTTGATTTAGATTATAAACAGAAGGCAAAAAGAAAATTAAAGGCATTGTCTTTATAAAGCCATGAAATGTGTGTGGTGTTTCCAGGATCAAAGTAACAAAGGATAGGCCATCGATCAGGATAAGCCACATATTTTCAGTTTGGCACACAAGCCATCATACAAAGAGGAATTGGATGCCCACACTGAAGTGAAAAACACTACAAAACAGATGCAATCTCATTGTTTAAACTAGAAACGAAGGCACAAATCAGTTGCAATTTTTATAAGAAGAAATAGTGCCTTATGCGCTAATTAATTCGCTGTGAATTGATTTTTAAGTTTTAGGTGAAATATCATGTTAGAACAAAATCGCAGACATCCAAGGAAGGAATGGTGCAGCGTTAGCTCTCCAGCCCGGCGGAGGCGAAAGCTCTTAGGCCAGAGAAGGTAAGAACATCATAGAGAAGCATTGCTTAAAAACACCAAGGACTGAGGAAAAAAACGGCACAAGAACAATGTAAACAAAGGATCATGTGGAAATTGTGCTCAAACAAGGGGATCTGTCTTCAATTGCAAGATCAGAAACTCTAATCCAAATGAGTGAGTGACCTCCCAGCACAACATTAGAAAACGATGCAAATAGATCAAAGAAGGATGAGAAAATACCTGATGAGGCGGCGGCGAAGGCTCTGCGATGGAATGGGGCGGCCGCCTGCGTTCTTTATAGAAGGGAAGAGGGGAGAGCGGGGTGTGCAGGGGAGTTACGGTTAGGGTTTACGGGTTTTTGTCTATTCGGATTCCATTATGCGTAGACGGATCTGTTTTCAATTTCTACTATTTTCACCTGCAGGGGGCCGGTGCCGGGGCCGTGCATTTCGTAGGTAAGGTGAAGAGATTTTTTTTTAGTTGAAATTAGTATTGTATTTATTTGTTTAATCTATCAATCATAAGATAATATGAAATGATCATCGCAAGGATTTTAACTTCTTTGGGATAGTCGCTATAATTTTCGTATGCTAAAGCTTGATGAAGGAAACATGCAGCATTAGCTCTCAAACCCGATGAAGGCGAGAGCTCTTAGGAGGCCCTGCGAATGTTGAGAACAAGCCTTAGGTTTGTCATCATCGATTATTCCATCCCACATCAACAAAAATTACACAGAGAGGAAAGCATAGGCCATAATTTACCGGCTAAATAAATACAAATATATCGTCGATGATTGTTCCAAAACCTATCAAAAATTCAAGGAACCAAATAGTTTACAGATATAATCTAGGGGGTTTCTGTAAATCAAAATGATCATTACCATTGTGAGGAAAAAATATCTAGATAAACAAGATGAACGGTCTTTAGTTATCATCGGAGAAAACCAACTAGAAGGTAAGAACATCATAGAGAAGCGTTACTTTAAAACACCAAGGACTGAGGAAAAGAAGGGCAAAAGAACAATGTAAACAAAGGATAATGTGGAAATTGTGCTCAAACAAGGGATCTGTCTTCAACTGCATGACCAGAAGCTCTAATCCAAATGAGTTAGGACCCTCCCAGCACAACATTAGAAAACGAAGCAAAGAGATCAAAGAAGGATGAGAAAAAACCTGATGCGCCGGTGGCGAAGGCACTGCAACGGAACGGGGCGGATGCCTGCGTTATTTATAGAAGGGAAGAGGGGAGAGCGGGGTGTGCAGGGAAGCTAGGGTCAGGGTTTACGGGGTTTTCTCCATTCGGATTTTATTTTCTATAAACATATCTATTTTCAATTTTTTCTTTTTTCTTTTTTTTTCCTAGGGTTAGGGTCTACGGGGTTTACGGGGTTTTCTCCATTCGGATTCGGCCACGGAACGCTATGGGCGGGATTATCTCGAAAGCCAGGGTTCAGGGGGTTGTGATCAGAGACTCGTCATGATCTCTAATTTCCCCTAATTAACTAGTCTTCCTAGCTAATTAGCTAAGGATACGAATATATAAGGGTTAATTATAAAATAAGGGATACGTAGTAAAGGACCTTAAAATAAGTTAAAAATGATACTTTATCATTCAATTAATATTATTAGTAATCTAATTAATAATTGGACTCGAAATTTTATTAGCCATTCCCTTAATTAATAAGTTAGGTAACTTAAACATAATGTATACATAAGTATATAATAACTTAAGTAACTTTACTTAATTTAATAAATTAACTTAAGAAGGTCAAAAACGTAAATTCAAGGTGAAAATATAATAATTACCTTATTTATAATCATATATAAAAAGTTGAAAAAAATCTAAGTTAAAATAAACCATCAAAACCTGGGTTTACATTTAGGTCCTTACCATTCATTGCAATCAGGTCCTTAATTTTCATATAGGTCCTTAGGTTTCATCTCACCTAGGTCCCTATCTTCTTTTTCTTCTTCTTCTTCTTCAGCCGGTTGAACGGCTGACGACGGAGGGTGACTCCATCGCTCGATCACCGCCCTGCCGACATCATTCTTCCTTCTCCAAGCTCTTGGAGCTCGCGCTCACCATCCCATCTTCATCCATCGGTCTGGATTACTCTGAAATCCTAATTTTTGGTGGGAGTTAACCTCACCGTCGTAGGAGACGATGCCGGAGGTTAACCTCCCCAAGCTTCTTCTTTGTCCAGACTTCTCCACCTTCTTCGTCACCATTCACTATAAATACCCCCTCACTCCCTCGATTTCTCTTAAGTTGGCTCCCTTCCCTCTTCTAACACTGAGCCGACCCAATAGGCTATTCGTCTGCAACTCCGGCGATCTTCCACACCATTCTCCGACTTCTTCCCTCCATCCTGATTAGCTGAGGAGCTTCGCCGAGGTCAGCCACGTCTCTAAAAAAAGGCGACGACCAAGGAGATCCTCTGCTCCATCCGAATTCGCCTGCCGGGGATTCTTCTTATTCCCTCTGATGTCGTCCTCCGTCATGAGCCGTCGACGGAATCCCTTTGACCCCTTCGTCCAGGTAATAGTAGGTAGGAGTAGGAGTAGTTTAGGTAGTACTTAGTTAGCTAGCTTAGCTTGATTGCAGATTCCAGACTTCATCTTCTTCGACTCCGGCAAGTTCCTTGAGCTTGCTGGAGACCTGATTTTGTCTTTTTAAGCCATTGTCCACCTTCTTCTATCACGCACGATCATTTCTAATCCATTAAAACATAAATTTTATCACTGTTTCGCCTAATTCACCTTCACCTTCAACAGAGACTGTCGCTGTCCATGGCGACAGTAACTGAGCTTAGATCCACCTCCATAGGGTCCTCCACCACCTATTCACAATCTAAGGATCCTAATTAACTGAAACGCCTAAATCTATTTAAGCTCCTGAGCTCGCTGTCAATGGCGGCTCAGGAGTAGTTGAAATCTTAAATTAATTATATATTTATGATGGCAAATTAATTTTGATTGGTCTTAACCACTCAATTGAGTGGGAAAACAAGTCCCAAGCTTCAACTAACTCAGATTCTTTAGAAATGGAATTCACTGTTAAATCTTAAATTTAATGATCAAATGGACAATTTAACGAGTTCCTGAGGTTTCTTGCAACCTCAGGATCCTTTTCAGATTGAAAATGGCACAGATTTACCTTTCTGTACACAATTTATATTTTTCCGGGCTCACCGGAGCTCCGACGAGCCATTTTTTGAGTTTCAGCGTTTAGAACTTGTTGAAAAGCTCCAGATTGACATGATATTGATTACTGAGTAGTTCGAGGTCTTTAATTTGGGATTTTAACATCTGGAGCTACACATTAGTCTTCATCTTCTCCAACTCCGACAGAGTTGGGGAAGTCTGACAGAAGGATTAAAGATGCATTTGATAGATCTAGAAGCTTCGGTGCAATGCAGTGAAGCTAATTTTACCCTCAAATTAGTGTAACAAACCCCTGATTACTCTGACGAACAGACCACATTTTTAGTTCAGGCGAAGAGCCTGAAGCTTTAGATTCTTAGGTCCAAGCATTCGTCTCAGGGGTTGAGCAAGTTCCTGGGGTTGATAAGATGCTAATCCAGGTTTTAATTTCTTGAGAAGAGGCTTAGATCAGAAAGTCAAAACTTGAGGCCTTATAGTCAAACTCGAGTTTGATACTTTGATTTTGAGCTGAATCTGTTGATTCGAGAAGACTGAATTATTTCTGAGATTCTGTTAAACGATTTTAGGGTGAATTAAATGAGCTCAGATGAGTGATTTGGTTGGAATTCAAACCTGCCAGTTTGGGTTGTTTTTGAACCCAAACTGTTGGCAGTGTCACTTGGATGAAATTTGAAGTTGAATTCTGCCCAGTTTAGTTAGTTTTACTCCTTAGAATGTGTTTAAATTGATTGGATATGTTCTTAGCTATCTATTACATCTTTTTCAAGTTTAAAATCCGTTCCGTGAGCTTACAGTGAAGCTTTGAGCTTCCCTGTGCTTCCTGAAGCTTCAAGAGCTTCAAATCCACACAAGCATATGCGGAATCCCTTGCAGAACATATTCTGACACTTAGCTAAGTTGGAAAAGCTATCCTGTAAATTCTGTAACATTAATTTCACTTTCCAGGCATATTAAACCCGTAGAAACCCCCTGTATTCTCTCTTCAAATCGAAGAGGAAAACATCCCCTTAACCTAAAATTGATTGTACAATATTGTAGAGCTAGCTTAGAGCTCTCCATCAAGCCTTGTTTCGTTTGATTTGGAGCTGTGAGTAGGGAGAAACCTTCACTTGAAGTCGGGTCTGGAGGGGGAGAAGAAAGTCCGACATCGGAAGATTCGGAGAGTCCGCCATAGTATAAAAGGTATTTGTTGCACAGGCCGATTAGTCGTTAGCGCTCGGCGCGAAAACAGAACATCTGATCATCTAGTGAATGCGTGCGTGGCAGGGTGCGTCGGCGCCCGATTGGGCGTGTGTTTGCGCGCTCGATTTGAGGGGTAAGGGGGACCGTATTTGGCTCGAGGGGGGCTTCGAAGGTACGTATCTCCCATTTCCACAAGCTCTCACGGAAGAGAAGACATCGGGCGAGGATCGAGTAGGGTTTGGTCCCCACCCTCAACGTGAGGGTGCTGTGTATCCTCGAAAGGACCTCGCCGCAATTCTGTACCCAACTTATTTCTTCGAGAAGCAAATTAACCCAGTTCAGTGGAGAAGAAGGAAGAGAGCATGAAGGAGCTGTGGAGGCCAAGGACGCAGATACTGGAGATGCCAAGAGAAGAAGAAAGGAAGATCGACAGAAAGAGAGAGGAAAGGTTGGAGGAACGAGGAATACAATTGATTTCTCTTGTTATATTTTAATTTCTTTTTGCTCTTGATTGTTGTATCAAGGCTGAGAGGGGGAGGGTCGGATTTGGCTCGAGGGGGGGCAAAAATACGAAGTTCCCCTCAAAAGGAACGAACATTAGGCGAGGACCGAGTAGGGTTTGGTCCCACCCTTAACATGAGGGTGCTGTGTATCCTCGAAAGGACCTCCCCACAAATCTCTCGTTGAGAAGCAAATTAACCCAGTTCAGTGGAGAAGAAAGAAGAGAAGCAAATTAGCCCAGTTCAAATGTGCGTCGTGTTTACAGGATCAGAGTGACACAACATGAGACATCAATCAGCATATGCCACATACTTTGAGTTTGGCACGCTAAACATTGTACGAAGAGGAATTGGTAATGGGCGCTTCAATACTAGAGTAAAAATGAACAAAAAAACAGATGCAATCTCATTGTTTAAACAAGTGGTGCTTTATGCAGTAATTAATTCCATGTGAATTGATTTTTAAGTTTTGGGTGAAATATCTTGTTAGAACAAAATCTCAAAAATCTAAGGAAGGAAACGTGCAGCATTAGCTCTCAAGCCTGGCGAAGGCGTGACCTCTTAGGCGGCCCTGCAAATGTTGAGAAACAAGCCTTGGGTTTGTCATCGTTGACTACTCCATGCAACATCAAATAAAGAAAGAGAGAGGAAAGCATAGGCCAAAATTTACCGGTTAAATAAATAAATAATATATCATCTAGGATTGTTCCAAAACTTATCAAAAATTAAAGATATAATTTAGAGAGCGGTATAAAACAAAATGATCATTACCATCGTGAGAAAAAACTAACAACTCTTTAGTTATCTTCGAAGAAAAACGACTAGAAGATAAGAACTTCGTAGAGAAGCATTACTTGAAAAAACCAAGGAGGAAAAGGAAAAAGGGCAAAAGAAGAACAACCCACCAAAGATCACCAAAGAAAAACAAACTTCAGAACAATGTAAAGAAAGGATTATGTGAAAATTTTGTGCTCAGACAGCCAAGGGATTTGTCCTCAACTACAAGATCAGAAACCCTAGTCCAATTAAGTTAGCATCCTCACAGTATAGCATTACAAAACGAAGCAAAGAGATCAAAGAAGGATGAGGAAAAACCTGACGTGCAGGCGGTAAAGCGGCTATGATGGAACGGGGATGATGCATGGGTTATTCATTGAAGCGAACAGGGGAGAGTGGGGTGTGCAGGGGAGCGGGTTAGGGTTTATTGGGTTTTTGCTAATTGGATTCTAACTTGTGTAAACGGAACTATTTTCAAACTTTTCTTTTCCTTCACTTTAGTGAGATTTATGTACAAAATATGTGAGATTTGTTACCTCTACCAATGAAATTAAAAATTACGTTATTTTTTTGAAAAGAAGATGTTTTTTCATTGCAACCTTATAACATACATAGAGTTGTTGACTAAATCTAAAGACCATAAAGGTTTGAATGAATCCAGCCAAGTTGTGGGCCTTGGAAACATCAATCCTAGGGACTTTAAACAAAGAAAAAATTTGGAACAGCCAGGAGGGATTGACAAGAAATAATTGCATGCAATGACCTCCAAGGAGGTTGTAACTATTTCAGTATTTAACTCACAAGTCCAACGGCATCGCTCAGGATGCAACCTATGTTGACAGCCAAGTTCAAGGCAAGCAGTAAACCTTGATAAATAGCAAGAACTTCAACTTCATTTGAGTTACAAGTAGTGACAATTTCAACTTTACAAGCAAGAATTTCCTTGTCATTCACCATAACTGAGGCCGAATAGGATCGATGTTTATAAACTGTAGCATCAACAACAATTTGAAATCCCATAGAAGAAAAGAAGTTGTTAATCTAATCAGATTAGAACATGGCAACCGATCCTAAAAAGGGAATAGCAACTGCGAATCCATATAGCGTACGCACATAGCACATGCCTTCGAGCAGATTCAATAAGATTAATTGGTATAGCCATAAAACGTGGATGACATAATATGGCAACAAGTTTTCCATTTCAAGCATAGGAAATTTTCCAGAAATCCACAAGCATTTCTCGAAGCATGTTCCCTGTAAATTATGTACTGTAACGCTGAAATAGAACCAAACAGCAAGAGCAACCCGATAGGAAAAAAAGATATGATCCAAGTCCTTTAAAAGACCACCACAAAGATTACTTAATGGTTCAATAGCAAGAATTCTTCAAGCTAGAAGGGCGCACGTTGGTATAACATCAGTGCAGGCCTTCCAAAGAAAACATCTTGTGTGAGGGGCCAGAAACTTTAAGGACCAAATCCCTTTTGCAATCAAATACAATGACTTGAGAGTGAATTTTATCCCTTCGAGGAGCAAATAAGCAAGAATTGATAGGCTGATCTATTAAACATTATCAACTATTTGTCCTCTGATTAGGGGCAATGAGTCTTAATAAAATAATTTTAATTCTTCTAGCCACAAGCTCACATTATTTAAACAAAAAAACTAAAATCGTAGCCAGCCAAAGTCAAGAAGCATCTGTTTTCTGGTTGAGTTCAAATTGGTATTGTATTCTTTTATTGAATCAATTAATCACAAGATTGTTGTTATAGCAATAAACAAGTAAAGATGGTCATGGAAGGTGAACCACTGGTGGATACAATAGTGTTTCATTTGAAACTCGTATTAGTCATTTAATGAGGTGTTAGAATTTTTTTTTGACAACTTTGACATCCATGTCTTTAAAAACATATTTAATCATATCAATGTCCCTGTATACTTTATTATTACATACACATTCGTTTGTACTCTAAGGTTAAGGCTTATTAGATTCAAAAGAATATTTCTTCAGGTATCCCAAATATTCATTAACAACTATTGAAGTTAACAACAAAAAAAACTTTAAAACTCACATCAATACCCCTATCTATATTTTAAAGGCACAAATCAGTTGCAATCTTTATAACAAGAAATGGTTCCTTATGCACTAATTAATTCGCTGGGAATTTATTTTTAAGTTTTGGGTGAAATATCTTGTTAGAACAAAATCTCAGACATCCAAGGAAGGAATGGTGCAGCATTAGCTCTCAAGCTCGGCGAAGGCGAAAGCTCTTAGGCGACCCTACGAATGTTGAGAAACAAGCCTTGGGTTTGTCATCATTGACTATTCCATTCAACATCAACAAAAATTACATAGAGAGGAAGGCATAGGCCAGAATTTACCGATTAAATAAATAAATATATATCGTCGATGATTGTTCCAAAACTTATGAAAAACTAGGGGGTTTCTGTAAATCAAAATGATCATTACCATTGTGAGAAAAAAATATCAATATAAACAGGATGAACAGTCTTTTGTTATCATCGGAGAAAACCAACTAGAAGATAACAATATCATAGAGAAGCATTACTTAAAAAAGCCAAGGACAAGGAAAAAAAGGGCAAAATAAGAACAACCCACGAAATATCACCAAAGAAAAATAAACTTCAGAACAATGTAAAGAAAGGATTACGTGGAAATTGTGCTCAGACAGCCGAGAGATTTGTGTTCAATTGCAAAATCAGAAACTCTAGTCCAATTAAGTTAGCGTCCTCACAGCACAACATTACAAAACGCAGCAAAGAGATCAAAGATGAGAAAAAAATGATGCACAGTCGGCGAAAGCTCTATGATGGAACGAGACAGCCGAGTGCCTTATTTATAGAAGGGAATAGGGGAATGAGTGGTGCCCAGGGGAGCTAGGGTGTACTATAATCATGTTTTGTACTATAGTCTATACACATCATTTACCAACATATCACCAAAGTGAGCATAAAATTGGCTTCCAATACGCAACCAATTCATTAACCAACTAGCACATGAGGTGAAACGAAATCCATGCTATGTCTAGTAGAAGAAAATTAGATTTCCCTCTGTTTTGAATGCAAGGGTTTGATTTGGATTATAAACAGAAGGAAAAAAGAAAATTAAAGGCATTATCGTTATAAAGCCATGAAATGTGTGTGGTGTTTCCAGGATCAAAGTAACAAAGGATATGCCATCGATCAGGATAAGCCACATATTTTCAGTTTGGCACACAAGCCATCATACAAAGAGGAATTGGATGCCCACACTGAAGTGAAAAACACTACAAAATAGATGCAATCTCATTGTTTAAACTAGAAACGAAGGCACCAATCAGTTGCAAATTTTATAACAAGAAATGGTGCCTTATGCACTAATTAATTTGCAGTGAATTGATTTTTAAGTTTTAGGTGAAATATCTTGTTAGAACAAAATCTCAGACATCCAAGGAAGGAATGGTGCAGCATTAGCTCTCAAGCCCGGCGACGGTGAAAGCTCTTAGGTGGCCTTGCGAATGTTGAGAAACAAGCCTTGGGTTTGTCATCATCGACTATTCCATCCAACATCAACAAAAATTACACAGAGAGGAAAGCATAGACCAGAATTTACCGGCTAAATAAATACAAATATATCGTCGATGATTGTTCCAAAACTTATCAAAAATTCAAGGAACCAAATAGTTTACAGATATAATCTAGGGGGTTTCTGTAAATCAAAGTGATCATTACCATTGTGAGAAAAAACTATCTATATAAACAGGTTGAACGGTCTTTAGTTATCATCGGAGAAAACCAACTAGAAGGTAAGAATATCATAGAGAAGCATTACTTAAAAACACCAAGGACTGAGGAAAAAAATGGCAAAAGAACAATGTAAACAAAGGATCATGTGGAAATTGTGCTCAAACAAGGGGATCCATCTTCAACTGCAAGATCAGAAACTCTAATCCAAATGAGTGAGGGACCTCCCAGCACAACATTAGAAAACGAAGCAGAGAGATCAAAGAAGGATGAGAAAAAACCTGAAACGTCGGCGGCGAAGGCTCTGCGATGGAATGGGGCGGACGCCTGCGTTATTTATAGAAGGGAAGAGGGGAGAGTGGGGTGTGCAGGGGAGTTAGGGTTAGGGTTTACAGGGTTTTCTCTATTCGGATTCTATTCTGTATAAACGGATCTATTTTCAATTTCTACTTTTTTTCCTGCAGGTGGCTAGGGCCGTGTGTTTCGTAGGTAAGGTGAAGTGATTTTTTCTTAGTTCAAATTAGTATTGTATTTATTTGTTTAATCTATCAATCATGAGATAATAGATATGATAATATGAAACAACCTTAAGAATCATCGCAAGGATTTTGACTTCTTTGGAATAGTCGCTACAATTTTCGTGTACTAAAGAGAACACTTGAGGGACGTTTTAGGGGTTGACTACAATTTCTACGTGTTAATTATAATGTGTAGTGACCTCGGGAAGGTTTTCCTAAGTTTTAGGGATTTTCTCATAAATTCTACACACTTGGGGACCCACGTAGGGACCCATACGAATTTTTTCCACTCGTGTACACTTATTCCACCCCTATGTTCCTTAAGTTAGGGATCCCTTTGGAAATCATGAAACTATGGGGCTTTAATCATATTTTACCTGGCCCCACATAATCAATCTAAACCCTAAACCCCAACACTACAAATACCTTTCCCACCTCGAACACCACACCCCACCTCGAAAGCCACGCCACCCCATCAGCGCCACCACCACCTTCCCTTCTCTCCACTGCCGAGAGCGAGAGATACACAGAGAGAGAGGGGAATGAGTGAAAGGGGGAGGAGGGCGCTATTGTGTACTCTCCTAACACAACGCACCCAAGTTCGAGCATGGGCTCACATAACTCACGAGGTAGCCCAAGTGCATGAGTCAAGGCTAGTGGCGGGCATGAGGAGGGGTGCTAGTCGAGGCGAGCGCGAGCTCGCAGCACTCATGAGGCAGTGCAGGAGCATGGGAGGGGTGCATTCCCAACCTGCGATCGCGTGCACACGATCAGTGGGAGGAGTGGGGTGCAAATCCGGGCATGCCACGTGGCAACCCCACGCGGTAATTAATTCTATGTGAATTGATTTTTAAGGTTTGGGTGAAATATCTTATTAGAACAAAATCTCAGAAATCCAAGGAAGGAAATGTGAAGCATTAGCTCTCAAGCCTGATGAAGGCGAGAGCTCTTAGGCAGCCCTGCGAATGTTGAGAAACAAGCCTTAGGTTTGTTATCATCGATTATTCCATCCAACATCAACAAAAATTACACAGAGAAGAAAGCATAGGCCAGAATTTTTTGGCTAAATAAATACAAATATATCGTCGATGATTGTTCCAAAACTTATCAAAAATTCAAGGAACCAAATAGTTTACAGATATAATCTAGGGGTTTCTGTAAATCAAAATGATCATTACCATTGTGAGAAAAAAATATCTATAAAAACAGGATGAACGGTCTTTAGTGATTATCGGAGAAAACCAACTAGAAGGTAAGAATATCATAGAGAAGCATTACTTAAAAAAGACAAGGACGAAGGAAAAAATGGGCAAAATAACAATGTAAAGAAAGGATTATGTGGAAATTGTGCTCAAACAAGGGATCTATCTTCAACTACAAGATCAGAAACTCTAATCCAAATGAGTTAGGACCCTCCCAGCATAACATTAGAAAACGAAGTAAAGAGATCGAAGAAGGATGAGGAAAAACCTGATGCGTTGGCGGTGAAGGCACTGCGGTGGAATGGGGTGGATGCTTGCGTTATTTATAGAAGGGAAGAAGGGAGAGCGGGGTGTGCAGGGAAGCTAGGGTTTGGGTTTACGGGTTTTCTCCATTCGGATTTTATTTTCTATAAACAAATCTATTTTCAATTTTTTCTTTTTTCTTTTTTTCCTGCAGGGGAATAGGGCCGTGTTTTCCATAGGTTTGTCACATCTAGGAACCAAATTAGTGAATTACGTAATCCAAACACAATAACTAAAGTTACACTCGGGCAAGGTGAAGAGATTTTTCTTAGTTTAAATTAGTATTGTATTTATTTGTTGAATTCTTCAATCATGAGATAGTAGATATATATGATAACATGAAATGATCCCAAGGATCATTGCAAGAATTTTGAATTCTTCAAGATGGTCCCTGCAATTTTCGTGTGCTGAAGTGAACACCCAAGAGATGTTCTAAGGGGTTGATTGAAATTTCTTCTTTTTTTTTTTGAGTCCAAAGAGAACTTTTCTGAAAAAGAGGATTGGTAATATAACCAAATTAGGGTTTCAATATTAGGGTTTTTGGAGTGCTAGGCACACAGACCTGGTTAAAAGGAAATAAACCCTCTCGCATCAGTGTGCTACCCAAGCCCTTGATTGAAGAGATCTAAACAAGACAAACCCTAAAAATTGAGCTCTAAAATCACTTGAATCTTAAAATCTTGAACCTAATAAACGGGGAGTCAAATCAGGGTGGTCTCTAGGTCCCAAGCCTAGAATCATTCTGCCATCTTTAGGAAAAGTCGGGTGAAGTTGACCCCTTGGGTCAACCAACCTCCAAATTATGTCACAACATCAAAACATCTAAAGTTCAAGTGAAAACCCTAAAGCACCTTTGAAATAAAAATGGTAGACTTAAGAGGTCAAGGTCCCCATTCTGGTCTAGCTGGAATCTCAGTGACAAGAGGGGTCGGATGGGGGAAACCATGTAACCCGTGGGGATGCTCTACCGTGTAGGGGTCTTTGCGGGACTCTCCCTCTCTGGCTGCCCAAGTAATTCTCAGGTGGACGACCTTCTGATCCGGGGGTATCATCAGCCTCGAACCTCCATTTTTGCACCTAGTTGGACCAACTAGGCTCTTAATCAAGGTGCTTGTTTTACAAAATTTCGCTGAGTTGACCACTCCTCCACCCCATGTTCCTCTCGGCTGAAAGCATTGAATTTAGCACTTAACGGGAGGCAACCTGTCATTCCAAAAATAGAGACCCATCTGATTATCCGTCTGTACTCCACATCCATTGCACCTTGAGTTCAACCTTAGACAGTTGATCCCACCTCTGGTACACGTACCAAAGCTTGAAATCATCCGCATCAGTCACTTCCCAACCCATTCACCCACCCGATGTATCCTGTTCTAAGTCCCTGGCCTCAACACTATTTCACACCCTCCATTTACAATGAGGATATTGCAAAATTTAGTCATGGAGGGGTGGTAAAATGCATACATACAAAGTCAAGAAAAGTCAGAAGGATTCTCACAAAAAAATTCACATATGTCAAAAACACAAAAAAATTGAAAAATTATGAGAAAGAGCAAAAAAATGGAGGAGGGAGGAAATTTTGTGAGCCACATTATCATGAGGAGGAGGAAAAGAGCAAAATGACAAAAGGAGCACAAAATGAAAGAGAAAAAGAAATAGTCATTAGTAAGAGATTAAAGAATTAACTGAAGTTCTAGACCACATCAAGAAAAGAGAAAAATGAAAGAAAAGTGCTAAGGAGACACAAAAAGAGATTAGCAGGAATGCTGATCTTAGGCCTTCTGGGCTAGACTCCTAGGCTTAAAAATTCACGTACCCGCTAAGATCTGGATAATCCTCAAGAGGTTGGGGAAAATGTGAAGCTTAAGTATTAGGTCTAAGGCTTAGGGAGTATTCGACCTCGTTAACTGACCTTTGGTTTGCGGGATTCGGTAACCTAAGAACCCCAATCCACACACAGTCTGGTTCAGTACGCATAACTATCAAAATCACACAAAAGCATTTTAATCCTCTAAAAAAGTTGCCTAGATTAGGAGCGGCTGATCAACACAAGTTGATTTGGACGAGCTTCCGGCGTGGAGAGGTGGGAAATTCCCCTCGAAGATGCGTAACAACATATCGTCTCCTCAGTGCTTGTCTCTTAGGATATTTAAAAATCCTACCAAGGGCATGAAAGCACTTTGCTGGCTCAGATACCATGGGCGGCATTATCACGAAATTTAGATTGCCAAGGTCTGGATTCAACCACGGAATGCCATGGGCGGGATTATCTCGAAATCTCAAAAGCCAAGGTTCTGGGGGTTGTGATGAGAGACTCATCATGATCTCTAATTACCTCTAATTAACTAGTCTTCCTAGTTAATTAGCTAAGGATATGAATATATAAGGGTTAATTATAAAATAAGGGAAATATAGTAAAGGACCTTAAAATAAGTGAAAAATGATATTTTATCATTCAATTAATATTATTAGTAATCTAATTAATAATTGGACTCAAAATTTTATTAGCCATTCCCTTAATTAATAACTTAAGTAACTTAAACATAATGTATACATAAGTATATAATAACTTAAGTAACTTAAAATGGTCGAAAATGTAAATTCAAGGTAAAAACATAATAATTACCTTATTTATAATCATATATAAAAAGTTGAAAAAAATCTAAGTTAAAATAAACCTTCCAAACCTAGGTGTACATTTAGGTCCTTACTATTCATTGCAATCAGGTCCTTAATTTTCACATAGGTCCTTAGGTTTCCTAGGTCCCTGTCTTCTTCTTTTTCTTCTTCTTCTTCAGCCAATTGAACGGCTGACGACGGAGGGTGACTCCACCGCTCGATCACCGCCCTGCCGACATCATTCTTCCTTCTCCAAGCTCTTGGAGCTTGCGTTCACCATCCCATCTTCATCCATCAGTCTGGATTACTCTGAAATCCTAATTTTTGGTGGGAGTTAACCTCACTTTCGTCAGAGACGATGCCGGAGGTTAGCCTCCCCAGGCTTCTTCGTCGTCCAGACTTCGCCACCTTCTTCGTCACCATTCACTATAAATACCCCCTCACTCCCTCGATTTCTCTTAAGTTGGCTCCCTTCCCTCTTCTAACACCAAGCCGACCCAATAGGCTATTCGTCTGTAACTCCGGCGATCTTCCACACCATTCTCCGACTTCTTCTGTCCATCCTGATTAGCTGAGGAGCTTCGCCGAGGTCAGCCACTGTTACGAACGCGCAGCTTCAGACATCTTTTAAGACGTATGGGATTCGATTTTTTTGCGGCACACGCGGTTTCGTCTGCGTGCAGAGCTGCGAACACACCCCCTCTCTTTTTCCCTCTCCCACCTGCGGGCGCAGGCTGCGTCCCTCTCTCTCTCTCTCTCTCTCTTTCTCTCCCCGTGTGGCTTTAAAAAGCCTCTCCCTCACTCTCACCTCCTCCACCCCTTCTTCGTTTTCCAGCCGGTGCGCGAGTGCGAGCGCGAGTGAGCAGCGGCAGCGACAGCCGCGGTGAGTGCGGGAGGAGGTGCTGCGCGAGGGAGGAGGCGCTCGGCCGTGAGGGCGAGCTTGCCGGGGCTGCTAGAGCCAGCCGGCGGGGGGAGCAGCAGACGCGGGGTGACGCGGGAGGCCTGCTACAGCTCGAGCAGCAGGAGGACGAGGCGCAGCGTGGCCGTGCGTCGCGGACGGAGGGCGAGTCGCGCCTTGATTCTGGAAAATTTTCCCGAATCAGACGTCTGGGCTTCAAACCAGACGACGGGGAGGACGTCTGGAGAACTGTCCAGACGTCTGAAAGGTGAGTTATTTCCGTCCTTCTTCCTTTTCTTTGACCGTCCGTACTGAGAGAGAGGAATGGGTACACGCAGGTTCTGAGATTCGCCATCCAACGCGAATCAGACATCTGGCTGCAGTGCCAGACGACGGGAACGACTTCCAGACGTCCGGGGTGACCATCGGACGTCTGCGAACTAGGCCAGATGCCCCCGTAGGCTTCTGGACGTCTGAGAGACTACGCAGGACAAGGTACCATCTGATCCCCATTTTTAAGACGTCTGGAGGAAGTTCCAGACGTCTGATCTTGCACTGTTTCGTCATTTTCGACCCGTTTAGGGCCCGTTCGGAGTTCGTTTTCCGCGTTTCGAGTTGCGTCCTTTTCGGAATAAAATCCTTTACCCGTCTACAGTAGTTATATACTATTTTGAGAAACTCCTTATGTTTGATCCTTGTGAAAGGACCCTGTTCCGTTGCAGTCTCGGGTGTTGCAGAGGCACGGGGGATTCCCGACCACGCCCCCAGTACGCCTGTTGTAACCGGTAGAGTGGCTTTTAAGTTTATTAGTATAATCTGTTAAATTATGGAACCATAAATAGAACCTAGGACATTGCATGAATCCTAGGAATGAGAAACTAGAATGAATGGTAGATCCTAGGGTGTTGCTTGAATCCTAGGGCTGGAAAACTAGATTGTATGATAGATCCTAGGGTATGGTATGAATCCTAGGACGGGAAAACTAGTGGAATATATGAATACTGCAGTCTTGGAAAAATGGAAAGGAACAAATAGCTACCTGTAAATTGAATTAACAGCTGCCTGTTATGAATAAATAAACGTGATTGAGAACATGGATTGTAAGGACGTGAAACTGGAAAGTGAAACCTAGATGTTCTGAGTTAAAAGAGCTGGAACCCTACGGGGAATTAGGAGTGGATCTCCTGGAAAGAGAAAGGAATGGATCTGAGAAAGAAAAATGTGGTAGTGTGCTGTCTCTTGGGTACGTGGTACCAAGGGAAGCACCTGTTACCTGTTTAGTGCAGAGCGAAGCCAGCTGCCCCAGGGACCCGGGGTTAGTTCTGGCCACTTTGTACCGACTTGCTAGCCCTCGTGTACATAGTACTGAGGAGAGCTACTAGTGTAGGGAGAGCACTAGCTACCCCACGGGCCCCGGGGTTCTGCTAGCCTCCTACACCGACTTGTTAGGCCCACTGGGGCAAACCAGGGTAGTCAGGTGAGGGTGCGCGGACTGTGGAGGGGCAAGGCCCCTGTTTGGTTACTGTGGAGGGGTTGGACCCCTGTTACTGAGAGGGCTCTGCCCTGTACTGGTTCCGTGCTGTGCTTTGGGTGCACCCGTTAACGGAAACGACTGACCGCGTGCCAGTGCGGGTTAGCTACCTGTGCGTTTATCGCACATGCCGTAGTCACTGTTACGTCTGTCCGTGACCTTGGGGTGGTTGACTGAGAGTAGGATCACCACGGGGGACTCTCCCGGCCAGGAGAGCACCACGTGCTACTTCTACTTTTTGGAAAAGACTGCAATCAAGATCGTTCCCACGAGGAACATTCGAGATCAAGTGAAGGATCTGAGGAATAAATGAAATCGTGAAATAATTGAAAGACGTAAATAAAGAAAGTAACATAACATAACAGCTACTGTACACTCTACTGTTTCTTTAGTTTTAGTTGCCACTCTACTCAGCATTTTGCTGACGTGTTACACTCGTTACTTTTCAGGACCAGGTGTTGAGCAGCCAGGGTCAGTGGCTGCAGAGGACGCTGGGCCGAGTAGGGTCCAGTAGAGTTACCACTGTTCTTTTCTACCTCTTTTTGTTCCACTGTAGTGAGTAGTTCTTGTTACTGCTGTACTTTTCTTTACCTGTAATTCATATTATGTTATGAATGTTGTTCTACTGTTGCGGTGGTATATACTGTAGTGGTTTCTTTCCTTACTGTTGTATTTTCTTACTGTTAGTTATATTCATGCTGAATGTGGTTTATTTTTCTGCTCTTTTGGTTACTTCCTCGTTGGACGACTAGGTCTTGGGATTAGTCGAGTCGGTCCGATTCTCGTGTCTCTTAGGGACTCGGGAATCAGGTCGTTACAAGATGGTATCAGAGCAAAGTCGTCCCGAGAAGTGAATCAACTGACTGGAAAATAACCAATTCACATGTCCATAACTAGAGTTGCCACCACAACATATCTTTTGACATGAGCTCTTAGACGTTTTCGTTAGGTACCGTTCCGTTTTGACGCATTTCGTTTTGTTTCGCGTCTCCTTGCAGGAGATGCCTCGTCGCGGGACTGGCGAGACTGGCCGCGGGCGCGGCCGAGGATGAGGTCGGCGAGGTGGGCGTGCCGTTGTCGACGTCTCGGTGGACCAGCCACCACTCGCAGGCATTCAGGCCCAGGACCTCGCCCGGCTGATACGGGACATTGTACGAAAGGAGCTCCACCCACCGCCTCGAGCGCCTCCTCCCGGGGCTGCAGAGGGGGAGTTGTTACGCACACACTCCAAGATGTTTTTTTTAAGACGTCTGGGAGGCGGCCCAGACGTCTGACCAGACGTCTGGAACCCCTTCCAGACGTCTGGGATCTATTTTCGGTGGCACGCGAGGCTGCCTCTGCGCGTAGACCCACAACCGCCTTCCTCTCTTTTTCCCTCTTCCTCCTGTGGGCACAGGCTGAGCCCTCTGTCTCTCTCTCTCTCTCTCCCCGTGCGGCTTTAAAAAGCCACGCCCTCTCCCTCAGTCTCATCACCTCCGCTCCCTTCCTCTTCTCCTTCCAGCCAGTGCGTGAGTGCGAGCGCGAGCGAGCGGCGGCAACGACAGCCGCGGTGAGTGCGGGAGGAGGTGCTGCGCGACGGAGGAGGCGCTCGGCCGTGAGGGCGAGCTTGCCGGGGCTGCTAGAGCCGGCCGGTGGGGGGAGCAATTGACGCGAGGTGACGTGGGAGGCCTGCTGCAGCTCGAGCAGCAGGCGGACGAGGCGCGGCACGGCCGTGCGTCGCGGACGGAGGGCGAGTCGCGCTCTGATTCTGGAAAATTTTCCAGAATCAGACGTCTGGGCTTCAAACCAGACTACGGGGAGGATGTCTGGAGAACTGTCCAGACGTCTGAAAGGTGAGTTATTTCCGTCTTTCTTCCTTTTCTTCGACCATCCGTACTGAGAGAGAGGAATGGGTACACGCAGGTTCTGAGATTTGCCATCCAACACGAATCAGACGTCTGGCTGCAGTGCCAGCGACGGGAACGACTTCCAGACGTCCGGGGTGACCATCGGACGTCTAGGAACTAGGACAGACGCCCCTGCAGGCTTCTGGACGTCTGAGAGACTACGCAGGATAGGGTACCATCTGATCCCCATTTTTAAGACGTCTGGAAGAAGTTCCAGACGTCTGATTTTGCACTGTTTCGTCGTTTTCGACCTGTTAGGGCCCGTTCGGAGTCCGTTTTCCGTGTTTCAAGTTGCGTCCTTTTCGGAATAAAATCCTCTACCCGTCTACAGTAGTTATATACTATTTTGAGAAACTCCTTGCGTTTGATCCTTGTGATAGGACCCCATTCTGTTGCAGTGTCGGGGGTTGCGGAGGCACGCGGGATTCCCGACCACACCCCTAGTACGCCTGTTGTAACCGGTAGAGTGGCTTTTAAGTTTATTAGTATAATCTGTTAAATTATGGAACCATAAATAGAACCTAGGACATTGCATGAATCCTAGGAATGAGAAACTAGAATGAATGGTAGATCCTAGGGTGTTGCATGAATCCTAGGGCTGGAAAACTAGATTGTATGATAGATCCTACGGTATGGTATGAATCCTAGGATGGGAAAACTAGTGGAATATATGAATACTGCAGTCTTGGAAAAATGGAAAGGAACAAGTAGCTTCCTGTAAATTGAATTAACAGCTGCCTGTTATGAATAAATAAACGTGATTGAGAACATGGATTGTAAGGACCTGAAACTGGAAAGTGAAACCTAGATGTTTTGAGTTAAAAGAGGTGGAACCCTACGGGAATTAGGAGTGGATCTCCTGGAAAGAGAAAGGAATGGATCTGAGAAAGAAAGACGTGGTAGTGTGCTGTCTCTTGGGTACGTGGTACCAAGGGAAGTACCCGTTACCTGTTTAGTGCAGAGCAGAGACAGCTGCCCCAGGACCCGAGGTTAGGTCTGGCCACTTTATACCGACTTGCTGGCCCTCGTGTACGTAGTACCGAGGAGAGCTACTAGTGTAGGGAGAGCACTAGCTACCCTTCGGGCCCTGGGGTTTTGCTAGCCTCCTACACCGACTTGTTAGGCTCACTAGGGCAAACCAGGGTAGTCAGGCGAGGGTGCACGGACTGTGGAGGGGCAAGGCCCCTGTTTGGTTACTGTGGAGGGGTTGGACCCCTGTTACTGAGAGGGCTCTGCCCTGTACTGGTTTCGTGCTGTGCTTTGGGCGCACCCGTTAACGGAAACGACTGACCGCGTGCCAGTGCGGGTTAGCTACCTATGCGTTTATCGTGTATGCCGTAGTCACCGTTGCGTCTGTCCGTGACCTTGGGGTGGTTGACTGAGAGTAGGATCACCACGGGGGACTCTCCCGGCCAGGAGAGCACCACATGCTACTTCTACTTTTTGGAAAAGACTGCAATCAAGATCGTTCCCGCGAGGAATATTCGAGATCAAGTGAAGGATCTGAGAAATAAATGAAATCGTGAGACAATTGAAAGACGTAATAAAGAAAGTAACAAAATATAACAGCTACTGTACACTCTACTGTTTCTTTAGTTTTAGTTGCCACTCTACTCAGCATTTTGCTGACGTGTTACACTCGTTACCTTTCAGGACCAGGTGTTGAGCAGCCAGGGTCAGCGGCTGCAGAGGACGCTGGGCCGAGTAGGGTCCAGTAGAGTTACCACTGTTCTCTTGTACCTCTTTTTGTTCCACTATAGTGAGTAGTTCTTGTTACCGCTGTACTTTTCTTTACCTGTTGTTCATATTATGTTATGAATGTTGTTCTACTGTTGTGGTGGTATATACTGTAGTGGTTTCTTTCCTTACTACTGTATTTTCTTACTGTTAGTTATATTTCATGCTGAATGTGGTTTATTTTACTGCTCTTTTGGTTACTTCCTCATTGGACGACTAGGTCTTGGGATTAGTCGAGTCGGACCGGTTCTCGTGTCTCGTAGGGACTCGGGAATCGGGTCGTTACAGGAGTCCTCTGTGGGACCACACGATGGACGCGGCCCTGGTCACGGGGGAGGGGATGGGCCGCTACCGCCCCCACTTTCCTCCGACACTTCTGTGCACGAGGCACCTTCGCCTGGAGGTGCACCAGCACCTCCACTGCAACTCCACTTCGAGCTTTTCGGGAAGTTCCGGAAGTTGAAGCCCCCCTCCTTCAAGGGGGATGAGGACCCGACCGAGGCAGAGGACTGGCTTGAGCAGCTGGAGAAGATTTTCGACACCCTTCGCCCCCCGGTGGAGTGCCGCGTGGCCTTTGCCACGTACCAGCTGGAGAGTGTGGCACACAGGTGGTGGAGGGCGGTCCGGGGACAGGAGAGGGACGAGCTGACCTGGGACTAGTTCGTCACCCTCTTCTGCGAGCAGTACTTTCCCCAGAGGAGGCGGGAGTTCCACACTCTCCGCCATGGGACGATGACTATGAACGCGTACTGCACGCGTTTCTTGGAGCTGTCCCGCTTTGCAGCGACAGCGGTAGCCACTGAGGAGGAGTGCTTTTGGAGGTTCACCGAGGGGCTCCGGCCTGCGATCCAGGGGTATGTCAAACCCCTGAAGCTGCCTACGTTTTCGAGGGTGGTAGAGGCAACTATGACTTACGAGGAGACCAACCCGTCCGCGCGAGACACTGACGGCGGGCGGAAGAGGCCCTTCCAGCCAGACTTTTCACAGGGCCCGCGAGAGAGGAGGCACGTGGCGTCCGCAGGAGAGCCGTCACGTTTTGCAGGGCCATCAGTGGCCTTTAGGGGCCCTCGACAGGGGCCAGTCGCCAGCACCGGACCCCCGCCCAGCCGAGGGTCGGGTTCCCCTCTGTTACCAGTGTGGCCAGCCAGGCCACATCAGGAGGGACTGCCCGTCTAGGGCAGGAGGTCAGCAAATACTTCCCGCGCAGAGCACTGGAGGATGCGCAGGAGGCCGCGATTCCCAAGCGCGAGGAGGAGGACAGCAGTCGCAAGGAGGGTACCGGCCAGCACCTACCCGTCCGATGCAGAGTGTGGCTGCTTCGTCCGCACCTAGAGTTGAGGGGCGTATCAACGCCCTGACACACAGGGATGCCAGAGCTTTGGGATCGGTGGTAGCAGGTACGATTTTAGTTTTCGGCAGACTCGTTTACACGCTTTTCGATTCCGGCGCTACGCACTCATTTGTCGCAGCCAGTTTCGCAATTTGTTTGGACTAGGATTTTACACTATTAGAAAATCCGTTCGTAATCAGAGGTCCGAGTAGTCAGCTGTTTCTAGCTGAGGAGGTGTACACGGATTGCGAGGTCAGCGTCGGGGGATATAGCCTGCCAGCTGACCTGATGATGATACAGATGGAGGACTTTGGCATGATTCTGGGGATGGATTGGCTGTCCGCTTACCACGCCTTGGTGGACTGTTTTGAGAGGAAGATCGTCTTCTCCATTCCGGAGTTGCCTTCTTTCGAGTTTCATGGGCAGCTAGTGGACGGAGGTTTCAAGTGCATTTCGGCACTTCGGGCGGCGAGATTTTTGAGCCAGGGGTGTGAAGGCTTCCTAGCTTGTGTGGTGGCAGGGCCCAGCCCTGTGGCAGACTTCGAGAGCATCCCGGTGGTCAGTGAGTACCCTGACGTGTTTCCAGACGAGTTACCAAAACTACCGCCCGAGTGTGAGATCGAGTTTGAGATCTAGCTAGTACTAGGGACCAGCCCCATCTCCACCGCGCCATACAGGATGGCACCGCTTGAGCTGCGAGAGCTCAAGTCCCAGTTGCAGGACCTTTTGGAGAAGGGTTTCGTGAGGCCCAGTGCGTCTCCCTGGGGAGCCCCTGTACTGTTTGTGAAGAAGAAGGATGGGACCTTACGCCTTTGTGTGGACTACCGACAGCTGAATAGGGTCACCATCAAGATTAGATATCCGCTGCCGAGGATCGACGACTTGTTTGACCAGTTGCGGGGTGCCACGGTGTTCTCCAAGATCGACTTGAGGTCTGGATACCACCAGTTGAGGATCAGGGAGACCGACGTCTCCAAGACAGCTTTCCGCACCCGGTACGGACACTACGAGTTTTTGGTCATGCCGTTTGGGCTGACCAATGACCCCGCTACTTTCATGGACCTGATGAACCGGGTGTTTAGACCGTACTTGGACCAGTTCGTGGTGGTTTTCGTAGATGATGTACTCATCTATTCTAGAGATCAGACGCAACACGAACAGCACTTGCAGATGGTTTTGGACACTCTGAGATGACGTAGACTGTACGCCAAATACAGCAAGTACGAGTTCTGGTTGAGGGAGGTGACCTTCTTAGGTCATGTGATCTCTGGAGACGGCTTGGCGGCGGACCCAGCCAAGGTTGAGGCAGTGCTCAGGTGGGAGAGACCGCGTTCAGTCACTGAGATTCGCAGTTTCCTGGGACTGGCAGGCTACTATAGACATTTCATCAGAGGTTTTTCACAGATTGCGCGTCCTATGACACAGTTGACCCGGAAGGACGTGCCCTTCACTTGGACAGATGCCTGTGAGGCGTGTTTTCAAGAGCTGAAGGAGAGGTTGACCTCGGCTCCCATGCTCACCATCCCTGACAGTAGTGGCAGGTTTGTTGTGTATACGGATGCCTCCTTGCAGGGGTTAGGAGGTGTGCTCATGCAGAGGGGTCACGTCGTCGCTTACGCTTCGCGGCAACTGAAGCCCCATGAGCATACCTACCCTACCCACGACCTAGAGTTGGCAGCTGTTGTCTTCGCGCTGAAGACCTGGAGGCACTACTTGTACGGTGAGACCTTCGAGATTTTCACAGATCACAAGAGCCTCAGATACCTTTTTGATCAGAAGGAGCTCAACATGAGACAGAGACGTTGGTTGGAGCTCCTGAAGGACTACGATTGCAGCATCTCCTACCACCCGGGAAAGGCCAATGTGGTGGTTGACGCCTTGAGCCATAAGGCGCCCGCACACTTGGCCAGTCTATAGTTACAGAGTTGGAGCCTTTTGGAGGAAGTGGGCAGTTGGCGACCTCTAGAGTTACTGGGGTACTGTGGGGCAGTGACTGTGACACGGCAGACTAGGCCAGAGCTAATAGACCGCATCATCACAGGACAGATGGCCGATCCGTACTTGCAGTCCTTGCGCGACAGAGTACTGTCGGGGGACCCAGGGGACTTCTCTTTCACAGACCAGGTGCTGCGCCTGAGGGGACGGTTGTGCGTTCCCAGAGACGAGGAGCTGTTAAGAGAGCTCCTGACTGAGGCACACGATTCCAGATTCACCATACATCCCGAAAACACGAAGATGTACCACGACTTGAGATGCGAGTTTTGGTGGAGGGGGATGAAGCAGGATGTGGGTGAATTCGTGCAGCAGTGCTTAGTGTGCCAGCAGGTGAAAGTCGAGCATCAGAGGCCTGCAGGGCCGCTACAGCCACTTCCAGTGCCAGAGTGGAAGTGGGAGAGCATCACCATGGACTTGGTGGTGGGCTTACCTGTTACCCAGCGAGGACACGACGCAGTCTGGGTAATTGTGGATAGACTGACGAAGACGGCACGATTCTTGCCGATCCGAGTCACTTTGGGACCAGCACAGTTGGCAGAGAGGTATATCCATGATATGGTACGACTACACGGAGTTCTGCGGGAGATCGTATCCGACCGGGATACCCGCTTTACATCCCAGTTTTGGGAAGAGTTTCAGCAGGCCCTGGGGACGCGGTTGAGGTTTAGTACGGCTTACCACCCCCAGACAGACGAACAGTCTGAGCGCACGATACAGACACTTGAGGACCTTTCGCGTGCCTGTGTACTGGACTGGAGGGGCTCTTGGGAGGAGCACCTGCCCTGGCGGAGTTTGCATACAACAACAGCTATCACTCGAGCATCGGCATGGCTCCCTACGAGGCTCTGTACGGACGGAGGTGTACGGCACCCTTGAGTTGGGTTGAGGTGGGGACCAAGTGGGAGGTTGGCCCCAAGTTGATCCGGCAGAGTTAGGAGGTAGTCGAGCAGATCCATAGGCGACTCCGCACTGTCAGGAACAGATAGAAGAGCTACGCAGATCGGAGACGTAGAGAGGTGCAGTTTGAGGTTGGGGACCATGTCTTCCTTCGTGTTTCACCCATGAAGGGCCTGCAGCGGTTTGGGGTGAGAGGGAAGCTCGCACCGAGGTTCGCGGGGCCCTTTGAGGTCCTGGAGCGGGTTGGACCCGTTGCTTACAGACTTGCCCTCCCTCCGCAGCTTTCTGGTGTGCACGATGTGTTCCACGTGTCCAACCTCAGGAAGTAGGTAGCCGACCCCAGTCACGTACTGAGTCACGAGAGCGTCGAGGTGGGCGATGACCTGACCTATCCCGAGCGGCCAGTGCAGATTCTAGACCAAGCCGTCCGCAGTTTGAGACGAAAGCAAGCACCCCTGGTAAAGGTTTTGTGGAGGAGCCAACGGTACGAGGAGGCTACCTGGGAGCCTGAGGCGGCAATGCGGGAACGGTACCCGGAGCTCTTCGCAGGTACGTCTTTTCGAACCGGCTTCGGTCATCTTTAAGTTTGTTATGGTTATTATGACTTTTTTCCCGCACCCTAGTTAGCGCAAGTTTCGGGGACGAAACTTCCTTTGAGTTTTTTATATTGTTACGAACGCGCAGCTTCAGACGTCTTTTAAGACGTCTGGGAGGTGGCCAAGACGTCGGACCAGACGTCTGGAACCCCTTCCAGACGTCTGGGATTCGATTTTTTTGCGGCACACGCAGTTTCGTCTGCGCGCCTGAGCGCGCAGACCTGCGAACGCACCCCCTCTCTTTTTCCCTCTCCCTCCTGCGGGCTCAGGCTGCGCCCCTCTCTCTCTCCCTCCCTCTCTCTCTCTCCCCGTGCGGCTTTAAAAAGCCTCTCCCTCACCCTCACCTCCTCCGCCCCATCTTCGTTTTCCAGCCGGTGCGTGAGTGCGAGTGCAAGCGAGCGACGGCAGTGACAGCCGCAGTGAGTGCGGGAGGAGGTGCTGCGTGAGGGAGGAGGTGCTCGGCCGTGAGGGCGAGCTTGCCGGGGCTGCTAGAGCCGGCCGGCGGGGGGAGCAGCAGACGCGGGGTGATGCGGGAGGCCTACTGCAGCTCGAGCAGCAGGCGGACGAGGCGAGGCACGGCCGTGCGTCGCGGACGGAGGGCGAGTCGCGCTCTGATTCTGGAAAATTTTCCAGAATCAGACATCTGGGCTTCAAACCAGACGACGGGGAGGACGTCTAGAGAACTGTCCAGACGTCTGAAAGGTGAGTTATTTCCGTCCTTCCTCCTTTTCTTCGACCGTCCGTACTGAGAGAGGAATGGGTACACGCAGGTTCTGAGATTCGCCATCCAACGCGAATCAGACGTCTGGCTGCAGTGTCAGACGACGAGAATGACTTCCAGACGTCCGGGGTGACCATCGGATGTCTGGGAACTAGGCCAGATGCCCCTGCAGGCTTCTGGACGTTTGAGAGACCACGCAGGACAAGGTACCATCTGATCCCATTTTTAAGACGTCTTTCCAGACGTCTGATTTTGTACTGTTTCGTCGTTTTCGACCCATTTAGGGCCCGTTCAGAGTCTGTTTTCCACATTTTGAGTTGCGTCCTGTTACGAACGCACGCCCCAGACGTCTTTTAAGATGTCTGGGAGGTGGCCCAGACGTCGGACCAGACGTCTGGGGTCACTTCCAGACGTCGGACCAGACGTCTGGGGTCATTTCCAGACGTCTGGAAATCAGTTATCTTGGCATGAGTTTCGTCTGCGCGTCTCAGCGTGCAGGCCTGCAGATATTCTCTTTCCCTCTCTCCTGCGGCTGCAGATTCTCTCTGCCGTGCTCCCTCTCTCCTCCTCGCGCGACCTTAAAAGGCAACGCCTCTCACTCACTTCCGTCATCACCGCCTCCTTCCTCTTCTCCTTCAGCCAGCGAGAGCGAGAGCGAGAGCGAGCGCGAGGGTGCAGGGCAGCGGCGGCAGCGGTGCACGTGGGAGAGGTACTCTGCCGTGAGGGCGAGCTCGCTGGGGCTGCTAGTGCCGGCCGGCGGGGGGTGCAGAGGGCGCGGGGCGACGCGGGGGGGACTGCTGCGGCTCGAGCAGCAGGTGCACGAGGCTCGGGGCGGCCAGGCGTCGCGAGCGGAGGGTGAGTCGCGCCCTGGTTCTGGGAACTTCTCCAGAATCAGACGTCTGGGCTGATAGCCAGACGGCGGGGGTGACGTCTGGAAGACCATCCAGACGTCTGAAAGGTGAGTTTTTTCGTCTTCTTCCTTCCTGTCGACTGATCTTACTGAGGGAGAGAGATGGGTGCCCACAGGTTCGGTGATTCGCCATCCAACGCGAATCAAACGTCTAGCTGTAGTAACAGACGGCGGGAGCGACCTCCAGACGTTCGGGGTGACCATCGGACGTCTGGGAACTAGGCCAGACGTCCCCGCAGGCTTCTGGACGTCTGAGAAACCACGCAGAACAAGGTAATTCTCTGATCCACTTTTTAAGACGTCTGGAAGAAGTTCCAGACGTCTGATTTTGCATAGTTTCGTCGTTTTCGACCCGTTGAGGGATCGTTCGGGTTCCGTTTTCCGCGTTTCGACTTGCGTTCTTTTCGGAATTAAATCCTCTACCCGTCTACAGTAGCAGTATACAGTTTTGAGACACTCCTTGTGTTTGATCCTTGTGATAGGATCCCGTTCCTTTGCAGTCTCGGGGGTCGCGGAGGCACGAGGGATTCCCGATCACGCCCCCAGTACTCCCGTTGTACCTGGTAGAGTGGCTTTTAAGTATAATCTGTTAAATTATGGAACCATAAATAAAACCTAGGACTTTGCATGAATCCTAGGAATGAGAAATAGATTGAATGATAGATCCTAGGTGTTGCATGAATCCTAGGGTTGGAAAACTAGATTGTATGATAGATCCTAGGATATGGCATGAATCCTAGGACGGGAAAACTAGTGGAATATATGAATACTGCAGTCTTGGAAAAATGGAAAGGAACAAATAGCTGCCTGAAATTGAATTAACAGCTGCCTGTTGAATAAATAAACGTGGTTGAGAACATGGATTGTAAGAACGTGAAACTGGAAAGTGAAACCCGGATGTTTTGAGTTAAAAAGATGAAACCCTATGGGGAATTAGGAGTGGAAGTCTTGGAAAGAGAAAGGAATGGAACTGAGATGTAGTTGTGTACTGTCTCTTGGGTACGTAGTACCAAGGGAAGTACCTGTACCTGTTTAGTGAAGAGTGGGGCCAGCCACCCCAGGGACCCGGGGTTAGGACCGGCCACTCTGTACCGACTTGCTGGCCCTCGTGTACGTAGTACCGAGGAGAGATACTAGTGTTAGGAGGGCACTAGCTACCCCACGGGCCCCGGGGTTTTGCTAGCCTCCTACACCGACTTGTTAGGCCCACTGGGGCAAACCAGGGTAGTCAGGCGAGGGTGCGCGGACTGTGGAGGGGCAAGGCCCCGGTTTGGTTACTGTGGAGGGGTTGGACCCCTGTTACTGAGAGGGCTCTACCCTGGGCTGGTTCCGTACTGTGCTTTGGGCGCACCCGTTAACGGAAACGACTGACCGCGTGCCAGTACGGGTTAGCTACCTATGCGTTTATCGCGTGTGCCGTAGTCACCGTTACGTCTGTCAGTGACCTTGGGGTGGTTGACCGAGGGTAGGATCACCACGGGGGACTCTCCCGGCCAGGAGAGCACCGCGTGCTACTTCTACTTTTTGGAAAAGACTGCAATTAAGAGCGTTCCCACGAGGAACATTCGAGATCAAGTGAAGGATCTGAGAAATAAATGAAATCGTGAGATAATTGAAAGACTTAAATAAAGAAAGTAACAGAACATAACAGCTACTGTACACTCTACTGTTTCTGTAGTTTTAGTTGCCACTCTACTCAGCGTTTTGCTAACGTGTTACACTCGTTACCTTTCAGGACCAGGTGTTGAGCAGCCAGGGTCAGCGGCTGCAGAGGACGCTGGGCCGAGTAGGGTCCAGTAGAGTTACCACTGTTCTCTTGTACCTCTTTTTGTTCTGTTATAGTGAGTAGTTCTTGTTTCCGCTGTACTTTTCTTTACCTGCAGTTCATATTATATTATGAATGTTGTTCTACTGTTGTGGTGGTATATACTGTAGTAGTTTCTTTCCTTACTGCTGTATTTTCTTACTGTTAGTTATATTCATGCTGAATGTGGTTTATTTTACTGCTCTTTTGGTTACTTCCTCGTTGGACGACTAGGTCTTGGGATTAGTTGAGTCGGTCCGATTCTCGTGTCTCGTAGGGACTCGGGAACCGGGTCGTTACAAGATGGTATCAGAGAAAGGTCGTCCCGAGAAGTGAATCAACTGACTGTAGAATAACCAATTCACATGTTTATAACTAGAGTAGCCACCACAACATATTTCTTGACATGAGCTCTTAGAAGTCTCGTTAGGTACCGTCTTTTTGACATTTTTCGTTTTGTTCGCGTCTCCTTACAGGAGATGCCTCGTCGCGGGACTGGCGAGACTGGCCACGGGCGCAGCCAAGGACGAGGTCGGCGAGGTGGACGTGCCATTGTTGACGTCTCGGTGGACCAGCCACCACTCCCGGGCATCCAGGCCCAGGACCTCGCCAGACTGATACGAGACATTGTACGAGAGGAGCTCCACCCACCGCCCCGAGCGCCTCCTCCTGGGGCGGCAGAGGGGGTGTCCTCTGTGGGACCACGTGATGGACACGGCGCTGGACACAAGGGGGAATGGGCCGCTGCCGCCTTCACCTTCCTCAGACACTTCTGTACACGAGGCACCTTCGCCTGGAGGTGCACCAGCACCTCCCCTACAGCGCCACTTCGAGCTTTTCGGGCAGTTCCGGAAGCTGAAGCCCCCCTCCTTCAAGGGGGATGAGGACCCGACCGAGGCAGAGGACTGGCTTGAGCAGTTGGAGAAGATCTTCGACACCCTTCGCCCCCCGGTGGAGTGCCGCGTGGCCTTTGCCACGTACCAGCTGGAGAGTGCGGTACACAGGTGGTGGAGGGCGGTCCGAGGACAGGAGAGGGACGAGCCGACATGGGACCAGTTCGTCACCCTCTTCTGTGAGCAGCACTTTCCCCAGACGTGGCAGGACCAGAGGAGGCGGGAGTTCCACACTCTCCGCCAAGGGACGATGACTGTGAGCGCGTACCGCACGCGTTTCTTGGAGTTGTCCCGCTTTGCAACGACAGCAGTAGCCACTGAGGAGGAGCGCCTTTGGAGGTTCACCGAGGGGCTCCGGCCTGCGATCCGGGGGTATGTCAAACCCCTGAAGCTGCCTACGTTTTCAAGAGTGGTAGAGGCAGCTATGACTTACGAGGAGACCAACCTGTCCGTGCGAGACACCGACAGCGGGCGGAAGAGGCCCTTCCAGCCAGACTTCTCACAGGGCCGGCGAGAACGGAGACACGTGGCGTCCGCAGGAGAGCCGTCACGTTCTGCAGGGCCATCAGTGGCCTTTGGAGGCCCTTGTAATGACACGATTCCCGAGTCCCTACGAGACACGAGAACCGGACCGACTCGACTAATCCCAAGACCTAGTCGTCCAACGAGGAAGTAACCAAAAGGGCAGTAAAATAAACCACATTCAGCATGAATATAACTAACAGTAAGAAAGTACAGCAGTAAGGAAAGAAACTTCTACAGTAGATACCACCACAACAGTAGAACAACATTTATCATACAACATGAACTGCAGGTAAAGAAAGTACAGCGGAAACAAGAACTACTCACTAAAACAGAAACGAAAGAGGTACAAAGACAGTGGTAACTCTACTGGACCCTACTCGGCCCAGCGTCCTCTGCAGCCACTGACCCTGGCTGCTCAACACCTGGTCCTGAGAAAGGTAACGAGTGTAACACGTCAGCAAAATGCTGAGTAGAGTGGAAACTAAAACTAAAGGCAACAGTAGAGTGTACAGTAGCTGTTATGTTCTATTACTTTCTTTGTTACATCTTTCAATTTTCTCGCTATTTCATTTATTCCTCAGATCTTTTACTTGATCTCGAATGTTCCTCGTGGGAACGATCTTGATTGCAGTCTTTTCCAAAAAGTAGAAGTAGCACGTGGTGCTCTCCTGGCCGGGAGAGTCCCCCGTGGTGATCCTACCCTCAGTCAACTACCCCAAGGTCACTGACAGACGTAACGGTGACTACGGCACGCGCGATAAACGCACAGGTAGCTAACCCGTACTGGCACGCGGTCAGTCGTTTCCGTTAACGGGTGCGCCCAAAGCACAGCACGGAACCAGTCCAGGGCAGAGCCCTCTCAGTAACAGGGGTCCAACCCCTCCACAGTAACCAAACCGGGGCCTTGCCCCTCCACAGTCCGCGCACCCTCACCTGACTACCCTGGTTTGCCCCAGCGGGCCTAACAAGTCGGTGTGGGAGGCTAGCAGAACCCCGGGGCCCGTGGGGTAGCTAGTACCTCCCTACACTAGTAGCTCTCCTCGGTACTACGTACACGAGGGCCAGCAAGTCGGTACAGAGTGGCCAGTCCTAACCCAGGGTCCTTGGGGCGGCTGGCTCCGCTCTTCACTAAACAGGGGGACAGTCGCTCTCCTTGGTACTCCGTACTCAAGGGCCAGCTTACTTCCCCAATACTATTCCATTCACTTTCCAGGAGTTCTACTCCTACTTCCCCGTAGGGTTCCATCCTTTTTACTCGAACATCCAGGTTTCACTTTCCAGTTTCACATTCTTACAACCCATGTTCTCAACCACGTTATTTGTTCACAACAGGCAGCTGTTAATTCAATTTAAAGGAAGCTTTATATCTCTTTCCATTTTCCAAGACCGCAGTATTATACATTCCACTAGTTTTCTCGTCCTAGGATTCATGCCATATCCTAGGATCTATCATACAATCTAGTTTTCCAGTCCTAGGATTCATGCAATGTCCTAGGTTCTATTTATGGCTCCATAATTTATCAGATATTATTAATAACTTAAAGCCACTCTACCAGGTACAACGGGAGTAATGGGGGCGTGATCGGGAATCCCGCGTGCCTCCGCGACTCCCAAGACTGCAACTGAACGAGGTCCTATCACAAGGGTCAAACACAAGGAGAGTCTCAAAATAGTGTATAGCTACTGTAGACGGGTAGAGGAATTAATTCTGAAAAGAACGCAACTCGAATCGCGGAAAACGGAACCCGAACGGGCCCTAAACAAGTCAAAAACGACGACACTGTGCAAAATCAGACGTCTGGAACTTCTTCCAGACGTCTTAAAAAGTGTATCAGAGAATTACCTATTCAGCGTGGTTGCCCAGACGTCCAGAAGTCTGAGGGGACGTCAGTCCTAGCTCCCAGACATCCGATAATCACCCCGGACGTCTGGAGGTCACTCCCGCCGTCTGGTACAACTGCCAGTCGTCTGATTGGCAAAGGATGGCGAATCAGCGAGCCTGCGCACAGCCAACTCCCTCCCTCAGTACGGCCAGTCGACAGGAAGGAAGAAGAAGGCGGAATACTCACCTTTCAGACGTCTGTATGGGCTTCCAGACGTCGCCCTCGTCGTCTGGCTATCAACCCAGACGTCTGATTCTGGAAATTTTTCCAGAATCAGGGCGCCGCTCGGCCTCCGCTCGCGATGCCGCCCGCGTCGCACCTCGCGCGTCTGCTGCTCAGACCGCAGCAGTTCCCCCCTCCGCGTCACTCCGCGCCCCCTGCGCCCTCCGCCGACCGGCCAAAGCCGCTCCGGCGAGCTCGCCCTCACGGCAGAGCTCCTCTCTCGCACGCCGCAACTCCTCCGCGCTCACTGCGGCCGCCGCTGCCGCCCTCGCGCTCGCGCTCACGCTCACGCTCACTAGCTGAAGGAGAAGAAGGAGGAGACGGTGGAGACGACGGGAGGGGAGGCGTGGCCTTTTTAAGGCCACACGAGGAGGAGGGAGAGACGCGGCAGAGCATCTGCAGCCGCAGAGAATCTCGGATATTCGCGGGCCTACGCGCTGAGGCGTGCAGACGAAGACTCGTGCCAAAATAACTGATTTGCAGACGTCTGGAAACGATCCCAGATGTCTGGTCAGACGTCTAGATGTGATCCCAGACGTCTTGTCCGACGTCTGGCCCACCTCCCAGACGTCTTAAAATACGTCTGGGGCACGCGCTCGTTACAATATATCAAACTCAAAGGGAGTTTCATCCCCGAAACTTGCGCCAACAAGGGTGCGGGAAAAGACGTCCAAATAACCATAACAAACTCAAAGAGGAACGAAGCCGGTCCGAAAAGACGTACCCGCGAAAAGCTCCGGGTACCGCTCCCGCATTGCCGCCTCAGGCTCCCAGGTAGCCTCCTCGTACCGCTGGCTCCTCCACAAAACCTTTACCAGGGGTACTTGCCTTCGTCTCAAACTGCGAACAGCTCGGTCTAGGATCTGCACTGGCTCTCGGGGTAGGTCAGGTCGTCGCTCACCTCAACGCTCTCGTGACTCAGTACGTGACTGGAAACGGCTACGTACTTCCTGAGGTTGGACACGTGGAACACGTCGTGCACACCAGAAAGCTGCGGGGGAAGGGCAAGTCTGTAAGCAACGGGTCCAACCCGCTCCAGGATCTCAAAGGGCCCCGTGAACCTCGGCGCGAGCTTCCCTCTCACCCCAAACCGCTGTAAGCCCTTCATGGGCGAAACACGAAGGAAGACGTGGTCCCCAACCTCAAACTGCACCTCTCTGCGTCTCCGATCCGCGTAGCTCTTCTGTCTGCTCCTGACAGTGTGGAGTCGTCTGTGGATCTGCTCAACTACCTCCTGACTCTGCCGGATCAACCTGGGACCAACCTCCCACTTGGTCCCCACCTCAACCCAACTTAAGGGTGCCGTACACTTCCGTCCGTACAGAGCCTCGTAGGGAGCCATGCCGATGCTCGAATGATAACTGTTGTTGTATGCAAACTCTGCCAGGGGCAGGTTGAGAATGACGTGGCGACAACTAGATTTTGTTATAGCGTTGTAGTACAGATAGTTATTGCCATCATTTCAAATATATAATTTTTTTACGCGGAAAATAAAGAGTTCCCGTGGTCGAACTCAGGGAGCAAGTTGTATTCTAGGGGTACAAATTCTTATTACAAAAATAAAGAGAGAGAGAGAGGGAGAGAGATGAAAATTTGGCTTCTTCTTCTCTTCTTTCTTCCTCTTTGTTTTCTCTTCTCTTTGGCTTTTGGTTTCTTCTTCTTTGTTTATCTCCTTGTGGTGTTCTTCTTCTGCCTTCTGTTCTTCAGATCTTCTTTTTACTTCTTTCTTCTGATCTCCTTCTCGTTCTCTTCTTCTGCTTTTGCTGTCAGGACGTCGTCTCTCCTTCTTTCTTCTTTTTCTTTCTGTCTTCTTTATCTGCAGCAGTGGTGATGTTCTTCTTCTTTCTTTTCTGCCTTCAGAGCGTCGTCTGATTTTCCACTCAGACGACTTAAGTCGCCGCTGCTACAGTGCTTCTTGGTGCTCCTTCCTTCAGTCTTCGTCAGCCTTCTTCTCTGCCATGCTTGTCTTCTTCTTTGCTTTCTCCTTCCTCTTTGCTTCGACCTGGCTGCTCTTCTTCCTTCAGTCTTCTTCTTCTTCTCTTCAACCCTTCCGCAGTCCCTTCACCTGTGCCTGCACACTCAAAGTTCCAATCAGAGATGGCAAAACCTACTCTACCCTCCCCCCCCCCCGCGTTTCTCTCTCACAGAAGCCGCTCTTAGGAAAGCTCTCCCAGAGCTGCCGGGTAGTCGGGTACGGGTCGCGCCTGGGTCCAG
This sequence comes from Thalassia testudinum, assembly GCA_037157565.1. Classification (NCBI taxonomy): domain Eukaryota; kingdom Viridiplantae; phylum Streptophyta; class Magnoliopsida; order Alismatales; family Hydrocharitaceae; genus Thalassia; species Thalassia testudinum. The sequence continues at coordinate 26,203,081 of JAZHRO010000054.1, read as the reverse complement.
GCCCACCGGCGTGCGTGGTGGGCGAGGAGTGCCAGACAAGTCGGGTCGGGTCGGCCGGATCTGCGTGATGAGCTCGCGGATGGGCCCGGTGAGACAGTGTGAGAGGGACCTCACCCCGTGTGCTGAGGCGATAAGCCTCCAGCACGTTTTCAATTTGTATCGCTGCGCCGCTCCAGAGCCTTCCGAGGTGGGACTAAATGTCCCACCCCAATTTGGCGCCTGCGTGGAGGAACCAGCTGGTAACTGCGGCTTTACGCGAGGCCCTCGCCCCTGCTGCAAACCTGGGGCTCTTCGCGAAGACACCCCACGCAACCTGGGAGCCTGATCTGGGCGTAGCGAGGCTGCAGCTGCAGGCGGAGGCAGCTCCTTCTGCACAGCAATGGCGGCGGAGGATGGGTGACCTGTTCACAGCAAAACGGCCTCTCGGCCTAATCAGAAGGTACCGGGAGCTTCGCCAGAGTGCAGCGAAGCTCGTGCGGGTGGTGGCAAGGCGTGGGGCGGCGTGCAAGGGCTGCCCTAGGTCGGACTGTGGGTCGGGAAGTGGGTGTGTTCGGTGGATTTGCAGAGGTCGGGTGGCAGGAATTGGAAGGGCGGAAATGGATCAGGGTGAGGAGGCGGAGATTATGTGCAGGTCGGCGAGCCGTGTGGGGTGCTGGAGTGATGGGAGCGGGTCGCCGGAGTGTGGTCGGAGGTGGAGAAGGTGAGGGCGATTGGTCGGAATCGAGGGCGACAGTAAGGGTTTAAAGTGAGGAAAAGGAAGAGGGGAGAAAGGTGAGAAGTTATACCTACTTAACAGGACCAGGAGGGGCCGGAACAGGCGACAGTCGTATCGACTGTCGCCGGAGAAGAAGCTGCCCAGAGGAAGGAGCGACGGCGAGGAGAGGGCTGGAGAGGCGCGCGCTGGGTGCGGCACGGCGCGGGAAGAGCAGGGGAAGGCAGCCCTGCTGCTGGTAGTGCAGCAGAACGACGAGGAGGAGGAGGGAAAAACCGCCGGAGCTGGAGGGCTTCCTGTCGGAGTGGGAAGAGAGTGAAAAGATGGTGTTTCTCCGTCAGGACCGAGCTTAGAAGAACGGCGGAGCGACGGGGGATATTTATAGGGGTCGAAACAGAGAGGAGGGCGGAGGGAGACGACGTGTCTCCCTCGCCGGAGGACACCGAAGGAAGGAGACCCATACCGTCCGTGCGTTCGCACGGCCGGTATGGTGGGTTGCAGCGACCAGGGGGGTGTTCCTGCGACGGCTGACGACGTAGGGCATCCCCATTTGACCAGGCAGGCCCTCCCCCTTCCTCTGCGCGGCGCCATGCTCCGCGCAGGGTCGCCGGAGCATGGTGCTGGCAGGTTTTGCAGGGAGGACCTGAATGTAAAGAACAAAGAAGAGTTAGGGGCCAAAATGCGAGGGTTCAAAGTTGAGGGGCAAAAAGTAAATGATGAGGATGAAAATGTAAAGTTGGTCAAGAAGGTTTCTTCTTAGGCTCAAGTTTTTATACGTGACTAATTAGGACCTAAGGATTCTGATGGTGAATTTTATTTCTAGATAAAACCTTGTTTGACTGGTCAATTTACGCAAAAACCCAAATTAAGTTATTAATTGGGCATGGTTCTCAATGTAGGTCAAAATGGGTTCCGAAGGCCAAATTGAAGGTTCTAAACCCTAGAGATTATTTTTCTATGAATTTTAGAGGGTTTATTCTATTTTTACTTTGCCTCGAACCTCATGAATTGAAGTGGGTTTGTTTTAAGGTTACAGATTATCATTTAGTTCCTTGGAATTGCTGTAGCCCTTATCAGATCATCCCACTTTCCTTCTTATTCGATTTGTTTGACCTATGTTTGGACCCTGTATGCAGATTATACTGGTAAAATTGCATTTTTACCCCTTATGACTTGTTTTCTCCTTAAACTCAGAATTCTCTAAGTTAAACCTTTCCTTGAGTTATGTAGGAGCTTTTATCCTTTGTATTAGGTCAAAATGAGCTAGTTATGGCTCATGATGAGGTTCTCATCATACCCCCATGCCTAGCTTTTGCCAGTCCCTTAGCAAAAACTTAAGGTTTCAACCCTTGTTCTAGACCATGAAGTTCTTAATAGCTTCAGATAAGTGCTTTTTCATTTAAACTTAGATTAGGTTAGAATGCTGACCATAGGCTTAAAAGGGTACTCTAGTACCAATCAAGATCCAAATCTGTCTAGCCTCAGCCTCAGTCCTTAGCAAAGGTTTTTAAGGCCTACAAGAACTAACTTAAGGACTATTGGATTTTGTGGTTAAAGCACCCGTGCTTGAAATGATTTTAGCCTTGGTTCAGTTCGCAGTGCGTTTTATAAGAGAGAGATAGAAAGAAGATTTTTCTGTTTGGAGAGTTTTCTCTCTCTTTTTCTTTTTAGTTCTAGCCTAGGATTGGCTTTTTAACACGGTCTGTATCAGATTCATTGCTCCCATCATCAATCCTCAAGGGTTCTTGGCGATCGATGCTTCGAGATAGCACTGCCCATGGCAACCCCCAGAACCCTGGCTATTCAGATTTCGAGATAATCCCATCCATGGTGTTCCGTGGCCGAATTCAGACCCTGGCAATTGACACTTCGAGATAATGCCCTCCATGGAATCTGAACCAGCAGGGTGCTTACATGCCCCCAGTAGGATATGTGAATATCCTAAGAGACAAGCACCGAGGAGATGATATTTTGTTACGCATCTTTAAGGGCATTTTCCACCTCTCCGCGCTGGGAACTCGTCCAAATCAACTTGTGTTGATCGGCCGTTCCTATTCTAGGTGTACTTTTCAGAATTTTTGCGACGCTTCTGCGTGATTTTGATTTTTACGCTTACTGAACCAGGCTGTGTGTGAGGTTAGGGTGCTTAGGTTACTGAGTCCCGTAAACCAAAAATTAGTTAATGAGGCCAAATACTCCCTAAGCCTTAGACCTAATACTTCAGCTTTTCATTTTCCTCAACCTCTTGAGGAGTGTCCAGATCTTAATGGGTACTAAGAGTCTGTCCAAGAATGCCTAAGGTTTGCGTTCTTACTAATCCCTTTGTGCACTTTTCAGTTATTTTCTTGAATGAGGTCTAGAACTTAGGTTAATTCCTTAGTTCCTTACTAATGACTATCACCTTTTCTCATAATTTTGTGCTCCTTTTTCATTTTGTTTCTTTTCTCCTTCTCCTTCACAAAATTTCCTTTCTCCTCTTATTCTTCTTTTTATTTTGAAAAATTTTTACCTTTTATGGTGTTTTTGGCATATGTGAATTTTTTTTGTTTTAAAACCTTTTCTTACAAGTTTTGCACTTTTATACCCCCCCATGCCTAAGATTTGCAATGTCCTCATTGTAACCTAGGGGGTTTTTATTCAACTTAGTCATACATTAGGACAGATGTTTTGATGAGTGAATGAGTCGGGGTGACTGTTGCGGACGAATTTTAATCTCAGATGCAAGCATCTGAGGTGGAGTCGACTGTCCTAAAGTGTGAACTTTAAGTGCGGCAAGGTGTCAGAAAAGGTTTTAGGTTTTCAAAGAGAATGACGGGCTGCCTCCCGTTGAGCGCTAAATTTGATGCCTTCAGCCAAGCAGGAAATGCGATGGAGAGGGGATGATCAAATTAGCAGAGTTTTGTAAGACAAGCACCTTGATTAAGAGCCTGGTTGGTCCAACCAGGTGCTTGTTCAGATTGACAGGCTGATGATGCAGCCCAAACCCAATCAATCTGGTGGGTTGATAGATGTAGATCAAAAGGTGTGGAACCCACCATATACTATGAAGCTCAGATGGATGTGGAAGTGTGAATGCAGGGTTTGGCTGAGTCGAATCAGCTTGGTCAGAGTAGGAACCCGTAGAATAATCAGTGATTGATGCAGGAACCCTACAGGGGTGATCAGAGAATGATAGAGCATGGTATGTAGTCTGATCAATGTTCGAAACCCGATGTGGAAATGCAATCGGCTCGGTGAGAGGTGAATCTGAATAGAAATTGAGTCCGGTTGCGGGTCGGGGTTGGGAAGAGGTTTTGATTAGTTCTGTGTGTGCAGACGAGGTGGCAACTGTGTATGAGGGCTCTTCTAGAAAGGAATGACAGGTGATTTTCTGTGAAGAGTCCTCTGGGTAACTATCAAATGCCTGAAGAGTGTCTGTAGGATGAAAGAAATCTGAATTGAGAAAAGATTTGAATTCTGGGTTGCAATCACTCTTGGCATTTTCTATTTTTGGTTCCTGAGGATCGAAAAGGAATGATTCTATGTTATCAGTGATCTCGGGAATCAGGACCTCACAGTCGGAGTCAGAGTCATGTGAACTGAGGTCGTAGATGGGCCTGGCGTGTTCAGGAAGGAAAGTCTCTCCGCAATTATAGTCAAATCTGAAATTGTCGGAGAGTTGGCGAAAATAAGATTCATGATCATGAATTCCACCACAGCAAAAATCATTAGACGTGGAATCAGCAGCCTGACTGGGTTCTAGCTTATATGTCAATTCTGGGTTCAAAAAGGTGTTCTGTCTAAGCTCAAGCTCAAAGCTGGTAGGATAGACCCAATTGAAATCCAACTCGTCCAACTCCTCAGTCTCTGTATCATAAATTGGCATGACTTTCAAAAAATCGATCAGATTTCCTGAAGATGTTGGAGAGGGGTATTTGATGAGAACCTCATCATGAGCCATAACTAGCTCATTTTGACCTAATACAAAGGATAAAAGCTCCTACATAACTCAAGGAAAGGCTTAACTCAGAGAGATTCTGAGTTCGCAAAGAAAATAGAAACTAAGGGGTAAAAATGCAATTTCACCAATCCAATCTGAAAACAGGGTAACTCAGGGTCCAAACATAGGTCAAAGAAACCTAATAAGAGGAAAAGTGGGATGAGATGATTCAATAAGGGCAACAGCAATTCCAAGGAATTAAATGACATCCTGTAACCCTAAAAACAAACCCACTTAAAAATACGAGGTTCGAGGCAGAGAAAAAAAATCAACTAAACCCTCTAAAATTCATAGAAAAATAATATCTAGGGTTTAGAACCTTCAATTTGGCCTTAGGAACCCATTTTAACCTACATTGAGAACCATGCCCAATTAACAACTTAATTTGGGTTTTTGCGTAAATTGACCGGTCAAACAAGGTTTAATCTGGAAATAAAATTCACCATCATAATCCTTAGGCACCAATTAGTCATGTATAAAAACTTGAGCCTAAGAGGAAATCTTCTTAACCAACTTTACACTTTGGTCCTCATTTATTTACTTTTTGGCCCTCAACTTTTGAACCCTCACATTTCTGCCCCTAACTCTCCTTCGTTCTTTGCATTCAGGTCCCTCCTGCCAAAACCTGACCAGCACCATGCTCCGGCGACCTTGCGCGGAGCATGGCGCCGCGCAGGGTAAGGGGGAAGGTCTGGCAAGTAAACCGGGGGTGCCCTGCGTCGTCAGCCGTCGCAGGGACACCCCCCTGGTCGCTGCAACCCACCATACCGGCCGTGCGAACGCACGGACGGTATGGGTCTCCATCTCCGGCGTCCTCCGGCGAGGGAGACACGTCGTCTCCCTCCGCCCTCCTCTCTGATTCTACCCAATAAGTACCCCCCGTCGCTCCACCGTTCAAGGGAGCTCGATCCTGACGGAGAAAGACCCCCACTTCCTCTCTTCCCACTCCGACAGGAAGCCTTCCAGCTCCGGCGGCCTCTCCTCTTCCTCCTCGTCGCTCTGCCGCACTACCAGCTGCAGGGTTGTCCTCCCTCGCTCTTCCCGCGCCGCGCCGCACCCAGCGCGTGCCTCTCCGGCCCTCTCCTTGCCGCCGCCCCTTCCCCCGGGCATCTTCTTCTCCAGCGACAGTCGATACGACTGCCGCCTTGCTCCAGCCCCTTTCGTCTTCGTAGCTAGGTCAGAACTTCTCCCCATCTCCCCCTCTTTCTTTTCCTCACTGTCTTTTATTTGATTAAACCCTCGACCGCTCCTGTCCACCATCACCCCCTTCGTCTCCGACCAAACTCCGGCGAGACGCCCCCATCGCTCCACAGCCTCACATGCCTCGCCGACCCTCACCGAACCTCCGCCTCATCACACTGAGCACCCCCCACCCCTCCACTGCCACTCCACACCTCCATAACGCTCCCCCAAACAAACCCATTTCTCCGGTTGCAGTCCGACCTAGGGCTGCCGCCAGACACCGCCTTGCGGCTTGCCGCACAGCTCAACTCCTTCGCCGCGCCACGGCGAAGGTTCCCCAGTAGTTTGATCAGGCCGAGAGGCCTTATTCGTGTCCGACAGGTTCTGAGGCTCGACCGCCATTGACGCCACATTGATGCAGCTTCTCCCGCGCTCCAGGCTTGAGGACTCCAGGTTTCCAGCTGCTGCGGATTACGGAGACTCCTGCGAAGGCAGCCAGCCAGCAACCGACGAAAATCGAAGCTGCAGCTGCAGAAGCAAGGCCGCGGTCCTCCAGCAGGCGCACGCGAGGAGAGGCCTCAGTTTAGTCCCACATTGGTAAGCCTAGCAACTCTTTCACCGTTTAAATTATTTTTGTGAATATGCCTTATCGCCTCAGCACACGGGGTGAGGTCCCCTTCACCCGCCCGATTACCCGGCCTCGTCCGCGCTCACGCCCCGCGGACCTGGCTCCGACCCGATTAGCCCGACCTGCACTCCTCGCCCACCACCGCACGTCGGTGGGCCTGGACCCGGGCGCGACCCGCGTACCCGATTTATCCGGTTGCTCTGGGAGAGCTTTCCTAAGAGCGAATTCTGAGAGAGAGTGACGCGGAGGGGGGGGGTAGAGTAGGTTTTGCCCACTGATGTAAACTTTGAAGTGTGCAGGCACAGGTAAACAAAGAAGAAGAACCGTGGAAGAAGAGAAGAAGAAGAAGGCCGACGAAGACTGAAAGAAGGTGGAGCACTGTAGCAGCGGCGATTTAAGTCGTCTAATTGGAAAATCAGACGACGCCCTGCAGTAAAAGGACTGTAGAGAAAGGAGAACGAAGAAGCCGTGCCGCTGAGCAAGGGACCGCAAGAAGAAAAGCTTTACAGCTGAGGCAGAAAGAAGAAAGAAGAAAGGAGAAGCTGAAGAAAGGCAAAACTGAAAGAAAAGAAGATGAGGAGCTCTGAAGAAGAGAAGAAATAAGAAGAACAGAAGGCAGAAGAAGAAGACCACCAGGAGCTAAACAAAGAAGAAAAACCAAAAGCCAAAGAGAAGAGAAAACAAAGAGGAAGAAAGAAGAAACCAAATTTTTATCTCTCCCTCTCTCTCTCTCTCTTTATTTTTGTAATATTTTTTTGTAATAAGAATTTGTATCTCTAGAATACAACTTGCTCCCTGAGTTCGACCTCGGGAACTCTTTTATTTCTGAGTAACAAATTGTATTAAACTGGTAATCACTTCTCTATACTATACTACGATGAAATAATAGAACTATAGAGGAAGGTCGTCACCAGTATTCATCAAATAGAGGCCCAGAATCATATTCTGTAAAAATTTGATCTTTCTCATAAGGGGCCTCATAATCTTCCCAATAAGTTTCAGATCTAGGTTCTAGGCTTAGGATGTGGGTAGAATTATTAGAACCTAAGTCCGAATAACCTTCGAGGGCCACGTTATCAAGATAAGGGGCGGAATTTATACCCTCAAAAGGTTCAGTTCTGATCTCATTATTGCAGGAGTTTTGGAATTCTAGGCTTGGCAATTCATGGTCTAAGTTTGGCTCATCATTGTGTTCTCCTGCAATATCCCAACCTAATTCAACATTGTCTTCTATCTGGGTTGGGATTTCACAACCACTTTGTGCCTCAGTCCCGAGATCTGGGAAACTGGATTGTTCCTTAATACTGTTCCAAGATGGTTCATCCTCTATTTCTGGTATATACGGGTATTTCTGGTTGATAATTTGTTCTACTGATTTCATCATTTCTACCCGTTTTATAAGGGCATCTTGGTGTTGTTCCCAAAGTACAGGATTTGTCAAGCATTGAAGGTATTCAGATTGGTGTAATTTTTCTATTTCAATGTATCCTGTCATGAGCATATCTCGGGTTGATCCTTTTGTAACTTCTGTCAATAGAATTTGGGCACAGTTTATGATGAAAGCTGTGGTTGTTGGGACATCAACCTGAATGTTTTCTATTGGTGTTGAGGGTTTACATTTGATTTCATAGAATTGAAGGGCATCCTCAATCATCTTATCTTTCATGGATCTCAGATATTCAGGTTTTTTTTTGAATGGTAGTCTTGCTAGGTAATTAGGCTGCATCTTTGAATCAGGTGGTGGGATCAAGATATAGAATCGAGGTTTGAATCAAGATGGAAGAAGGGGATTTTGTTCAGAATCAGAGGAAAGAGGGGCTATGTGAATGATTTCTGCAAAAACAAGGGAGCCGAGGCTTAGCCTCGGAGAGAGTGAATTTCTATAGGGGGTTTCATGGACTTCCTGCAAAATACTGAAGGACTGGATGAGATAAGCAGGTGCTGGACCCAATCGAGACACCCAAAAAATGTTGGGTGACTATAGAGGTTCGGGGCAGATGGACCCCTTGATCAGAAAGATCGTCCACCTGAGAATTACCTGGGCAGCCAGAGAGGGAGAGTCCCGCAAAGACCCCTACACGGTAGAGCGTCCCCACGGGTTACAGGGTTTCCCCCACCCGACCTCTCTTGTCACTGCGGTTCCAGGTAGACCAGAATGGAGATCTTGACCTCTTAAGTCTACCAATTTTTACTTTAAGATCAGGGTGCTTAAGGTTTCACTTGAACTTTTAGTTCTTTGAGTGTAAAGAGTGACCTAATTTAAGGTTGGTTGACCCAAGGGGGCAACTTTACCTCTTGTTTCCTTTGAGAGTTTTTGGGTCTTGTTTTTTAGGGTTCAAGTGTTTAGAGAGCCAATTGTTTTAGGTTTTCTTTGAATAGATATTTTCAGACAAGGGCTTGGGCACACTTCATTTGGTTTTCTCAATTCTTGCTTAAGGAGTGTGTCTCCAAATCCCTAGTGTTGGATCCTAGGTTGGCTCTACTTGGTCCAGTTAGCTCTTTGTTGGGTAATTAGGGCTCAGTCAAGAAGGTGTTAGCCCTTAGGTACCCTTAATAGTGTGCAGGAATATTGCGTTGAAAACATGCAACTTTTGATGGTTTACTAAGTATAGAAGACAGGTTAGACCTATATTGCTTGTTTTTTTCTTTTCTTCCTCTTTAGAATTTAGGGATTGAGAGGATAGAATTTTACCTGTCCTTGGAGTGGTTGTCGTGCGGTTGCTTGTCTTCTCGATTTTCTTGTATCTGCACAACAAAGGAGAGATTGTTAGCAATGTAAAAACAGGAATTTGATTATCTCTAGAATAGCCGTTGCTCCCCGACAACGGCGCCAACTGAGAATGACGTGGCGACAACTAGATTTTGTTATAGCGTTGTAGCACAGATAGTTATTGCCATCATTTCAAATATATAATTTTTTTACTCGGAAAATAAAGAGTTCCCGAGGTCGAACTCAGGGAGCAAGTTGTATTCTAGGGGTACAAATTCTTATTACAAAAATAAAGAGAGAGAGAGGGAGAGAGATGAAAATTTGGCTTCTTCTTCTCTTCTTTCTTCCTCTTTGTTTTCTCTTCTCTTTGGCTTTTGGTTTCTTCTTCTTTGTTTATCTCCTTGTGGTCTTCTTCTTCTGCCTTCTGTTCTTCAGATCTTCTTTTTACTTCTTTCTTCTGATCTCCTTCTCGTGCTCTTCTTCTGCTTTTGCTGTCAGGACGTCGTCTCTCCTTCTTTCTTCTTTTTCTTTCTGTCTTCTTTATCTGCAGCAGTGGTGATGTTCTTCTTCTTTCTTTTCTGCCTTCAGAGCGTCGTCTGATTTTCCACTCAGACGACTTAAGTCGCCGCTGCTACAGTGCCGCTCGGTGCTCCTTCCTTCAGTCTTCGTCATCCTTCTTCTCTGCCTCGCTTGTCTTCTTCTTCTTTGCTTTCTCCTTCCTCTTTGCTTCGACCTGGCTACTCTTCTTCCTTCGGTCTTCTTCTTTTCTCTTCAGCCCTTCCGCAGTCCCTTCACCTGTGCCTGCACACTCAAAGTTCCAATCAGAGATGGCAAAACCTACTCTACCCTCCCCCCCTACCCCCCGCATTTCTCTCTCACAGAAGCCGCTCTTAGGAAAGCTCTCCCAGAGCTGCCGGGTAGTCGGGTACGGGTTGCGCCCGGGTCCAGGCCCACCGGCGTGCGTGGTGGGCGAGGAGTGCTAGACAAGTCAGGTCGGGTCGGCCGGATCCGCGTGATGAGCTCGCGGATGGGCCCGGTGAGACGGTGTGAGAGGGACCTCACCCCGTGTGCTGAGGCGATAAGCCTCCAGCACGTTTTCAATTTGTATCGCTGCGCCGCTCCAGAGCCTTCCGAGGTGGGACTAAATGTCCCACCCCAATTTGGCGCCTGCGCGGAGGAACCAGCTGGTAACTGCGGCTTTACGCGAGGCCCTCACCCCTGCTGCGAACCTGGGGCTCTTCGCGAAGACACCCCACGCAACCTGGGAGCCTAATCTGGGCATAGCGAGGCTGCAGCTGCAGGCGGAGGCAGCTCCTTCTGCACAGCAATGGCGGCGGAGGACGGGTGACCTGTTCACAGCAAAACGGCCTCTCGGCCTAATCAGAAGGTACCGGGAGCTTCGCCAGAGTGCGGCGAAGCTCGTGCGGGTGGTGGCGAGGCGTGGGGCGGCGTGCAAGGGCTGCCCTAGGTCGGACTGTGGGTCGGGAAGTGGGTGTGTTCGGTGGATTTGCAGAGGTCGGGTGGCGGGAATTGAAAGGGCGGAAATGGATCAGGGTAAGGAGGCGGAGATTATGTGCAGGTCGGTGAGCCGTGTGGGGTGCTGGAGTGATGGGAGCGGGTCGCCGGAGTGTGGCCGAAGGTGGAGAAGGTGAGGGCGATTGGTTGGAATCGAGGGCGACAGTAAGGGTTTAAAGTGAGGAAAAGGAAGAGGGGAGAAAGGTGAGAAGTTATACCTACTTAACAGGACAAGGAGGGGCCGGAACAGGCGACAGTCGTATCGACTGTCGCCGGAGAAGTAGCTGCCCAGAGGAAGGAGCGACGGTGAGGAGAGGGCTGGAGAGGCGCGCGCTGGGTGCGGCGCGGCACGGGAAGAGCAGGGGAAGGCAGCCCTGCTGCTGGTAGTGCGGCAGAACAACGAGGAGGAGGAGGGAAAAATCGCCGGAGCTAGAGGGCTTCCTGTCGGAGTGGGAAGAGAGTGAAAAGATGGTGTTTCTCCGTCAGGACCGAGCTTAGAAGAACGGCGGAGCGACGGGGGATATTTATAGGGGCCGAAACAGAGAGGAGGGCGGAGGGAGACGACGTGTCTCCCTCGCCGGAGGACACCGAAGGAAGGAGACCCATACCGTCCGTGCGTTCGCACGGCCGGTATGGTGGGTTGCAGCGACCAGGGGGGTGTTCCTGCGACGGCAGACGACGTAGGGCATCCCCATTTGACCAGGCAGGCCCTCCCCCTTCCTCTGCGCGGCGCCATGCTCCGCGCAGGGTCGCCGGAGCATGGTGCTAGCAGGTTTTGCAGGGAGGGCCTGAATGTAAAGAACGAAGAAGAGTTAAGGACCGAAATGCGAGGGTTCAAAAGTTGAGGGGCAAAAAGTAAATAGATGAGGACCAAAATGTAAAGTTGGTCAAGAAGGTTTCTTCTTAAGCTCAAGTTTTTATACGTGACTAATTAGGACCTAAGGATTCTGATGGTGAATTTTATTTCTAGATAAAACCTTGTTTGACTGGTCAATTTATGCAAAAACCCAAATTAAGTTATTAATTGGGCATGGTTCTCAATGTAGGTCAAAATGGGTTCCGAAGGCCAAATTGAAGGTTCTAAACCCTAGAGATTATTTTTCTATGAATTTTAGAGGGTTTACTTTGCCTCGAACCTTGTGAATTGAAGTGGGTTTGTTTTAAGGTTACAGATTATCATTTAGTTCCTTGGAATTGCTGTAGCCCTTATCAGATCATCCCACTTTCCTTCTTATTCGGTTTGTTTGACCTATGTTTGGACCCTGTATGCATATTATACTGGTAAAATTGCATTTTTACCCCTTATGACTTGTTTTCTCCTTAAACTCAGAATTCTCTGAGTTAAGCCTTTCCTTGAGTTATGTAGGAGCTTTTATCCTTTGTATTAGGTCAAAATGAGCTAGTTCTGGCTCATGATGAGGTTCTCATCATAGGTGCTCCTCCCAAGAGCCCCTCCAGTCCAGTACACATGCACGCAAAAGGTCCTCAAGTGTCTGTATCGTGCGCTCAGACTGTCCGTCCGTCTGGGGGTGGTAAGACGTGCTAAACCTCAACCTTGTCCCCAAAGCCTGCTGAAACTCAGCCTAAAACTGGGACGTAAAGCGGCTATCCCGATCAGATACGATCTCCCGCGGAACTCCGTGTAGTCGTACCACATCACGGATATACCTCTCTGCCAACTGTGCTGGTCCCAAAGTGACTCGGATCGGCAAGAATCGCGCCGTCTTCGTCAGTCTATCCACTATTACCCAAAATGCATCGTGTCCCCGCTGGGTAACAGGTAAGCCCACCACCAAGTTCATGGTGATGCTCTCCCACTTCCACTCTGGCACTGGAAGCGGTTGAAGCGGCCCTGCAGGCCTATGATGCTCGGCTTTCACCTGCTGGCTCACTAAGCACTGCTGCACGAACTCACCCACATCCCGCTTCATCCCTCTCCACCAAAACTCGCGTCTCAAGTCGTGGTACATTTTCGTGTTTCCAGGATGTATGGTGAATCTGGAACCGTGTGCCTCAGTCAGGAGCTCTCTCAACAGCTCCTCGTCTCTGGGAACGCACAACCGTCCCCTCAAGCGTAACACCTGGTCTGTGAAAGAGAAGTCCCCTGGGTCCCCTGATAGTACTCTGTCGCGCAAAGACAGCAAGTACGGATCGACCATCTGTCCTGTGATGATGCGGTCTATCAGCTCTGGCCCGGTCTGCTGTGTCACCGTCACTGCCCCACAGTACCCTCGTAACTCTAGAGGTCGCCAACTGCCCACCTCCTCTAAAAGGCTCCAACTTTGTAACTGTAGACTGGCCAAGCGTGCGGGCGCCTTACAGCTCAAAGCGTCAGCCACCACATTGGCCTTTCCCGGGTGGTAGGAGATGCTGCAGTCGTAGTCCTTCAGGAGCTCCAACCAACGTCTCTGTCTCATGTTGAGCTCCTTCTGGTCAAAAAGATATCTGAGGCTCTTGTGATCAGTAAAAATCTCGAAGGTCTCACCGTACAAGTAGTGCCTCCATGTCTTCAGCGCGAAGACAACAGCTACCAACTCTAGGTCGTGGGTAGGGTAGGTATGCTCATGGGGATTCAGTTGCCGTGAAGCGTAAGCGACCACGTGACCCTTTTGCATGAGCACACCTCCTAACCCCTGCAAGGAAGCGTCCGTGTACACAACGAACCTGCCACTACTGTCAGGGATGGTGAGCACGGGAGCCGAGGTCAACCTCTCCTTCAGCTCCAGAAAACACGCCTCACAGGCGTCTGTCCAACCGAAAGGCACGTCCTTCCGGGTCAACTGTGTCATAGGACGCGCAATCTGTGAAAATCCTCTGATGAACCATCTGTCGTAACCTGCCAGTCCCAGGAAACTACGAATCTCAGTGACTGAACGCGGTCTCTCCCACCTGAGCACTACCTCGACCTTGGCGGGGTCCACCGCCAGGCTGTCACCAGAGATCACATGACCCAAGAAGGTCACCTCCCTCAACCAGAACTCGCACTTGCTGTATTTGGCGTACAGCCTGCGTCGTCTCAGAGTGTCCAGAACCATCCACAAGTGTTGTCCGTGCTGCGTTCGATCTCTAGAATAGATGAGTACATCATCTATGAAAACCACCACGAACTGGTCCAAGTACGGTCTAAACACCCGGTTCATCAGGTCCATGAAAGCAGCAGGGGCATTGGTCAGCTCAAACGGCATGACCAAGAACTCGTAGTGTCCGTACCGGGTGCGGAAAGCTGTCTTGGAGACGTCGGCCTCCCTGATCCTTAACTGGTGGTATCCAGACCTCAAGTCTATCTTGGAAAACACCGTGGCACCCCGCAACTGGTCAAACAAATCGTCGATCCTCGACAGCGGATATCTGTTCTTGATGGTGACCCTATTCAGCTGTCGGTAGTCCACACAAAGGCGTAGGGTCCCATCCTTCTTCTTCACAAACAGTACTGGGGCTCCCCAGGGAGACGCACTGGGCCTCACGAAACCTTTCTCCAAAAGGTCCTGCAACTGGGACTTGAGCTCTCGCAACTCAAACGGTGCCATTCTGTATGGCGCGGCGGAGATGGGGCTGGTCCCTGGTACTAGTGAGATCTCAAACTCGATCTCGCGCTCGGGCGGTAGTCCTGGTAACTCGTCTGGAAACACGTCGGGTTACTCTCTGACCATCGGGATGCTCTGGAAGTATGCCACGGGGCTGGGCTCTGCCACCACACAAGCTAGGAAGCCATCACACCCCTGGCTCAAAAGTCTCGCCGCCCGAAGTGCCGATATGCACCTGAAACCTCTGTCCACTAGTGAAGTGCGACAACCGGGTTTTGGTTTTGTTATAACGTTGTAGTATAGCCGGTTATTACCAACATTTCAAATATATAAAATTTTTTACTCGGAAAATAAAAGAGTTCCCGAGGTCGAACTCAGGGAGCAAGTTGTATTCTAGAGATATACATGTTTCTTTTACAAAATAAAGAAAGAGAGAGGGAAAGAATTTGTTGTTCTCTTTGTTTTCTCCTCGTAATGTTCTTCTTTCTTTCTTTCTTCAGATCTCCTTCTTCTTCTTCTTTGTTCTGCAGAGGTGATGCTCCTCTTCAGATCTCCTTCTTCTTCTTCCTTGGTTTCTGTCTTGGCTTCTCTTCTTCTTTTTCTGCAGTCTCTTCTGTGAAGGCTTCTTCTTCCTTGGCTCTACTGTACTTCTTCTCTGCAGCCTTTGCTCAGCCTCTTCTTTAGAGTTTCTTCTTGTTTTTCCTCCCTGCGGCTAAGTGTCAGCTTCTTCTTTTCTTTTTCAGCCAGGGACGTCACGCGAAGCTTTCTTCCTTAGCTGCTTCAGGCCGTCGTCTGATTTCCAAATCAGACGACTTAACCACCTGTTACTACAGTTAGCTTCCTTCTTCCGCGGGTCTTCTTCTTCGCCTGTGCCTGCACACTTCAGAGCTTTTCGTCAGAGGCAAAACCTACTCTACCCTCGCCCCCCCGCGTCTCTCTCTCCCTCTGAAACCACTCTTGGGAAAGCTCTCCCAGAGCTACCGGGTAAGCAGGTTCGGGTCAGGCCCGGGTCCAGGCCAACCGGCGTGCGTGGTGGGCGAGGAGTGCAAGTCAGTCTTGAGTCGGGTCGGGTCGGTTCGGGTCAGGTCCGCGGGGCGTGAGCGCGAACGAGACCGGGTAACCGGGCGGGTGAAGGGGACCTCACCCCGTGTGCTGAGGCAGTAAGCCTTCAGCACTTTTGCATCTTATGTCGCTGCGGCTCTTCAGGCGTTTCCGAGGTGGGACTAAATGGCCCACCTCAATTGCGCGCCCGCAGCGGGGAATTCAGCAGGAGATGGCGGCGTCACGCGAGGCTTTCTTCCTTAGATGCGAACCTGGTGTTTTGCCAAAACTCCTCGCAAGGCCTGGGAGTTGAATCTGGGCTTGGCGCTGAGCGTGGCGCGCCTGTAGCTGCAGGCGGAAGCAGTTCCTCCTGCGCGTCAATGGCGGCGGAGGTCGGGTGGCCTGTTCACAGGAAAACGGCCTCTCGGCCTAATCAGAAAGTGCCAGGAGCTTCGCCAGGGTGCGGCGAAGCTCGTGTGGGTGGTGGCGAGGCACGGGGCAGCGTGCGAGGGCTGCCCTAGGTCGGACTGTGGGTCGGAGGATGGGTCTGTTCGGTGGGGTTGCAGAGGGTGATGTGGGGGGAGTGGCAGGGCGGAGGTTGATCAAGGTGAGGAGGCGGAGGTCCTGCGGTGGTCGGCGAGCCGTGTGGGTCGCTGAGGTGATGGGAGCGGCTCGCCGGAGGGTGGTCGGAGACGAAGGGGGTGACGATGGTCAGGGTCGGTCGAGGGCTTAATTGAATAAATTGAAAGCGGGGAAAGAAAGAGGAGAAGAAGGGGAGTAGTTCTAACTTACTTGCAGGGACGAAGGGGGAGGAACAGGGCGACAGTCGTATCGACTGTCGTCGGAGAAGACGATGCCCAGTGGGGGGAGGACGACGGTGACGACGGGGCAGAGGCAGCGCGCGCCGATATTGCGCGACGCGGGAAGAGCAGGGGAAGAAGTCTCTGCTGCTGGTATTGCGGCGGAGCGAAGAGGAGGAGGAGGAAGAACCGCCGGAGCTGGTGGGCGTCTGCCGGAGTGAGAAGAGAGGAAAGTTGGGGGTTTTCTCCGTCAGATCCAGGCTGCCCTGGTCGGTGGAGCAACGGGGGGTATTTATAGGGATCAAACAGGGAGGAAGGCAGAGGGAGACGACGTGTCTCCCTCGCCGGAGGATGGTCGGAAACAAGAACCCATACCGTCCGTGCGTTCGCACGGCCGGTATGGTGGGTTACAATGACCAGGGGGTGTCCCTGCGACGGCTGACGACGCAGGGCACCCCCGGTTTACTTGCCAGGTCCCCCACCTCACCCTGCGCGGCGCCATGCTCCGCGCAAGGTCGCCGGAGCATGGCGCCGGAGCATGGTGCTGGCAGGTTTTGCAGGGGGGACCTGATCGCAAAGAACGAAGGAGAGTTAGGGGCCAAAATGCGAGGGTTCAAAAGTTGAGGGCCAAAGAGTAAATATATGAGGACCAAAGTGTAAAGTCGGTCAAGGAGGTTTCTTCTTAGGCTCAAGTTTTTATACATGACTAATTAGGACCTAAGGAATCTGATGGTGAATTTCATTTTCATATTAAACCTTGTTTGACCGGTCAATTTGCGCAAAAACCCAAATTAAGTTATTAATTGGGCATGGTTCTCAATGTAGGTCAAAATGGGTTCTAAAGGCCAAATTGAAGGTTCTAAACCCTAGAGATTATTTTTCTATGAATTTTAGAGGGCTTATTCTATTTTTACTTTGCCTCGAACCTTGTGAATTGAAGTGGGTTGTTTTAGGGTTACAGATTATCATTTAGTTTCTTGGAAGTGCTGTAGCCCTTGCTAGATCATCTCATCCCACTTTTATTCTTATTAAGCTGCTTTGACCTATGTTTGGGCCCTGAATTACCCTGTATGCAGATTATACTGGTAAAATTGCACTTTTACCCCTTATGACTTGTTTTCTTCTCAAACTCAGAATTCTCTGAGTTAAGCCTTTCCTTGAGATATGTAGGAGCTTTTATCCTTTGTATTAGGTCAAAATGAGCTAGTTATGGCTCATGATGAGGTTCTCATCATACCCCCATGCCTAGCTTTTGCTAGTCCCTTAGCAAAAACTTAAGGTTTCAACCCTTGTTCTAGACCATGAAATTTTTAATAGTTTTAGATAAGTGCATAGATTAGGTTAGAATGCTGACCATAGGCCTAAAAGGTACTCTAGTACCAATCAAGATCCAAATCTGTCTAGCCTTAGCCTTAGTCTTTTAGCAAAGGTTTTTAAGGCCCACAAGAACTAACCTAAGGTTTATTGGACTTCGTGGTTAAAGCACCCGTGCTTGAAATGATTTTAGCCCTGGCTCAGTTCGCAGTGCGTTTTGTAAGAGAGAAATAGAAAGTTTTTCTGTTTGGAGAGTTTTCTCTCTCTTTTTCTTTTTAGTTCTAGCCTAGGATTGGCTTTTCAACACGGTCTGTATCAGATTCCTTGCTCCCATCATCAATCCTCAAGGGTTCCTGGCGATCGATGCTTCGAGATAGCACCGCCCATGGCAACCCCTGGAACCCTGGCTATTGAGATTTCGAGATAATCCCATCCATGGTATTCCGTGGCCGAATCCAGATCCTGGCAATTGACACTTCGAGATAATGCCATCCATGGAATCTGAACCAGCAGAGTGCTTACATGCCCCCAGTAGGATATGTACATATCCTAGGAGACAAGCACCGAGGAGATGATATTTTGTTACGCATCTTCGAGGGGATTTCCCGCCTCTCCGCGCTGGGAACTCGTCCAAATCAATCTTGTGTTGATCGGCCGCTCCTATTCTAGGTGATCTTTTCAGATTTTTGCGACGCTTCTGCGTGATTCTGATTTTTACGCTTACTGAACCAGGCTGTGTGTGAGGTTAGGGTGCTTAGGTTACTAAGTCCCGTAAACCAAAAATTAGTTAACGAGGCCGAATACTCCCTAAGCCTTAGACCTAATACTTCAGCTTTTCATTTTCCTCAACCTCTTGAGGAGTGTCCAGATCTTAATGGGTACTAAGAGTCTATTCAAGAATGCCTAAGGTTTGCATTCTTACTAATCTTATTATGCACTTTTCAGTTATTTTCTTGAATGAGGTCTAGAACTTAGGTTAATTCCTTAGTTCCTTACTAATGACTATCAACTTTTCTTATAATTTTGTGCTCCTTTTTCATTTTGTTTCTCTTCTCCTTCTCCTTCAGAAAATTTCCTTTCTCCTCTTTTCCTCTTATTCTTTTTCAAAAATTTTTAATTTTTATGGTGTTTTTGGCATATGTGAATTTTTTGTTTGAAACCTTTTCTTACAAGTTTTTGCACTTTCCTACCCCCCCATGCCTAAGATTTGCAATGTCCTCATTGTAACCTAGGGGTTTTTATTCAACTAAGTTCATACATTAGGATAGCTGTTTTGATGGGTGAATGGGTTGGGGTGACTGTTGCGGACGATTTCTAATCTTAGATGCAAGCACCTGAGGTGGGGTCGGCTGTCCTAAAGTGTGAACTTCAAGTGCAAAAAGCTGTCAGAAGAAGTTTCAGGTTTTCAAAGAGAATGACGGGCTGCCTCCCGTTGAGCGCTAAATTTGATGCCTTCAGCCAAGCGGGAAATGCGATGGAGAGGGGATGGTCAAATCAGTGGAGTTTTGTACGACAAGCACCTTGATTAAGAGCCTGGTTGGTCCAACCAGGTGCTTGTTCAGATCAACAGGCTGATGATGCAGCCCAAACCCAATCAATCTGGTGGGTTGATAGATGTGGATAAAAAGGTGTGGTGCCCACCATAAACTATGAAGCTCAGATGGATGTGGAAGTGTAAACGCAGGGTTTGGCTGAGCCGAATCAGCCTGGTCAGAGTAGGGACCCGTAGGATAATCAGTGGTTGATGCAGGAACCCTACAGGGGTGATCAGAGAATGATAGAGCATGGTATGTAGTCTGATCAATGTTCGAAACCCGATGTGGAAATGCAATCGGCTCGGTGAGAGGTGAATCTGCATAGAAATTGAGTCCGGTTGCGGGTCGGGGTTTGGGAGAGGTTTTGATCCGTTCTGTGTGTGCGGACGAGGTGGCCATTGTGTACGAGGGCTCTTCTAGAAACAGATGATAGGTGGTTTTCTGTAGAGAGTCCTCTGGGTAACTATCAAATGCCGGAAGAGTGTTTGTAGGATGAAAGGAATTGGATTCGAGAAAAAATTTGGATTCTTGGTTGCAATCACTCTTGGCATTTTCTATTTTTGGTTCCTGAGGATCGAAAAGGAATGATTCTGTGTTATCGGTGATCTCGGGAATCAGGACCTCAGAGTCAGAGTCAGAGTCATGTGAACTGAGGTCGTAGATAGGCCTGGCGTGTTCAGGAAGGGGAATCTCTCCGCAATTATAGTCAGATCTGAAATTGTCGGAGAGTTGGCGAAAATGATCATGAATTCCACCACAGCAGAAATCATCATATGTGGAATCAGCAGCCTGACTGGGTTCTAGCCTATATGTCAATTCTGGGCTCAAAAAGGTGTTCTGTTCAAGCTCGAAGCTGGTAGGATAGACCCCATTAAAACCTTGCTCATCCAACTCCTCAGTTTCTGTATCATAAATTGGCATGTTTTCTGAAAAATCGATCAGATTTCCTGAGGATGTTGGAGAGGGATATTCATTAAATAGAGGCCCGGAATCATATTCTGTAAAAATTTGATCTTTCGCATAAAGGGCCTCATAATCTTCCCAATAAGTTTCAGATCTAGGTTCTAGGCTTAGGATGTGGGTAGAATTATTAGAACCTAAGTCTGAATAACCTTCGAGGGTCACCTTATCAAAACAAGGGGTGGAATTTATACCCTCCAGAGGTTCAATTCTAATCTTGTTATTGCAGGAGTCTTGGAGTTCTAAGCTTGGTGATTCATGGCCTAGGGTTGGCTCAGCATTGTGTTCTCCTGCAATATCCCAACCTAATTCAACATTGTCTTCTATCTGGGTTGGGATTTTACAACCACTTTGTGCCTCAATCCCGAGATCTGGGAAACTGAATTGTTCCTTAATACTATTCCAAGATGGTTCATCCTCTGTTTCTGGTATATACGGGTATTTCTGGTTGATAATTTGTCTTACAGATTTCATCATTTCTACCCGTTTTATAAGGGCATCTTGGTGTTGTTCCCAAAGTACAGGATTTGTCAAGCATTGAAGGTATTCAGATTGGTGTAATTTTTCCATCTCAATGTATCCTGTCATGAGCATATCTCGGGTTGATCCTTTTGAAATTTCAGTCAATAGAATTTGGGCACAGTTTATGATGAAAGCTGTGGTTGTTGGAACATCAACCTGAATGTTTCCTATTGGTGTTGAGGTTTTTTCTTCTTTTTCATAGAATTTTATGGCATCCTCGATCATTTTATCTTTCATAGATCTCCGATCTTCAGGTTTCTTGAATGGTAGTCTTAGGTGGTTTGGCTGCATATTTGGATTAGGTGGTGGAATCAAGATGTGGAATTAAAGGCTTCGATGTAGACTCATGTTGTGCCAAGATGGAAGAAGGGAGTATCAGAGGAAAGATTAATGTGGTGGTGCTGCATAAACAAGGGAACTGAGGCCTAACCTCAGGGCAAGTGAATTCCTAAAGGAGGATTCAAGGACCTCCTTCCAAGCATATACTGAAGGATGTGATGAGATTAAAAGGTGCTGGACCCAATCAAGACACCCAAAAAATGTGTTGGGTGACTATAGAGGTGCGGGGCAGATGGACCCCTTGATCAGAAAGATCGTCCACCTGAGAATTACCTGGGCAGCCAGAGAGGGAGAGTCCCGCGAAGACCCCTACACGGTAGAGCGTCCCCACGGGTTACAGGGTTTCCCCCACCCGACCTCTCTTGTCACTGCGGTTCCAGGTAGACCAGAATGGGGATCTTGACCTCTTAAGTCTACCAATTTTAAGATCAGGGTGCTTAAGGTTTCACTTGAACTTTAGTCTTTTTAAGTGCAAAGAGTGACCTAATTTAAGGTTGGTTAACCCAAAGGGGTCAACTTTTCCTTTTGTTTTCTTTGAGAGCTTTTTGGGTCCTTTCTTTTAGGGTCCAAGTGTTTAAAGAGAGAGCCAATTGTTTAGGATTTTTCTTGTTAATTATTTTCAATCAATGGCTTGGGCACACCTCTTTTGGATTTCCTCAATTCTTGATTAAGGGGTGTGTCTCTACTGAAATCCTAATGTTTGACCTTATGTTGGCTCTACTTGGTCCATTTAACTCTTTGTTGGGCAATTAGGGCTCAAGCAAGAATGTGTTAGCCCTTAAATACCCTTAATAGTGTGCAGGAGTGATGAGTTGAAAACATGCAACTCTTTATGGTTACTAAGTATGGAAGACAGGTTAGCCCTATATTGCTTGTTCTTTTCTTTTCTTCCTCTTTAGAGTTTAGGGGTTAATAGTGAGAGGAAAAATTTACCTGTCTTCGGAGTGGTTGTCGTGTGGTTGCTTGTCTTCTTGAGTTCCTGTAGCTGCACAAAAGAGAGGAGATTATCAGAAATTAAAAGAAACAGGAATGTTTACCTCTAGAATAGCCGTTGCTCCCCGGCAGCGGCGCCAAAATGAAGTCGGTTCGTTTGATGACCGGGTTTTGGTTTTGTTATAACGTTGTAGTATAGCCGGTTATTACCAACATTTCAAATATATAAAATTTTTTTACTCGGAAAATAAAAGAGTTCCCGAGGTCGAACTCAGGGAGCAAGTTGTATTCTAGAGATATACATGTTTCTTTTACAAAATAAAGAAAGAGAGAGGGAAAGAATTTGTTGTTCTCTTTGTTTTCTCCTCGTGATGTTCTTCTTTCTTTCTTTCTTCAGATCTCCTTCTTCTTCTTCTTTGTTCTGCAGAGGTGATGCTCCTCTTCAGATCTCCTTCTTCTTCTTCCTTGGTTTCTGTCTTGGCTTCTCTTCTTCTTTTTCTGCAGTCTCTTCTGTGAAGGTTTCTTCTTCCTTGGCTCTGCTGTACTTCTTCTCTGCAGCCTTTGCTCAGCCTCTTCTTTAGAGTTTCTTCTTGTTTTTCCTCCCTGCGGCTAAGTGTCAGCTTCTTCTTTTCTTTTTCAGCCAGGGACGTCACGCGAAGCTTTCTTCCTTAGCTGCTTCAGGCCGTCGTCTGATTTCCAAATCAGACGACTTAACTACCTGTTACTACAGTTAGCTTCCTTCTTCCGCGGGTCTTCTTCTTCGCCTGTGCCTGCACACTTCAGAGCTTTTCGTCAGAGGCAAAACCTACTCTACCCTCGCCCCCCCGCGTCTCTCTCTCTCTCTGAAACCACTCTTGGGAAAGCTCTCCCAGAGCTACCGGGTAAGCGGGTTCGGGTCAGGCCCGGGTCCAGGCCCACCGGCGTGCGTGGTGGGCGAGGAGTGCAAGTCAGTCTTGAGTCGGGTCGGGTCGGTTCGGGTCAGGTCCGCGGGGCGTGAGCGCGGACGAGACCAGGTAACCGGGCGGGTTAAGGGGACCTCACCCCGTGTGCTGAGGCAGTAAGCCTTCAGCACTTTTGCATCTTATGTCGCTGCGGCTCTTCAGGCGTTTCCGAGGTGGGACTAAATGGCCCACCTCAATTGCGCGCCCGCAGCGGGGAATTCAGCAGGAGATGGCGGCGTCACGCGAGGCTTTCTTCCTTAGATGCGAACCTGGTGTTTTGCCAAAACTCCTCGCAAGGCCTGGGAGTTGAATCTGGGCTTGGCGCTGAGCGTGGCGCGCCTGTAGCTGCAGGCGGAAGCAGTTCCTCCTGCGCGTCAATGGCGGCGGAGGTCGGGTGGCCTGTTCACAGGAAAACGGCCTCTCGGCCTAATCAGAAAGTACCAGGAGCTTCGCCAGGGTGCGGCGAAGCTCGTGTGGGTGGTGGCGAGGCGCGGGGCAGCGTGCGAGGGCTGCCCTAGGTCGGACTGTGGGTCGGAGGATGGGTCTGTTCGGTGGGGTTGCAGAGGGTGATGTGGGGGGAGTGGCAGGGCGGAGGTTGATCAGGGTGAGGAGGCGGAGGTCCTGCGGTGGTCGGCGAGCCGTGTGGGTCGCTGAGGTGATGGGAGCGGCTCGCCGGAGGGTGGTCGGAGACGAAGGGGGTGACGATGGTCAGGGTCGGTCGAGGGCTTAATTGAATAAATTGAAAGCGGGGAAAGAAAGAGGAGAAGAAGGGGAGTAGTTCTAACTTACTTGCAGGGACGAAGGGGGAGGAACAGGGCGACAGTCGTATCGACTGTCGCCGGAGAAGACGATGCCCAGTGGGGGGAGGACGGCGGTGACGACGGGGCAGAGGCAGCGCGCGCCGGTATTGCGCGACGCGGGAAGAGCAGGGGAAGAAGTCTCTGCTGCTGGTATTGCGGCAGAGCGAAGAGGAGGAGGAGGAAGAACCGCCGGAGCTGGTGGGCGTCTGCCGGAGTGAGAAGAGAGGAAAGTTGGGGGTTTTCTCCGTCAGATCCAGGCTGCCCTGGTCGGTGGAGCAACGGGGGGTATTTATAGGGATCAAACAGGGAGGAAGGCGGAGGGAGACGACGTGTCTCCCTCGCCGGAGGATGGTCGGAAACAAGAACCCATACCGTCCGTGCGTTCGCACGGCCGGTATGGTGGGTTACAATGACCAGGGGGGTGTCCCTGCGACGGCTGACGACGCAGGGCACCCCCGGTTTACTTGCCAGGTCCCCCACCTCACCCTGCGCGGCGCCATGCTCCGCGCAAGGTCGCCGGAGCATGGTGCTGGCAGGTTTTGCAGGGGGGACCTGATCGCAAAGAACGAAGGAGAGTTAGGGGCCAAAATGCGAGGGTTCAAAAGTTGAGGGTCAAAGAGTAAATATATGAGGACCAAAGTGTAAAGTCGGTCAAGGAGGTTTCTTCTTAGGCTCAAGTTTTTATACATGACTAATTAGGACCTAAGGAATCTGATGGTGAATTTCATTTTCATATTAAACCTTGTTTGACCGGTCAATTTACGCAAAAACCCAAATTAAGTTATTAATTGGGCATGGTTCTCAATGTAGGTCAAAATGGGTTCTAAAGGCCAAATTGAAGGTTCTAAACCCTAGAGATTATTTTTCTATGAATTTTAGAGGGCTTATTCTATTTTTACTTTGCCTCGAACCTTGTGAATTGAAGTGGGTTGTTTTAGGGTTACAGATTATCATTTAGTTTCTTGGAAGTGCTGTAGCCCTTGCTAGATCATCTCATCCCACTTTTATTCTTATTAAGCTGCTTTGACCTATGTTTGGGCCCTGAATTACCCTGTATGCAGATTATACTGGTAAAATTGCACTTTTACCCCTTATGACTTGTTTTCTTCTCAAACTCAGAATTCTCTGAGTTAAGCCTTTCCTTGAGATATGTAGGAGCTTTTATCCTTTGTATTAGGTCAAAATGAGCTAGTTATGGCTCATGATGAGGTTCTCATCAACTAGCTGTCCATGAAACTCAAAAGAAGGCATCTCCGGAATGGAGAAGACGATCTTCCTCTCAAAACAGTCCACCAAGGCGTGGTAAGCGGACAACCAATCCATCCCCAGAATCACTCCAAAGTCCTCCATCTATATCATAATCAGGTCAGCTGGCAGGCTATGTCTCCCGACGCTGACCTCGCAACCCGTGTTCAGCCGGAGGGAGAGACGCGGCAGAGCGTCTGCAGCCGCAGAGAATCTCGGATATTAGCGGGCCTGCGTGCTGAGGCGCGCAGACGAAGACTCGTGCCAAAATAACTGATTTCCAGACGTCTGGTAACGATCCCAGACGTCTTGTCCGATGTCTGGACCACCTCCCAGACGTCTTAAAAGACGTCTGGGGCACGCGCTCGTTACAGCCCTCGACAGGGGCCAGTCGCTAGCACCGGACCCCCGCCTAGCCGACAGCAGGGACCCACTAAGGGCGGGAGTCGGGTTCCCCTCTGTTACCAGTGTGGCCAGCCGGGCCACATCAGGAGGGACTGCCCGTCTAGGGCAGGAGGTCAGCAGTTACTCCCCGCGCAGAGCATTGGAGGGCGCGCAGGAGGTCGCGGTTCCTAGGCGCGAGGAGGAGGACAGCAGTCGCGAGGAGGGTACTGATGAGTGGCTACTCATCATGGGTAAAACGCTGAAATTAAGCTAGACACTAAGCAAAACAATATCAAATTAACATATAAAAAGGGTTAAGTGTGGGAATTAAAGAAAAGACCTAAAACTTTTAATGTGTGTTAAAACTTCATAATTAGGTCACAAAAGTAAGATACTCTGAAAACAAAAGAATAAATGATGATCCATGCATCAATTGAACACATAAACAAGTTTAAAAAGCCAAATCAGAAGTAAAATCAATGTCTTAAATGTTCAATTAAGCACATATAAAAATTTGAAAGCAATTGGACATCATTTAGGCTTAGAAATAAATAGTTTACAAGTAGGTCCTTCATGCATTACATTCTCACCCTTCAAAACTCCTTTTTGGACCTTTCTGCAAGCTGCAGGGACCCGTCTGTATGACTGCAAGGCCCTTTCAGCTACCTTTCTTATCACTTATGGGCCTGCACGAAATTGTTCACCCCTTCGTCCAAGGGTCTCCCTGCAATTATCCCCTTCATTTCAACGAGAAGCTGCGTTCTTCACGCGCACTGTAGCGCGCGAAGAACACGGCTATTCTCGGCCGTCCATCGCACCTTTGATCTCGATCTGCGGCTGGATTCAAATGGAACCTTTGCGCAATTCGGTGCGTGTGTTCACCTCTCTTCCCAGATCACATTTGACGGTCAGATTTCCCTCTCGACTCACCGCGCGTTCTACCCATCTCATCCTCACCACCGGCCTAATTTTGATTATCCTCACCCTTGCGGTGATTCCAATCACTGAGCTGCTATTTAAGCACCTCAGTGGTGTCGCGCGCAAGGGTTCGCTCCCTCCTACATCTCTTAGCGATCAATTCTTCCACTCCAGTCTCTTCTCCCCACCCAATCTCTGATTTCACAGCCATCGGCTGTGGAATCATCGCCTGCTCTCGACCCTCCTCGTCGCTAAGGACCTCGTAGCACCTGAGGACGACCCTGGAGTCTCACTAGTAGATTCTTCCCTCCGCTGGAGTCACCCTCCTCCTTTCTTCCTCCTTAGCCGCCGGCTAAGGACCCCTAGGTCCCATTCTTCCTTTTAGTTTAGGATTTTAATTCTGCATAAGTAGTGTTAGATTTAGTTTACAGTAGTTTAGAATAGATTTAGTTTTAATTGTTAGTGTTTAATGTTAGCTGTAGTTAGATTAGTATTAGGAGTAGAATTAGTTTTAGATCCCCTCCCTCACCTCCTCTGATCAGTCCAGATCAGAGGGGAAGAATCATCTGTTCATTGTTCAATTTATCTCCCTCTTCATGTTTTGTTTTTCCACCATCCAATTCTGATTTTTGTTTTCTTTTTAACGATGAATTTTTCATCAATCACCCACACATCCTGACCCAATTTCAGATCTGATGGTGTACTGCCTCAGATATGAAATTGGCGTCACAAGCACCGTTTGGGGTTTCTCACTCACCCCATTTGTTTCACAAAAGCCCCTCTGTTTTAAATGGATTGCCTCAGTTTGTCAGAGCACTTTTAATTTGGATTTTAAAGGATTTTTTGCTCTCTGGAATATTTTGACAGATCTGACAAATTGAAGGGATTTTTGGTTTTCTTGTGGGCAAGGATTCTGAGAAACTCTCTGCTGACAGAGAGCCAATCAGAAGAGCCTCTCATGATTCTGTGTATGCTTTGTTTTGAATGCATTCGCCAGCTTCCATGAATTTTCCTTAATGCATTCTTAAGTTTTGTCTGCTATTTCAGAACTGCCATACACTATTTGTGTTGATCATTTCTGTATGATGATTCTCTAACCTAAGGAGTTTTCCATACTCCTTAAGGTTACAAGAAACTGGGATTGTGTTTCTTTGGTTTAATTGATTGAGCTAAGTCTTCCTTCATGCTGTCCATGGCATTAGGAAGACTAACTCAATGCCATTTGTTGTTTTGATCTAAAATGATGCTTCTGATAAGGGCCTTTTCTAATGAGTATTTGAGCTGAATTTACATGAGATTTTCGTGAGATTTAAACCCCTTTCAGATTTGGATTTTAACTTTTCAATTTTTAGTTTGATTTGAATTTTATCTTTCTCCCAGTACACAGCAACATGCTGCAAATTGCAGCTACATTCCCCTCTTCTCTAAATTCTCCTCTTCTCTACAATTCCCCTCTCATCTGTGAATACATCCCCCCTCTTCAAATGGACTAACTGCAGCAGCAGTTAGCCCATTTGACAGTGGCTTAAGCCACTGCTGCTGCAATAAACAACAGACACTGAATACATTCTTCTTCTCTCCATCTCCTCTGACAGTAGCTACGACTGCTGCCTTAATTGAACCCTAACACTCAATCAACTCTAATTCCCTAACTTTATACAAAAGCCTAATGATATAGACTTATTTTAAAACTGTAAATATACCTATTCATAGTATTATAACTATAGCATATAAGTTAGATACATAGTTATACTGTAAATATGTATAAAACCTGTACATAAATCCATATACATATGTAATCTATGTAAATATATGTATAAATACTAAACTATTATGTATGTATTTACCTAATTATGTGTATATATAGATACAGATTCCTATTTACATATTTAGTAGCTATATTATAGATTAACTTAGCTAAATTAATAATTTAGAGCTATAATTAAATTAAATACATCTATAAACTTAGGATAATATATATAGTAAGTAATTTAAGCTAATTAAAGTGTATTTATACCTAGTACAGCTTACTGTAACTTAGTTTTAATTTATAAACACACAGAACTGCTATTTTAGCCTAAATAAAACATGAATAAATTCCTAAAAATACAATAAAAATATGTATTAAATACTTAAGTATGTAAATTGAAACTGTTTAAGGTCAATTAGACCATTTATTAATTATTTCATAAGTAATTAACTATTTAATCACTTATATAAACTTGTATAATCAGCCTAGTTTAACTAATTTATTTGTACAGTAAACATATTTAAAATTCAAAATTAATAAATCAATTATGTAGTATTATGTAAATATTTTATTTACCATATTTTATTTTATTTTTTTTAATAATTTATGGCTCCCAAATCGAGGGCCAAAAGCACGCACAGAAGCAGCTGCTGGAATAGCGCCACATCGTGTGCTGCAAGTCAAGCGCAGCGCTTTATATGTCAATTGTGCATTGGCAAGACAGTTGTCACTGCGCAAGGCACCCGCAGTGGCACCCAATTCCATTCGACCCGATGTTCTCTGTCTGATTTGTGATTTGTGATGTGTGTGGGACCCAGGACCGGAGGCCCGAGTGTGCGAGCGGTTGTGGCGATTAGGCTGAGGCCTGGCGCTGAGCTAGAGACATTGATAAGCCACCTAATCTGAGAATAGGGCGCGCTTAGTCGAGGTCTGGTCCCACCTGCTTGTTTCCCGCGAAAAGCGCGCCCGCTAATTTACACTTTTTACACCAATGACAAGGACAGACGACTTAACACAGAAAGAACACAAGAGTAAGAACAAAAATAAAAGAAGAACAAGAAGAAGAAAAACACGAAGAATAGAGAACTAAAGAGAATAAGAAAGAAGAAGAAACAAGAGCACCAAGACTCAAAGAACATACTGACAAGTAAGAAAAGAAAGAGAAATAGGTATTATACATACGTATAAGTAAGTTTATAGAATTACTAACAGAATAAAGAGACACTATAAACGTCGCTAAAGACCTCAATTTTGGCTCTTTGGGTTGTATATAGTGTTCCCTGAGATTTAGCGATGTTTATATCTGTCACTAAAACTGATATATATGTCACTATAAATAATAGACTAATAAGTTGAATTTCTACACCATTGCATTCTAATGTATTATATACTATTATGTTAGTACTAATAGGATAACTTGTAAATACTTAGTTTAGAGTAGAATAATAGATTGTTTGATACTTGTTCATAGATCGTATTTTTGCAAGCACTTCTTAGTAACTAGGTAAATAAAACATTCATTCATTCTTTAAGTGTAAAGTTTCTTTTTGAATAAGAAGACAATTTTGGAGATAATCAAAGAGTGACCGAATTAAATTCAATAAATTGCCTCCCAGTGAACGACCTGGAACAAAACCAGTAAAAATTAGATAAATAAGCAAATGATAATAATGGTTATAATGACTGGTACTCACCCATACTCACCGCTATACGACATTCACATTTTTAATGTTATAATATTATACACCCTATACTACAACGACATGATCATAACAATAATCATCCATTAGCCATCACAACCATGGGTTAGACATCATTTTGGTGCCGTTGCCGGGGAGCATCGGTGTCAACTATCATCAAACAACCATTCATTGTCAATTTTGGCACCGTTGCCGGGGAGGCAACGCTCTTTGCACCAAAATTTTCTTTTTATTCTTTTGTATATAGAAATTCTTTATTTCATTCATTCATTCATTGTAATTGTTTTTATTTTCCATTGAATTATTTGTGTATACATTCTTTTAGTCATTTACTAATCATTTGTTTTTCCACAGCACTTGAGGAGGAGTGTCATCTTCCTGGTGGAGTCGCTGCACTCCTGACCCGTCTTCCTGGTGGAGTTTTCCCTTGTAGTAGCTGTAGGATTAGTATAGTATTAGTATTAGTTTAGATAGTTTTAGGTATATTAATTAGGAAAAAATTGTTAGTCATAAGTTGTGAGAGCTTGTTCTCACACATTCTGTAATAATTTTGGACTGTCTGGACTTTAGTCTCTTTATTTCTTCTTTTTCTCGATTTGTTTTCGATTGCGATTTTCCGAGTTAATTTCTGTCCTTACTTTTGAATTGCATATAAAAATTTTTTCAAAAATAAAAAAATCAAAAAAAAATCAAAAAAATCAAAAAAGACCTCATACTTATCTAGCAGCAGCATAACTCTAGGCATTCATTTTAGGATTGCATTTTATTCCTGCTAGATTTTTATTAAAGTCAAATCTGCATTAAAAGATTGCTGGAGTCAGGTACGCATTTCTTACCTAACTCTAACTCCTGCCATTATTGCATTTGACTTAAAATTAAAGAAGACCACTATTTGTACTAAATTTATTAAAAAGTGAAACAAGCAGCATAGAAAACACCTTTTACTCACTTCAATCAAATCAAAAGGAGATAGTAAATTGGGTGAAACCATGTTTGAGATTTTAACCGCCTTGTGTTGAATGTTATCGTGCACACAGCACGATCACTTAAGGCCACAATACACGGGTTTCTACCTCATCTCTTTCTGCAACCACAGGATCTGTATTCGCACGCTCAGTCTTATCCAGATTCCCAGTGGATTTTAGAGGTCTGCACATCGCTACGTTTATCTTAGGATGCGTACAATTGCTTGAAACAATTGCTTGCGTACAACATATTTTGCGTAGCAGCCTCTACGAAAAATTTTCTCCGATTTATTTCGATTGATTGGTCTTCTTGAATTGAGATTTTATTGGGATTCTTCTGTTTTTATTGTGAACGTTAAAAATTTTTTCCCATTGAGTTGGATCGAATTAGAGTAAACGTGATTTCAAAAACCAACTCAATGGAAGGTAGGAGATCCCAAAACCCAGAACTTGTACTCCCCTTGGGTACTTCTACCCAAGCTACATCATCTTCTTCTTCTCAGTCACCTGCACAAAACACTTCTTCCCAGTTTCCCACAGGGAGGGAAACTGTGAATAACCTTTCTGTGACACAAACTGCATTACTGGATTTTCCATTTCCATATCCTTCACCGGTTGGAGGAACCTTTGTTCCTCCCTACATTGACTTCCCTGCACCTTCTGGAGCTTTGGAGGAGCTCCATGCCATTCACAATGATCCTTTCACACAAACCTATAACCCTGGATGGCGTAATCATCCAAATTTCTCGTGGTCGGGAAATTCACAGAGACCTCCTTTTCAACAACCTTCTGCACCACCACTGCACAACCCGATCCGAGCACCACCTCCACAATCACACGGATATCCACCACGTACCTACCAGCAACCCCAACCCAGGCCCACCCAATACTCTCAATCTGGGCCTACACGAGATGACCAGTTGGGGTCTATCAAGAAAGCTCTTGCTGATATGCAACAATAGAATATTGCTATGCAGCAGAGACAGGACGCGGCTTTAGCTGAGATGAGAGCCCAGCTATCACACTTGACGGAGTCCCGTCAATCACATTCACTCCCATCCCAAGCACAACCCAACCCTTGGAACATACCTGCTCAAAGGTATGTCCAACCTAGACCAGCACTACAAGACCAAACACATGACATTTCACAATCTTTGAACAACACTGAATCATCATAATCTTGAGATTATTTGACAATGGAGCCATTGAGATCACTGAACTTGACAAATCTGAACCTTTTACCGTTAATGGACAAAGACTGAAACCTTTCATTGAGCTGCATGATCTCAGACTTGTCAATTCCGCCATTTCGCTCCTACATTTTGAATTTCCATGTAAGTTTTCGCCTAGCTGAAGGCGTTAAACTTACCAACACCTACCCTTGTATATAGCTGTTTTACACCTTTCTTACTCTTGCCTTTATTTGCATATAGTGTCTACCTTTGCATTCTGAGCATACATTCATTGACACACATGTCATGCATTTCACTTCCTAGCCCGACTGTTCACTCTGATACTAGATCAGACTTAAAATCGTCCGCACAGAGATATTATCTCCTCATTCCGACTTCCTTCCATCACCTAGCCTAGGATAGTGAAAAGCAGAGCATGCATTTGCATCCACCCTTTCATTCAATGAGGACATTGAAACATTTAAGCATGGGGGGGTGTAAATGGTAAATCATTTAAACCAAAATGCAATTGTAGACACAACTAGAGTACATATAGTATTATCAAAAAATTATATACTTCAAAAAAATTGAAAAATTTTGAAAAATTTTTGAAAAAAATTTTACAAAGGTAAAAATACAAAAAAATAACAAATCAAAAATTCCAAAAATACAATAAGGGACATGTACTTTATTTGTCAAAGGAGGACATTCATTTCAAGAGGGGAGGGAGAAAAAGAAAAAGAAAAAGAAAAGATAAGTGTTTAACTATGATCTTCTAGCTGAAAACGAAAAAAATAGAATAAGTGTCTATGGACATTCAACCGTTACTGGTTTGACCTGCCGGGCCATAGAAGCTTGAAACAAGCTTAGGCTTAATACAGTTCGAGCCTTGACAAGATAGACCATAGTCTCTCCTAACTTTAGGATAATTCTTGTACCTGAGTCACCAGTATAGGATTCGTTGGTTTGCTTTGACTTAGGAGTCTAAGTAACCTTGGCTTACACTACACAATGTCAGGAAAGACCACTTGAACCTAAACCTCAACCCTTGTGTTCATTAGGGAAGGTGGAGTCCTTACCTGTGCGTGTAGGTAGACTCTTTGTCCTAATCTTTAGTCTTGTGTCTAGGAGAAGCTCTTTCCACAAAAAAAAAAAAAAAAATCCACCCACCAAAAACAGTGCGCTCTACCAAATAAGTTCGGGAGACATACTGTTCAAAAAAAAAAAAAAAAGTCAAGTATGTTCTCCAAAAACCTCAGAAAAACAACTCTTCCACCAAAAATGTTTTCAGGGTTCAAAACAAATACCCTGTTTTTCCACCAAGAAAATCTTCTCTGAGCCACAAATACAATAAGGTTTGGGTTTGAATACCGTTTTGAGAGTCATCCGAAAACATGAGCTGAAGTTAGGACCAACCTGGACTTAAAAAGAAGTGAAACCCCGGGATTGAGCTTTAGAATTCACCTGGTTAGTCCTGACTTATCACAAAGCACAGCCATAACCTCGTAGCATTCTGAGTCTCTGTAAAACCTCCTGAGTCCTGGAATACGACTTAAGGTTTAAATACCAAGAGTCCTTGTTGGTTGAGAGATGGTCTATGTCATTTAAGCCTCGAGTTCTGGTAGGTTAACCTCAGTAACCAGGTTCTCACAATGTCCAAAAGCACAGTTGGTATTGGAAAATTATTTCAGCTTAAAGATCATCATCATAAACACTTAAAAATTTTTAGAAGAAGAAAAAGATATCTCTACACACTTACCTTGCTGATACTTAAATTTCCTTACACTTCAATAGATTGTTTGCTAAGGGACTAGCAAAGCGTAAGCATGGGGGTATGATGAGTGGCTACTCATCATGGCTAAAAGGCTGAAATTAAGCTAGACACTAAGCAAAACAATATCAAATTAACATATAAAAAGGGTTAAGTGTGGGAATTAAAGAAAAGACCTAAAACTTTTAATGTGTGTTAAAACTTCATAATTAGGTCACAAAAGTAAGATACTCTGAAAATAAAAGAATAAATGATGATCCATGCATCAATTGAACACATAAACAAGTTTAAAAAGCCAAATCAGAAGTAAAATCAATGTCTTAAATGTTCAATTAAGCACATATAAAAATTTGAAAGCAATTGGACATCATTTAGGCTTAGAAATAAATAGTTTACAAGTAGGTCCTTCATGCATTACATTCTCACCCTTCAAAACTCCTTTTTGGACCTTTCTGCAAGCTGCAGGGACCCGTCTGTATGACTGCAAGGCCCTTTCAGCTACCTTTCTTATCACTTATGGGCCTGCACGAAATTGTTCACCCCTTCGTCCAAGGGTCTCCCTGCAATTATCCCCTTCATTTCAACGAGAAGCTGCGTTCTTCACGCGCACTGTAGCGCGCGAAGAACACGGCTATTCTCGGCCGTCCATCGCACCTTTGATCTCGATCTGCGGCTGGATTCAAATGGAACCTTTGCGCAATTCGGTGCGTGTGTTCACCTCTCTTCCCAGATCACATTTGACGGTCAGATTTCCCTCTCGACTCGCCGCGCGTTCTACCCATCTCATCCTCACCACCGGCCTAATTTTGATTATCCTCACCCTTGCGGTGATTCCAATCACTGAGCTGCTATTTAAGCACCTCAGTGGTGTCGCGCGCAAGGGTTCGCTCCCTCCTACATCTCTTAGCGATCAATTCTTCCACTCCAGTCTCTTCTCCCCACCCAATCTCTGATTTCACAGCCATCGGCTGTGGAATCATCGCCTGCTCTCGACCCTCCTCGTCGCTAAGGACCTCGTAGCACCTGAGGACGACCCTGGAGTCTCACTAGTAGATTCTTCCCTCCGCTGGAGTCACCCTCCTCCTTTCTTCCTCCTTAGCCGCCGGCTAAGGACCCCTAGGTCCCATTCTTCCTTTTAGTTTAGGATTTTAATTCTGCATAAGTAGTGTTAGATTTAGTTTACAGTAGTTTAGAATAGATTTAGTTTTAATTGTTAGTGTTTAATGTTAGCTGTAGTTAGATTAGTATTAGGAGTAGAATTAGTTTTAGATCCCCTCCCTCACCTCCTCTGATCAGTCCAGATCAGAGGGGAAGAATCATCTGTTCATTGTTCAATTTATCTCCCTCTTCATGTTTTGTTTTTCCACCATCCAATTCTGATTTTTGTTTTCTTTTTAACGATGAATTTTTCATCAATCACCCACACATCCTGACCCAATTTCAGATCTGATGGTGTACTGCCTCAGATATGAAATTGGCGTCACAAGCACCGTTTGGGGTTTCTCACTCACCCCATTTGTTTCACAAAAGCCCCTCTGTTTTAAATGGATTGCCTCAGTTTGTCAGAGCACTTTTAATTTGGATTTTAAAGGATTTTTTGCTCTCTGGAATATTTTGACAGATCTGACAAATTGAAGGGATTTTTGGTTTTCTTGTGGGCAAGGATTCTGAGAAACTCTCTGCTGACAGAGAGCCAATCAGAAGAGCCTCTCATGATTCTGTGTATGCTTTGTTTTGAATGCATTCGCCAGCTTCCATGAATTTTCCTTAATGCATTCTTAAGTTTTGTCTGCTATTTCAGAACTGCCATACACTATTTGTGTTGATGATCATTTCTGTATGATGATTCTCTAACCTAAGGAGTTTTCCATACTCCTTAAGGTTACAAGAAACTGGGATTGTGTTTCTTTGGTTTAATTGATTGAGCTAAGTCTTCCTTCATGCTGTCCATGGCATTAGGAAGACTAACTCAATGCCATTTGTTGTTTTGATCTAAAATGATGCTTCTGATAAGGGCCTTTTCTAATGAGTATTTGAGCTGAATTTACATGAGATTTTCGTGAGATTTAAACCCCTTTCAGATTTGGATTTTAACTTTTCAATTTTTAGTTTGATTTGAATTTTATCTTTCTCCCAGTACACAGCAACATGCTGCAAATTGCAGCTACATTCCCCTCTTCTCTAAATTCTCCTCTTCTCTACAATTCCCCTCTCATCTGTGAATACATCCCCCCTCTTCAAATGGACTAACTGCAGCAGCAGTTAGCCCATTTGACAGTGGCTTAAGCCACTGCTGCTGCAATAAACAACAGACACTGAATACATTCTTCTTCTCTCCATCTCCTCTGACAGTAGCTACGACTGCTGCCTTAATTGAACCCTAACACTCAATCAACTCTAATTCCCTAACTTTATACAAAAGCCTAATGATATAGACTTATTTTAAAACTGTAAATATACCTATTCATAGTATTATAACTATAGCATATAAGTTAGATACATAGTTATACTGTAAATATGTATAAAACCTGTACATAAATCCATATACATATGTAATCTATGTAAATATATGTATAAATACTAAACTATTATGTATGTATTTACCTAATTATGTGTATATATAGATACAGATTCCTATTTACATATTTAGTAGCTATATTATAGATTAACTTAGCTAAATTAATAATTTAGAGCTATAATTAAATTAAATACATCTATAAACTTAGGATAATATATATAGTAAGTAATTTAAGCTAATTAAAGTGTATTTATACCTAGTACAGCTTACTGTAACTTAGTTTTAATTTATAAACACACAGAACTGCTATTTTAGCCTAAATAAAACATGAATAAATTCCTAAAAATACAATAAAAATATGTATTAAATACTTAAGTATGTAAATTGAAACTGTTTAAGGTCAATTAGACCATTTATTAATTATTTCATAAGTAATTAACTATTTAATCACTTATATAAACTTGTATAATCAGCCTAGTTTAACTAATTTATTTGTACAGTAAACATATTTAAAATTCAAAATTAATAAATCAATTATGTAGTATTATGTAAATATTTTATTTACCATATTTTATTTTATTTTTTTTAATAATTTATGGCTCCCAAATCGAGGGCCAAAAGCACGCACAGAAGCAGCTGCTGGAATAGCGCCACATCGTGTGCTGCAAGTCAAGCGCAGCGCTTTATATGTCAATTGTGCATTGGCAAGACAGTTGTCACTGCGCAAGGCACCCGCAGTGGCACCCAATTCCATTCGACCCGATGTTCTCTGTCTGATTTGTGATTTGTGATGTGTGTGGGACCCAGGACCGGAGGCCCGAGTGTGCGAGCGGTTGTGGCGATTAGGCTGAGGCCTGGCGCTGAGCTAGAGACATTGATAAGCCACCTAATCTGAGAATAGGGCGCGCTTAGTCGAGGTCTGGTCCCACCTGCTTGTTTCCCGCGAAAAGCGCGCCCGCTAATTTACACTTTTTACACCAATGACAAGGACAGACGACTTAACACAGAAAGAACACAAGAGTAAGAACAAAAATAAAAGAAGAACAAGAAGAAGAAAAACACGAAGAATAGAGAACTAAAGAGAATAAGAAAGAAGAAGAAACAAGAGCACCAAGACTCAAAGAACATACTGACAAGTAAGAAAAGAAAGAGAAATAGGTATTATACATACGTATAAGTAAGTTTATAGAATTACTAACAGAATAAAGAGACACTATAAACGTCGCTAAAGACCTCAATTTTGGCTCTTTGGGTTGTATATAGTGTTCCCTGAGATTTAGCGATGTTTATATCTGTCACTAAAACTGATATATATGTCACTATAAATAATAGACTAATAAGTTGAATTTCTACACCATTGCATTCTAATGTATTATATACTATTATGTTAGTACTAATAGGATAACTTGTAAATACTTAGTTTAGAGTAGAATAATAGATTGTTTGATACTTGTTCATAGATCGTATTTTTGCAAGCACTTCTTAGTAACTAGGTAAATAAAACATTCATTCATTCTTTAAGTGTAAAGTTTCTTTTTGAATAAGAAGACAATTTTGGAGATAATCAAAGAGTGACCGAATTAAATTCAATAAATTGCCTCCCAGTGAACGACCTGGAACAAAACCAGTAAAAATTAGATAAATAAGCAAATGATAATAATGGTTATAATGACTGGTACTCACCCATACTCACCGCTATACGACATTCACATTTTTAATGTTATAATATTATACACCCTATACTACAACGACATGATCATAACAATAATCATCCATTAGCCATCACAACCATGGGTTAGACATCATTTTGGTGCCGTTGCCGGGGAGCATCGGTGTCAACTATCATCAAACAACCATTCATTGTCAATTTTGGCACCGTTGCCGGGGAGGCAACGCTCTTTGCACCAAAATTTTCTTTTTATTCTTTTGTATATAGAAATTCTTTATTTCATTCATTCATTCATTGTAATTGTTTTTATTTTCCATTGAATTATTTGTGTATACATTCTTTTAGTCATTTACTAATCATTTGTTTTTCCACAGCACTTGAGGAGGAGTGTCATCTTCCTGGTGGAGTCGCTGCACTCCTGACCCGTCTTCCTGGTGGAGTTTTCCCTTGTAGTAGCTGTAGGATTAGTATAGTATTAGTATTAGTTTAGATAGTTTTAGGTATATTAATTAGGAAAAAATTGTTAGTCATAAGTTGTGAGAGCTTGTTCTCACACATTCTGTAATAATTTTGGACTGTCTGGACTTTAGTCTCTTTATTTCTTCTTTTTCTCGATTTGTTTTCGATTGCGATTTTCCGAGTTAATTTCTGTCCTTACTTTTGAATTGCATATAAAAATTTTTTCAAAAATAAAAAAATCAAAAAAAAATCAAAAAAATCAAAAAAGACCTCATACTTATCTAGCAGCAGCATAACTCTAGGCATTCATTTTAGGATTGCATTTTATTCCTGCTAGATTTTTATTAAAGTCAAATCTGCATTAAAAGATTGCTGGAGTCAGGTACGCATTTCTTACCTAACTCTAACTCCTGCCATTATTGCATTTGACTTAAAATTAAAGAAGACCACTATTTGTACTAAATTTATTAAAAAGTGAAACAAGCAGCATAGAAAACACCTTTTACTCACTTCAATCAAATCAAAAGGAGATAGTAAATTGGGTGAAACCATGTTTGAGATTTTAACCGCCTTGTGTTGAATGTTATCGTGCACACAGCACGATCACTTAAGGCCACAATACACGGGTTTCTACCTCATCTCTTTCTGCAACCACAGGATCTGTATTCGCACGCTCAGTCTTATCCAGATTCCCAGTGGATTTTAGAGGTCTGCACATCGCTACGTTTATCTTAGGATGCGTACAATTGCTTGAAACAATTGCTTGCGTACAACATATTTTGCGTAGCAGCCTCTACGAAAAATTTTCTCCGATTTATTTCGATTGATTGGTCTTCTTGAATTGAGATTTTATTGGGATTCTTCTGTTTTTATTGTGAACGTTAAAAATTTTTTCCCATTGAGTTGGATCGAATTAGAGTAAACGTGATTTCAAAAACCAACTCAATGGAAGGTAGGAGATCCCAAAACCCAGAACTTGTACTCCCCTTGGGTACTTCTACCCAAGCTACATCATCTTCTTCTTCTCAGTCACCTGCACAAAACACTTCTTCCCAGTTTCCCACAGGGAGGGAAACTGTGAATAACCTTTCTGTGACACAAACTGCATTACTGGATTTTCCATTTCCATATCCTTCACCGGTTGGAGGAACCTTTGTTCCTCCCTACATTGACTTCCCTGCACCTTCTGGAGCTTTGGAGGAGCTCCATGCCATTCACAATGATCCTTTCACACAAACCTATAACCCTGGATGGCGTAATCATCCAAATTTCTCGTGGTCGGGAAATTCACAGAGACCTCCTTTTCAACAACCTTCTGCACCACCACTGCACAACCCGATCCGAGCACCACCTCCACAATCACACGGATATCCACCACGTACCTACCAGCAACCCCAACCCAGGCCCACCCAATACTCTCAATCTGGGCCTACACGAGATGACCAGTTGGGGTCTATCAAGAAAGCTCTTGCTGATATGCAACAATAGAATATTGCTATGCAGCAGAGACAGGACGCGGCTTTAGCTGAGATGAGAGCCCAGCTATCACACTTGACGGAGTCCCGTCAATCACATTCACTCCCATCCCAAGCACAACCCAACCCTTGGAACATACCTGCTCAAAGGTATGTCCAACCTAGACCAGCACTACAAGACCAAACACATGACATTTCACAATCTTTGAACAACACTGAATCATCATAATCTTGAGATTATTTGACAATGGAGCCATTGAGATCACTGAACTTGACAAATCTGAACCTTTTACCGTTAATGGACAAAGACTGAAACCTTTCATTGAGCTGCATGATCTCAGACTTGTCAATTCCGCCATTTCGCTCCTACATTTTGAATTTCCATGTAAGTTTTCGCCTAGCTGAAGGCGTTAAACTTACCAACACCTACCCTTGTATATAGCTGTTTTACACCTTTCTTACTCTTGCCTTTATTTGCATATAGTGTCTACCTTTGCATTCTGAGCATACATTCATTGACACACATGTCATGCATTTCACTTCCTAGCCCGACTGTTCACTCTGATACTAGATCAGACTTAAAATCGTCCGCACAGAGATATTATCTCCTCATTCCGACTTCCTTCCATCACCTAGCCTAGGATAGTGAAAAGCAGAGCATGCATTTGCATCCACCCTTTCATTCAATGAGGACATTGAAACATTTAAGCATGGGGGGGTGTAAATGGTAAATCATTTAAACCAAAATGCAATTGTAGACACAACTAGAGTACATATAGTATTATCAAAAAATTATATACTTCAAAAAAATTGAAAAATTTTGAAAAATTTTTGAAAAAAATTTTACAAAGGTAAAAATACAAAAAAATAACAAATCAAAAATTCCAAAAATACAATAAGGGACATGTACTTTATTTGTCAAAGGAGGACATTCATTTCAAGAGGGGAGGGAGAAAAAGAAAAAGAAAAAGAAAAGATAAGTGTTTAACTATGATCTTCTAGCTGAAAACGAAAAAAATAGAATAAGTGTCTATGGACATTCAACCGTTACTGGTTTGACCTGCCGGGCCATAGAAGCTTGAAACAAGCTTAGGCTTAATACAGTTCGAGCCTTGACAAGATAGACCATAGTCTCTCCTAACTTTAGGATAATTCTTGTACCTGAGTCACCAGTATAGGATTCGTTGGTTTGCTTTGACTTAGGAGTCTAAGTAACCTTGGCTTACACTACACAATGTCAGGAAAGACCACTTGAACCTAAACCTCAACCCTTGTGTTCATTAGGGAAGGTGGAGTCCTTACCTGTGCGTGTAGGTAGACTCTTTGTCCTAATCTTTAGTCTTGTGTCTAGGAGAAGCTCTTTCCACAAAAAAAAAAAAAAAAATCCACCCACCAAAAACAGTGCGCTCTACCAAATAAGTTCGGGAGACATACTGTTCAAAAAAAAAAAAAAAAGTCAAGTATGTTCTCCAAAAACCTCAGAAAAACAACTCTTCCACCAAAAATGTTTTCAGGGTTCAAAA
The DNA here is from genome assembly GCA_037157565.1 of Thalassia testudinum. Classification (NCBI taxonomy): domain Eukaryota; kingdom Viridiplantae; phylum Streptophyta; class Magnoliopsida; order Alismatales; family Hydrocharitaceae; genus Thalassia; species Thalassia testudinum. Next base: position 26,162,097 of record JAZHRO010000054.1, on the reverse strand, counting down.
CAAATACCCTGTTTTTCCACCAAGAAAATCTTCTCTGAGCCACAAATACAATAAGGTTTGGGTTTGAATACCGTTTTGAGAGTCATCCGAAAACATGAGCTGAAGTTAGGACCAACCTGGACTTAAAAAGAAGTGAAACCCCGGGATTGAGCTTTAGAATTCACCTGGTTAGTCCTGACTTATCACAAAGCACAGCCATAACCTCGTAGCATTCTGAGTCTCTGTAAAACCTCCTGAGTCCTGGAATACGACTTAAGGTTTAAATACCAAGAGTCCTTGTTGGTTGAGAGATGGTCTATGTCATTTAAGCCTCGAGTTCTGGTAGGTTAACCTCAGTAACCAGGTTCTCACAATGTCCAAAAGCACAGTTGGTATTGGAAAATTATTTCAGCTTAAAGATCATCATCATAAACACTTAAAAATTTTTAGAAGAAGAAAAAGATATCTCTACACACTTACCTTGCTGATACTTAAATTTCCTTACACTTCAATAGATTGTTTGCTAAGGGACTAGCAAAGCGTAAGCATGGGGGTATGATGAGTGGCTACTCATCATGGCTAAAAGGCTGAAATTAAGCTAGACACTAAGCAAAACAATATCAAATTAACATATAAAAAGGGTTAAGTGTGGGAATTAAAGAAAAGACCTAAAACTTTTAATGTGTGTTAAAACTTCATAATTAGGTCACAAAAGTAAGATACTCTGAAAATAAAAGAATAAATGATGATCCATGCATCAATTGAACACATAAACAAGTTTAAAAAGCCAAATCAGAAGTAAAATCAATGTCTTAAATGTTCAATTAAGCACATATAAAAATTTGAAAGCAATTGGACATCATTTAGGCTTAGAAATAAATAGTTTACAAGTAGGTCCTTCATGCATTACATTCTCACCCTTCAAAACTCCTTTTTGGACCTTTCTGCAAGCTGCAGGGACCCGTCTGTATGACTGCAAGGCCCTTTCAGCTACCTTTCTTATCACTTATGGGCCTGCACGAAATTGTTCACCCCTTCGTCCAAGGGTCTCCCTGCAATTATCCCCTTCATTTCAACGAGAAGCTGCGTTCTTCACGCGCACTGTAGCGCGCGAAGAACACGGCTATTCTCGGCCGTCCATCGCACCTTTGATCTCGATCTGCGGCTGGATTCAAATGGAACCTTTGCGCAATTCGGTGCGTGTGTTCACCTCTCTTCCCAGATCACATTTGACGGTCAGATTTCCCTCTCGACTCGCCGCGCGTTCTACCCATCTCATCCTCACCACCGGCCTAATTTTGATTATCCTCACCCTTGCGGTGATTCCAATCACTGAGCTGCTATTTAAGCACCTCAGTGGTGTCGCGCGCAAGGGTTCGCTCCCTCCTACATCTCTTAGCGATCAATTCTTCCACTCCAGTCTCTTCTCCCCACCCAATCTCTGATTTCACAGCCATCGGCTGTGGAATCATCGCCTGCTCTCGACCCTCCTCGTCGCTAAGGACCTCGTAGCACCTGAGGACGACCCTGGAGTCTCACTAGTAGATTCTTCCCTCCGCTGGAGTCACCCTCCTCCTTTCTTCCTCCTTAGCCGCCGGCTAAGGACCCCTAGGTCCCATTCTTCCTTTTAGTTTAGGATTTTAATTCTGCATAAGTAGTGTTAGATTTAGTTTACAGTAGTTTAGAATAGATTTAGTTTTAATTGTTAGTGTTTAATGTTAGCTGTAGTTAGATTAGTATTAGGAGTAGAATTAGTTTTAGATCCCCTCCCTCACCTCCTCTGATCAGTCCAGATCAGAGGGGAAGAATCATCTGTTCATTGTTCAATTTATCTCCCTCTTCATGTTTTGTTTTTCCACCATCCAATTCTGATTTTTGTTTTCTTTTTAACGATGAATTTTTCATCAATCACCCACACATCCTGACCCAATTTCAGATCTGATGGTGTACTGCCTCAGATATGAAATTGGCGTCACAAGCACCGTTTGGGGTTTCTCACTCACCCCATTTGTTTCACAAAAGCCCCTCTGTTTTAAATGGATTGCCTCAGTTTGTCAGAGCACTTTTAATTTGGATTTTAAAGGATTTTTTGCTCTCTGGAATATTTTGACAGATCTGACAAATTGAAGGGATTTTTGGTTTTCTTGTGGGCAAGGATTCTGAGAAACTCTCTGCTGACAGAGAGCCAATCAGAAGAGCCTCTCATGATTCTGTGTATGCTTTGTTTTGAATGCATTCGCCAGCTTCCATGAATTTTCCTTAATGCATTCTTAAGTTTTGTCTGCTATTTCAGAACTGCCATACACTATTTGTGTTGATGATCATTTCTGTATGATGATTCTCTAACCTAAGGAGTTTTCCATACTCCTTAAGGTTACAAGAAACTGGGATTGTGTTTCTTTGGTTTAATTGATTGAGCTAAGTCTTCCTTCATGCTGTCCATGGCATTAGGAAGACTAACTCAATGCCATTTGTTGTTTTGATCTAAAATGATGCTTCTGATAAGGGCCTTTTCTAATGAGTATTTGAGCTGAATTTACATGAGATTTTCGTGAGATTTAAACCCCTTTCAGATTTGGATTTTAACTTTTCAATTTTTAGTTTGATTTGAATTTTATCTTTCTCCCAGTACACAGCAACATGCTGCAAATTGCAGCTACATTCCCCTCTTCTCTAAATTCTCCTCTTCTCTACAATTCCCCTCTCATCTGTGAATACATCCCCCCTCTTCAAATGGACTAACTGCAGCAGCAGTTAGCCCATTTGACAGTGGCTTAAGCCACTGCTGCTGCAATAAACAACAGACACTGAATACATTCTTCTTCTCTCCATCTCCTCTGACAGTAGCTACGACTGCTGCCTTAATTGAACCCTAACACTCAATCAACTCTAATTCCCTAACTTTATACAAAAGCCTAATGATATAGACTTATTTTAAAACTGTAAATATACCTATTCATAGTATTATAACTATAGCATATAAGTTAGATACATAGTTATACTGTAAATATGTATAAAACCTGTACATAAATCCATATACATATGTAATCTATGTAAATATATGTATAAATACTAAACTATTATGTATGTATTTACCTAATTATGTGTATATATAGATACAGATTCCTATTTACATATTTAGTAGCTATATTATAGATTAACTTAGCTAAATTAATAATTTAGAGCTATAATTAAATTAAATACATCTATAAACTTAGGATAATATATATAGTAAGTAATTTAAGCTAATTAAAGTGTATTTATACCTAGTACAGCTTACTGTAACTTAGTTTTAATTTATAAACACACAGAACTGCTATTTTAGCCTAAATAAAACATGAATAAATTCCTAAAAATACAATAAAAATATGTATTAAATACTTAAGTATGTAAATTGAAACTGTTTAAGGTCAATTAGACCATTTATTAATTATTTCATAAGTAATTAACTATTTAATCACTTATATAAACTTGTATAATCAGCCTAGTTTAACTAATTTATTTGTACAGTAAACATATTTAAAATTCAAAATTAATAAATCAATTATGTAGTATTATGTAAATATTTTATTTACCATATTTTATTTTATTTTTTTTAATAATTTATGGCTCCCAAATCGAGGGCCAAAAGCACGCACAGAAGCAGCTGCTGGAATAGCGCCACATCGTGTGCTGCAAGTCAAGCGCAGCGCTTTATATGTCAATTGTGCATTGGCAAGACAGTTGTCACTGCGCAAGGCACCCGCAGTGGCACCCAATTCCATTCGACCCGATGTTCTCTGTCTGATTTGTGATTTGTGATGTGTGTGGGACCCAGGACCGGAGGCCCGAGTGTGCGAGCGGTTGTGGCGATTAGGCTGAGGCCTGGCGCTGAGCTAGAGACATTGATAAGCCACCTAATCTGAGAATAGGGCGCGCTTAGTCGAGGTCTGGTCCCACCTGCTTGTTTCCCGCGAAAAGCGCGCCCGCTAATTTACACTTTTTACACCAATGACAAGGACAGACGACTTAACACAGAAAGAACACAAGAGTAAGAACAAAAATAAAAGAAGAACAAGAAGAAGAAAAACACGAAGAATAGAGAACTAAAGAGAATAAGAAAGAAGAAGAAACAAGAGCACCAAGACTCAAAGAACATACTGACAAGTAAGAAAAGAAAGAGAAATAGGTATTATACATACGTATAAGTAAGTTTATAGAATTACTAACAGAATAAAGAGACACTATAAACGTCGCTAAAGACCTCAATTTTGGCTCTTTGGGTTGTATATAGTGTTCCCTGAGATTTAGCGATGTTTATATCTGTCACTAAAACTGATATATATGTCACTATAAATAATAGACTAATAAGTTGAATTTCTACACCATTGCATTCTAATGTATTATATACTATTATGTTAGTACTAATAGGATAACTTGTAAATACTTAGTTTAGAGTAGAATAATAGATTGTTTGATACTTGTTCATAGATCGTATTTTTGCAAGCACTTCTTAGTAACTAGGTAAATAAAACATTCATTCATTCTTTAAGTGTAAAGTTTCTTTTTGAATAAGAAGACAATTTTGGAGATAATCAAAGAGTGACCGAATTAAATTCAATAAATTGCCTCCCAGTGAACGACCTGGAACAAAACCAGTAAAAATTAGATAAATAAGCAAATGATAATAATGGTTATAATGACTGGTACTCACCCATACTCACCGCTATACGACATTCACATTTTTAATGTTATAATATTATACACCCTATACTACAACGACATGATCATAACAATAATCATCCATTAGCCATCACAACCATGGGTTAGACATCATTTTGGTGCCGTTGCCGGGGAGCATCGGTGTCAACTATCATCAAACAACCATTCATTGTCAATTTTGGCACCGTTGCCGGGGAGGCAACGCTCTTTGCACCAAAATTTTCTTTTTATTCTTTTGTATATAGAAATTCTTTATTTCATTCATTCATTCATTGTAATTGTTTTTATTTTCCATTGAATTATTTGTGTATACATTCTTTTAGTCATTTACTAATCATTTGTTTTTCCACAGCACTTGAGGAGGAGTGTCATCTTCCTGGTGGAGTCGCTGCACTCCTGACCCGTCTTCCTGGTGGAGTTTTCCCTTGTAGTAGCTGTAGGATTAGTATAGTATTAGTATTAGTTTAGATAGTTTTAGGTATATTAATTAGGAAAAAATTGTTAGTCATAAGTTGTGAGAGCTTGTTCTCACACATTCTGTAATAATTTTGGACTGTCTGGACTTTAGTCTCTTTATTTCTTCTTTTTCTCGATTTGTTTTCGATTGCGATTTTCCGAGTTAATTTCTGTCCTTACTTTTGAATTGCATATAAAAATTTTTTCAAAAATAAAAAAATCAAAAAAAAATCAAAAAAATCAAAAAAGACCTCATACTTATCTAGCAGCAGCATAACTCTAGGCATTCATTTTAGGATTGCATTTTATTCCTGCTAGATTTTTATTAAAGTCAAATCTGCATTAAAAGATTGCTGGAGTCAGGTACGCATTTCTTACCTAACTCTAACTCCTGCCATTATTGCATTTGACTTAAAATTAAAGAAGACCACTATTTGTACTAAATTTATTAAAAAGTGAAACAAGCAGCATAGAAAACACCTTTTACTCACTTCAATCAAATCAAAAGGAGATAGTAAATTGGGTGAAACCATGTTTGAGATTTTAACCGCCTTGTGTTGAATGTTATCGTGCACACAGCACGATCACTTAAGGCCACAATACACGGGTTTCTACCTCATCTCTTTCTGCAACCACAGGATCTGTATTCGCACGCTCAGTCTTATCCAGATTCCCAGTGGATTTTAGAGGTCTGCACATCGCTACGTTTATCTTAGGATGCGTACAATTGCTTGAAACAATTGCTTGCGTACAACATATTTTGCGTAGCAGCCTCTACGAAAAATTTTCTCCGATTTATTTCGATTGATTGGTCTTCTTGAATTGAGATTTTATTGGGATTCTTCTGTTTTTATTGTGAACGTTAAAAATTTTTTCCCATTGAGTTGGATCGAATTAGAGTAAACGTGATTTCAAAAACCAACTCAATGGAAGGTAGGAGATCCCAAAACCCAGAACTTGTACTCCCCTTGGGTACTTCTACCCAAGCTACATCATCTTCTTCTTCTCAGTCACCTGCACAAAACACTTCTTCCCAGTTTCCCACAGGGAGGGAAACTGTGAATAACCTTTCTGTGACACAAACTGCATTACTGGATTTTCCATTTCCATATCCTTCACCGGTTGGAGGAACCTTTGTTCCTCCCTACATTGACTTCCCTGCACCTTCTGGAGCTTTGGAGGAGCTCCATGCCATTCACAATGATCCTTTCACACAAACCTATAACCCTGGATGGCGTAATCATCCAAATTTCTCGTGGTCGGGAAATTCACAGAGACCTCCTTTTCAACAACCTTCTGCACCACCACTGCACAACCCGATCCGAGCACCACCTCCACAATCACACGGATATCCACCACGTACCTACCAGCAACCCCAACCCAGGCCCACCCAATACTCTCAATCTGGGCCTACACGAGATGACCAGTTGGGGTCTATCAAGAAAGCTCTTGCTGATATGCAACAATAGAATATTGCTATGCAGCAGAGACAGGACGCGGCTTTAGCTGAGATGAGAGCCCAGCTATCACACTTGACGGAGTCCCGTCAATCACATTCACTCCCATCCCAAGCACAACCCAACCCTTGGAACATACCTGCTCAAAGGTATGTCCAACCTAGACCAGCACTACAAGACCAAACACATGACATTTCACAATCTTTGAACAACACTGAATCATCATAATCTTGAGATTATTTGACAATGGAGCCATTGAGATCACTGAACTTGACAAATCTGAACCTTTTACCGTTAATGGACAAAGACTGAAACCTTTCATTGAGCTGCATGATCTCAGACTTGTCAATTCCGCCATTTCGCTCCTACATTTTGAATTTCCATGTAAGTTTTCGCCTAGCTGAAGGCGTTAAACTTACCAACACCTACCCTTGTATATAGCTGTTTTACACCTTTCTTACTCTTGCCTTTATTTGCATATAGTGTCTACCTTTGCATTCTGAGCATACATTCATTGACACACATGTCATGCATTTCACTTCCTAGCCCGACTGTTCACTCTGATACTAGATCAGACTTAAAATCGTCCGCACAGAGATATTATCTCCTCATTCCGACTTCCTTCCATCACCTAGCCTAGGATAGTGAAAAGCAGAGCATGCATTTGCATCCACCCTTTCATTCAATGAGGACATTGAAACATTTAAGCATGGGGGGGTGTAAATGGTAAATCATTTAAACCAAAATGCAATTGTAGACACAACTAGAGTACATATAGTATTATCAAAAAATTATATACTTCAAAAAAATTGAAAAATTTTGAAAAATTTTTGAAAAAAATTTTACAAAGGTAAAAATACAAAAAAATAACAAATCAAAAATTCCAAAAATACAATAAGGGACATGTACTTTATTTGTCAAAGGAGGACATTCATTTCAAGAGGGGAGGGAGAAAAAGAAAAAGAAAAAGAAAAGATAAGTGTTTAACTATGATCTTCTAGCTGAAAACGAAAAAAATAGAATAAGTGTCTATGGACATTCAACCGTTACTGGTTTGACCTGCCGGGCCATAGAAGCTTGAAACAAGCTTAGGCTTAATACAGTTCGAGCCTTGACAAGATAGACCATAGTCTCTCCTAACTTTAGGATAATTCTTGTACCTGAGTCACCAGTATAGGATTCGTTGGTTTGCTTTGACTTAGGAGTCTAAGTAACCTTGGCTTACACTACACAATGTCAGGAAAGACCACTTGAACCTAAACCTCAACCCTTGTGTTCATTAGGGAAGGTGGAGTCCTTACCTGTGCGTGTAGGTAGACTCTTTGTCCTAATCTTTAGTCTTGTGTCTAGGAGAAGCTCTTTCCACAAAAAAAAAAAAAAAAATCCACCCACCAAAAACAGTGCGCTCTACCAAATAAGTTCGGGAGACATACTGTTCAAAAAAAAAAAAAAAGTCAAGTATGTTCTCCAAAAACCTCAGAAAAACAACTCTTCCACCAAAAATGTTTTCAGGGTTCAAAACAAATACCCTGTTTTTCCACCAAGAAAATCTTCTCTGAGCCACAAATACAATAAGGTTTGGGTTTGAATACCGTTTTGAGAGTCATCCGAAAACATGAGCTGAAGTTAGGACCAACCTGGACTTAAAAAGAAGTGAAACCCCGGGATTGAGCTTTAGAATTCACCTGGTTAGTCCTGACTTATCACAAAGCACAGCCATAACCTCGTAGCATTCTGAGTCTCTGTAAAACCTCCTGAGTCCTGGAATACGACTTAAGGTTTAAATACCAAGAGTCCTTGTTGGTTGAGAGATGGTCTATGTCATTTAAGCCTCGAGTTCTGGTAGGTTAACCTCAGTAACCAGGTTCTCACAATGTCCAAAAGCACAGTTGGTATTGGAAAATTATTTCAGCTTAAAGATCATCATCATAAACACTTAAAAATTTTTAGAAGAAGAAAAAGATATCTCTACACACTTACCTTGCTGATACTTAAATTTCCTTACACTTCAATAGATTGTTTGCTAAGGGACTAGCAAAGCGTAAGCATGGGGGTATGATGAGTGGCTACTCATCATGGCTAAAAGGCTGAAATTAAGCTAGACACTAAGCAAAACAATATCAAATTAACATATAAAAAGGGTTAAGTGTGGGAATTAAAGAAAAGACCTAAAACTTTTAATGTGTGTTAAAACTTCATAATTAGGTCACAAAAGTAAGATACTCTGAAAATAAAAGAATAAATGATGATCCATGCATCAATTGAACACATAAACAAGTTTAAAAAGCCAAATCAGAAGTAAAATCAATGTCTTAAATGTTCAATTAAGCACATATAAAAATTTGAAAGCAATTGGACATCATTTAGGCTTAGAAATAAATAGTTTACAAGTAGGTCCTTCATGCATTACATTCTCACCCTTCAAAACTGGTACCGGCCAGCACCTACCCGTCTGATGCAGAGTGTGACTGCTTCGTCCGCACCTAGAGCTGAGGGGCGTATCAACGCCCTAACACACAGGGACGCCAGAGCTTCGGGATTGGTGGTAGCAGGTATGGTTTCAGTTTCTGGCAGACTCGTTTACACACTTTTCAATTCCAGCGCTACGCACTCGTTTGTCGCAGCCAACTTCGCAGTTAGTTTGGACCAGGATTATACACTGTTAGAGAATCCGTTCGTAATCAGAGGTCCGAGTGGTCAGCTGTTTGTAGCTGAGGAGGTGTACACAGATTGGGAGGTCAGCGTCGGGGGACATAGCCTGCCAGCTGACCTGATTATGATCCAGATGGAGGACTTTGGAGTGATTCTGGGGATGGATTGGTTGTCCGCTTACCACGCCATGGTGGACTGTTTTGAGAGGAAGATCGTCTTCTCCATTCCGGAGTTGCCTTCTTTCGAGTTTCACGGACAGCCAGTGGACGGAGGTTTCAGGTGCATTTCGACACTTTGGGCGGCGAGACTTTTGAGCCAGGGGTGTGAGGGCTTCCTAGCTTGTGTGGTGGCAGAGCCCAACCCTGTGGCAGACTTCCAAAGCATCCCGGTGGTCAGAGAGTACCCTGACGTGTTTCCAAACGAGTTACCAGGACTACCGCCAGAGCGTGAGATCGAGTTTGAGATCTCACTAGTACCAGGGACCAGCCCCATCTCCACCGCGCCATACAGGATGGCACCGCTTGAGCTGCGAGAGCTCAAGTCCCAGTTGCAGGACCTTTTGGAGAAGGGTTTTGTGAGGCCCAGTGCGTCTCCCTGGGGAGCCCCGGTACTGTTTGTGAAGAAGAAGGATGGGACCTTACGCCTTTGTGTGGACTACCGACAGCTGAATAGGGTCACCATCAAGAACAGATATCCGCTGCTGAGGATCGACGACTTGTTTGACCAGTTGCGGGGTGCCACGGTGTTTTCCAAGATCGACTTGAGGTCTGGATACCACCAGTTGAAGATCAGGGAGACCGACGTCTCCAAGACAGCTTTCCGCACCCGGTACGGACACTACGAGTTTTTGGTCATGTCGTTTGGGCTGACCAATGCCCCCGCTGCTTTCATGGACCTGATGAACCGGGTGTTTAGACCGTACTTGGACCAATTCGTGGTGGTTTTCATAGATGATGCACTCATCTATTCTAGAGATCGGACGCAGCACGAACAGCACTTCCGGATGGTTCTGGACACTCTGAGACGACGCAGGCTGTACGCCAAGTACAGCAAGTGCGAGTTCTGGTTGAGGGAGGTGACCTTCTTAGGTCATGTGATTTCTGGAGACGGCTTGGCGATGGACCCAGCCAAGGTCGAGGCAGTGCTCAGGTGGGAGAGACCGCGTTCATTCACTGAGATTCGCAGTTTCCTGGGACTGGCAGGCTACTACAGATGGTTCATCAAAGGATTTTCACAGATTGTGCGTCCTATGACACAGTTGACCCGGAAGGACGTGCCTTTCGCTTGGACAGACGCCTGTGAGGCGTGTTTTCTGGAACTGAAGGAGAGGTTGACCTCGGCTCCCGTGCTCACCATCCCTAACAGTAGTGGCCAGTTCGTTGTGTACACGGACGCCTCCTTGCAGGGGTTAGGAGGTGTGCTCATGCAGAGGGGTCACGTTGTCGCTTACGCTTCGCGGCAACTGAAGCCCCATGAGCATACCTACCCTACCCACGACCTAGAGTTGGCAGCTGTTGTCTTCGCGCTGAAGACCTAGAGGCACTACTTGTACGGTGAGACCTTCGAGATTTTCACAGATCACAAGAGCCTCAGATACCTTTTTGATCAGAAGGAGCTCAACATGAGACAGAGACATTGGTTGGAGCTCCTGAAGGACTACGACTGCAGCATCTCCTACCACCCAGGAAAGGCCAATGTGGTGGCTGACGCCTTGAACCGTAAGGCGCCCGCATACTTGGCCAGTCTACAGTTACAGAGTTGGAGCCTTTTGGAGGAGGTGGGCAGTTGGCGACTTCTAGAGTTACGAGGGTACTGTGGGGCTGTGACGGTGACACGACAGACTAGGCCAAAGCTGATAGACCGCATCATCACAGGACAGATGGCTGATCCGTACTTGCAGTCTTTGCGCGACAGAGTACTGTCAGGAGACCCAGGGGACTTCTCTTTCACAGACCAGGTGCTACGCTTGAGGGGACGGTTGTGCGTTCCCAGAGATGAGGAGATGTTGAGAGAGCTCCTGACTGAGGCACACGGTTCCAGATTCACCATACATCCCGGAAACATGAAAATGTACCACGACTTGAGACGCGAGTTTTGGTGGAGAGGGATGAAGCGGGATGTGGGTGAGTTCGTGCAGCAGTGCTTAGTGTGCCAGCAGGTGAAAGCCGAGCATCAAAGGCCTGCAGGGCCGCTACAACCGCTTCCAGTGCCAGAGTGGAAGTGGGAGAGCATCACCATGGACTTCGTGGTGGGCTTACCTGTTACCCAGTGGGGACACGATGCAGTCTGGTTAATAGTGGATAGACTGACGAAGACGGTGCGATTCTTGCCGATCCGAGTCACTTTGGGACCAGCACAGTTGGCAGAGAGGTATATCCGTGATGTGGTACGACTACACGGAGTTCCGCGGGAGATCGTATCCGATCGGGATACCCGCTTTACGTCCCAGCTTTGGGCTGAGTTTCAGCAGGCCCTGGGGACGCGTTTGAGGTTTAGTATGGCTTACCACCCCCAGACGAACGGACAGTCTGAGCGCACGATACAAACACTTGAGGACCTTTTGCGTGCCTGTGTACTGGACTGGAGGGGCTCTTGGGAGGAGCACCTGCCCCTGGCGGAGTTTGCATACAACAACAGTTATCACTCGAGCATCGGCATGGCTCCCTACGAGGCTCTGTACGGACGGAGGTGTACGGCACCCTTGAGTTGGGTTGAGGTGGGGACCAAGTGGGAGGTTGGTCCCAGGTTGATCCGGCAGAGTCAGGAGGTAGTCGAGCAGATCCACAGACGACTCCGCACTGTCAGGAGCAGACAGAAGAGCTACGCGGATCGGAGACGCAGAGAGGTGCAGTTTGAGGTTGGGGACCACGTCTTCCTTCGTGTTTCGCCCATGAAGGGCTTACAGCGGTTTGGGGTGAGAGGGAAGCTCTCGCCGAGGTTCGTGGGGCCCTTTGAGGTCCTGGAGCGGGTTGGACCCGTTGCTTACAGACTTGCCCTTCCCCCACAGCTTTCTGGTGTGCACGACGTGTTCCACGTGTCCAACCTCAGGAAGTACGTAGCCGATTCCAGTCACGTACTGAGTCACGAGAGCGTCGAGGTGGGCGACGACCTGACCTACCCCGAGTGGCCAGTGCAGATTCTAGACCAAGCCGTCCGCAGTTTGAGACGAAAGCAAGTACCCCTGGTAAAGGTTTTGTGGAGGAGCCAGCGGTACGAGGAGGCTACCTAGGAGCCTGAGGCAGCAATGCGGGAGCGGTACCCGGTGCTTTTCGCAGGTACGTCTTTTCAGACCGACGTCGGTCCTCTTTGAGTTTATTATGGTTATTTGGACGTCTTTCCCGCACCCTAGTTAGCGCAAGTTTCGTGGACGAAACTGAAAGTTTCCTACTATGAGGGGTGACGTAATAATATGCGGAAATAAAATATAAAGCAATCTCACAAAAATCAATCACAAAATGTACACAGGTATTTTTAGGTGGAAACCCAAACCGGGTGAAAACCACCACCTAACCCTCTCGAGTTAGGATTTTCCGATCAACCAAGTTGATCAAAATCCACTAAACGAATCACTTTAAACGAGGGTGATTCAACCTCAGTACAACCACGCTACAAGTACGAGGGTAGCGTTCCTCAACCCCTTCTCTCCACGAGAAGGATTTTGTCCCACGAAGGAGACGGGAATTCGCAAAGCGAATACCCAACCAAAATACAAAGATAAAATAAAACAACAGTCCTATAGAGCCAACAAAATTAAACCTAGCTTCTATAGGAAATAGGAAACTCCCCTTTGCAAGGAGTGCGTCGACGATGACGCGGTACGTGTGCCACGCGATGGCGCTACGTCGCTCTCGTTATCAACGCCGGGAGAGCGGGTGCGCAACGGTTGAATGCTCTCAAGAAAATGGAGCTTGAGCTTGGAGAGCAAGAGAGTCTTTTCTTTGGACACAAAAGGTTTGAAAGTGTATTGCAAGGTGTGTGTCTTAGTGTGTATGTGTCTCTCTTGTGTATATCTTGTCTATTTGTGTTACAAAGGTTCCCCTCTATTTATAGAGGCCTTAGGAAGGCTTTGGAAGGCTTAAGAAAGGTTCTATAGCCGTTGGGTGCAAAGCCCAAGAGAATCAGGCCGAAATCAGGACAATGATTACATTTGACAGGGTTATCAGACGTCTAACTCTGGCATCAGACGTCTGGAATGCCACTTTAAGACGTCTGATTCCAAGGTCAGACGTCTGATTCTATGCGGGTTTCTCCCTGACTTGAATCAGATCTAAACAGGGTTTTTGCGCAAGTCCATCAGACGACATACAGGACGTCTGGTACTATGTCTGGACGTCTGGAAACCTACTTTTACTGTGGGAATTGATTTCCAAACGTTGCAACGGCTAGAAAATCTCTGAGAAGAGATTTTGGGTCAGCCGAGGCAAAACGGTCAATTATCAGACGTCTGGGAAGACCTATGGACGTCTGATAAGGCTCTAACGGTCATATACTGCCGTGCTTGCTAGTTAGCCAACGGTCCACTATCTGGACGTCTGGCAAGTCCATCAGACATCCTCTAAGACGTCTGGACTAAGGTCTGGACGTCTGATTTCAGCAGACAGAAAACTAAGTCCAGCCTAAAAGGTTATCAGACGTCTGAAACAACAGTCAGACGTCTTAAAATACTTTATCAGACGTCTGATTTTGGGATTAGACGTCTGGAAATGCTGTTTGAGCCCTATATTGGTTTTCTAAGTATTCTACAGAAAACCTAAGTATCCTAGGGTTGTGCAGGTGTTCCTAGGACTATTTTTAGGGTACTTTGAGGCTCTTTAACATAATGTTCTAAGGAATCAAAAAGAGCAAGAAAATAAATACAAGAGATACATGAAAGGATAAAAAAGAATCTATCCTATTCTTCTTGTCTTCCATCTCCAATCTTTCGCTCCACGCGAACCTCCTCTGTTTTCCGTCAAGCTCCTCCAATCCGTCCTGGATGCGAGCTCGAACTCCGTCTAAACACGTCCACATTTGCAATTGACCTGAAATCTAGGACTCAAATTGCAAATGTTAAATAACACGTGTTTTGTTATCATCAAAACAAATGATCGTGGTGCTCTAGCACCAACAGAAACTTCCTTTGAGTTTGTTATATTGTTACGAACGCACGCCCCAGACGTCTTTTAAGACGTCTGGGAGGTGGCCCAGACGTCGGACCAGACGTCTGGGGTCACTTCCAGACGTCGGACCAGACGTCTGGGGTCATTTCCAGACGTCTAGAAATCAGTTATCTTGGCACGAGTTTCGTCTGCGCGTCTCAGTGTGCAGGCCTGCGGATATTCTCTTTCCCTCTCTCCTGCGGCTGCAGATTCTCTCTGCCGCGCTCCCTCTCTCTCCTCCTCGCGCGGCCTTAAAAGGCCACGCCTCTCCCTCACTTCCGTCACCACCGCCTCCTTCCTCTTCTCCTTCAGCCAGCGAGCGCGAGGGTGCAGCGGCAGCGGCAGCTGCGGTGCGCGTGGGAGAGGTACTCTGCCGTGAGGGCGAGCTCGCCGGGGCTGCTAGGGCCAGCCGGTGGGGGGCGCAGGGTGACGTGGGGGGGACTGCTGCGGCTCGAGCAGTAGGCGCACGAGGCGCGGCGCGGCCAGGCGTCGCGAGCGGAGGGCGAGTCGCGCCCTGGTTCTGGGAACTTCTCCAGAATCAGACGTCTGGGCTGATAGCCAGACGGTGGGGGTGACGTCTGGAAGACCATCTAGACGTCTGAAAGGTGAGTTTTTTCGTCTTCTTCCTTCCTGTCGACTGACCGTACTGAGGGAGAGAGATGGGTGCACGCAGGTTCGGTGATTCGCCATCCAACGCGAATCAGACGTCTGGCTGTAGTACCAGACGGTGGGAGCGACCTCCAGACGTTCGGGGTGACCATCGGACGTCTGAGAACTAGGCCAAACGTCCCCGTAGGCTTCTGGATGTCTGAGAAACCACGCAGAACAAGGTAATTCTCTGATCCACTTTTTAAGACGTCTGGAATCCAGACGTCTGATTTTACACAGTTTCGTCATTTTCGACCCGTTGAGGGCCCGTTCGGGTTCCGTTTTCCGCATTTCGAGTTGTGTTCTTTTCGGAATTAAATCCTCTACCCGTCTACAGTAGCTGTATACCGTTTTGAGACACTCCTTGTGTTTGATCCTTGTGATCGGACCCCGTTCCGTTGCAGTCTCAAGGGTCGCGGAGGCACGCGGGATTCTCGATCACGCCCCCAATACTCCCATTGTACCTGGTAGAGTGGCTTTTAAGTATAATCTGTTAAATTATGGAACCATAAATAGAACCTAGGACATTGCATGAATCCTAGGAATGAGAAATAGATTGAATGATAGATCCTAGGTGTTGCATGAATCCTAGGGCTGGAAAACTAGATTGTATGATAGATCCCAGGATATGGCATGAATCCTAGGACGGGAAAACTAGTGGAATTTATGAATACTGCAGTCTTGGAAAAATGGAAAGGAACAAATAGCTGCCTGAAATTGAATTAACAGCTGCCTGTTGAATAAATAAACGTGGTTGAGAACATGGATTGTAAGAACGTGAAACTGGAAAGTGAAACCTGGATGTTTTGAGTTAAAAAGATGGAACCCTACAGGGAATTAGGAGTGGAACTCCTGGAAAGAGAAAGGAATGGAACTGAGATGTAGTTGTGTACTATCTCTTGGGTACGTAGTACCAAGGGAAGTACCTGTACCTGTTTAGTGAAGAGTGGGGCTAGCCACCCCAGGGACCCGGGGATAGGACCGATCGCTCTGTACCAACTTGCTGGCCCTCGTGTACGTAGTACCGAGGAGAGCTACTAGTGTTAGGAGGGCACTAGCTACCCCACGGGCCCCGGGGTTTTGTTAGCCTCCTACACTGACTTGTTGGCCCACTGGGGCAAACCAGGGTAGTCAGGCGAGGGTGCGCGGACTGTGGAGGGACAAGGCCCCGGTTTGGTTACTGTGGAGGGGTTGGACCCCTGTTACTGAGAGGGCTCTGCCCTGGACTGGTTCCGTGCTGTGCTTTGGGTGCACCCGTTAACGGAAACGACTGACCGCGTGCCAGTACGGGTTAGCTACCTGTGCGTTTATCGCGCGTGCTGTAGTCACCGTTACGTCTGTCAGTGACCTTGGGGTGGTTAACTGAGGGTAGGATCACCACGGGGGACTCTCCCGGCCAGGAGAGCACCACGTGCTACTTCTACTTTTTGGAAAAGACTGCAATCAAGATCGTTCCCACGAGGAACATTCGAGATCAAGTGAAGGATCTGAGAAATAAATGAAATCGTGAGATAATTGAAAGACTTAAATAAAGAAAGTAACAGAACATAACAGCTACTGTACACTCTACTGTTTATGTAGTTTTAGTTGCCACTCTACTCAGCGTTTTGCTGACGTGTTACACTCGTTACCTTTCAGGACCAGGTGTTGAGCAGCCAGGGTCAGCGGCTGCAGAGGACGCTGGGCCGAGTAGGGTCCAGTAGAGTTACCACTGTTCTCTTGTACCTCTTTTTGTTCCGTTATAGTGAGTGGTTCTTGTTTCCGCTGTACTTTTCTTTACCTGCAGTTCATATTATATTATGAATGTTGTTCTACTGTTGTGGTGGTATATACTGTAGTAGTTTCTTTCCTTACTGCTATATTTTCTTACTGTTAGTTATATTCATGCTGAATGTGGTTTATTTTACTGCTCTTTTGGTTACTTCCTCGTTGGACGACTAGGTCTTGGGATTAGTTGAGTCGGTCCAGTTCTCGTGTCTCGTAGGGACTCGGAAATCGGGTCGTTACACGTCCTTTTCGGAATAAAATCCTCTACCCATCTATAGTAGTTATATACTGTTTCGAGAAACTCCTTCTGTTTGATCCTTGTGATAGGACCCCGTTCCGTTGCAGTCTCGGGGGTTGCGGAGGCACGCGGGATTCCCGACCACGCCCCCAGTACGCCTGTTGTAACCGGTAGAGTGGCTTTTAAGTTTATTAGTATAATCTGTTAAATTATCGAACCATAAATAGAACCTAAGACATTGCATGAATCCTAGGAATGAGAAACTAGAATGAATGGTAGATCCTAGGGTGTTGCATGAATCCTAGGGCTGGAAAACTAGATTGTATGATAGATCGTAGGGTATGGTATGAATCCTAGGATGGGAAAACTAGTGGAATATACGAATATTGCAGTCTTGGAAAAATGGAAAGGAACAAATAGCTGCCTATAAATTGATTTAACAGCTGCCTGTTATGAATAAATAAACGTGATTGAGAACATGGATTATAAGAACGTGAAACTGGAAAGTGGGACCTAGATGTTCTACGTTAAAAGAGCTGGAACCCTACGGGGAAATTAGGAGTGGATCTCCTAGAAAGAGAAAGGAATGGATCTGAGAAAGAAAGACGTGGTAGTGTGCTGTCTCTTGGGTACGTGGTACCAAGGGAAGCACCTGTTACCTATTTAGTGCAGAGCGGAGCCAGTCGCCCCAGGGACCCGAGGTTAGGTCTGGCCACTTTGTACCGACTTGCTGGCCCTCGTGTACGTAGTACCGAGGAGAGCTACTAGTGTAGGGAGAGCACTAGCTACCCCACGGGCCCCGGGGTTCTGCTAGCCTCCTACACCGACTTGTTAGGCCCACTGGGGCAAACCAAGGTAGTCAGGTGAGGGTGCGCGGACTGTGGAGGGGCAAGGCCCCTGTTTGGTTACTGTGGAGGGGTTGGACCCCTGTTACTGAGAGGGCTCTACCCTGTACTGGTTCCGTGCTGTGCTTTGGGCGCACCCGTTAACGGAAACGACTGACCGCGTGCCAGTGCGGGTTAGCTACCTGTGCGTTTATCGCACGTGCCGTAGTCATTGTTACGTCTGTCCGTGACCTTGGGGTGGTTGACTGAGAGTAGGATCACCACGGGGGACTCTCCCGGCCAGGAGAGCACCACGTGCTACTTCTACTTTTTGGAAAAGACTGCAATCAAGATCATTCCCACGAGGAACATTCGAGATCAAGTGAGGGATCTGAGGAATAAATGAAATCGTGAGATAATTGAAAGACGTAAATAAAGAAAGTAACATAACATAACAGCTACTGTACACTCTACTGTTTCTTTAGTTTTAGTTGACACTCTACTCAGCGTTTTGCTGACGTGTTACACTCATTACTTTTCAGGACCAGGTGTTGAGCAGCCAGGGTCAGCGGCTGCAGAGGACGCTGGGCCAAGTAGGGTCCAGTAGAGTTACCACTGTTCTGTTGTACCTCTTTTTGTTCCACTGTAGTGA
This sequence comes from Thalassia testudinum, assembly GCA_037157565.1. Taxonomy (NCBI): domain Eukaryota; kingdom Viridiplantae; phylum Streptophyta; class Magnoliopsida; order Alismatales; family Hydrocharitaceae; genus Thalassia; species Thalassia testudinum. The sequence continues at coordinate 26,143,585 of JAZHRO010000054.1, read as the reverse complement.
GTAGTTCTTGTTACTGCTGTACTTTTCTTTACCTGTAATTCATATTATGTTATGAATGTTGTTCTACTGTTGTGGTGGTATATACTGTAGTGGTTTCTTTCCTTACTGCTGTATTTTCTTACTGTTAGTTATATTCATGCTGAATGTGGTTTATTTTACTGCTCTTTTGGTTATTTTCTCGTTGGACAACTAGGTCTTGGGATTAGTCGAATCGGTCCGGTTCTCGTGTCTCGTAGGGACTCGGGAATCGGGTCGTTATAGCCACGTCTCTGGACAAAGGCGACAACCAAGGAGATCCTCTGCTCCATCCAAATTCGCCCGCCGGGGATCCTTCTTATTCCCTCTGATTTCTTCCTACGTCATGAGCCGTCGACGGAATCCCTTTGACCCCTTCGTCCAGGTAATAGTAGGTAGGAGTAGGAGTAGTTTGGGTAGTTACTTACTTAGTTAGCTTAGCTTAATTGCAGATTCCAGACTTCATCTTCTTTGACTCTGGCAAGTTCCTTAAGCTTGCTAGAGATCTGATTTTGTCTTTTTAAGCCATTGTCCACCTTCTTCTAAACCTCAACGATCATTTCTAATCCATTAAAGCATAAATTTTATCACTGTTTCGCCAAATTCACCTTGACCTTCAACAGACACTGTCGCTGTCCACGGCGATAGTAACTAAGCTTAGATCCACCTCCATAGGGTCCTCCACCACCTATTCACAATCTAAGGATCCTAATTATCACTTCAATTTGTATAATTACCACCTATAACTTAAACGCCTAAATCTATTTAAGCTCCTGAGCTCGCTGTCAATGGCGGCTCAGGAGTAGTTGAAATCTTAAACTAATTATATATTTATGATCGCAAATTACTTTTGACTTGTCTTAACCACTCAATTGAGTGGGAAAACAAGTCCCAAGCTTCAACTAACTCAGATTCTTTAAAAATGGAATATACTGTTAAATCTTAAATTTAATGATCAAATGGAGAATTTAACGAGTTCCTGAGGTTTCTTGCAACCTCAGGATCCTTTTCAGATTGAAAATGGCACAGATTTACCTTTCTGTACACAATTTGTATTTTTCTGGGCTCACCGGAGCTCCGACGAGCCATTTTTTTAGTTTCAGCCATTAGAACTTGTTGAAAAGCTCCAGATTGACATGATATTGATTACTGAGTAGTTTGAGGTCTTTAATTTGGGATTTTTACATCTGGAGCTACACATTAGTCTTCATCTTCTCCAACTCTGGCAGAGTTGGGGAAGTCTGACAGAAGGATTAAAGATGCATTTGATAGATCTAGAAGCTTCAGTGCAATGCACTGAAGCTAATTTTACCCTCAAATTAGTGTAACAAACCCCTGATTACTCTGACGAACAGACCACATTTTTAGTTCAGGCGACGAGACTGAAGCTTTAGATTCTTAGGTCCAAACATTCGTCTCAGGGGTTGAGCAAGTTCCTGGGGTTGATAAGATGCTAATGCAGGTTTTAATATCTTGAGAAGAGGCTTAGATCAGAAAGTCAAAACTTGAGGCCTTATAGTCAAACTCGAGTTTGATACTTTGATTTTGAGCTGAATCTGTTGATTCGAGAAGACTGAATTATTTCTGAGATTCTGTTAAACGATTTTAGGGTGAATTAAATGAGCTCAGATGAGTGATTTGGTTGGAATTCAAACCTGCCAGTTTGGGTTGTTTTTGAACCCAAACTGTTGGCAGTGTCACTTGGATGAAATTTGAAGTTGAATTCTGCCCAGTTTAGTTAGTTTTGCTCCTTAGAATGTGTTTAAATTGATTGGATATGATCTTAGCTGTCTGTTACATCTTTTTCAAGTTTAAAATCCGTTCCGTGAGCTTACAGTGAAGCTTTGAGCTTCCCTGTGCTTCCTGAAGCTTCAAGAGCTTCAAATCCACACAAGCAGATGTGCAATCCTTTAATTAACTAGAATTTAGTTGATTTAATTGTCTAATTAGGAGGTATTTGTAAATATATTTTTATTTTTAATAACTTTTGTTCTAATTAGTTGTGTCTTATTTTGTTTTGTTTTTGTTTTTTGTCTTCTTTTCAGGTTTACCTTTGCGGGTGATCTCAGGAGAAGGCGGGAATCTGTTGCTGTTTTTGTTTCTTCTTTTGTGAGTATTTCTAGTCTTTTGTTTTGTTGCATTAAAAATTAAAAAAATACAAAAATACATTCTATCTGACTAGCAGCAGCATACAATAGTCATTCACTCTTAGGAGTACATTTCCTGCTAGAATATTTCTCGGGAATCTGACTCGGGAAATTTTTACTGTTTTTCTCGCATCAGCAAGAAAACACGAGAAAATCCGCGTAGATCCCTGTCCTTTGAAATTTAAAAAGACCATATATTTTGCTTGAAAAGACTTAAAAAGCGGCCATTGTATTTTAGTTGATATATTTTTGTAAAAGATTAACTAAAAAGAGGAAGTTAAAAATTGTGACTAAATCTAATTGCAGAATGCATGCAGGTTTTATCGCTATTGTCTGTTGCGTGTTATCTCACATACAGCGCGATCACTAGAGTCACACGAGTCTAATTTTTTTATCTCTCTTCTTTGCACCTCTTAGGGCTTTGGTCGAAGATCAACAAGTCTGTCTCACTACTAGAGCCACGGGGAGCCAGTAGTGAGCGGTCTCGATCCTAGACCTTAGACCTTTAAGCCTTATGGTTACGCACCTGCGTAGACACAGCTTAGGACGCATATTTTGATACTGTTACTCTATTTGTTTGCGTCAAATTACTTTTGCGTATCCTAGGAATTTCTTCTTTCCTTTGAAAGAAGAGCAAAACCCGCATCTTTGCGCTGTTTTGTGGGTTTTTGTGCTGCTGCTTTTATCGGTGGTGTGCATGTGCACTTGCACATTATTTTCCAATTTATGGACGGGAGGCGATCCTTGCATCCGCCTCTTGCACCATCGTTGACAGGTGATCCCGTGATCCCTTCCTCTTCTGTATAGGGGGAGATGCCGCCTTTTGATGTTCATTAACTACTATTGAAGTTAACAACAAAAAAAACTTTAAAACTCACATCAATACCCCTATCTATATTTTAAAGTTGCCTCAATAACAGTATTAATACTTGTTTCTGTGTAATTTTCTTCCTCTTTCTTTTTCCTCCTCTCCTCCCATTCTTCCTCCTCAAGCTTGGCCATGGCCACCTTCCTTACTCCTCCCCAACCATCACCCCTCCTCTAACTAGATGGGCAATGCATCTATCCGCCTACATCCGTAAGCAGATATACTAGGCTTAATAGATCGAATAATGATCTACCTATCCACCAAACCTTCATGTTGGCTACGTGAATCCATCTGGTGGATCTATCTGCCTGCGAATCAAGTTGTTCAATCGGATATTGATTTATCCATCCGTCAAACATTCATGTCGACAAGGTGAATCCATCTATCCGCCGAGCCTTTTAATTGAATGGTTAGTCTCCCTATCACTCTCCCTATCCGTCACACCTTTAAATCGGATGGTAATTTGCCTACCTGCCAAGTCCTTCAACTAAATGGGCAAATCCATACACCTATATCCAGAAGCGTAACAGATTGGATGATGATCCACCTATCCGCCGAACCTTCACGTTGGCTATAGGCGCATACATCCATCCACATAAGCGGTTATGTTGTCATCCAACCCACAAAACCTCTATGAAATCAGGTTGATGGTATAGCAATATTTGTTTGGCTATTGTTTATCTCATAATGTTATAGCTTTTATCTAATATTGGTTGGACTTTTTTAAACATCTTGAACGCTTGCAAGATCTTATCAGTTAAACTTAAGATAAGAATTTTCCTCCCCCTCACGGTGAAACACAAAAACAAAGATCAGCCATTGAGGCAAATGTACCAAAAAGTCAGGGTGGGGGTAAGTCCGTCCTACCGATCAATCAAAACATGGCAAGCTCTGACAAGTCATTGTAGGATCCAATGATGGGCAGGCAAACCCACTGCAGCAGAAATCCATACCAATAGTCATCAGGTTTTACTGGATCTCCTCCACGATGCACATCAGTAATCGTTAAAGCGTGCCAGTAACCTTCAACCAAAGCACCGCTGATAGATTCAAGAAGACAAAAGAGAGACAGACCGGCTTTATATAGTTTCTCTGCAAGCGCACTGAGAAACCTCTGCAGGTTTGCTATTCTATATATATATATATATATATCATGTGATACAAAATATATCCACCATCAATAGAACAAAGTTAGTGAATTTTATGTTTGGCACAAACCTCCTCATCAAATATTGAAGAGATCAAGTTACAACTTCTCCACTTAATTCGCATTTAAACGGACCACCACTACTAGGACTCATCAATACCCAAGAGCCTGGCTTTGTCGGCTGGCTGGTCCTAAGGTTCCGGTGGATGGCTGCAGAGGAGGAGGTAGAGTGGGCGAGACGGACGGTCAAGGATGCCGGATTCTTGCTCTTGCTGCAACATTCGCTGCTCCCTAAGATGCACGATCTCAACCTCTTCTTTGTCATCGGCCTGAACCTCAACCTCGCTCGGCTTCCTCCTCAACATGACTAAAGTACCCCAAATGACAAAGAAAACACAGCCTCTGCTCTGCAAATCAGGCACTCGATATGTACAGGTTCGTTTTACGTAATAAATTTTGCATTCACACATCCTCAACAGAAAACAACTTAATGAACATATCCTTGATTTATACTTTACATTTATCATTACCGAAATAAGACCAAAGCTGGCAGAAAACCAGTCTCCAAACAGAACCAATTCATCAACCAACTTCCACGTATCATATGAAAAGAAATCCATGCTATGTCTTGCAAAGGAGAATTAGATTTCCCTCTGTTTACAACGCAAGGGTTTGATTTGGATTATTAACAACATTGAGGCAAAAAGATCATTATAGAGATTGTCTCTACGAAGACATTACATCTGCGTGGTGTCTCCAGGATCAAAGTGACACAGGATAAGCCATCAATCAGGATAGGCCACATGCTTTCAGTTTGGCACCCTAGCCATTATACCAAGAGGAATTGGAGATGTCCCATGGAATTGGTAATGGGTGCTTCCATACCAAAGTTAAAATGCCTTAAAAACAGAAGCAAACTCAATGTTATATATTTTCATTAAAGGGATAGAATCCGATATAACGCGGACGTGCAGCAGGAGATAGAATATCCTCACCTACAAAAGAGGAAATACCCAGAGCGCAAAACAAAAAAACAAGACTAAGGAAAAAAGAAAATGAAACACGCCACAAGATCGAAAATCCGACAAAGGAGGGCAACTCCACGCTCGTAGAAACAGCAAAACCGAATAAAGACACTTGACATGCATTAGGAACCAAAGCCGTGATAGCACGGGGACACACATAATCCCCAACAAACAAAACTACACTAAATAAGAAAAAGACCGTATAACCCCTGCAAACACAAACAACCGACAATGACAAACACCAATTCCGTTGTCGTCTGCACCTCGAACTCCACAATCCACCACAAGACCTCAGCCAAGTCAAAACAAGAACCACCTTGCACCGTGCCTCGATCTCAATGCCAACCAACAATCTTCGCCACGCCAAGCCATCGCCACTCACCACCCATCTTCCACAACCACACCTAACCGCAGTTGCCAGCTGACCAGAGCAAGAAGCCTAACACGAGAAACCAAGGGCTTCCCACGTAAGTTGCTAAATGATCACACGACCTTCCGGCTCTTTTTAAAATTCCCAGAGTTCCCAACCCCCTTCATAAATATCACCTCCTTCCATGCCTCTTCCTAAGCCTCTTCCTCTGGGAAAACCCATTGAAGAATAGATCCACAGCAATACACATCATTTTTCCCTCTAGATCTACACCGGGGTGCACATTCATAATCATAACTTCATTACACAATGGTGTCTTCACGAAGTCTAACACTAACCTTCAACCAAAGCACTGTTGATACAAAACAAAAGAGAGACCAGCTCTATAGTTTCTCTGCAAGAGCCCTGGCACTGAAAAACCTGTGCTGTCATGTATATATATATATATACAACAGTTGACACAAGGTATCTCGACTACATATCGGTAGAACAAAGTTGGCGCATTTCATGTTTAGCACAAACCCTCCACGTCAAATACTACTCAATTCTCATGAAGACGGACCATCCCTACTAGGACTCATCAATACCCAAGAGCCTGGCTTTGTCGGCTGGATCTAGCTGCGTAGTCCTGAGGTTCCGGTGGATGGCCGCAGAGGAGGTAGGGGGGAAAAGAGGGCTAAGGATGCCGGATTCTTGCTCTTGCTGCAACAACTGCTGCTCCCTAAGTTGCGCAATCTCTTCTCTGTCATCGGTCTTAACCTCAATCTTGCTCGGCTTCCTCCGCAACATGATAAGGTGCCCCAAATGACAGAAAAGCCAGCCTCTGCAATGGCAAGCACCCATTACCTATATGTTCATTCTATGTAATAACCTTGGAATCGATACATCCACTGCAGTAGTAAGAGGACATAATTACCATAATCATGTTTTGTACTATAGTCTATACACATCATTTACCAACACAAGACCCAAATGAGCATAAAATAGGCTTCCAATTCGTAACCAATTCATTAACCAACTAGCACATATGAGGTGAAAAGAAATACATGTTATGTGTAGTAGAAGAAAATTAGATTTCCCTCTGTTTTGAATGCAAGGGTTTGATTTGTATTATAAACAGTCCAAGGCAAAAACAAAATTAAAGGCATTGTCTTTACAAAGCTATGAAATGCGTGTGGTGTTACCAGGATCAAAGTGACAGAGAATATGCCATTGATCAGGATAGGCCACATATTTTCAGTTTGGCACACTAGCCATCATACCAGGAGGAATTGGATGCCCACACTAAAGTGAAAAACACCAAGGCACAAATCAGTTGCAATCTTTATAACAGGAAATGGTTCCTTATGCACTAATTAATTCGCTGTGAATTGATTTTTAAGTTTTGGGTGAAATATCTTGTTAGAACAAAATCTCAGACATCCAAGGAAGGAATGGTGCAGCATTAGCTCTCCAGCCCGGCGAAGGCGAAAGCTCTTAGGCGGCCCTGCGAATGTTGAGAAACAAGCCTTGGGTTTGTCATCATCGACTATTCCATCCAACATCAACAAAAATTACTCAGAGAGGAAAGCATAGGTCAGAATTTACCGGCTAAATAAATAAAAATATACCGTCGATGATTGTTCCAAAACTTATGAAAAACGAGGGGGTTTATGTAAATCAAAATGATCATTACCATTGTGAGAAAAAAATATCAATACAAACAGGATGAACAGTCTTTTGTTATCATCGGAGAAAACCAACTAGAAGATAAGAATATCATAGAGAAGCATTATTTAAAAAAGCCAAGGACAAAGGAAAAAAAGGGCAAAATAAGAACAACCCACCAAAGATCACCAAAGAAAAATAAACTTCAGAACAATGTAAAGAAAGGATTATGAGGAAATTGCGCTCAGACAGCCAAGGGATTTGTCTTCAATTGCAAGATCAGAAACTCTAGTCCAATTAAGTTAGCGTCCTCACAGCACAACATTACAAAACGAAGCAAAGAGATCAAAGATGAGAGAAACCTGATGCACAGTCGGCGAAGGCTCTATGATGGAACAAGGCAGCCGAATGCATTATTTATGGGAGGGAATGGGGGAATGAGTGGTTCCCAGGGGAGCTAGGGTGTACTATAATCATGTTTTGTACTATAGTCTATACACATCATTTACCAACATATGACCAAAGTGAGCATAAAATCGTCTTCCAATACGCAACCAATTCATTAACCAACTAGCACATGAGGTGAAAAGAAATCCAGGCTATGTCTAGTAGAAGAAAATTAGATTTCCCTCTGTTTTGAATGCAAGGGTTTGATTTAGATTATAAACAGAAGGCAAAAAGAAAATTAAAGGCATTGTCTTTATAAAGCCATGAAATGTGTGTGGTGTTTCCTGGATCAAAGTAACAAAGGATAGGCCATCGATCAGGATAAGCCACATATTTTCAGTTTGGCACACAAGCCATCATACAAAGAGGAATTGGATGCCCACACTGAAGTGAAAAACACTACAAAACAGATGCAATCTCATTGTTTAAACTAGAAACGAAGGCACAAATCAGTTGCAATCTTTATAACAGGAAATGGTTCCTTATGCACTAATTAATTCGCTGTGAATTGATTTTTAAGTTTTGGGTGAAATATCTTGTTAGAACAAAATCTCAGACATCCAAGGAAGGAATGGTGCAGCATTAGCTCTCCAGCCCGGCGAAGGCGAAAGCTCTTAGGCGGCCCTGCGAATGTTGAGAAACAAGCCTTGGGTTTGTCATCATCGACTATTCCATCCAACATCAACAAAAATTACTCAGAGAGGAAAGCATAGGTCAGAATTTACCGGCTAAATAAATAAAAATATACCGTCGATGATTGTTCCAAAACTTATGAAAAACGAGGGGGTTTATGTAAATCAAAATGATCATTACCATTGTGAGAAAAAAATATCAATACAAACAGGATGAACAGTCTTTTGTTATCATCGGAGAAAACCAACTAGAAGATAAGAATATCATAGAGAAGCATTATTTAAAAAAGCCAAGGACAAAGGAAAAAAAGGGCAAAATAAGAACAACCCACCAAAGATCACCAAAGAAAAATAAACTTCAGAACAATGTAAAGAAAGGATTATGAGGAAATTACGCTCAGACAGCCAAGGGATTTGTCTTCAATTGCAAGATCAGAAACTCTAGTCCAATTAAGTTAGTGTCCTCACAGCACAACATTACAAAACGAAGCAAAGAGATCAAAGATGAGAGAAACCTGATGCACAGTCGGCGAAGGCTCTATGATGGAACAAGGCAGCCGAATGCATTATTTATGGGAGGGAATGGGGGAATGAGTGGTTCCCAGGGGAGCTAGGGTGTACTATAATCATGTTTTGTACTATAGTCTATACACATCATTTACCAACATATGACCAAAGTGAGCATAAAATCGTCTTCCAATACGCAACCAATTCATTAACCAACTAGCACATGAGGTGAAAAGAAATCCATGCTATGTCTAGTAGAAGAAAATTAGATTTCCCTCTGTTTTGAATGCAAGGGTTTGATTTAGATTATAAACAGAAGGCAAAAAGAAAATTAAAGGCATTGTCTTTATAAAGCCATGAAATGTGTGTGGTGTTTCCTGGATCAAGGTAACAAAGGATAGGCCATCGATCAGGATAAGCCACATATTTTCAGTTTGGCACACAAGCCATCATACAAAGAGGAATTGGATGCCCACACTGAAGTGAAAAACACTACAAAACAGATGCAATCTCATTGTTTAAACTAGAAACGAAGGCACAAATCAGTTGCAATCTTTATAACAGGAAATGGTTCCTTATGCACTAATTAATTCGCTGTGAATTGATTTTTAAGTTTTGGGTGAAATATCTTGTTAGAACAAAATCGCAGACATCCAAGGAAGGAATGGTGCAGCGTTAGCTCTCCAGCCCGGCGGAGGCGAAAGCTCTTAGGCCAGAGAAGGTAAGAACATCATAGAGAAGCATTGCTTAAAAACACCAAGGACTGAGGAAAAAAACGGCACAAGAACAATGTAAACAAAGGATCATGTGGAAATTGTGCTCAAACAAGGGGATCTGTCTTCAACTGCAAGATCAGAAACTCTAATCCAAATGAGTGAGTGACCTCCCAGCACAACATTAGAAAACGATGCAAATAGATCAAAGAAGGATGAGAAAATACCTGATGAGGCGGCGGCGAAGGCTCTGCGATGGAATGGGGCGGCCGCCTGCGTTCTTTATAGAAGGGAAGAGGGGAGAGCGGGGTGTGCAGGGGAGTTACGGTTAGGGTTTACGGGTTTTTGTCTATTCGGATTCCATTATGCGTAGACGGATCTGTTTTCAATTTCTACTATTTTCACCTGCAGGGGGCCGGTGCCGGGGCCGTGCATTTCGTAGGTAAGGTGAAGAGATTTTTTTTTAGTTGAAATTAGTATTGTATTTATTTGTTTAATCTATCAATCATAAGATAATATGAAATGATCATTGCAAGGATTTTAACTTCTTTGGGATAGTCGCTATAATTTTCGTATGCTAAAGCTTGATGAAGGAAACATGCAGCATTAGCTCTCAAACTCGATGAAGGCGAGAGCTCTTAGGAGGCCCTGCGAATGTTGAGAACAAGCCTTAGGTTTGTCATCATCGATTATTCCATCCCACATCAACAAAAATTACACAGAGAGGAAAGCATAGGCCAGAATTTACCGGCTAAATAAATACAAATATATCGTCGATGATTGTTCCAAAACCTATCAAAAATTCAAGGAACCAAATAGTTTACAGATATAATCTAGGGGGTTTCTGTAAATCAAAATGATCATTACCATTGTGAGGAAAAAATATCTAGATAAACAAGGTGAACGGTCTTTAGTTATCATCGGAGAAAACCAACTAGAAGGTAAGAACATCATAGAGAAGCGTTACTTTAAAACACCAAGGATTGAGGAAAAGAAGGGCAAAAGAACAATGTAAACAAAGGATAATGTGGAAATTGTGCTCAAACAAGGGATCTGTCTTCAACTGCATGACCAGAAGCTCTAATCCAAATGAGTTAGGACCCTCCCAGCACAACATTAGAAAACGAAGCAAAGAGATCAAAGAAGGATGAGAAAAAACCTGATGCGCCGGTGGCGAAGGCACTGCAACGGAACGGGGCGGATGCCTGCGTTATTTATAGAAGGGAAGAGGGGAGAGCGGGGTGTGCAGGGAAGCTAGGGTCAGGGTTTACGGGGTTTTCTCCATTCGGATTTTATTTTCTATAAACATATCTATTTTCAATTTTTTCTTTTTTCTTTTTTTTTCCTAGGGTTAGGGTCTACGGGGTTTACGGGGTTTTCTCCATTCGGATTCGGCCACGGAACGCTATGGGCGGGATTATCTCGAAAGCCAGGGTTCAGGGGGTTGTGATCAGAGACTCGTCATGATCTCTAATTTCCCCTAATTAACTAGTCTTCCTAGTTAATTAGCTAAGGATACGAATATATAAGGGTTAATTATAAAATAAGGGATACGTAGTAAAGGACCTTAAAATAAGTTAAAAATGATACTTTATCATTCAATTAATATTATTAGTAATCTAATTAATAATTGGACTCGAAATTTTATTAGCCATTCCCTTAATTAATAAGTTAGGTAACTTAAACATAATGTATACATAAGTATATAATAACTTAAGTAACTTTACTTAATTTAATAAATTAACTTAAGAAGGTCAAAAACGTAAATTCAAGGTGCTATAATAATTACCTTATTTATAATCATATATAAAACGTTGAAAAAAATCTAAGTTAAAATAAACCATCAAAACCTGGGTTTACATTTAGGTCCTTACCATTCATTGCAATCGGGTCCTTAATTTTCATATAGGTCCTTAGGTTTCATCTCACCTAGGTCCCTATCTTCTTTTTCTTCTTCTTCAGCCGGTTGAACAGCTGACGACGGAGGGTGACTCCACCGCTCGATCACCGCCCTGCCGACATCATTCTTCCTTCTCCAAGCTCTTGGAGCTCGCGCTCACCATCCCATCTTCATCCATCGGTCTGGATTACTCTGAAATCCTAATTTTTGGTGGGAGTTAACCTCACCGTCGTAGGAGACGATGCCGGAGGTTAACCTCCCCAAGCTTCTTCTTCGTCCAGACTTCGCCACCTTCTTCGTCACCATTCACTATAAATACCCCCTCACTCCCTCGATTTCTCTTAAGTTGGCTCCCTTCCCTCTTCTAACACTGAGCCGACCCAATAGGCTATTCGTCTGCAACTCCGGCGATCTTCCACACCAATCTCCGACTTCTTCCCTCCATCCTGATTAGTTGAGGAGCTTCGCCGAGGTCAGCCACGTCTCTAAAAAAAGGCGACGACCAAGGAGATCCTCTGCTCCATCCGAATTCGCCCGCCGGGGATTCTTCTTATTCCCTCTGATTTCGTCCTCCGTCATGAGCCGTCGACGGAATCCCTTTGACCCCTTCGTCCAGGTAATAGTAGGTAGGAGTAGGAGTAGTTTAGGTAGTTACTTAGTTAGCTAGCTTAGCTTGATTGCAGATTCCAGACTTCATCTTCTTCGACTCCGGCAAGTTCCTTGAGCTTGCTGGAGACCTGATTTTGTCTTTTTAAGCCATTGTCCACCTTCTTCTATCACGTACGATCATTTCTAATCCATTAAAACATAAATTTTATCACTGTTTCGCCTAATTCACCTTCACCTTCAACAGAGACTGTCGCTGTCCATGGCGACAGTAACTGAGCTTAGATCCACCTCCATAGGGTCCTCCACCACCTATTCACAATCTAAGGATCCTAATTAACTTAAACGCCTAAATCTATTTAAGCTCCTGAGCTCGCTGTCAATGGCGGCTCAGGAGTAGTTGAAATCTTAAATTAATTATATATTTATGATGGCAAATTAATTTTGACTGGTCTTAACCACTCAATTGAGTGGGAAAACAAGTCCCAAGCTTCAACTAACTCAGATTCTTTAGAAATGGAATTCACTGTTAAATCTTAAATTTAATGATCAAATGAAGAATTTAACGAGTTCCTGAGGTTTCTTGCAACCTCAGGATCCTTTTCAGATTGAAAATGGCACAGATTTACCTTTCTGTACACAATTTGTATTTTTCCGGGCTCACCGGAGCTCCGGCGAGGCATTTTTTGAGTTTCAGCGTTTAGAACTTGTTGAAAAGCTCCAGATTGACATGATATTGATTACTGAGTAGTTCGAGGTCTTTAATTTGGGATTTTAACATCTGGAGCTACACATTAGTCTTCATCTTCTCCAACTCCGGCGGAGTTGGGGAAGTCTGACAGAAGGATTAAAGATGCATTTGATAGATCTAGAAGCTTCGGTGCAATGCAGTGAAGCTAATTTTACCCTCAAATTAGTGTAACAAACCCCTGATTACTCTGACGAACAGACCACATTTTTAGTTCAGGCGACGAGACTGAAGCTTTAGATTCTTAGGTCCAAACATTCGTCTCAGGGGTTGAGCAAGTTCCTGGGGTTGATAAGATGCTAATGCAGGTTTTAATATCTTGAGAAGAGGCTTAGATCAGAAAGTCAAAACTTGAGGCCTTATAGTCAAACTCGAGTTTGATACTTTGATTTTGAGCTGAATCTGTTGATTCGAGAAGACTGAATTATTTCTGAGATTCTGTTAAACGATTTTAGGGTGAATTAAATGAGCTCAGATGAGTGATTTGGTTGGAATTCAAACCTGCCAGTTTGGGTTGTTTTTGAACCCAAACTGTTGGCAGTGTCACTTGGATGAAATTTGAAGTTGAATTCTACCCAGTTTAGTTAGTTTTACTCCTTAGAATGTGTTTAAATTGATTGGATATGATCTTAGCTGTCTGTTACATCTTTTTCAAGTTTAAAATCCGTTCCGTGAGCTTACAGTGAAGCTTTGAGCTTCCCTGTGCTTCCTGAAGCTTCAAGAGCTTCAAATCCACACAAGCATATGCGGAATCCCTTGCAGAACATATTCTGACACTTAGCTAAGTTGGAAAAGCTATCCTGTAAATTCTGTAACATTAATTTCACTTTCCAGGCATATTAAACCCGTAGAAACCCCCTGCATTCTCTCTTCAAATCGAAGAGGAAAACATCCCCTTAACCTAAAATTGATTGCACAATATTGTAGAGCTAGCTTAGAGCTCTCCATCAAGCCTTGTTTCGTTTGATTTGGAGCTGTGAGTAGGGAGAAACCTTCACTTGAAGTCGGGTCTGGAGGGGGAGAAGAAAGTCCGACATCGGAAGATTCGGAGAGTCCGCCATAGTATAAAAGGTATTTGTTGCACAGGCCGATTAGTCGTCAGCGCTCGGCGCGAAAACAAAACATCTGATCATCTAGTAAAAGCGTGCGTGGCAGGGTGCGTGGGCGCCGGATTGGGCGTGTGCGCTTGCGCTCTCAATTTGAGGTGGAAGGGGGACCGTATGTGGCCTCAAGGGGGCCTTCGAAGGTACGTCGCTCTTCCATTTCCACAAGCTCTCAGGGAAGAGAAGACATTGGGCGAGGAACGAGTAGGGTTTCGTCCCACCCTCAACGTGTGAGGGTGCTGTGTATCCTCGAAAGGACCTCGCCGCAATTCTGTACCCAACTTTTTCTTCGAGAAGCAAATTAACCCAGTTCAGTGGAGAAGAAGGAAGAGAGCATGGAGGAGCTGAGAAGGCCAAGGACGCAGATACTGGAGATGCCAAGGGAATAAGAAAGGAAGATCGACAGAAAGAGAGAGGAAAGGTTGGAGGAACGAGGAATACAATTGATTTCTCTTGTTATATTTTAATTTCTTTTTGCTCTTGATTGTTGTATCAAGGCTGAGATGGGGAGGGTCGGATTTGGCTCGAGGGGGGGCAAAAATACGAAGTTCCCCTCAAAAGGAACGAACATTAGGCGAGGACCGAGTAGGGTTTGGTCCCACCCTTAACATGAGGGTGCTGTGTATCCTCGAAAGGACCTCGTCGCAAATCTACAATAAATTTTCGTTGAGAAGCAAATTAACCCAGTTCAGTCGTCAGCGCTCGGCGCGAAAAGAGAACATCTGGTCATTTGGGAAATTTGTGCGTGTGTGGGCGAGTGCGCCTGCACCCGTGGGGGCGTGTGTGCACGCGATTGAGTAGAGTCGTGGAAAGGGGCGGATTTGCCTCGAAGGGTTTGAAAAATAGGAAGTTCCAGGCTCTAGAGGAACAGACGATAGGCGAGGACCGCGTAGGGTTTGGTCCCACCCTCAACGTGGGGGTGTTGTGTATCCTCGAAAGTTCCTCGCCGAAAACTGTACCAAATTTTTCTTCGAGAAGCAAATTAACCCAGTTCAGTGGAGAAGGAAGAGAGCATGAAGGAGCTGAGAAGGCTAAGGACGCAGATGCTGGAGAAGCCAAGGGAATAAGAAAAGAAGAAAGGAAACAGAAGAAGAATTCGCAAGGAGAAGCTACGGAGGAAGAAGAAGGGCAGGAAGATCGACAGAAAGAGAGAGGGAAAAATAAAGGATTAATAAATAAAAGAGAAGATAAAGAGAAAGAAAAGAGGTTGGAGGAACGAGGAAAACAATTGATTTCTCTTGTTATATTTTAATTTCATTTTTTGCTCTTGATTGTTGAATCAAGGCTGCAAGGGGGAGGGCCGGATTTGGCTCGAGGGGGGGCAAAAATACGAAGTTCCCCTCACAAGGAACGAACATTAGGCGAGGACCGAGTAGGGTTTGGTCCCACCCTTAACATGAGGGTGTTGTGTATCCTCGAAAGGACCTCGTCGCAAATCTACAACAAATTTTTCGTTGAGAAGCAAATTAACCCAGTTCAGAAGTCAGCACTCGGCACGAAAAGATAACATCTGGTCATTTGGGAAATTTGTGCGTGTGTGTGGGCGAGTGCACCTGCGCCCGGGGGGGCGTGTGTGCGCGCGATTGTGTAGAGTCGTGGAAAGGGGCGGATTTGCCTCGAAGGGTTTGAAAAATAGGAAGTTCCAGGCTCTAGAGGAACAGACGATAGGCGAGGACCGAGTAGGGTTTGGTCCCACCCCCAACGTGGGGGTGCTGTGTATCCTCGAAAGGTCCTCGCCGCAAAACTGTACCAAATTTTTCTTCGAGAAGCAAATTAACCCAATTCAGTGGAGAAGAAGGAAGAGAGCATGAAGGAGCTGAGAAGGCTAAGGATGTAGATGCTGGAGAAGCCAAGGGAAGAAGAAAAGAAGAAAGGAAACAGAAGAAGAATTCGCAAGGAGAAGCTACGGAGGAAGAAGAAGGGCAGGAAGAACGCCGGAAAGAGAGAGGGAAAAATAAAGGATTAAGAAATAAAAGAGAAGATAAGGAGAAAGAAAAGAGGTTGGAGGAACGAGGAATACAATTGATTTCTCATCTTATATTTTAAGAGAGAGGGAAAAATAAAGGATTTGGAAATAAAAGAGAAAGAAGAGAGGTTGGAGGAACGAGGAAAACAATTGATGCCTCTTGTTATATTTTAATTTCTTTTTGCTTTTGATTGTTGAATCAAGGCTGCGAGGGGGAGGGCCGGATTTGGCTCGAGCGGGGTCAAAAATACGAAGTTCCTCTCAAAAGGAACGAACATTAGGCGAGGGCCGAGTAGGGTTTGGTCCCACCCTTAACATGAGGGTGGTGTGTATCCTCGAAAGGACCTCGCCGCAAATCTACAACAAATTTTTCGTTGAGAAGCAAATTAACCCAGTTCAGTCGTCAGCGCTCGGCGCGAAAAGAGAACATCTGATCATTTGGGAAATTTGTGCGTGTGTGTGGGCGAGTGCGCCTGCGCCCGTGGCGGCATGTGTGCGCGCGATTGAGTAGAGTCGTGGAAAGGGGCGGATTTGCCTCAAAGGGTTTGAAAAATACTAAGTTCCAAGCTCTAGAGGAACAGACGATAAGCGAGGACCGAGTAGGGTTTGGTCCCACCCTCAACGTAGGGGTGCTGTGTATCCTCGAAAGGTCCTCGCCGCAAAACTGTACCAAATTTTTCTTCGAGAAGCAAATTAACGCAGTTCAGTGGAGAAGAAGGAAGAGAGCATGAAGGAGCTGAGAAGGCTAAGGACGCAGATGCTGGAGAAGCCAAGGGAATAAGAAAAGAAGAAAGGAAACAGAAGAAGAATTTGCAAGGAGAAGCTACGGAGGAAGAAGGGCAGGAAGATTGCCAGAAAGAGAGGGAAAAATAAAGGATTAAGAAATAAATGAGAAGATAAAGATAAAGAAGAGAGGTTGGAGGAACGAGGAATACAATTGATTTCTCTTCTTATATTTTACGAGAGAGGGAAAAATAAAGGATTAAGAAATAAAAGAGAAAGAAGAGAGGTTGGAGGAACGAGGAAAACAATTGATGTCTCTTGTTATATTTTAATTTCTTTTTGCTTTTGATTGTTGAATCAAGGCTGCGAGGGGTAGGGCCAGATTTGGCTCCAGCGGGGGCAAAAATATGAAGTTCCCCTCAAAAGGAACGAACATTAGGCGAGGACCGAGTAGGGTTTGGTCCCACCCTTAACATGTGGGTGTTGTGTATCCTCGAAAGGACCTCGCCGCAAATCTACAAGAAATTTTTCGTTGAGAAGCAAATTAACCCAGTTCAGTCGTCAGCTCTCGGCGCGAAAAGAGAACATCTGGTCATTTGGGAAATTTGTGCGTGTGTGTTGGCGAGCGCTCTTGCGCCTGTGGGGGCGTGTGTGCGTGCGATTTAGTAGAGTCGTGGAAAGGGGTGGATTTGCCTCGAAAGGTTTGAAAAATTGGAAGTTCCCAGCTCTAGATTAACAGACGATAGGCGAGGACCGAGTAGGGTTTGGTCCCACCCTCAACGTGGGGGTGCTGTGTATCCTCGAAAGGTCCTCGCCGCAAAACTGTACCAAATTTTTCTTCGAGAAGCAAATTAACCCAGTTCAGTGGAGAAGGAAGAGAGCATGAAGGAGTTGAGAAGGCTAAGGACGCAGATGCTGGAGAAGCCAAGGGAATAAGAAAAGAAGAAAGGAAACAGGAGAAGAATTCGCAAGGACAAGCTACGGAGGAAGAAGAAGGGCAGGAAGATCGACAGAAAGAGAGAGGGAAAAATAAAGGATTAAGAAATAAAAGAGAAAGAAGAGAGGTTGGAGGAACGAGGAAAACAATTGATTTCTCTTGTTATATTTTAATTTCTTTTTACTCTTGATTGTTGAATCAAGGCTGCGAGGGGGAGGGCCGGATTTGGCTCGAGGGGGCAAAAATACGAAGTTCCCCTCAAAAGGAACGAACATTAGGCAAGGACCGAGTAGGGTTTGGTCCCACCCTTAACATGAGGGTTTGTGTATCCTCGAAAGGACCTCGCCGCAAATCTACAACAAATTTTTCGTTGAGAAGCAAATTAACCCAGTTCAGTCGTCAGCTCTCGGCGCGAAAAGAGAACATTTGGTCATTTGGGAAATTTGTGCGTGTGTGTGGGCGAGTGCGCCTGCGCCCGTGGGGGCGTGTGTGCGCGCGATTGAGTAGAGTCGTGGAAAGGGGCGGATTTGCCTCGAAGGGTTTGAAAAATAGGAAGTTCCAAGCTCTAGAGGAACAGATGATAGGCGAGGACCGAGTAGGGTTTGGTCCCACCCTCAACGTGGGGGTGCTGTGTATCCTCGAAAGGTCCTCGCCGCAAAACTGTACCAAATTTTTCTTCGAGAAGGAAATTAACCCAGTTTGGTGGAGAAGAAGGAAGAGAGCGTGAAGGAGTTGAGAAGGCTAAGGACGCTGATGTTGGAGAAGCCAATGGAATAAGAAAAGAAGAAAGCAAACAGAAGAAGAATTTGCAAGGAGAAGCTACGGAGGAAGTAGAAGGGTAGGAAGATTGACAGAAAGAGTGAGGGAAAAATAAAGGTTTAAGAAATAAAAGAGAAAGAAGAGAGGATGGAGGAACGAGGAAAACAATTGATTTCTCTTGTTATATTTTAATTTCGTTTTGCTCTTGACTGTTGAATCAAGGCTGCGAGGGGGAGGGCCAGATTTGGCTCGAGGGGGGGCAAAAATACGAAGTTCCCCGCAAAAGGAACGAACATGAGGCGAGGACCGAGTAGGGTTTGGTCCCACCCTTAACATGATGGTGTTGTGTATCCTCGAAAGGACCTCGCCGCAAATCTACAACAGATTTTTCGTTGAGAAGCAAATTAACCCAGTTCAGTCGTCAGCGCTCGGCGCTAAAATAGAACATCTGGTCATTTGGGAAATTTGTGCGTGTGTGTGGGCGAGTGCGCCTGCGCCCGTGGGGGCGTGTGTGCGCGCGATTGAGTAGAGTCGTGGAAAGGGGCGGATTTGCCTCGAAGGGTTTGAAAAATACGAAATTCCAAGCTCTAGAGGAACAGACGATAGGCGAGGATCGAGTAGGGTTTGGTCCCACCCTCAACGTGGGGGTGCTGTGTATCCTCGAAAGGTCCTCGCCGCAAAACTGTACCAAATTTTTCTTCGAGAAGCAAATTAACCCAGTTCAGTGGAGAAGAAGGAAGAGAGCATGAAGGAGCTGAGAAGGCTAAGGACGCAGATGCTGGAGAAGCCAAGGGAATAAGAAAAGAAGAAAGGAAACAGAAGAAGAATTCGCAAGGAGAAGCTACGGAGGAAGAAGAAGGGCAGGAAGATCGACAGAAAGAGAGGGAAAAATAAAGGATTAAGAAATAAAAGAGAAGATAAAGAGAAAGAAAAGAGGTTGGAGGAACGAGGAAAACAATTGATTTCTGTTGTTATATTTTAATTTCTTTTTGCTCTTGATTGTTGAATCAAGGCTGCGAGGGGGAGGGCCGGATTTGGCTCGAGGGGGGGCAAAAATACGAAGTTCCCCTCAAAAGGAACGAACATTAGGCGAGGACCGAGTAGGGTTTGGTCCCACCCTTAACATGAGGGTGCTGTGTATCCTCGAAAGGACCTCGCCGCAAATCTCTCGTTGAGAAGCAAATTAACCCAGTTCAGTGGAGAAGAAAGAAGAGAAGCAAATTAGCCCAATTCAAATGTGCGTCGTGTTTACAGGATCAGAGTGACACAACATGAGACATCAATCAGCATATGCCACATACTTTGAGTTTGGCACGCTAAACATTATACGAAGAGGAATTGGTAATGGGCGCTTCAATACTAGAGTAAAAATGAACAAACAAACAGATGCAATCTCATTGTTTAAACAAGTGGTGCTATATGCGGTAATTAATTCTATGTGAATTTATTTTTAAGTTTTGGGTGAAATATCTTGTTAGAACAAAATCTCAAAAATCTAAGGAAGGAAACGTGCAGCATTAGCTCTCAAGCCTGGAGAAGGCGTGACCTCTTAGGCAGCCCTGCAAATGTTGAGAAACAAGCCTTGGGTTTGTCATCGTTGACTACTCCATGCAACATCAAATAAAGAAAGAGAGAGGAAAGCATAGGCCAAAATTTACCGGTTAAATAAATAAATAATATATCATCTAGGATTGTTCCAAAACTTATCAAAAATTAAAGATATAATTTAGAGAGCGGTATAAAACAAAATGATCATTACCATCGTGAGAAAAAACTAACAACTCTTTAGTTATCTTCGAAGAAAACCGACTAGAAGATAAGAACTTCGTAGAGAAGCATTACTTGAAAAAACCAAGGAGGAAAAGAAAAAAGGGCAAAAGAAGAACAACCCACCAAAGATCACCAAAGAAAAACAAACTTCAGAACAATGTAAAGAAAGGATTATGTGAAAATTGTGTGCTCAGACAGCCAAGGGATTTGTCCTCAACTACAAGATTAGAAACCCTAGTCCAATTAAGTTAGCATCCTCACAGTATAGCATTACAAAACGAAGCAAAGAGATCAAAGAAGGATGAGGAAAAACCTGACGTGCAGGCGGTAAAGCGGCTACGATGGAACGGGGATGATGCATGGGTTATTCATTGAAGCGAACAGGGGAGAGTGGGGTGTGCAGGGGAGCGGGTTAGGGTTTATTGGGTTTTTGCTAATTGGATTCTAACTTGTGTAAACGGAACTATTTTCAAACTTTTCTTTTCCTTCACTTTAGTGAGATTTATGTACAAAATATGTGAGATTTGTTACCTCTACCAATGAAATTAAAAATTACATTATTTTTTTGAAAAGAAGATGTTTTTTCATTGCAACCTTATAACATACATAGAGTTGTTGACTAAATCTAAAGACCATAAAGGTTTGAATGAATCCAGCCAAGTTGTGGACCTTGGAAACATCAATCCTAGGGACTTTAAACAAAGAAAAAATTTGGAACAGCCAGGAGGGATTGACAAGAAATAATTGCATGCAATGACCTCCAAGGAGGTTGTAACTATTTCAGTATTTAACTCACAAGTCCAACGGCATCGCTCAGGATGCAACCTATGTTGACAGCCAAGTTCAAGGCAAGCAGTAAACCTTGATAAATAGCAAGAACTTCAACTTCATTTGAGTTACAAGTAGTGACAATTTCAACTTTACAAGCAAGAATTTCCTTGTCATTCACCATAACTGAGGCCGAATAGGATCGATGTTTATAAACTGTAGCATCAACAACAATTTGAAATCCCATAGAAGAAAAGAAGTTGTTGTTAATCTAATCAGATTAGAACATGGCAACCGATCCTAAAAAGGGAATAGCAACTGCGAATCCGTATAGCGTACGCACATAGCACATGCCTTCGAGCAGATTCAATAAGATTAATTGGTATAGCCATAAAACGTGGATGACATAATATGGCAACAAGTTTTCCATTTCAAGCATAGGAAATTTTCCAGAAGTCCACAAGCATTTCTCGAAGCATGTTCCCTGTAAATTATGTACTGTAACGCTGAAATAGAACCAAACAGCAAGAGCAACCCGATAGGAAAAAAAGATATGATCCAAGTCCTTTAAAAGACCACCACAAAGATTACTTAATGGTTCAATAGCAAGAATTCTTCAAGCTAGAAGGGCGCACGTTGGTATAACATCAGTGCAGGCCTTCCAAAGAAAACATCTTGTGTGAGGGGCCAGAAACTTTAAGGGCCAAATCCCTTTTGCAATCAAATACAATGACTTGAGAGTGAATTTTATCCCTTCCAGGAGCAAATAAGCAAGAATTGATAGGCTGATCTATTAAACATTATCAACTATTTATCCTCTGATTAGAGGCAATGAGTCTTAATAAAATAATTTTAATTCTTCTAACCACAAGCTCACATTATTTAAACAAAAAAACTAAAATCGTAGCCAGCCAAAGTCAAGAAGCATTTGTTTTCTGGTTGAGTTCAAATTGGTATTGTATTCTTTTATTGAATCAATTAATCACAAGATTGTTGTTATAGCAATAAACAAGTAAAGATGGTCATGGAAGGTGAACCACTGGTGGATACAATAGTGTTTCATTTGAAACTCGTATTAGTCATTTAATGAGGTGTTTCATTTGAAACTCGAAAGGACCTCGCCGCAAATCTATAACAAATTTTTCGTTGAGAAGCAAATTAACCCAGTTCAGTCGTCAGCGCTCGGCGCGAAAAGAGAACATCTGGTCATTTGGGAAATTTGTGCGTGTGTGTGGGCGAGTGCGCCTGCGCCCGTGGGGGCGTGTGTGCGCGCGATTGAGTAGAGTCGTGGAAAGGGGCGGATTTGCCTCGAAGGGGTTGAAAAATAGGAAGTTCCAAGCTCTAGAGGAACAGACGATAGGCGAGGATCGAGTAGGGTTTTTGCGGCACGCGCGGTTTCGTCTGCGCGTAGAGCTGCGAACACACCCCCTCTCTTTTTCCCTCTCCCACCTGCGGGCGCAGGCTGCGCCCCTCTCTCTCTCTCTCTCTTTCTCTCCGCGTGTGGCTTTAAAAAGCCTCTCCCTCACTCTCACCTCCTCCACCCCTTCTTCGTTTTCCAGCCGGTGCGCGAGTGCGAGCGCGAGTGAGCGGCGGCAGCGACAGCCGCGGTGAGTGCGGGAGGAGGTGCTGCGTGAGGGAGGAGGTGCTCGGCCGTGAGGGCCAGCTTGCCGGGGCTGCTAGAGCCAGCCGGCGGGGGGAGCAGCAGACGCGAGGTGACGCGGGAGGCCTGCTGCAGCTCGAGCAGCAGGAGGACGAGGCGCAGCGCGGCCGTGCGTCGCGGACGGAGGGCGAGTCGAGCCTTGATTCTGGAAAATTTTCCAGAATCAGACATCTGGGCTTCAAACCAGACGACGGGGAGGACGTCTGGAGAACTGTCCAGACGTCTGAAAGGTGAGTTATTTCCGTCCTTCTTCCTTTTCTTTGACCGTCCGTATTGAGAGAGAGGAATGGGTACATGCAGGTTCTGAGATTCGCCATCCAACGCGAATCAGACATCTGGCTGCAGTGCCAGATGACAGGAACGACTTCCAGACGTCCGGGGTGACCATCGGACGTCTGCAAACTAGGCCAGATGCCCCCGTAGGCTTCTGGACGTCTGAGAGACTACGCAGGACAAGGTACCATCTGATCCCCATTTTTAAGACGTCTGGAAGAAGTTCCAGACGTCTGATTTTGCACTGTTTCATCGTTTTCGACCCGTTTAGGGCCCATTCGGAGTTCGTTTTCCGCGTTTCGAGTTGCGTCCTTTTCGGAATAAAATCCTCTACCCGTCTACAGTAGTTATATACTATTTTGAGAAACTCCTTATGTTTGATCCTTGTGAAAGGACCCTGTTCCGTTGCAGTCTCGGGTGTTGCAGAGGCACGCGGGATTCCCGACCACGCCCCCAGTACGCCTGTTGTAACCGGTAGAGTGGCTTTTATGTTTATTAGTATAATCTGTTAAATTATGGAACCATAAATAGAACCTAGGACATTGCATGAATCCTAGGAATGAGAAACTAGAATGAATGGTAGATCCTAGGGTGTTGCTTGAATCCTAGGGCTGGAAAACTAGATTGTATGATAGATCCTAGGGTATGGTATGAATCCTAGGACGGGAAAACTAGTGGAATATATGAATACTGCAGTCTTGGAAAAATGGAAAGGAACAAATAGCTACCTGTAAATTGAATTAACAGCTGCCTATTATGAATAAATAAACGTGATTGAGAACATGGATTGTAAGGACGTGAAACTGGAAAGTGAAACCTATATGTTCTGAGTTAAAAGAGCTGGAACCCTATGGGGATTTAGGAGTGGATCTCCTGGAAAGAGAAAGGAATGGATCTAAGAAAGAAAAATGTGGTAGTGTGCTGTCTCTTGGGTACGTGGTACCAAGGGAAGCACTTGTTACCTGTTTAGTGCAGAGCGGAGCCAGCTGCCCCAGGGACCCGGGGTTAGGTCTGGCCACTTTGTACCGACTTGCTAGCCCTCGTGTACATAGTACCGAGGAGAGCTACTAGTGTAGGGAGAGCACTAGCTACCCCACGGGCCCCGGGGTTCTGCTAGCCTCCTACACCGACTTGTTAGGCCCACTGGGGCAAACCAGGGTAGTCAGGTGAGGGTGCGCGGACTGTGGAGGGGCAAGGCCCCTGTTTGGTTACTGTGGGGGGGTTGGACCCCTGTTACTGAGAGGGCTCTGCCCTGTACTGGTTCCGTGCTGTGCTTTGGGCGCACCCATTAACGGAAACGACTGATCGCGTGCCAGTGCGGGTTAGCTACCTGTGCGTTTATCGCACGTACCGTAGTCCCCGTTACGTCTGTCTGTGACCTTGGGGTGGTTGACTGAGAGTAGGATCACCACGGGGGACTCTCTCGGCCAGGAGAGCACCACATGCTACTTCTACTTTTTGGAAAAGACTGCAATCAAGATCGTTCCCACGAGGAACATTCGAGATCAAGTGAAGGATCTGAGGAATAAATGAAATCGTGAGATAATTGAAAGACGTAAATAAAGAAAGTAACATAACATAACAGCTACTGTACACTCTACTGTTTCTTTAGTTTTAGTTGCCACTCTACTCAGCATTTTGCTGACGTGTTCACTCGTTACTTTTCAGGACCAGGTGTTGAGCAGCCTGGGTCAGCGGCTGCAGAGGACGCTGGGCCGAGTAGGGTCCAGTAGAGTTACCACTGTTCTTTTCTACCTCTTTTTGTTCCACTGTAGTGAGTAGTTCTTGTTACTGTTGTACTTTTCTTTACCTGTAATTCATATTATGTTATGAATGTTGTTCTACTGTTGTGGTGGTATATACTGTAGTGGTTTCTTTCCTTACTGTTGTATTTTCTTACTGTTAGTTATATTCATGCTGAATGTGGTTTATTTTTCTGCTCTTTTGGTTACTTCCTCATTGGACGACTAGGTCTTGGGATTAGTCGAGTCGGTTCGGTTCTCGTGTCTCGTATGGACTCGGGAATCGGGTCGTTACAAGATGGTATCAGAGCAAAGTCGTCCCGAGAAGTGAATCAACTAACTGGAAAATAACCAATTCACATGTCCATAACTAGAGTTGCCACCACAACATATCTTTTGACATGAGCTCTTAGACGTTTTCGTTAGGTACCGTTCCGTTTTGACGCATTTCGTTTTGTTTCGCGTCTCCTTGCAGGAGATGCCTCGTCGCGGGACTGGAGAGACTGGCCGCGGGCGCGGCCGAGGACGAGGTCGGCGAGGTGGGCGTGCCGTTGTCGACGTCTCGGTGGACCAGCCACCACTCCCAGGCATTCAGGCCCAGGACCTCGCCCGGCTGATATGGGACAATGTACGAGAGGAGCTCCACCCACTGCCCCGAGCGCCTCCTCCTGGGGCTGCAGAGGGGGAGTTGTTACGCACGCAGTCCAAGATGTTCTTTTTAAGACGTCTGGGAGGCGGCCCAGACGTCTGACCAGACGTCTGGAACCCCTTCCAGACGTCTGGGATCTATTTTCGGTGTTACGCGAGGCTGCCTCTGCGCGCAGACCCGCAACCGCCTTCCTCTCTTTTTCCCTCTTCCTCCTGTGGGCATAGGCTGAGCCCTCTGTCTCTCTCTCTCTCCCCGTGCGGCTTTAAAAAGCCACGCCCTCTCCCTCACTCTCATCACCTCCGCTCCCTTCCTCTTCTCCTTCCAGCCAGTGCGTGAGTGCGAGCGCGAGCGAGCGGCGGCAACGACAGCCGCGGTGAGTGCGGGAGGAGGTGCTGCGCGACGGAGGAGGCGCACGGCCGTGAGGGCGAGCTTGCCGGGGCTGCTAGAGCTGGCCGGTGGGGGGTGCAATTGACGCGGGGTGACGCGGGAGGCCTGCTGTAGCCGAGCAGCAGGCGGACGAGGCGCGGTGCGACCATGCGTCGCAGACGGAGGGCGAGTCGCGCTCTGATTCTGGAAAATTTTCCAGAATCAGACGTCTGGGCTTCAAACCAGATGACGGGGAGGATGTCTGGAGAACTGTCCAGACGTCTGAAAGGTGAGTTATTTCCGTCTTTCTTCCTTTTCTTCGACCATCTGTACTGAGAGAGAGGAATGGGTACACGTAGGTTCTGAGATTCGCCATCCAACGCGAATCAAACGTCTGGCTGCAGTGCCAGCGACGGGAACGACTTCCAGACGTCCGGGGTGACCATCGGACGTCTTGGAACTAGGATAGACGCCCCCGTAGGCTTCTGGACGTCTGAGAGACTACGCAGGACAGGGTACCATCTGATCCCCATTTTTAAGACGTCTGGAAGAAGTTCCAGACGTCTGATTTTGCACTGTTTCGTCGTTTTCGACCTGTTTAGGGCCCGTTCGGAGTCCGTTTTCCGTGTTTCAAATTGTGTCCTTTTCGGAATAAAATCCTCTACCCGTCTACAGTAGTTATATACTATTTTGAGAAACTCCTTGTGTTTGATCCTTGTGATAGGACCCCATTCCGTTGCAGTGTCGGGGGTTGCGGAGGCACGCGGGATTCCCGACCACGCCCCCAGTACGCCTGTTGTAACCGGTAGAGTGGCTTTTAAGTTTATTAGTATAATCTGTTAAATTATGGAACCATAAATAGAACCTAGGACATTGCATGAATCCTAGGAATGAGAAACTAGAATGAATGGTAGATCCTAGGGTGTTGCACGAATCCTAGGGCTGGAAAACTAGATTATATGATAGATCCTAGGGTATGGTATGAATCCTAGGACGGGAAAACTAGTGGAATATATGAATACTGCAGTCTTGGAAAAATGGAAAGGAACAAATAGCTGCCTGTAAATTGAATTAACAGCTGCCTGTTATGAATAAATAAACGTGATTGAGAACATGGATTGTAAGGACGTGAAACTGGAAAGTGAAACCTAGATGTTTTGAGTTAAAAGAGCGGGAACCCTACGGGAATTAGGAGTGGATCTCCTGGAAAGAGAAAGGAATGGATCTGAGAAAGAAAGACGTGGTAGTGTGCTGTCTCTTGGGTACGTGGTACCAAGGGAAGTACCTGTTACTTGTTTAGTGCAGAGCGGAGACAGCTGCCCCAGGGACCTGGGGTTAGGTCTGGCCACTTTATACCGACTTGCTGGCCCTCGGGTACGTAGTACCGAGGAGACCTACTAGTGTAGGGAGAGCACTAGCTACCCTACGGGCCCTGGGGTTCTGCTAGCGTCCTACACCGACTTGTTAGGCCCACTAGGGCAAACCAGGGTAGTCAGGCGAGGGTGCGCGGACTGTGGAGGGGAAAGGCCCCTGTTTGGTTACTGTGGAGGGGTTGGACCCCTGTTACTGAGAGGGCTCTGCCCTGTACTGGTTCCGTGCTGTGCTTTGGGTGCACCCATTAACGGAAACGACTGACCGTGTGCCAGTGCGGGTTAGCTACCTATGCGTTTATCATGCGTGCCGTAGTCACCGTTTCGTCTGTCCGTGACCTTGGGGTGGTTGACTGAGAGTAGGATCACCCCGGGGGACTCTCCTGGCCAGGAGAGCACCACGTGCTACTTCTACTTTTTGGAAAAGACTGCAATCAGGATCGTTCCCACGAGGAATATTCGAGATCAAGTGAAGGATCTGAGAAATAAATGAAATCATGAGACAATTGAAAGACGTAATAAAGAAAGTAACAAAACATAACGGCTACTGTACACTCTACTGTTTCTTTAGTTTTAGTTGCCACTCTACTCAGCGTTTTGCTGACGTGTTACACTCGATACCTTTCAGGACCAGGTGTTGAGCAGCCAGGGTCAGCGGCTGCAGAGGACGCTGGGCCGAGTAGGGTCCAGTAGAGTTACCACTGTTCTCTTGTACCTCTTTTTGTTCCGTTATAGTGAGTAGTTCTTGTTACCGCTGTACTTTTCTTTACCTGTTGTTCATATTATGTTATGAATGTTGTTCTACTGTTGTGGTGGTATATACTGTAGTGGTTTCTTTCCTTACTACTGTATTTTCTTACTGTTAGTTATATTTCATGCTGAATGTGGTTTATTTTACTGCTCTTTTGGTTACTTCCTCGTTGGACGACTAGGTCTTGGGATTAGTCGAGTCGGACCGGTTCTCGTGTCTCGTAGGGACTCGGGAATCGGGTCATTACAGGAGTCCTCTGTGGGACCACACGATGGACGCGGCCCTGGTCACGGGGGAGGGGATGGGCCGCTGCCGCCCCCACTTTCCTCCAACACTTCTGTGCACGAGGCACCTTCGCCTGGAGGTGCACCAGCACCTCCACTGCAATGCCACTTCGAGCTTTTCAGGCAGTTCCGGAAGTTGAAGCCCCCCTCCTTCAAGGGGGATGAGGACCCGACTGAGGCAGAGGACTGGCTTGAGCTGCTGGAGAAGATTTTCGACACCCTTCGCCACCCGGTGGAGTGCCGCGTGGCCTTTGCCACGTACCAGCTGGAGAGTGCGGCACACAGGTGGTGGAGGGCAGTCCGGGGACAGGAGAGGAATGAGCCGACCTGGGACCAGTTCGTCACCCTCTTCTGCGAGCAGTACTTTCCCCAGACGTGGCAGGACCAGAGGAGGCGGGAGTTCCACACTCTCCGCCATGGGACGATGACTATGAACGCGTACTGCACGCGTTTCTTGGAGCTGTCCCGCTTTGCAGCGACAGCGGTAGCCACTGAGGAGGAGTGCCTTTGGAGGTTCACCGAGGGGCTCCGGCCTGCGATCCGGGGGTATGTCAAACCCCTGAAGCTACCTACGTTTTCGAGGGTGGTAGAGGCAACTATGACTTACGAGGAGACCAACCCGTCCGCGCAAGACACTGACAGCGGGCGGAAGAGGCCCTTCCAGCCAGACTTTTCACAGGGCCCGCGAGAGAGGAGGCACGTGGCGTCCGCAGGAGAGCCGTCACGTTTTGCAGGGCCATCAGTGGCCTTTAGGGGCCCTCGACAGGGGCCAGTCGCCAGCACCGGACCCCCGCCCAGCCGAGGGTCGGGTTCCCCTCTGTTACCAGTGTGGCCAGCCAGGCCACATCAGGAGGGACTGCCCGTCTAGGGTAGGAGGTCAGCAGATACTTCCCGCGCAGAGCACTGGAGGACGCGTAGGAGGCCACGATTCCCAAGCGCGAGGAGGAGGACAGCAGTCGCGAGGAGGGTACCAGCTAGCACCTACCCGTCTGACGCAGAGTGTGGCTGCTTCGTCCGCACCTAGAGTTGAGGGGCGTATCAACGCCATGACACACAGGGATGCCAGAGCTTCGGGATCGGTGGTAGCAGGTATGGTTTCAGTTTTCGGCAGACTCGTTTACATGCCTTTCGATTTCGGCGCTACGCACTCGTTTGTCGCAGCCAATTTCGCAGTTAGTTTGGACCAGGATTTTACACTGTTAGAAAATCCATTCGTAATCAGAGGTCTGAGTAGTCAGCTGTTTCTAGCTGAGGAGGTGTACACGGATTGCGAGGTCAGCGTCGGGGGATATAGCCTGCCAGCTGACCTGATTATGATACAGATGGAGGACTTTGGCGTGATTCTGGGGATGGATTGGCTGTCCGCTTACCACGCCTTGGTGGACTGTTTTGAGAGGAAGATCGTCTTCTCCTTTCTGGAGTTGCCTTCTTTCGAGTTTCACGGACAGCTAGTGGACGGAGGTTTCAGGTGCATTTCGGCACTTCGGGCGGCGAGACTTTTGAGCCAGGGGTGTGAGGGATTCCTAGCTTGTGTGGTGGCAGGGCCCAGCCCTGTGGCAGACTTCTAGAGCATCCCGGTGGTCAGTGAGTACCCTGACGTGTTTCCAGACGAGTTACCAAAACTGCCGCTCGAGCGTGAGATCGAGTTTGAGATCTCACTAGTACTAGGGACCAGCCCCATCTCCACCGCGCCATACAGGATGGCACCGCTTGAGCTGCGAGAGCTCAAGTCCCAGTTGCAGGACCTTTTGGAGAAGGGTTTCGTGAGGCCCAGTGCGTCTCCCTGGGGAGCCCCTGTACTGTTTGTGAAGAAGAAGGATGGGACCTTACGCCTTTGTGTGGACTACCGACAGCTGAATAGGGTCACCATCAAGATCAGATATCCGCTGCCGAGGATCGACGACTTGTTTGACCAGTTGCGGGGTGCCACGGTGTTCTCCAAGATCGACTTGAGGTCTGGATACCACCAGTTGAGGATCAGGGAGACCGACGTCTCCAAGACAGCTTTCCGCACCCGGTACGGACACTACGAGTTTTTGGTCATGCCGTTTGGGCTGACCAATGACCCCGCTACTTTCATGGACCTGATGAACCAGGTGTTTAGACCGTACTTGGACCAGTTCGTGGTGGTTTTCGTAGATGATGTACTCATCTATTCTAGAGATCAGACGCAACACGGACAGTACTTGCAGATGGTTCTGGACACTCTGAGATGACGTAGACTGTACGCCAAATACAGCAAGTACGAGTTCTGGTTGAGGGAGGTGACCTTCTTAGGTCATGTGATCTCTGGAGACGGCTTGGCGGTGGACCCATCCAAGGTTGAGGCAGTGCTCAGGTGGGAGAGACCGCGTTCAGTCACTGAGATTCGCAATTTCCTGGGACTGGCAGGCTACTATAGACGTTTCATCAGAGGTTTTTCACAGATTGTGCGTCCTATGACACAGTTCACCCGGAAGGACGTGCCCTTCACTTGGACAGACGCCTGTGAGGCGTGTTTTCAAGAGCTGAAGGAGAGGTTGACCTCGGCTCCCGTGCTCACCATCCCTGACAGTAGTGGCAGGTTTGTTGTGTACACGGATGCCTCCTTGCAGGGGTTAGGAGGTGTGCTCATGCAGAGGGGTCACGTCGTCGCTTACGCTTTGCGGCAACTGAAGCCCCATGAGCATACCTACCCTACCCACGACCTAGAGTTGGCAACTGTTGTCTTCGCGCTGAAGACCTGGAGGCACTACTTGTACGGTGAGACCTTCGAGATTTTCACAGATCACAAGAGCCTCAGATACCTTTTTGATTAGAAGGAGCTCAACATGAGACAGAGACGTTGGTTGGAGCTCCTGAAGGACTACGACTGCAGCATCTCCTACCACTCGGGAAAGGCCAATGTGGTGGTTGACGCCTTGAGCCGTAAGGCACCCGCACACTTGGCCAGTCTACAGTTACAGAGTTGGAGCCTTTTGGAGGAAGTGGGCAGTTGGCGACCTCTAGAGTTACGGGGGTACTGTGGGGCAGTGACTGTGACACGGCAGACTAGGCCAGAGCTGATAGACCGCATCATCACAGGACAGATGGCCGATCAGTACTTGCAGTCCTTGCGCGACAGAGTACTTTCAGGGGACCCAGGGGACTTCTCTTTCACAGACCAGGTGCTGCGCCTGAGGGGACGGTTGTGCGTTCCCAGAGACGAGGAGCAGTTGAGAGAGCTCCTGACTGAGGCACACGGTTCCAGATTCACCATACATCCCGAAAACACGAAGATGTACCACGACTTGAGATGCGAGTTTTGGTGGAGGGGGTTGAAGAGGGATGTTGGTGAATTCGTGCAGCAGTGCTTAGTGTGCCAGCAGGTGAAAGTCGAGCATCAGAGGCCTGCGGGGCTGCTACAGCCACTTCCAGTGCCAGAGTGGAAGTGGGAGAGCATCACCATGGACTTGGTGGTGGGCTTACCTGTTACCCAGCGAGGACACGACGTAGTCTGGGTAATTGTGGATAGACTGACGAAGATGGCACGATTCTTGCCGATCCGAGTCACTTTGGGACCAGCACAGTTGGCAGAGAGGTTTATCCGTGATGTGGTATGACTACACGGAGTTCTGCGGGAGATCGTATCCGACCGGGATACCCGCTTTACATCCCAGTTTTGGGCAGAGTTTCAGCAGGCCCTGGGGACGCGGTTGAGGTTTAGTACGGCTTACCACCCCCAGACAGACGGACAGTCTGAGCGCACGATACAGACACTTGAGGACCTTTTGGGTGCCTGTGTACTGGACTAGAGGGGCTCTTGGGAGGAGCACCTGCCCTGGCGGAGTTTGCATACAACAACAGCTATCACTCGAGCATCGGCATGGCTCCCTACGAGGCTCTGTACAGACGGAGGTGTACGGCCCCCTTGAGTTGGGTTGAGGTGGGGACCAAGTGGGAGGTTGGCCCCAAGTTGATCCGGCAGAGTTAGGAGGTAGTCGAGCAGATCCATAGGTGACTCCGCACTGTCAGGAACAGACAGAAGAGCTACGCGGATCGGAGACGTAGAGAGGTGCAGTTTGAGGTTGGGGACCATGTCTTCCTTCGTGTTTCACCCATGAAGGGCCTGCAGCGGTTTGGGGTGAGAGGGAATCTCGCACCGAGGTGGCCCAGACGTCGGACCAGACGTCTGGGGTCACTTCCAGATGTCAGACCAGACGTCTGGGGTGATTTCCAGACGTCTGGAAATCAGTTATCTTGGCACGAGTTTCGTCTACGCGTCTCAGCACGCAGGCCTGCAGATATTCTCTTTCCCTCTCTCCTGCGGCTGCAGATTCTCTCTGCCGTGCTCCCTCTCTCCTCCTCGCGCGACCTTAAAAGGCCATGCCTCTCCCTCACTTCCGTCACCACCGCCTCCTTCCTCTTCTCCTTCAGCCAGCGAGCGCGAGAGCGAGCGCGAGGGTGCAGCGGCAGCGGCGGCCACGGTGCACGTGGGAGAGGTACTCTGCCGTGAGGGTGAGCTCGCCGGGGCTACTAGGGCCGGCCGGCGGGGGGCGCAGGGGGCGCGGGGCGATGCGGGGGGGACTGCTGCGGCTCGAGTAGCAGGCGCACGAGGCTCGGGGCGACCGGGCGTCGCGAGCGGAGGGTGAGTCGCTCCTTGGTTCTGGGAACTTCTCCAGAATCAGACATCTGGGCTGATAGCCAGACGGTGGGGGTGACGTCTGGAAGACCATCCAGACGTCTGAAAGGTGAGTTTTTTCGTCTTCTTCCTTCCTGTCGACTGACCTTACTGAGGGAGAGAGATGGGTGCGTGTAGGTTCGGTGATTCGCCATCCAACGCGAATCAGACGTCTGGCTGTAGTAACAGACGGCGGGAGCGACCTCCAGATGTCCGGGGTGAACATCGGACGTCTGGGAACTAGGCCAGACGTCCCCGCAGGCATCTGGACGTCTGAGAAACCATGCAGAACAAGGTAATTCTCTGATCCACTTTTTAAGACGTCTGGAAGAAGTTCCAGACGTCTGATTTTGCACAGTTTCGTCGTTTTCGACCCGTTGAGGGCCCATTCGGGTTCCGTTTTCCGCGTTTCGAGTTGTGTTCTTTTCGGAATTAAATCGTCTACCCGTCTACAGTAGCTGTATACCGTTTTGAGACACTCCTTGTGTTTTATCCTTGTGATAGGATCCCGTTCCGTTGCAGTCTCGGGGGTCGCGGAGGCACGCGGGATTCCCGATCACGCCCCCAGTACTCCCGTTGTACCTGGTAGAGTGGCTTTTAAGTATAATCTGTTAAATTATGGAACCATAAATAAAACCTAGGACATTGCATGAATCCTAGGAATGAGAAATAGATTGAATGATAGATCCTAGGTGTTGCATGAATCCTAAGGTTGGAAAACTAGATTGTATGATAGATCCTAGGATATGGCATGAATCCTAGGACGGGAAAACTAGTGGAATATATGAATATTGCAGTCTTGGAAAAATGGAAAGGAACAAATAGCTGGCTAAAATTGAATTAACAGCTGCCTGTTGAATAAATAAACGTGGTTGAGAACATGGATTGTAAGAACGTGAAACTGGAAAGTGAAACCTGGATGTTTTGAGTTAAAAAGATGAAACCCTACGGGGAATTAGGAGTGGAACTCCTGGAAAGAGAAAGGAATGGAACTGAGATGTGGTTGTGTACTGTCTCTTGGGTACGTAGTACCAAGGGAAGTACCTGTACCTGTTTAGTGAAGAGTGGGGCCAGCCACCCCAGGGACCCGGGGTTAGGACCGGCCGCTCTGTACCGACTTGCTGGCCCTCGTGTACGTAGTACCGAGGAGAGCTACTAGTGTTAGGAGGGCACTAGCTACCCCACGGGCCCCGGGGTTTTGCTAGCCTCCTACACAGACTTGTTAGACCCACTGGGGCAAACCAGGGTAGTCAGGCGAGGGTGCGCGGACTGTGGAGGGGCAAGGCCCCGGTTTGGTTACTGTGGAGGGGTTGGACCCCTGTTACTGAGAGGGCTCTACCCTGGGCTGGTTCCGTGCTGTTCTTTGGGCGCACCCGTTAACGGAAACGACTGACCGCGTGCCAGTACGGGTTAGCTACCTGTGCGTTTATCGCGTGTGCCGTAGTCACCGTTACGTTTGTCAGTGACCTTGGGGTGGTTGACTGAGGGTAGGATCACCACGGGGGACTCTCCCAGCCAGGAGAGCACCGCGTGCTACTTCTACTTTTTGGAAAAGACTGCAATTAAGATCGTTCCCACGAGGAACATTCGAGATCAAGTGAAGGATCTGAGAAATAAATGAAATCGTGAGATAATTGAAAGACTTAAATAAAGAAAGTAACAGAACATAACAGCTACTGTACACTCTACTGTTTCTGTAGTTTTAGTTGCCACTCTACTCAGCGTTTTGCTGACGTGTTACACTCGTTACCTTTCAGGACCAGGTGTTGAGCAGCCAGGGTCAGCGGCTGCAGAGGACGCTGGGCCGAGTAGGGTCCAGTAGAGTTACCACTGTTCTCTTGTACCTCTTTTTGCTCCGTTATAGTGAGTAGTTCTTGTTTCCGCTGTACTTTTCTTTACCTGCAGTTCATATTATATTGTGAATGTTGTTCTACTGTTGTGGTGGTATCTACTGTAGAAGTTTCTTTCCTTACTGCTGTATTTTCTTACTGTTAGTTATATTCAGGCTGAATGTGGTTTATTTTACTGCTCTTTTGGTTACTTCCTCGTTGGACGACTAGGTCTTGGGATTAGTTGAGTCGGTCCGATTCTCGTGTCTCGTAGGGACTTGGGAATCGGGTCGTTACAAGATGGTATCAAAGCAAGGTCGTCCCGAGAAGTGAATCAACTGACTGTAGAATCACCAATTCACATGTTTATAACTAGAGTAGCCACCACAACATATCTCTTGACATGAGCTCTTAGAAGTCTCGTTAGGTACTGTCTTTTTGACGTTTTTCGTTTTGTTCGCGTCTCCTTACAGGAGGTGCCTCGTCGCGGGACTGGCGAGACTGGCCGCGGGCGCGGCCAAGGACGAGGTCGGCGAGGTGGACGTGCCGTTGTTGATGTCTCGGTGGACCAGCCACCACTCCCGGGCATCTAGGCCCAGGACCTCGCCAGACTGATACGAGACATTGTACGAGAGGAGCTCCACCCACCGCCCCGAGCGCCTCCTCCTGGGGCGGCAGAGGGGGTGTCCTCTGTGGGACCACGTGACGGACACGACGCTGGACACGAGGGGGGCATGGGCCGCTGCTGCCTTCACCTTCCTCAGACACTTCTGTACACGAGGCACCTTCGCCTGGAGGTGCACCGGCACCTCCCCTACAGCGCCACTTCAAGCTTTTCGGGCAGTCCCAGAAGCTGAAGCCCCCCTCCTTCAAGGGGGATGAGGACCCGACCGAGGTAGAGGACTGGCTTGAGCAGTTGGAGAAGATCTTCGACACCCTTCGCCCCCCGGTGGAGTGCCGCGTGGCCTTTGCCACGTACCAGCTGGAGAGTGCGGTACACAAGTGGTGGAGGGCGGTCCGGGGACAGGAGAGGGACGAGCCGACGTGGGACCAGTTCGTCACCCTCTTCTGCGAGCAGTACTTTCCCCAGACGTGGCAGGACCAGAGGAGGTGGGAGTTCCACACTCTCCGCCAAGGGACGATGACTGTGAGCGCGTACTGCACGCGTTTCTTGGAGCTGTCCCGCGTTGCAACGACAACGGTAGCCACTGAGGAGGAGCGCCTTTGGAGGTTCACCGAGGGGCTCCGGCCTGCAATCCGGGTGTATGTCAAACCCCTGAAGCTGCCTACGTTTTCAAGGGTGGTAGAGGCAGCTATGACTTACGAGGAGACCAACCTGTCCGCGCGAGACACCGACGGCGGGCGGAAGAGGCCCTTCCAGCCAGACTTCTCACAGGGCCGGCGAGAACGGAGACACGTGGCATCCGCAGGAGAGCCGTCACATTTTGCAGGGCCATCAGTGGCCTTTGGAGGCCCTTGTAACGACCCAATTCCCGAGTCCCTACGAGACACGAGAACCGGACCGACTC
The DNA here is from genome assembly GCA_037157565.1 of Thalassia testudinum. Classification (NCBI taxonomy): domain Eukaryota; kingdom Viridiplantae; phylum Streptophyta; class Magnoliopsida; order Alismatales; family Hydrocharitaceae; genus Thalassia; species Thalassia testudinum. The sequence goes on along the minus strand of JAZHRO010000054.1, from coordinate 26,107,695 downwards.
GACTAATCCCAAGACCTAGTCGTCCAACGAGGAAGTAACCAAAAGAGCAGTAAAATAAACCACATTCAGCATGAATATAACTAATAGTAAGAAAGTACAACAGTAAGGAAAGAAACTTCTATAGTAGATACCACCACAACAGTAGAACAACATTTATCATACAACATGAACTGCAGGTAAAGAAAGTACAGCGGAAACAAGAACTACTCACTAAAACAGAAACGAAAGAGGTACAAAGACAGTGGTAACTCTACTGGACCCTACTCAACCCAGCGTCCTCTACAGCCGCTGACCCTGGCTGCTCAACACCTGGTCCTGAGAAAGGTAACGAGTGTAACACGTCAGCAAAACGCTGAGTAGAGTGGCAACTAAAACTAAAGGCAACAGTAGAGTGTACAGTAGCTGTTATGTTCTATTACTTTCTTTGTTACATCTTTCAATTTTCTCGCTATTTCATTTATTCCTCAGATCTTTTACTTGATCTCGAATGTTCCTCCTGGGAACGATCTTGATTGCAGCCTTTTCCAAAATGTAGAAGTAGCACGTGGTGCTCTCCTGGCCGGGAGAGTCCCTCGTGGTGATCCTACCCTCAGTCAACCACCCCAAGGTCACTGACAGACGTAACGGTGACTACGGCACGCGCGATAAACGCACAGGTAGCTAACCCGTACTGGCACGCGGTCAGTCGTTTCCGTTAACGGGTGCGCCCAAAGCACAGCACGAAACCAGTCCAGGGCAGAGCCCTCTCAGTAACAGGGGTCCAACCCCTCCACAGTAACCAAACCGGGGCCTTGCCCCTCCACAGTCCGCGCACCCTCACCTGACTACCCTGGTTTGCCCCAGCGGGCCTAACAAGTCGGTGTGGGAGGCTAGCAGAACCCCGGGGCCTGTGGGGTAGCTAGTACCTCCCTACACTAGTAGCTCTCCTCGGTACTACGTACGCGAGGGCCAGCAAGTCGGTACAGAGTGGCCAGTCCTAACCCCGGGTCCCTGGGGCGGCTGGCTCCGCTCTTCACTAAACAGGGGGACAGTCGCTCTCCTTGGTACTCCGTACTCAAGGGCCAGCTTACTTCCCCAATACTATTCCATTCACTTTCCAGGAGTTCTACTCCTACTTCCCCGTAGGGTTCCATCATTTTTACTCGAACATCCAGGTTTCACTTTCCAGTTTCACATTCTTACAACCCATGTTCTCAACCACGTTATTTGTTCACAACAGGCAGCTGTTAATTCAATTTACAGGCAGCTTTATATCTCTTTCCATTTTCCAAGACTGCAGTATTATACATTCCACTAGTTTTCCCATCCTAGGATTCATGCCATATCCTAGGATCTATCATACAATCTAGTTTTCCAGTCCTAGGATTCATGCAATGTCCTAGGTTCTATTTATGGTTCCATAATTTATCAGATTTTATTAAAAACTTAAAGCCACTCTACCAGGTACAACGGGAGTAATGGGGGCGTGATCGGGAATCCTGCGTGCCTCCGCGACTCCTAAGACTGCAACTGAACGAGGTCCTATCACAAGGGTCAAATACAAGGAGAGTCTCAAAACAGTGTATAGCTACTGTAGACGGGTAGAGGAATTAATTCTGAAAAGAACGCAACTCGAATCGCGGAAAACGGAACCCGGACGGGCCCTAAACGAGTCAAAAACGACGACACTGTGCAAAATCAGACGTCTGGAACTTCTTCTAGATGTCTTAAAAAGTGTATCAGAGAATTACCTATTCAGCGTGGTTTCCCAGACGTCCAGAAGTCTGAGGGGACGTCTGTCCTAGCTCCCAGACGTCCGATAATCACCCCGGACGTCTGGAGGTCACTCCTGCCGTCTGGTACAACTGCCAGTCGTCTGATTCGCAAAGGATGGCGAATCAGCCAGCCTGCGCACAGCCAACTCCCTCCCTCAGTACGGCCAGTCGACAGGAAGGAAGAAGAAGGCGGAATACTCACCTTTCAGACGTCTGTATGGGCTTCCAGACGTCGCCCTCGCCGTCTGGCTATCAACCCAGACGTCTGATTCTAGAAATTTTTCCAGAATCAGGGTGCCGCTCGGCCTCCGCTCGCGTTGCCGCCAGCGTCGCACCTTGCGCGTCTGCTGCTCAGACCGCAGCAGTTCCCCCCTCCGCGTCGCTCCGCGCCCCCTGCGCCCTCCGCCGACCGGCCAAAGCCACTCCGGTGAGCTCGCCCTCACGGCAGAGCTCCGCTCTCGCACGCCGCAACTCCTCCGCCCTCACTGCGGCCGCCGCTGCCGCCCTCGCGCTCACGCTCACTGGCTGAAGGAGAAGGAGGAGACGGTGGAGACGACGGGAGGGGAGGCGTGGCCTTTTTAAAGCCACACGAGGAGGAGGGAGAGACGCGGCAGAGCATCTGCAGCCGCAGAGAATCTCGGATATTCGCGGGCCTGCGCGCTGAGGCGCGCAGACGAAGACTCGTGCCAAAATAACTGATTTCCAGACGTCTGGAAATGATCCCAGACGTCTGGTCAGACGTCTGGATGTGATCCCCAACGTCTTGTCCGACGTCTGGCCCACCTCCCAGACGTCTTAAAATACGTCTGGGGCACGCGCTCGTTACAATATATCAAACTCAAAGGGAGTTTCATCCCCGAAACTTGCGCCAACAAGGGTGCGGGAAAAGACGTCCAAATAACCATAACAAACTCAAAGAGGATCGAAGCCGGTCCGAAAAGACGTACCCGCGAAAAGCTCCGGGTACCGCTCCCGCATTGCCGCCTCAGGCTCCCAGGTAGCCTCCTCGTACCGCTGGCTCCTCCACAAAACCTTTACCAGGGGTACTTGCCTTCGTCTCAAACTGCGGACAGCTCGGTCTAGGATCTGCACTGGCTCTCGGGGTAGGTCAGGTCGTCGCTCACCTCGACGCTCTCGTGACTCAGTACGTGACTGGAAACGGCTACGTACTTCCTGAGGTTGGACACGTGGAACACGTCGTGCACACCAGAAAGCTGCGGGGGAAGGGCAAGTCTGTAAGCAACGGGTCCAACCCGCTCCAGGACCTCAAAGGGCCCCACGAACCTCGGCGCGAGCTTCCCTCTCACCCCAAACCGCTGTAAGCCCTTCATGGGCGAAACACGAAGGAAGACGTGGTCCCCAACCTCAAACTGCACCTCTCTGCATCTCCGATCCGCGTAGCTCTTCTGTCTGCTCCTGACAGTGTGGAGTCGTCTGTGGATCTGCTCAACTACCTCCTGACTCTGCCGGATCAACCTGGGGCCAACCTCCCACTTGGTCCCCACCTCAACCCAACTCAAGGGTGCCGTACACTTCCGTCCGTACAGAGCCTCGTAGGGAGCCATGCCGATGCTTGAATGATAACTGTTGTTGTATGCAAACTCTGCCAGGGGCAGGTTGAAAATGACGTGGCGACAACTAGATTTTGTTATAGCGTTGTAGTACAGATAGTTATTGCCATCATTTCAAATATATAATTTTTTTACTTAGAAAATAAAGAGTTCCCGAGGTCGAACTCAGGAAGCAAGTTGTATTCTAGGGGTACAAATTCTTATTACAAAAATAAAGAGAGAGAGGGAGAGAGATGAAAATTTGGCTTCTTCTTCTCTTCTTTCTTCCTCTTTGTTTTCTCTTCTCTTTGGCTTTTGGTTTCTTCTTCTTTGTTTATCTCCTTGTGGTCTTCTTCTTCTGCCTTCTGTTCTTCAGATCTTCTTTTTACTTCTTTCTTCTGATCTCCTTCTCGTGCTCTTCCTCTGCTTTTGCTGTCAGGACGTCGTCTCTCCTTCTTTCTTCTTTTTCTTTCTGTCTTCTTTATCTGCAGCAGTGGTGATGTTCTTCTTCTTTCTTTTCTGCCTTCAGAGCGTCATCTGATTTTCCACTCAGACGACTTAAGTCGCCGCTGGTACAGTGCCGCTCGGTGCTCCTTCCTTCAGTCTTCGTCAGCCTTCTTCTCTGCCTCGCTTGTCTTCTTCTTTTTTGCTTTCTCCTTCCTCTTTGCTTCGACCTGGCTGCTCTTCTTCCTTCAGTCTTCTTCTCTTCAGCCCTTCCGCAGTCCCTTCACCTGTGCCTGCACACTCAAAGTTCCAATCAGAGACGGCAAAACCTACTCTACCCTCCCCCCCCCCCACGTTTCTCTCTCACAGAAGCCGCTCTTAGGAAAGCTCTCCCAGAGCTGCCGGGTAGTCGGGTATGGGTCGCGCCAGGGTCCAGGCCCACCGGCGTGCGTGGTGGGCGAGGAGTGCCAGACAATTCGGGTCGGGTCAACCGGATCCGCGTGATGAGCTCGCGGATGGGCCCGGTGAGACGGTGTGAGAGGGACCTCACCCCGTGTGCTGAGGCGATAAGCCTCCAGCACGTTTTCAATTTGTATCGCTGCGCCGCTCCAGAGCCTTCCGAGGTGGGACTAAATGTCCCACCCCAATTTGGCACCTGCGCGGAGGAACCAACTGGTAACTGCGGCTTTACGCGAGGCCCTCACCCCTGCTGCGAACCTGGGGCTCTTCGCGAAGACACCCCACGCAACCTGGGAGCCTGATCTGGGCGTAGCGAGGCTGCAACTGCAGGCGAAGGCAGCTCCTTCTGCACAGCAATGGCGGCGGAGGACGGGTGACCTGTTCACAGCAAAACGGCCTCTCAGCCTAATCAGAAGGTACCGGGAGCTTCGCCAGAGTGCGTCGAAGCTCTTGCGGGTGGTGGCGAGGCATGGGGCGGCATGCAAGGGCTGCCCTAGGTCGGACTGTGGGTCGGGAAGTGGGTGTGTTCGGTGGATTTGCAGAGGTTGGGTGGAGGGAATTGGAAGGGAGGAAATGGATCAGGGTGAGGAGGCGGAGATTATGTGCAGGTCGGCGAGCCGTGTGGGGTGCTGGAGTGATGGGAGCGGGTTGCCGGAGTGTGGCCGGAGGTGGAGAAGGTGAGGGCGATTGGTCGGAATCGAGGGCGACAGTAAGGGTTTAAAGTGTGGAAAAGGAAGAGGGGAGAAAGGTGAGAAGTTATACCTACTTAACAGGACAAGGAGGGGCCGGAACAGGCGACAGTCGTATCGACTGTCGCCGGAGAAGAAGCTGCCCAGAGGAAGGAGCGACGGCGAGGAGAGGGCTGGAGAGGCGCGCGCTAGGTGCGGCGCGGCGCGGGAAGAGCAGGGGAAGGCGGCCCTGCTGCTGGTAGTGCGGCAGAACGACGAGGAGGAGGAGGGAAAAACCGCCGGAGCTGGAGGGCTTCCTGTCGGAGTGGGAAGAGAGTGAAAAGAGGGTGTTTCTCCGTCAGGACCGAGCTCAGAAGAACGGCGGAGCGACGGGGGATATTTATAGGGGCCGAAACAGAGAGGAGGGCAGAGGGAGACGACGTGTCTCCCTCGCTGGAGGACACCGGAGGAAGGAGACCCATACCGTCCGTGCGTTCGCACGGCCGATATGGTGGGTTGCAGCGACCAGGGAGGTGTTCCTGCGACGGCTGACGACGCAGGGCATCCCCATTTGACCTGGAAGGCCCTCCCCCTTCCTCTGCGCGGCGCCATGCTCCACACAGGGTCGCCGGAGCATGGTGCTGGCAGGTTTTGCAGGGAGGACCTGAATGTAAAGAACGAAGAAGAGTTAGGGGCCAAAATGCGAGGGTTCAAAAGTTGAGGGGCAAAAAGTAAATAGATGAGGACCAAAATGTAAAGTTGGTCAAGAAGGTTTCTTCTTAGGCTCAAGTTTTTATACGTTACTAATTAGGACCTAAGGATTCTGATGGTGAATTTTATTTCTAGATAAAACCTTGTTTGACCGATCAATTTACACAAAAACCCAAATTAAGTTATTAACTGGGCATTGTTCTCAATGTAGGTCAAAATGGGTTCCGAAGGCCAAATTGAAGGTTCTAAACCCTAGAGATTATTTTTCTATGAATTTTAGAGGGTTTATTCTATTTTTAATTTGCCTCGAACCTCGTGAATTGAAGTGGGTTTGTTTTAAGGTTACAGATTATCATTTAGTTCCTTGGAATTGCTGTAGCCCTTATCAGATCATCCTACTTTCCTTCTTATTCGGTTTTTTTGACCTATGTTTGGACCCTGTATGCAGATTATACTGGTAAAATTGCATTTTTACCCCTTATGACTTGTTTTCTCCTTAAACTCAAAATTCTCTGAGTTAAGCCTTTCCTTGAGTTATGTAGGAGCTTTTATCCTTTGTATTAGGTCAAAATGAGCTAGTTATGGCTCATGATGAGGTTCTCATCATACCCCCATGCCTAGCTTTTGCTAGTCCCTTAGCAAAAACTTAAGGTTTCAACCCTTGTTCTAGACCATGAAGTTCTTAATAGCTTCAGATAAGTGCTGTTTCATTTAAACTTAGATTAGGTTAGAATGCTGACCATAGGCTTAAAAGGGTACTCTAGTACCAATCAAGATCCAAATCTGTCTAGCCTCATCCTCAGTCCTTAGCAAAGGTTTTTAAGGTCTACAAGAACTAACTTAAGGTTTATTGGATTTTGTGGTTAAAGCACCCATGCTTGAAATGATTTTAGCCTTGGTTCAGTTCGCAGTGCGTTTTATAAGAGAGAGATAGAAAGAAGATTTTTCTGTTTGGAGAGTTTTCTCTCTCTTTTTCTTTTTAGTTCTAGCCTAGGATTGGCTTTTCAACACGGTCTGTATCAGATTCATTGCTCCCATCATCAATCCTCAAGGGTTCCTGGCGATCGATGCTTCGAGATAGCACTGCCCATGGCAACCCCCAGAACCCTGGCTATTGAGATTTCGAGATAATCCCATCCATGGTGTTCCGTGGCCGAATTCAGACCCTGGCAATTGACACTTCGAGATAATGCCCTCCATGGAATCTGAACCAGCAGGGTGCTTACATGCCCCCAGTAGGATATGTGAATATCCTAAGAGACAAGTACCGAGGAGATGATATTTTGTTACGCATCTTTGAGGGGATTTTCCGCCTCTCCGCGCTGGGAACTCGTCCAAATCAACTTGTGTTGATCGGCCGCTCCGATTCTAGGTGTACTTTTCAGAATTTTTGCGACGCTTCTGCGTGATTTTGATTTTTACGCTTACTGAACCAGGCTGTGTGTGAGGTTAGGGTGCTTAGGTTACTGAGTCCCGTAAACCAAAAATTAGTTAATGAGGCCAAATACTCCCTAAGCCTTAGACCTAATACTTCAGCTTTTCATTTTCCTCAACCTCTTGAGGAGTGTTCAGATCTTAATGGGTACTAAGAGTCTGTCCAAGAATGCCTAAGGTTTGCGTTCTTACTAATCCCTTTGTGCACTTTTCAGTTATTTTCTTGAATGAGGTCTAGAACTTAGGTTAATTCCTTAGTTCCTTACTAATGACTATCACCTTTTCTCATAATTTTGCGCTCCTTTTTCATTTTGTTTCTTTTCTCCTTCTCCTTCACAAAATTTCCTTTCTCCTCTTATTCTTCTTTTTATTTTGAAAAATTTTTACTTTTTATGGTGTTTTTGGCATATGTGAATTTTTTTTGTTTTAAAACCTTTTCTTACAAGTTTTGCACTTTTATACCCCCCATGCCTAAGATTTGCAATGTCCTCATTGTAACCTAGGGGGTTTTTATTCAACTTAGTTCATACATTAGGACAGATGTTTTGATGAGTGAATGAGTCGGGGTGACTGTTGCGGACGATTTTTAATCTCAGATGCAAGCATCTGAGGTGGAGTCGACTGTCCTAAAGTGTGAACTTTAAGTGCGGCAAGGTGTCAGAAAAGGTTTTAGGTTTTCAAAGAGAATGACGGGCTGCCTCCCATTGAGCGCTAAATTTGATGCCTTCAGCCAAGCAGGAAATGCGATGGAGAGGGGATGATCAAATTAGCAGAGTTTTGTAAGGCAAGCACCTTGATTAAGAGCCTGGTTGGTCCAACCAGGTGCTTGTTCAGATCGACAGGCTGATGATGCAGCCCAAACCCAATCAATCTGGTGGGTTGATAGATGTAGATCAAAAGGTGTGGAACCCACCATATACTCAGATGGATGTGGAAGTGTGAATGCAGGGTTTGGCTGAGTCGAATCAGCTTGGTCAGAGTAGGGACCCGTAGAATAATCAGTGATTGATGCAGGAACCCTACAGGGGTGATCAGAGAATGATAGAGCATGGTATGTAGTCTGATCAATGTTCGGAACCCGATGTGGAAATGCAATCGGCTCAGTGAGAGGTGAATCTAAATAGAAATTGAGTCCGGTTGCGGGTCGGGGTTGGGAAGAGGTTTTGATTAGTTCTGTGTGTGCAGACGAGGTGGCAACTGTGTATGAGGGCTCTTCTAGAAAGGAATGACAGGTGATTTTCTGTAAAGAGTCCTCTGGGTAACTATCAAATGCCTGAAGAGTGTCTGTAGGATGAAAGAAATCTGAATTGTGAAAAGATTTGAATTCTGGGTTGCAATCACTCTTGGCATTTTCTATTTTTGGTTCCTGAGGATCGAAAAGGAATGATTCTGTGTTATCAGTGATCTCGGGAATCAGGACCTCAGAGTCGGAGTCAGAGTCATGTGAACTAAGGTCGTAGATGGGCCTGGAGTGTTCAGGAAGGAAAGTCTCTCCGCAATTATAGTCAAATCTGAAATTGTCGGAGAGTTGGCGAAAATAAGATTCATGATCATGAATTCCACCACAGTAAAAATCATTAGACGTTGAATCAGCAGCCTGACTGGGTTATAGCCTATATGTCAATTCTGGGTTCCAAAAAGGTGTTCTGTCTAAGCTCAAGCTCAAAGCTGGTAGGATAGACCCAATTGAAATCCAACTCGTCCAACTCCTCAGTCTCTGTATCATAAATTGGCATGACTTTCGAAAAATCGATCAGATTTCCTGAAGATGTTGGAGAGGGGTATTCATCAAATAGAGGCCCGGAATCATATTCTGTAAAAATTTGATCTTTCTCATAAGGGGCCTCATAATCGTCCCAATAAGTTTCAGATCTAGGTTCTAGGCTTAGGATGTGGGTAGAATTATTAGAACCTAAGTCCGAATAACCTTCGAGGGCCACCTTATCAAGATAAGGGGTGGAATTTATACCCTCAAAAGGTTCAGTTCTGATCTCATTATTGCAGGAGTTTTGGAATTCTAGGCTTGGCAATTCATGGTCTAAGTTTGGCTCATCATTGTGTTCTCCTGCAATATCCCAACCTAATTCAACATTGTCTTCTATCTGGGTTGGGATTTCACAACCACTTTGTGCCTCAGTCCCGAGATTTGGGAAACTGGATTGTTCCTTAATACTGTTCCAAGATGGTTCATCCTCTATTTCTGGTATATATGGGTATTTCTGGTTGATAATTTGTTCTACTGATTTCATCATTTCTACCCATTTTATAAGGGAATCTTGGTGTTGTTCCCAAAGTACAGGATTTGTCAAGCATTGAAGGTATTCAGATTGGTGTAATTTTTCTATTTCAATGTATCCTGTCATGAGCATATCTCGGGTTGATCCTTTTGTAACTTCTGTCAATAGAATTTGGGCACAGTTTATGATGAAAGCTGTGGTTGTTGGGACATCAACCTGAATGTTTTCTATTGGTGTTGAGGGTTTACATTTGATTTCATAGAATTGAAGGGCATCCTCAATCATCTTATCTTTCATGGATCTCAGATATTCAGGTTTTTTTTTGAATGGTAGTCTTGCTAGGTAATTAGGCTGCATCTTTGAATCAGGTGGTGGGATCAAGATATAGAATCGAGGTTTGAATCAAGATGGAAGAAGGGGATTTTGTTCAGAATCAGAGGAAAGAGGGGCTATGTGAATGATTTCTGCAAAAACAAGGGAGCCGAGGCTTAGCCTCGGAGAGAGTGAATTTCTATAGGGGGTTTCATGGACTTCCTGCAAAATACTGAAGGACTGGATGAGATAAGCAGGTGCTGGACCCAATCAAGACACCCAAAAAATGTTGGGTGACTATAGAGGTTCGGGGCAGATGGACCCCTTGATCAGAAAGATCGTCCACCTGAGAATTACCTGGGCAGCCAGAGAGGGAGAGTCCCGCAAAGACCCCTACACGGTAGAGCGTCCCCACGGGTTACAGGGTTTCCCCCACCCGACCTCTCTTGTCACTGCGGTTCCAGGTAGACCAGAATGGAGATCTTGACCTCTTAAGTCTACCAATTTTTACTTTAAGATCAGGGTGCTTAAGGTTTCACTTGAACTTTTAGTTCTTTGAGTGCAAAGAGTGACCTAATTTAAGGTTGGTTGACCCAAGGGGGCAACTTTACCTCTTGTTTCCTTTGAGAGTTTTTGGGTCTTGTTTTTTAGGGTTCAAGTGTTTAGAGAGCCAATTGTTTTAGGTTTTCTTTGAATAGATATTTTCAGACAAGGGCTTGGGCACACTTCATTTGGTTTTCTCAATTCTTGCTTAAGGAGTGTGTCTCCAAATCCCTAGTGTTGGATCCTAGGTTGGCTCTACTTGGTCCAGTTAGCTCTTTGTTGGGTAATTAGGGCTCAGTCAAGAAGGTGTTAGCCCTTAGGTACCCTTAATAGTGTGCAGGAATATTGGGTTGAAAACATGCAACTTTTGATGGTTTACTAATTATAGAAGACATGTTAGACCTATATTGCTTGCTTTTTTCTTTTCTTCCTCTTTAGAATTTAGGGATTGAGAGGATAGAATTTTACCTGTACTTGGAGTGGTTGTCGTGCGGTTGCTTGTCTTCTCGATTTTCTTGTATCTGCACAACAAAGGAGAGATTGTTAGCAATGTAAAAACAGGAATTTGATTATCTCTAGAATAGCTGTTGCTCCCCGGCAACGGCGTCAACTGAGAATGACGTGGCGACAACTAGATTTTGTTATAGCGTTGTAGCACAGATAGTTATTGCCATCATTTCAAATATATAATTTTTTTACTCGGAAAATAAAGAGTTCCCGAGGTCGAACTCAAGGAGCAAGTTGTATTCTAGGGGTACAAATTCTTATTACAAAAATAAAGAGAGAGAGAGAGAGGGAGAGAGATGAAAATTTGGCTTCTTCTTCTCTTCTTTCTTCCTCTTTGTTTTCTCTTCTCTTTGGCTTTTGGTTTCTTCTTCTTTGTTTATCTCCTTGTGGTCTTCTTCTTCTGCCTTCTGTTCTTCAGATCTTCTTTTTACTTCTTTCTTCTGATCTCCTTCTCATGCTCTTCTTCTACTTTTGCTGTCAGGACGTCGTCTCTCCTTCTTTCTTCTTTTTCTTTCTGTCTTCTTTATCTGCAGCAGTGGTGATGTTCTTCTTCTTTCTTTTCTGCCTTCATAGAGTCGTCTGATTTTCCACTCAGACGACTTAAGTCGCCGTTGCTACAGTGCCGCTCAGTGCTCCTTCCTTCAGTCTTCGTCATCCTTCTTCTCTGCCTCGCTTGTCTTCTTCTTCTTTGCTTTCTCCTTCCTCTTTGCTTCGACCTGGCTGCTCTTCTTCCTTCGGTCTTCTTCTTTTCTCTTCAGCCCTTCCGCAGTCCCTTCACCTGTGCCTGCACACTCAAAGTTCCAATCAGAGACGGCAAAACCTACTCTACCCTCCCCCCCCCCCCCCCCCCCCCGCGTTTCTCTCTCACAGAAGCCGCTCTTAGGAAAGCTCTCCCAGAGCTGCCGGGTAGTCGGGTACGGGTTGCGCCCTGGTCCAGGCCCACTGGCGTGCGTGGTGGGCGAGGAGTGCCAGACAAGTCGGGTCGGGTCGGCTGGATCCGCGTGATGAGCTCGCGGATGGGCCCAGTGAGATGGTGTGAGAGGGACCTCACCCCGTGTGCTGAGGCGATAAGCCTCCAGCACGTTTTCAATTTGTATCGCTGCGCCGCTCCAGAGCCTTCCGATTTGGCGCCTGCGCGGAGGAACCAGTTGGTAACTGCGGCTTTACGCGAGGCCCTCACCCCTGCTGCGAACCTGGGGCTCTTCGCGAAGACACCCCACGCAACCTGGGAGCCTGATCTGGGCGTAGCGAGGCTGCAGCTGCCGGCGGAGGCAGCTCCTTCTGCACAGCAATGGCGGCGGAGGACGGGTGACCTGTTCACAGCAAAACGGCCTCTTGGCCTAATCAGAAGGTACCGGGAGCTTCGCCAGAGTGCGACGAAGCTCGTGCGGGTGGTGGCGAGGCATGGGGCGGCGTGCAAGGGCTGCCCTAGGTCGGACTGTGGGTCGGGAAGTGGGTGTGTTCGGTGGATTTGCAGAGGTCGGGTGGCGGGAATTGGAAGGGCGGAAATGGATCAGGGTGAGGAGGTGGAGATTATGTGCAGGTCGGTGAGCCGTGTGGGGTGTTGGAGTGATGGGAGCGGGTCGCCGGAGTGTGGCCGAAGGTGGAGAAGGTGAGGGCGATTGGTCGGAATCGAGGGCGACAGTAAGGGTTTAAAGTGAGGAAAAGGAAGAGGGGAGAAAGGTGAGAAGTTATACCTACTTAAAAGGACAAGGAGGGTCCGGAACAGGCGACAGTCGTATCGACTGTCGCCGGAGAAGAAGCTGCCCAGAGGAAGGAGCGACGGTGAGGAGAGGGCTGGAGAGGCGCGCGCTGGGTGCGGTGCGGCGCGGGAAGAGCAGGGGAAGGCAGCCCTGCTGCTGGTAGTGTGGCAGAACGACAAGGAGGAGGAGGGAAAAACCGCCGGAGCTGGAGGGCTTCCTGTCGGAGTGGGAAGAGAGTGAAAAGATGGTGTTTCTCCGTCAGGACCGAGCTCAGAAGAATGGCAGAGCGACGGGGGATATTTATAGGGGCCAAAACAGAGAGGAGGGCGGAGGGAGACGACGTGTCTCCCTCACCGGAGGACATCGGAGGAAGGAGACCCATACCGTCCGTGCGTTCGTACGGCCGGTATGGTGGGTTGTAGCGACCAGGGGGTGTTCCTGCGACGGCTGACGACGTAGGGCATCCCCATTTGACCTGGCAGGCCCTCCCCCTTCCTCTGCGCGGCGCCATGCTCCGCGCAGGGTTGCCGGAGCATGGTGCTGGCAGGTTTTGCAGGGAGGACCTGAATGTAAAGAACGAAGAAGAGTTAGGGGCCAAAATGCGAGGGTTCAAAAGTTGAGGGGCAAAAAGTAAATAGATGAGGACCAAAATGTAAAGTTGGTCAAGAAGGTTTCTTCTTAGGCTCAAGTTTTTATACGTGACTAATTAGGACCTAAGGATTCTGATGGTGAATTTTATTTCTAGATAAAACCTTGTTTGACTGGTCAATTTACGTAAAAACCTAAATTAAGTTATTAATTGGGCATGGTTCTCAATGTAGGTCAAAATGGGTTCCGAAGGCCAAATTGAAGGTTCTAAACCCTAGAGATTATTTTTCTATGAATTTTAGAGGGTTTATTCTATTTTTACTTTGCCTCGAACCTTGTGAATTGAAGTGGATTTGTTTTAAGGTTACAGATTATCATTTAGTTCCTTGGAATTGCTGTAGCCCTTATCAGATCATCCCACTTTCCTTCTTATTCGATTTGTTTGACCTATGTTTGGACCCTGTATGCAGATTATACTGGTAAAATTGCATTTTTACCCCTTATGACTTGTTTTCTCCTTAAACTCAGAATTCTTTGAGTTAAGCCTTTCCTTGAGTTATGTAGGAGCTTTTATCCTTTGTATTAGGTCAAAATGAGCTAGTTATGGCTCATGATGAGGTTCTCATCACAGGTGCTCCTCCCAAGAGCCCCTCCAGTCCAGTACACATGCACGCAAAAGGTCCTCAAGTGTCTGTATCGTGCGCTCAGACTGTTCGTCCGTCTGGGGGTGGTAAGCCGTGTTAAACCTCAACCTTGTCCCCAAAGCCTGCTGAAACTCAGCCCAAAACTGGGATGTAAAGCGGGTATCCCGGTCGGATACGATCTCCCGCGGAACTCCGTGTAGTCGTACCACATCACGGATATACCTCTCTGCCAACTGTGCTGGTCCCAAAGTGACTCGGATCGGCAAGAATCGCGCCGTCTTCGTCAGTCTATCCACTATTACCCAGACTGCGTCGTGTCCCCACTGGGTAACAGGTAAGCCCACCACCAAGTTCATGGTGATGCTCTCCCACTTCCACTCTGGCACTGGAAGCGGCTGAAGCGGCCCTGCAGGCCTCTGATGCTCGGCTTTCACCTGCTGGCACACTAAGCACTGCTGCACGAACTCACCCACATCCCGCTTCATCCCTCTCCACCAAAACTCGCGTCTCTAGTCGTGGTACATTTTCGTGTTTCCGGGATGTATGGTGAATCTGGAACCGTGTGCCTCAGTGAGGAGCTCTCTCAACAGCTCCTCGTCTCTGGGAACGCACAACCGTCCCCTCAAGCGTAACACCTGGTCTGTGAAAGAGAAGTCCCCTGGGTCCCCTGATAGTACTCTGTCGTGCAAAGACAGCAAGTACGGATCGGCCATCTGTCGTGTGATGATGCGGTCTATCAGCTCTGGCCTGGTCTGCCGTGTCACCGTCACTGCCCCACAGTACCCTCGTAACTCTAGAGGTCGCCAACTGCCCACCTCCTCTAAAAGGCTCCAACTTTGTAACTGTAGACTGGCCAAGCGTGCGGGCGCCTTACAGCTCAAAGCGTCAGCCACCACATTGGCCTTTCCCGGGTGGTAGGAGATGCTGTAGTCGTAGTCCTTCAGGAGCTCCAACCAACGTCTCTGTCTCATGTTGAGCTCCTTCTGGTCAAAAAGATATCTAAGGCTCTTGTGATCAGTAAAAATCTCGAAGGTCTCACCATACAAGTAGTGCCTCCATGTCTTCAGCGCGAAGACAACAGCTGCCAACTCGAGGTCGTAGGTAGGGTAGGTATGCTCATGGGGCTTCAGTTGCCGTGAAGCGTAGGCGACCACGTGACACTTTTGCATGAGCACACCTCCTAACCCCTGCAAGGAAGCGTCCGTGTACACAACGAACCCGCCACTACTGTCAGGGATGGTGAGCACGGGAGCCGAGGTCAACCTCTCCTTCAGCTCCAGAAAACACGCCTCACAGGCGTCTGTCCAAGCGAAAGGCACGTCCTTCCAGGTCAACTGTGTCATAGGACGCGCAATCTGTGAAAATCCTCTGATGAACCATCTGTAGTAACCTGCCAGTCCCAGGAAACTACGAATCTCAGTGACTGAACGCGGTCTCTCCCACCTGAGCACTGCCTCGACCTTGGCGGGGTCCACCGCCAGGCCGTCACCAGAGATCACATAACCCAAGAAGGTCACCTCCCTCAACCAGAACTCGCACTTGCTGTATTTGGCGTACAGCCTGCGTCGTCTCAGAGTGTCCAGAACCATCCGCAAGTGCTGTCCGTGCTGCGTTCGATCTCTAGAATAGATGAGTACATCATCTATGAAAACCACCACGAACTGGTCCAAGTACGGTCTAAACACCCGGTTCATCAGGTCCATGAAAGCAGCGGGGGCATTGGTCAACCCAAACGGCATGACCAAGAACTCGTAGTGTCCGTACCGGGTGCGGAAAGCTGTCTTGGAGACGTCGGTCTCCCTGATCCTCAACTGGTGGTATCCAGACCTCAAGTCTATCTTGGAAAACACCGTGGCACCCCGCAACTGGTCAAACAAATCATCGATCCTCGACAGCGGATATCTGTTCTTGATGGTGACCCTATTCAGCTGTCGGTAGTCCACACAAAGGCGTAGGGTCCCATCCTTCTTCTTCACAAACAGTACCGAGGCTCCCCAGGGAGACGCACTGGGCCTCACAAAACCCTTCTCCAAAAGGTCCTGCAACTGGGACTTGAGTTCTCGCAGCACAAGCGGTGCCATCCTGTATGGCGCGGTGGAGATGGGGCTGGTCCCTGGTACTAGTGAGATCTCAAACTCGATCTCACGCTCTGGCGGTAGTCCTGGTAACTCGTTTGGAAACACGTCAGGGTACTCTCTGACCACCGGGATGCTCTGGAAGTCTGCCACAGTGCTGGGCTCTGCCACCACACAAGCTAGGAAGCCCTCACACCCCTGGCTCAAAAGTCTCGTCGCCCAAAGTGTCGAAATGCACCTGAAACCTCCGTCCACTGGCTGTCCGTGAAACTTGAAAGAAGGCAACTCCGGAATGGAGAAGACGATCTTCCTCTCAAAACAGTCCACCATGGCGTGGTAAGCGGACAACCAATCGATCCCCAGAATCACTCCAAAGTCCTCCATCTGGATCATAATCAAGTCAGCTGGCAGGCTATGTCTCCCGACGCTGACCTCGCAACCCGTGTTCAGCCGGAGGGAGAGACGCGGCAGAGCGTCTGCAGCCGCAGAGAATCTCGGATATTCGCGGGCCTGCGCGCTAAGGCGCGCAGACGAAGACTCGTGCCAAAATAACTGATTTCCAGACGTCTGGTAATGATCCCAGACGTCTTGTCCGACGTCTGGAACAAAACCAGTAAAAATTAGATAAATAAGCAAATGATAATAATGGTTATAATGACTGGTACTCACCCATACTCACCGCTATACGACATTCACATTTTTAATGTTATAATATTATACACCCTATACTACAACGACATGATCATAACAATAATCATCCATTAGCCATCACAACCATGGGTTAGACATCATTTTGGCACCGTTGCCGGGGAGCATCGGTGTCAACTATCATCAAACAACCATTCATTGTCAATTTTGGCACCGTTGCCGGGGAGGCAACGCTCTTTGCACCAAAATTTTCTTTTTATTCTTTTGTATATAGAAATTCTTTATTTCATTCATTCATTCATTGTAATTGTTTTTATTTTCCATTGAATTATTTGTGTATACATTCTTTTAGTCATTTACTAATCATTTGTTTTTCCACAGCACTTGAGGAGGAGTGTCGTCTTCCTGGTGGAGTCGCTGCACTCCTGACCCGTCTTCCTGGTGGAGTTTTCCCTCGTAGTAGCTGTAGGATTAGTATAGTATTAGTATTAGTTTAGATAGTTTTAGGTATATTAATTAGGAAAAAATTGTTAGTCATAAGTTGTGAGAGCTTGTTCTCACACATTCTGTAATAATTTTGGACTGTCTGGACTTTAGTCTCTTTATTTCTTCTTTTTCTCGATTTTTTTTCGATTGCGATTTTCTGAGTTAATTTCTGTCCTTACTTTTGAATTGCATATAAAATTTTTTTTTAAAAAATAAAAAATCAAAAAAAAATCAAAAAAATCAAAAAAGACCTCATACTTATCTAGCAGCAGCATAACTCTAGGCATTCATTTTAGGATTGCATTTTATTCCTGCTAGATTTTTATTAAAGTCAAATCTGCATTAAAAGATTGCTGGAGTCAGGTACGCATTTCTTACCTAACTCTAACTCCTGCCATTATTGCATTTGACTTAAAATTAAAGAAGACCACTATTTGTACTGAATTCATTAAAAAGTGAAACAAGCAGCAAAGAAAACACCTTTTACTCACTTCAATCAAATCAAAAGGAGATAGTAAATTGGGTGAAACCATGTTTGAGATTTTAACCGCCTTGTGTTGAATGTTATCGTGCACACAGCACGATCACTTAAGGCCACAATACACGGGTTTCTACCTCATCTCTTTCTGCAACCACAGGATCTGGATTCGCACGCTCAGTCTTATCCAGATTCCCAGTGGATTTTAGAGGTTTGCACATCGCTAGGTTTATCTTAGGATGTGTACAATTGCTTGAAACAATTGCTTGCATACAACATATTTTGTGTAGCAGCCTCTAGGAAAAATTTTCTCCGATTTATTTCGATTGATTGGTCTTCTTGAATTGAGATTTTATTGGGATTCTTCTGTTTTTATTGTGAACGTTAAAAATTTTTTCCCATTGAGTTGGATCGAATTAGAGTAAACGTGATTTCAAAAACCAACTCAATGGAAGGTAGGAGATCCCAAAACCCAGAACTTGTACTCCCCTTGGGTACTTCTACCCAAGCTACATCATCTTCTTCTTCTTAGTCACCTGCACAAAACACTTCTTCCCAGTTTCCCACAGGGAGGGAAACTGTGAATAACCTTTCTGTGACACAAACTGCATTACTGGATTTTCCATTTCCATATCCTTCACCGGTTGGAGGAACCTTTGTTCCTCCCTACACTGACTTCCCTGCACCTTCTGGAGCTTCGGAGGAGCTCCATGCCATTCACAATGATCCTTTCACACAAACCTATAACCCTGGATGGCGTAATCATCCAAATTTCTCGTGGTCGGGAAATTCACAGAGACCTCCTTTTCAACAACCTTCTGCACCACCACTGCACAACCCGATCCGAGCACCACCTCCACAATCACACGGATATCCACCGCGTACCTACCAGCAACCCCAACCCAGGCCCACCCAATACTCTCAATCTGGGCCTACACGAGATGACCAGTTGGGGCCTATCATGAAAGCTCTTGCTGATATGCAACAATAGAATATTGCTATGCAGTAGAGACAGGACGCGGCTTTAGCTGAGATGAGAGCCCAGCTATCACACTTGACGGAGTCCCGTCAATCACATTCACTCCCATCCCAAGCACAACCCAACCCTAGGAACATACCTGCTCAAAGGTATGTCCAACCTAGACCAGCACTACAAGACCAAACACATGACATTTCACAATCTTTGAACAACACTGAATCATCATAATCTTGAGATTATTTGAAAATGGAGCCATTGAGATCACTGAACTTGACAAATCTGAACCTTTTACCGTTAATGGACAAAGATTGAAACCTTTCATTGAGCCGCATGATCTCAGACTTGTCAATTCCGCCATTTCGCTCCTACATTTTGAATTTCCATGTAAGTTTTCGCCTAGCTGAAGGTGTTAAACTTAGCAACACCGACCCTTGTATATAGCTGTTTTACACCTTTCTTACTCTTGCCTTTATTTGCATATAGTGTCTACCCTTGCATTCTAAGCATACATTCATTGACACACATGTCATGCATTTCACTTCCTAGCCCGACTGTTCACTCTGATCCTAGATCAGACTTAAAATCGTCCGCACAGAGATATTATCTCCTCATTCTGACTTCCTTCCATCACCTAGCCTAGGATAGTGAAAAGCAGAGCATGCATTTGCATCCACCCTTTCATTCAATGAGGACATTGAAACATTTAAGCGTGGGGGGGTGTAAATGGTAAACCATTTAAACCAAAATGCAATTGTAGACACAACTAGAGTACATATAGTATTATCAAAAAATTATATACTTCAAAAAAATTGAAAAGTTTTGAAAACTTTTTGAAGAAAATTTTACAAAGCTAAAAATACAAAAAAATAACAAATCAAAAATTCCAAAAATACAATAAGGGACATGTACTTTATTTGTCAAAGGAGGACATTCATTTCAAGAGGGGAGGGAGAAAAAGAAAAAGAAAAAGAAAAGATAAGTGTTTAACTATGATCTTCTAGCTGAAAACGAAAAAAATAGAATAAGTGTCTATGGACATTCAACCGTTACTGGTTTGACCTGCCGGGCCATAGAAGCTTGAAACAAGCTTAGGCTTAATACAGTTCGAGCCTTGACAAGATAGACCACAGTCTCTCCTAACTTTAGGACAATTCTTGTACCTGAGTCACCAGTACAGGATTCGTTGGTTTGCTTTGACTTAGGAGTCTAAGTAACCTTGGCTTACACTACACAATGTCAGGAAAGACCACTTGAACCTAAACCTCAACCCTTGTGTTCATTAGGGAAGGTGGAGTCCTTACCTGTGCGTGCAGGTAGACTCTTTGTCCTAATCTTTAGTCTTGTGTCTAGGAGAAGCTCTTTCCACAAAAAAAAAAAAAATCCACCCACCAAATACAGTGCGCTCTACCAAATAAGTTCGGGAGACATACTGTTCAAAAAAAAAAAAAAAAAAAGTCAAGTATGTTCTCCAAAAACCTCAGAAAAACAACTCTTCCACCAAAAATGTTTTCAGGGTTCAAAACAAATACCCTATTTTTCCACTAAGAAAATCTTCTCTGAGCCACAAATACAATAAGGTTTGGGTTTGAATACCGTTTTGAGAGTCATCCGAAAACATGAGCTGAAGTTAGGACCAACCTGGACTTAAAAAGAAGTGAAACCCTGGGATTGAGCTTTAGAATTCACCTGGTTAGTCCTGACTTATCACAAAGCACAGCCATAACCTCGTAGCATTCTGAGTCTCTGTAAAACCTCCTGAGTCCTGGAATTCGACTTAAGGTTTAAATACCAAGAGTCCTTGTTGGTTGAGAGATGGTCTATGTCATTTAAGCCTCGAGTTCTGGTAGGTTAACCTCAGTAACCAGGTTCTCACAATGTCCAAAAACACAGTTGGTATTGGAAAATTATTTCAACTTAAAGATCATCATCATAAACACTTAAAAATTTTTGGAAGAAGAAAAAGATATCTCTACACACCTTGCTGATACTTAAATTTCCTTACACTTCAATAGATTGTTTGCTAAGGGACTAGCAAAACGTAAGCATGGGGGTATGATGAGTGGCTACTCATCATGGCTAAAAGGCTGAAATTAAGCTAGACACTAAGCAAAAAATTATCAAATTAACATATAAAAAGGGTTAAGTGTGGGAATTAAAGAAAAGACCTAAAACTTTTAATGTGTGTTAAAACTTCATAATTAGGTCACAAAAGTAAGATACTCTGAAAATAAAAGAATAAATGATGATCCATGCATCAATTGAACACATAAACAAGTTTAAAAAGCCAAATCAGAAGTAAAATCAATGTCTTAAATGTTCGATTAAGCACATATAAAAATTTGAAAGCAATTGGACATCATTTAGGCTTAGAAATAAATAGTTTACAAGTAGGTCCTTCATGCATTACATTCTCACCCTTCAAAACTGGTACCGGCCAGCACCTACCCGTCTGACGCAGAGTATGGCTGCTTCGTCCGCACCTAGAGCTGAGGGGCGTATCAACGCCCTAACACACAGGGACGCCAGAGCTTCGGGATCGGTGGTAGCAGGTATGGTTTCAATTTCTGGCAGACTCGTTTACACGCTTTTCGATTCCAGCACTACGCACTCGTTTGTCGCAGCCAGCTTCGCAGTTAGTTTGGACCAGGATTATACACTGTTAGAGAATCCGTTCGTAATCAGAGGTCCGAGTGGTCAGTTGTTTGTAGCTGAGGAGGTGTACACAGATTGGGAGGTCAGCGTCGGGGGACATAGCCTGCCAGCTGACCTGATTATGATCTAGATGGAGGACTTTGGAGTGATTCTGGGGATCGATTGGTTGTCCGCTTACCACGCCATGGTGGACTGTTTTGAGAGGAAGATCGTCTTCTCCATTCCGGAGTTGCCTTCTTTCGAGTTTCACGGACAGCCAGTGGACGGAGGTTTCAGGTGCATTTCGACACTTTGGGCGGCGAGACTTTTGAGCCAGGGGTGTGAGGGCTTCCTAGCTTGTGTGGTGGCAGAGCCCAGCACTGTGGCAGACTTCCAGAGCATCCCGGTGGTCAGAGAGTACCCTGACGTGTTTCCAAACGAGTTACCAGGACTACCGCCAGAGCGTGAGATCGAGTTTGAGATCTCACTAGTACCAGGGACCAGCCCCATCTCCACCGCGCCATACAGGATGGCACCGCTTGAGCTGCGAGAGCTCAAGTCCCAGTTGCAGGACCTTTTGGAGAAGGGTTTTGTGAGGCCCAGTGCGTCTCCCTGGGGAGCCCCGGTACTGTTTGTGAAGAAGAAGGATGGGACCTTACGCCTTTGTGTGGACTACCGACAGCTGAATAGGGTCACCATCAAGAACAGATATCCGCTGCCAAGGATCGACGACTTGTTTGACCAGTTGCGGGGTGCCACGGTGTTTTCCAAGATCGACTTGAGGTCTGGATACCACCAGTTGAAGATCAGGGAGACCGACGTCTCCAAGACAGCTTTCCGCACCTGGTACGGACACTACGAGTTTTTGGTCATGCCGTTTGGGCTGACCAATGCCTCCGCTGCTTTCATGGACCTGATGAACCGGGTGTTTAGACCGTACTTGGACCAATTCGTGGTGGTTTTCATAGATGATGTACTCATCTATTCTAGAGATCGGACGCAGCACGGACAGCACTTCCGGATGGTTCTGGACACTCTGAGACGACGCAGGCTGTACGCCAAGTACAGCAAGTGCGAGTTCTGGTTGAAGGAGGTGACCTTCTTAGGTCATGTGATTTCTGGAGACGGCTTGGCGGTGGACCCAGCCAAGGTCGAGGCAGTGCTCAGGTGGGAGAGACCGCGTTCAGTCACTGAGATTCGCAGTTTCCTGGGACTGGCAGGCTACTACAGACGGTTCATCAAAGGATTTTCACAGATTGCGCGTCCTATGACACAGTTGACCTGGAAGGACGTGCCTTTCGCTTGGACAGACGCCTGTGAGGCGTGTTTCCTGGAACTGAAGGAGAGGTTTACCTCGGCTCCCATGCTCACCATCCCTGACAGTAGTGGCCGGTTCGTTGTGTACACGGATGCCTCCTTGCAGGGGTTAGGAGGTGTGCTAATGCAGAGGGATCACGTTGTCGCTTACGCTTCGCGGTAACTGAAGCCCCATGAGCATACCTACCCTACCCACGACCTAGAGTTGGCAGCTGTTGTCTTCGCGCTGAAGACCTGGAGGCACTACTTGTACGGTGAGACCTTCGAGATTTTCACAGATCACAAGAGCCTCAGATACCTTTTTGATCAGAAGGAGCTCAACATGAGACAGAGACATTGGTTGGAGCTCTTGAAGGACTACGACTGCAGCATCTCCTACCACCCGGGAAAGGCCAATGTGGTGGCTGACGCCTTGAACCGTAAGGCGCCCGCATACTTGGCCAGTCTACAGTTACAGAGTTGGAGCCTTTTGGAGGAGGTGGGCAGTTGGCGACCTCTAGAGTTACGAGGGTACTGTGGGGCTGTGATGGTGACACGACAGACTAGGCCAAAGCTGATAGACCGCAACATCACAGGACAGATGGCTGATCCATACTTGCAGTCTTTGCGCGATAGAGTACTGTCAGGAGACCCAGGGGACTTCTCTTTCACAGACCAGGTGCTACGCTTGAGGGGACGGTTGTGCGTTCCCAGAGATGAGGAGATGTTGAGAGAGCTCCTGACTGAGGCACACGGTTCCAGATTCACCATACATCCCGGAAACACGAAAATGCACCACGACTTGAGACGCGAGTTTTGGTGGAGAGGGATGAAGCGGGATGTGGGTGAGTTTGTGCAGCAGTGCTTAGTGTGCCAGCAGGTGAAAGCCGAGCATCAAAGGCCTGCAGGGCCGCTACAGCCGCTTCCAGTGCCAGAGTGGAAGTGGGAGAGCATCACCATGGACTTGGTGGTGGGCTTACCTGTTACCCAGTGGGGACACGACGCAGTCTGGGTAATAGTGGATAGACTGACGAAGACGGCGCGATTCTTGCCGATCCGAGTCACTTTGGGACCAGCACAGTTGGCAGGGAGGTATATCCGTGATGTGGTACGACTACACGGAGTTCCGTGGGAGATCGTATCCGATCGGGATACCCGCTTTACGTCCCAGTTTTGGGCTGAGTTTCAGCAGGCCCTGGGGACACGTTTGAGGTTTAGTATGGCTTACCACCCCCAGACGAACGGACAGTCTGAGCGCACGATACAGACACTTGAGGACCTTTTGCGTGCCTGTGTACTGGATTGGAGGGGCTCTTGGGAGGAGCACCTGCCCCTGGCGGAGTTTGCATACAACAACAGTTATCACTCGAGCATCGGCATGGCTCCCTACGAGGCTCTGTACGGACGGAGGTGTACGGCAACCTTGAGTTGGTTTGAGGTGGGGACCAAGTGGGAGGTTGGCCCCAGGTTGATCTGGCAGAGTCAGGAGGTAGTCGAGCAGATCCACAGACGACTCCGCACTGTCAGGAGCAGACAGAAGAGCTACGTGGATCGGAGACGCAGAGAGGTGCAGTTTGAGGTTGGGGACCACGTCTTCCTTCGTGTTTCACCCATGAAGGGCTTACAGCGGTTTGGGGTGAGAGGGAAGCTCGCGCCGAGGTTCGTGGGGCCCTTTGAGGTCCTGGAGCGGGTTGGACCCGTTGCTTACAGACTTGCCCTTCCCCCACAGCTTTCTGGTGTGCACGGCGTGTTCCACGTGTCCAACCTCAGGAAGTACGTAGCCGATTCCAGTCACGTACTGAGTCACGAGAGCGTCGAGGTGGGCGACGACCAGACCTACCCCGAGTGGCCAGTGCAGATTCTAGACCGAGCCGTCCGCAGTTTGAGACGAAAGCAAGTACCCCTGGTAAAGGTTTTGTGGAGGAGCCAGCGGTACGAGGAGGCTACCTAGGATCCTGAGGCGGCAATGCGGGAGCGGTACCCGGAGCTTTTCGCAGGTACGTCTTTTCGGACCGACGTCGGTCCTCTTTGAGTTTATTAGGTTATTTGGACGTCTTTCCCGCACCCTAGTTAGCGCAAGTTTCGGGGACGAAACTTCCTTTGAGTTTGTTATATTGTTACGAACGCACGCCCCAGACGTCTTTTAAGACGTCTGGGAGGTGGCCCAGACGTCGGACCAGACGTCTGGGGTCACTTCCAGACGTCGGACCAGACGTCTGGGGTCATTTCCAGACGTCTGGAAATCAGTTATCTTGGCACGAGTTTCGTCTGCGCGTCTTAGTGTGCAGGCCTGCGGATATTCTCTTTCCCTCTCTCCTGCAGCTGCAGATTCTCTCTGCCGCGCTCCCTCTCTCTCCTCCTCGCGCGGCCTTAAAAGGCCACACCTCTCCCTCACTTCTGTCACCACCGCCTCCTTCCTCTTCTCCTTCAGCCAGCGAGCGCGAGGGTGCAGCGGCAGCGGCAACCGCGGTGCGCGTGGGAGAGGTACTCTGCCGTGTGGGCGAGCTCGCCGGGGCTGCTAGGGCTGGTCGACGGGGGGCGCAGGGCGACGTGGGGGGGACTGCTGCGGCTCGAGCAGCAGGCGCACGAGGCGCGGCGCGGCCAGGCGTCGCGAGCGGAGGGCGAGTCGCGCCCTGGTTCTGGGAACTTCTCCAGAATCAGATGTCTGGGCTGATAGCCAGACGGTGGGGGTGACGTCTGGAAGACCATCCAGACGTCTGAAAGGTGAGTTTTTTCGTCTTCTTCCTTCCTGTCGACTGACCGTACTGAGGGAGAGAGATGGGTGCGCGCAGGTTCGGTGATTCGCCATCCAACGCGAATCAGACGTCTGGCTGTAGTACCAGACGGGGGGAGCGACCTCCAGACGTCCGGGGTAACCATCGGACGTCTGGGAACTAGGCCAAACGTCCCCGCAGGCTTCTGGATGTCTGAGAAACCACGCAGAACAAGGTAATTCTCTGATCCACTTTTTAAGACGTCTGGAATCCAAACGTCTGATTTTACACAGTTTCGTCGTTTTCGACCTGTTGAGGGCCCGTTCGGGTTCCGTTTTCCGCATTTCGAGTTGTGTTCTTTTCGGAATTAAATCCTCTACCCGTCTACAATAGCTGTATACCGTTTTGAGACACTCCTTGTGTTTGATCCTTATGATAGGACCCCGTTCCGTTGCAGTCTCAGGGGTCGCGGAGGCACGCGGGATTCTCGATCACGCCCCCAGTACTCCCGTTGTACCTGGTAGAGTGGCTTTTAAGTATAATCTGTTAAATTATGGAACCATAAATAGAACCTAGGCCATTGCATGAATCCTAGGAATGAGAAATAGATTGAATGATAGATCCTAGGTGTTGCATGAATCCTAGGGCTGGAAAACTAGATTGTATGATAGATCCTGGGATATGGCATGAATCCTAGGACGGGAAAACTAGTGGAATATATGAATACTGCAGTCTTGGAAAAATGGAAAGGAACAAATAGCTGCCTGAAATTGAATTAACAGCTGCTTGTTGAATAAATAAACGTGGTTGAGAACATGGATTGTAAGAACGTGAAACTGGAAAGTGAAACCTGGATGTTTTGAGTTAAAAAGATGGAACCCTACGGGGAATTAGGAGTGGAACTCCTGGAAAGAGAAAGGAATGGAACTGAGATGTAGTTGTGTACTGTCTCTTGGGTACGTAGTACCAAGGGAAGTACCTGTACCTATTTAGTGAAGAGTGGGGCCAGCCACCCCAGGGACCCGGGGTTAGGAGAGCACCACGTGCTACTTCTACTTTTTGGAAAAGACTGCAATCAAGATCGTTCCCACGAGGAACATTCGAGATCAAGTGAAGGATCTGAGAAATAAATGAAATCGTGAGATAATTAAAAGACTTAAATAAAGTAACAGAACATAACAGCTACTGTACACTCTACTGTTTCTGTAGTTTTAGTTGCCACTCTACTCAGCGTTTTACTGACCTGTTACACTCGTTACCTTTCAGGACTAGGTGTTGAGCAGCCAGGGTCAGCGGCTGCAGAGGATGCTGGGCCAAGTAGGGTCCAGTAGAGTTACCACTATTCTCTTGTACCTCTTTTTGTTCCGTTATAGTGAGTGGTTCTTGTTTCCGCTGTACTTTTCTTTACCTGCAGTTCATATTATATTATGAATGTTGTTCTACTATTGTGGTGGTATATACTGTAGTAGTTTCTTTCCTTACTGCTGTATTTTCTTACTGTTAGTTATATTCATGCTGAATGTGGTTTATTTTACTGCTCTTTTGGTTACTTCCTCGTTGGACGACTAGGTCTTGGGATTAGTTGAGTCGGTCCAGTTCTCGTGTCTCGTAGGGACTCGGGAACCGGGTCGTTACACGTCCTTTTCGGAATAAAATCCTCTACCTGTCTATAGTAGTTATATACTGTTTCGAGAAACTCCTTCTGTTTGATCCTTGTGATAGGACCCCGTTCCGTTGCAGTCTCGGGGGTTGCGGAGGCACGCGGGATTCCCGACCACGCCCCCAGTACGCCTGTTGTAACCGGTAGAGTGGCTTTTAAGTTTCTTAGTATAATCTGTTAAATTATCGAACCATAAATAGAACCTAGGACATTGCATGAATCCTAGGAATGAGAAACTAGAATGAATGGTAGATCCTAGGGTGTTGCACGAATCCTAGGGCTGGAAAACTAGATTGTATGATAGATCGTAGGGTATGGTATGAATCCTAGGATGGGAAAACTAGTGGAATATACGAATACTACAGTCTTGGAAAAATGGAAAGGAACAAATAGCTGCCTATAAATTGATTTAACAACTGCCTGTTATGAATAAATAAATGTGATTGAGAACATGGATTGTAAGAACGTGAAACTGGAAAGTGGGACCTAGATGTTCTGCGTTAAAAGAGCTGGAACCCTACGGGGAAATTAGGAGTGGATCTCCTGGAAAGAGAAAGGAATGGATCTGAGAAAGAAAGACATGGTAGTTGTAATTTTTCCCTACTTGGAGGGGTGAGATCAGGGTGACGTAAAAAATGCGCAAATGAAATATAAACAATCTCACAAAAATAAGCAATCACAAAATGTACAAAGGAATTTTTAGGTGGAAACCCAAACCGGGTAAAAACCACCACCTAACCCTCTCGAGTTAGGATTTTCCGATCAACCTAGTTGATCAAATCCACTAACCGAATCACTTTAAAACGAGGGTGATTCAACCTCAGTACAACCACGCTACAAGTACGAGGGTAGCGTTCCTCAACCCCTTCTGTCCACGAGAAGGATTTTGTCCCACGAAGGAGACGGGAATTCGCAAAGCGAATACCCAACCAAAATAACAAAGGTAAAATAAACAACAAACCTATAGAGCCAACAAAGTAATAAACCTAAGCTTCTATAGGATTTAGGAAACTCCCCTTTGCTAGGAGTGCGTCGATGATGACGCGGTGCGTGAGCCACGCGACGGCGCAACTTTGCTCTCGTGAACTACGGCGGGAGAGCGGGTGCGCAACAGCTTGATGCTCTCAAGAGAATGGTGCTTGAGCTTGGAGAGCAAGAGCTAGCTAGGACACAAGAGAGTGGAAAGTGTAATACAACTTGTTTCTTGTGTATCTTTGTCTCTCTAGGTGTATGAAGGCTCCCCTCTATTTATAGAGGCCTTAGGAAGGCTTTGGAAGGCTTGGAAAAGCTTCCATAGCCGTTGGGTGCAAAGCCCAAGTGAATCAGCCCGAAATCAGGAACAATCATTGTTCTGACAGGCTTATCAGACGTCTAATTCTAGCATCAGACGTCTGGAAGTTCACTATAAGACGTCTGATTAAAAGGTCAGACGTCTGATTTTGGGCGGGTCTCTCCCTGACTTGGATCAGATCTAAACAGGGTTTTTACGCAAGTCCATCAGACGACATACAGGACGTCTGGCACTAAGTCTGGACGTCTGGAAACCTACTTTTACTGTGGGAATTGATTTCCAAACGTTGCAACGGCTAGAAAATCTCTGAGAAGAGATTTTGGGTCAGCCGAGGCAAAACGGTTATTTATCAGACGTCTGGACAGTCCTATGGACGTCTGATAAGGCTCTAACGGTCATATCTGGAGTGTTTGCGAAGCCAGCCAACGGTCCACTAATTGGACGTCTGGCAAAGTCATCAGACGTCTTCTAAGACGTCTGGTCTAAGGTATGGACATCTGATTTCATCAGACAGAGCTAACTATGTCCAGCCTAACAGTTATCAGACGTCTGAAACAACAGTCAGACGTCTTAAAATACATTATCAGACGTCTGATTTGGGAATTAGACGTCTGGAAAGTCTGTTTGAACCCTATATTGGTTTTCTAAGTATTCTACAGAAAACCTAAGTATCCTAGGGTTGTGCCGGTGTTCCTAGGACTACTGTTAGGGTTCTTTGAGGCTCTTTAACATGAAATATCTAAGGAAATAAAGAGCAACAAAAGAAACGAAAAATACAACAAGTACAAAAGAAGGAAATCTATCCTATTCTTCATTTCCTTCCATCTTCAATCTTTCGCTCCACGCGAACCTCCTCTGTTTTCCGTCAAGCTCCTCCAATCCGTCCTGGATGCGAGCTCGAACTCCATCTAAACACGTCCACATTTGCAATTGACCTGAAATCTAGGACTCAAATTGCAAATGTTAAATAACACGTGTTTTGTTATCATCAAAACAAATGATCGCGGTGCTCTAGCACTAACAGTAGTGTGCTGTCTCTTGGGTACGTGGTACCAAGGGAAGCACCTGTTACCTGTTTAGTGCAGAGCGGAGCCAGTCGCCCCAGGGACCCGGGGTTAAGTCTGGCCACTTTGTACCGACTTGCTGGCCCTCGTGTACGTAGTACCGAAGAGAGCTACTAGTGTAGGGAGAGCACTAGCTACCCCACGGGCCCCGGGGTTCTGCTAGCCTCCTACACCGACTTGTTAGGCCCACTGGGGCAAACCAGGGTAGTCAGGTGAGGGTGCGCGGACTGTGGAGGGGCAAGGCCCCTGTTTGGTTACTGTGGAGGGGTTGGACCCCTGTTACTGAGAGGGCTCTGCCCTGTACTGGTTCCGTGCTGTGCTTTGGGCGCACCTGTTAACGGAAACGACTGGCCGCGTGCCAGTGCGGGTTAGCTACCTGTGCGCTTATCGCACGTGCCGTAGTCACTGTTACGTCTGTCCGTGACCTTGGGGTGGTTGACTGAGAGTAGGATCACCACGGGGGACTCTCCCGGCCAGGAGAGCACCACGTGCTACTTCTACTTTTTGGAAAAGACTGCAATCAAGATCGTTCCCACGAGGAACATTCGAGATCAAGTGAAGGATCTGAGGAATAAATGAAATCGTGAGATAATTGAAAGACGTAAATAAAGAAAGTAACATAACATAACAGCTACTGTACACTCTACTGTTTCTTTAGTTTTAGTTGCCACTCTACTCAGCGTTTTGCTAACGTGTTACACTCGTTACTTTTCGGGACCAGGTGTTGAGCAGCCAGGGTCAGCGGCTGCAGAGGACGCTGGGCCGAGTAGGGTCCAGTAGAGTTACCACTGTTCTGTTGTACCTCTTTTTGTTCCACTGTAGTGAGTAGTTCTTATTACTGCTGTACTTTTCTTTACCTGTAATTCATATTATGTTATGAATGTTGTTCTACTGTTGTGGTGGTATATACTGTAGTGGTTTCTTTCCTTACTGCTGTATTTTCTTACTGTTAGTTATATTCATGCTGAATGTGGTTTATTTTACTGCTCTTTTGGTTACTTCCTCGTTGGACAACTAGGTCTTGGGATTAGTCGAGTCGATCCGGTTCTCGTGTCTCGTAGGGACTCGGGAATCGGGTCGTTATAGCCACGTCTCTGGACAAAGGCGACAACCAAGGAGATCCTCTGCTCCATCCAAATTCGCCCGCCGGGGATCCTTCTTATTCCCTCTGATTTCGTCCTCCGTCATGAGCCGTCGACGGAATCCCTTTGACCCCTTCGTCCAGGTAATAGTAGGTAGGAGTAGGAGTAGTTTAGGTAGTTACTTGGTTAGTTAGCTTAGCTTAATTGCAGATTCCAGACTTCATCTTCTTTGACTCCGGCAAGTTCCTTAAGCTTGCTAGAGATCTGATTTTGTCTTTTTAAGCCATTGTCCACCTTCTTCTATCACTCAACGATCATTTCTAATCCATTAAAGCATAAATTTTATCACTGTTTCGCCATATTCACCTTGACCTTCAACAGACACTGTCGCTGTCCACGGCGATAGTAACTAAGCTTAGATCCACCTCCATAGGGTCCTCCACCACCTATTCACAATCTAAGGATCCTAATTATCACTTCAATTTGTATAATTACCACCTATAACTTAAACGCCTAAATCTATTTAAGCTCCTGAGCTCGCTGTCAATGGCGACTCAGGAGTAGTTGAAATCTTAAACTAATTATATATTTATGATCGCAAATTACTTTTGACTTGTCTTAACCACTCAATTGAGTGGGAAAACAAGTCCCAAGCTTCAACTAACTCAGATTCTTTAAAAATGGAATATACTGTTAAATCTTAAATTTAATGATCAAATGGAGAATTTAACGAGTTCCTGAGGTTTCTTGCAACCTCAGGATCCTTTTCAGATTGAAAATGGCACAGATTTACCTTTCTGTACACAATTTGTATTTTTCTGGGCTCACCGGAGCTCCGACGAGCCATTTTTTTAGTTTCAGCCATTAGAACTTGTTGAAAAGCTCCAGATTGACATGATATTGATTACTGAGTAGTTTGAGGTCTTTAATTTGGGATTTTTACATCTGGAGCTACACATTAGTCTTCATCTTCTCCAACTCTGGTAGAGTTGGGGAAGTCTGATAGAAGGATTAAAGATGCATTTGATAGATCTAGAAGCTTCAGTGCAATGCACTGAAGCTAATTTTACCCTCAAATTAGTGTAACAAACCCCTACTTACTCTAACAAACAGACCACATTTTTAGTTCAAGCGACGAGCTTGAAGCTTTAGATTCTTAGGTCCAAACATTCGTCTCAAGGGTTGAGCAAGTTCCTGGGGTTGAGAAGATGCCAATCCAGGTTTTAATTTCTTGAGAAGAGGCTTAGATCAAAAAGTCAAAACTTGAGGCCAATCTGTTGATTCGAGAAGACTGAATTATTTCTGAGATTCTGTTAAACGATTTTAGGGTGAATTAAATGAGCTCAGATGAGTGATTTGGTTGGAATTCAAACCTGCCAGTTTGGGTTGTTTTTACCCAAACTGTTGGCAGTGTCACTTGGATGAAATTTGAAGTTGAATTCTGCCCAGTTTAGTTAGTTTTACTCCTTAGAATGTGTTTAAATTGATTGGATATGATCTTAGCTGTCTGTTACATCTTTTTCAAGTTTAAAATCCGTTCTCTGAGGTTACAGTGAAGCTTTGAGCTTCCCTGTGCTTCCTGAAGCTTCAAGAGCTTCAAATCCACACAAGCAGATGTGCAATCCTTTAATTAACTAGAATTTAGTTGATTTAATTGTCTAATTAGGAGGTATTTGTAAATATATTTTTATTTTTAATAACTTTTGTTCTAATTAGTTGTGTCTTATTTTGTTTTGTTTTTGTTTTTTGTCTTCTTTTCAGGTTTACCTTTGCGGGTGATCTCAGGAGAAGGCGGGAATCTGTTGCTGTTTTTGTTTCTTCTTTTGTGAGTATTTCTAGTCTTTTGTTTTGTTGCATTAAAAATTAAAAAAATACAAAAATACATTCTATCTGACTAGCAGCAGCATACAATAGTCATTCACTCTTAGGAGTACATTTCCTGCTAGAATATTTCTCGGGAATCTGACTCGGGAAATTTTTACTGTTTTTCTCGCATCAGCAAGAAAACACGAGAAAATCCGCGTAGATCCCTGTCCTTTGAAATTTAAAAAGACCATATATTTTGCTTGAAAAGACTTAAAAAGCGGCCATTGTATTTTAGTTGATATATTTTTGTAAAAGATTAACTAAAAAGAGGAAGTTAAAAATTGTGACTAAATCTAATTGCAGAATGCATGCAGGTTTTATCGCTATTGTCTGTTGCGTGTTATCTCACATACAGCGCGATCACTAGAGTCACACGAGTCTAATTTTTTTATCTCTCTTCTTTGCACCTCTTAGGGCTTTGGTCGAAGATCAACAAGTCTGTCTCACTACTAGAGCCACGGGGAGCCAGTAGTGAGCGGTCTCGATCCTAGACCTTAGACCTTTAAGCCTTATGGTTACGCACCTGCGTAGACACAGCTTAGGACGCATATTTTGATACTGTTACTCTATTTGTTTGCGTCAAATTACTTTTGCGTATCTTAGGAATTTCTTCTTTCCTTTGAAAGAAGAGCAAAACCCGCATCTTTGCGCTGTTTTGTGGGTTTTTGTGCTGCTGCTTTTATCGGTGGTGTGCGTGTGCACTTGCACATTATTTTCCAATTTATGGACGGGAGGCGATCCTTGCATCCGCCTCTTGCACCATCGTTGACAGGTGATCCCAGGCCGGTTGCAGATAAGCAACCAATGGTTTTCTCGTCTGATCCATCTACTTCTATGGATCATATGCAGAATCAAAATCCCGTGATCCCTTCCTCTTCTGGTCAGGGGGAGATGCCACCTTTTGATGTTCATTAACTACTATTGAAGTTAACAGCAAAAAATACCTTAAAACTCACATCAATACCCCTATCAATATTTTAAAGTTGCCTCAATAACAGTATTAATACTTGTTTCTTTGTAATTTTCTTCCTCTTTCTTTTTCCTCCTCTCCTCCCCTTCTTCCTCCTCAAGCTTGGCCATGGCCACCTTCCTTACTCCTCCCCAACCATCACCCCTCCTCTAACTAGATGGGCAATGCATCTATCCGCCCACATCCATAAGCAGATATACTAGGCTTAATAGATCGAATAATGATCTACCTAACCACCAAACCTTCATGTTGGCTATGTGAATCCATCTGGTGGATCTATCTGCCTGCGAATCAAGTTGTTCAATCGGATATTGATTTATCCATCCGTCAAACATTCATGTCGACAAGGTGAATCCATCTATCCGCCGAGCCTTTTAATTGAATGGTTAGTCTCCCTATCACTCTCCCTATCCGTCACACCTTTAAATCGGATGGTATAGCAATATAAGTGGTATAGCAATCGGATGGTAAGTCCGTCCTACCGATCAATCAAAACATGGCAAGCTCTGACAAGTCATTGTAGGATCCAATGATGGGCAGGCAAACCCACTGCAGCAGAAATCCATACCAATAGTCATCAGGTTTTACTGGATCTCCTCCACGATGCACATCAGTAATCGTTAAAGCGTGCCAGTAACCTTCAACCAAAGCACCGCTGATAGATTCAAGAAGACAAAAGAGAGACAGACCGGCTTTATATAGTTTCTCTGCAAGCGCACTGAGAAACCTCTGCAGGTTTGCTATTCTATATATATATATATATATATATATATATATATATATATATATATATGTATATATATCATGTGATACAAAATATATCCACCATCAATAGAACAAAGTTAGTGAATTTTATGTTTGGCACAAACCTCCTCATCAAATATTGAAGAGATCAAGTTACAACTTCTCCACTTAATTCGCATTTAAACGGACCACCACTACTAGGACTCATCAATACCCAAGAGCCTGGCTTTGTCGGCTGGCTGGTCCTAAGGTTCCGGTGGATGGCTGCAGAGGAGGAGGTAGAGTGGGCAAGACGGACGGTCAAGGATGCCGGATTCTTGCTCTTGCTGCAACATTCGCTGCTCCCTAAGATGCACGATCTCAACCTCTTCTTTGTCATCGGCCTGAACCTCAACCTCGCTCGGCTTCCTCCTCAACATGACTAAAGTACCCCAAATGACAAAGAAAACACAGCCTCTGCTCTGCAAATCAGGCACTCGATATGTACAGGTTCGTTTTACGTAATAAATTTTGCATTCACACATCCTCAACAGAAAACAACTTAATTAACATATCCTTGATTTATACTTTACATTTATCATTACCGAAATAAGACCAAAGCTGGCAGAAAACCAGTCTCCAAACAGAACCAATTCATCAACTAACTTCCACGTATCATATGAAAAGAAATCCATGCTATGTCTTGCAAAGGAGAATTAGATTTCCCTCTGTTTACAACGCAAGGGTTTGATTTGGATTATTAACAACATTGAGGCAAAAAGATCATTATAGAGATTGTCTCTACGAAGACATTACATCTGCGTGGTGTTTCCAGGATCAAAGTGACACAGGATAAGCCATCAATCAGGATAGGCCACATGCTTTCAGTTTGGCACCCTAGCCATTATACCAAGAGGAATTGGAGATGTCCCATGGAATTGGTAATGGGTGCTTCCATACCAAAGTTAAAATGCCTTAAAAACAGAAGCAAACTCAATGTTATATATTTTCATTAAAGGGATAGAATCCGATATAACGCGGACGTGCAGCAGGAGATAGAATATCCTCACCTACAAAAGAGGAAATACCCAGAGCGTAAAATAAAAAAACAAGACTAAGAGAAAAAGGAAAAAAGAAAATGAAACACGCCACAAGATCGAAAATCCTACAAAGGAGGGCACCTCCACGCTCGTAGAAACAGCAAAACCGAATAAATCGACACTTGACATGCATTAGGAACCAAAGCCATGATAGCACGGGGACACACATAATCCCCAACAAACAAAACTACACTAAATAAGAAAAAGACCGTATAACCCCTGCAAACACAAACAACCGACAATGACAAACACCAATTCCGTTGTCGTCTGCACCTCGAACTCCACAATCCACCACAAGACCTCAGCCAAGTCAAAACAAGAACCACCTTGCACCGTGCCTCGATCTCAATGCCAACCAACAATCTTCGCCACGCCAAGCCATCGCCACTCACCACCCATCTTCCACAACCACACCTAACCGCAGTTGCCAGCTGACCAGAGCAAGAAGCCTAACACGAGAAACCAAGGGCTTCCCACGTAAGTTGCTAAATGATCACACGACCTTCCGGCTCTTTTTAAAATTCCCAGAGTTCCCAACCCCCTTCATAAATATCACCTCCTTCCATGCCTCTTCCTAAGCCTCTTCCTCTGGGAAAACCCATTGAAGAATAGATCCACAGAAATACACATCATTTTTCCCTCTAGATCTACACCGGGGTGCACATTCATAATCATAACTTCATTACACAATGGTGTCTTCACGAAGTCTAACACTAACCTTCAACCAAAGCACTGTTGATACAAAACAAAAGAGAGACCAGCTCTATAGTTTCTCTGCAAGAGCCCTGGCACTGAAAAACCTGTGCTGTCATGTATATATATATATACAACAGTTGATACAAGGTATCTCGACTACATATCGGTAGAACAAAGTTGGCGCATTTCATGTTTAGCACAAACCCTCCACGTCAAATACTATTCAATTCTCATGAAGACGGACCATCCCTACTAGGACTCATCAATACCCAAGAGCCTGGCTTTGTCGGCTGGATCTAGCTGCGTAGTCCTGAGGTTCCGGTGGATGGCCGCAGAGGAGGTAGGGGGGAAAAGAGGGCTAAGGATGCCGGATTCTTGCTCTTGCTGCAACAACTGCTGCTCCCTAAGTTGCGCAATCTCTTCTCTGTCATCGGTCTTAACCTCAATCTTGCTCGGCTTCCTCCGCAACATGATAAGGTGCCCCAAATGACAGAAAAGCCAGCCTCTGCAATGGCAAGCACCCATTACCTATATGTTCATTCTATGTAATAACCTTGGAATCGATACATCCACTGCAGTAGTAAGAGGACATAATTACCATAATCATGTTTTGTACTATAGTCTATACACATCATTTACCAACACAAGACCCAAATGAGCATAAAATAGGCTTCCAATTCGTAACCAATTCATTAACCAACTAGCACATATGAGGTGAAAAGAAATACATGTTATGTGTAGTAGAAGAAAATTAGATTTCCCTCTGTTTTGAATGCAAGGGTTTGATTTGTATTATAAACAGTACAAGGTAAAAACAAAATTAAAGGCATTGTCTTTACAAAGCTATGAAATGCGTGTGGTGTTACCAGGATCAAAGTGACAGAGAATATGCCATTGATCAAGATAGGCCACATATTTTCAGTTTGGCACACTAGCCATCATACCAGGAGGAATTGGATGCCCACACTAAAGTGAAAAACACCAAGGCACAAATCAGTTGCAATCTTTATAACAGGAAATGGTTCCTTATGCACTAATTAATTCGCTGTGAATTGATTTTTAAGTTTTGGGTGAAATATCTTGTTAGAACAAAATCTCAGACATCCAAGGAAGGAATGGTGCAGCATTAGCTCTCCAGCCTGGCGAAGGCGAAAGCTCTTAGGCGGCCCTGCGAATGTTGAGAAACAAGCCTTGGGTTTGTCATCATCGACTATTCCATCCAACATCAACAAAAATTACTCAGAGAGGAAAGCATAGGTCAGAATTTACCGGCTAAATAAATAAAAATATATCGTCGATGATTGTTCCAAAACTTATGAAAAACGAGGGGGTTCATGTAAATCAAAATGATCATTACCATTGTGAGAAAAAAATATCAATACAAACAGGATGATCAGTCTTTTGTTATCATCGGAGAAAACCAACTAGAAGATAAGAATATCATAGAGAAGCATTATTTAAAAAAGCCAAGGACAAAGGAAAAAAAGGGCAAAATAAGAACAACCCACCAAAGATCACCAAAGAAAAATAAACTTCAGAACAATGTAAAGAAAGGATTATGAGGAAATTGCGCTCAGACAGCCAAGGGATTTGTCTTCAATTGCAAGATCAGAAACTCTAGTCCAATTAAGTTAGCGTCCTCACAGCACAACATTACAAAACGAAGCAAAGAGATCAAAGATGAGAAAAACCTGATAAACAGTCGGCGAAGGCTCTATGATGGAACAAGGCAGCCGAATGCATTATTTATGGGAGGGAATGGGGGAATGAGTGGTTCCCAGGGGAGCTAGGGTGTACTATAATCATGTTTTGTACTATAGTCTATACACATCATTTACCAACATATGACCAAAGTGAGCATAAAATCGTCTTCCAATACGCAACCAATTCATTAACCAACTAGCACATGAGGTGAAAAGAAATCCATGCTATGTCTAGTAGAAGAAAATTAGATTTCCCTCTGTTTTGAATGCAAGGGTTTGATTTAGATTATAAACAGAAGGCAAAAAGAAAATTAAAGGCATTGTCTTTATAAAGCCATGAAATGTGTGTGGTGTTTCCAGGATCAAAGTAACAAAGGATAGGCCATCGATCAGGATAAGCCACATATTTTCAGTTTGGCACACAAGCCATCATACAAAGAGGAATTGGATGCCCACACTGAAGTGAAAAACACTACAAAACAGATGCAATCTCATTGTTTAAACTAGAAACGAAGGCACAAATCAGTTGCAATTTTTATAAGAAGAAATAGTGCCTTATGCGCTAATTAATTCGCTGTGAATTGATTTTTAAGTTTTAGGTGAAATATCATGTTAGAACAAAATCGCAGACATCCAAGGAAGGAATGGTGCAGCGTTAGCTCTCCAGCCCGGCGGAGGCGAAAGCTCTTAGGCCAGAGAAGGTAAGAACATCATAGAGAAGCATTGCTTAAAAACACCAAGGACTGAGGAAAAAAACGGCACAAGAACAATGTAAACAAAGGATCATGTGGAAATTGTGCTCAAACAAGGGGATCTGTCTTCAATTGCAAGATCAGAAACTCTAATCCAAATGAGTGAGTGACCTCCCAGCACAACATTAGAAAACGATGCAAATAGATCAAAGAAGGATGAGAAAATACCTGATGAGGCGGCGGCGAAGGCTCTGCGATGGAATGGGGCGGCCGCCTGCGTTCTTTATAGAAGGGAAGAGGGGAGAGCGGGGTGTGCAGGGGAGTTACGGTTAGGGTTTACGGGTTTTTGTCTATTCGGATTCCATTATGCGTAGACGGATCTGTTTTCAATTTCTACTATTTTCACCTGCAGGGGGCCGGTGCCGGGGCCGTGCATTTCGTAGGTAAGGTGAAGAGATTTTTTTTTAGTTGAAATTAGTATTGTATTTATTTGTTTAATCTATCAATCATAAGATAATATGAAATGATCATCGCAAGGATTTTAACTTCTTTGGGATAGTCGCTATAATTTTCGTATGCTAAAGCTTGATGAAGGAAACATGCAGCATTAGCTCTCAAACCCGATGAAGGCGAGAGCTCTTAGGAGGCCCTGCGAATGTTGAGAACAAGCCTTAGGTTTGTCATCATCGATTATTCCATCCCACATCAACAAAAATTACACAGAGAGGAAAGCATAGGCCAGAATTTACCGGCTAAATAAATACAAATATATCGTCGATGATTGTTCCAAAACCTATCAAAAATTCAAGGAACCAAATAGTTTACAGATATAATCTAGGGGGTTTCTGTAAATCAAAATGATCATTACCATTGTGAGGAAAAAATATCTAGATAAACAAGATGAATGGTCTTTAGTTATCATCGGAGAAAACCAACTAGAAGGTAAGAACATCATAGAGAAGCGTTACTTTAAAACACCAAGGACTGAGGAAAAGAAGGGCAAAAGAACAATGTAAACAAAGGATAATGTGGAAATTGTGCTCAAACAAGGGATCTGTCTTCAACTGCATGACCAGAAGCTCTAATCCAAATGAGTTAGGACCCTCCCAGCACAACATTAGAAAACGAAGCAAAGAGATCAAAGAAGGATGAGAAAAAACCTGATGCGCCGGTGGCGAAGGCACTGCAACGGAACGGGGCGGATGCCTGCGTTATTTATAGAAGGGAAGAGGGGAGAGCGGGGTGTGCAGGGAAGCTAGGGTCAGGGTTTACGGGGTTTTCTCCATTCGGATTTTATTTTCTATAAACATATCTATTTTCAATTTTTTCTTTTTTCTTTTTTTTTCCTAGGGTTAGGGTCTACGGGGTTTACGGGGTTTTCTCCATTCGGATTCGGCCACGGAACGCTATGGGCGGGATTATCTCGAAAGCCAGGGTTCAGGGGGTTGTGATCAAAGACTCGTCGTGATCTCTAATTTCCCCTAATTAACTAGTCTTCCTAGCTAATTAGCTAAGGATACGAATATATAAGGGTTAATTATAAAATAAGGGATACGTAGTAAAGGACCTTAAAATAAGTTAAAAATGATACTTTATCATTCAATTAATATTATTAGTAATCTAATTAATAATTGGACTCGAAATTTTATTAGCCATTCCCTTAATTAATAAGTTAGGTAACTTAAACATAATGTATACATAAGTATATAATAACTTAAGTAACTTTACTTAATTTAATAAATTAACTTAAGAAGGTCAAAAACGTAAATTCAAGGTGAAAATATAATAATTACCTTATTTATAATCATATATAAAAAGTTGAAAAAAATCTAAGTTAAAATAAACCATCAAAACCTGGGTTTACATTTAGGTCCTTACCATTCATTGCAATCAGGTCCTTAATTTTCATATAGGTCCTTAGGTTTCATCTCACCTAGGTCCCTATCTTCTTTTTCTTCTTCTTCTTCTTCAGCCGGTTGAACGGCTGACGACGGAGGGTGACTCCATCGCTCGATCACCGCCCTGCCGACATCATTCTTCCTTCTCCAAGCTCTTGGAGCTCGCGCTCACCATCCCATCTTCATCCATCGGTCTGGATTACTCTGAAATCCTAATTTTTGGTGGGAGTTAACCTCACCGTCGTAGGAGACGATGCCGGAGGTTAACCTCCCCAAGCTTCTTCTTTGTCCAGACTTCTCCACCTTCTTCGTCACCATTCACTATAAATACCCCCTCACTCCCTCGATTTCTCTTAAGTTGGCTCCCTTCCCTCTTCTAACACTGAGCCGACCCAATAGGCTATTCGTCTGCAACTCCGGCGATCTTCCACACCATTCTCCGACTTCTTCCCTCCATCCTGATTAGCTGAGGAGCTTCGCCGAGGTCAGCCACGTCTCTAAAAAAAGGCGACGACCAAGGAGATCCTCTGCTCCATCCGAATTCGCCTGCCGGGGATTCTTCTTATTCCCTCTGATGTCGTCCTCCGTCATGAGCCGTCGACGGAATCCCTTTGACCCCTTCGTCCAGGTAATAGTAGGTAGGAGTAGGAGTAGTTTAGGTAGTACTTAGTTAGCTAGCTTAGCTTGATTGCAGATTCCAGACTTCATCTTCTTCGACTCCGGCAAGTTCCTTGAGCTTGCTGGAGACCTGATTTTGTCTTTTTAAGCCATTGTCCACCTTCTTCTATCACGCACGATCATTTCTAATCCATTAAAACATAAATTTTATCACTGTTTCGCCTAATTCACCTTCACCTTCAACAGAGACTGTCGCTGTCCATGGCGACAGTAACTGAGCTTAGATCCACCTCCATAGGGTCCTCCACCACCTATTCACAATCTAAGGATCCTAATTAACTGAAACGCCTAAATCTATTTAAGCTCCTGAGCTCGCTGTCAATGGCGGCTCAGGAGTAGTTGAAATCTTAAATTAATTATATATTTATGATGGCAAATTAATTTTGATTGGTCTTAACCACTCAATTGAGTGGGAAAACAAGTCCCAAGCTTCAACTAACTCAGATTCTTTAGAAATGGAATTCACTGTTAAATCTTAAATTTAATGATCAAATGGACAATTTAACGAGTTCCTGAGGTTTCTTGCAACCTCAGGATCCTTTTCAGATTGAAAATGGCACAGATTTACCTTTCTGTACACAATTTATATTTTTCCGGGCTCACCGGAGCTCCGACGAGCCATTTTTTGAGTTTCAGCGTTTAGAACTTGTTGAAAAGCTCCAGATTGACATGATATTGATTACTGAGTAGTTCGAGGTCTTTAATTTGGGATTTTAACATCTGGAGCTACACATTAGTCTTCATCTTCTCCAACTCCGACAGAGTTGGGGAAGTCTGACAGAAGGATTAAAGATGCATTTGATAGATCTAGAAGCTTCGGTGCAATGCAGTGAAGCTAATTTTACCCTCAAATTAGTGTAACAAACCCCTGATTACTCTGACGAACAGACCACATTTTTAGTTCAGGCGAAGAGCCTGAAGCTTTAGATTCTTAGGTCCAAGCATTCGTCTCAGGGGTTGAGCAAGTTCCTGGGGTTGATAAGATGCTAATCCAGGTTTTAATTTCTTGAGAAGAGGCTTAGATCAGAAAGTCAAAACTTGAGGCCTTATAGTCAAACTCGAGTTTGATACTTTGATTTTGAGCTGAATCTGTTGATTCGAGAAGACTGAATTATTTCTGAGATTCTGTTAAACGATTTTAGGGTGAATTAAATGAGCTCAGATGAGTGATTTGGTTGGAATTCAAACCTGCCAGTTTGGGTTGTTTTTGAACCCAAACTGTTGGCAGTGTCACTTGGATGAAATTTGAAGTTGAATTCTGCCCAGTTTAGTTAGTTTTACTCCTTAGAATGTGTTTAAATTGATTGGATATGTTCTTAGCTATCTATTACATCTTTTTCAAGTTTAAAATCCGTTCCGTGAGCTTACAGTGAAGCTTTGAGCTTCCCTGTGCTTCCTG
Organism: Thalassia testudinum; assembly: GCA_037157565.1. NCBI lineage: Eukaryota > Viridiplantae > Streptophyta > Magnoliopsida > Alismatales > Hydrocharitaceae > Thalassia > Thalassia testudinum. The sequence continues at coordinate 26,066,012 of JAZHRO010000054.1, read as the reverse complement.
AAGCTTCAAGAGCTTCAAATCCACACAAGCATATGCGGAATCCCTTGCAGAACATATTCTGACACTTAGCTAAGTTGGAAAAGCTATCCTGTAAATTCTGTAACATTAATTTCACTTTCCAGGCATATTAAACCCGTAGAAACCCCCTGTATTCTCTCTTCAAATCGAAGAGGAAAACATCCCCTTAACCTAAAATTGATTGTACAATATTGTAGAGCTAGCTTAGAGCTCTCCATCAAGCCTTGTTTCGTTTGATTTGGAGCTGTGAGTAGGGAGAAACCTTCACTTGAAGTCGGGTCTGGAGGGGGAGAAGAAAGTCCGACATCGGAAGATTCGGAGAGTCCGCCATAGTATAAAAGGTATTTGTTGCACAGGACGATTAGTCGTTAGTGCTCGGCGCGAAAACAGAACATCTGATCATCTAGTGAATGCGTGCGTGGCAGGGTGCGTCGGCGCCCGATTGGGCGTGTGTTTGCGCGCTCGATTTGAGGGGTAAGGGGGACCGTATTTGGCTCAAGGGGGGCTTCGAAGGTACGTATCTCCCATTTCCACAAGCTCTCACGGAAGAGAAGACATCGGGCGAGGATCGAGTAGGGTTTGGTCCCCACCCTCAACGTGAGGGTGCTGTGTATCCTCGAAAGGACCTCGCCGCAATTCTGTACCCAACTTATTTCTTCGAGAAGCAAATTAACCCAGTTCAGTGGAGAAGAAGGAAGAGAGCATGAAGGAGCTGTGGAGGCCAAGGACGCAGATACTGGAGATGCCAAGAGAAGAAGAAAGGAAGATCGACAGAAAGAGAGAGGAAAGGTTGGAGGAACGAGGAATACAATTGATTTCTCTTGTTATATTTTAATTTCTTTTTGCTCTTGATTGTTGTATCAAGGCTGAGAGGGGGAGGGTCGGATTTGGCTCGAGGGGGGGCAAAAATACGAAGTTCCCCTCAAAAGGAACGAACATTAGGCGAGGACCGAGTAGGGTTTGGTCCCACCCTTAACATGAGGGTGCTGTGTATCCTCGAAAGGACCTCCCCGCAAATCTCTCGTTGAGAAGCAAATTAACCCAGTTCAGTGGAGAAGAAAGAAGAGAAGCAAATTAGCCCAGTTCAAATGTGCGTCGTGTTTACAGGATCAGAGTGACACAACATGAGACATCAATCAGCATATGCCACATACTTTGAGTTTGGCACGCTAAACATTGTACGAAGAGGAATTGGTAATGGGCGCTTCAATACTAGAGTAAAAATGAACAAAAAAACAGATGCAATCTCATTGTTTAAACAAGTGGTGCTTTATGCAGTAATTAATTCTATGTGAATTGATTTTTAAGTTTTGGGTGAAATATCTTGTTAGAACAAAATCTCAAAAATCTAAGGAAGGAAACGTGCAGCATTAGCTCTCAAGCCTGGCGAAGGCGTGACCTCTTAGGCGGCCCTGCAAATGTTGAGAAACAAGCCTTGGGTTTGTCATCGTTGACTACTCCATGCAACATCAAATAAAGAAAGAGAGAGGAAAGCATAGGCCAAAATTTACCGGTTAAATAAATAAATAATATATCATCTAGGATTGTTCCAAAACTTATCAAAAATTAAAGATATAATTTAGAGAGCGGTATAAAACAAAATGATCATTACCATCGTGAGAAAAAACTAACAACTCTTTAGTTATCTTCGAAGAAAAACGACTAGAAGATAAGAACTTCGTAGAGAAGCATTACTTGAAAAAACCAAGGAGGAAAAGGAAAAAGGGCAAAAGAAGAACAACCCACCAAAGATCACCAAAGAAAAACAAACTTCAGAACAATGTAAAGAAAGGATTATGTGAAAATTTTGTGCTCAGACAGCCAAGGGATTTGTCCTCAACTACAAGATCAGAAACCCTAGTCCAATTAAGTTAGCATCCTCACAGTATAGCATTACAAAACGAAGCAAAGAGATCAAAGAAGGATGAGGAAAAACCTGACGTGCAGGCGGTAAAGCGGCTACGATGGAACGGGGATGATGCATGGGTTATTCATTGAAGCGAACAGGGGAGAGTGGGGTGTGCAGGGGAGCGGGTTAGGGTTTATTGGGTTTTTGCTAATTGGATTCTAACTTGTGTAAACGGAACTATTTTCAAACTTTTCTTTTCCTTCACTTTAGTGAGATTTATGTACAAAATATGTGAGATTTGTTACCTCTACCAATGAAATTAAAAATTACGTTATTTTTTTGAAAAGAAGATGTTTTTTCATTGCAACCTTATAACATACATAGAGTTGTTGACTAAATCTAAAGACCATAAAGGTTTGAATGAATCCAGCCAAGTTGTGGGCCTTGGAAACATCAATCCTAGGGACTTTAAACAAAGAAAAAATTTGGAACAGCCAGGAGGGATTGACAAGAAATAATTGCATGCAATGACCTCCAAGGAGGTTGTAACTATTTCAGTATTTAACTCACAAGTCCAACGGCATCGCTCAGGATGCAACCTATGTTGACAGCCAAGTTCAAGGCAAGCAGTAAACCTTGATAAATAGCAAGAACTTCAACTTCATTTGAGTTACAAGTAGTGACAATTTCAACTTTACAAGCAAGAATTTCCTTGTCATTCACCATAACTGAGGCCGAATAGGATCGATGTTTATAAACTGTAGCATCAACAACAATTTGAAATCCCATAGAAGAAAAGAAGTTGTTAATCTAATCAGATTAGAACATGGCAACCGATCCTAAAAAGGGAATAGCAACTGCGAATCCATATAGCGTACGCACATAGCACATGCCTTTGAGCAGATTCAATAAGATTAATTGGTATAGCCATAAAACGTGGATGACATAATATGGCAACAAGTTTTCCATTTCAAGCATAGGAAATTTTCCAGAAATCCACAAGCATTTCTCGAAGCATGTTCCCTGTAAATTATGTACTGTAACGCTGAAATAGAACCAAACAGCAAGAGCAACCCGATAGGAAAAAAAGATATGATCCAAGTCCTTTAAAAGACCACCACAAAGATTACTTAATGGTTCAATAGCAAGAATTCTTCAAGCTAGAAGGGCGCACGTTGGTATAACATCAGTGCAGGCCTTCCAAAGAAAACATCTTGTGTGAGGGGCCAGAAACTTTAAGGACCAAATCCCTTTTGCAATCAAATACAATGACTTGAGAGTGAATTTTATCCCTTCGAGGAGCAAATAAGCAAGAATTGATAGGCTGATCTATTAAACATTATCAACTATTTGTCCTCTGATTAGGGGCAATGAGTCTTAATAAAATAATTTTAATTCTTCTAGCCACAAGCTCACATTATTTAAACAAAAAAACTAAAATCGTAGCCAGCCAAAGTCAAGAAGCATCTGTTTTCTGGTTGAGTTCAAATTGGTATTGTATTCTTTTATTGAATCAATTAATCACAAGATTGTTGTTATAGCAATAAACAAGTAAAGATGGTCATGGAAGGTGAACCACTGGTGGATACAATAGTGTTTCATTTGAAACTCGTATTAGTCATTTAATGAGGTGTTAGAATTTTTTTTTGACAACTTTGACATCCATGTCTTTAAAAACATATTTAATCATATCAATGTCCCTGTATACTTTATTATTACATACACATTCGTTTGTACTCTAAGGTTAAGGCTTATTAGATTCAAAAGAATATTTCTTCAGGTATCCCAAATATTCATTAACAACTATTGAAGTTAACAACAAAAAAAACTTTAAAACTCACATCAATACCCCTATCTATATTTTAAAGGCACAAATCAGTTGCAATCTTTATAACAAGAAATGGTTCCTTATGCACTAATTAATTCGCTGGGAATTTATTTTTAAGTTTTGGGTGAAATATCTTGTTAGAACAAAATCTCAGACATCCAAGGAAGGAATGGTGCAGCATTAGCTCTCAAGCTCGGCGAAGGCGAAAGCTCTTAGGCGACCCTACGAATGTTGAGAAACAAGCCTTGGGTTTGTCATCATTGACTATTCCATTCAACATCAACAAAAATTACACAGAGAGGAAGGCATAGGCCAGAATTTACCGATTAAATAAATAAATATATATCGTCGATGATTGTTCCAAAACTTATGAAAAACTAGGGGGTTTCTGTAAATCAAAATGATCATTACCATTGTGAGAAAAAAATATCAATATAAACAGGATGAACAGTCTTTTGTTATCATCGGAGAAAACCAACTAGAAGATAACAATATCATAGAGAAGCATTACTTAAAAAAGCCAAGGACAAGGAAAAAAAGGGCAAAATAAGAACAACCCACGAAATATCACCAAAGAAAAATAAACTTCAGAACAATGTAAAGAAAGGATTACGTGGAAATTGTGCTCAGACAGCCGAGAGATTTGTGTTCAATTGCAAAATCAGAAACTCTAGTCCAATTAAGTTAGCGTCCTCACAGCACAACATTACAAAACGCAGCAAAGAGATCAAAGATGAGAAAAAAATGATGCACAGTCGGCGAAAGCTCTATGATGGAACGAGACAGCCGAGTGCCTTATTTATAGAAGGGAATAGGGGAATGAGTGGTGCCCAGGGGAGCTAGGGTGTACTATAATCATGTTTTGTACTATAGTCTATACACATCATTTACCAACATATCACCAAAGTGAGCATAAAATTGGCTTCCAATACGCAACCAATTCATTAACCAACTAGCACATGAGGTGAAACGAAATCCATGCTATGTCTAGTAGAAGAAAATTAGATTTCCCTCTGTTTTGAATGCAAGGGTTTGATTTGGATTATAAACAGAAGGAAAAAAGAAAATTAAAGGCATTATCGTTATAAAGCCATGAAATGTGTGTGGTGTTTCCAGGATCAAAGTAACAAAGGATATGCCATCGATCAGGATAAGCCACATATTTTCAGTTTGGCACACAAGCCATCATACAAAGAGGAATTGGATGCCCACACTGAAGTGAAAAACACTACAAAATAGATGCAATCTCATTGTTTAAACTAGAAACGAAGGCACCAATCAGTTGCAAGTTTTATAACAAGAAATGGTGCCTTATGCACTAATTAATTTGCAGTGAATTGATTTTTAAGTTTTAGGTGAAATATCTTGTTAGAACAAAATCTCAGACATCCAAGGAAGGAATGGTGCAGCATTAGCTCTCAAGCCCGGCGACGGTGAAAGCTCTTAGGTGGCCTTGCGAATGTTGAGAAACAAGCCTTGGGTTTGTCATCATCGACTATTCCATCCAACATCAACAAAAATTACACAGAGAGGAAAGCATAGACCAGAATTTACCGGCTAAATAAATACAAATATATCGTCGATGATTGTTCCAAAACTTATCAAAAATTCAAGGAACCAAATAGTTTACAGATATAATCTAGGGGGTTTCTGTAAATCAAAGTGATCATTACCATTGTGAGAAAAAACTATCTATATAAACAGGTTGAACGGTCTTTAGTTATCATCGGAGAAAACCAACTAGAAGGTAAGAATATCATAGAGAAGCATTACTTAAAAACACCAAGGACTGAGGAAAAAAATGGCAAAAGAACAATGTAAACAAAGGATCATGTGGAAATTGTGCTCAAACAAGGGGATCCATCTTCAACTGCAAGATCAGAAACTCTAATCCAAATGAGTGAGGGACCTCCCAGCACAACATTAGAAAACGAAGCAGAGAGATCAAAGAAGGATGAGAAAAAACCTGAAACGTCGGCGGCGAAGGCTCTGCGATGGAATGGGGCGGACGCCTGCGTTATTTATAGAAGGGAAGAGGGGAGAGCGGGGTGTGCAGGGGAGTTAGGGTTAGGGTTTACAGGGTTTTCTCTATTCGGATTCTATTCTGTATAAACGGATCTATTTTCAATTTCTACTTTTTTTCCTGCAGGTGGCTAGGGCCATGTGTTTCGTAGGTAAGGTGAAGTGATTTTTTCTTAGTTCAAATTAGTATTGTATTTATTTGTTTAATCTATCAATCATGAGATAATAGATATGATAATATGAAACAACCTTAAGAATCATTGCAAGGATTTTGACTTCTTTGGAATAGTCGCTACAATTTTCGTGTACTAAAGAGAACACTTGAGGGACGTTTTAGGGGTTGACTACAATTTCTACGTGTTAATTATAATGTGTAGTGACCTCGGGAAGGTTTTCCTAAGTTTTAGGGATTTTCTCATAAATTCTACACACTTGGGGACCCACGTAGGGACCCATACGAATTTTTTCCACTCGTGTACACTTATTCCACCCCTATGTTCCTTAAGTTAGGGATCCCTTTGGAAATCATGAAACTATGGGGCTTTAATCATATTTTACCTGGCCCCACATAATCAATCTAAACCCTAAACCCCAACACTACAAATACCTTTCCCACCTCGAACACCACACCCCACCTCGAAAGCCACGCCACCCCATCAGCGCCACCACCACCTTCCCTTCTCTCCACTGCCGAGAGCGAGAGATACACAGAGAGAGAGGGGAATGAGTGAAAGGGGGAGGAGGGCGCTATTGTGTACTCTCCTAACACAACGCACCCAAGTTCGAGCATGGGCTCACATAACTCACGAGGTAGCCCAAGTGCATGAGTCAAGGCTAGTGAAGGGCATGAGGAGGGGTGCTAGTCGAGGCGAGCGCGAGCTCGCAGCACTCATGAGGCAGTGCAGGAGCATGGGAGGGGTGCATTCCCAACCTGCGATCGCGTGCACACGATCAGTGGGAGGAGTGGGGTGCAAATCCGGGCATGCCACGTGGCAACCCCACGCGGTAATTAATTCTATGTGAATTGATTTTTAAGGTTTGGGTGAAATATCTTATTAGAACAAAATCTCAGAAATCCAAGGAAGGAAATGTGAAGCATTAGCTCTCAAGCCTGATGAAGGCGAGAGCTCTTAGGCAGCCCTGCGAATGTTGAGAAACAAGCCTTAGGTTTGTTATCATCGATTATTCCATCCAACATCAACAAAAATTACACAGAGAAGAAAGCATAGGCCAGAATTTTTTGGCTAAATAAATACAAATATATCGTCGATGATTGTTCCAAAACTTATCAAAAATTCAAGGAACCAAATAGTTTACAGATATAATCTAGGGGTTTCTGTAAATCAAAATGATCATTACCATTGTGAGAAAAAAATATCTATAAAAACAGGATGAACGGTCTTTAGTGATTATCGGAGAAAACCAACTAGAAGGTAAGAATATCATAGAGAAGCATTACTTAAAAAAGACAAGGACGAAGGAAAAAATGGGCAAAATAACAATGTAAAGAAAGGATTATGTGGAAATTGTGCTCAAACAAGGGATCTATCTTCAACTACAAGATCAGAAACTCTAATCCAAATGAGTTAGGACCCTCCCAGCATAACATTAGAAAACGAAGTAAAGAGATCGAAGAAGGATGAGGAAAAACCTGATGCGTTGGCGGTGAAGGCACTGCGGTGGAATGGGGCGGATGCCTGCGTTATTTATAGAAGGGAAGAAGGGAGAGCGGGGTGTGCAGGGAAGCTAGGGTTTCGGTTTACGGGTTTTCTCCATTCGGATTTTATTTTCTATAAACAAATCTATTTTCAATTTTTTCTTTTTTCTTTTTTTCCTGCAGGGGAATAGGGCCGTGTTTTCCATAGGTTTGTCACATCTAGGAACCAAATTAGTGAATTACGTAATCCAAACACAATAACTAAAGTTACACTCGGGCAAGGTGAAGAGATTTTTCTTAGTTTAAATTAGTATTGTATTTATTTGTTGAATTCTTCAATCATGAGATAGTAGATATATATGATAACATGAAATGATCCCAAGGATCATTGCAAGAATTTTGAATTCTTCAAGATGGTCCCTGCAATTTTCGTGTGCTGAAGTGAACACCCAAGAGATGTTCTAAGGGGTTGATTGAAATTTCTTCTTTTTTTTTTTGAGTCCAAAGAGAACTTTTCTGAAAAAGAGGATTGGTAATATAACCAAATTAGGGTTTCAATATTAGGGTTTTTGGAGTGCTAGGCACACAGACCTGGTTAAAAGGAAATAAACCCTCTCGCATCAGTGTGCTACCCAAGCCCTTGATTGAAGAGATCTAAACAAGACAAACCCTAAAAATTGAGCTCTAAAATCACTTGAATCTTAAAATCTTGAACCTAATAAACGGGGAGTCAAATCAGGGTGGTCTCTAGGTCCCAAGCCTAGAATCATTCTGCCATCTTTAGGAAAAGTCGGGTGAAGTTGACCCCTTGGGTCAACCAACCTCCAAATTATGTCACAACATCAAAACATCTAAAGTTCAAGTGAAAACCCTAAAGCACCTTTGAAATAAAAATGGTAGACTTAAGAGGTCAAGGTCCCCATTCTGGTCTAGCTGGAATCTCAGTGACAAGAGGGGTCGGATGGGGGAAACCATGTAACCCGTGGGGATGCTCTACCGTGTAGGGGTCTTTGCGGGACTCTCCCTCTCTGGCTGCCCAAGTAATTCTCAGGTGGACGACCTTCTGATCCGGGGGTATCATCAGCCTCGAACCTCCATTTTTGCACCTAGTTGGACCAACTAGGCTCTTAATCAAGGTGCTTGTTTTACAAAATTTCGCTGAGTTGACCACTCCTCCACCCCATGTTCCTCTCGGCTGAAAGCATTGAATTTAGCACTTAACGGGAGGCAACCTGTCATTCCAAAAATAGAGACCCATCTGATTATCCGTCTGTACTCCACATCCATTGCACCTTGAGTTCAACCTTAGACAGTTGATCCCACCTCTGGTACACGTACCAAAGCTTGAAATCATCCGCATCAGTCACTTCCCAACCCATTCACCCACCCGATGTATCCTGTTCTAAGTCCCTGGCCTCAACACTATTTCACACCCTCCATTTACAATGAGGATATTGCAAAATTTAGTCATGGAGGGGTGGTAAAATGCATACATACAAAGTCAAGAAAAGTCAGAAGGATTCTCACAAAAAAATTCACATATGTCAAAAACACAAAAAAATTGAAAAATTATGAGAAAGAGCAAAAAAATGGAGGAGGGAGGAAATTTTGTGAGCCACATTATCATGAGGAGGAGGAAAAGAGCAAAATGACAAAAGGAGCACAAAATGAAAGAGAAAAAGAAATAGTCATTAGTAAGAGATTAAAGAATTAACTGAAGTTCTAGACCACATCAAGAAAAGAGAAAAATGAAAGAAAAGTGCTAAGGAGACACAAAAAGAGATTAGCAGGAATGCTGATCTTAGGCCTTCTGGGCTAGACTCCTAGGCTTAAAAATTCACGTACCCGCTAAGATCTGGATAATCCTCAAGAGGTTGGGGAAAATGTGAAGCTTAAGTATTAGGTCTAAGGCTTAGGGAGTATTCGACCTCGTTAACTGACCTTTGGTTTGCGGGATTCGGTAACCTAAGAACCCCAATCCACACACAGTCTGGTTCAGTACGCATAACTATCAAAATCACACAAAAGCATTTTAATCCTCTAAAAAAGTTGCCTAGATTAGGAGCGGCTGATCAACACAAGTTGATTTGGACGAGCTTCCGGCGTGGAGAGGTGGGAAATTCCCCTCGAAGATGCGTAACAACATATCGTCTCCTCGGTGCTTGTCTCTTAGGATATTTAAAAATCCTACCAAGGGCATGAAAGCACTTTGCTGGCTCAGATACCATGGGCGGCATTATCACGAAATTTAGATTGCCAAGGTCTGGATTCAACCACGGAATGCCATGGGCGGGATTATCTCGAAATCTCAAAAGCCAAGGTTCTGGGGGTTGTGATGAGAGACTCATCATGATCTCTAATTACCTCTAATTAACTAGTCTTCCTAGTTAATTAGCTAAGGATATGAATATATAAGGGTTAATTATAAAATAAGGGAAATATAGTAAAGGACCTTAAAATAAGTGAAAAATGATATTTTATCATTCAATTAATATTATTAGTAATCTAATTAATAATTGGACTCAAAATTTTATTAGCCATTCCCTTAATTAATAACTTAAGTAACTTAAACATAATGTATACATAAGTATATAATAACTTAAGTAATTTTACTTAATTTAATAAATTAACTTAAAATGGTCGAAAATGTAAATTCAAGGTAAAAACATAATAATTACCTTATTTATAATCATATATAAAAAGTTGAAAAAAATCTAAGTTAAAATAAACCTTCCAAACCTAGGTGTACATTTAGGTCCTTACTATTCATTGCAATCAGGTCCTTAATTTTCACATAGGTCCTTAGGTTTCCTAGGTCCCTGTCTTCTTCTTTTTCTTCTTCTTCTTCAGCCAATTGAACGGCTGGCGACGGAGGGTGACTCCACCGCTCGATCACCGCCCTGCCGACATCATTCTTCCTTCTCCAAGCTCTTGGAGCTTGCGTTCACCATCCCATCTTCATCCATCAGTCTGGATTACTCTGAAATCCTAATTTTTGGTGGGAGTTAACCTCACTTTCGTCAGAGACGATGCCGGAGGTTAGCCTCCCCAGGCTTCTTCGTCGTCCAGACTTCGCCACCTTCTTCGTCACCATTCACTATAAATACCCCCTCACTCCCTCGATTTCTCTTAAGTTGGCTCCCTTCCCTCTTCTAACACCAAGCCGACCCAATAGGCTATTCGTCTGTAACTCCGGCGATCTTCCACACCATTCTCCGACTTCTTCTGTCCATCCTGATTAGCTGAGGAGCTTCGCCGAGGTCAGCCACTGTTACGAACGCGCAGCTTCAGACATCTTTTAAGACATCTGGGATTCGATTTTTTTGTGGCACACGCGGTTTCGTCTGCGTGCAGAGCTGCGAACACACCCCCTCTCTTTTTCCCTCTCCCACCTGCGGGCGCAGGCTGCGTCCCTCTCTCTCTCTCTCTCTCTCTCTTTCTCTCCCCGTGTGGCTTTAAAAAGCCTCTCCCTCACTCTCACCTCCTCCACCCCTTCTTCGTTTTCCATCCGGTGCGCGAGTGCGAGCGTGAGTGAGCGGCGGCAGCGACAGCCGCGGTGAGTGCGGGAGGAGGTGCTGCGCGAGGGAGGAGGCGCTCGGCCGTGAGGGCGAGCTTGCCGGGGCTGCTAGAGCCAGCCGGCGGGGGGAGCAGCAGACGCGGGGTGACGCGGGAGGCCTGCTGCAGCTCGAGCAGCAGGAGGACGAGGCGCAGCGTGGCCGTGCGTCGCGGACGGAGGGCGAGTCGCGCCTTGATTCTGGAAAATTTTCCCGAATCAGACGTCTGGGCTTCAAACCAGACGACGGGGAGGACGTCTGGAGAACTGTCCAGACGTCTGAAAGGTGAGTTATTTCCGTCCTTCTTCCTTTTCTTTGACCGTCCGTACTGAGAGAGAGGAATGGGTACACGCAGGTTCTGAGATTCGCCATCCAACGCGAATCAGACATCTGGCTGTAGTGCCAGACGACGGGAACGACTTCCAGACGTCCGGGGTGACCATCGGACGTCTGCGAACTAGGCCAGATGCCCCCGTAGGCTTCTGGACGTCTGAGAGACTACGCAGGACAAGGTACCATCTGATCCCCATTTTTAAGACGTCTGGAAGAAGTTCCAGACGTCTGATCTTGCACTGTTTCGTCATTTTCGACCCGTTTAGGGCCCGTTCGGAGTTCGTTTTCCGCGTTTCGAGTTGCGTCCTTTTCGGAATAAAATCCTTTACCCGTCTACAGTAGTTATATACTATTTTGAGAAACTCCTTATGTTTGATCCTTGTGAAAGGACCCTGTTCCGTTGCAGTCTCGGGTGTTGCAGAGGCACGGGGGATTCCCGACCACGCCCCCAGTACGCCTGTTGTAACCGGTAGAGTGGCTTTTAAGTTTATTAGTATAATCTGTTAAATTATGGAACCATAAATAGAACCTAGGACATTGCATGAATCCTAGGAATGAGAAACTAGAATGAATGGTAGATCCTAGGGTGTTGCTTGAATCCTAGGGCTGGAAAACTAGATTGTATGATAGATCCTAGGGTATGGTATGAATCCTAGGACGGGAAAACTAGTGGAATATATGAATACTGCAGTCTTGGAAAAATGGAAAGGAACAAATAGCTACCTGTAAATTGAATTAACAGCTGCCTGTTATGAATAAATAAACGTGATTGAGAACATGGATTGTAAGGACGTGAAACTGGAAAGTGAAACCTAGATGTTCTGAGTTAAAAGAGCTGGAACCCTACGGGGAATTAGGAGTGGATCTCCTGGAAAGAGAAAGGAATGGATCTGAGAAAGAAAAATGTGGTAGTGTGCTGTCTCTTGGGTACGTGGTACCAAGGGAAGCACCTGTTACCTGTTTAGTGCAGAGCGAAGCCAGCTGCCCCAGGGACCCGGGGTTAGTTCTGGCCACTTTGTACCGACTTGCTAGCCCTCGTGTACATAGTACTGAGGAGAGCTACTAGTGTAGGGAGAGCACTAGCTACCCCACGGGACCCGGGGTTCTGCTAGCCTCCTACACCGACTTGTTAGGCCCACTGGGGCAAACCAGGGTAGTCAGGTGAGGGTGCGCGGACTGTGGAGGGGCAAGGCCCCTGTTTGGTTACTGTGGAGGGGTTGGACCCCTGTTACTGAGAGGGCTCTGCCCTGTACTGGTTCCGTGCTGTGCTTTGGGTGCACCCGTTAACGGAAACGACTGTCCGCGTGCCAGTGCGGGTTAGCTACCTGTGCGTTTATCGCACATGCCGTAGTCACTGTTACGTCTGTCCGTGACCTTGGGGTGGTTGACTGAGAGTAGGATCACCACGGGGGACTCTCCCGGCCAGGAGAGCACCACGTGCTACTTCTACTTTTTGGAAAAGACTGCAATCAAGATCGTTCCCACGAGGAACATTCGAGATCAAGTGAAGGATCTGAGGAATAAATGAAATCGTGAGATAATTGAAAGACGTAAATAAAGAAAGTAACATAACATAACAGCTACTGTACACTCTACTGTTTCTTTAGTTTTAGTTGCCACTCTACTCAGCATTTTGCTGACGTGTTACACTCGTTACTTTTCAGGACCAGGTGTTGAGCAGCCAGGGTCAGTGGCTGCAGAGGACGCTGGGCCGAGTAGGGTCCAGAAGAGTTACCACTGTTCTTTTCTACCTCTTTTTGTTCCACTGTAGTGAGTAGTTCTTGTTACTGCTGTACTTTTCTTTACCTGTAATTCATATTATGTTATGAATGTTGTTCTACTGTTGCGGTGGTATATACTGTAGTGGTTTCTTTCCTTACTGTTGTATTTTCTTACTGTTAGTTATATTCATGCTGAATGTGGTTTATTTTTCTGCTCTTTTGGTTACTTCCTCGTTGGACGACTAGGTCTTGGGATTAGTCGAGTCGGTCCGATTCTCGTGTCTCTTAGGGACTCGGGAATCAGGTCGTTACAAGATGGTATCAGAGCAAAGTCGTCCCGAGAAGTGAATCAACTGACTGGAAAATAACCAATTCACATGTCCATAACTAGAGTTGCCACCACAACATATCTTTTGACATGAGCTCTTAGACGTTTTCGTTAGGTACCGTTCCGTTTTGACGCATTTCGTTTTGTTTCGCGTCTCCTTGCAGGAGATGCCTCGTCGCGGGACTGGCGAGACTGGCCGCGGGCGCGGCCGAGGACGAGGTCGGCGAGGTGGGCGTGCCGTTGTCGACGTCTCGGTGGACCAGCCACCACTCGCAGGCATTCAGGCCCAGGACCTCGCCCGGCTGATACGGGACATTGTACGAAAGGAGCTCCACCCACCGCCTCGAGCGCCTCCTCCCGGGGCTGTAGAGGGGGAGTTGTTACGCACGCACTCCAAGATGTTTTTTTTAAGACATCTGGGAGGCGGCCCAGACGTCTGACCAGACGTCTGGAACCCCTTCCAGACGTCTGGGATCTATTTTCGGTGGCACGCGAGGCTGTCTCTGCGCGTAGACCCACAACCGCCTTCCTCTCTTTTTCCCTCTTCCTCCTGTGGGCACAGGCTGAGCCCTCTGTCTCTCTCTCTCTCTCTCTCCCCGTGCGGCTTTAAAAAGCCACGCCCTCTCCCTCACTCTCATCACCTCCGCTCCCTTCCTCTTCTCCTTCCAGCCAGTGCGTGAGTGCGAGCGTGAGAGAGCGGCGGCAACGACAGCCGCGGTGAGTGCGGGAGGAGGTGCTGCGTGACGGAGGAGGCGCTCGGCCGTGAGGGCGAGCTTGCCGGGGCTGCTAGAGCCGGCCGGTGGGGGGAGCAATTGACGCGAGGTGACGTGGGAGGCCTGCTGCAGCTCGAGCAGCAGGCGGACGAGGCGCGGCGCGGCCGTGCGTCGCGGACGGAGGGCGAGTCGCGCTCTGATTCTGGAAAATTTTCCAGAATCAGACGTCTGGGCTTCAAACCAGACTACGGGGAGGATGTCTGGAGAACTGTCCAGACGTCTGAAAGGTGAGTTATTTCCGTCTTTCTTCCTTTTCTTCGACCATCCGTACTGAGAGAGAGGAATGAGTACACGCAGGTTCTGAGATTTGCCATCCAACACGAATCAGATGTCTGGCTGCAGTGCCAGCGACGGGAACGACTTCCAGACGTCCGGGGTGACCATCGGACGTCTAGGAACTAGGACAGACGCCCCTGCAGGCTTCTGGACGTCTGAGAGACTACGCAGGATAGGGTACCATCTGATCCCCATTTTTAAGACGTCTGGAAGAAGTTCCAGACGTCTGATTTTGCACTGTTTCGTCGTTTTCGACCTGTTAGGGCCCGTTCGGAGTCCGTTTTCCGTGTTTCAAGTTGCGTCCTTTTCGGAATAAAATCCTCTACCCGTCTACAGTAGTTATATACTATTTTGAGAAACTCCTTGCGTTTGATCCTTGTGATAGGACCCCATTCTGTTGCAGTGTCGGGGGTTGCGGAGGCACGCGGGATTCTCGACCACACCCCTAGTACGCCTGTTGTAACCGGTAGAGTGGCTTTTAAGTTTATTAGTATAATCTGTTAAATTATGGAACCATAAATAGAACCTAGGACATTGCATGAATCCTAGGAATGAGAAACTAGAATGAATGGTAGATCCTAGGGTGTTGCATGAATCCTAGGGCTGGAAAACTAGATTGTATGATAGATCCTACGGTATGGTATGAATCCTAGGATGGGAAAACTAGTGGAATATATGAATACTGCAGTCTTGGAAAAATGGAAAGGAACAAGTAGCTTCCTGTAAATTGAATTAACAGCTGCCTGTTATGAATAAATAAACGTGATTGAGAACATGGATTGTAAGGACCTGAAACTGGAAAGTGAAACCTAGATGTTTTGAGTTAAAAGAGGTGGAACCCTACGGGAATTAGGAGTGGATCTCCTGGAAAGAGAAAGGAATGGATCTGAGAAAGAAAGACGTGGTAGTGTGCTGTCTCTTGGGTACGTGGTACCAAGGGAAGTACCCGTTACCTGTTTAGTGCAGAGCAGAGACAGCTGCCCCAGGACCCGAGGTTAGGTCTGGCCACTTTATACCGACTTGCTGGCCCTCGTGTACGTAGTACCGAGGAGAGCTACTAGTGTAGGGAGAGCACTAGCTACCCTACGGGCCCTGGGGTTTTGCTAGCCTCCTACACCGACTTATTAGGCTCACTAGGGCAAACCAGGGTAGTCAGGCGAGGGTGCACGGACTGTGGAGGGGCAAGGCCCCTGTTTGGTTACTGTGGAGGGGTTGGACCCCTATTACTGAGAGGGCTCTGCCCTGTACTGGTTCCGTGCTGTGCTTTGGGCGCACCCGTTAACGGAAACGACTGACCGCGTGCCAGTGCGGGTTAGCTACCTATGCGTTTATCGTGTATGCCGTAGTCACCGTTGCGTCTGTCCGTGACCTTGGGGTGGTTGACTGAGAGTAGGATCACCACGGGGGACTCTCCCGGCCAGGAGAGCACCACATGCTACTTCTACTTTTTGGAAAAGACTTCAATCAAGATCGTTCCCGCGAGGAATATTCGAGATCAAGTGAAGGATCTGAGAAATAAATGAAATCGTGAGACAATTGAAAGACGTAATAAAGAAAGTAACAAAACATAACAGCTACTGTACACTCTACTGTTTCTTTAGTTTTAGTTGCCACTCTACTCAGCGTTTTGCTGACGTGTTACACTCGTTACCTTTCAGGACCAGGTGTTGAGCAGCCAGGGTCAGCGGCTGCAGAGGACGCTGGGCCGAGTAGGGTCCAGTAGAGTTACCACTGTTCTCTTGTACCTCTTTTTGTTCCACTATAGTGAGTAGTTCTTGTTACCGCTGTACTTTTCTTTACCTGTTGTTCATATTATGTTATGAATGTTGTTCTACTGTTGTGGTGGTATATACTGTAGTGGTTTCTTTCCTTACTACTGTATTTTCTTACTGTTAGTTATATTTCATGCTAATTGTGGTTTATTTTACTGCTCTTTTGGTTACTTCCTCGTTGGACGACTAGGTCTTGGGATTAGTCGAGTCGGACCGGTTCTCGTGTCTCGTAGGGACTCGGGAATCGAGTCGTTACAGGAGTCCTCTGTGGGACCACACGATGGACGCGGCCCTGGTCACGGGGGAGGGGATGGGCCGCTACCGCCCCCACTTTCCTCCGACACTTCTGTGCACGAGGCACCTTCGCCTGGAGGTGCACCAGCACCTCCACTGCAACTCCACTTCGAGCTTTTCGGGCAGTTCCGGAAGCTGAAGCCCCCCTCCTTCAAGGGGGATGAGGACCCGACCGAGGCAGAGGACTGGCTTGAGCAGCTGGAGAAGATTTTCGACACCCTTCGCCCCCCGGTGGAGTGCCGCGTGGCCTTTGCCACGTACCAGCTGGAGAGTGTGGCACACAGGTGGTGGAGGGCGGTCCGGGGACAGGAGAGGGACGAGCTGACCTGGGACTAGTTCGTCACCCTCTTCTGCGAGCAGTACTTTCCCCAGACGTGGCAGGACCAGAGGAGGCGGGAGTTCCACACTCTCCGCCATGGGACGATACTATGAACGCGTACTGCACGCGTTTCTTGGAGCTGTCCCGCTTTGCAGCGACAGCGGTAGCCACTGAGGAGGAGTGCTTTTGGAGGTTCACCGAGGGGCTCCGGCCTGCGATCCAGGGGTATGTCAAACCCCTGAAGCTGCCTACGTTTTCGAGGGTGGTAGAGGCAACTATGACTTACGAGGAGACCAACCCGTCCGCACGAGACACTGACGGCGGGCGGAAGAGGCCCTTCCAACCAGACTTTTCACAGGGCCCGCGAGAGAGGAGGCACGTGGCGTCCGCAGGAGAGCCGTCACGTTTTGCAGGGCCATCAGTGGCCTTTAGGGGCCCTCGACAGGGGCCAGTCGCCAGCACCGGACCCCCGCCCAGCCGAGGGTCGGGTTCCCCTCTGTTACCAGTGTGGCCAGCCAGGCCACATCAGGAGGGACTGCCCGTCTAGGGCAGGAGGTCAGCAAATACTTCCCGCGTAGAGCACTGGAGGATGCACAGGAGGCCGCGATTCCCAAGCGCGAGGAGGAGGACAGCAGTCGCGAGGAGGGTACCGGCCAGCACCTACCCGTCCGACGCAGAGTGTGGCTGCTTCGTCCGCACCTAGAGTTGAGGGGCGTATCAACGCCCTGACACACAGGGATGCCAGAGCTTCGGGATCGGTGGTAGCAGGTACGATTTTAGTTTTCGGCAGACTCGTTTACACGCTTTTCGATTCCGACGCTACGCACTCGTTTGTCGCAGCCAGTTTCGCAATTTGTTTGGACTAGGATTTTACACTATTAGAAAATCCGTTCGTAATCAGAGGTCCGAGTAGTCAGCTGTTTCTAGCTGAGGAGGTGTACACGGATTGCGAGGTCAGCGTCGGGGGATATAGCCTGCCAGCTGACCTGATGATGATACAGATGGAGGACTTTGGCGTGATTCTGGGGATGGATTGGCTGTCCGCTTACCACGCCTTGGTGGACTGTTTTGAGAGGAAGATCGTCTTCTCCATTCCGGAGTTGCCTTCTTTCGAGTTTCATGGGTAGCTAGTGGACGGAGGTTTCAAGTGCATTTCGGCACTTCGGGCGGCGAGATTTTTGAGCCAGGGGTGTGAAGGCTTCCTAGCTTGTGTGGTGGCAGGGCCCAGCCCTGTGGCAGACTTCGAGAGCATCCAGGTGGTCAGTGAGTACCCTGACGTGTTTCCAGACGAGTTACCAAAACTACCGCCCGAGTGCGAGATCGAGTTTGAGATCTAGCTAGTACTAGGGACCAGCCCCATCTCCACCGCGCCATACAGGATGGCACCGCTTGAGCTGCGAGAGCTCAAGTCCCAATTGCAGGACCTTTTGGAGAAGGGTTTCGTGAGGCCCAGTGCGTCTCCCTGGGGAGCCCCTGTACTGTTTGTGAAGAAGAAGGATGGGACCTTACGCCTTTGTGTGGACTACCGACAGCTGAATAGGGTCACCATCAAGATCAGATATCCGCTGCCGAGGATCGACGACTTGTTTGACCAGTTGCGGGGTGCCACGGTGTTCTCCAAGATCGACTTGAGGTCTGGATACCACCAGTTGAGGATCAGGGAGACCGACGTCTCCAAGACAGCTTTCCGCACCCGGTACGGACACTACGAGTTTTTGGTCATGCCGTTTGGGCTGACCAATGACCCCGCTACTTTCATGGACCTGATGAACCGGGTGTTTAGACCGTACTTGGACCAGTTCGTGGTGGTTTTCGTAGATGATGTACTCATCTATTCTAGAGATCAGACGCAACACGGACAACACTTGCAGATGGTTCTGGACACTCTGAGATGACGTAGACTATACGCCAAATACAGCAAGTATGAGTTCTGGTTGAGGGAGGTGACCTTCTTAGGTCATGTGATCTCTGGAGACGGCTTGGCGGCGGACCCAGCCAAGGTTGAGGCAGTGCTCAGGTGGGAGAGACCGCGTTCAGTCACTGAGATTCACAGTTTCCTGGGACTGGCAGGCTACTATAGATGTTTCATCAGAGGTTTTTCACAGATTGCGCGTCCTATGACACAGTTGACCCGGAAGGACGTGCCCTTCACTTGGACAGATGCCTGTGAGGCGTGTTTTCAAGAGCTGAAGGAGAGGTTGACCTCGGCTCCCATGCTCACCATCCCTGACAGTAGTGGCAGGTTTGTTGTGTATACGGATGCCTCCTTGCAGGGGTTAGGAGGTGTGCTCATGCAGAGGGGTCACGTCGTCGCTTACGCTTCGCGGCAACTGAAGCCCCATGAGCATACCTACCCTACCCACGACCTAGAGTTGGCAGCTGTTGTCTTCGCGCTGAAGACCTGGAGGCACTACTTGTACGGTGAGACCTTCGAGATTTTCACAGATCACAAGAGCCTCAGATACCTTTTTGATCAGAAGGAGCTCAACATGAGACAGAGACGTTGGTTGGAGCTCCTGAAGGACTACGACTGCAGCATCTCCTACCACCCGGGAAAGGCCAATGTGGTGGTTGATGCCTTGAGCCATAAGGCGCCCGCACACTTGGCCAGTCTATAGTTACAGAGTTGGAGCCTTTTGGAGGAAGTGGGCAGTTGGCGACCTCTAGAGTTACTGGGGTACTGTGGGGCAGTGACTGTGACACGGCAGACTAGGCCAGAGCTAATAGACCGCATCATCACAGGACAGATGGCCGATCCGTACTTGCAGTCCTTGCGCGACAGAGTACTGTCGGGGGACCCAGGGGACTTCTCTTTCACAGACCAGGTGCTGCGCCTGAGGGGACGGTTGTGCGTTCCCAGAGACGAGGAGCTGTTAAGAGAGCTCCTGACTGAGGCACACGATTCCAGATTCACCATACATCCCGAAAACACGAAGATGTACCACGACTTGAGATGCGAGTTTTGGTGGAGGGGGATGAAGCAGGATGTGGGTGAATTCGTGCAGCAGTGCTTAGTGTGCCAGTAGGTGAAAGTCGAGCATCAGAGGCCTGCAGGGCCGCTACAGCCACTTCCAGTGCCAGAGTGGAAGTGGGAGAGCATCACCATGGACTTGGTGGTGGGCTTACCTGTTACCCAGCAAGGACACGACGCAGTCTGGGTAATTGTGGATAGACTGACGAAGACGGCACGATTCTTGCCGATCCGAGTCACTTTGGGACCAGCACAGTTGGCAGAGAGGTATATCCATGATATGGTACGACTATACGGAGTTCTGCGGGAGATCGTATCCGACCGGGATACCCGCTTTACATCCCAGTTTTGGGCAGAGTTTCAGCAGGCCCTGGGGACGCGGTTGAGGTTTAGTACGGCTTACCACCCCCAGACAGACGAACAGTCTGAGCGCACGATACAGACACTTGAGGACCTTTTGCGTGCCTGTGTACTGGACTGGAGGGGCTCTTGGGAGGAGCACCTGCCCTGGCGGAGTTTGCATACAACAACAGCTATCACTCGAGCATCGGCATGGCTCCCTACGAGGCTCTGTACGGACGGAGGTGTACGGCACCATTGAGTTGGGTTGAGGTGGGGACCAAGTGGGAGGTTGGCCCCAAGTTGATCCGGCAGAGTTAGGAGGTAGTCGAGCAGATCCATAGGCGACTCCGCACTGTCAGGAACAGATAGAAGAGCTACGCGGATCGGAGACGTAGAGAGGTGCAGTTTGAGGTTGGGGACCATGTCTTCCTTCGTGTTTCACCCATGAAGGGCCTGCAGCGGTTTGGGGTGAGAGGGAAGCTCGCACCGAGGTTCGCGGGGCCCTTTGAGGTCCTGGAGCGGGTTGGACCCGTTGCTTACAGACTTGCCCTCCCCCCGTAGCTTTCTGTTGTGCACGATGTGTTCCACGTGTCCAACCTCAGGAAGTAGGTAGCCGACCCCAGTCACGTACTGAGTCACGAGAGCGTCGAGGTGGGCGATGACCTGACCTATCCCGAGCGGCCAGTGCAGATTCTAGACCAAGCCGTCCGCAGTTTGAGACGAAAGCAAGCACCCCTGGTAAAGGTTTTGTGGAGGAGCCAACGGTACGAGGAGGCTACCTGGGAGCCTGAGGCGGCAATGCGGGAACGGTACCCGGAGCTCTTCGCGGGTACGTCTTTTCGAACCGGCTTCGGTCATCTTTAAGTTTGTTATGGTTATTATGACTTTTTTCCCGCACCCTAGTTAGCGCAAGTTTCGGGGACGAAACTTCCTTTGAGTTTTTTATATTGTTACGAACGCGCAGCTTCAGACGTCTTTTAAGACGTCTGGGAGGTGGCCAAGACGTCGGACCAGACGTCTGGAACCCCTTCCAGACGTCTGGGATTCGATTTTTTTGCGGCACGCGCAGTTTCGTCTGCGCGCCTGAGCGCGCAGACCTGCGAACGCACCCCCTCTCTTTTTCCCTCTCCCTCCTGCGGGCTCAGGCTGCGCCCCTCTCTCTCTCCCTCCCTCTCTCTCTCTCCCCGTGCGGCTTTAAAAAGCCTCTCCCTCACCCTCACCTCCTCCGCCCCATCTTCGTTTTCCAGTCGGTGCGTGAGTGCGAGTGCAAGCGAGCGACGGCAGTGACAGCCGCGGTGAGTGCGGGAGGAGGTGCTGCGTGAGGGAGGAGGTGCTCGGCCGTGAGGGCGAGCTTGCCGGGGCTGCTAGAGCCGGCCGGCGGGGGGAGCAGCAGACGCGGGGTGATGCGGGAGGCCTACTGCAGCTCGAGCAGCAGGCGGACGAGGCGAGGCACGGCCGTGCGTCGCGGACGGAGGGCGAGTCGCGCTCTGATTCTGGAAAATTTTCCAGAATCAGACATCTGGGCTTCAAACCAGACGACGGGGAGGACGTCTAGAGAACTGTCCAGACGTCTGAAAGGTGAGTTATTTCCGTCCTTCCTCCTTTTCTTCGACCGTCCGTACTGAGAGAGGAATGGGTACACGCAGGTTCTGAGATTCGCCATCCAACCCGAATCAGACGTCTGGCTGCAGTGTCAGACGACGAGAATGACTTCCAGACGTCCGGGGTGACCATCGGATGTCTGGGAACTAGGCCAGATGCCCCTGCAGGCTTCTGGACGTTTGAGAGACCACGCAGGACAAGGTACCATCTGATCCCATTTTTAAGACGTCTGGAAGAAGTTCCAGACGTCTGATTTTGTACTGTTTCGTCGTTTTCGACCCATTTAGGGCCCGTTCAGAGTCTGTTTTCCACATTTTGAGTTGCGTCCTGTTACGAACGCACGCCCCAGACGTCTTTTAAGATGTCTGGGAGGTGGCCCAGACGTCGGACCAGACGTCTGGGGTCACTTCCAGACGTCGGACCAGACGTCTGGGGTCATTTCCAGACGTCTGGAAATCAGTTATCTTGGCATGAGTTTCGTCTGCGCGTCTCAGCGTGCAGGCCTGCAGATATTCTCTTTCCCTCTCTCCTGCGGCTGCAGATTCTCTCTGCCGTGCTCCCTCTCTCCTCCTCGCGCGACCTTAAAAGGCAACGCCTCTCGCTCACTTCCGTCACCACCGCCTCCTTCCTCTTCTCCTTCAGCCAGCGAGAGCGAGAGCGAGCGCGAGGGTGCAGGGCAGCGGCGGCAGCGGTGCACGTGGGAGAGGTACTCTGCCGTGAGGGCGAGCTCGCTGGGGCTGCTAGGGCCGGCCGGCGGGGGGTGCAGAGGGCGCGGGGCGACGCGGGGGGGACTGCTGCGGCTCGAGCAGCAGGTGCACGAGGCTCGGGGCGGCCGGGCGTCGCGAGCGGAGGGTGAGTCGCGCCCTGGTTCTGGGAACTTCTCCAGAATCAGACATCTGGGCTGATAGCCAGACGGCGGGGGTGACGTCTGGAAGACCATCCAGACGTCTGAAAGGTGAGTTTTTTCGTCTTCTTCCTTCCTGTCGACTGATCTTACTGAGGGAGAGAGATGGGTGCCCGCAGGTTCGGTGATTCGCCATCCAACGCGAATCAAACGTCTAGCTGTAGTAACAGACGGCGGGAGCGACCTCCAGACGTTCGGGGTGACCATCGGACGTCTGGGAACTAGGCCAGACGTCCCCGCAGGCTTCTGGACGTCTGAGAAACCACGCAGAACAAGGTAATTCTCTGATCCACTTTTTAAGACGTCTGGAAGAAGTTCCAGACGTCTGATTTTGCACAGTTTCGTCGTTTTCGACCCGTTGAGGGATCGTTAGGGTTCCGTTTTCCGCGTTTCGACTTGCGTTCTTTTCGGAATTAAATCCTCTACCCGTCTACAGTAGCAGTATACAGTTTTGAGAGACTCCTTGTGTTTGATCCTTGTGATAGGATCCCGTTCCGTTGCAATCTCGGGGGTCGCGGAGGCACGAGGGATTCCCGATCACGCCCCCAGTACTCCCGTTGTACCTGGTAGAGTGGCTTTTAAGTATAATCTGTTAAATTATGGAACCATAAATAAAACCTAGGACTTTGCATGAATCCTAGGAATGAGAAATAGATTGAATGATAGATCCTAGGTGTTGCATGAATCCTAGGGTTGGAAAACTAGATTGTATGATAGATCCTAGGATATGGCATGAATCCTAGGACGGGAAAACTAGTGGAATATATGAATACTGCAGTCTTGGAAAAATGGAAAGGAACAAATAGCTGCCTGAAATTGAATTAACAGCTGCCTGTTGAATAAATAAACGTGGTTGAGAACATGGATTGTAAGAACGTGAAACTGGAAAGTGAAACCCGGATGTTTTGAGTTAAAAAGATGAAACCCTACGGGGAATTAGGAGTGGAACTCTTGGAAAGAGAAAGGAATGGAACTGAGATGTAGTTGTGTACTGTCTCTTGGGTACGTAGTACCAAGGGAAGTACCTGTACCTGTTTAGTGAAGAGTGGGGCCAGCCACCCCAGGGACCCGGGGTTAGGACCGGCCACTCTGTACCGACTTGCTGGCCCCCGTGTACGTAGTATCGAGGAGAGATACTAGTGTTAGGAGGGCACTAGCTACCCCACGGGCCCCGGGATTTTGCTAGCCTCCTACACCGACTTGTTAGGCCCACTGGGGCAAACCAGGGTAGTCAGGCGAGGGTGCGCGGACTGTGGAGGGGCAAGGCCCCGGTTTGGTTACTGTGGAGGGGTTGGACCCCTGTTACTGAGAGGGCTCTACCCTGGGCTGGTTCCGTACTGTGCTTTGGGCGCACCCGTTAACGGAAACGACTGACCGCGTGCCAGTACGGGTTAGCTACCTATGCGTTTATCGCGTGTGCCGTAGTCACCGTTACGTCTGTCAGTGACCTTGGGGTGGTTGACCGAGGGTAGGATCACCACGGGGGACTCTCCCGGCCAGGAGAGCACCGCGTGCTACTTCTACTTTTTGGAAAAGACTGCAATTAAGAGCGTTCCCACGAGGAACATTCGAGATCAAGTGAAGGATCTGAGAAATAAATGAAATCGTGAGATAATTGAAAGACTTAAATAAAGAAAGTAACAGAACATAACAGCTACTGTACACTCTACTGTTTCTGTAGTTTTAGTTGCCACTCTACTCAGCGTTTTGCTAACGTGTTACACTCGTTACCTTTCAGGACCAGGTGTTGAGCAGCCAGGGTCAGCGGCTGCAGAGGACGCTGGGCCGAGTAGGGTCCAGTAGAGTTACCACTGTTCTCTTGTACCTCTTTTTGTTCTGTTATAGTGAGTAGTTCTTGTTTCCGCTGTACTTTTCTTTACCTGCAGTTCATATTATATTATGAATGTTGTTCTACTGTTGTGGTGGTATATACTGTAGTAGTTTCTTTCCTTACTGCTGTATTTTCCTACTGTTAGTTATATTCATGCTGAATGTGGTTTATTTTACTGCTCTTTTGGTTACTTCCTCGTTGGACGACTAGGTCTTGGGATTAGTTGAGTCGGTCCGATTCTCGTGTCTCGTAGGGACTCGGGAACCGGGTCGTTACAAGATGGTATCAGAGCAAGGTCGTCCCGAGAAGTGAATCAACTGACTGTAGAATAACCAATTCACATGTTTATAACTAGAGTAGCCACCACAACATATCTCTTGACATGAGCTCTCAGAAGTCTCGTTAGGTACCGTCTTTTTGACGTTTTTCGTTTTGTTCGCGTCTCCTTACAGGAGATGCCTCATCGCGGGACTGGCGAGACTGGCCACGGGCGCAGCCAAGGACGAGGTCGGCGAGGTGGACGTGCTGTTGTTGACGTCTCGGTGGACCAGCCACCACTCCCGGGCATCCAGGCCCAGGACCTCGCCAGACTGATACGAGACATTGTACGAGAGGAGCTCCACCCACCGCCCCGAGCGCCTCCTCCTGGGGCGGCAGAGGGGGTGTCCTCTGTGGGACCACGTGATGGACACGGCGCTGGACACAAGGGGGAATGGGCCGCTGCCGCCTTCACCTTCCTCAGACACTTCTGTACACGAGGCACCTTCGCCTGGAGGTGCACCAGCACCTCCCCTACAGCGCCACTTCGAGCTTTTCGGGCAGTTCCGGAAGCTGAAGCCCCCCTCCTTCAAGGGGGATGAGGACCCGACCGAGGCAGAGGACTGGCTTGAGCAGTTGGAGAAGATCTTCGACACCCTTCGCCCCACGGTGGAGTGCCGCGTGGCCTTTGCCACGTACCAGCTGGAGAGTGCGGTACACAGGTGGTGGAGGGCGGTCCGGGGACAGGAGAGGGACGAGCCGACATGGGACCAGTTCGTCACCCTCTTCTGTGAGCAGCACTTTCCCCAGACGTGGCAGGACCAGAGGAGGCGGGAGTTCCACACTCTCCGCCAAGGGACGATGACTGTGAGCACGTACCGCACGCGTTTCTTGGAGCTGTCCCGCTTTGCAACGACAGCAGTAGCCACTGAGGAGGAGCGCCTTTGGAGGTTCACCGAGGGACTCCGGCCTGCGATCCGGGGGTATGTCAAACCCCTGAAGCAGCCTACGTTTTCAAGAGTGGTAGAGGCAGCTATGACTTACGAGGAGACCAACCTGTCCGTGCGAGACACCGACAGCGGGCGGAAGAGGCCCTTCCAGCCAGACTTCTCACAGGGCCGGCGAGAACGGAGACACGTGGCGTCCGCAGGAGAGCCGTCACGTTCTGCAGGGCCATCAGTGGCCTTTGAAGGCCCTTGTAACGACTCGATTCCCGAGTCCCTACGAGACACGAGAACCGGACCGACTCGACTAATCCCAAGACCTAGTCGTCCAACGAGGAAGTAACCAAAAGGGCAGTAAAATAAACCACATTCAGCATGAATATAACTAACAGTAAGAAAGTACAGCAGTAAGGAAAGAAACTTCTACAGTAGATACCACCACAACAGTAGAACAACATTTATCATACAACATGAACTGCAGGTAAAGAAAGTACAGCGGAAACAAGAACTACTCACTAAAACAGAAACGAAAGAGGTACAAAGACAGTGGTAACTCTACTGGACCCTACTCGGCCCAGCGTCCTCTGCAGCCACTGACCCTGGCTGCTCAACACCTGGTCCTGAGAAAGGTAACGAGTGTAACACGTCAGCAAAATGCTGAGTAGAGTGGAAACTAAAACTAAAGGCAACAGTAGAGTGTACAGTAGCTGTTATGTTCTATTACTTTCTTTGTTACATCTTTCAATTTTCTCGCTATTTCATTTATTCCTCAGATCTTTTACTTGATCTCGAATGTTCCTCGTGGGAACGATCTTGATTGCAGTCTTTTCCAAAAAGTAGAAGTAGCACGTGGTGCTCTCCTGGCCGGGAGAGTCCCCCGTGGTGATCCTACCCTCAGTCAACTACCCCAAGGTCACTGACAGACGTAACGGTGACTACGGCACGCGCGATAAACGCACAGGTAGCTAACCCGTACTGGCACGCGGTCAGTCGTTTCCGTTAACGGGTGCGCCCAAAGCACAGCACGGAACCAGTCCAGGGCAGAGCCCTCTCAGTAACAGGGGTCCAACCCCTCCACAGTAACCAAACCGGGGCCTTGCCCCTCCACAGTCCGCGCACCCTCACCTGACTACCCTGGTTTGCCCCAGCGGGCCTAACAAGTCGGTGTGGGAGGCTAGCAGAACCCCGGGGCCCGTGGGGTAGCTAGTACCTCCCTACACTAGTAGCTCTCCTCGGTACTACGTACGCGAGGGCCAGCAAGTCGGTACAGAGTGGCCAGTCCTAACCCAGGGTCCTTGGGGCGGCTGGCTCTGCTCTTCACTAAACAGGGGGACAGTCGCTCTCCTTGGTACTCCGTACTCAAGGGCCAGCTTACTTCCCCAATACTATTCCATTCACTTTCCAGGAGTTCTACTCCTACTTCCCCGTAGGGTTCCATCCTTTTTACTCGAACATCCAGGTTTCACTTTCCAGTTTCACATTCTTACAACCCATGTTCTCAACCACGTTATTTGTTCACAACAGGCAGCTGTTAATTCAATTTAAAGGAAGCTTTATATCTCTTTCCATTTTCCAAGACCGCAGTATTATACATTCCACTAGTTTTCCCGTCCTAGGATTCATGCCATATCCTAGGATCTATCATACAATCTAGTTTTCCAGTCCTAGGATTCATGCAATGTCCTAGGTTCTATTTATGGCTCCATAATTTATCAGATATTATTAATAACTTAAAGCCACTCTACCAGGTACAACGGGAGTAATGGGGGCGTGATCGGGAATCCCGCGTGCCTCCGCGACTCCCAAGACTGCAACTGAACGAGGTCCTATCACAAGGGTCAAACACAAGGAGAGTCTCAAAATAGTGTATAGCTACTGTAGACGGGTAGAGGAATTAATTCTGAAAAGAACGCAACTCGAATCGCGGAAAACGGAACCCGAACGGGCCCTAAACAAGTCAAAAACGACGACACTGTGCAAAATCAGACGTCTGGAACTTCTTCCAGACGTCTTAAAAAGTGTATCAGAGAATTACCTATTCAGCGTGGTTTCCCAGACGTCCAGAAGTCTGAGGGGACGTCAGTCCTAGCTCCCAGACATCCGATAATCACCCCGGACGTCTGGAGGTCACTCCCGCCGTCTGGTACAACTGCCAGTCGTCTGATTCGCAAAGGATGGCGAATCAGCGAGCCTGCGCACAGCCAACTCCCTCCCTCAGTACGGCCAGTCGACAGGAAGGAAGAAGAAGGCGGAATACTCACCTTTCAGACGTCTGTATGGGCTTCCAGACGTCGCCCTCGCCGTCTGGCTATCAACCCAGACGTCTGATTCTGGAAATTTTTCCAGAATCAGGGCGCCGCTCGGCCTCCGCTCGCGATGCCGCCCGCGTCGCACCTCGCGCGTCTGCTGCTCAGACCGCAGCAGTTCCCCCCTCCGCGTCACTCCGCGCCCCCTGCGCCCTCCGCCGACCGGCCAAAGCCGCTCCGGCGAGCTCGCCCTCACGGCAGAGCTCCCCTCTCGCACGCCGCAACTCCTCCGCGCTCACTGCGGCCGCCGCTGCCGCCCTCGCGCTCGCGCTCACGCTCACGCTCACTGGCTGAAGGAGAAGAAGGAGGAGACGGTGGAGACGACGGGAGGGGAGGCGTGGCCTTTTTAAGGCCACACGAGGAGGAGGGAGAGACGCGGCAGAGCATCTGCAGCCGCAGAGAATCTCGGATATTCGCGAGCCTGCGC
The DNA here is from genome assembly GCA_037157565.1 of Thalassia testudinum. NCBI lineage: Eukaryota > Viridiplantae > Streptophyta > Magnoliopsida > Alismatales > Hydrocharitaceae > Thalassia > Thalassia testudinum. The sequence goes on along the minus strand of JAZHRO010000054.1, from coordinate 26,037,683 downwards.
GCTGAGGCGCGCAGACGAAGACTCGTGCCAAAATAACTGATTTCCAGACGTCTGGAAACGATCCCAGATGTCTGGTCAGACGTCTAGATGTGATCCCAGACGTCTTGTCCGACGTCTGGCCCACCTCCCAGACGTCTTAAAATACGTCTGGGGCACGCGCTCGTTACAATATATCAAACTCAAAGGGAGTTTCATCCCCGAAACTTGCGCCAACAAGGGTGCGGGAAAAGACGTCCAAATAACCATAACAAACTCAAAGAGGAACGAAGCCGGTCCGAAAAGACGTACCCGCGAAAAGCTCCGGGTACCGCTCCCGCATTGCCGCCTCAGGCTCCCAGGTAGCCTCCTCGTACCGCTGGCTCCTCCAAAAAACCTTTACCAGGGGTACTTGCCTTCGTCTCAAACTGCGAACAGCTCGGTCTAGGATCTGCACTGGCTCTCGGGGTAGGTCAGGTCGTCGCTCACCTCGACGCTCTCGTGACTCAGTACGTGACTAGAAACGGCTACGTACTTCCTGAGGTTGGACACGTGGAACACGTCGTGCACACCAGAAAGCTGCGGGGGAAGGGCAAGTCTGTAAGCAACGGGTCCAACCCGCTCCAGGATCTCAAAGGGCCCCGTGAACCTCGGCGCGAGCTTCCCTCTCACCCCAAACCGCTGTAAGCCCTTCATGGGCGAAACACGAAGGAAGACGTGGTCCCCAACCTCAAACTGCACCTCTCTGCGTCTCCGATCCGCGTAGCTCTTCTGTCTGCTCCTGACAGTGTGGAGTCATCTGTGGATCTGCTCAACTACCTCCTGACTCTGCCGGATCAACCTGGGACCAACCTCCCACTTGGTCCCCACCTCAACCCAACTTAAGGGTGCCGTACACTTCCGTCCGTACAGAGCCTCGTAGGGAGCCATGCCGATGCTCGAATGATAACTGTTGTTGTATGCAAACTCTGCCAGGGGCAGGTTGAGAATGACGTGGCGACAACTAGATTTTGTTATAGCGTTGTAGTACAGATAGTTATTGCCATCATTTCAAATATATAATTTTTTTACGCGGAAAATAAAGAGTTCCCGTGGTCGAACTCAGGGAGCAAGTTGTATTCTAGGGGTACAAATTCTTATTACAAAAATAAAGAGAGAGAGAGAGGGAGAGAGATGAAAATTTGGCTTCTTCTTCTCTTCTTTCTTCCTCTTTGTTTTCTCTTCTCTTTGGCTTTTGGTTTCTTCTTCTTTGTTTATCTCCTTGTGGTGTTCTTCTTCTGCCTTCTGTTCTTCAGATCTTCTTTTTACTTCTTTCTTCTGATCTCCTTCTCGTTCTCTTCTTCTGCTTTTGCTGTCAGGACGTCGTCTCTCCTTCTTTCTTCTTTTTCTTTCTGTCTTCTTTATCTGCAGCAGTGGTGATGTTCTTCTTCTTTCTTTTCTGCCTTCAGAGCGTCGTCTGATTTTCCACTCGGACGACTTAAGTCGCCGCTGCTACAGTGCTTCTTGGTGCTCCTTCCTTCAGTCTTCGTCAGCCTTCTTCTCTGCCATGCTTGTCTTCTTCTTTGCTTTCTCCTTCCTCTTTGCTTCGACCTGGCTGCTCTTCTTCCTTCAGTCTTCTTCTTCTTCTCTTCAACCCTTCCGCAGTCCCTTCACCTGTGCCTGCACACTCAAAGTTCCAATCAGAGATGGCAAAACCTACTCTACCCTCCCCCCCCCCCCCCCCCCCCCCCCCCCCCCCCGCGTTTCTCTCTCACAGAAGCCGCTCTTAGGAAAGCTCTCCCAGAGCTGCCGGGTAGTCGGGTACGGGTCGCGCCTGGGTCCAGGCCCACCGGCGTGCGTGGTGGGCGAGGAGTGCCAGACAAGTCGGGTCGGGTCGGCCGGATCTGCGTGATGAGCTCGCGGATGGGCCCGGTGAGACAGTGTGAGAGGGACCTCACCCCGTGTGCTGAGGCGATAAGCCTCCAGCACGTTTTCAATTTGTATCGCTGCGCCGCTCCAGAGCCTTCCGAGGTGGGACTAAATGTCCCACCCCAATTTGGCGCCTGCGTGGAGGAACCAGCTGGTAACTGCGGCTTTACGCGAGGCCCTCGCCCCTGCTGCAAACCTGGGGCTCTTCGCGAAGACACCCCACGCAACCTGGGAGCCTGATCTGGGCGTAGCGAGGCTGCAGCTGCAGGCGGAGGCAGCTCCTTCTGCACAGCAATGGCGGCGGAGGATGGGTGACCTGTTCACAGCAAAACGGCCTCTCGGCCTAATCAGAAGGTACCGGGAGCTTCGCCAGAGTGCAGCGAAGCTCGTGCGGGTGGTGGCAAGGCGTGGGGCGGCGTGCAAGGGCTGCCCTAGGTCGGACTGTGGGTCGGGAAGTGGGTGTGTTCGGTGGATTTGCAGAGGTCGGGTGGTAGGAATTGGAAGGGCGGAAATGGATCAGGGTGAGGAGGCGGAGATTATGTGCAGGTCGGCGAGCCGTGTGGGGTGCTGGAGTGATGGGAGCGGGTCGCCGGAGTGTGGCCGGAGGTGGAGAAGGTGAGGGCGATTGGTCGGAATCGAGGGCGACAGTAAGGGTTTAAAGTGAGGAAAAGGAAGAGGGGAGAAAGGTGAGAAGTTATACCTACTTAACAGGACCAGGAGGGGCCGGAACAGGCGACAGTCGTATCGACTGTCACCGGAGAAGAAGCTGCCCAGAGGAAGGAGCGACGGCGAGGAGAGGGCTGGAGAGGCGCGCGCTGGGTGCGGCACGGCGCGGGAAGAGCAGGGGAAGGCAGCCCTGCTGCTGGTAGTGCAGCAGAACGACGAGGAGGAGGAGGGAAAAACCGCCGGAGCTGGAGGGCTTCCTGTCGGAGTGGGAAGAGAGTGAAAAGATGGTGTTTCTCCGTCAGGACCGAGCTTAGAAGAACGGCGGAGCGACGGGGGATATTTATAGGGGCCGAAACCGAGAGGAGGGCGGAGGGAGACGACGTGTCTCCCTCGCCGGAGGACACCGAAGGAAGGAGACCCATACCGTCCGTGCGTTCGCACGGCCGGTATGGTGGGTTGCAGCGACCAGGGGGGTGTTCCTGCGACGGCTGACGACGTAGGGCATCCCCATTTGACCAGGCAGGCCCTCCCCCTTCCTCTGCGCGGCGCCATGCTCCGCGCAGGGTCGCCGGAGCATGGTGCTGGCAGGTTTTGCAGGGAGGACCTGAATGTAAAGAACAAAGAAGAGTTAGGGGCCAAAATGCGAGGGTTCAAAAGTTGAGGGGCAAAAAGTAAATAGATGAGGATCAAAATGTAAAGTTGGTCAAGAAGGTTTCTTCTTAGGCTCAAGTTTTTATACGTGACTAATTAGGACCTAAGGATTCTGAAGGTGAATTTTATTTCTAGATAAAACCTTGTTTGACTGGTCAATTTACGCAAAAACCCAAATTAAGTTATTAATTGGGCATGGTTCTCAATGTAGGTCAAAATGGGTTCCGAAGGCCAAATTGAAGGTTCTAAACCCTAGAGATTATTTTTCTATGAATTTTAGAGGGTTTATTCTATTTTTACTTTGCCTCGAACCTCATGAATTGAAGTGGGTTTGTTTTAAGGTTACAGATTATCATTTAGTTCCTTGGAATTGCTGTAGCCCTTATCAGATCATCCCACTTTCCTTCTTATTCGGTTTGTTTGACCTATGTTTGGACCCTGTATGCAGATTATACTGGTAAAATTGCATTTTTACCCCTTATGACTTGTTTTCTCCTTAAACTCAGAATTCTCTGAGTTAAACCTTTCCTTGAGTTATGTAGGAGCTTTTATCCTTTGTATTAGGTCAAAATGAGCTAGTTATGGCTCATGATAAGGTTCTCATCATACCCCCATGCCTAGCTTTTGCTAGTCCCTTAGCAAAAACTTAAGGTTTCAACCCTTGTTCTAGACCATGAAGTTCTTAATAGCTTCAGATAAGTGCTTTTTCATTTAAACTTAGATTAGGTTAGAATGCTGACCATAGGCTTAAAAGGGTACTCTAGTACCAATCAAGATCCAAATCTGTCTAGCCTCAGCCTCAGTCCTTAGCAAAGGTTTTTAAGGCCTACAAGAACTAACTTAAGGACTATTGGATTTTGTGGTTAAAGCACCCGTGCTTGAAATGATTTTAGCCTTGGTTCAGTTCGCAGTGCGTTTTATAAGAGAGAGATAGAAAGAAGATTTTTCTGTTTGGAGAGTTTTCTCTCTCTTTTTCTTTTTAGTTCTAGCCTAGGATTGGCTTTTCAACACGGTCTGTATCAGATTCATTGCTCCCATCATCAATCCTCAAGGGTTCTTGGCGATCGATGCTTCGAGATAGCACTGCCCATGGCAACCCCCAGAACCCTGGCTATTGAGATTTCGAGATAATCCCATCCATGTGTTCCGTGGCCGAATTCAGACCCTGGCAATTGACACTTCGAGATAATGCCCTCCATGGAATCTGAACCAGCAGGGTGCTTACATGCCCCCAGTAGGATATGTGAATATCCTAAGAGACAAGCACCGAGGAGATGATATTTTGTTACGCATCTTTGAGGGCATTTTCCGCCTCTCCGCGCTGGGAACTCGTCCAAATCAACTTGTGTTGATCGGCCGTTCCTATTCTAGGTGTACTTTTCAGAATTTTTGCGACGCTTCTGCGTGATTTTGATTTTTACGCTTACTGAACCAGGCTGTGTGTGAGGTTAGGGTGCTTAGGTTACTGAGTCCCGTAAACCAAAAATTAGTTAATGAGGCCAAATACTCCCTAAGCCTTAGACCTAATACTTCAGCTTTTCATTTTCCTCAACCTCTTGAGGAGTGTCCAGATCTTAATGGGTACTAAGAGTCTGTCCAAGAATGCCTAAGGTTTGCGTTCTTACTAATCCCTTTGTGCACTTTTCAGTTATTTTCTTGAATGAGGTCTAGAACTTAGGTTAATTCCTTAGTTCCTTACTAATGACTATCACCTTTTCTCATAATTTTGTGCTCCTTTTTCATTTTGTTTCTTCTCTCCTTCTCCTTCACAAAATTTCCTTTCTCCTCTTATTCTTCTTTTTATTTTGAAAAATTTTTACCTTTTATGGTGTTTTTGGCATATGTGAATTTTTTTTGTTTTAAAACCTTTTCTTACAAGTTTTGCACTTTTATACCCCCCCATGCCTAAGATTTGCAATGTCCTCATTGTAACCTAGGGGGTTTTTATTCAACTTAGTCATACATTAGGACAGATGTTTTGATGAGTGAATGAGTCGGGGTGACTGTTGCGGACGATTTTTAATCTCAGATGCAAGCATCTGAGGTGGAGTCGACTGTCCTAAAGTGTGAACTTTAAGTGCGGCAAGGTGTCAGAAAAGGTTTTAGGTTTTCAAAGAGAATGACGGGCTGCCTCCCGTTGAGCGCTAAATTTGATGCCTTCAGCCAAGCAGGAAATGCGATGGAGAGGGGATGATCAAATTAGCAGAGTTTTGTAAGACAAGCACCTTGATTAAGAGCCTGGTTGGTCCAACCAGGTGCTTGTTCAGATTGACAGGCTGATGATGCAGCCCAAACCCAATCAATCTGGTGGGTTGATAGATGTAGATCAAAAGGTGTGGAACCCACCATATACTATGAAGCTCAGATGGATGTGGAAGTGTGAATGCAGGGTTTGGCTGAGTCGAATCAGCTTGGTCAGAGTAGGAACCCGTAGAATAATCAGTGATTGATGCAGGAACCCTACAGGGGTGATCAGAGAATGATAGAGCATGGTATGTAGTCTGATCAATGTTCGAAACCCGATGTGGAAATGCAATCGGCTCGGTGAGAGGTGAATCTGAATAGAAATTGAGTCCGGTTGCGGGTCGGGGTTGGGAAGAGGTTTTGATTAGTTCTGTGTGTGCAGACGAGGTGGCAACTGTGTATGAGGGCTCTTCTAGAAAGGAATGACAGGTGATTTTCTGTGAAGAGTCCTCTGGGTAACTATCAAATGCCTGAAGAGTGTCTGTAGGATGAAAGAAATCTGAATTGAGAAAAGATTTGAATTCTGGGTTGCAATCACTCTTGGCATTTTCTATTTTTGGTTCCTGAGGATCGAAAAGGAATGATTCTGTGTTATCAGTGATCTCGGGAATCAGGACCTCACAGTCGGAGTCAGAGTCATGTGAACTGAGGTCGTAGATGGGCCTGGCGTGTTCAGGAAGGAAAGTCTCTCCGCAATTATAGTCAAATCTGAAATTGTCGGAGAGTTGGCGAAAATAAGATTCATGATCATGAATTCCACCACAGCAAAAATCATTAGACGTGGAATCAGCAGCCTGACTGGGTTCTAGCTTATATGTCAATTCTGGGTTCAAAAAGGTGTTCTGTCTAAGCTCAAGCTCAAAGCTGGTAGGATAGACCCAATTGAAATCCAACTCGTCCAACTCCTCAGTCTCTGTATCATAAATTGGCATGACTTTCAAAAAATCGATCAGATTTCCTGAAGATGTTGGAGAGGGGTATTTGATGAGAACCTCATCATGAGCCATAACTAGCTCATTTTGACCTAATACAAAGGATAAAAGCTCCTACATAACTCAAGGAAAGGCTTAACTCAGAGAGATTCTGAGTTCGCAAAGAAAATAGAAACTAAGGGGTAAAAATGCAATTTCACCAATCCAGTCTGAAAACAGGGTAACTCAGGGTCCAAACATAGGTCAAAGAAACCTAATAAGAGGAAAAGTGGGATGAGATGATTCAATAAGGGCAACAGCAATTCCAAGGAATTAAATGACATCCTGTAACCCTAAAAACAAACCCACTTAAAAATACGAGGTTCGAGGCAGAGAAAAAAATCAACTAAACCCTCTAAAATTCATAGAAAAATAATATCTAGGGTTTAGAACCTTCAATTTGGCCTTGGGAACCCATTTTAACCTACATTGAGAACCATGCCCAATTAACAACTTAATTTGGGTTTTTGCATAAATTGACCAGTCAAACAAGGTTTAATCTGGAAATAAAATTCACCATCATAATCCTTAGGCACCAATTAGTCATGTATAAAAACTTGAGCCTAAGAGGAAACCTTCTTAACCAACTTTACACTTTGGTCCTCATTTATTTACTTTTTGGCCCTCAACTTTTGAACCCTCACATTTCTGCCCCTAACTCTCCTTCGTTCTTTGCATTCAGGTCCCTCCTGCCAAAACCTGACCAGCACCATGCTCCGGCGACCTTGCGCGGAGCATGGCGCCACGCAGGGTAAGGGGGAAGGTCTGGCAAGTAAACCGGGGGTGCCCTGCGTCGTCAGCCGTCGCAGGGACACCCCCCTGGTCGCTGCAACCCACCATACCGGCCGTGCGAACGCACGGACGGTATGGGTCTCCATCTCCGGCGTCCTCCGGCGAGGGAGACACATCGTCTCCCTCCGCCCTCCTCTCTGATTCTACCCAATAAGTACCCCCCGTCGCTCCACCGTTCAAGGGAGCTCGATCCTGACAGAGAAAGACCCCCACTTCCTCTCTTCCCACTCCGACAGGAAGCCTTCCAGCTCCGGCGGCCTCTCCTCTTCCTCCTCGTCGCTCTGCCGCACTACCAGCTGCAGGGTTGTCCTCCCTCGCTCTTCCCGCGCCGCGCCGCACCCAGCGCGTGCCTCTCCGGCCCTCTCCTCGCCGCCGCCCCTTCCCCCGGGCATCTTCTTCTCCAGCGACAGTCGATACGACTGCCGCCTTGCTCCAGCCCCTTTCGTCTTCGTAGCTAGGTCAGAACTTCTCCCCATCTCCCCCTCTTTCTTTTCCTCACTGTCTTTTATTTGATTAAACCCTCGACCGCTCCTGTCCACCATCACCCCCTTCGTCTCCGACCAAACTCCGGCGAGACGCCCCCATCGCTCCACAGCCTCACACGCCTCGCCGACCCTCACCGAACCTCCGCCTCATCACACTGAGCACCCCCCACCCCTCCACTGCCACTCCACACCTCCGTAACGCTCCCCCAAACAAACCCATTTCTCCGGTTGCAGTCCGACCTAGGGCTGCCGCCAGACACCGCCTTGCGGCTTGCCGCACAGCTCAACACCTTCGCCGCGCCACGGCAAAGGTTCCCCAGTAGTTTGATCAGGCCGAGAGGCCTTATTCGTGTCCGACAGGTTCTAAGGCTCGACCGCCATTGACGCCACATTGATGCAGCTTCTCCCGCGCTCCAGGCTTGAGGACTCCAGGTTTCCAGCTGCTGCGGATTACGGAGACTCCTGCGAAGGCAGCCAGCCAGCAACCGATGAAAATCGAAGCTGCAGCTGCAGAAGCAAGGCCGCGGTCCTCCAGCAGGCGCACGCGAGGAGAGGCCTCAGTTTAGTCCCACATTGGTAAGCCTAGCAACTCTTTCACCGTTTAAATTGTTTTTGTGAATAAGCCTTATCGCCTCAGCACACGGGGTGAGGTCCCCTTCACCCGCCCGATTACCCGGCCTCGTCCGCGCTCACGCCCCGCGGACCTGGCTCCGACCCGATTAGCCCGACCTGCACTCCTCGCCCACCACCGCACGCCGGTGGGCCTGGACCCGGGCGCGACCCGCGTACCCGATTTATCCGGTTGCTCTGGGAGAGCTTTCCTAAGAGCGAATTCTGAGAGAGAGTGACGCGGAGGGGGGGGTAGAGTAGGTTTTGCCCACTGATGTAAACTTTGAAGTGTGCAGGCACAGGTAAACAAAGAAGAAGAACCGTGGAAGAAGAGAAGAAGAAGAAGGCCGACGAAGACTGAAAGAAGGTGGAGCACTGTAGCAGCGGCGATTTAAGTCGTCTAATTGGAAAATCAGACGACGCCCTGCAGTAAAAGGACTGTAGAGAAAGAAGGAGAACAAAGAAGCCGTGCCGCTGAGCAAGGGACCGCAAGAAGAAAAGCTTTACAGCTGAGGCAGAAAGAAGAAAGAAGAAAGGAGAAGCTGAAGAAAGGCAAAACTGAAAGAAAAGAAGATGAGGAGCTCTGAAGAAGAGAAGAAATAAGAAGAACAGAAGGCAGAAGAAGAAGACCACCAGGAGCTAAACAAAGAAGAAAAACCAAAAGCCAAAGAGAAGAGAAAACAAAGAGGAAGAAAGAAGAAACCAAATTTTTATCTCTCCCTCTCTCTCTCTCTCTTTATTTTTGTAATATTTTTTTGTAATAAGAATTTGTATCTCTAGAATACAACTTGCTCCCTGAGTTCGACCTCGGGAACTCTTTTATTTCTGAGTAACAAATTGTATTAAACTGGTAATCACTTCTCTATACTATACTACGATGAAATAATAGAACTATAGAGGAAGGTCGTCACCAGTATTCATCAAATAGAGGCCCAGAATCATATTCTGTAAAAATTTGATCTTTCTCATAAGGGGCCTCATAATCTTCCCAATAAGTTTCAGATCTAGGTTCTAGGCTTAGGATGTGGGTAGAATTATTAGAACCTAAGTCCGAATAACCTTCGAGGGCCACGTTATCAAGATAAGGGGCGGAATTTATACCCTCAAAAGGTTCAGTTCTGATCTCATTATTGCAGGAGTTTTGGAATTCTAGGCTTGGCAATTCATGGTCTAAGTTTGGCTCATCATTGTGTTCTCCTGCAATATCCCAACCTAATTCAACATTGTCTTCTATCTGGGTTGGGATTTCACAACCACTTTGTGCCTCAGTCCCGAGATCTGGGAAACTGGATTGTTCCTTAATACTGTTCCAAGATGGTTCATCCTCTATTTCTGGTATATACGGGTATTTCTGGTTGATAATTTGTTCTACTGATTTCATCATTTCTACCCATTTTATAAGGGCATCTTGGTGTTGTTCCCAAAGTACAGGATTTGTCAAGCATTGAAGGTATTCAGATTGGTGTAATTTTTCTATTTCAATGTATCCTGTCATGAGCATATCTCGGGTTGATCCTTTTGTAACTTCTGTCAATAGAATTTGGGCACAGTTTATGATGAAAGCTGTGGTTGTTGGGACATCAACCTGAATGTTTTCTATTGGTGTTGAGGGTTTACATTTGATTTCATAGAATTGAAGGGCATCCTCAATCATCTTATCTTTCATGGATCTCAGATATTCAGGTTTTTTTTTGAATGGTAGTCTTGCTAGGTAATTAGGCTGCATCTTTGAATCAGGTGGTGGGATCAAGATATAGAATCGAGGTTTGAATCAAGATGGAAGAAGGGGATTTTGTTCAGAATCAGAGGAAAGAGGGGCTATGTGAATGATTTCTGCAAAAACAAGGGAGCCGAGGCTTAGCCTCGGAGAGAGTGAATTTCTATAGGGGGTTTCATGGACTTCCTGCAAAATACTGAAGGACTGGATGAGATAAGCAGGTGCTGGACCCAATCGAGACACCCAAAAAATGTTGGGTGACTATAGAGGTTCGGGGCAGATGGACCCCTTGATCAGAAAGATCGTCCACCTGAGAATTACCTGGGCAGCCAGAGAGGGAGAGTCCCGCAAAGACCCCTACACGGTAGAGCGTCCCCACGGGTTACAGGGTTTCCCCCACCCGACCTCTCTTGTCACTGCGGTTCCAGGTAGACCAGAATGGAGATCTTGACCTCTTAAGTCTACCAATTTTTACTTTAAGATCAGGGTGCTTAAGGTTTCACTTGAACTTTTAGTTCTTTGAGTGTAAAGAGTGACCTAATTTAAGGTTGGTTGACCCAAGGGGGCAACTTTACCTCTTGTTTCCTTTGAGAGTTTTTGGGTCTTGTTTTTTAGGGTTCAAGTGTTTAGAGAGCCAATTGTTTTAGGTTTTCTTTGAATAGATATTTTCAGACAAGGGCTTGGGCACACTTCATTTGGTTTTCTCAATTCTTGCTTAAGGAGTGTGTCTCCAAATCCCTAGTGTTGGATCCTAGGTTGGCTCTACTTGGTCCAGTTAGCTCTTTGTTGGGTAATTAGGGCTCAGTCAAGAAGGTGTTAGCCCTTAGGTACCCTTAATAGTGTGCAGGAATATTGCGTTGAAAACATGCAACTTTTGATGGTTTACTAAGTATAGAAGACAGGTTAGACCTATATTGCTTGTTTTTTTCTTTTCTTCCTCTTTAGAATTTAGGGATTGAGAGGATAGAATTTTACCTGTCCTTGGAGTGGTTGTCGTGCGGTTGCTTGTCTTCTCGATTTTCTTGTATCTGCACAACAAAGGAGAGATTGTTAGCAATGTAAAAACAGGAATTTGATTATCTCTAGAATAGCCGTTGCTCCCCGACAACGGCGCCAACTGAGAATGACGTGGCGACAACTAGATTTTGTTATAGCGTTGTAGCACAGATAGTTATTGCCATCATTTCAAATATATAATTTTTTTACTCGGAAAATAAAGAGTTCCCGAGGTCGAACTCAGGGAGCAAGTTGTATTCTAGGGGTACAAATTCTTATTACAAAAATAAAGAGAGAGAGAGGGAGAGAGATGAAAATTTGGCTTCTTCTTCTCTTCTTTCTTCCTCTTTGTTTTCTCTTCTCTTTGGCTTTTGGTTTCTTCTTCTTTGTTTATCTCCTTGTGGTCTTCTTCTTCTGCCTTCTGTTCTTCAGATCTTATTTTTACTTCTTTCTTCTGATCTCCTTCTCGTGCTCTTCTTCTGCTTTTGCTGTCAGGACGTCGTCTCTCCTTCTTTCTTCTTTTTCTTTCTGTCTTCTTTATCTGCAGCAGTGGTGATGTTCTTCTTCTTTCTTTTCTGCCTTCAGAGCGTCGTCTGATTTTCCACTCAGACGACTTAAGTCGTCGCTGCTATAGTGCCGCTCGGTGCTCCTTCCTTCAGTCTTCGTCATCCTTCTTCTCTGCCTCGCTTGTCTTCTTCTTCTTTGCTTTCTCCTTCCTCTTTGCTTCGACCTGGCTACTCTTCTTCCTTCGGTCTTCTTCTTTTCTCTTCAGCCCTTCCGCAGTCCCTTCACCTGTGCCTGCACACTCAAAGTTCCAATCAGAGATGGCAAAACCTACTCTACCCTCCCCCCCTACCCCCCGCATTTCTCTCTCACAGAAGCCGCTCTTAGGAAAGCTCTCCCAGAGCTGCCGGGTAGTCGGGTACGGGTTGCGCCCGGGTCCAGGCCCACCGGCGTGCGTGGTGGGCGAGGAGTGCTAGACAAGTCAGGTCGGGTCGGCCGGATCCGCGTGATGAGCTCGCGGATGGGCCCGGTGAGACGGTGTGAGAGGGACCTCACCCCGTGTGCTGAGGCGATAAGCCTCCAGCACGTTTTCAATTTGTATCGCTGCGCCGCTCCAGAGCCTTCCGAGGTGGGACTAAATGTCCCACCCCAATTTGGCGCCTGCGCGGAGGAACCAGCTGGTAACTGCGGCTTTACGCGAGGCCCTCACCCCTGCTGCGAACCTGGGGCTCTTCGCGAAGACACCCCACGCAACCTGGGAGCCTGATCTGGGCATAGCGAGGCTGCAGCTGCAGGCGGAGGCAGCTCCTTCTGCACAGCAATGGCGGCGGAGGACGGGTGACCTGTTCACAGCAAAACGGCCTCTCGGCCTAATCAGAAGGTACCGGGAGCTTCGCCAGAGTGCGACGAAGCTCGTGCGGGTGGTGGCGAGGTGTGGGGCAGCGTGCAAGGGCTGCCCTAGGTCGGACAGTGGGTCGGGAAGTGGGTGTGTTCGGTGGATTTGCAGAGGTCGGGTGGCGGGAATTGGAAGGGCAGAAATGGATCAGGGTGAGGAGGCGGAGATTATGTGCAGGTCGGTGAGCCGTGTGGGGTGCTGGAGTGATGGGAGCGGGTCGCCGGAGTGTGGCCGAAGGTGGAGAAGGTGAGGGCGATTGGTTGGAATCGAGGGCGACAGTAAGGGTTTAAAGTGAGGAAAAGGAAGAGGGGAGAAAGGTGAGAAGTTATACCTACTTAACAGGACCAGGAGGGGCCGGAACAGGCGACAGTCGTATCGACTGTCGCCGGAGAAGTAGCTGCCCAGAGGAAGGAGCGACGGTGAGGAGAGGGCTGGAGAGGCGCGCGCTGGGTGCGGCGCGGCACGGGAAGAGCAGGGGAAGGCAGCCCTGCTGCTGGTAGTGCGGCAGAACGACGAGGAGGAGGAGGGAAAAATCGCCGGAGCTAGAGGGCTTCCTGTCGGAGTGGGAAGAGAGTGAAAAGATGGTGTTTCTCCGTCAGGACCGAGCTTAGAAGAACGGCGGAGCGACGGGGGATATTTATAGGGGCCGAAACAGAGAGGAGGGCGGAGGGAGACGACGTGTCTCCCTCGCCGGAGGACACCGAAGGAAGGAGACCCATACCGTCCGTGCGTTCGCACGGCCGGTATGGTGGGTTGCAGCGACCAGGGGGGTGTTCCTGCGACGGCTGACGACGTAGGGCATCCCCATTTGACCAGGCAGGCCCTCCCCCTTCCTCTGCGCGGCGCCATGCTCCGCGCAGGGTCGCCGGAGCATGGTGCTGGCAGGTTTTGCAGGGAGGGCCTGAATGTAAAGAACGAAGAAGAGTTAAGGACCGAAATGCGAGGGTTCAAAAGTTGAGGGGCAAAAAGTAAATAGATGAGGACCAAAATGTAAAGTTGGTCAAGAAGGTTTCTTCTTAAGCTCAAGTTTTTATACGTGACTAATTAGGACCTAAGGATTCTGATGGTGAATTTTATTTCTAGATAAAACCTTGTTTGACTGGTCAATTTATGCAAAAACCCAAATTAAGTTATTAATTGGGCATGGTTCTCAATGTAGGTCAAAATGGGTTCCGAAGGCCAAATTGAAGGTTCTAAACCCTAGAGATTATTTTTCTATGAATTTTAGAGGGTTTACTTTGCCTCGAACCTTGTGAATTGAAGTGGGTTTGTTTTAAGGTTACAGATTATCATTTAGTTCCTTGGAATTGCTGTAGCCCTTATCAGATCATCCCACTTTCCTTCTTATTCGGTTTGTTTGACCTATGTTTGGACCCTGTATGCATATTATACTGGTAAAATTGCATTTTTACCCCTTATGACTTGTTTTCTCCTTAAACTCAGAATTCTCTGAGTTAAGCCTTTCCTTGAGTTATGTAGGAGCTTTTATCCTTTGTATTAGGTCAAAATGAGCTAGTTATGGCTCATGATGAGGTTCTCATCATAGGTGCTCCTCCCAAGAGCCCCTCCAGTCCAGTACACATGCACGCAAAAGGTCCTCAAGTGTCTGTATCGTGCGCTCAGACTGTCCGTCCGTCTGGGGGTGGTAAGACGTGCTAAACCTCAACCTTGTCCCCAAAGCCTGCTGAAACTCAGCCTAAAACTGGGACGTAAAGCGGCTATCCCGATCAGATACGATCTCCTGCGGAACTCCGTGTAGTCGTACCACATCACGGATATACCTCTCTGCCAACTGTGCTGGTCCCAAAGTGACTCGGATCGGCAAGAATCGCGCCGTCTTCGTCAGTCTATCCACTATTACCCAAAATGCATCGTGTCCCCGCTGGGTAACAAGTAAGCCTACCACCAAGTTCATGGTGATGCTCTCCCACTTCCACTCTGGCACTGGAAGCGGTTGAAGCGGCCCTGCAGGCCTCTGATGCTCGGCTTTCACCTGCTGGCTCACTAAGCACTGCTGCACGAACTCACCCACATCCCGCTTCATCCCTCTCTACCAAAACTCGCGTCTCAAGTCGTGGTACATTTTCGTGTTTCCGGGATGTATGGTGAATCTGGAACCATGTGCCTCAGTCAGGAGCTCTCTCAACAGCTCCTCGTCTCTGGGAACGCACAACCGTCCCCTCAAGCGTAACACCTGGTCTGTGAAAGAGAAGTCCCCTGGGTCCCCTGATAGTACTCTGTCGCGCACAGACAGCAAGTACGGATCGACCATCTGTCCTGTGATGATGCGGTCTATCAGCCCTGGCCCGGTCTGCTGTGTCACCGTCACTGCCCCACAGTACCCTCGTAACTCTAGAGGTCGCCAACTGCCCACCTCCTCTAAAAGGCTCCAACTTTGTAACTGTAGACTGGCCAAGCGTGCGGGCGCCTTACAGCTCAAAGCGTCAGCCACCACATTGGCCTTTCCCGGGTGGTAGGAGATGCTGCAGTCGTAGTCCTTCAGGAGCTCCAACCAACGTCTCTGTCTCATGTTGAGCTCCTTCTGGTCAAAAAGATATCTGAGGCTCTTGTGATCAGTAAAAATCTCGAAGGTCTCACCGTACAAGTAGTGCCTCCATGTCTTCAGCGCGAAGACAACAGCTACCAACTCTAGGTCGTGGGTAGGGTAGGTATGCTCATGGGGATTCAGTTGCCGTGAAGCGTAAGCGACCACGTGACCCTTTTGCATGAGCACACCTCCTAACCCCTGCAAGGAAGCGTCCATGTACACAACGAACCCGCCACTACTGTCAGGGATGGTGAGCACGGGAGCCGAGGTCAACCTCTCCTTCAGCTCCAGAAAACACGCCTCACAGGCGTCTGTCCAACCGAAAGGCACGTCCTTCCGGGTCAACTGTGTCATAGGACGCGCAATCTGTGAAAATCCTCTGATGAACCATCTGTCGTAACCTGCCAGTCCCAGGAAACTACGAATCTCAGTGACTGAACGCGGTCTCTCCCACCTGAGCACTACCTCGACCTTGGCGGGGTCCACCGCCAGGCTGTCACCAGAGATCACATGACCCAAGAAGGTCACCTCCCTCAACCAGAACTCGCACTTGCTGTATTTGGCGTACAGCCTGCGTCGTCTCAGAGTGTCCAGAACCATCCACAAGTGTTGTCCATGCTGCGCTCGATCTCTAGAATAGATGAGTACATCATCTATGAAAACTACCACGAACTGGTCCAAGTACGGTCTAAACACCCGGTTCATCAGGTCCATGAAAGCAGCGGGGGCATTGGTCAGCTCAAACGGCATGACCAAGAACTCGTAGTGTCCGTACCGGGTGCGGAAAGCTGTCTTGGAGACGTCGGCCTCCCTGATCCTTAACTGGTGGTATCCAGACCTCAAGTCTATCTTGGAAAACACCGTGGCACCCCGCAACTGGTCAAACAAATCGTCGATCCTCGACAGCGGATATCTGTTCTTGATGGTGACCCTATTCAGCTGTCGGTAGTCCACACAAAGGCGTAGGGTCCCATCCTTCTTCTTCACAAACAGTACCGGGGCTCCCCAGGGAGACGCACTGGGCCTCACGAAACCTTTCTCCAAAAGGTCCTGCAACTGGGACTTGAGCTCTCGCAACTCAAACGGTGCCATTCTGTATGGCGCGGCGGAGATGGGGCTGGTCCCTGGTACTAGTGAGATCTCAAACTCGATCTCGCGCTCGGGCGGTAGTCCTGGTAACTCGTCTGGAAACACGTCGGGTTACTCTCTGACCATCGGGATGCTCTGGAAGTATGCCACGGGGCTGGGCTCTGCCACCACACAAGCTAGGAAGCCATCACACCCCTGGCTCAAAAGTCTCGCCGCCCGAAGTGCCGATATGCACCTGAAACCTCCGTCCACTAGCTGTCCATGAAACTCAAAAGAAGGCATCTCCGGAATGGAGAAGACGATCTTCCTCTCAAAACAGTCCACCAAGGCGTGGTAAGCGGACAACCAATCCATCCCCAGAATCACTCCAAAGTCCTCCATCTATATCATAATCAGGTCAGCTGGCAGGCTATGTCTCCCGACGCTGACCTCGCAACCCGTGTTCAGCCGGAGGGAGAGACGCGGCAGAGCGTCTGCAGCCGCAGAGAATCTCGGATATTAGCGGGCCTGCGTGCTGAGGCGCGCAGACGAAGACTCGTGCCAAAACAACTGATTTCCAGACGTCTGGTAACGATCCCAGACGTCTTGTCCGATGTCTGGCCCACCTCCCAGACGTCTTAAAAGACGTCTGGGGCACGCGCTCGTTACAGCCCTCGACAGGGGCCAGTCGCCAGCACCGGACCCCCGCCTAGCCGACAGCAGGGACCCACTAAGGGCGGGAGTCGGGTTCCCCTCTGTTACCAGTGTGGCCAGCCGGGCCACATCAGGAGGGACTGCCCGTCTAGGGCAGGAGGTCAGCAGTTACTCCCCGCGCAGAGCACTGGAGGGCGCGCAGGAGGTCGCGGTTCCTAGGCGCGAGGAGGAGGACAGCAGTCGCGAGGAGGGTACTGATGAGTGGCTACTCATCATGGGTAAAATGCTGAAATTAAGCTAGACACTAAGCAAAACAATATCAAATTAACATATAAAAAGGGTTAAGTGTGGGAATTAAAGAAAAGACCTAAAACTTTTAATGTGTGTTAAAACTTCATAATTAGGTCACAAAAGTAAGATACTCTGAAAACAAAAGAATAAATGATGATCCATGCATCAATTGAACACATAAACAAGTTTAAAAAGCCAAATCAGAAGTAAAATCAATGTCTTAAATGTTCAATTAAGCACATATAAAAATTTGAAAGCAATTGGACATCATTTAGGCTTAGAAATAAATAGTTTACAAGTAGGTCCTTCATGCATTACATTCTCACCCTTCAAAACTCCTTTTTGGACCTTTCTGCAAGCTGCAGGGACCCGTCTGTATGACTGCAAGGCCCTTTCAGCTACCTTTCTTATCACTTATGGGCCTGCACGAAATTGTTCACCCCTTCGTCCAAGGGTCTCCCTGCAATTATCCCCTTCATTTCAACGAGAAGCTGCGTTCTTCACGCGCACTGTAGCGCGCGAAGAACACGGCTATTCTCGGCCGTCCATCGCACCTTTGATCTCGATCTGCGGCTGGATTCAAATGGAACCTTTTCGCAATTCGGTGCGTGTGTTCACCTCTCTTCCCAGATCACATTTGACGGTCAGATTTCCCTCTCGACTCGCCGCGCGTTCTACCCATCTCATCCTCACCGCCGGCCTAATTTTGATTATCCTCACCCTTGCGGTGATTCCAATCACTGAGCTGCTATTTAAGCACCTCAGTGGTGTCGCGCGCAAGGGTTCGCTCCCTCCTACATCTCTTAGCGATCAATTCTTCCACTCCAGTCTCTTCTCCCCACCCAATCTCTGATTTCACAGCCATCGGCTGTGGAATCATCGCCTGCTCTCGACCCTCCTCGTCGCTAAGGACCTCGTAGCACCTGAGGACGACCCTGGAGTCTCACTAGTAGATTCTTCCCTCCGCTGGAGTCACCCTCCTCCTTTCTTCCTCCTTAGCCGCTGGCTAAGGACCCCTAGGTCCCATTCTTCCTTTTAGTTTAGGATTTTAATTCTGCATAAGTAGTGTTAGATTTAGTTTTAATTGTTAGTGTTTAATGTTAGCTGTAGTTAGATTAGTATTAGGAGTAGAATTAGTTTTAGATCCCCTCCCTCACCTCCTCTGATCAGTCCAGATCAGAGGGGAAGAATCATCTGTTCATTGTTCAATTTATCTCCCTCTTCATGTTTTGTTTTTCCACCATCCAATTCTGATTTTTGTTTTCTTTTTAACGACGAATTTTTCATCAATCACCCACACATCCTGACCCAATTTCAGATCTCATGGTGTACTGCCTCAGATCTGAAATTGGCGTCACAAGCACCATTTGGGGTTTCTCACTCACCCCATTTGTTTCACAAAAGCCCCTCTGTTTTAAATGGATTGCCTCAGTTTGTCAGAGCACTTTTAATTTGGATTTTAAAGGATTTTTTGCTCTCTGGAATATTTTGACAGATCTGACAAATTGAAGGGATTTTTGGTTTTCTTGTGGGCAAGGATTCTGAGAAACTCTCTGCTGACAGAGAGCCAATCAGAAGAGCCTCTCATGATTCTGTGTATGCTTTGTTTTGAATGCATTCGCCAGCTTCCATGAATTTTCCTTAATGCATTCTTAAGTTTTGTCTGCTATTTCAGAACTGCCATACACTATTTGTGTTGATGATCATTTCTGTATGATGATTCTCTAACCTAAGGAGTTTTCCATACTCCTTAAGGTTACAAGAAACTGGGATTGTGTTTCTTTGGTTTAATTGATTGAGCTAAGTCTTCCTTCATGCTGTCCATGGCATTAGGAAGACTAACTCAATGCCATTTGTTGTTTTGATCTAAAATGATGCTTCTGATAAGGGCCTTTTCTAATGAGTATTTGAGCTGAATTTACATGAGATTTTCGTGAGATTTAAACCCCTTTCAGATTTGGATTTTAACTTTTCAATTTTTAGTTTGATTTGAATTTTATCTTTCTCCCAGTACACAGCAACATGCTGCAAATTGCAGCTACATTCCCCTCTTCTCTAAATTCTCCTCTTCTCTACAATTCCCCTCTCATCTGTGAATACATCCCCCCTCTTCAAATGGACTAACTGCAGCAGCAGTTAGCCCATTTGACAGTGGCTTAAGCCACTGCTGCTGCAATAAACAACAGACACTGAATACATTCTTCTTCTCTCCATCTCCTCTGACAGTAGCTACGACTGCTGCCTTAATTGAACCCTAACACTCAATCAACTCTAATTCCCTAACTTTATACAAAAGCCTAATGATATAGACTTATTTTAAAACTGTAAATATACCTATTCATAGTATTATAACTATAGCATATAAGTTAGATACATAGTTATACTGTAAATATGTATAAAACCTGTACATAAATCCATATACATATGTAATCTATGTAAATATATGTATAAATACTAAACTATTATGTATGTATTTACCTAATTATGTGTATATATAGATACAGATTCCTATTTACATATTTAGTAGCTATATTATAGATTAACTTAGCTAAATTAATAATTTAGAGCTATAATTAAATTAAATACATCTATAAACTTAGGATAATATATATAGTAAGTAATTTAAGCTAATTAAAGTGTATTTATACCTAGTACAGCTTACTGTAACTTAGTTTTAATTTATAAACACACAGAACTGCTATTTTAGCCTAAATAAAACATGAATAAATTCCTAAAAATACAATAAAAATATGTATTAAATACTTAAGTATGTAAATTGAAACTTTTTAAGGTCAATTAGACCATTTATTAATTATTTCATAAGTAATTAACTATTTAATCACTTAAATAAACTTGTATAATCAGCCTAGTTTAACTAATTTATTTGTACAGTAAACATATTTAAAATTCAAAATTAATAAATCAATTATGTAGTATTATGTAAATATTTTATTTACCATATTTTATTTTATTTTTTTTAATAATTTATGACCCTCAAATCGAGGGTCAAAAGCACGCACAGAAGCAGCTGCTGGAATAGCGCCACATCGTGTGCTGCAAGTCAAGCGCAGCGCTTTATATGTCAATTGTGCATTGGCAAGACAGTTGTCACTGCGCAAGGCACCCGCAGTGGCACCCAATTCCATTCGACCCGATGTTCTCTGTCTGATTTGTGATTTGTGATGTGTGTGGGACCCAGGACCGGAGGCCCGAGTGTGCGAGCGGTTGTGGCGATTAGGCTGAGGCCTGGCGCTGAGCTAGAGACATTGATAAGCCACCTAATCTGAGAATAGGGCGCGCTTAGTCGAGGTCTGGTCCCACCTGCTTGTTTCCCGCGAAAAGCGCGCCCGCTAATTTACACTTTTTACACCAATGACAAGGACAGACGACTTAACACAGAAAGAACACAAGAGTAAGAACAAAAATAAAAGAAGAACAAGAAGAAGAAAAACACGAAGAATAGAGAACTAAAGAGAATAAGAAAGAAGAAGAAACAAGAGCACCAAGACTCAAAGAACATACTGACAAGTAAGAAAAGAAAGAGAAATAGGTATTATACATACGTATAAGTAAGTTTATAGAATTACTAACAGAATAAAGAGACACTATAAACGTCGCTAAAGACCTCAATTTTGGCTCTTTGGGTTGTATATAGTGTTCCCTGAGATTTAGCGATGTTTATATCTGTCACTAAAACTGATATATATGTCACTATAAATAATAGACTAATAAGTTGAATTGCTACACCATTGCATTCTAATGTATTATATACTATTATGTTAGTACTAATAGGATAACTTGTAAATACTTAGTTTAGAGTAGAATAATAGATTGTTTGATACTTGTTCATAGATCGTATTTTTGCAAGCACTTCTTAGTAACTAGGTAAATAAAACATTCATTCATTCTTTAAGTGTAAAGTTTCTTTTTGAATAAGAAGACAATTTTGGAGATAATCAAAGAGTGACCGAATTAAATTCAATAAATTGCCTCCCAGTGAACGACCTGGAACAAAACCAGTAAAAATTAGATAAATAAGCAAATGATAATAATGGTTATAATGACTGGTACTCACCCATACTCACCGCTATACGACATTCACATTTTTAATGTTATAATATTATACACCCTATACTACAACGACATGATCATAACAATAATCATCCATTAGCCATCAAAACCATGGGTTAGACATCATTTTGGTGCCGTTGCCGGGGAGCATCGGTGTCAACTATCATCAAACAACCATTCATTGTCAATTTTGGCACCGTTGCCGGGGAGGTAACGCTCTTTGCACCAAAATTTTCTTTTTATTCTTTTGTATATAGAAATTCTTTATTTCATTCATTCATTCATTGTAATTGTTTTTATTTTCCATTGAATTATTTGTGTATACATTCTTTTAGTCATTTACTAATCATTTGTTTTTCCACAGCACTTGAGGAGGAGTGTCGTCTTCCTGGTGGAGTCGCTGCACTCCTGACCCGTCTTCCTGGTGGAGTTTTCCCTTGTAGTAGCTGTAGGATTAGTATAGTATTAGTATTAGTTTAGATAGTTTTAGGTATATTAATTAGGAAAAAATTGTTAGTCATAAGTTGTGAGAGCTTGTTCTCACACATTCTGTAATAATTTTGGACTGTCTGGACTTTAGTCTCTTTATTTCTTCTTATACTCGATTTGTTTTCGATTGCGATTTTCCGAGTTAATTTCTGTCCTTACTTTTGAATTGCATATAAAAATTTTTTCAAAAATAAAAAAATAAAAAAAAAATCAAAAAAATCAAAAAAGACCTCATACTTATCTAGCAGCAGCATAACTCTAGGCATTCATTTTAGGATTGCATTTTATTCCTGCTAGATTTTTATTAAAGTCAAATCTGCATTAAAAGATTGCTGGAGTCAGGTACGCATTTCTTACCTAACTCTAACTCCTGCCATTATTGCATTTGACTTAAAATTAAAGAAGACCACTATTTGTACTAAATTTATTAAAAAGTGAAACAAGCAGCATAGAAAACACCTTTTACTCACTTCAATCAAATCAAAAGGAGATAGTAAATTGGGTGAAACCATGTTTGAGATTTTAACCGCCTTGTGTTGAATGTTATCGTGCACACAGCACGATCACTTAAGGCCACAATACACGGGTTTCTACCTCATCTCTTTCTGCAACCACAGGATCTGTATTCGCACGCTCAGTCTTATCCAGATTCCCAGTGGATTTTAGAGGTCTGCACATCGCTACGTTTATCTTAGGATGCGTACAATTGCTTGAAACAATTGCTTGCGTACAACATATTTTGCGTAGCAGCCTCTAGGAAAAATTTTCTCCGATTTATTTCGATTGATTGGTCTTCTTGAATTGAGATTTTATTGGGATTCTTCTGTTTTTATTGTGAACGTTAAAAATTTTTTCCCATTGAGTTGGATCGAATTAGAGTAAACGTGATTTCAAAAACCAACTCAATGGAAGGTAGGAGATCCCAAAACCCAGAACTTGTACTCCCCTTGGGTACTTCTACCCAAGCTACATCATCTTCTTCTTCTCAGTCACCTGCACAAAACACTTCTTCCCAGTTTCCCACAGGGAGGGAAACTGTGAATAACCTTTCTGTGACACAAACTGCATTACTGGATTTTCCATTTCCATATCCTTCACCGGTTGGAGGAACCTTTGTTCCTCCCTACATTGACTTCCCTGCACCTTCGGGAGCTTTGGAGGAGCTCCATGCCATTCACAATGATCCTTTCACTCAAACCTATAACCCTGGATGGCATAATCATCCAAATTTCTCGTGGTCGGGAAATTCACAGAGACCTTTTCAACAACCTTCTGCACCACCACTGCACAACCCGATCCGAGCACCACCTCCACAATCACACGGATATCCACCACGTACCTACCAGCAACCCCAACCCAGGCCCACCCAATACTCTCAATCTGGGCCTACACGAGATGACCAGTTGGGGTCTATCAAGAAAGCTCTTGCTGATATGCAACAATAGAATATTGCTATGCAGCAGAGACAGGACGCGGCTTTAGCTGAGATGAGAGCCCAGCTATCACACTTGACGGAGTCCCGTCAATCACATTCACTCCCATCCCAAGCACAACCCAACCCTAGGAACATACCTGCTCAAAGGTATGTCCAACCTAGACGAGCACTACAAGACCAAACACATGACATTTCACAATCTTTGAACAACACTGAATCATCATAATCTTGAGATTATTTGACAATGGAGCCATTGAGATCACTGAACTTGACAAATCTGAACCTTTTACCGTTAATGGACAAAGACTGAAACCTTTCATTGAGCCGCATGATCTCAGACTTGTCAATTCCGCCATTTCGCTCCTACATTTTGAATTTCCATGTAAGTTTTCGCCTAGCTGAAGGCGTTAAACTTAGCAACACCTACCCTTGTATATAGCTGTTTTACACCTTTCTTACTCTTGCCTGTATTTGCATATAGTGTCTACCTTTGCATTCTGAGCATACATTCATTGACACACATGTCATGCATTTCACTTCCTAGCCCGACTGTTCACTCTGATACTAGATCAGACTTAAAATCATCCGCACAGAGATATTATCTCCTCATTCTGACTTCCTTCCATCACCTAGCCTAGGATAGTGAAAAGCAGAGCATGCATTTGCATCCACCCTTTCATTCAATGAGGACATTGAAACATTTAAGCATGGGGGGGTGTAAATGGTAAATCATTTAAACCAAAATGCAATTGTAGACACAACTAGAGTACATATAGTATTATCAAAAAATTATATACTTCAAAAAAATTGAAAAATTTTGAAAAATTTTTGAAAAAAATTTTACAAAGGTAAAAATACAAAAAAATAACAAATCAAAAATTCCAAAAATACAATAAGGGACATGTACTTTATTTGTCAAAGGAGGACATTCATTTCAAGAGGGGAGGGAGAAAAAGAAAAAGAAAAAGAAAAGATAAGTGTTTAACTATGATCTTCTAGCTGAAAACGAAAAAAATAGAATAAGTGTCTATGGACATTCAACCGTTACTGGTTTGACCTGCCGGGCCATAGAAGCTTGAAACAAGCTTAGGCTTAATACAGTTCGAGCCTTGACAAGATAGACCACAGTCTCTCCTAACTTTAGGATAATTCTTGTACCTGAGTCACCAGTATAGGATTCGTTGGTTTGCTTTGACTTAGGAGTCTAAGTAACCTTGGCTTACACTACACAATGTCAGGAAAGACCACTTGAACCTAAACCTCAACCCTTGTGTTCATTAGGGAAGGTGGAGTCCTTACCTGTGCGTGTAGGTAGACTCTTTGTCCTAATCTTTAGTCTTGTGTCTAGGAGAAGCTCTTTCCACAAAAAAAAAAAAAAAAAATCCACCCACCAAATACAGTGCGCTCTACCAAATAAGTTCGGGAGACATACTGTTCAAAAAAAAAAAAAAAAAGTCAAGTATGTTCTCCAAAAACCTCAGAAAAACAACTCTTCCACCAAAAATGTTTTCAGGGTTCAAAACAAATACCCTGTTTTTCCACCAAGAAAATCTTCTCTGAGCCACAAATACAATAAGGTTTGGGTTTGAATACCGTTTTGAGAGTCATCCGAAAACATGAGCTGAAGTTAGGACCAACCTGGACTTAAAAAGAAGTGAAACCCCGGGATTGAGCTTTAGAATTCACCTGGTTAGTCCTGACTTATCACAAAGCACAGCCATAACCTCGTAGCATTCTGAGTCTCTGTAAAACCTCCTGAGTCCTGGAATACGACTTAAGGTTTAAATACCAAGAGTCCTTGTTGGTTGAGAGATGGTCTATGTCATTTAAGCCTCGAGTTCTGGTAGGTTAACCTCAGTAACCAGGTTCTCACAATGTCCAAAAGCACAGTTGGTATTGGAAAATTATTTCAGCTTAAAGATCATCATCATAAACACTTAAAAATTTTTGGAAGAAGAAAAAGATATCTCTACACACTTACCTTGCTGATACTTAAATTTCCTTACACTTCAATAGATTGTTTGCTAAGGGACTAGCAAAGCGTAAGCATGGGGGTATGATGAGTGGCTACTCATCATGGCTAAAAGGCTGAAATTAAGCTAGACACTAAGCAAAACAATATCAAATTAACATATAAAAAGGGTTAAGTGTGGGAATTAAAGAAAAGACCTAAAACTTTTAATGTGTGTTAAAACTTCATAATTAGGTCACAAAAGTAAGATACTCTGAAAATAAAAGAATAAATGATGATCCATGCATCAATTGAACACATAAACAAGTTTAAAAAGCCAAATCAGAAGTAAAATCAATGTCTTAAATGTTCAATTAAGCACATATAAAAATTTGAAAGCAATTGGACATCATTTAGGCTTAGAAATAAATAGTTTACAAGTAGGTCCTTCATGCATTACATTCTCACCCTTCAAAACTGGTACCCGGCCAGCACCTACCCGTCTGATGCAGAGTGTGACTGCTTCGTCCGCACCTAGAGCTGAGGGGCGTATCAATGCCCTAACACACAGGGACGCCAGAGCTTCGGGATTGGTGGTAGCAGGTATGGTTTCAGTTTCTGGCAGACTCGTTTACACACTTTTCAATTCCAGCGCTACGCACTCGTTTGTCGCAGCCAACTTCGCAGTTAGTTTGGACCAGGATTATACACTGTTAGAGAATCCGTTCGTAATCAGAGGTCCGAGTGGTCAGCTGTTTGTAGCTGAGGAGGTGTACACAGATTGGGAGGTCAGCGTCGGGGGACATAGCCTGCCAGCTGACCTGATTATGATCCAGATGGAGGACCTTGGAGTGATTCTGGGGATGGATTGGTTGTCCGCTTACCACGCCATGGTGGACTGTTTTGAGAGGAAGATCGTCTTCTCCATTCCGGAGTTGCCTTCTTTCGAGTTTCACGGACAGCCAGTGGACGGAGGTTTCAGGTGCATTTCGACACTTTGGGCGGCGAGACTTTTGAGCCAGGGGTGTGAGGGCTTCCTAGCTTGTGTGGTGGCAGAGCCCAACCCTATGGCAGACTTCCAAAGCATCCCGGTGGTCAGAGAGTACCCTGACGTGTTTCCAAACGAGTTACCAGGACTACCGCCAGAGCGTGAGATCGAGTTTGAGATCTCACTAGTACCAGGGACCAGCCCCATCTCCACCGCGCCATACAGGATGGCACCGCTTGAGCTGCGAGAGCTCAAGTCCCAGTTGCAGGACCTTTTGGAGAAGGGTTTTGTGAGGCCCAGTGCGTCTCCCTGGGGAGCCCCGGTACTGTTTGTGAAGAAGAAGGATGGGACCTTACGCCTTTGTGTGGACTACCGACAGCTGAATAGGGTCACCATCAAGAACAGATATCCGCTGCTGAGGATCGACGACTTGTTTGACCAGTTGCGGGGTGCCACGGTGTTTTCCAAGATCGACTTGAGGTCTGGATACCACCAGTTGAAGATCAGGGAGACCGACGTCTCCAAGACAGCTTTCCGCACCCGGTACGGACACTACGAGTTTTTGGTCATGTCGTTTGGGCTGACCAATGCCCCCGCTGCTTTCATGGACCTGATGAACCGGGTGTTTAGACCGTACTTGGACCAATTCGTGGTGGTTTTCATAGATGATGTACTCATCTATTCTAGAGATCGGACGCAGCACGAACAGCACTTCCGGATGGTTCTGGACACTCTGAGACGACGCAGGCTATACGCCAAGTACAGCAAGTGCGAGTTCTGGTTGAGGGAGGTGACCTTCTTAGGTCATGTGATTTCTGGAGACGGCTTGGCGATGGACCCAGCCAAGGTCGAGGCAGTGCTCAGGTGGGAGAGACCGCGTTCATTCACTGAGATTCGCAGTTTCCTGGGACTGGCAGGCTACTACAGACGGTTCATCAAAGGATTTTCACAGATTGTGCGTCCTATGACACAGTTGACCCGGAAGGACGTGCCTTTCGCTTGGACAGACGCCTGTGAGGCGTGTTTTCTGGAACTGAAGGAGAGGTTGACCTCGGCTCCCGTGCTCACCATCCCTAACAGTAGTGGCCGGTTCGTTGTGTACACGGACGCCTCCTTGCAGGGGTTAGGAGGTGTGCTCATGCAGAGGGGTCACGTTGTCGCTTACGCTTCGCGGCAACTGAAGCCCCATGAGCATACCTACCCTACCCACGACCTAGAGTTGGCAGCTGTTGTCTTCGCGCTGAAGACCTGGAGGCACTACTTGTACGGTGAGACCTTCGAGATTTTCACAGATCACAAGAGCCTCAGATACCTTTTTGATCAGAAGGAGCTCAACATGAGACAGAGACATTGGTTGGAGCTCCTGAAGGACTACGACTGCAGCATCTCCTACCACCCAGGAAAGGCCAATGTGGTGGCTGACGCCTTGAACCGTAAGGCGCCCGCATACTTGGCCAGTCTACAGTTACAGAGTTGGAGCCTTTTGGAGGAGGTGGGCAGTTGGCGACTTCTAGAGTTACGAGGGTACTGTGGGGCTGTGACGGTGACACGACAGACTAGGCCAAAGCTGATAGACCGCATCATCACAGGACAGATGGCTGATCCGTACTTGCAGTCTTTGCGCGACAGAGTACTGTCAGGAGACCCAGGGGACTTCTCTTTCACAGACCAGGTGCTACGCTTGAGGGGACGGTTGTGCGTTCCCAGAGATGAGGAGATGTTGAGAGAGCTCCTGACTGAGGCACACGGTTCCAGATTCACCATACATCCCGGAAACATGAAAATGTACCACGACTTGAGACGCGAGTTTTGGTGGAGAGGGATGAAGCGGGATGTGGGTGAGTTCGTGCAGCAGTGCTTAGTGTGCCAGCAGGTGAAAGCCGAGCATCAATGGCCTGCAGGGCCGCTACAACCGCTTCCAGTGCCAGAGTGGAAGTGGGAGAGCATCACCATGGACTTCGTGGTGGGCTTACCTGTTACCCAGTGGGGACACGATGCAGTCTGGGTAATAGTGGATAGACTGACGAAGACGGTGCGATTCTTGCCGATCCGAGTCACTTTGGGACCAGCACAGTTGGCAGAGAGGTATATCCGTGATGTGGTACGACTACACGGAGTTCCGCGGGAGATCGTATCCGATCGGGATACCCGCTTTACGTCCCAGCTTTGGGCTGAGTTTCAGCAGGCCCTGGGGACGCGTTTGAGGTTTAGTATGGCTTACCACCCCCAGACGAACGGACAGTCTGAGCGCACGATACAAACACTTGAGGACCTTTTGCGTGCCTGTGTACTGGACTGGAGGGGCTCTTGGGAGGAGCACCTGCCCCTGGCGGAGTTTGCATACAACAACAGTTATCACTCGAGCATCGGCATGGCTCCCTACGAGGCTCTGTACGGACGGAGGTGTACGGCACCCTTGAGTTGGGTTGAGGTGGGGACCAAGTGGGAGGTTGGTCCCAGGTTGATCCGGCAGAGTCAGGAGGTAGTCGAGCAGATCCACAGACGACTCCGCACTGTCAGGAGCAGACAGAAGAGCTACGCGGATCGGAGACGCAGAGAGGTGCAGTTTGAGGTTGGGGACCACGTCTTCCTTCGTGTTTCGCCCATGAAGGGCTTACAGCGGTTTGGGGTGAGAGGGAAGCTCTCGCCGAGGTTCGTGGGGCCCTTTGAGGTCCTGGAGCGGGTTGGACCCGTTGCTTACAGACTTGCCCTTCCCCCACAGCTTTCTGGTGTGCACGACGTGTTCCACGTGTCCAACCTCAGGAAGTACGTAGCCGATTCCAGTCACGTACTGAGTCACGAGAGCGTCGAGGTGGGCGACGACCTGACCTACCCCGAGTGGCCAGTGCAGATTCTAGACCAAGCCGTCCGCAGTTTGAGACGAAAGCAAGTACCCCTGGTAAAGGTTTTGTGGAGGAGCCAGCGGTACGAGGAGGCTACCTAGGAGCCTGAGGCAGCAATGCGGGAGCGGTACCCGGAGCTTTTCGCAGGTACGTCTTTTCAGACCGACATCGGTCCTCTTTGAGTTTATTATGGTTATTTGGACGTCTTTCCCGCACCCTAGTTAGCGCAAGTTTCGGGGACGAAACTGAAAGTTTCCTACTAGGAGGGGTGACGTAATAATATGCGGAAATAAAATATAAAGCAATCTCACAAAAATCAATCACAAAATGTACACAGGTATTTTTAGGTGGAAACCCAAACCGGGTGAAAACCACCACCTAACCCTCTCGAGTTAGGATTTTCCGATCAACCAAGTTGATCAAAATCCACTAAACGAATCACTTTAAACGAGGGTGATTCAACCTCAGTACAACCACGCTACAAGTACGAGGGTAGCGTTCCTCAACCCCTTCTCTCCACGAGAAGGATTTTGTCCCACGAAGGAGACGGGAATTCGCAAAGCGAATACCCAACCAAAATACAAAGATAAAATAAAACAACAGTCCTATAGAGCCAACAAAATTAAACCTAGCTTCTATAGGAAATAGGAAACTCCCCTTTGCAAGGAGTGCGTCGACGATGACGCGGTGCGTGTGCCACGCGATGGCGCTACGTCGCTCTCGTTATCAACGCCGGGAGAGCGGGTGCGCAACGGTTGAATGCTCTCAAGAAAATGGAGCTTGAGCTTGGAGAGCAAGAGAGTCTTTTCTTTGGACACAAAAGGTTTGAAAGTGTATTGCAAGGTGTGTGTCTTAGTGTGTATGTGTCTCTCTTGTGTATATCTTGTCTATTTGTGTTACAAAGGTTCCCCTCTATTTATAGAGGCCTTAGGAAGGCTTTGGAAGGCTTAAGAAAGGTTCTATAGCCGTTGGGTGCAAAGCCCAAGAGAATCAGGCCGAAATCAGGACAATGATTACATTTGACAGGGTTATCAAACGTCTAACTCTGGCATCAGATGTCTGGAATGCCACTTTAAGACGTCTGATTCCAAGGTCAGACGTCTGATTCTATGCGGGTTTCTCCCTGACTTGAATCAGATCTAAACAGGGTTTTTGCGCAAGTCCATCAGACGACATACAGGACGTCTGGTACTATGTCTGGACGTCTGGAAACCTACTTTTACTGTGGGAATTGATTTCCAAACGTTGCAACGGCTAGAAAATCTCTGAGAAGAGATTTTGGGTCAGCCGAGGCAAAACGGTCAATTATCAGACGTCTGGGAAGACCTATGGACGTCTGATAAGGCTCTAACGGTCATATACTGCCGTGCTTGCTAGTTAGCCAACGGTCCACTATCTGGACGTCTGGCAAGTCCATCAGACGTCCTCTAAGACGTCTGGACTAAGGTCTGGACGTCTGATTTCAGCAGACAGAAAACTAAGTCCAGCCTAAAAGGTTATCAGACGTCTGAAACAACAGTCAGACGTCTTAAAATACTTTATCAGACGTCTGATTTTGGGATTAGACGTCTGGAAATGCTATTTGAGCCCTATATTGGTTTTCTAAGTATTCTACAGAAAACCTAAGTATCCTAGGGTTGTGCAGGTGTTCCTAGGACTATTTTTAGGGTACTTTGAGGCTCTTTAACATAATGTTCTAAGGACTCAAAAAGAGCAAGAAAATAAATACAAGAGATACATGAAAGGATAAAAAAGAATCTATCCTATTCTTCTTGTCTTCCATCTCCAATCTTTCGCTCCACGCGAACCTCCTCTGTTTTCCGTCAAGCTCCTCCAATCCGTCCTGGATGCGAGCTCGAACTCCGTCTAAACACGTCCACATTTGCAATTGACCTGAAATCTAGGACTCAAATTGCAAATGTTAAATAACACGTGTTTTGTTATCATCAAAACAAATGATCGTGGTGCTCTAGCACCAACAGAAACTTCCTTTGAGTTTGTTATATTGTTACGAACGCACGCCCCAGACGTCTTTTAAGACGTCTGGGAGGTGGCCCAGACGTCGGACCAGACGTCTGGGGTCACTTCCAGACGTCGGACCAGACATCTGGGGTCATTTCCAGACGTCTAGAAATCAGTTATCTTGGCACGAGTTTCGTCTGCGCGTCTCAGTGTGCAGGCCTGCGGATATTCTCTTTCCCTCTCTCCTGCGGCTGCAGATTCTCTCTACCGCGCTCCCTCTCTCTCCTCCTCGCGCGGCCTTAAAAGGCCACGCCTCTCCCTCACTTCCGTCACCACCGCCTCCTTCCTCTTCTCCTTCAGCCAGCGAGTGCGAGGGTGCAGCGGCAGCGGCAGCCGCGGTGCGCGTGGGAGAGGTACTCTGCCGTGAGGGCGAGCTCGCCGGGGCTGCTAGGGCCAGCCGGTGGGGGGCGCAGGGTGACGTGGGGGGGACTGCTGCGGCTCGAGCAGTAGGCGCACGAGGCGCGGCGCGGCCAGGCGTCGCGAGCGGAGGGCGAGTCGCGCCCTGGTTCTGGGAACTTCTCCAGAATCAGACGTCTGGGCTGATAGCCAGACGGTGGGGGTGACGTCTGGAAGACCATCTAGACGTCTGAAAGGTGAGTTTTTTCGTCTTCTTCCTTCCTGTCGACTGACCGTACTGAGGGAGAGAGATGGGTGCACGCAGGTTCGGTGATTCGCCATCCAACGCGAATCAGACGTCTGGCTGTAGTACCAGACGGCGGGAGCGACCTCCAGACGTTCGGGGTGACCATCGGACGTCTGAGAACTAGGCCAAACGTCCCCGTAGGCTTCTGGATGTCTGAGAAACCACGCAGAACAAGGTAATTCTCTGATCCACTTTTTAAGACGTCTGGAATCCAGACGTCTGATTTTACACAGTTTCGTCATTTTCGACCCGTTGAGGGCCCGTTCGGGTTCCGTTTTCCGCATTTCGAGTTGTGTTCTTTTCGGAATTAAATCCTCTACCCGTCTACAGTAGCTGTATACCGTTTTGAGACACTCCTTGTGTTTGATCCTTGTGATCGGACCCCGTTCCGTTGCAGTCTCAAGGGTCGCGGAGGCACGCGGGATTCTCGATCACGCCCCCAATACTCCCATTGTACCTGGTAGAGTGGCTTTTAAGTATAATCTGTTAAATTATGGAACCATAAATAGAACCTAGGACATTGCATGAATCCTAGGAATGAGAAATAGATTGAATGATAGATCCTAGGTGTTGCATGAATCCTAGGGCTGGAAAACTAGATTGTATGATAGATCCCAGGATATGGCATGAATCCTAGGACGGGAAAACTAGTGGAATATATGAATACTGCAGTCTTGGAAAAATGGAAAGGAACAAATAGCTGCCTGAAATTGAATTAACAGCTGCCTGTTGAATAAATAAACGTGGTTGAGAACATGGATTGTAAGAACGTGAAACTGGAAAGTGAAACCTGGATGTTTTGAGTTAAAAAGATGGAACCCTACAGGGAATTAGGAGTGGAACTCCTGGAAAGAGAAAGGAATGGAACTGAGATGTAGTTGTGTACTATCTCTTGGGTACGTAGTACCAAGGGAAGTACCTGTACCTGTTTAGTGAAGAGTGGGGCTAGCCACCCCAGGGACCCGGGGATAGGACCGATCGCTCTGTACCAACTTGCTGGCCCTCGTGTACGTAGTACCGAGGAGAGCTACTAGTGTTAGGAGGGCACTAGCTACCCCACGGGCCTCGGGGTTTTGCTAGCCTCCTACACTGACTTGTTGGCCCACTGGGGCAAACCAGGGTAGTCAGGCGAGGGTGCGCGGACTGTGGAGGGACAAGGCCCCGGTTTGGTTACTGTGGAGGGGTTGGACCCCTGTTACTGAGAGGGCTCTGCCCTGGACTGGTTCCGTGCTGTGCTTTGGGTGCACCCGTTAACGGAAACGACTGACCGCGTGCCAGTACGGGTTAGCTACCTGTGCGTTTATCGCGCGTGCCGTAGTCACCGTTACGTCTGTCAGTGACCTTGGGGTGGTTAACTGAGGGTAGGATCACCACGGGGGACTCTCCCGGCCAGGAGAGCACCACGTGCTACTTCTACTTTTTGGAAAAGACTGCAATCAAGATCGTTCCCACGAGGAACATTCGAGATCAAGTGAAGGATCTGAGAAATAAATGAAATCGTGAGATAATTGAAAGACTTAAATAAAGAAAGTAACAGAACATAACAGCTACTGTACACTCTACTGTTTCTGTAGTTTTAGTTGCCACTCTACTCAGCGTTTTGCTGACGTGTTACACTCGTTACCTTTCAGGACCAGGTGTTGAGCAGCCAGGGTCAGCGGCTGCAGAGGACGCTGGGCCGAGTAGGGTCCAGTAGAGTTACCACTGTTCTCTTGTACCTCTTTTTGTTCCGTTATAGTGAGTGGTTCTTGTTTCCGCTGTACTTTTCTTTACCTGCAGTTCATATTATATTATGAATGTTGTTCTACTGTTGTGGTGGTATATACTGTAGTAGTTTCTTTCCTTACTGCTATATTTTCTTACTGTTAGTTATATTCATGCTGAATGTGGTTTATTTTACTGCTCTTTTGGTTACTTCCTCGTTGGACGACTAGGTCTTGGGATTAGTTGAGTCGGTCCAGTTCTCGTGTCTCGTAGGGACTCGGAAATCGGGTCGTTACACGTCCTTTTCGGAATAAAATCCTCTACCCATCTATAGTAGTTATATACTGTTTCGAGAAACTCCTTCTGTTTGATCCTTGTGATAGGACCCCGTTCCGTTGCAGTCTCGGGGGTTGCGGAGGCACGCGGGATTCCCGACCACGCCCCCAGTACGCCTGTTGTAACTGGTAGAGTGGCTTTTAAGTTTATTAGTATAATCTGTTAAATTATCGAACCATAAATAGAACCTAAGACATTGCATGAATCCTAGGAATGAGAAACTAGAATGAATGGTAGATCCTAGGGTGTTGCATGAATCCTAGGGCTGGAAAACTAGATTGTATGATAGATCGTAGGGTATGGTATGAATCCTAGGATGGGAAAACTAGTGGAATATACGAATATTGCAGTCTTGGAAAAATGGAAAGGAACAAATAGCTGCCTATAAATTGATTTAACAGCTGCCTGTTATGAATAAATAAACATGATTGAGAACATGGATTATAAGAACGTGAAACTGGAAAGTGGGACCTAGATGTTCTGCGTTAAAAGAGCTGGAACCCTACGGGGAAATTAGGAGTGGATCTCCTAGAAAGAGAAAGGAATGGATCTGAGAAAGAAAGACGTGGTAGTGTGCTGTCTCTTGGGTACGTGGTACCAAGGGAAGCACCTGTTACCTATTTAGTGCAGAGCGGAGCCAGTCGCCCCAGGGACCCGGGGTTAGGTCTGGCCACTTTGTACCGACTTGCTGGCCCTCGTGTACGTAGTACCGAGGAGAGCTACTAGTGTAGGGAGAGCACTAGCTACCCCACGGGCCCCGGGGTTCTGCTAGCCTCCTACAGCGACTTGTTAGGCCCACTGGGGCAAACCAAGGTAGTCAGGTGAGGGTGCGCGGACTGTGGAGGGGCAAGGCCCCTGTTTGGTTACTGTGGAGGGGTTGGACCCCTGTTACTGAGAGGGCTCTACCCTGTACTGGTTCCATGCTGTGCTTTGGGCGCACCCGTTAACGGAAACGACTGACCGCGTGCCAGTGCGGGTTAGCTACCTGTGCGTTTATCGCACGTGCCGTAGTCATTGTTACGTCTGTCCGTGACCTTAGGGTGGTTGACTGAGAGTAGGATCACCACGGGGGACTCTCCCGGCCAGGAGAGCACCACGTGCTACTTCTACTTTTTGGAAAAGACTGCAATCAAGATCGTTCCCACGAGGAACATTCGAGATCAAGTGAGGGATCTGAGGAATAAATGAAATCGTGAGATAATTGAAAGACGTAAATAAAGAAAGTAACATAACATAACAGCTACTGTACACTCTACTGTTTCTTTAGTTTTAGTTGACACTCTACTCAGCGTTTTGCTGACGTGTTACACTCATTACTTTTCAGGACCAGGTGTTGAGCAGCCAGGGTCAGCGGCTGCAGAGGACGCTGGGCCAAGTAGGGTCCAGTAGAGTTACCACTGTTCTGTTGTACCTCTTTTTGTTCCACTGTAGTGAGTAGTTCTTGTTACCGCTGTACTTTTCTTTACCTGTAATTCATATTATGTTATGAATGTTGTTCTACTGTTGTGGTGGTATATACTGTAGTGGTTTCTTTCATTACTGCTGTATTTTCTTACTGTTAGTTATATTCATGCTGAATGTGGTTTATTTTACTGCTCTTTTGGTTATTTTCTCGTTGGACAACTAGGTCTTGGGATTAGTCGAGTCGGTCCGGTTCTCGTGTCTCGTAGGGACTCGGGAATCGGGTCGTTATAGCCACGTCTCTAAAAAAAGGCGACAACCAAGGAGATCCTCTGCTCCATCCGAATTCGCCCGCCGGGGATTCTTCTTATTCCCTCTGATTTCGTCCTCCGTCATGAGCCGTCGACGGAATCCCTTTGACCCCTTCGTCCAGGTAATAGTAGGTAGGAGTAGGAGTAGTTTAGGTAGTTACTTAGTTAGCTAGCTTAGCTTGATTGCAGATTCCAGACTTCATCTTCTTCGACTCCGGCAAGTTCCTTGAGCTTGCTGGAGACCTGATTTTGTCTTTTTAAGCCATTGTCCACCTTCTTCTATCACGTACGATCATTTCTAATCCATTAAAACATAAATTTTATCACTGTTTCGCCTAATTCACCTTCACCTTCAACAGAGACTGTCGCTGTCCATGGCGACAGTAACTGAGCTTAGATCCACCTCCATAGGGTCCTCCACCACCTATTCACAATCTAAGGATCCTAATTATCACTTCAATTTGTATAATTACCACCTATAACTTAAACGCCTAAATCTATTTAAGCTCCTGAGCTCGCTGTCAATGGCGGCTCAGGAGTAGTTGAAATCTTAAACTAATTATATATTTATGATCGCAAATTACTTTTGACTTGTCTTAACCACTCAATTGAGTGGGAAAACAAGTCCCAAGCTTCAACTAACTCAGATTCTTTAGAAATGGAATATACTGTTAAATCTTAAATTTAATGATCAAATGGAGAATTTAACGAGTTCCTGAGGTTTCTTGCAACCTCAGGATCCTTTTCAGATTGAAAATGGCACAGATTTACCTTTCTGTACACAATTTGTATTTTTCTGGGCTCACCGGAGCTCCGACGAGCCATTTTTTTAGTTTCAGCCATTAGAACTTGTTGAAAAGCTCCAGATTGACATGATATTGATTACTGAGTAGTTTGAGGTCTTTAATTTGGGATTTTTACATCTGGAGCTACACATTAGTCTTCATCTTCTCCAACTCTGGCAGAGTTGGGGAAGTCTGACAGAAGGATTAAAGATGCATTTGATAGATCTAGAAGCTTCAGTGCAATGCACTGAAGCTAATTTTACCCTCAAATTAGTGTAACAAACCCCTACTTACTCTAACAAACAGACCACATTTTTAGTTCAAGCGACGAGCCTGAAGCTTTAGATTCTTAGGTCCAAACATTCGTCTCAAGGGTTGAGCAAGTTCCTGGGGTTGAGAAGATGCCAATCTAGGTTTTAATTTCTTGAGAAGAGGCTTAGATCAAAAAGTCAAAACTTGAGGCCAATCTGTTGATTCGAGAAGACTGAATTATTTCTGAGATTCTGTTAAACGATTTTAGGGTGAATTAAATGAGCTCAGATGAGTGATTTGGTTGGAATTCAAACCTGCCAGTTTGGGTTGTTTTTGAACCCAAACTGTTGGCAGTGTCACTTGGATGAAATTTGAAGTTGAATTCTGCCCAGTTTAGTTAGTTTTACTCCTTAGAATGTGTTTAAATTGATTGGATATGATCTTAGCTGTCTGTTACATCTTTTTCAAGTTTAAAATCCGTTCTCTGAGCTTACAGTGAAGCTTTGAGCTTCCCTGTGCTTCCTGAAGCTTCAAGAGCTTCAAATCCACACAAGCAGATGTGCAATCCTTTAATTAACTAGAATTTAGTTGATTTAATTGTCTAATTAGGAGGTATTTGTAAATATATTTTTATTTTTAATAACTTTTGTTCTAATTAGTTGTGTCTTATTTTGTTTTGTTTTTGTTTTTTGTCTTCTTTTCAGGTTTACCTTTGCGGGTGATCTCAGGAGAAGGCGGGAATCTGTTGCTGTTTTTGTTTCTTCTTTTGTGAGTATTTCTAGTCTTTTGTTTTGTTGCATTAAAAATTAAAAAAATACAAAAATACATTCTATCTGACTAGCAGCAGCATACAATAGTCATTCACTCTTAGGAGTACATTTCCTGCTAGAATATTTCTCGGGAATCTGACTCGGGAAATTTTTACTGTTTTTCTCGCATCAGCAAGAAAACACGAGAAAATCCGCGTAGATCCCTGTCCTTTGAAATTTAAAAAGACCATATATTTTGCTTGAAAAGACTTAAAAAGCGGCCATTGTATTTTAGTTGATATATTTTTGTAAAAGATTAACTAAAAAGAGGAAGTTAAAAATTGTGACTAAATCTAATTGCAGAATGCATGCAGGTTTTATCGCTATTGTCTGTTGCGTGTTATCTCACATACAGCGCGATCACTAGAGTCACACGAGTCTAATTTTTTTATCTCTCTTCTTTGCACCTCTTAGGGCTTTGGTCGAAGATCAACAAGTCTGTCTCACTACTAGAGCCACGGGGAGCCAGTAGTGAGCGGTCTCGATCCTAGACCTTAGACCTTTAAGCCTTATGGTTACGCACCTGCGTAGACACAGCTTAGGACGCATATTTTGATACTGTTACTCTATTTGTTTGCGTCAAATTACTTTTGCGTATCCTAGGAATTTCTTCTTTCCTTTGAAAGAAGAGCAAAACCCACATCTTTGCGCTGTTTTGTGGGTTTTTGTGCTGCTGCTTTTATCGGTGGTGTGCGTGTGCACTTGCACATTATTTTCCAATTTATGGACGGGAGGCGATCCTTGCATCCGCCTCTTGCACCATCGTTGACAGGTGATCCCGTGATCCCTTCCTCTTCTGTATAGGGGGAGATGCCGCCTTTTGATGTTCATTAACTACTATTGAAGTTAACAACAAAAAAAACTTTAAAACTCACATCAATACCCCTATCTATATTTTAAAGTTGCCTCAATAACAGTATTAATACTTGTTTCTTTGTAATTTTCTTCCTCTTTCTTTTTCCTCCTCTCCTCCCATTCTTCCTCCTCAAGCTTGGCCATGGCCACCTTCCTTACTCCTCCCCAACCATCACCCCTCCTCTAACTAGATGGGCAATGCATCTATCCGCCTACATCCGTAAGCAGATATACTAGGCTTAATAGATCGAATAATGATCTACCTATCCACCAAACCTTCATGTTGGCTACGTGAATCCATCTGGTGGATCTATCTGCCTGCGAATCAAGTTGTTCAATCGGATATTGATTTATCCATCCGTCAAACATTCATGTCGACAAGGTGAATCCATCTATCCGCCGAGCCTTTTAATTGAATGGTTAGTCTCCCTATCACTCTCCCTATCCGTCACACCTTTAAATCGGATGGTAATTTGCCTACCTGCCAAGTCCTTCAACTAAATGGGCAAATCCATACACCTATATCCAGAAGCGTAACAGATTGGATGATGATCCACCTATCCGCCGAACCTTCACGTTGGCTATAGGCGCATACATCCATCCACATAAGCGGTTATGTTGTCATCCAACCCACAAAACCTCTATGAAATCAGGTTGATGGTATAGCAATATTTGTTTGGCTATTGTTTATCTCATAATGTTATAGCTTTTATCTAATATTGGTTGGACTTTTTTAAACATCTTGAACGCTTGCAAGATCTTATCAGTTAAACTTAAGATAAGAATTTTCCTCCCCCTCACGGTGAAACACAAAAACAAAGATCAGCCATTGAGGCAAATGTACCAAAAAGTCAGGGTGGGGGTAAGTCCGTCCTACCGATCAATCAAAACATGGCAAGCTCTGACAAGTCATTGTAGGATCCAATGATGGGCAGGCAAACCCACTGCAGCAGAAATCCATACCAATAGTCATCAGGTTTTACTGGATCTCCTCCACGATGCACATCAGTAATCGTTAAAGCGTGCCAGTAACCTTCAACCAAAGCACCGCTGATAGATTCAAGAAGACAAAAGAGAGACAGACCGGCTTTATATAGTTTCTCTGCAAGCGCACTGAGAAACCTCTGCAGGTTTGCTATTCTATATATATATATATATATATATATATATATATATATATATATATATATCATGTGATACAAAATATATCCACCATCAATAGAACAAAGTTAGTGAATTTTATGTTTGGCACAAACCTCCTCATCAAATATTGAAGAGATCAAGTTACAACTTCTCCACTTAATTCGCATTTAAACGGACCACCACTACTAGGACTCATCAATACCCAAGAGCCTGGCTTTGTCGGCTGGCTGGTCCTAAGGTTCCGGTGGATGGCTGCAGAGGAGGAGGTAGAGTGGGCAAGACGGACGGTCAAGGATGCCGGATTCTTGCTCTTGCTGCAACATTCGCTGCTCCCTAAGATGCACGATCTCAACCTCTTCTTTGTCATCGGCCTGAACCTCAACCTCGCTCGGCTTCCTCCTCAACATGACTAAAGTACCCCAAATGACAAAGAAAACACAGCCTCTGCTCTGCAAATCAGGCACTCGATATGTACAGGTTCGTTTTACGTAATAAATTTTGCATTCACACATCCTCAACAGAAAACAACTTAATGAACATATCCTTGATTTATACTTTACATTTATCA
Source organism: Thalassia testudinum (assembly GCA_037157565.1). Lineage (NCBI taxonomy): Eukaryota > Viridiplantae > Streptophyta > Magnoliopsida > Alismatales > Hydrocharitaceae > Thalassia > Thalassia testudinum. Next base: position 25,998,102 of record JAZHRO010000054.1, on the reverse strand, counting down.
TTACCGAAATAAGACCAAAGCTGGCAGAAAACCAGTCTCCAAACAGAACCAATTCATCAACCAACTTCCACGTATCATATGAAAAGAAATCCATGCTATGTCTTGCAAAGGAGAATTAGATTTCCCTCTGTTTACAACGCAAGGGTTTGATTTGGATTATTAACAACAATGAGGCAAAAAGATCATTATAGAGATTGTCTCTACGAAGACATTACATCTGCGTGGTGTCTCCAGGATCAAAGTGACACAGGATAAGCCATCAATCAGGATAGGCCACATGCTTTCAGTTTGGCACCCTAGCCATTATACCAAGAGGAATTGGAGATGTCCCATGGAATTGGTAATGGGTGCTTCCATACCAAAGTTAAAATGCCTTAAAAACAGAAGCAAACTCAATGTTATATATTTTCATTAAAGGGATAGAATCCGATATAACGCGGACGTGCAGCAGGAGATAGAATATCCTCACCTACAAAAGAGGAAATACCCAGAGCGCAAAACAAAAAAACAAGACTAAGGAAAAAAGAAAATGAAACACGCCACAAGATCGAAAATCCGACAAAGGAGGGCAACTCCACGCTCGTAGAAACAGCAATACCGAATAAAGACACTTGACATGCATTAGGAACCAAAGCCGTGATAGCACGGGGACACACATAATCCCCAACAAACAAAACTACACTAAATAAGAAAAAGACCGTATAACCCCTGCAAACACAAACAACCGACAATGACAAACACCAATTCCGTTGTCGTCTGCACCTCGAACTCCACAATCCACCACAAGACCTCAGCCAAGTCAAAACAAGAACCACCTTGCACCGTGCCTCGATCTCAATGCCAACCAACAATCTTCGCCACGCCAAGCCATCGCCACTCACCACCCATCTTCCACAACCACACCTAACCGCAGTTGCCAGCTGACCAGAGCAAGAAGCCTAACACGAGAAACCAAGGGCTTCCCACGTAAGTTGCTAAATGATCACACGACCTTCCGGCTCTTTTTAAAATTCCCAGAGTTCCCAACCCCCTTCGTAAATATCACCTCCTTCCATGCCTCTTCCTAAGCCTCTTCCTCTGGGAAAACCCATTGAAGAATAGATCCACAGCAATACACATCATTTTTCCCTCTAGATCTACACCGGGGTGCACATTCATAATCATAACTTCATTACACAATGGTGTCTTCACGAAGTCTAACACTAACCTTCAACCAAAGCACTGTTGATACAAAACAAAAGAGAGACCAGCTCTATAGTTTCTCTGCAAGAGCCCTGGCACTGAAAAACCTGTGCTGTCATGTATATATATATATATACAACAGTTGACACAAGGTATCTCGACTACATATCGGTAGAACAAAGTTGGCGCATTTCATGTTTAGCACAAACCCTCCACGTCAAATACTACTCAATTCTCATGAAGACGGACCATCCCTACTAGGACTCATCAATACCCAAGAGCCTGGCTTTGTCGGCTGGATCTAGCTGCGTAGTCCTGAGGTTCCGGTGGATGGCCGCAGAGGAGGTAGGGGGGAAAAGAGGGCTAAGGATGCCGGATTCTTGCTCTTGCTGCAACAACTGCTGCTCCCTAAGTTGCGCAATCTCTTCTCTGTCATCGGTCTTAACCTCAATCTTGCTCGGCTTCCTCCGCAACATGATAAGGTGCCCCAAATGACAGAAAAGCCAGCCTCTGCAATGGCAAGCACCCATTACCTATATGTTCATTCTATGTAATAACCTTGGAATCGATACATCCACTGCAGTAGTAAGAGGACATAATTACCATAATCATGTTTTGTACTATAGTCTATACACATCATTTACCAACACAAGACCCAAATGAGCATAAAATAGGCTTCCAATTCGTAACCAATTCATTAACCAACTAGCACATATGAGGTGAAAAGAAATACATGTTATGTGTAGTAGAAGAAAATTAGATTTCCCTCTGTTTTGAATGCAAGGGTTTGATTTGTATTATAAACAGTCCAAGGCAAAAACAAAATTAAAGGCATTGTCTTTACAAAGCTATGAAATGCGTGTGGTGTTACCAGGATCAAAGTGACAGAGAATATGCCATTGATCAGGATAGGCCACATATTTTCAGTTTGGCACACTAGCCATCATACCAGGAGGAATTGGATGCCCACACTAAAGTGAAAAACACCAAGGCACAAATCAGTTGCAATCTTTATAACAGGAAATGGTTCCTTATGCACTAATTAATTCGCTGTGAATTGATTTTTAAGTTTTGGGTGAAATATCTTGTTAGAACAAAATCTCAGACATCCAAGGAAGGAATGGTGCAGCATTAGCTCTCCAGCCCGGCGAAGGCGAAAGCTCTTAGGCGGCCCTGCGAATGTTGAGAAACAAGCCTTGGGTTTGTCATCATCGACTATTCCATCCAACATCAACAAAAATTACTCAGAGAGGAAAGCATAGGTCAGAATTTACCGGCTAAATAAATAAAAATATACCGTCGATGATTGTTCCAAAACTTATGAAAAATGAGGGGGTTTATGTAAATCAAAGTGATCATTACCATTGTGAGAAAAAAATATCAATACAAACAGGATGAACAGTCTTTTGTTATCATCGGAGAAAACCAACTAGAAGATAAGAATATCATAGAGAAGCATTATTTAAAAAAGCCAAGGACAAAGGAAAAAAAGGGCAAAATAAGAACAACCCACCAAAGATCACCAAAGAAAAATAAACTTCAGAACAATGTAAAGAAAGGATTATGAGGAAATTGCGCTCAGACAGCCAAGGGATTTGTCTTCAATTGCAAGATCAGAAACTCTAGTCCAATTAAGTTAGCGTCCTCACAGCACAACATTACAAAACGAAGCAAAGAGATCAAAGATGAGAGAAACCTGATGCACAGTCGGCGAAGGCTCTATGATGGAACAAGGCAGCCGAATGCATTATTTATGGGAGGGAATGGGGGAATGAGTGGTTCCCAGGGGAGCTAGGGTGTACTATAATCATGTTTTGTACTATAGTCTATACACATCATTTACCAACATATGACCAAAGTGAGCATAAAATCGTCTTCCAATACGCAACCAATTCATTAACCAACTAGCACATGAGGTGAAAAGAAATCCATGCTATGTCTAGTAGAAGAAAATTAGATTTCCCTCTGTTTTGAATGCAAGGGTTTGATTTAGATTATAAACAGAAGGCAAAAAGAAAATTAAAGGCATTGTCTTTATAAAGCCATGAAATGTGTGTGGTGTTTCCTGGATCAAAGTAACAAAGGATAGGCCATCGATCAGGATAAGCCACATATTTTCAGTTTGGCACACAAGCCATCATACAAAGAGGAATTGGATGCCCACACTGAAGTGAAAAACACTACAAAACAGATGCAATCTCATTGTTTAAACTAGAAACGAAGGCACAAATCAGTTGCAATCTTTATAACAGGAAATGGTTCCTTATGCACTAATTAATTCGCTGTGAATTGATTTTTAAGTTTTGGGTGAAATATCTTGTTAGAACAAAATCTCAGACATCCAAGGAAGGAATGGTGCAGCATTAGCTCTCCAGCCCGGCGAAGGCGAAAGCTCTTAGGCGGCCCTGCGAATGTTGAGAAACAAGCCTTGGGTTTGTCATCATCGACTATTCCATCCAACATCAACAAAAATTACTCAGAGAGGAAAGCATAGGTCAGAATTTACCGGCTAAATAAATAAAAATATACCGTCGATGATTGTTCCAAAACTTATGAAAAACGAGGGGATTTATGTAAATCAAAATGATCATTACCATTGTGAGAAAAAAATATCAATACAAACAGGATGAACAGTCTTTTGTTATCATCGGAGAAAACCAACTAGAAGATAAGAATATCATAGAGAAGCATTATTTAAAAAAGCCAAGGACAAAGGAAAAAAAGGGCAAAATAAGAACAACCCACCAAAGATCACCAAAGAAAAATAAACTTCAGAACAATGTAAAGAAAGGATTATGAGGAAATTGCGCTCAGACAGCCAAGGGATTTGTCTTCAATTGCAAGATCAGAAACTCTAGTCCAATTAAGTTAGCGTCCTCACAGCACAACATTACAAAACGAAGCAAAGAGATCAAAGATGAGAGAAACCTGATGCACAGTCGGCGAAGGCTCTATGATGGAACAAGGCAGCCGAATGCATTATTTATGGGAGGGAATGGGGGAATGAGTGGTTCCGAGGGGAGCTAGGGTGTACTATAATCATGTTTTGTACTATAGTCTATACACATCATTTACCAACATATGACCAAAGTGAGCATAAAATCATCTTCCAATACGCAACCAATTCATTAACCAACTAGCACATGAGGTGAAAAGAAATCCATGCTATGTCTAGTAGAAGAAAATTAGATTTCCCTCTGTTTTGAATGCAAGGGTTTGATTTAGATTATAAACAGAAGGCAAAAAGAAAATTAAAGGCATTGTCTTTATAAAGCCATGAAATGTGTGTGGTGTTTCCTGGATCAAAGTAACAAAGGATAGGCCATCGATCAGGATAAGCCACATATTTTCAGTTTGGCACACAAGCCATCATACAAAGAGGAATTGGATGCCCACACTGAAGTGAAAAACACTACAAAACAGATGCAATCTCATTGTTTAAACTAGAAACGAAGGCACAAATCAGTTGCAATCTTTATAACAGGAAATGGTTCCTTATGCACTAATTAATTCGCTGTGAATTGATTTTTAAGTTTTGGGTGAAATATCTTGTTAGAACAAAATCTCAGACATCCAAGGAAGGAATGGTGCAGCATTAGCTCTCCAGCCCGGCGAAGGCGAAAGCTCTTAGGCGGCCCTGCGAATGTTGAGAAACAAGCCTTGGGTTTGTCATCATCGACTATTCCATCCAACATCAACAAAAATTACTCAGAGAGGAAAGCATAGGTCAGAATTTACTGGCTAAATAAATAAAAATATACCGTCGATGATTGTTCCAAAACTTATGAAAAACAAGGGGGTTTATGTAAATCAAAATGATCATTACCATTGTGAGAAAAAAATATCAATACAAACAGGATGAACAGTCTTTTGTTATCATCGGAGAAAACCAACTAGAAGATAAGAATATCATAGAGAAGCATTATTTAAAAAAGCCAAGGACAAAGGAAAAAAAGGGCAAAATAAGAACAACCCACCAAAGATCACCAAAGAAAAATAAACTTCAGAACAATGTAAAGAAAGGATTATGAGGAAATTGCGCTCAGACAGCCAAGGGATTTGTCTTCAATTGCAAGATCAGAAACTCTAGTCCAATTAAGTTAGCGTCCTCACAGCACAACATTACAAAACGAAGCAAAGAGATCAAAGATGAGAGAAACCTGATGCACAGTCGGCGAAGGCTCTATGATGGAACAAGGCAGCCGAATGCATTATTTATGGGAGGGAATGGGGGAATGAGTGGTTCCCAGGGGAGCTAGGGTGTACTATAATCATGTTTTGTACTATAGTCTATACACATCATTTACCAACATATGACCAAAGTGAGCATAAAATCATCTTCCAATACGCAACCAATTCATTAACCAACTAGCACATGAGGTGAAAAGAAATCCATGCTATGTCTAGTAGAAGAAAATTAGATTTCCCTCTGTTTTGAATGCAAGGGTTTGATTTAGATTATAAACAGAAGGCAAAAAGAAAATCAAAGGCATTGTCTTTATAAAGCCATGAAATGTGTGTGGTGTTTCCTGGATCAAAGTAACAAAGGATAGGCCATCGATCAGGATAAGCCACATATTTTCAGTTTGGCACACAAGCCATCATACAAAGAGGAATTGGATGCCCACACTGAAGTGAAAAACACTACAAAACAGATGCAATCTCATTGTTTAAACTAGAAACGAAGGCACAAATCAGTTGCAATCTTTATAACAGGAAATGGTTCCTTATGCACTAATTAATTCGCTGTGAATTGATTTTTAAGTTTTGGGTGAAATATCTTGTTAGAACAAAATCTCAGACATCCAAGGAAGGAATGGTGCAGCATTAGCTCTCCAGCCCGGCGAAGGCGAAAGCTCTTAGGTGGCCCTGCGAATGTTGAGAAACAAGCCTTGGGTTTGTCATCATCGACTATTCCATCCAACATCAACAAAAATTACTCAGAGAGGAAAGCATAGGTCAGAATTTACCGGCTAAATAAATAAAAATATACCGTCGATGATTGTTCCAAAACTTATGAAAAACGAGGGGGTTTATGTAAATCAAAATGATCATTACCATTGTGAGAAAAAAATATCAATACAAACAGGATGAACAGTCTTTTGTTATCATCGGAGAAAACCAACTAGAAGATAAGAATATCATAGAGAAGCATTATTTAAAAAAGCCAAGGACAAAGGAAAAAAAGGGCAAAATAAGAACAACCCACCAAAGATCACCAAAGAAAAATAAACTTCAGAACAATGTAAAGAAAGGATTATGAGGAAATTGCGCTCAGACAGCCAAGGGATTTGTCTTCAATTGCAAGATCAGAAACTCTAGTCCAATTAAGTTAGCGTCCTCACAGCACAACATTACAAAACGAAGCAAAGAGATCAAAGATGAGAGAAACCTGATGCACAGTCGGCGAAGGCTCTATGATGGAACAAGGCAGCCGAATGCATTATTTATGGGAGGGAATGGGGGAATGAGTGGTTCCCAGGGGAGCTAGGGTGTACTATAATCATGTTTTGTACTATAGTCTATACACATCATTTACCAACATATGACCAAAGTGAGCATAAAATCATCTTCCAATACGCAACCAATTCATTAACCAACTAGCACATGAGGTGAAAAGAAATCCATGCTATGTCTAGTAGAAGAAAATTAGATTTCCCTCTGTTTTGAATGCAAGGGTTTGATTTAGATTATAAACAGAAGGCAAAAAGAAAATCAAAGGCATTGTCTTTATAAAGCCATGAAATGTGTGTGGTGTTTCCTGGATCAAAGTAACAAAGGATAGGCCATCGATCAGGATAAGCCACATATTTTCAGTTTGGCACACAAGCCATCATACAAAGAGGAATTGGATGCCCACACTGAAGTGAAAAACACTACAAAACAGATGCAATCTCATTGTTTAAACTAGAAACGAAGGCACAAATCAGTTGCAATCTTTATAACAGGAAATGGTTCCTTATGCACTAATTAATTCGCTGTGAATTGATTTTTAAGTTTTGGGTGAAATATCTTGTTAGAACAAAATCGCAGACATCCAAGGAAGGAATGGTGCAGCGTTAGCTCTCCAGCCCGGCGGAGGCGAAAGCTCTTAGGCCAGAGAAGGTAAGAACATCATAGAGAAGCATTGCTTAAAAACACCAAGGACTGAGGAAAAAAACGGCACAAGAACAATGTAAACAAAGGATCATGTGGAAATTGTGCTCAAACAAGGGGATCTGTCTTCAACTGCAAGATCAGAAACTCTAATCCAAATGAGTGAGTGACCTCCCAGCACAACATTAGAAAACGATGCAAATAGATCAAAGAAGGATGAGAAAATACCTGATGAGGCGGCGGCGAAGGCTCTGCGATGGAATGGGGCGGCCGCCTGCGTTCTTTATAGAAGGGAAGAGGGGAGAGCGGGGTGTGCAGGGGAGTTACGGTTAGGGTTTACGGGTTTTTGTCTATTCGGATTCCATTATGCGTAGACGGATCTGTTTTCAATTTCTACTATTTTCACCTGCAGGGGGCCGGTGCCGGGGCCGTGCATTTCGTAGGTAAGGTGAAGAGATTTTTTTTTAGTTGAAATTAGTATTGTATTTATTTGTTTAATCTATCAATCATAAGATAATATGAAATGATCATTGCAAGGATTTTAACTTCTTTGGGATAGTCGCTATAATTTTCGTATGCTAAAGCTTGATGAAGGAAACATGCAGCATTAGCTCTCAAACTCGATGAAGGCGAGAGCTCTTAGGAGGCCCTGCGAATGTTGAGAACAAGCCTTAGGTTTGTCATCATCGATTATTCCATCCCACATCAACAAAAATTACACAGAGAGGAAAGCATAGGCCAGAATTTACCGGCTAAATAAATACAAATATATCGTCGATGATTGTTCCAAAACCTATCAAAAATTCAAGGAACCAAATAGTTTACAGATATAATCTAGGGGGTTTCTGTAAATCAAAATGATCATTACCATTGTGAGGAAAAAATATCTAGATAAACAAGGTGAACGGTCTTTAGTTATCATCGGAGAAAACCAACTAGAAGGTAAGAACATCATAGAGAAGCGTTACTTTAAAACACCAAGGACTGAGGAAAAGAAGGGCAAAAGAACAATGTAAACAAAGGATAATGTGGAAATTGTGCTCAAACAAGGGATCTGTCTTCAACTGCATGACCAGAAGCTCTAATCCAAATGAGTTAGGACCCTCCCAGCACAACATTAGAAAACGAAGCAAAGAGATCAAAGAAGGATGAGAAAAAACCTGATGCGCCGGTGGCGAAGGCACTGCAACGGAACGAGGCGAATGCCTGCGTTATTTATAGAAGGGAAGAGGGGAGAGCGGGGTGTGCAGGGAAGCTAGGGTCAGGGTTTACGGGGTTTTCTCCATTCGGATTTTATTTTCTATAAACATATCTATTTTCAATTTTTTCTTTTTTCTTTTTTTTTCCTAGGGTTAGGGTCTACGGGGTTTTCTCCATTCGGATTCGGCCACGGAACGCTATGGGCGGGATTATCTCGAAAGCCAGGGTTCAGGGGGTTGTGATCAGAGACTCGTCATGATCTCTAATTTCCCCTAATTAACTAGTCTTCCTAGTTAATTAGCTAAGGATACGAATATATAAGGGTTAATTATAAAATAAGGGATACGTAGTAAAGGACCTTAAAATAAGTTAAAAATGATACTTTATCATTCAATTAATATTATTAGTAATCTAATTAATAATTGGACTCGAAATTTTATTAGCCATTCCCTTAATTAATAAGTTAGGTAACTTAAACATAATGTATACATAAGTATATAATAACTTAAGTAACTTTACTTAATTTAATAAATTAACTTAAGAAGGTCAAAAACGTAAATTCAAGGTGAAAATATAATAATTACCTTATTTATAATCATATATAAAACGTTGAAAAAAATCTAAGTTAAAATAAACCATCAAAACCTGGGTTTACATTTAGGTCCTTACCATTCATTGCAATCGGGTCCTTAATTTTCATATAGGTCCTTAGGTTTCATCTCACCTAGGTCCCTATCTTCTTTTTCTTCTTCTTCTTCTTCAGCCGGTTGAAGAGCTGACGACGGAGGGTGACTCCACCGCTCGATCACCGCCCTGCCGACATCATTCTTCCTTCTCCAAGCTCTTGGAGCTCGCGCTCACCATCCCATCTTCATCCATCGGTCTGGATTACTCTGAAATCCTAATTTTTGGTGGGAGTTAACCTCACCGTCGTAGGAGACGATGCCGGAGGTTAACCTCCCCAAGCTTCTTCTTCGTCCAGACTTCGCCACCTTCTTCGTCACCATTCACTATAAATACCCCCTCACTCCCTCGATTTCTCTTAAGTTGGCTCCCTTCCCTCTTCTAACACTGAGCCGACCCAATAGGCTATTCGTCTGCAACTCCGGCGATCTTCCACACCAATCTCTGACTTCTTCCCTCCATCCTGATTAGTTGAGGAGCTTCGCCGAGGTCAGCCACGTCTCTAAAAAAAGGCGACGACCAAGGAGATCCTCTGCTCCATCCGAATTCGCCCGCCGGGGATTCTTCTTATTCCCTCTGATTTCGTCCTCCGTCATGAGCCGTCGACGGAATCCCTTTGACCCCTTCGTCCAGGTAATAGTAGGTAGGAGTAGGAGTAGTTTAGGTAGTTACTTAGTTAGCTAGCTTAGCTTGATTGCAGATTCCAGACTTCATCTTCTTCGACTCCGGCAAGTTCCTTGAGCTTGCTGGAGACCTGATTTTGTCTTTTTAAGCCATTGTCCACCTTCTTCTATCACGTACGATCATTTCTAATCCATTAAAACATAAATTTTATCACTGTTTCGCCTAATTCACCTTCACCTTCAACAGAGACTGTCGCTGTCCATGGCGACAGTAACTGAGCTTAGATCCACCTCCATAGGGTCCTCCACCACCTATTCACAATCTAAGGATCCTAATTATCACTTCAATTTGTATAATTACCACCTATAACTTAAACGCCTAAATCTATTTAAGCTCCTGAGCTCGCTGTCAATGGCGGCTCAGGAGTAGTTGAAATCTTAAATTAATTATATATTTATGATGGCAAATTAATTTTGACTGGTCTTAACCACTCAATTGAGTGGGAAAACAAGTCCCAAGCTTCAACTAACTCAGATTCTTTAGAAATGGAATTCACTGTTAAATCTTAAATTTAATGATCAAATGAAGAATTTAACGAGTTCCTGAGGTTTCTTGCAACCTCAGGATCCTTTTCAGATTGAAAATGGCACAGATTTACCTTTCTGTACACAATTTGTATTTTTCCGGGCTCACCGGAGCTCCGGCGAGGGATTTTTTGAGTTTCAGCGTTTAGAACTTGTTGAAAAGCTCCAGATTGACATGATATTGATTACTGAGTAGTTCGAGGTCTTTAATTTGGGATTTTAACATCTGGAGCTACACATTAGTCTTCATCTTCTCCAACTCCGGCGGAGTTGGGGAAGTCTGACAGAAGGATTAAAGATGCATTTGATAGATCTAGAAGCTTCGGTGCAATGCAGTGAAGCTAATTTTACCCTCAAATTAGTGTAACAAACCCCTGATTACTCTGACGAACAGACCACATTTTTAGTTCAGGCGACGAGACTGAAGCTTTAGATTCTTAGGTCCAAACATTCGTCTCAGGGGTTGAGCAAGTTCCTGGGGTTGATAAGATGCTAATGCAGGTTTTAATATCTTGAGAAGAGGCTTAGATCAGAAAGTCAAAACTTGAGGCCTTATAGTCAAACTCGAGTTTGATACTTTGATTTTGAGCTGAATCTGTTGATTCGAGAAGACTGAATTATTTCTGAGATTCTGTTAAACGATTTTAGGGTGAATTAAATGAGCTCAGATGAGTGATTTGGTTGGAATTCAAACCTGCCAGTTTGGGTTGTTTTTGAACCCAAACTGTTGGCAGTGTCACTTGGATGAAATTTGAAGTTGAATTCTGCCCAGTTTAGTTAGTTTTACTCCTTAGAATGTGTTTAAATTGATTGGATATGATCTTAGCTGTCTGTTACATCTTTTTCAAGTTTAAAATCCGTTCCGTGAGCTTACAGTGAAGCTTTGAGCTTCCCTGTGCTTCCTGAAGCTTCAAGAGCTTCAAATCCACACAAGCATATGCGGAATCCCTTGCAGAACATATTCTGACACTTAGCTAAGTTGGAAAAGCTATCCTGTAAATTCTGTAACATTAATTTCACTTTCCAGGCATATTAAACCCGTAGAAACCCCCTGCATTCTCTCTTCAAATCGAAGAGGAAAACATCCCCTTAACCTAAAATTGATTGCACAATATTGTAGAGCTAGCTTAGAGCTCTCCATCAAGCCTTGTTTCGTTTGATTTGGAGCTGTGAGTAGGGAGAAACCTTCACTTGAAGTCGGGTCTGGAGGGGGAGAAGAAAGTCCGACATCGGAAGATTCGGAGAGTCTGCCATAGTATAAAAGGTATTTGTTGCACAGGCCGATTAGTCGTCAGCGCTCGGCGCGAAAACAAAACATCTGATCATCTAGTAAAAGCGTGCGTGGCAGGGTGCGTGGGCGCCGGATTGGGCGTGTGCGCTTGTGCTCTCAATTTGGGGTGGAAGGGGGACCGTATGTGGCCTTAAGGGGGCCCTTCGAAGGTACGTCGCTCTTCCATTTCCACAAGCTCAGGGAAGAGAAGACATTGGGCGAGGAACGAGTAGGGTTTGGTCCCACCCTCAACGTGTGAGGGTGCTGTGTATCCTCGAAAGGACCTCGCCGCAATTTTGTACCCAACTTTTTCTTCGAGAAGCAAATTAACCCAGTTCAGTGGAGAAGAAGGAAGAGAGCATGGAGGAGCTGAGAAGGCCAAGGACGCAGATACTGGAGATGCCAAGGGAATAAGAAAGGAAGATCGACAGAAAGAGAGAGGAAAGGTTGGAGGAACGAGGAATACAATTGATTTCTCTTGTTATATTTTAATTTCTTTTTGCTCTTGATTGTTGTATCAAGGCTGAGATGGGGAGGGTCGGATTTGGCTCGAGGGGGGGCAAAAATACGAAGTTCCCCTCAAAAGGAACGAACATTAGGCGAGGACCGAGTAGGGTTTGGTCCCACCCTTAACATGAGGGTGCTGTGTATCCTCGAAAGGACCTCCCCGCAAATCTCTCGTTGAGAAGCAAATTAACCCAGTTCAGTGGAGAAGAAAGAAGAGAAGCAAATTAGCCCAGTTCAAATGTGCGTCGTGTTTACAGGATCAGAGTGACACAACATGAGACATCAATCAGCATATGCCACATACTTTGAGTTTGGCACGCTAAACATTGTACGAAGAGGAAAAGGACCTCGCCGCAATTCTGTACCCAACTTTTCCTTCGAGAAGCAAATTAACCCAGTTCAGTGGAGAAGAAGGAAGAGAGCATGAAGGAGCTGAGAAGGCCAAGGACGCAGATACTGGAGATGCCAAGGGAATAAGAAAGGAAGATCGACAGAAAGAGAGAGGAAAGGTTGGAGGAACGAGGAATACAATTGATTTCTCTTGTTATATTTTAATTTCTTTTTGCTCTTGATTGTTGTATCAAGGCTGAGAGGGGGAGGGTCGGATTTGGCTCGAGGGGGGGCAAAAATACGAAGTTCCCCTCAAAAGGAACGAACATTAGGCGAGGACCGAGTAGGGTTTGGTCCCACCCTTAACATGAGGGTGCTGTGTATCCTCGAAAGGACCTCCCCGCAAATCTCTCGTTGAGAAGCAAATTAACCCAGTTCAGTGGAGAAGAAAGAAGAGAAGCAAATTAGCCCAGTTCAAATGTGCGTCGTGTTTACAGGATCAGAGTGACACAACATGAGACATCAATCAGCATATGCCACATACTTTGAGTTTGGCACGCTAAACATTGTACGAAGAGGAATTGGTAATGGGCGCAATTCTGTACCCAACTTTTTCTTCGAGAAGCAAATTAACCCAGTTCAGTGGAGAAGAAGGAAGAGAGCATGAAGGAGCTGAGAAGGCCAAGGACGCAGATACTGGAGATGCCAAGGGAATAAGAAAGGAAGATCGACAGAAAGAGAGAGGAAAGGTTGGAGGAACGAGGAATACAATTGATTTCTCTTGTTATATTTTAATTTCTTTTTGCTCTTGATTGTTGTATCAAGGCTGAGAGGGGGAGGGTCGGATTTGGCTCGAGGGGGGGGCAAAAATACGAAGTTCCCCTCAAAAGGAACGAACATTAGGCGAGGACCGAGTGGGGTTTGGTCCCACCCTTAACATGAGGGTGCTGTGTATCCTCGAAAGGACCTCCCCGCAAATCTCTCGTTGAGAAGCAAATTAACCCAGTTCAGTGGAGAAGAAAGAAGAGAAGCAAATTAGCCCAGTTCAAATGTGCGTCGTGTTTACAGGATCAGAGTGACACAACATGAGACATCAATCAGCATATGCCACATACTTTGAGTTTGGCACACTAAACATTGTACGAAGAGGAATTGGTAATGGGCGCTTCAATACTAGAGTAAAAATGAACAAAAAAACAGATGCAATCTCATTGTTTAAACAAGTGGTGCTTTATGCAGTAATTAATTCTATGTGAATTGATTTTTAAGTTTTGGGTGAAATATCTTGTTAGAACAAAATCTCAAAAATCTAAGGAAGGAAACGTGCAGCATTAGCTCTCAAGCCTGGCGAAGGCGTGACCTCTTAGGCGGCCCTGCAAATGTTGAGAAACAAGCCTTGGGTTTGTCATCGTTGACTACTCCATGCAACATCAAATAAAGAAAGAGAGAGGAAAGCATAGGCCAAAATTTACCGGTTAAATAAATAAATAATATATCATCTAGGATTGTTCCAAAACTTATCAAAAATTAAAGATATAATTTAGAGAGCGGTATAAAACAAAATGATCATTACCATCGTGAGAAAAAACTAACAACTCTTTAGTTATCTTCGAAGAAAAACGACTAGAAGATAAGAACTTCGTAGAGAAGCATTACTTGAAAAAACCAAGGAGGAAAAGGAAAAAGGGCAAAAGAAGAACAACCCACCAAAGATCACCAAAGAAAAACAAACTTCAGAACAATGTAAAGAAAGGATTATGTGAAAATTTTGTGCTCAGACAGCCAAGGGATTTGTCCTCAACTACAAGATCAGAAACCCTAGTCCAATTAAGTTAGCATCCTCACAGTATAGCATTACAAAACGAAGCAAAGAGATCAAAGAAGGATGAGGAAAAACCTGACGTGCAGGCGGTAAAGCGGCTACGATGGAACGGGGATGATGCATGGGTTATTCATTGAAGCGAACAGGGGAGAGTGGGGTGTGCAGGGGAGCGGGTTAGGGTTTATTGGGTTTTTGCTAATTGGATTCTAACTTGTGTAAACGGAACTATTTTCAAACTTTTCTTTTCCTTCACTTTAGTGAGATTTATGTACAAAATATGTGAGATTTGTTACCTCTACCAATGAAATTAAAAATTACGTTATTTTCTTGAAAAGAAGATGTTTTTTCATTGCAACCTTATAACATACATAGAGTTGTTGACTAAATCTAAAGACCATAAAGGTTTGAATGAATCCAGCCAAGTTGTGGGCCTTGGAAACATCAATCCTAGGGACTTTAAACAAAGAAAAAATTTGGAACAGCCAGGAGGGATTGACAAGAAATAATTGCATGCAATGACCTCCAAGGAGGTTGTAACTATTTCATTATTTAACTCACAAGTCCAACGGCATCGCTCAGGATGCAACCTATGTTGACAGCCAAGTTCAAGGCAAGCAGTAAACCTTGATAAATAGCAAGAACTTCAACTTCATTTGAGTTACAAGTAGTGACAATTTCAACTTTACAAGCAAGAATTTCCTTGTCATTCACCATAACTGAGGCCGAATAGGATCGATGTTTATAAACTGTAGCATCAACAACAATTTGAAATCCCATAGAAGAAAAGAAGTTGTTGTTAATCTAATCAGATTAGAACATGGCAACCGATCCTAAAAAGGGAATAGCAACTGCGAATCCGTATAGCGTACGCACATAGCACATGCCTTCGAGCAGATTCAATAAGATTAATTGGTATAGCCATAAAACGTGGATGACATAATATGGCAACAAGTTTTCCATTTCAAGCATAGGAAAATTTCCAGAAATCCACAAGCATTTCTCGAAGCATGTTCCCTGTAAATTATGTACTGTAACGCTGAAATAGAACCAAACAGCAAGAGCAACCCGATAGGAAAAAAAGATATGATCCAAGTCCTTTAAAAGACCACCACAAAGATTACTTAATGGTTCAATAGCAAGAATTCTTCAAGCTAGAAGGGCGCACGTTGGTATAACATCAGTGCAGGCCTTCCAAAGAAAACATCTTGTGTGAGGGGCCAGAAACTTTAAGGGCCAAATCCCTTTTGCAATCAAATACAATGACTTGAGAGTGAATTTTATCCCTTCCAGGAGCAAATAAGCAAGAATTGATAGGCTGATCTATTAAACATTATCAACTATTTGTCCTCTGATTAGAGGCAATGAGTCTTAATAAAATAATTTTAATTCTTCTAGCCACAAGCTCACATTATTTAAACAAAAAAACTAAAATCGTAGCCAGCCAAAGTCAAGAAGCATTTGTTTTCTGGTTGAGTTCAAATTGGTATTGTATTCTTTTATTGAATCAATTAATCACAAGATTGTTGTTATAGCAATAAACAAGTAAAGATGGTCATGGAAGGTGAACCACTGGTGGATACAATAGTGTTTCATTTGAAACTCGTATTAGTCATTTAATGAGGTGTTAGAATTTTTTTTTGACAACTTTGACATCCATGTCTTTAAAAACATATTTAATCATATCAATGTCCCTGTATACTTTATTATTACATACACATTCGTTTGTACTCTAAGGTTAAGGCTTATTAGATTCAAAAGAATATTTCTTCAGGTATCCCAAATATTCATTAACAACTATTGAAGTTAACAACAAAAAAAACTTTAAAACTCACATCAATACCCCTATCTATATTTTAAAGGCATAAATCAGTTGCAATCTTTATAACAAGAAATGGTTCCTTATGCACTAATTAATTCGCTGTGAATTTATTTTTAAGTTTTGGGTGAAATATCTTGTTAGAACAAAATCTCAGACATCCAAGGAAGGAATGGTGCAGCATTAGCTCTCAAGCTCGGCGAAGGCGAAAGCTCTTAGGCGACCCTACGAATGTTGAGAAACAAGCCTTGGGTTTGTCATCATTGACTATTCCATTCAACATCAACAAAAATTACACAGAGAGGAAGGCATAGGCCAGAATTTACCGATTAAATAAATAAATATATATCGTCGATGATTGTTCCAAAACTTATGAAAAACTAGGGGGTTTCTGTAAATCAAAATGATCATTACCATTGTGAGAAAAAAATATTAATATAAACAGGATGAACAGTCTTTTGTTATCATCGGAGAAAACCAACTAGAAGATAACAATATCATAGAGAAGCATTACTTAAAAAAGCCAAGGACAAAGGAAAAGAAGGGCAAAATAAGAACAACCCACGAAATATCACCAAAGAAAAATAAACTTCAGAACAATGTAAAGAAAGGATTACGTGGAAATTGTGCTCAGACAGACGAGAGATTTGTGTTCAATTGCAAAATCAGAAATTCTAGTCCAATTAAGTTAGCGTCCTCACGGCACAACATTACATAACGCAGCAAAGAGATCAAAGATGAGAAAAAAATGATGCACAGTCGGCGAAGGCTCTATGATGGAACGAGGCAGCCGAGTGCCTTATTTATAGAAGGGAATAGGGGAATTAGTGGTGCCCAGGGGAGCTAGGGTGTACTATAATCATGTTTTGTACTATAGTCTATACACATCATTTACCAACATATCACCAAAGTGAGCATAAAATTGGCTTCCAATACGCAACCAATTCATTAACCAACTAGCACGTGAGGTGAAACGAAATCCATGTTATGTCTAGTAGAAGAAAATTAGATTTCCCTCTGTTTTGAATGCAAGGGTTTGATTTGGATTATAAACAGAAGGCAAAAAGAAAATTAAAGGCATTGTCGTTATAAAGCCATGAAATGTGTGTGGTGCTTTCAGGATCAAAGTAACAAAGGATATGCCATCGATCAGGATAAGCACATATTTTCAGTTTGGCACACAAGCCATCATACAAAGAGGAATTGGATGCCCACACTGAAGTGAAAAACACTACAAAACAGATGCAATCTCATTGTTTAAACTAGAAACGAAGGCACAAATCAGTTGCAAGTTTTATAACAAGAAATGGTGCCTTATGCACTAATTAATTTGCAGTGAATTGATTTTTAAGTTTTAGGTGAAATATCTTGTTAGAACAAAATCTCAGACATCCAAGGAATGGTGCAGCATTAGCTCTCAAGCCCGGCGACGGTGAAAGCTCTTAGGTGGCCTTGCGAATGTTGAGAAACAAGCCTTGGGTTTGTCATCATCGACTATTCCATCCAACATCAACAAAAATTACACAGAGAGGAAAGCATAGACCAGAATTTACCGGCTAAATAAATACAAATATATCGTCGATGATTGTTCCAAAACTTATCAAAAATTCAAGGAACCAAATAGTTTACAGATATAATCTAGGGGGTTTCTGTAAATCAAAATGATCATTACCATTGTGAGAAAAAACTATCTATATAAACAGGTTGAACGGTCTTTAGTTATCATCGGAGAAAACCAACTAGAAGGTAAGAATATCATAGAGAAGCATTACTTAAAAACACCAAGGACTGAGGAAAAAAAGGGCAAAAGAACAATGTAAACAAAGGATCATGTGGAAATTGTGCTCAAACATGGGGATCCGTCTTCAACTGCAAGATCAGAAACTCTAATCCAAATGAGTGAGGGACCTCCCAGCACAACATTAGAAAACGAAGCAAAGAGATCAAAGAAGGATGAGAAAAAACCTGAAACGTCGGCGGCGAAGGCTCTGCGATGGAATGGGGCGGACGCCTGCGTTATTTATAGAAGGGAAGAGGGGAGAGCGGGGTGTGCAGGGGAGTTAGGGTTAGGGTTTACGGGGTTTTCTCTATTCGGATTCTATTCTGTATAAACGGATCTATTTTCAATCTCTACTTTTTTTCCTGCAGGTGGCTAGGGCCGTGTGTTTCGTAGGTAAGGTGAAGTGATTTTTTCTTAGTTCAAATTAGTATTGTATTTATTTGTTTAATCTATCAATCATGAGATAATAGATATGATAATATGAAACAACCTTAAGAATCATCGCAAGGATTTTGACTTCTTTGGAATAGTCGCTACAATTTTCGTGTACTAAAGAGAACACTTGAGGGACGTTTTAGGGGTTGACTACAATTTCTACGTGTTAATTATAATGTGTAGTGACCTCGGGAAGGTTTTCCTAAGTTTTAGGGATTTTCTCATAAATTCTACACACTTGGGGACCCACGTAGGGACCCATACGAATTTTTTCCACTCGTGTACACTTATTCCACCCCTATGTTCCTTAAGTTAGGGATCCCTTTGGAAATCATGAAACTATGGGGCTTTAATCATATTTTACCTGGCCCCACATAATCAATCTAAACCCTAAACCCCAACACTACAAATACCTTTCCCACCTCGAACACCACACCCCACCTCGAAAGCCACGCCACCCCATCAGCGCCACCACCACCTTCCCTTCTCTCCACTGCCGAGAGCGAGAGATACAGAGAGAGAGAGGGGAATGAGTGAAAGGGGGAGGAGGGTGCTATTGTGTACTCTCCTCACACAACGCACCCAAGTTCGAGCATGGGCTCACATAACTCACGAGGTAGCGCAAGTGCATGAGTCAAGGCTAGCGGCAGGCATGAGGAGGGGTGCTAGTCGAGGCGAGCGCGAGCTCGCAACACTCATGAGGCAGTGCAGGAGCATGGGAGGGGGTGCATTCCCAACCTGCGATCACGTGCACACGATCAGTGGGAGGAGTGGGGTGCAAATCCGGGCATGCCACGTGGCAACCCCACGCGGTAATTAATTCTATGTGAATTGATTTTTAAGGTTTGGGTGAAATATCCTGTTAGAACAAAATCTCAGAAATCCAAGGAAGGAAATGTGAAGCATTAGCTCTCAAGCCCGATGAAGGCGAGAGCTCTTAGGCAGCCCTGCGAATGTTGAGAAACAAGCCTTAGGTTTGTTATCATCGATTATTCCATCCAACATCAACAAAAATTACACAGAGAAGAAAGCATAGGCCAGAATTTTTTGGCTAAATAAATACAAATATATCGTCGATGATTGTTCCAAAACTTATCAAAAATTCAAGGAACCAAATAGTTTACAGATATAATCTAGGGGTTTCTGTAAATCAAAATGATCATTACCATTGTGAGAAAAAAATATCTATAAAAACAGGATGAACGGTCTTTAGTGATTATCGGAGAAAACCAACTAGAAGGTAAGAATATCATAGAGAAGCATTACTTAAAAAAGACAAGGACGAAGGAAAAAATGGGCAAAATAACAATGTAAAGAAAGGATTATGTGGAAATTGTGCTCAAACAAGGGATCTATCTTCAACTACAAGATCAGAAACTCTAATCCAAATGAGTTAGGACCCTCCCAGCATAACATTAGAAAACGAAGTAAAGAGATCGAAGAAGGATGAGGAAAAACCTGATGCGTTGGCGGTGAAGGCACTGCGGTGGAATGGGGTGGATGCCTGCGTTATTTATAGAAGGGAAGAAGAGAGAGCGGGGTGTGCAGGGAAGCTAGGGTTTGGGTTTACGGGTTTTCTCCATTCGGATTTTATTTTCTATAAACAAATCTATTTTCAATTTTTTCTTTTTTCTTTTTTTCCTGCAGGGGAATAGGGCCGTGTTTTCCATAGGTTTGTCACACCTAGGAACCAAATTAGTGAATTACGTAATCCAAACACAATAACTAAAGTTACACTCGGGCAAGGTGAAGAGATTTTTCTTAGTTTAAATTAGTATTGTATTTATTTGTTGAATTCTTCAATCATGAGATAGTAGATATATATGATAACATGAAATGATCCCAAGGATCATTGCAAGAATTTTGAATTCTTCAAGATGGTCCCTGCAATTTTCGTGTGCTGAAGTGAACACCCAAGAGATGTTCTAAGGGGTTGATTGAAATTTCTTCTTTTTTTTTTTGAGTCCAAAGAGAACTTTTCTGAAAAAGAGGATTGGTAATATAACCAAATTAGGGTTTCAATATTAGGGTTTTTGGAGTGCTAGGCACACAGACCTGGTTAAAAGGAAATAAACCCTCTCGCATCAGTGTGCTACCCAAGCCCTTGATTGAAGAGATCTAAACAAGACAAACCCTAAAAATTGAGCTCTAAAATCACTTGAATCTTAAAATCTTGGACCTAATAAACGGGGAGTCAAATCAGGGTGGTCTCTAGGTCCCAAGCCTAGAATCATTCTGCCATCTTTAGGAAAAGTCGGGTGAAGTTGACCCCTTGGGTCAACCAACCTCCAAATTATGTCACAACATCAAAACATCTAAAGTTCAAGTGAAAACCCTAAAGCACCTTTGAAATAAAAATGGTAGACTTAAGAGGTCAAGGTCCCCATTCTGGTCTGGCTGGAATCTCAGTGACAAGAGGGGTCAGATGGGAGAAACCATGTAACCCGTGGGGATGCTCTACCGTGTAGGGGTCTTTGCGGGACTCTCCCTCTCTGGCTGCCCAGGTAATTTTCAGGTGGATGACCTTCTGATCCGGGGGTATCATCAGCCTCGAACCTCCATTTTTGCACCTAGTTGGACCAACTAGGCTCTTAATCAAGGTACTTGTTTTACAAAATTTCGCTGAGTTGACCACTCCTCCACCCCATGTTCCTCTCGGCTGAAAGCATTGAATTTAGCGCTTAACGGGAGGCAACCTGTCATTCCAAAAATAGAGACCCGTCTGATTATCCGTCTGTACTCCACATCCATTGCACCTTGAGTTCAACCTTAGACAGTTGATCCCACCTCTGGTACACGTACCAAAGCTTGAAATCATCCGCATCAGTCACTTCCCAACCCATTCACCCACCCGATGTATCCTGTTCTAAGTCCCTGGCCTCAACACTATTTCACACCCTCCATTTACAATGAGGATATTGCAAAATTTAGTCATGGAGGGGTGGTAAAATGCGTACATACAAAGTCAAGAAAAGTCAGAAGGATTCTCACAAAAACATTCACATATGTCAAAAACACAAAAAAATTGAAAAATTATGAGAAAGAGCAAAAAAATGGAGGGAGGAAATTTTGTGAGCCACATTATCATGAGGAGGAAAAGAGCAAAATGACAAAAGGAGCACAAAATGAAAGAGAAAAAGAGATAGTCATTAGTAAGAGATTAAAGAATTAACCGAAGTTCTAGACCACATCAAGAAAAGAGAAAAATGAAAGAAAAGTGCTAAGGAGACACAAAAAGAGATTAGCAGGAACGTTGATCTTAGGCCTTCTGGGCTAGACTCCTAGGCTTAAAAATTCACGTACCCGCTAAGATCTGGATAATCCTCAAGAGGTTGGGGAAAATGTGAAGCTTAAGTATTAGGTCTAAGGCTTAGGGAGTATTCGACCTCGTTAACTGACTTTTGGTTTGCGGGATTCGGTAACCTAAGAACCCCAATCCACACACAGTCTGGTTCAGTACGCATAACTATCAAATCACACAAAAGCATTTTAATCCTCTGAAAAAGTTGCCTAGATTAGGAGCGGCTGATCAACACAAGTTGATTTGGACGAGCTTCCGGTGTGGAGAGGTGGGAAATTCCCCTCGAAGATGCGTAACAACATATCGTCTCCTTGGTGCTTGTCTCTTAGGATATTTAAAAATCCTACCAAGGGCATGAAAGCACTTTGCTGGCTCAGATACCATGGGCGGCATTATCACGAAATTTAAGATTGCCAAGGTCTGGATTCAACACGGAATGCCATGGGCGGGGATTATCTCGAAATCTCAAAAGCCAAGGTTCTGGGGGTTGTGATGAGAGACTCATCATGATCTCTAATTACCTCTAATTAACTAGTCTTCCTAGTTAATTAGCTAAGGATATGAATATATAAGGGTTAATTATAAAATAAGGGAAATATAGTAAAGGACCTTAAAATAAGTGAAAAATGATATTTTATCATTCAATTAATATTATTAGTAATCTAATTAATAATTGGAATCAAAATTTTATTAGCCATTCCCTTAATTAATAACTTAAGTAACTTAAACATAATGTATACATAGTATATAATAACTTAAGTAACTTTACTTAATTTAATAAATTAACTTAAAATGGTCGAAAATGTAAATTCAAGGTAAAAACATAATAATTACCTTATTTATAATCATATATAAAAAGTTGAAAAAAATCTAAGTTAAAATAAACCTTCCAAACCTAGGTGTACATTTAGGTCCTTACTATTCATTGCAATCAGGTCCTTAATTTTCACATAGGTCCTTAGGTTTCCTAGGTCCCTGTCTTCTTCTTTTTCTTCTTCTTCTTCTTCAGCCAATTGAACGGCTGACGACGGAGGGTGACTCCACCGCTCGATCACCGCCCTGCCGACATCATTCTTCCTTCTCCAAGCTCTTGGAGCTTGCGTTCACCATCCCATCTTCATCCATCAGTCTGGATTACTCTGAAATCCTAATTTTTGGTGGGAGTTAACCTCACTTTCGTCAGAGACGATGCCGGAGGATAACCTCCCCAGGCTTCTTCGTCGTCCAGACTTCGCCACCTTCTTCGTCACCATTCACTATAAATACCCCCTCACTCCCTCGATTTCTCTTAAGTTGGCTCCCTTCCCTCTTCTAACACCAAGCCGACCCAATAGGCTATTCGTCTATAACTCCAGCACACCATTCTCCGACTTCTTCTGTCCATCTTGATTAGCTGAGGAGCTTCGCCGAGGTCAGCCACTGTTACGAACGCGCAGCTTCAGACGTCTTTTAAGACGTCTGGGATTCAATTTTTTTGTGGCACGCGCGGTTTCGTCTGCGCGCAGAGCTGCGAACACACCCCCTCTCTTTTTCCCTCTCCCACCTGCGGGCGCAGGCTGCGCCCCCCTCTCTCTCTCTCTCTTTCTCTCCCCGTGTGGCTTTAAAAAGCCTCTCCCTCACTCTCACCCCCTCAACCCTCCTTCGTTTTCCAGCCGGTGCGCGAGTGCGAGCGCGAGTGAGCGGCAGCAGCGACAGCCGCGGTGAGTGCGGGAGGAGGTGCTGCGCGAGGGAGGAGGCGCTCGGCCGTGAGGGCGAGCTTGCCGGGGCTGCTAGAGCCAGCCGGCGGGGGGAGCAGCAGACGCGGGGTGACGCGGGAGCCCTGCTGCAGCTCGAGCAGCAGGAGGACGAGGTGCAGCGCGGCCGTGCGTCGCGGACGGAGGGCGAGTCGCGCCTTGATTCTGGAAAATTTTCCAGAATCAAACGTCTGGGCTTCAACCCAGACGACGGGGAGGACGTCTCGAGAACTGTCCAGACGTCCGAAAGGTGAGTTATTTCCGTCCTTCTTCCTTTTCTTTGACCGTCCGTACTGAGAGAGAGGAATGGGTACACGCAGGTTCTGAGATTCGCCATCCAACGCGAATCAGACATCTGGCTGCAGTGCCAGACGACGGGAACGACTTCCAGACGTCCGGGGTGACCATCGGACGTCTGCGAACTAGGCCAGATGCCCCCGTAGGCTTCTGGACGTCTGAGAGACTACGCAGGACAAGGTACCATCTGATCCCCATTTTTAAGACGTCTGGAAGAAGTTCCAGACGTCTGATTTTGCACTGTTTCGTCGTTTTCGACCCGTTTAGGGCCCGTTCGGAGTTCGTTTTCCGCGTTTCGAGTTGCGTCCTTTTCGGAATAAAATCCTCTACCCGTCTACAGTAGTTATATACTGTTTTGAGAAACTCCTTATGTTTTATCCTTGTGAAAGGACCCTGTTCCGTTGCATTCTCGGGTGTTGCAGAGGCACGTGGGATTCCCGACCACGCCCCCAGTATGCCTGTTGTAACCGGTAGAGTGGCTTTTAAGTTTATTAGTATAATCTGTTAAATTATGGAACCATAAATAGAACCTAGGACATTGCATGAATCCTAGGAATGAGAAACAAGAATGAATGGTAGATCCTAGGGTGTTGCTTGAATCCTAGGCTGGAAAACTAGATTGTATGATAGATCCTAGGGTATGGTATGAATCCTAGGACGGGAAAACTAGTGGAATATATGAATACTGCAGTCTTGGAAAAATGGAAAGGAACAAATAGCTACCTGTAAATTGAATTAACAGCTGCCTGTTATGAATAAATAAACGTGATTGAGAACATGGATTGTAAGGACGTGAAATTGGAAAGTGAAACCTAGATGTTCTGAGTTAAAAGAGGTGGAACCCTACGGGGAATTAGGAGTGGATCTCCTGGAAAGAGAAAGGAATGGATCTGAGAAAGAAAAATGTGGTAGTGTGCTGTCTCTTGGGTACGTGGTACCAAGGGAAGCACCTGTTACCTGTTTAGTGCAGAGCGGAGCCAGCTGCCCCAGGGACCCGGGGTTAGGTCTGGCCACTTTGTACCGACTTGCTAGCCCTCGTGTACATAGTACCGAGGAGAGCTACTAGTGTAGGGAGAGCACTAGCTACCCCACGGGCCCCGGGGTTCTGCTAGCCTCCTACACCGACTTGTTAGGCCCACTGGGGCAAACCAGGGTAGTCAGGTGAGGGTGCGCGGACTGTGGAGGGGCAAGGCCCCTGTTTGGTTACTGTGGAGGGGTTGGACCCCTGTTACTGAGAGGGCTCTGCCCTGTACTGGTTCCGTGCTGTGCTTTGGGCGCACCCGTTAACGGAAACGACTGACCGCGTGCCAGTGCGAGTTAGCTACCTGTGCGTTTATCGCACGTGCCGTAGTCACCGTTACGTCTGTTCGTGACCTTGGGGTGGTTGCCTGAGAGTAGGATCACCACGGGGGACTCTCCCGGCCAGGAGAGCACCACGTGCTACTTCTACTTTTTGGAAAAGACTGCAATCAAGATCGTTCCCACGAGGAACATTCGAGATCAAGTGAAGGATCTGAGGAATAAATGAAATCGTGAGATAATTGAAAGACGTAAATAAAGAAAGTAACATAACATAACAGCTACTGTACACTCTACTGTTTCTTTAGTTTTAGTTGCCACTCTACTCAGCATTTTGCGGACGTGTTACACTCGTTACTTTTCAGGACTAGGTGTTGAGCAGCTAGGGTTAGCGGCTGCAGAGGACGCTGGGCCGAGTAGGGTCCAGTAGAGTTACCACTGTTCTTTTCTACCTCTTTTTGTTCCACTGTAGTGAGTAGTTCTTGTTACTGCTGTACTTTTCTTTACCTGTAATTCATATTATGTTATGAATGTTGTTCTACTGTTGTGGTGGTATATACTGTAGTGGTTTCTTTCCTTACTGTTGTATTTTCTTACTGTTAGTTATATTCATGCTGAATGTGGTTTATTTTTCTGCTCTTTTGGTTACTTCCTCGTTGGACGACTAGGTCTTGGGATTAGTCGAGTCGGTCCGGTTCTCGTGTCTCGTAGGGACTCGGGAATCGGGTCGTTACAAGATGGTATCAGAGCAAAGTCGTCCCGAGAAGTGAATCAACTGACTGGAAAATAACCAATTCACATGTCCATAACTAGAGTTGCCACCACAACATATCTTTTGACATGAGCTCTTAGACGTTTTCGTTAGGTACCGTTCCGTTTTGACGCATTTCGTTTTGTTTCGCGTCTCCTTGCAGGAGATGCCTCGTCGCGGGACTGGCGAGACTGGCTGCGGGCGCGGCCGAGGACGAGGTCAGCGAGGTGGGTGTGCCGTTGTCGACGTCTCGGTGGACCAGCCACCACTCCCAGGCATTCAGGCCCAGGACCTCGCCCGGCTGATACGGGACATTGTACTAGAGGAGCTCCACCCACCGCCCCGAGCGCCTCCTCCTGGGGCTACAGAGGGGGAGTTGTTACGCACGCACTCCAAGATGTTTTTTTTAAGACGTCTGGGAGGCGGCCCAGACGTCTGACCAGACGTCTGGAACCCCTTCCAGACGTCTGGGATCTATTTTCGGTGGCACGCGAGGTTGCCTCTGAGATTCGCAGGTTCTGAGATTCGCCATCCAACGCGAATCAGACGTCTGGCTGCAGTGCCAGCGACGGGAACGACTTCCAGACGTCCGGGGTGACCATCGGACGTCTGGGAACTAGGACAGATGCCCCCGCAGGCTTCTGGACGTCTGAGAGACTACGCAGGACAGGGTACCATCTGATCCCCATTTTTAAGACGTCTGGAAGAAGTTCCAGACGTCTGATTTTGCACTGTTTCGTCGTTTTCGACCTGTTTAGGGCCCGTTCGGAGTCCGTTTTCCGTGTTTCAAGTTGCGTCCTTTTCGGAATAAAATCCTCTACCCGTCTACAGTAGTTATATACTATTTTGAGAAACTCCTTGTGTTTGATCCTTGTGATAGGACCCTATTCCGTTGCAGTGTCGGGGGTTGCGGAGGCACGCGGGATTCCCGACCACGCCCCCAGTACGCCTGTTGTAACCGGTAGAGTGGCTTTTAAGTTTATTAGTATAATCTGTTAAATTATGGAACCATAAATAGAACCTAGGACATTGCATGAATCCTAGGAATGAGAAACTAGAATGAATGGTAGATCCTAGGGTGTTGCTTGAATCCTACGGCTGGAAAACTAGATTGTATGATAGATCCTAGGGTATGGTATGAATCCTAGGACGGGAAAACTAGTGGAATATATGAATACTGCAGTCTTGGAAAAATGGAAAGGAACAAATAGCTGCCTGTAAATTGAATTAACAGCTGCCTGTTATGAATAAATAAACGTGATTGAGAACATGGATTGTAAGGACGTGAAACCGGAAAGTGAAACCTAGATGTTTTGAGTTAAAAGAGGTGGAACCCTACGGGGAATTAGGAGTGGATCTCCTGGAAAGAGAAAGGAATGGATCTGAGAAAGAAAGACGTGGTTGTGTGCTGTCTCTTGGGTACGTGGTACCAAGGGAAGTACCTGTTACCTGTTTAGTGCAGAGCGGAGATAGCTGCCCCAGGGACCTGGGGTTAGGTCTGGCCACTTTATACCGACTTGCTGGCCCTCGTGTACGTAGTACCGAGGAGAGCTACTAGTGTAGGGAGAGCACTAGCTACCCTACGGGCCTTGGGGTTCTGCTAGCCTCCTACACCGACTTGTTAGGCCCACTAGGGCAAAGAAGGGTAGTCAGGCGAGGGTGCGCGGACTGTGGAGGGGAAAGGCCCCTGTTTGGCTACTGTGGAGGGGTTGGACCCCTGTTACTGAGAGGGCTCTGCCCTGTACTGGTTCCGTGCTGTGCTTTGGGCGCACCCGTTAACGGAAACGACTGACCGCGTGCCAGTGCGGGTTAGCTACCTATGCGTTTATCATGCGTGCCGTAGTCACCGTTGCGTCTGTCCGTGACCTTGGGGTGGTTGACTGAGAGTAGGATCACCACGGGGGACTCTCCTGGCCAGGAGAGCACCACGTGCTACTTCTACTTTTTGGAAAAGACTGCAATCAAGATCGTTCCCACGAGGAATATTCGAGATCAAGTGAAGGATCTGAGAAATAAATGAAATCGTGAGACAATTGAAAGACGTAATAAAGAAAGTAACAAAACATAACAGCTACTGTACACTCTACTGTTTCTTTAGTTTTAGTTGCCACTCTACTCAGCGTTTTGCTGACGTGTTACACTCGTTACCTTTCAGGACCAGGTGTTGAGCAGCCAGGGTCAGCGGCTGCAGAGGACGCTGGGCCGAGTAGGGTCCAGTAGAGTTACCACTGTTCTCTTGTACCTCTTTTTGTTCCACTGTAGTGAGTAGTTCTTGTTACCGCTGTACTTTTCTTTTCCTGTTGTTCATATTATGTTATGAATGTTGTTCTACTGTTCTGGTGGTATATACTGTAGTGGTTTCTTTCCTTACTACTGTATTTTCTTACTGTTAGTTATATTTCATGCTGAATGTGATTTATTTTACTGCTCTTTTGGTTACTTCCTCGTTGGACGACTAGGTCTTGGGATTAGTCGAGTCGGACCGGTTCTCGTGTCTCGTAGGGACTCGGGAATCGGGTCGTTACAGGAGTCCTCTGTGGGACCACACGATGGACGCGGCCCTGGTCACAGGGGAGGGGATGGGCCGCTGCCGCCCCCACTTTCGTCCAACACTTCTGTGCATGAGGCACCTTCGCCTGGAGGTGCACCAGCACCTCCACTGCAATGCCACTTCGAGCTTTTCGGGCAGTTCCGGAAGTTGAAGCCCCCCTCCTTCAAGGGGGATGAGGACCCGACCGAGGCAGAGGACTGGCTTGAGCAGCTGGAGAAGATTTTCGACACCCTTCGCCCCCCGGTGGAGTGCCGCGTGGCCTTTGCCATGTACCAGCTAGAGAGTGCGGCACACAGGTGGTGGAGGGCGGTTCGGGGACAGGAGAGGGACGAGCCGACCTCGGACCAGTTCATCACCCTCTTCTGCGAGCAGTACTTTCCCCAGACGTGGCAGGACCAGAGGAGGCGGGAGTTCCACACTCTCCGCCATGGGACGATGACTATGAACGCGTACTGCACGCATTTCTTGGTGCTGTACCGCTTTGCAGCGACAGCGGTAGCCACTGAGGAGGAGTGCCTTTGGAGGTTCACCGAGGGGCTCCGGCCTGCGATCTGGGGGTATGTCAAACCCCTGAAGCTGCCTACGTTTTCGAGGGTGGTAGAGGCAACTATGACTTACGAGGAGACCAACTCGTCCGCGCGAGACACTGACGGCGGGCGGAAGAGGCCCTTCCAGCCAGACTTTTCACAGGGCCTGCGAGAGAGGAGGCACGTGGCGTCCGCAGGAGAGCCGTCACGTTTTGCAGGGCCATCAGTGGCCTTTAGGGGCCCTCGACAGGGGCCAGTCGCCAGCACCGGACCCCCGCCCAGCCGAGGGTCGGGTTCCCCTCTGTTACCAGTGTGGCCAGCCAGGCCACATCAGGAGGGACTGCCCGTCTAGGGCAGGAGGTCAGTAGATACTTCCCGTGCAGAGCACTGGAGGACGCGCAGGAGGCCGCGATTCCCAAGCACGAGGAGGAGGACAGCAGTCGCGAGGAGGGTACCGGCCAGCACCTACCCGTCCGACGCAGAGTGTGGCTGCTTCGTCCGCACCTAGAGTTGAGGGGCGTATCAACGCCCTAACACACAGGGATGCCAGAGCTTCAAGATCGGTGGTAGCAGGTATGGTTTCAGTTTTCGGCAGACTCGTTTACATGCTTTTCGATTCCAGCGCTACGCACTCATTTGTCACAGCCAGTTTCGTAGTTAGTTTGGACCAGGATTTTACACTGTTAGAAAATCCGTTCGTAATCAGAGGTCCGAGTAGTCAGCTATTTCTTGCTGAGGAGGTGTACACGGATTGCGAGGTCAGCGTCGGGGGATATAGCCTGCCAGCTGACCTGATTATGATACAGATGGAGGACTTTGGCGTGATTCTGGGGATGGATTGGCAATCCGCTTACCACGCCTTGGTGGACTGTTTTGAGAGGAAGATCGTCTTCTCCATTCCGGAGTTGCCTTCTTTCGAGTTTCACGGACAGCTAGTGGACGGAGGTTTCAGGTGCATTTCGGCACTTCGGGCGGCGAGACTTTTGAGCCAGGGGTGTGAGGGCTTCCTAGCTTGTGTGGTGGCAGGGCCCAGCCCTGTGGCAGACTTCTAGAGCATTCCGGTGGTCAGTGGGTACCCTGACGTGTTTCCAGACGAGTTACCAAAACTGTCGCCCGAGCGTGAGATCGAGTTTGAGATCTCACTAGTACTAGGGACCAGCCCCATCTCCACCGCGCCATACAGGATGGCACCGCTTGAGCTGCGAGAGCTCAAGTCCCAGTTGCAGGACCTTTTGGAGAAGGGTTTCGTGAGGCCAAGTGCGTCTCCCTGGGGTGCCCCTGTACTGTTTGTGAAGAAGAAGGATGGGACCTTACGCCTTTGTGTGGACTACCGACAGCTGAATAGGGTCACCATCAAGATCAGATATTCGCTGCGGAGGATCGACGACTTGTTTGACCAGTTGCGGGGTGCCACGGTGTTCTCCAAGATCGACTTGAGGTCTGGATACCACCAGTTGAGGATCAGGGAGACCGACGTCTCCAAGACAGCTTTCCGCACCCGGTACGGACACTACGAGCTTTTGGTCATGCTGTTTGGGCTGACCAATGACCCCGCTGCTTTCATGGACCTGATGAACCGGGTGTTTAGACCGTACTTGGACCAGTTCGTGGTGGTTTTCATAGATGATGTACTCATCTATTCTAGAGATCAGACGCAGCACGGACAGCACTTGCGGATGGTTCTGGACACTCTGAGATGACGTAGGCTGTACGCCAAATACAGCAAGTACGAGTTCTGGTTGAGGGAGGTGTCCTTCTTAGGTCATGTGATCTCTGGAGACGGCTTGGCGGTGGACCCAGCCAAGGTTGAGGCAGTGCTCAGGTGGGAGAGACCGCGTTCAGTCACTGAGATTCGCAATTTCCTGGGACTGGCAGGCTACTATAGACGTTTCATCAGAGGTTTTTCACAGATTGCTCGTCCTATGACACAGTTGACCCGGAAGGACGTGCCCTTCCCTTGGACAGACGCCTGTGAGGCGTGTTTTCAAGAGCTGAAGGAGAGGTTGACCTCGGCTCCCGTGCTCACCATCCCTGACAGTAGTGGCAGGTTTGTTGTGTACACGGACGCCTCCTTGCAGGGGTTAGGAGGTGTGCTCATGCAGAGGGGTCACGTCGTCGCTTACGCTTCGCGGTAACTGAAGCCCCATGAGCATACCTACCCTACCCACGACCTAGAGTTGGCAGCTGTTGTCTTCGCGTTGAAGACCTGGAGGCACTACTTGTACGGTGAGACCTTCGAGATTTTCACAGATCACAAGAGCCTCAGATACCTTTTTGATCAGAAGGAGCTCAACATGAGACAGAGACGTTGGTTGGAGCTCCTGAAGGACTACGACTGCAGCATCTCCTACCACCCGGGAAAGGCCAATGTGGTGGTTGACGCCTTGAGCCGTAAGGCACCCGCACACTTGGCCAGTCTAAAGTTACAGAGTTGGAGCCTTTTGGAGGAAGTGGGCAGTTGGCGACCTCTAGAGTTACGGGGGTACTGTGGGGCAGTGACTGTGACACGGCAGACTAGGCTAGAGCTGATAGACCGCATCATCATAGGACAGATGGCCGATCCGTACTTGCAGTCCTTGCGCGACAGAGTACTGTCGAGGGACCCAGGGGACTTCTCTTTCACAGACCAGGTGCTGCGCCTGAGGGGACGGTTGTGCGTTCCCAGATACGAGGAGCTGTTGAGAGAGCTCCTGACTGAGGCACACGGTTCCAGATTCACCATACATCCCGAAAACACGAAGATGTACCACGACTTGAGATGCGAGTTTTGGTGGAGGGGGATGAAGCGGGATGTGGGTGAATTCGTGCAGCAGTGCTTAGTGTGCCAGCAGGTGAAAGTCGAGCATCAGAGGCCTGCAGGGCCGCTACAGCCACTTCCAGTGCTAGAGTGGAAGTGGGAGAGCATCACCATGGACTTGGTGGTGGGCTTACCTGTTACCCAGCGAGGACACGACGCAGTCTGGGTAATTATGGATAGACTGACGAAGGCGGCACGATTCTTGCCGATCCGAGTCACTTTGGGACCAGCACAGTTGGCAGAGAGGTATATCCATGATGTGGTATGACTACACGGAGTTCTGTGGGAGATCGTATCCGACCGGGATACCCGCTTTACATCCCAGTTTTGGGCAGAGTTTCAGCAGGCCCTGGGGATGCGGTTGAGGTTTAGTACGGCTTACCACCCCCAGACAGACGGACAGTCTGAGCGCACGATACAGACACTTGAGGACCTTTTGCGTGCCTGTGTACTGGACTGGAGGGGCTCTTGGGAGGAGCACCTGCCCTGGCGGAGTTTGCATACAACAACAGCTATCACTCGAGCATCGGCATGGCTCCCTACGAGGCTCTGTACGGACGGAGGTGTACGGCACCCTTGAGTTGGGTTGAGGTGGGGACCAAGTGGGAGGTTGGCCCCAAGTTGATCCGGCAGAGTCAGGAGGTAGTCGAGCAGATCCATAAGTGACTCCGCACTGTCAGGAATAGACAGAAGAGCTACGCGGATCGGAGACGTAGAGAGGTGCAGTTTGAGGTTGGGGACCATGTCTTCCTTCGTGTTTCACCCATGAAGGTCCTGCAGCGGTTTGGGGTGAGAGGGAAGCTCGCGCCGAGGTTCGTGGGGCCCTTTGAGGTCCTGGAGCGGGTTGGACCCGTTGCTTACAGACTTGCCCTCCCCCTGCAGCTTTCTGGTGTGCACGATGTGTTCCACGTGTCCAACCTCAGGAAGTAGGTAGCCGACCCCAGTCACGTACTGAGTCACGAGAGCGTCGAGGTGGGCGATGACCTGACCTATCCCGAGCGGCCAGTGCAGATTCTAGACCAAGCCGTCTGCAGTTTGAGACGAAAGCAAGCACCCCTGGTAAAGGTTTTGTGGAGGAGCCAAAGGTACGAGGAGGCTACCTGGGAGCCTGAGGCGGCAATGCGGGAGCGGTACCCGGAGCTCTTCGCGGGTACGTCTTTTCGGACCGGCTTCGGTCATCTTTAAGTTTGTTATGGTTATTATGACGTTTTTCCCGCACCCTAGTTAGCGCAAGTTTCGAGGACGAAACTTCCTTTGAGTTTGTTATATTGTTACGAACGCGCAGCTTCAGACGTCTTTTAAGACGTCTGGGAGGTGGCCAAGACGTCGGACCAGACGTCTGGAACCCCTTCCAGACGTCTGGGATTTGATTTTTTTGCGGCATGCGCAGTTTCATCTGCGCGCCTGAGCGCGCAGACCTGCGAACGCACCCCCTCTCTTTTTCCCTTTCCCTCCTGCGGGCTTTGGCTGCGCCCCTCTCTCTCTCTCTCCCTCTCTCTCTCTCCCCGCGCGGCTTTAAAAAGCCTCGCCCTCACTCTCACCTCCTCCGCCCCATCTTCGTTTTCCAGCCAGTGCGCGAGTGCGAGTGCAAGCGAGCGACGGCAGTGATAGCCACAGTGAGTGCGGGAGGAGGTGCTGCGCGAGGGAGGAGGTGCTCGGCCGTGAGGGCGAGCTTGCCGGGGCTGCTAGAGCCGGCCGGCGGGGGGAGCAGCAGACGCGGGGTGATGCGGGAGGCCTGCTGCAGCTTGAGCAGCAGGCGGACGAGGCGAGGCACGGCCGTGCGTCGCGGACGGAGGGCGAGTCGCGCTCTGATTCTGGAAAATTTTCCAGAATCAGACATCTGGGCTTCAAACCAGACGATGGGGAGGACGTCTAGAGAACTGTCCAGACGTCTGAAAGGTGAGTTATTTCCGTCCTTCCTCCTTTTCTTCGACCGTCTGTACTGAGAGAGAGGAATGGGTACACGCAGGTTCTGAGATTCTCCATCCAACGCGAATCAGACATCTGGCTGCAGTGCCAGACGACGAGAACGACTTCCAGACGTCCGGGGTGACCATCGGACGTCTGGGAACTAGGCCAGACGCCCCCGCAGGCTTCTGGACATTTGAGAGACCACGCAGGACAAGGTACCATCTGATCCCATTTTTAAGACGTCTGGAAGAAGTTCCAGACGTCTGATTTTGTACTGTTTCATCATTTTCGACCCGTTTAGGGCCCGTTCGGAGTCTGTTTTCCACATTTTGAGTTGCGTCCTGTTACGAACGCACGCCCCAGACGTCTTTTAAGACGTCTGGGAGGTGGCCCAGACGTCGGACCAGACGTCTGGGGTCACTTCCAGTCGTCGGACCAGACGTCTGGGGTCATTTCCAGACGTCTGGAAATCAGTTATCTTGGCACGAGTTTCATCTGCGCGTCTCAGCGCGTAGGCCTGCTGATATTCTCTTTCCCTCTCTCCTGCGGCTGCAGATTCTCTCTGCCGCGCTCCCTCTCTCCTCCTCGCGCGACCTTAAAAGGCCACGCCTCTCCCTCACTTCCGTCACCACCGCCTCCTTCCTCTTCTCCTTCAGCCAGCGAGCGCGAGGGTGCAGCGGCAGCGGCGGCCGCGGTGCACGTGGGAGAGGTACTCTGCCGTGAGGGCGAGCTCGCCGGGGCTGCTAGGGCCCGCCGGCGGGGGGCGCAGGGGGCGCGGGGCGACGCGGGGGGGACTGCTGAGGCTCGAGCAGCAGGCGCACGAGGCTCGGGGCGACCGGGCGTCGCGAGTGGAGGGTGAGTCGTGCCCTGGTTCTGGGAACTTCTCCAGAATCAGACGTCTGGGCTGATAGCCAGACGGTGGGGGTGACGTCTGGATGACCATCCAGACGTCTGAAAGGTGAGTTTTTTCGTCTTCTTCTTTCCTGTCGACTGACCTTACTGAGGGAGAGAGATGGGTGCGCGCAGGTTCGGTGATTCGCCATCCAACGCGAATCAGACGTCTGGCTGTAGTAACAGACGGCGGGAGCGACCTCCAGACGTCAGGGGTGACCATCGGACGTCTGGGAACTAGGCCAGACATCCCCGTAGGCTTCTGGATGTCTGAGAAACCATGCAGAAAAAGGTAATTCTCTGATCCACTTTTTAAGACGTCTGGAAGAAGTTCCAGACGTCTGATTTTGCACAGTTTCGTCGTTTTCGACCCGTTGAGGGCCCGTTCGGGTTCCGTTTTCCGCGTTTCGAGTTGCGTTCTTTTCGGAATTAAATCATCTACCCATCTATAGTAGCTGTATACCATTTTGAGACACTCCTTGTGTTTGATCCTTGTGATAGGATCCCGTTCCGTTGTAGTCTCGGGGGTCGCGGAGGCACGCGGGATTCCCGATCACGCCCCCAGTACTCCCGTTGTACCTGGTAGAGTGGCTTTTAAGTATAATCTGTTAAATTATGGAACCATAAATAAAACCTAGGACATTGCATGAATCCTAGGAATGAGAAATAGATTGAATGATAGATCCTAGGTGTTGCATGAATCCTAGGGTTGGAAAACTAGATTGTATGATAGATCCTAGGATATGGCATGAATCCTAGGACGGGAAAACTAGTGGAATATATGAATACTGCAGTCTTGAAAAAATGGAAAGGAACAAATAGCTACCTGAAATTGAATTAATAGCTGCCTGTTGAATAAATAAACGTGGTTGAGAACATGGATTGTAAGAACGTGAAACTGGAAAGTGAAACCTGGATGTTTTGAGTTAAAAAGATGAAACCCTACGGGGAATTAGGAGTGGAACTCTTGGAAAGAGAAAGAAATGGAACTGAGATGTAGTTGTGTACTGTCTCTTGGGTACGTAGTACCAAGGGAAGTACCTGTACCTGTTTAGTGAAGAGTGGGGCCAGCCACCCCAGGGACCCGGGGTTAGGACCGGCCGCTCTGTACCGACTTGCTGGCCCTCGTGTACATAGTACCGAGGAGAGCTACTAGTGTTAGGAGGGCACTAGCTACCCCACGGGCCCCGGGGTTTTGCTAGCCTCCTACACCGACTTGTTAGGCCCACTGGGGCAAACCAGGGTAGTCAGGCGAGGGTGCGTGGACTGTGGAGGGGCAAGGCCCCGGTTTGGTTACTGTGGAGGGGTTGGACCCCTGTTACTGAGAGGGCCCTACCCTGGGCTGGTTCCGTGCTGTGCTTTGGGCGCACCCGTTAATGGAAACGACTGACCGCGTGCCAGTACGGGTTAGCTACCTGTGCGTTTATCGCATGTGCCGTAGTCACCGTAACGTCTGTCAGTGACCTTGGGGTGGTTGACTGAGGGTAGGATCACCACGGGGGACTCTCCCGGCCAGGAGAGCACCGCGTGCTACTTCTACTTTTTGGAAAAGACTGCAATTAAGATCGTTCCCACGAGGAACATTCGAGATCAAGTGAAGGATCTGAGAAATAAATGAAATCATGAGATAATTGAAAGACTTAAATAAAGTAACAGAACATAACAGCTACTGTACACTCTACTGTTTCTGTAGTTTTAGTTGCCACTCTACTCAGCGTTTTGCTGACGTGTTACACTCGTTACCTTTCAGGACCAGGTGTTGAGCAGCCAGGGTCAGCGGCTGCAGAGGACGCTGGGCTGAGTAGGGTCCAGTAGAGTTACCACTGTTCTCTTGTCCCTCTTTTTGTTCCGTTATAGTGAGTAGTTCTTGTTTCCGCTGTACTTTTCTTTACCTGCAGTTTATATTATATTATGAATGTTGTTCTACTGTTGTGGTGGTATCTACTGTAGAAGTTTCTTTCCTTACTGCTGTATTTTCTTACTGTTAGTTATATTCATGCTGAATGTGGTTTATTTTACTGCTCTTTTGGTTACTTCCTCGTTGGACGACTAGGTCTTGGGATTAGTTGAGTCGGTCCGGTTCTCGTGTCTCGTAGGGACTCGGGAACCGGGTCGTTACAAGATGGTATCAGAGCAAGGTTGTCCCGAGAAGTGAATCAACTGACTGTAGAATAACCAATTCACATGTTTATAACTAGAGTAGCCACCGCAACATATCTCTTGACATGAGCTCTTAGAAGTCTCGTTAGGTACCGTCTTTTTGACATTTTTCGTTTTGTTCGCGTCTCCTTACAGGAGATGCCTCGTCGCGGGACTGGCGAGACTGGCCGCAGGCGCGGCCAAGGACGAGGTCGGCGAGGTGGACGTGTCGTTGTTGACTTCTCGGTGGACCAGCCACCACTCCCGGGCATGCAGGCCCAGGACCTCGCCAGACTGATACGAGACATTGTACGAGAGGAGCTCCACCCACCGCCCCGAGCGCCTCCTCCTGGGGCGGCAGAGGGGGTGTCCTCTATGGGACCACGTGACGGACACGGCGCTGGACACAAGGGGGGATGGGCCGCTGCCGCCTTCACCTTCCTCAGACACTTCTGTACACGAGGCACCTTCGCCTGGAGGTGCACCGACACCTCCCCTACAGCGCCACTTCGAGCTTTTCGGGCAGTCCCGGAAGCTGAAGCCCCCCTCCTTCAAGGGGGATGAGGACCCGACCGAGGCAGAGGACTGGCTTGAGCAGTTGGAGAAGATCTTCGACACCCTTCGCCCCCCGGTGGAGTGCCGCGTGGCCTTTGCCACGTACCAGCTGGAGAGTACGGTACACAGGTGGTGGAGGGCGGTCCGGGGACAGAAGAGGGACCGGTTCGTCACCCTCTTCTGCGAGCAGTACTTTCCCCAGACGTGGCAGGACCAGAGGAGGCGGGAGTTCCACACTCTCCGCCAAGGGACGATGACTGTAAGCGCGTACCGCACGCGTTTCTTGGAGCTATCCCGCTTTGCAACAACAGCGGTAGCCACTGAGGAGGAGCGCCTTTGGAGGTTCACCGAGGGGCTCCGGCCTGCGATCCGGTGGTATGTCAAACCCCTGAAGCTGCCTACGTTTTCAAGGGTGGTAGAGGCAGCTATGACTTACAAGGAGACCAACCTGTCCGTGCGAGACACCGACGGCGGGCGGAAGAGGCCCTTCCATCCAGACTTCTCACAGGGCCGGCGAGAACGGAGACACGTGGCGTCCGCAGGAGAGCAGTCACGTTTTGCAGGGCCATCAGTGGCCTTTGGAGGCCCTTGTAACGACCCAATTCCCGAGTCCCTACGAGACACGAGAACCGGACCGACTCGACTAATCCCAAGACCTAGTCGTCCAACGAGGAAGTAACCAAAAGAGCAGTAAAATAAACCACATTCAGCATGAATATAACTAACAGTAAGAAAGTACAGCAGTAAGGAAAGAAACTTCTACAGTAGATACCACCACAACAGTAGAACAACATTTATCATACAACATGAACTGCAGGTAAAGAAAGTACAGCGGAAACAAGAACTACTCGCTAAAACAGAAACGAAAGAGGTACAAAGACAGTGGTAACTCTACTGGACCCTACTCGGCCCAGCGTCTTCTGCAGCCGCTGACCCTGGCTGCTCAACACCTGGTCCTGAGAAAGGTAACGAGTGTAACACATCAGCAAAACGCTGAGTAGAGTGGCAACTAAAACTAAAGGCAACAGTAGAGTGTACAGTAGCTGTTATGTTCTATTACTTTCTTTGTTACATCTTTCAATTTTCTCGCTATTTCATTTATTCCTCAGATCTTTTACTTGATCTCGAATGTTCCTCGTGGGAACGATCTTGATTGCAGTCTTTTCCAAAAAGTAGAAGTAGCACGTGGTGCTCTCCTGGCCGGGAGAGTCCCCCGTGGTGATCCTACCCTCAGTCAACCACCACAAGGTCACTGACAGACATAACGGTGACTACGGCACGCGCGATAAACGCACAGGTAGCTAACACGTACTGGCACGCGGTCAGTCGTTTCCGTTAACGGGTGCGCCCAAAGCACAGCACGGAACCAGTCCAGGGCAGAGCCCTCTCAGTAACAGGGGTCCAACCCCTCCACAGTAACCAAACCGGGGCCTTGCCCCTCCACAGTCCGCGCACCCTCACCTGACTACCCTGGTTTGCCCCAGCGGGCCTAACAAGTCGATGTGGGAGGCTAGCAGAACCCCGAGGCCTGTG
Source organism: Thalassia testudinum (assembly GCA_037157565.1). Lineage (NCBI taxonomy): Eukaryota > Viridiplantae > Streptophyta > Magnoliopsida > Alismatales > Hydrocharitaceae > Thalassia > Thalassia testudinum. The sequence goes on along the minus strand of JAZHRO010000054.1, from coordinate 25,959,487 downwards.
GGGTAGCTAGTACCTCCCTACACTAGTAGCTCTCCTCGGTACTACGTACGCGAGGGCCAGCAAGTCGGTACAGAGTGGCCAGTCCTAACCCAGGGTCCCTGGGGCGGCTGGCTCCGCTCTTCACTAAACAGGGGGACAGTCGCTCTCCTTGGTACTCCGTACTCAAGGGCCAGCTTACTTCCCCAATACTATTCCATTCACTTTCCAGGAGTTCTACTCCTACTTCCCCGTAGGGTTCCATCCTTTTTACTCGAACATCTAGGTTTCACTTTCTAGTTTCACATTCTTACAACCCATGTTCTCAACCACGTTATTTGTTCACAACAGGCAACTGTTAATTCAATTTACAGGCAGCTTTATATCTCTTTCCATTTTCCAAGACTGCAGTATTATACATTCCACTAGTTTTCCCGTCCTAGGATTCATGCCATATCCTAGGATCTATCATACAATCTAGTTTTCCAGTCCTAGGATTCATGCAATGCCTAGGTTCTATTTATGGTTCCATAATTTATCAGATTTTATTAATAACTTAAAGCCACTCTACCAGGTACAACGGGAGTAATGGGGGCGTGATCAGGAATCCCGCGTGCCTCCGCGACTCCCAAGACTGCAACTGAACGAGGTCCTATCACAAGGGTCAAACACAAGGAGAGTCTCAAAATAGTGTATAGCCACTGTAGACGGGTAGAGGAATTAATTCTGAAAAGAACGCAACTCGAATCGCGGAAAACGGAACCCGAACGGGCCCTAAACGAGTCAAAAACGACGACACTGTGCAAAATCAGACGTCTGGAACTTCTTCCAGACGTCTTAAAAAGTGTATCAGAGAATTACCTGTTCAGCGTGGTTTCCCAGACGTCCAGAAGTCTGAGGGGACGTCTGTCCTAGCTCCCAGACGTCCGATAATCACCCAGACGTCTGGAGGTCACTCCCGCCGTCTGGTACAACTGCCAGTCGTCTGATTCGCAAAGGAAGGCGAATCAGCGAGCCTGCGCACAGCCAACTCCCTCCCTCAGTACGGCCAGTCGACAAGAAGGAAGAAGAAGGCGGAATACTCACCTTTCAGACGTCTGTATGGGCTTCCAGACGTCGCCCTCGCCGTCTGGCTATCAGCCCAGACGTCTGATTCTGGAAATTTTTCCAGAATCAAGGCGCCGCTCGGCCTCCGCTCGCGACGTCGCCCGCGTCGCACCTTGCGCGTCTGCTGCTCAGACCGCAGCAGTTCCCCCCTCCGCGTCGCTTCGCGCCCCCTGTGCCCTCCGCCGACCGGCCAAAGCCGCTCCGGCGAGCTCGCCCTCACGGCAGAGCTCCGCTCTCGCACGCCGCAACTCCTCCGCGCTCACTGCGGCCGCCGCTGCCGCCCTCGCGCTCGCGCTCACGCTCATGCTCACTGGCTGAAGGAGAAGAAGGAGGAGACGGTGGAGACGACGGGAGGGGAGGCGTGGCCTTTTTAAGGCCACACGAGGAGGAGGGAGAGACGCGGCAGAGCATCTGCAGCCGTAGAGAATCTCGGATATTCACAGGCCTGCGCGCTGAGGCGCGCAGACGAAGACTCGTGCCAAAATAACTGATTTCCAGACGTCTGGAAACGATCCTAGACATCTTGTCAGACGTCTGGATGTGATCCCAGACGTCTTGTCCGACGTCTGGCCCACCTCCCAGACGTCTTAAAATACGTCTGGGGCACGCGCTCGTTACAATATATCAAACTCAAAGGGAGTTTCGTCCCCGAAACTTGCGCCAACAAGGGTGCGGGAAAAGACGTCCAAATAACCATAACAAACTCAAAGAGGATCGAAGCCGGTCTGAAAAGACGTACCCGCGAAAAGCTCCGGGTACCGCTCCCGCATTGCCGCCTCAGGCTCCCAGGTAGCCTCCTCGTACCGCTGGCTCCTCGACAAAACCTTTACCAGGGGTACTTGCCTTCGTCTCAAACTGCGGACAGCTCGGTCTAGGATCTGCACTGGCTCTCGGGGTAGGTCAGGTCGTCGCTCACCTCAACGCTCTCGTGACTCAGTACGTGACTGGAAACGGCTATGTACTTCTTGAGGTTGGACACGTGGAACACGTCGTGCACACCAGAAAGCTGCGGGGGAAGGGCAAGTCTGTAAGCAACGGGTCCAACTCGCTCCCGGACCTCAAAGGGCCCCACGAACCTCGGCGCGAGCTTCCCTCTCACCCCAAACCGCTGTAAGCCCTTCATGGGCGAAACACGAAGGAAGACGTGGTCCCCAACCTCAAACTGCACCTCTCTGCATCTCCGATCCGCGTAGCTCTTCTGTCTGCTCCTGACAGTGTGGAGTCGTCTGTGGATCTGCTCAACTACCTCCTGACTCTACCGGATCAACCTGGGGCCAACCTCCCACTTGGTCCCCACCTCAACCCAACTCAAGGGTGCCGTACACTTCCGTCCGTACAGAGCCTCGTAGGGAGCCATGCCGATGCTCGAATGATAACTGTTGTTGTATGCAAACTCTGCCAGGGGCAGGTTGAGAATGACGTGGCGACAACTAGATTTTGTTATAGCGTTGTAGTACAGATAGTTATTGCCATCATTTCAAATATATAATTTTTTTACTCGGAAAATAAAGAGTTCCCGAGGTCGAACTCAGGGAGCAAGTTGTATTCTAGGGGTACAAATTCTTATTACAAAAATAAAGAGAGAGAGAGAGAGGGAGAGAGATGAAAATTTGGCTTCTTCTTCTCTTCTTTCTTCCTCTTTGTTTTCTCTTCTCTTTGGCTTTTGGTTTCTTCTTCTTTGTTTATCTCCTTGTGGTCTTCTTCTTCTGCCTTCTGTTCTTCAGATCTTCTTTTTACTTCTTTCTTCTGATCTCCTTCTCGTGCTCTTCTTCTGCTTTTGCTGTCAGGATGTCGTCTCTCCTTCTTTCTTCTTTTTCTTTCTGTCTTCTTTATCTGCAGCAGTGGTGATGTTCTTCTTTCTTTTCTGCCTTCAGAGCGTCGTCTGATTTTCCACTCAGACGACTTAAGTCGCCGTTGCTACAGTGCCGCTCGGTGCTTCTTCCTTCAGTCTTTGTCAGCCTTCTTCTCTGCCTCGCCTGTCTTCTTCTTCTTTTCTTTCTCCTTCCTCTTTGCTTCGACCTGGCTGCTCTTCTTCCTTCAGTCTTCTTCTTCTTCTCTTCAGCCATTCCGCAGTCCCTTCACCTGTGCCTGCACACTCAAAGTTCCAATCAGAGACGGCAAAACCTACTCTACCCTCCCCCCCCCCCCCACGTTTCTCTCTCACAGAAGCCGCTCTTAGGAAAGCTCTCCCAGATCTGCCGGGTAGTCGGGTACGGGTCGCGTCCGGGTCCAGGCCCACCGGCGTGCGTGGTGGGCGAGGAGTGCCAGACAAGTCGGGTCAGGTCGGCCGAATCCGCGTGATGAGCTCGCGGATGGGCCCGGTGAGACGGTGTGAGAGGGACCTCACCCCGTGTGCTGAGGCGATAAGCCTCCAGCACGTTTTCAATTTGTATCGCTGCGCCGCTCCAGAGCCTTCCGAGGTGGGACTAAATGTCCCACCCCAATTTGGCGCCTGCGCGGAGGAACCAGCTGGTAACTGCGGCTTTACGCGAGGCCCTCGCCCCTGCTGCGAACCTGGGGCTCTTCGCGAAGACACCCCACGCAACCTGGGAGCCTGATCTGGGCGTAGCGAGGCTGCAGCTGCAGGCGGAGGCAGCTCCTTCTGCACAGCAATGGCGGCGGAGGACGGGTGACCTGTTCACAGCAAAACGGCCTCTCGGCCTAATCAGAAGGTACCGGGAGCTTCGCCAGAGTGCGGCGAAGCTCGTGCGGGTGGTGGCGAGGCGTGGGGCAGCGTGCAAGGGCTGCCCTAGGTCGGACTGTGGGTCGGGAAGTGGGTGTGTTCGGTGGATTTGCAGAGGTCGGGTGGCAGGAATTGGAAGGGCGGAAATGGATCAGGGTGAGGAGGCGGAGATTATGTGCAGGTCGGCGAGCCGTGTGGGGTGTTGGAGTGATGGGAGCGGGTCACCGGAGTGTGGCCGGAGGTGGAGAAGGTGAGGGCGATTAGTCGGAATCGAGGGCGACAGTAAGGGTTTAAAGTGAGGAAAAGGAAGAGGGGAGAAAGGTGAGAAGTTATGCCTACTTAACAGGACAAGGAGGGGACGGAACAGGCGAAAGTCTTATCGACTGTCGCCGGAGAAGAAGCTTCCCAGAGGAAGGAGCGACGGCGAGGAGAGGGCTGGAGAGGCGCGCGCTGGGTGCGGCGCGGCGCGGGAAGAGCAGGGGAAGGCAGCCCTGCTGCTGGTAGTGCGGCAGAACGACGAGGAGGAGGAGGGAAAAACCGCCGGAGCTGGAGGGCTTCCTGTCGGAGTGGGAGGAGAGTGAAAAGAGGGTGTTTCTCCGTCAGGACCGAGCTCAGAAGAATGGCGGAGCGACAGGGGATATTTATAGGGGCCGAAACAGAGAGGAGGGCGGAGGGAGACGACGTGTCTCCCTCGCCGGAGGACACCGGAGGAAGGAGACCCATACCGTCCGTGCGTTCGCACGGCCGGTATGGTGGGTTGCAGCGACCAGGGGGTGTTCCTGCGACGGCTGACGACGCAGGGCCTCCCCATTTGACCTGGCAGGCCCTCCCCCTTCCTCTACGCGGCGCCATGCTCCGCGCAAGGTCACCGGAGCATGGTGCTGGCAGGTTTTGCAAGGAAGACCTGAATGTAAAGAACGAAGTAGAGTTAGGGGCCAAAATGCGAGGGTTCAAAAGTTGAGGGGCAAAAAGTAAATAGATGAGGACCAAAATGTAAAGTTGGTCAAGAAGGTTTCTTCCTAGGCTCAAGTTTTTATACGTGACTAATTAGGACCTAAGGATTCTGATGGTGAATTTTATTTCTAGATAAAACCTTGTTTGACCAGTCAATTTACGCAAAAACTCAAATTAAGTTATTAATTGGGCATGGTTCTCAATGTAGGTCAAAATGGGTTCCGAAGGCCAAATTGAAGGTTCTAAACCCTAGAGATTATTTTTCTATGAATTTTAGAGGGTTTATTCTATTTTTACTTTGCATCAAACCTCGTGAATTGAAGTGGGTTTATTTTAAGGTTACAAATTATCATTTGGTTCCTTGGAATTGCTGTAGCCCTTATCAGATCATCCCACTTTCCTTCTTATTCGGTTTGTTTGACCTATGTTTGGACCCTGTATGCAGATTATACTGGTAAAATTGCATTTTTACCCCTTATGACTTGTTTTCTCCTTAAACTCAGAATTCTCTGAGTTAAGCCTTTCCTTGAGTTATGTAGGAACTTTTATCCTTTGTATTAGGTCAAAATGAGCTAGTTATGGCTCATGATGAGGTTCTCATCATACCCCCATGCCTAGCTTTTGCTAGTCTCTTAGCAAAAACTTAAGGTTTCAACCCTTGTTCTAGACCATGAAGTTCTTAATAGCTTCGGATAAGTGCTTTTTCATTTAAGCTTAGATTAGGTTAGAATGCTGACCATAGGCTTAAAAGGGTACTCTAGTACCAATCAAGATCCTAATCTTTCTAGCCTCAGCCTCAGTCCTTAGCAAAGGTTTTTAAGGCCTACAAGAACTAACTTAAGGTCTATTGTATTTTGTGGTTAAAGCACCCGTGCTTGAAATGATTTTAGCCTTGGTTCAGTTCGCAGTGCATTTTATAAGAGAGAGATAGAAAGAAGATTTTTCTGTTTGGAGAGTTTTCTCTCTCTTTTTCTTTTTAGTTCTAGCCTAGGATTGGCTTTTCAACACGGTCTGTATCAGATTCACTGCTCCCATCATCAGTCCTCAAGGGTTCCTGGCGATCGATGCTTCAAGATAGCACTGCCCATGGCAACCCCCAGAACCCTGGCTATTGAGATTTCGAGATAATCCCATCCATGGTGTTCCGTGGCCGAATTCAGACCCTGGCAATTGACACTTCGAGATAATGCCCTCCATGGAATCTGAACCAGCAGGGTGCTTACATGCCCCCAGTAGGATATGTGAATATCCTAAGAGACAAGCACCGAGGAGATGATATTTTGTTACGCATCTTTGAGGGGATTTCCCGCCTCTCCGCGCTGGGAACTCGTCCAAATCAACTTGTGTTGATCGGCCGCTCCTATTCTAGGTGTACTTTTCAGAATTTTTGCGACACTTCTGCGTGATTTTGATTTTTACGCTTACTGAACCAGGCTGTGTGTGAGGTTAGGGTGCTTAGGTTACTGAGTCCCGTAAATCGAAAATTAGTTAATGAGGCCAAATACTCCCTAAGCCTTAGACCTAATACTTCAGCTTTTCATTTTCCTCAACCTCTTGAGGAGTGTCCAGATCTTAATGGGTACTAAGAGTCTGTCCAAGAATGCCTAAGGTTTGCATTCTTACTAATCCCTTTGTGCACTTTTCAGTTATTTTCTTGAATGAGGTCTAGAACTTAGGTTAATTCCTTAGTTCCTTACTAATGACTATCACCTTTTCTCATAATTTTGTGCTCCTTTTTCATTTTTTTTCTTTTCTCCTTCTCCTTCACAAAATTTCCTTTCTCCTCTTATTCTTCTTTTTATTTTGAAAAATTCTTACTTTTTATGGTGTTTTTGGCATATGTGAATTTTTTTTATTTTAAAACCTTTTCTTACAAGTTTTGCACTTTTATACCCCCCCATGCCTAAGATTTGCAATGTCCTCATTGTAACCTAGGGGGTTTTTATTCAACTTAGTTCATACATTAGGACAGATGTTTTGATGAGTGAATGAGTCGGGGTGACTGTTGCGGACGATTTTTAATCTCAGATGCAAGCATCTGAGGTGGAGTCGACTGTCCTAAAGTGTGAACTTTAAGTGCGGCAAGGTGTCAGAAAAGGTTTTAGGTTTTCAAAGAGAATGACGGGCTGCCTCCCGTTGAGCGCTAAATTTGATGCCTTCAGCCAAGCAGGAAATGCGATGGAGAGGGGATGATCAAATTAGCAGAGTTTTGTAAGACAAGCACCTTGATTAAGAGCCTGGTTGGTCCAACCAGGTGCTTGTTCAGATCGACAGGCTGATGATGCAGCCCAAACCCAATCAATCTGGTGGGTTGATAGATGTAGATCAAAAGGTGTGGAACCCACCATATACTATGAAGCTCAGATGGATGTGGAAGTGTGAATGCAGGGTTTGGCTGAGTCGAATCAGCCTGGTCAGAGTAGGGACCCGTAGAATAATCAGTGATTGATGCAGGAACCCTACAGGGGTGATCAGAGAATGATAGAGCATGGTATGTAGTCTGATCAATGTTCGAAACCCGATGTGGAAATGCAATCGGCTCGGTGAGAGGTGAATCTGAATAGAAATTGAGTCCGGTTGCGGGTCGGGGTTGGGAAGAGGTTTTGATTAGTTCTGTGTGTGCAGACGAGGTGGCAACTGTGTATGAGGGCTCTTCTAGAAAGGAATGACAGGTGATTTTCTGTAAAGAGTCCTCCGGGTAACTATCAAATGCCTGAAGAGTGTCTGTAGGATGAAAGAAATCTGAATTGAGAAAAGATTTGAATTCTGGGTTGCAATCACTCTTGGCATTTTCAATTTTTGATTCCTGAGGATCGAAAAGGAATGATTCTGTGTTATCAGTGATCTCGGGAATCAGGACCTCAGAGTCGGAGTCAGAGTCATGTGAACTGAGGTCGTAGATGGGCCTGGCATGTTCAGGAAGGAAAGTCTCTCCGCAATTATAGTCAAATCTGAAATTGTCGGAGAGTTGGCGAAAATAAGATTCATGATCATGAATTCCACCACAGCAAAAATCATTAGACGTGGAATCAGCAGCCTGACTGGGTTCTAGCCTATATGTCAATTCTGGGTTCAAAAAGGTGTTCTGTCTAAGCTCAAGCTCAAAGCTGGTAGGATAGACCCAATTGAAATCCAACTCGTCCAACTCCTCAGTCTCTGTATCATAAATTGGCATGACTTTCGAAAAATCGATCAGATTTCCTGAAGATGTTGGAGAGGGGTATTCATCAAATAGAGGCCCGGAATCATATTCTGTAAAAATTTGATCTTTCTCATAAGGGGCCTCATAATCTTCCCAATAAGTTTCAGATCTAGGTTCTAGGCTTAGGATGTGGGTAGAATTATTAGAACCTAAGTCCGAATAACCTTCGAGGGCCACTTTATCAAGATAAGGGGCAGAATTTATACCCTCAAAAGGTTCAGTTCTGATCTCATTATTGCCGGAGTTTTGGAATTCTAGGCTTGGCAATTCATGGTCTAAGTTTGGCTCATCATTGTGTTCTCCTGCAATATCCCAACCTAATTCAACATTGTCTTCTATCTGGGTTGGGATTTCACAACCACTTTGTGCCTCAGTCCCGAGATCTGGGAAACTGGATTGTTCCTTAATACTGTTCCAAGATGGTTCATCCTCTATTTCTGGTATATACGGGTATTTCTGGTTGATAATTTGTTCTACTGATTTCATCATTTCTACCCATTTTATAAGGGCATCTTGGTGTTGTTCCCAAAGTACAGGATTTGTCAAGCATTGAAGGTATTCAGATTGGTGTAATTTTTCTATTTCAATGTATCCTGTCATGAGCATATCTCGAGTTGATCCTTTTGTAACTTCTGTCAATAGAATTTGGGCACAGTTTATGATGAAAGCTGTGGTTGTTGGGACATCAACCTGAATGTTTTCTATTGGTGTTGAGGGTTTACATTTGATTTCATAGAATTGAAGGGCATCCTCAATCATCTTATCTTTCATGGATCTCAGATATTCAGGTTTTTTTTTTAATGGTAGTCTTGCTAGGTAATTAGCCTGCATCTTTGAATCAGGTGGTGGGATTAAGATATAGAATCGAGGTTTGAATCAAGATGGAAGAAGGGGATTTTGTTCAGAATCAGAGGAAAGAGGGGCTATGTGAATGATTTCTGCAAAAACAAGGGAGCCGAGGCTTAGCCTCGGAGAGAGTGAATTTCTATAGGGGGTTTCATGGACTTCCTGCAAAATACTGAAGGACTGGATGAGATAAGCAGGTGCTGGACCCAATCAAGACACCCAAAAAATGTTGGGTGACTATAGAGGTTCGGGGCAGATGGACCCCTTGATCAGAAAGATCGTCCACATGAGAATTACCTGGGCAGCCAGAGAGGGAGAGTCCCGCAAAGACCCCTACACGGTAGAGCGTCCCCACGGGTTACAGGGTTTCCCCCACCCGACCTCTCTTGTCACTGCGGTTCCAGGTAGACCAGAATGGAGATCTTGACCTCTTAAGTCTACCAATTTTTACTTTAAGATCAGGGTGCTTAAGGTTTCACTTGAACTTTTAGTTCTTTGAGTGCAAAGAGTGGCCTAATTTAAGGTTGGTTGACCCAAGGGGGCAACTTTACCTCTTGTTTCCTTTGAGAGTTTTTGGGTCTTGCTTTTTAGGGTTCAAGTGTTTAGAGAGCCAATTGTTTTAGGTTTTCTTTGAATAGATATTTTCAGACAAGGGCTTGGGCACACTTCATTTGGTTTTCTCAATTCTTGCTTAAGGAGTGTGTCTCCAAATCCCTAGTGTTGGATCCTAGGTTGGCTCTACTTGGTCCAGTTAGCTCTTTGTTGGGTAATTAGGGCTCAGTCAAGAAGGTGTTAGCCCTTAGGTACCCTTAATAGTGTGCAGGAATATTGGGTTGAAAACATGCAACTTTTGATGGTTTACTAAGTATAGAAGACAGGTTAGACCTATATTGCTTGTTTTTTTCTTTTCTTCCTCTTTAGAATTTAGGGATTGAGAGGATAGAATTTTACCTGTCCTTGGAGTGGTTGTCGTGCGGTTGCTTGTCTTCTCGATTTTCTTGTATCTGCACAACAAAGGAGAGATTGTTAGCAATGTAAAAACAGGAATTTGATTATCTCTAGAATAGCCGTTGCTCCCCGGCAACGGCGCCAACTGAGAATGACGTGGCGACAACTAGATTTTGTTATAGCGTTGTAGCACAGATAGTTATTGCCATCATTTCAAATATATAATTTTTTTACTCGGAAAATAAAGAGTTCCCGAGGTCGAACTCAGGGAGCAAGTTGTATTCTAGGGGTACAAATTCTTATTACAAAAATAAAGAGAGAGAGAGAGGGAGAGAGATGAAAATTTGGCTTCTTCTTCTCTTCTTTCTTCCTCTTTGTTTTCTCTTCTCTTTGGCTTTTGGTTTCTTCTTCTTTGTTTATCTCCTTGTGGTCTTCTTCTTCTGCCTTCTATTCTTCAGATCTTCATTTTACTTCTTTCTTCTGATCTCCTTCTCGTGCTCTTCTTCTACTTTTGCTGTCAGGACGTTGTCTCTCCTTCTTTCTTCTTTTTCTTTCTGTCTTCTTTATCTGCAGCAGTGGTGATGTTCTTCTTCTTTCTTTTCTGCCTTCAGAGCGTCGTCTAATTTTCCACTCAGACGACTTAAGTCGCCGCTGCTACAGTGCCGCTCGGTGCTCCTTCCTTCAGTCTTCGTCATCCTTCTTCTCTGCCTCGCTTGTCTTCTTCTTTGCTTTCTCCTTCCTCTTTGCTTCGACCTGGCTGCTCTTCTTCCTTCGGTCTTCTTCTCTTCAGCCCTTCCGCAGTCCCTTCACCTGTGCCTGCACACTCAAAGTTCCAATCAGAGACGGCAAAACCTACTCTACCCCCCCCCCCCCCCCCCCCCGCCTTTCTCTCTCACAGAAGCCGCTCTTAGGAAAGCTCTCCCAGAGAGGAAAGCATAGGCCAGAATTTACCGGCTAAATAAATACAAATATATCGTCGATGATTGTTCCAAAACCTATCAAAAATTCAAGGAACCAAATAGTTTACAGATATAATCTAGGGGGTTTCTGTAAATCAAAATGATCATTACCATTGTGAGGAAAAAATATCTAGATAAACAAGGTGAACGGTCTTTAGTTATCATCGGAGAAAACCAACTAGAAGGTAAGAACATCATAGAGAAGCGTTACTTTAAAACACCAAGGACTGAGGAAAAGAAGGGCAAAAGAACAATGTAAACAAAGGATAATGTGGAAATTGTGCTCAAACAAGGGATCTGTCTTCAACTGCATGACCAGAAGCTCTAATCCAAATGAGTTCGGACCCTCCCAGCACAACATTAGAAAACGAAGCAAAGAGATCAAAGAAGGATGAGAAAAAACCTGATGCGCCGGTGGCGAAGGCACTGCAATGGAACGAGGCGGATGCCTGCGTTATTTATAGAAGGGAAGAGGGGAGAGCGGGGTGTGCAGGGAAGCTAGGGTCAGGGTTTACGGGGTTTTCTCCATTCGGATTTTATTTTCTATAAACATATCTATTTTCAATTTTTTCTTTTTTCTTTTTTTTTCCTAGGGTTAGGGTCTACGGGGTTTTCTCCATTCGGATTCGGCCACGGAACGCTATGGGCGGGATTATCTCGAAAGCCAGGGTTCAGGGGGTTGTGATCAGAGACTCGTCATGATCTCTAATTTCCCCTAATTAACTAGTCTTCCTAGTTAATTAGCTAAGGATACGAATATATAAGGGTTAATTATAAAATAAGGGATACGTAGTAAAGGACCTTAAAATAAGTTAAAAATGATACTTTATCATTCAATTAATATTATTAGTAATCTAATTAATAATTGGACTCGAAATTTTATTAGCCATTCCCTTAATTAATAAGTTAGGTAACTTAAACATAATGTATACATAAGTATATAATAACTTAAGTAACTTTACTTAATTTAATAAATTAACTTAAGAAGGTCAAAAACGTAAATTCAAGGTGAAAATATAATAATTACCTTATTTATAATCATATATAAAACGTTGAAAAAAATCTAAGTTAAAATAAACCATCAAAACCTGGGTTTACATTTAGGTCCTTACCATTCATTGCAATCGGGTCCTTAATTTTCATATAGGTCCTTAGGTTTCATCTCACCTAGGTCCCTATCTTCTTTTTCTTCTTCTTCTTCTTCAGCCGGTTGAAGAGCTGACGACGGAGGGTGACTCCACCGCTCGATCACCGCCCTGCCGACATCATTCTTCCTTCTCCAAGCTCTTGGAGCTCGCGCTCACCATCCCATCTTCATCCATCGGTCTGGATTACTCTGAAATCCTAATTTTTGGTGGGAGTTAACCTCACCGTCGTAGGAGACGATGCCGGAGGTTAACCTCCCCAAGCTTCTTCTTCGTCCAGACTTCGCCACCTTCTTCGTCACCATTCACTATAAATACCCCCTCACTCCCTCGATTTCTCTTAAGTTGGCTCCCTTCCCTCTTCTAACACTGAGCCGACCCAATAGGCTATTCGTCTGCAACTCCGGCGATCTTCCACACCAATCTCCGACTTCTTCCCTCCATCCTGATTAGTTGAGGAGCTTCGCCGAGGTCAGCCACGTCTCTAAAAAAAGGCGACGACCAAGGAGATCCTCTGCTCCATCCGAATTCGCCCGCCGGGGATTCTTCTTATTCCCTCTGATTTCGTCCTCCGTCATGAGCCGTCGACGGAATCCCTTTGACCCCTTCGTCCAGGTAATAGTAGGTAGGAGTAGGAGTAGTTTAGGTAGTTACTTAGTTAGCTAGCTTAGCTTGATTGCAGATTCCAGACTTCATCTTCTTCGACTCCGGCAAGTTCCTTGAGCTTGCTGGAGACCTGATTTTGTCTTTTTAAGCCATTGTCCACCTTCTTCTATCACGTACGATCATTTCTAATCCATTAAAACATAAATTTTATCACTGTTTCGCCTAATTCACCTTCACCTTCAACAGAGACTGTCGCTGTCCATGGCGACAGTAACTGAGCTTAGATCCACCTCCATAGGGTCCTCCACCACCTATTCACAATCTAAGGATCCTAATTATCACTTCAATTTGTATAATTACCACCTATAACTTAAACGCCTAAATCTATTTAAGCTCCTGAGCTCGCTGTCAATGGCGGCTCAGGAGTAGTTGAAATCTTAAATTAATTATATATTTATGATGGCAAATTAATTTTGACTGGTCTTAACCACTCAATTGAGTGGGAAAACAAGTCCCAAGCTTCAACTAACTCAGATTCTTTAGAAATGGAATTCACTGTTAAATCTTAAATTTAATGATCAAATGAAGAATTTAACGAGTTCCTGAGGTTTCTTGCAACCTCAGGATCCTTTTCAGATTGAAAATGGCACAGATTTACCTTTCTGTACACAATTTGTATTTTTCCGGGCTCACCGGAGCTCCGGCGAGGGATTTTTTGAGTTTCAGCGTTTAGAACTTGTTGAAAAGCTCCAGATTGACATGATATTGATTACTGAGTAGTTCGAGGTCTTTAATTTGGGATTTTAACATCTGGAGCTACACATTAGTCTTCATCTTCTCCAACTCCGGCGGAGTTGGGAAGTCTGACAGAAGGATTAAAGATGCATTTGATAGATCTAGAAGCTTCGGTGCAATGCAGTGAAGCTAATTTTACCCTCAAATTAGTGTAACAAACCCCTGATTACTCTGACGAACAGACCACATTTTTAGTTCAGGCGACGAGACTGAAGCTTTAGATTCTTAGGTCCAAACATTCGTCTCAGGGGTTGAGCAAGTTCCTGGGGTTGATAAGATGCTAATGCAGGTTTTAATATCTTGAGAAGAGGCTTAGATCAGAAAGTCAAAACTTGAGGCCTTATAGTCAAACTCGAGTTTGATACTTTGATTTTGAGCTGAATCTGTTGATTCGAGAAGACTGAATTATTTCTGAGATTCTGTTAAACGATTTTAGGGTGAATTAAATGAGCTCAGATGAGTGATTTGGTTGGAATTCAAACCTGCCAGTTTGGGTTGTTTTTGAACCCAAACTGTTGGCAGTGTCACTTGGATGAAATTTGAAGTTGAATTCTGCCCAGTTTAGTTAGTTTTACTCCTTAGAATGTGTTTAAATTGATTGGATATGATCTTAGCTGTCTGTTACATCTTTTTCAAGTTTAAAATCCGTTCCGTGAGCTTACAGTGAAGCTTTGAGCTTCCCTGTGCTTCCTGAAGCTTCAAGAGCTTCAAATCCACACAAGCATATGCGGAATCCCTTGCAGAACATATTCTGACACTTAGCTAAGTTGGAAAAGCTATCCTGTAAATTCTGTAACATTAATTTCACTTTCCAGGCATATTAAACCCGTAGAAACCCCCTGCATTCTCTCTTCAAATCGAAGAGGAAAACATCCCCTTAACCAAAAATTGATTGCACAATATTGTAGAGCTAGCTTAGAGCTCTCCATCAAGCCTTGTTTCGTTTGATTTGGAGCTGTGAGTAGGGAGAAACCTTCACTTGAAGTCGGGTCTGGAGGGGGAGAAGAAAGTCCGACATCGGAAGATTCGGAAAGTCCGCCATAGTATAAAAGGTATTTGTTGCACAGCCAATTAGTCGTCAGCGCTCGGCGCGTAAACAGAACATCTGATCATCTAGTAGATGCGTGCGAGGCAGGGTGCGTGGGCGCCCGATTGGGCGTGGGTGTGTTTGCCCGCTCGATTTGAGGGGGAAGGGGGATCGTATGTGGCTCGAGGGGGCCTTCGATGGTACGTCGCTCCCATTTCCACGAGCTCTCAGGGAAGATAAGACATTGGGCGAGGAACGAGTAGGGTTTGGTCCCACCCTCAACGTGTGAGGGTGCTGTGTATCCTCGAAAGGACCTCGCCGCACTTCTGTACCCAACTTTTTCTTCGAGAAGCAAATTAACCCAGTTCAGTGGAGAAGAAGGAAGAGAGCATGGAGGAGCTGAGAAGGCCAAGGACGCAGATACTGGAGATGCCAAGGGAATAAGAAAGGAAGATCGACAGAAAGAGAGAGGAAAGGTTGGAGGAACGAGGAATACAATTGATTTCTCTTGTTATATTTTAATTTCTTTTTGCTCTTATTGTTGTATCAAGGCTGAGATGGGGAGGGTCGGATTTGGCTCGAGGGGGGGCAAAAATACGAAGTTCCCCTCAAAAGGAACGAACATTAGGCGAGGACCGAGTAGGGTTTGGTCCCACCCTTAACATGAGGGTGCTGTGTATCCTCGAAAGGACCTCCCCGCAAATCTCTCGTTGAGAAGCAAATTAACCCAGTTCAGTGGAGAAGAAAGAAGAGAAGCAAATTAGCCCAGTTCAAATGTGCGTCGTGTTTACAGGATCAGAGTGACACAACATGAGACATCAATCAGCATATGCCACATACTTTGAGTTTGGCACGCTAAACATTGTACGAAGAGGAAAAGGACCTCGCCGCAATTCTGTACCCAACTTTTTCTTCGAGAAGCAAATTAACCCAGTTCAGTGGAGAAGAAGGAAGAGAGCATGAAGGAGCTGAGAAGGCCAAGGACGCAGATACTGGAGATGCCAAGGGAATAAGAAAGGAAGATCGACAGAAAGAGAGAGGAAAGGTTGGAGGAACGAGGAATACAATTGATTTCTCTTGTTATATTTTAATTTCTTTTTGCTCTTGATTGTTGTATCAAGGCTGAGATGGGGAGGGTCGGATTTGGCTCGAGGGGGGGCAAAAATACGAAGTTCCCCTCAAAAGGAACGAACATTAGGCGAGGACCGAGTAGGGTTTGGTCCCACCCTTAACATGAGGGTGCTGTGTATCCTCGAAAGGACCTCCCCGCAAATCTCTCGTTGAGAAGCAAATTAACCCAGTTCAGTGGAGAAGAAAGAAGAGAAGCAAATTAGCCCAGTTCAAATGTGCGTCGTGTTTACAGGATCAGAGTGACACAACATGAGACATCAATCAGCATATGCCACATACTTTGAGTTTGGCACGCTAAACATTGTACGAAGAGGAAAAGGACCTCGCCGCAATTCTGTACCCAACTTTTTCTTCGAGAAGCAAATTAACCCAGTTCAGTGGAGAAGAAGGAAGAGAGCATGAAGGAGCTGAGAAGGCCAAGGACGCAGATACTGGAGATGCCAAGGGAATAAGAAAGGAAGATCGACAGAAAGAGAGAGGAAAGGTTGGAGGAACGAGGAATACAATTGATTTCTCTTGTTATATTTTAATTTCTTTTTGCTCTTGATTGTTGTATCAAGGCTGAGATGGGGAGGGTCGGATTTGGCTCGAGGGGGGGCAAAAATACGAAGTTCCCCTCAAAAGGAACGAACATTAGGCGAGGACCGAGTAGGGTTTGGTCCCACCCTTAACATGAGGGTGCTGTGTATCCTCGAAAGGACCTCCCCGCAAATCTCTCGTTGAGAAGCAAATTAACCCAGTTCAGTGGAGAAGAAAGAAGAGAAGCAAATTAGCCCAGTTCAAATGTGCGTCGTGTTTACAGGATCAGAGTGACACAACATGAGACATCAATCAGCATATGCCACATACTTTGAGTTTGGCACGCTAAACATTGTACGAAGAGGAATTGGTAATGGGCCCTTCAATACTAGAGTAAAAATGAACAAAAAAACGGATGCAATCTCATTGTTTAAACAAGTGGTGCTTTATGCAGTAATTAATTCTATGTGAATTGATTTTTAAGTTTTGGGTGAAATATCTTGTTAGAACAAAATCTCAAAAATCTAAGGAAGGAAACGTGCAGCATTAGCTCTCAAGCCTGGAGAAGGCGTGACCTCTTAGGCAGCCCTGCAAATGTTGAGAAACAAGCCTTGGGTTTGTCATCGTTGACTACTCCATGCAACATCAAATAAAGAAAGAGAGAGGAAAGCATAGGCCAAAATTTACCGGTTAAATAAATAAATAATATATCATCTAGGATTGTTCCAAAACTTATCAAAAATTAAAGATATAATTTAGAGAGCGGTATAAAACAAAATGATCATTACCATCGTGAGAAAAAACTAACAACTCTTTAGTTATCTTCGAAGAAAACCGACTAGAAGATAAGAACTTCGTAGAGAAGCATTACTTGAAAAAACCAAGGAGGAAAAGAAAAAAGGGCAAAAGAAGAACAACCCACCAAAGATCACCAAAGAAAAACAAACTTCAGAACAATGTAAAGAAAGGATTATGTGAAAATTGTGTGCTCAGACAGCCAAGGGATTTGTCCTCAACTACAAGATTAGAAACCCTAGTCCAATTAAGTTAGCATCCTCACAGTATAGCATTACAAAACGAAGCAAAGAGATCAAAGAAGGATGAGGAAAAACCTGACGTGCAGGCGGTAAAGCGGCTACGATGGAACGGGGATGATGCATGGGTTATTCATTGAAGCGAACAGGGGAGAGTGGGGTGTGCAGGGGAGCGGGTTAGGGTTTATTGGGTTTTTGCTAATTGGATTCTAACTTGTGTAAACGGAACTATTTTCAAACTTTTCTTTTCCTTCACTTTAGTGAGATTTATGTACAAAATATGTGAGATTTGTTACCTCTACCAATGAAATTAAAAATTACGTTATTTTTTTGAAAAGAAGATGTTTTTTCATTGCAACCTTATAACATACATAGAGTTGTTGACTAAATCTAAAGACCATAAAGGTTTGAATGAATCCAGCCAAGTTGTGGGCCTTGGAAGCATCAATCCTAGGGACTTTAAACAAAGAAAAAATTTGGAACAACTAGGAGGGATTGACAAGAAATAATTGCATGCAATGACCTCCAAGGAGATTGTATGATAGATCGTAGGGTATGGTATGAATCCTAGGATGGGAAAACTAGTGGAATATACGAATATTGCAGTCTTGGAAAAATGGAAAGGAACAAATAGCTGCCTATAAATTGATTTAACAGCTGCCTGTTATGAATAAATAAACGTGATTGAGAACATGGATTATAAGAACGTGAAACTGGAAAGTGGGACCTAGATGTTCTGCATTAAAAGAGCTTGAACCCTACGGGGAAATTAGGAGTGGATCTCCTGGAAAGAGAAAGGAATGGATCTGAGAAAGAAAGACGTGGTAGTGTGCTGTCTCTTGGGTACGTGGTACCAAGGGAAGCACCTGTTACCTATTTAGTGCAGAGCGGAGCCAGTCGCCCCAGGGACCCGGGGTTAGGTCTGGCCACTTTGTACCGACTTGCTGGCCCTCGTGTACGTAGTACCGAGGAGAGCTACTAGTGTAGGGAGAGCACTAGCTACCCCACGGGCCCCGGGGTTCTGCTAGCCTCCTACACCGACTTGTTAGGCCCACTGGGGCAAACCAAGGTAGTCAGGTGAGGGTGCGCGGACTGTGGAGGGGCAAGGCCCCTATTTGGTTACTGTGGAGGGGTTGGACCCCTGTTACTGAGAGGGCTCTGCCCTGTACTGGTTCCGTGCTGTGCTTTGGGCGCACCCGTTAACGGAAACGACTGACCGCGTGCCAGTGCGGGTTAGCTACCTGTGCGTTTATCGTACGTGCCGTAGTCATTGTTACGTCTGTCCGTGACCTTGGGGTGGTTGACTGAGAGTAGGATCACCACGGGGGACTCTCCCGGCCAGGAGAGCACCACGTGCTACTTCTACTTTTTGGAAAAGACTGCAATCAAGATCGTTCCCACGAGGAACATTCGAGATCAAGTGAGGGATCTGAGGAATAAATGAAATCGTGAGATAATTGAAAGACGTAAATAAAGAAAGTAACATAACATAACAGCTACTGTACACTCTACTGTTTCTTTAGTTTTAGTTGACACTCTACTCAGCGTTTTGCTGACGTGTTACACTCGTTACTTTTCAGGACCAGGTGTTGAGCAGCCAGGGTCCGCGGCTGCAGAGGACGCTGGGCCAAGTAGGGTCCAGTAGAGTTACCACTGTTCTGTTGTACCTCTTTTTGTTCCACTGTAGTGAGTAGTTCTTGTTACTGCTGTACTTTTCTTTACCTGTAATTCATATTATGTTATGAATGTTGTTCTACTGTTGTGGTGGTATATACTGTAGTGGTTTCTTTCCTTACTGCTGTATTTTCTTACTGTTAGTTATATTCATGCTGAATGTGGTTTATTTTACTGCTCTTTTGGTTATTTTCTCGTTGGACAACTAGGTCTTGGGATTAGTCGAGTCGGTCCGGTTCTCGTGTCTCGTAGGGACTCGGGAATCGGGTCGTTATAGCCACGTCTCTGGACAAAGGCGACAACCAAGGAGATCCTCTGCTCCATCCAAATTCGCCCGCCGGGGATCCTTCTTATTCCCTCTGATTTCTTCCTACGTCATGAGCCGTCGACGGAATCCCTTTGACCCCTTCGTCCAGGTAATAGTAGGTAGGAGTAGGAGTAGTTTAGGTAGTTACTTGCTTAGTTAGCTTAGCTTAATTGCAGATTCCAGACTTCATCTTCTTTGACTCCGGCAAGTTCCTTAAGCTTGCTAGAGATCTGATTTTGTCTTTTTAAGCCATTGTCCACCTTCTTCTATCACTCAACGATCATTTCTAATCCATTAAAGCATAAATTTTATCACTGTTTCGCCAAATTCACCTTGACCTTCAACAGACACTGTCGCTGTCCACGGCGATAGTAACTGAGCTTAGATCCACCTCCATAGGGTCCTCCACCACCTATTCACAATCTAAGGATCCTAATTATCACTTCAATTTGTATAATTACCACCTATAACTTAAACGCCTAAATCTATTTAAGCTCCTGAGCTCGCTGTCAATGGCGGCTCAGGAGTAGTTGAAATCTTAAACTAATTATATATTTATGATCGCAAATTACTTTTGACTTGTCTTAACCACTCAATTGAGTGGGAAAACAAGTCCCAAGCTTCAACTAACTCAGATTCTTTAAAAATGGAATATACTGTTAAATCTTAAATTTAATGATCAAATGGAGAATTTAACGAGTTCCTGAGGTTTCTTGCAACCTCAGGATCCTTTTCAGATTGAAAATGGCACAGATTTACCTTTCTGTACACAATTTGTATTTTTCTGGGCTCACCGGAGCTCCGACGAGCCATTTTTTTAGTTTCAGCCATTAGAACTTGTTGAAAAGCTCCAGATTGACATGATATTGATTACTGAGTAGTTTGAGGTCTTTAATTTGGGATTTTTACATCTGGAGCTACACATTAGTCTTCATCTTCTCCAACTCTAGCAGAGTTGGGGAAGTCTGACAGAAGGATTAAAGATGCATTTGATAGATCTAGAAGCTTCAGTGCAATGCACTGAAGCTAATTTTACCCTCAAATTAGTGTAACAAACCCCTACTTACTCTAACAAACAGACCACATTTTTAGTTCAAGCGACGAGCCTGAAGCTTTAGATTCTTAGGTCCAAACATTCGTCTCAAGGGTTGAGCAAGTTCCTGGGGTTGAGAAGATGCCAATCCAGGTTTTAATTTCTTGAGAAGAGGCTTAGATCAAAAAGTCAAAACTTGAGGCCAATCTGTTGATTCGAGAAGACTGAATTATTTCTGAGATTCTGTTAAACGATTTTAGGGTGAATTAAATGAGCTCAGATGAGTGATTTGGTTGGAATTCAAACCTGCCAGTTTGGGTTGTTTTTGAACCCAAACTGTTGGCAGTGTCACTTGGATGAAATTTGAAGTTGAATTCTGCCCAGTTTAGTTAGTTTTACTCCTTAGAATGTGTTTAAATTGATTGGATATGATCTTAGCTGTCTGTTACATCTTTTTCAAGTTTAAAATCCGTTCTCTGAGCTTACAGTGAAGCTTTGAGCTTCCCTGTGCTTCCTGAAGCTTCAAGAGCTTCAAATCCACACAAGCAGATGTGCAATCCTTTAATTAACTAGAATTTAGTTGATTTAATTGTCTAATTAGGAGGTATTTGTAAATATATTTTTATTTTTAATAACTTTTGTTCTAATTAGTTGTGTCTTATTTTGTTTTGTTTTTGTTTTTTGTCTTCTTTTCAAATTTACCTTTGCGGGTGATCTCAGGAGAAGGCGGGAATCTGTTGCTGTTTTTGTTTCTTCTTTTGTGAGTATTTCTAGTCTTTTGTTTTGTTGCATTAAAAATTAAAAAAATACAAAAATACATTCTATCTGACTAGCAGCAGCATACAATAGTCATTCACTCTTAGGAGTACATTTCCTGCTAGAATATTTCTCGGGAATCTGACTCGGGAAATTTTTACTGTTTTTCTCGCATCAGCAAGAAAACACGAGAAAATCCGCGTAGATCCCTGTCCTTTGAAATTTAAAAAGACCATATATTTTGCTTGAAAAGACTTAAAAAGCGGCCATTGTATTTTAGTTGATATATTTTTGTAAAAGATTAACTAAAAAGAGGAAGTTAAAAATTGTGACTAAATCTAATTGCAGAATGCATGCAGGTTTTATCGCTATTGTCTGTTGCGTGTTATCTCACATACAGCGCGATCACTAGAGTCACACGAGTCTAATTTTTTTATCTCTCTTCTTTGCACCTCTTAGGGCTTTGGTCGAAGATCAACAAGTCTGTCTCACTACTAGAGCCACGGGGAGCCAGTAGTGAGCTGTCTCGATCCTAGACCTTAGACCTTTAAGCCTTATGGTTACGCACCTGCGTAGACACAGCTTAGGACGCATATTTTGATACTGTTACTCTATTTGTTTGCGTCAAATTACTTTTGCGTATCCTAGGAATTTCTTCTTTCCTTTGAAAGAAGAGCAAAACCCGCATCTTTGCGCTGTTTTGTGGGTTTTTGTGCTGCTGCTTTTATCGGTGGTGTGCATGTGCACTTGCACATTATTTTCCAATTTATGGACGGGAGGCGATCCTTGCATCCGCCTCTTGCACCATCGTTGACAGGTGATCCCGTGATCCCTTCCTCTTCTGTATAGGGGGAGATGCCGCCTTTTGATGTTCATTAACTACTATTGAAGTTAACAACAAAAAAAACTTTAAAACTCACATCAATACCCCTATCTATATTTTAAAGTTGCCTCAATAACAGTATTAATACTTGTTTCTTTGTAATTTTCTTCCTCTTTCTTTTTCCTCCTCTCCTCCCATTCTTCCTCCTCAAGCTTGGCCATGGCCACCTTCCTTACTCCTCCCCAACCATCAC
This sequence comes from Thalassia testudinum, assembly GCA_037157565.1. Classification (NCBI taxonomy): domain Eukaryota; kingdom Viridiplantae; phylum Streptophyta; class Magnoliopsida; order Alismatales; family Hydrocharitaceae; genus Thalassia; species Thalassia testudinum. Next base: position 25,937,709 of record JAZHRO010000054.1, on the reverse strand, counting down.
CCCTCCTCTAACTAGATGGGCAATGCATCTATCCGCCTACATCCGTAAGCAGATATACTAGGCTTAATAGATCGAATAATGATCTACCTATCCACCAAACCTTCATGTTGGCTACGTGAATCCATCTGGTGGATCTATCTGCCTGCGAATCAAGTTGTTCAATCGGATATTGATTTATCCATCCGTCAAACATTCATGTCGACAAGGTGAATCCATCTATCCGCCGAGCCTTTTAATTGAATGGTTAGTCTCCCTATCACTCTCCCTATCCGTCACACCTTTAAATCGGATGGTAATTTGCCTACCTGCCAAGTCCTTCAACTAAATGGGCAAATCCATACACCTATATCCAGAAGCGTAACAGATTGGATGATGATCCACCTATCCGCCGAACCTTCACGTTGGCTATAGGCGCATACATCCATCCACATAAGCGGTTATGTTGTCATCCAACCCACAAAACCTCTATGAAATCAGGTTGATGGTATAGCAATATTTGTTTGGCTATTGTTTATCTCATAATGTTATAGCTTTTATCTAATATTGGTTGGACTTTTTTAAACATCTTGAACGCTTGCAAGATCTTATCAGTTAAACTTAAGATAAGAATTTTCCTCCCCCTCACGGTGAAACACAAAAACAAAGATCAGCCATTGAGGCAAATGTACCAAAAAGTCAGGGTGGGGGTAAGTCCGTCCTACCGATCAATCAAAACATGGCAAGCTCTGACAAGTCATTGTAGGATCCAATGATGGGCAGGCAAACCCACTGCAGCAGAAATCCATACCAATAGTCATCAGGTTTTACTGGATCTCCTCCACGATGCACATCAGTAATCGTTAAAGCGTGCCAGTAACCTTCAACCAAAGCACCGCTGATAGATTCAAGAAGACAAAAGAGAGACAGACCGGCTTTATATAGTTTCTCTGCAAGCGCACTGAGAAACCTCTGCAGGTTTGCTATATATATATATATATATATATATCATGTGATACAAAATATATCCACCATCAATAGAACAAAGTTAGTGAATTTTATGTTTGGCACAAACCTCCTCATCAAATATTGAAGAGATCAAGTTACAACTTCTCCACTTAATTCGCATTTAAACGGACCACCACTACTAGGACTCATCAATATACCCAAGAGCCTGGCTTTGTCGGCTGGCTGGTCCTAAGGTTCCGGTGGATGGCTGCAGAGGAGGAGGTAGAGTGGGCAAGACGGACGGTCAAGGATGCCGGATTCTTGCTCTTGCTGCAACATTCGCTGCTCCCTAAGATGCACGATCTCAACCTCTTCTTTGTCATCGGCCTGAACCTCAACCTCGCTCGGCTTCCTCCTCAACATGACTAAAGTACCCCAAATGACAAAGAAAACACAGCCTCTGCTCTGCAAATCAGGCACTCGATATGTACAGGTTCGTTTTACGTAATAAATTTTGCATTCACACATCCTCAACAGAAAACAACTTAATTAACATATCCTTGATTTATACTTTACATTTATCATTACCGAAATAAGACCAAAGCTGGCAGAAAACCAGTCTCCAAACAGAACCAATTCATCAACCAACTTCCACGTATCATATGAAAAGAAATCCATGCTATGTCTTGCAAAGGAGAATTAGATTTCCCTCTGTTTACAACGCAAGGGTTTGATTTGGATTATTAACAACATTGAGGCAAAAAGATCATTATAGAGATTGTCTCTACGAAGACATTACATCTGCGTGGTGTCTCCAGGATCAAAGTGACACAGGATAAGCCATCAATCAGGATAGGCCACATGCTTTCAGTTTGGCACCCTAGCCATTATACCAAGAGGAATTGGAGATGTCCCATGGAATTGGTAATGGGTGCTTCCATACCAAAGTTAAAATGCCTTAAAAACAGAAGCAAACTCAATGTTATATATTTTCATTAAAGGGATAGAATCCGATATAACGCGGACGTGCAGCAGGAGATAGAATATCCTCACCTACAAAAGAGGAAATACCCAGAGCGCAAAACAAAAAAACAAGACTAAGGAAAAAAGAAAATGAAACACGCCACAAGATCGAAAATCCGACAAAGGAGGGCAACTCCACGCTCGTAGAAACAGCAAAACCGAATAAAGACACTTGACATGCATTAGGAACCAAAGCCGTGATAGCACGGGGACACACATAATCCCCAACAAACAAAACTACACTAAATAAGAAAAAGACCGTATAACCCCTGCAAACACAAACAACCGACAATGACAAACACCAATTCCGTTGTCGTCTGCACCTCGAACTCCACAATCCACCACAAGACCTCAGCCAAGTCAAAACAAGAACCACCTTGCACCGTGCCTCGATCTCAATGCCAACCAACAATCTTCGCCACGCCAAGCCATCGCCACTCACCACCCATCTTCCACAACCACACCTAACCGCAGTTGCCAGCTGACCAGAGCAAGAAGCCTAACACGAGAAACCAAGGGCTTCCCACGTAAGTTGCTAAATGATCACACGACCTTCCGGCTCTTTTTAAAATTCCCAGAGTTCCCAACCCCCTTCGTAAATATCACCTCCTTCCATGCCTCTTCCTAAGCCTCTTCCTCTGGGAAAACCCATTGAAGAATAGATCCACAGCAATACACATCATTTTTCCCTCTAGATCTACACCGGGGTGCACATTCATAATCATAACTTCATTACACAATGGTGTCTTCACGAAGTCTAACACTAACCTTCAACCAAAGCACTGTTGATACAAAACAAAAGAGAGACCAGCTCTATAGTTTCTCTGCAAGAGCCCTGGCACTGAAAAACCTGTGCTGTCATGTATATATATATATATACAACAGTTGACACAAGGTATCTCGACTACATATCGGTAGAACAAAGTTGGCGCATTTCATGTTTAGCACAAACCCTCCACGTCAAATACTACTCAATTCTCATGAAGACGGACCATCCCTACTAGGACTCATCAATACCCAAGAGCCTGGCTTTGTCGGCTGGATCTAGCTGCGTAGTCCTGAGGTTCCGGTGGATGGCCGCAGAGGAGGTAGGGGGGAAAAGAGGGCTAAGGATGCCGGATTCTTGCTCTTGCTGCAACAACTGCTGCTCCCTAAGTTGCGCAATCTCTTCTCTGTCATCGGTCTTAACCTCAATCTTGCTCGGCTTCCTCCGCAACATGATAAGGTGCCCCAAATGACAGAAAAGCCAGCCTCTGCAATGGCAAGCACCCATTACCTATATGTTCATTCTATGTAATAACCTTGGAATCGATACATCCACTGCAGTAGTAAGAGGACATAATTACCATAATCATGTTTTGTACTATAGTCTATACACATCATTTACCAACACAAGACCCAAATGAGCATAAAATAGGCTTCCAATTCGTAACCAATTCATTAACCAACTAGCACATATGAGGTGAAAAGAAATACATGTTATGTGTAGTAGAAGAAAATTAGATTTCCCTCTGTTTTGAATGCAAGGGTTTGATTTGTATTATAAACAGTCCAAGGCAAAAACAAAATTAAAGGCATTGTCTTTACAAAGCTATGAAATGCGTGTGGTGTTACCAGGATCAAAGTGACAGAGAATATGCCATTGATCAGGATAGGCCACATATTTTCAGTTTGGCACACTAGCCATCATACCAGGAGGAATTGGATGCCCACACTAAAGTGAAAAACACCAAGGCACAAATCAGTTGCAATCTTTATAACAGGAAATGGTTCCTTATGCACTAATTAATTCGCTGTGAATTGATTTTTAAGTTTTGGGTGAAATATCTTGTTAGAACAAAATCTCAGACATCCAAGGAAGGAATGGTGCAGCATTAGCTCTCCAGCCCGGCGAAGGCGAAAGCTCTTAGGCGGCCCTGCGAATGTTGAGAAACAAGCCTTGGGTTTGTCATCATCGACTATTCCATCCAACATCAACAAAAATTACTCAGAGAGGAAAGCATAGGTCAGAATTTACCGGCTAAATAAATAAAAATATACCGTCGATGATTGTTCCAAAACTTATGAAAAACGAGGGGGTTTATGTAAATCAAAATGATCATTACCATTGTGAGAAAAAAATATCAATACAAACAGGATGAACAGTCTTTTGTTATCATCGGAGAAAACCAACTAGAAGATAAGAATATCATAGAGAAGCATTATTTAAAAAAGCCAAGGACAAAGGAAAAAAAGGGCAAAATAAGAACCCACCAAAGATCACCAAAGAAAAATAAACTTCAGAACAATGTAAAGAAAGGATTATGAGGAAATTGCGCTCAGACAGCCAAGGGATTTGTCTTCAATTGCAAGATCAGAAACTCTAGTCCAATTAAGTTAGCGTCCTCACAGCACAACATTACAAAACGAAGCAAAGAGATCAAAGATGAGAGAAACCTGATGCACAGTCGGCGAAGGCTCTATGATGGAACAAGGCAGCCGAATGCATTATTTATGGGAGGGAATGGGGGAATGAGTGGTTCCCAGGGGAGCTAGGGTGTACTATAATCATGTTTTGTACTATAGTCTATACACATCATTTACCAACATATGACCAAAGTGAGCATAAAATCGTCTTCCAATACGCAACCAATTCATTAACCAACTAGCACATGAGGTGAAAAGAAATCCATGCTATGTCTAGTAGAAGAAAATTAGATTTCCCTCTGTTTTGAATGCAAGGGTTTGATTTAGATTATAAACAGAAGGCAAAAAGAAAATTAAAGGCATTGTCTTTATAAAGCCATGAAATGTGTGTGGTGTTTCCTGGATCAAAGTAACAAAGGATAGGCCATCGATCAGGATAAGCCACATATTTTCAGTTTGGCACACAAGCCATCATACAAAGAGGAATTGGATGCCCACACTGAAGTGAAAAACACTACAAAACAGATGCAATCTCATTGTTTAAACTAGAAACGAAGGCACAAATCAGTTGCAATCTTTATAACAGGAAATGGTTCCTTATGCACTAATTAATTCGCTGTGAATTGATTTTTAAGTTTTGGGTGAAATATCTTGTTAGAACAAAATCGCAGACATCCAAGGAAGGAATGGTGCAGCGTTAGCTCTCCAGCCCGGCGGAGGCGAAAGCTCTTAGGCCAGAGAAGGTAAGAACATCATAGAGAAGCATTGCTTAAAAACACCAAGGACTGAGGAAAAAAACGGCACAAGAACAATGTAAACAAAGGATCATGTGGAAATTGTGCTCAAACAAGGGGATCTGTCTTCAACTGCAAGATCAGAAACTCTAATCCAAATGAGTGAGTGACCTCCCAGCACAACATTAGAAAACGATGCAAATAGATCAAAGAAGGATGAGAAAATACCTGATGAGGCGGCGGCGAAGGCTCTGCGATGGAATGGGGCGGCCGCCTGCGTTCTTTATAGAAGGGAAGAGGGGAGAGCGGGGTGTGCAGGGGAGTTACGGTTAGGGTTTACGGGTTTTTGTCTATTCGGATTCCATTATGCGTAGACGGATCTGTTTTCAATTTCTACTATTTTCACCTGCAGGGGGCCGGTGCCGGGGCCGTGCATTTCGTAGGTAAGGTGAAGAGATTTTTTTTTAGTTGAAATTAGTATTGTATTTATTTGTTTAATCTATCAATCATAAGATAATATGAAATGATCATTGCAAGGATTTTAACTTCTTTGGGATAGTCGCTATAATTTTCGTATGCTAAAGCTTGATGAAGGAAACATGCAGCATTAGCTCTCAAACTCGATGAAGGCGAGAGCTCTTAGGAGGCCCTGCGAATGTTGAGAACAAGCCTTAGGTTTGTCATCATCGATTATTCCATCCCACATCAACAAAAATTACACAGAGAGGAAAGCATAGGCCAGAATTTACCGGCTAAATAAATACAAATATATCGTCGATGATTGTTCCAAAACCTATCAAAAATTTAAGGAACCAAATAGTTTACAGATATAATCTAGGGGGTTTCTGTAAATCAAAATGATCATTACCATTGTGAGGAAAAAATATCTAGATAAACAAGGTGAACGGTCTTTAGTTATCATCGGAGAAAACCAACTAGAAGGTAAGAACATCATAGAGAAGCGTTACTTTAAAACACCAAGGATTGAGGAAAAGAAGGGCAAAAGAACAATGTAAACAAAGGATAATGTGGAAATTGTGCTCAAACAAGGGATCTGTCTTCAACTGCATGACCAGAAGCTCTAATCCAAATGAGTTAGGACCCTCCCAGCACAACATTAGAAAACGAAGCAAAGAGATCAAAGAAGGATGAGAAAAAACCTGATGCGCCGGTGGCGAAGGCACTGCAACGGAACGGGGCGGATGCCTGCGTTATTTATAGAAGGGAAGAGGGGAGAGCGGGGTGTGCAGGGAAGCTAGGGTCAGGGTTTACGGGGTTTTCTCCATTCGGATTTTATTTTCTATAAACATATCTATTTTCAATTTTTTCTTTTTTCTTTTTTTTTCCTAGGGTTAGGGTCTACGGGGTTTTCTCCATTCGGATTCGGCCACGGAACGCTATGGGCGGGATTATCTCGAAAGCCAGGGTTCAGGGGGTTGTGATCAGAGACTCGTCATGATCTCTAATTTCCCCTAATTAACTAGTCTTCCTAGTTAATTAGCTAAGGATACGAATATATAAGGGTTAATTATAAAATAAGGGATACGTAGTAAAGGACCTTAAAATAAGTTAAAAATGATACTTTATCATTCAATTAATATTATTAGTAATCTAATTAATAATTGGACTCGAAATTTTATTAGCCATTCCCTTAATTAATAAGTTAGGTAACTTAAACATAATGTATACATAAGTATATAATAACTTAAGTAACTTTACTTAATTTAATAAATTAACTTAAGAAGGTCAAAAACGTAAATTCAAGGTGCTATAATAATTACCTTATTTATAATCATATATAAAACGTTGAAAAAAATCTAAGTTAAAATAAACCATCAAAACCTGGGTTTACATTTAGGTCCTTACCATTCATTGCAATCGGGTCCTTAATTTTCATATAGGTCCTTAGGTTTCATCTCACCTAGGTCCCTATCTTCTTTTTCTTCTTCTTCTTCTTCAGCCGGTTGAAGAGCTGACGACGGAGGGTGACTCCACCGCTCGATCACCGCCCTGCCGACATCATTCTTCCTTCTCCAAGCTCTTGGAGCTCGCGCTCACCATCCCATCTTCATCCATCGGTCTGGATTACTCTGAAATCCTAATTTTTGGTGGGAGTTAACCTCACCGTCGTAGGAGACGATGCCGGAGGTTAACCTCCCCAAGCTTCTTCTTCGTCCAGACTTCGCCACCTTCTTCGTCACCATTCACTATAAATACCCCCTCACTCCCTCGATTTCTCTTAAGTTGGCTCCCTTCCCTCTTCTAACACTGAGCCGACCCAATAGGCTATTCGTCTGCAACTCCGGCGATCTTCCACACCAATCTCCGACTTCTTCCCTCCATCCTGATTAGTTGAGGAGCTTCGCCGAGGTCAGCCACGTCTCTAAAAAAAGGCGACGACCAAGGAGATCCTCTGCTCCATCCGAATTCGCCCGCCGGGGATTCTTCTTATTCCCTCTGATTTCGTCCTCCGTCATGAGCCGTCGACGGAATCCCTTTGACCCCTTCGTCCAGGTAATAGTAGGTAGGAGTAGGAGTAGTTTAGGTAGTTACTTAGTTAGCTAGCTTAGCTTGATTGCAGATTCCAGACTTCATCTTCTTCGACTCCGGCAAGTTCCTTGAGCTTGCTGGAGACCTGATTTTGTCTTTTTAAGCCATTGTCCACCTTCTTCTATCACGTACGATCATTTCTAATCCATTAAAACATAAATTTTATCACTGTTTCGCCTAATTCACCTTCACCTTCAACAGAGACTGTCGCTGTCCATGGCGACAGTAACTGAGCTTAGATCCACCTCCATAGGGTCCTCCACCACCTATTCACAATCTAAGGATCCTAATTAACTTAAACGCCTAAATCTATTTAAGCTCCTGAGCTCGCTGTCAATGGCGGCTCAGGAGTAGTTGAAATCTTAAATTAATTATATATTTATGATGGCAAATTAATTTTGACTGGTCTTAACCACTCAATTGAGTGGGAAAACAAGTCCCAAGCTTCAACTAACTCAGATTCTTTAGAAATGGAATTCACTGTTAAATCTTAAATTTAATGATCAAATGAAGAATTTAACGAGTTCCTGAGGTTTCTTGCAACCTCAGGATCCTTTTCAGATTGAAAATGGCACAGATTTACCTTTCTGTACACAATTTGTATTTTTCCGGGCTCACCGGAGCTCCGGCGAGGGATTTTTTGAGTTTCAGCGTTTAGAACTTGTTGAAAAGCTCCAGATTGACATGATATTGATTACTGAGTAGTTCGAGGTCTTTAATTTGGGATTTTAACATCTGGAGCTACACATTAGTCTTCATCTTCTCCAACTCCGGCGGAGTTGGGGAAGTCTGACAGAAGGATTAAAGATGCATTTGATAGATCTAGAAGCTTCGGTGCAATGCAGTGAAGCTAATTTTACCCTCAAATTAGTGTAACAAACCCCTGATTACTCTGACGAACAGACCACATTTTTAGTTCAGGCGACGAGACTGAAGCTTTAGATTCTTAGGTCCAAACATTCGTCTCAGGGGTTGAGCAAGTTCCTGGGGTTGATAAGATGCTAATGCAGGTTTTAATATCTTGAGAAGAGGCTTAGATCAGAAAGTCAAAACTTGAGGCCTTATAGTCAAACTCGAGTTTGATACTTTGATTTTGAGCTGAATCTGTTGATTCGAGAAGACTGAATTATTTCTGAGATTCTGTTAAACGATTTTAGGGTGAATTAAATGAGCTCAGATGAGTGATTTGGTTGGAATTCAAACCTGCCAGTTTGGGTTGTTTTTGAACCCAAACTGTTGGCAGTGTCACTTGGATGAAATTTGAAGTTGAATTCTGCCCAGTTTAGTTAGTTTTACTCCTTAGAATGTGTTTAAATTGATTGGATATGATCTTAGCTGTCTGTTACATCTTTTTCAAGTTTAAAATCCGTTCCGTGAGCTTACAGTGAAGCTTTGAGCTTCCCTGTGCTTCCTGAAGCTTCAAGAGCTTCAAATCCACACAAGCATATGCGGAATCCCTTGCAGAACATATTCTGACACTTAGCTAAGTTGGAAAAGCTATCCTGTAAATTCTGTAACATTAATTTCACTTTCCAGGCATATTAAACCCGTAGAAACCCCCTGCATTCTCTCTTCAAATCGAAGAGGAAAACATCCCCTTAACCTAAAATTGATTGCACAATATTGTAGAGCTAGCTTAGAGCTCTCCATCAAGCCTTGTTTCGTTTGATTTGGAGCTGTGAGTAGGGAGAAACCTTCACTTGAAGTCGGGTCTGGAGGGGGAGAAGAAAGTCCGACATCGGAAGATTCGGAGAGTCTGCCATAGTATAAAAGGTATTTGTTGCACAGCCCGATTAGTCGTCAGCGCTCGGCGCGAAAACAAAACATCTGATCATCTAGTTAAAGCGTGCGTGGCAGGGTCCGTGGGCGCCGGATTGGGCTTGTGCGCTTGCGCTCTCAAATAGATGTGGAAGGGGGACCGTAGGGGGCCTCCGAAGGTACGTCGCTCTTCCATTTCCACAAGCTCTCAGGGAAGAGAAGACATTGGGCGAGGAACGAGTAGGGTTTGGTCCCACCCTCAACGTGTGAGGGTGCTGTGTATCCTCGAAAGGACCTCGCGGCAATTCTGTACCCAACTTTTTCTTCGATAAGCAAATTAACCCAGTTCAGTGGAGAAGAAGGAAGAGAGCATGGAGGAGCTGAGAAGGCCAAGGACGCAGATACTGGAGATGCCAAGGGAATAAGAAAGGAAGATCGACAGAAAGAGAGAGGAAAGGTTGGAGGAACGAGGAATACAATTGATTTCTCTTGTTATATTTTAATTTCTTTTTGCTCTTGATTGTTGTATCAAGGCTGAGATGGGGAGGGTCGGATTTGGCTCGAGGGGGGCCAAAAATACGAAGTTCCCCTCAAAAGGAACGAACATTAGGCGAGGACCGAGTAGGGTTTGGTCCCACCCTTAACATGAGGGTGCTGTGTATCCTCGAAAGGACCTCCCTGCAAATCTCTCGTTGAGAAGCAAATTAACCCAGTTCAGTGGAGAAGAAAGAAGAGAAGCAAATTAGCCCAGTTCAAATGTGCGTCGTGTTTACAGGATCAGAGTGACACAACATGAGACATCAATCAGCATATGCCACATACTTTGAGTTTGGCACGCTAAACATTGTACGAAGAGGAAAAGGACCTCGCCGCAATTCTGTACCCAACTTTTTCTTCGAGAAGCAAATTAACCCAGTTCAGTGGAGAAGAAGGAAGAGAGCATGAAGGAGCTGAGAAGGCCAAGGACGCAGATACTGGAGATGCCAAGGGAATAAGAAAGGAAGATCGACAGAAAGAGAGAGGAAAGGTTGGAGGAACGAGGAATACAATTGATTTCTCTTGTTATATTTTAATTTCTTTTTGCTCTTGATTGTTGTATCAAGGCTGAGATGGGGAGGGTCGGATTTGGCTCGAGGGGGGGCAAAAATACGAAGTTCCCCTCAAAAGGAACGAACATTAGGCGAGGACCGAGTAGGGTTTGGTCCCACCCTTAACATGAGGGTGCTGTGTATCCTCGAAAGGACCTCCCCGCAAATCTCTCGTTGAGAAGCAAATTAACCCAGTTCAGTGGAGAAGAAAGAAGAGAAGCAAATTAGCCCAGTTCAAATGTGCGTCGTGTTTACAGGATCAGAGTGACACAACATGAGACATCAATCAGCATATGCCACATACTTTGAGTTTGGCACGCTAAACATTGTACGAAGAGGAAAAGGACCTCGCCGCAATTCTATACCCAACTTTTTCTTCGAGAAGCAAATTAACCCAGTTCAGTGGAGAAGAAGGAAGAGAGCATGAAGGAGCTGAGAAGGCCAAGGACGCAGATACTGGAGATGCCAAGGGAATAAGAAAGGAAGATCGACAGAAAGAGAGAGGAAAGGTTGGAGGAACGAGGAATACAATTGATTTCTCTTGTTATATTTTAATTTCTTTTTGCTCTTGATTGTTGTATCAAGGTTGAGAGGGGGAGGGTCGGATTTGGCTCGAGGGGGGGCAAAAATACGAAGTTCCCCTCAAAAGGAACGAACATTAGGCGAGGACCGAGTAGGGTTTGGTCCCACCCTTAACATGAGGGTGCTGTGTATCCTCGAAAGGACCTCCCCGCAAATCTCTCGTTGAGAAGCAAATTAACCCAGTTCAGTGGAGAAGAAAGAAGAGAAGCAAATTAGCCCAGTTCAAATGTGCGTCGTGTTTACAGGATCAGAGTGACACAACATGAGACATCAATCAGCATATGCCACATACTTTGAGTTTGGCACACTAAACATTGTACGAAGAGGAATTGGTAATGGGCCCTTCAATACTAGAGTAAAAATGAACAAAAAAACGGATGCAATCTCATTGTTTAAACAAGTGGTGCTTTATGCAGTAATTAATTCTATGTGAATTGATTTTTAAGTTTTGGGTGAAATATCTTGTTAGAACAAAATCTCAAAAATCTAAGGAAGGAAACGTGCAGCATTAGCTCTCAAGCCTGGCGAAGGCGTGACCTCTTAGGCGGCCCTGCAAATGTTGAGAAACAAGCCTTGGGTTTGTCATCGTTGACTACTCCATGCAACATCAAATAAAGAAAGAGAGAGGAAAGCATAGGCCAAAATTTACCGGTTAAATAAATAAATAATATATCATCTAGGATTGTTCCAAAACTTATTAAAAATTAAAGATATAATTTAGAGAGCGGTATAAAACAAAATGATCATTACCATCGTGAGAAAAAACTAACAACTCTTTAGTTATCTTCGAAGAAAAACGACTAGAAGATAAGAACTTCGTAGAGAAGCATTACTTGAAAAAACCAAGGAGGAAAAGGAAAAAGGGCAAAAGAAGAACAACCCACCAAAGATCACCAAAGAAAAACAAACTTCAGAACAATGTAAAGAAAGGATTATGTGAAAATTTTGTGCTCAGACAGCCAAGGGATTTGTCCTCAACTACAAGATCAGAAACCCTAGTCCAATTAAGTTAGCATCCTCACAGTATAGCATTACAAAACGAAGCAAAGAGATCAAAGAAGGATGAGGAAAAACCTGACGTGCAGGCGGTAAAGCGGCTACGATGGAACGGGGATGATGCATGGGTTATTCATTGAAGCGAACAGGGGAGAGTGGGGTGTGCAGGGGAGCGGGTTAGGGTTTATTGGGTTTTTGCTAATTGGATTCTAACTTGTGTAAACGGAACTATTTTCAAACTTTTCTTTTCCTTCACTTTAGTGAGATTTATGTACAAAATATGTGAGATTTGTTACCTCTACCAATGAAATTAAAAATTACGTTATTTTTTTGAAAAGAAGATGTTTTTTCATTGCAACCTTATAACATACATAGAGTTGTTGACTAAATCTAAAGACCATAAAGGTTTGAATGAATCCAGCCAAGTTGTGGGCCTTGGAAACATCAATCCTAGGGACTTTAAACAAAGAAAAAATTTGGAACAGCCAGGAGGGATTGACAAGAAATAATTGCATGCAATGACCTCCAAGGAGGTTGTAACTATTTCATTATTTAACTCACAAGTCCAACGGCATCGCTCAGGATGCAACCTATGTTGACAGCCAAGTTCAAGGCAAGCAGTAAACCTTGATAAATAGCAAGAACTTCAACTTCATTTGAGTTACAAGTAGTGACAATTTCAACTTTACAAGCAAGAATTTCCTTGTCATTCACCATAACTGAGGCCGAATAGGATCGATGTTTATAAACTGTAGCATCAACAACAATTTGAAATCCCATAGAAGAAAAGAAGTTGTTGTTAATCTAATCAGATTAGAACATGGCAACCGATCCTAAAAAGGGAATAGCAACTGCGAATCCGTATAGCGTACGCACATAGCACATGCCTTCGAGCAGATTCAATAAGATTAATTGGTATAGCCATAAAACGTGGATGACATAATATGGCAACAAGTTTTCCATTTCAAGCATAGGAAAATTTCCAGAAATCCACAAGCATTTCTCGAAGCATGTTCCCTGTAAATTATGTACTGTAACGCTGAAATAGAACCAAACAGCAAGAGCAACCCGATAGGAAAAAAAGATATGATCCAAGTCCTTTAAAAGACCACCACAAAGATTACTTAATGGTTCAATAGCAAGAATTCTTCAAGCTAGAAGGGCGCACGTTGGTATAACATCAGTGCAGGCCTTCCAAAGAAAACATCTTGTGTGAGGGGCCAGAAACTTTAAGGGCCAAATCCCTTTTGCAATCAAATACAATGACTTGAGAGTGAATTTTATCCCTTCCAGGAGCAAATAAGCAAGAATTGATAGGCTGATCTATTAAACATTATCAACTATTTGTCCTCTGATTAGAGGCAATGAGTCTTAATAAAATAATTTTAATTCTTCTAGCCACAAGCTCACATTATTTAAACAAAAAAACTAAAATCGTAGCCAGCCAAAGTCAAGAAGCATTTGTTTTCTGGTTGAGTTCAAATTGGTATTGTATTCTTTTATTGAATCAATTAATCACAAGATTGTTGTTATAGCAATAAACAAGTAAAGATGGTCATGGAAGGTGAACCACTGGTGGATACAATAGTGTTTCATTTGAAACTCGTATTAGTCATTTAATGAGGTGTTAGAATTTTTTTTTGACAACTTTGACATCCATGTCTTTAAAAACATATTTAATCATATCAATGTCCCTGTATACTTTATTATTACATACACATTCGTTTGTACTCTAAGGTTAAGGCTTATTAGATTCAAAAGAATATTTCTTCAGGTATCCCAAATATTCATTAACAACTATTGAAGTTAACAACAAAAAAAACTTTAAAACTCACATCAATACCCCTATCTATATTTTAAAGGCACAAATCAGTTGCAATCTTTATAACAAGAAATGGTTCCTTATGCACTAATTAATTCGCTGTGAATTTATTTTTAAGTTTTGGGTGAAATATCTTGTTAGAACAAAATCTCAGACATCCAAGGAAGGAATGGTGCAGCATTAGCTCTCAAGCTCGGCGAAGGCGAAACCTCTTAGGCGACCCTACGAATGTTGAGAAACAAGCCTTGGGTTTGTCATCATTGACTATTCCATTCAACATCAACAAAAATTACACAGAGAGGAAGGCATAGGCCAGAATTTACCGATTAAATAAATAAATATATATCGTCGATGATTGTTCCAAAACTTATGAAAAACTAGGGGGTTTCTGTAAATCAAAATGATCATTACCATTGTGAGAAAAAAATATCAATATAAACAGGATGAACAGTCTTTTGTTATCATCGGAGAAAACCAACTAGAAGATAACAATATCATAGAGAAGCATTACTTAAAAAAGCCAAGGACAAAGGAAAAGAAGGGCAAAATAAGAACAACCCACGAAATATCACCAAAGAAAAATAAACTTCAGAACAATGTAAAGAAAGGATTACGTGGAAATTGTGCTCAGACAGACGAGAGATTTGTGTTCAATTGCAAAATCAGAAATTCTAGTCCAATTAAGTTAGCGTCCTCACGGCACAACATTACATAACGCAGCAAAGAGATCAAAGATGAGAAAAAAATGATGCACAGTCGGCGAAGGCTCTATGATGGAACGAGGCAGCCGAGTGCCTTATTTATAGAAGGGAATAGGGGAATGAGTGGTGCCCAGGGGAGCTAGGGTGTACTATAATCATGTTTTGTACTATAGTCTATACACATCATTTACCAACATATCACCAAAGTGAGCATAAAATTGGCTTCCAATACGCAACCAATTCATTAACCAACTAGCACATGAGGTGAAACGAAATCCATGTTATGTCTAGTAGAAGAAAATTAGATTTCCCTCTGTTTTGAATGCAAGGGTTTGATTTGGATTATAAACAGAAGGCAAAAAGAAAATTAAAGGCATTGTCGTTATAAAGCCATGAAATGTGTGTGGTGCTTCCAGGATCAAAGTAACAAAGGATATGCCATCGATCAGGATAAGCACATATTTTCAGTTTGGCACACAAGCCATCATACAAAGAGGAATTGGATGCCCACACTGAAGTGAAAAACACTACAAAACAGATGCAATCTCATTGTTTAAACTAGAAACGAAGGCACAAATCAGTTGCAAGTTTTATAACAAGAAATGGTGCCTTATGCACTAATTAATTTGCAGTGAATTGATTTTTAAGTTTTAGGTGAAATATCTTGTTAGAACAAAATCTCAGACATCCAAGGAATGGTGCAGCATTAGCTCTCAAGCTCGGCGACGGTGAAAGCTCTTAGGTGGCCTTGCGAATGTTGAGAAACAAGCCTTGGGTTTGTCATCATCGACTATTCCATCCAACATCAACAAAAATTACACAGAGAGGAAAGCATAGACCAGAATTTACCGGCTAAATAAATACAAATATATCGTCGATGATTGTTCCAAAACTTATCAAAAATTCAAGGAACCAAATAGTTTACAGATATAATCTAGGGGGTTTCTGTAAATCAAAATGATCATTACCATTGTGAGAAAAAACTATCTATATAAACAGGTTGAACGGTCTTTAGTTATCATCGGAGAAAACCAACTAGAAGGTAAGAATATCATAGAGAAGCATTACTTAAAAACACCAAGGACTGAGGAAAAAAAGGGCAAAAGAACAATGTAAACAAAGGATCATGTGGAAATTGTGCTCAAACAAGGGGATCCGTCTTCAACTGCAAGATCAGAAACTCTAATCCAAATGAGTGAGGGACCTCCCAGCACAACATTAGAAAACGAAGCAAAGAGATCAAAGAAGGATGAGAAAAAACCTGAAACGTCGGCGGCGAAGGCTCTGCGATGGAATGGGGCGGACGCCTGCGTTATTTATAGAAGGGAAGAGGGGAGAGCGGGGTGTGCAGGGGAGTTAGGGTTAGGGTTTACGGGGTTTTCTCTATTCGGATTCTATTCTGTATAAACGGATCTATTTTCAATCTCTACTTTTTTTCCTGCAGGTGGCTAGGGCCGTGTGTTTCGTAGGTAAGGTGAAGTGATTTTTTCTTAGTTCAAATTAGTATTGTATTTATTTGTTTAATCTATCAATCATGAGATAATAGATATGATAATATGAAACAACCTTAAGAATCATCGCAAGGATTTTGACTTCTTTGGAATAGTCGCTACAATTTTCGTGTACTAAAGAGAACACTTGAGGGACGTTTTAGGGGTTGACTACAATTTCTACGTGTTAATTATAATGTGTAGTGACCTCGGGAAGGTTTTCCTAAGTTTTAGGGATTTTCTCATAAATTCTACACACTTGGGGACCCACGTAGGGACCCATACGAATTTTTTCCACTCGTGTACACTTATTCCACCCCTATGTTCCTTAAGTTAGGGATCCCTTTGGAAATCATGAAACTATGGGGCTTTAATCATATTTTACCTGGCCCCACATAATCAATCTAAACCCTAAACCCCAACACTACAAATACCTTTCCCACCTCGAACACCACACCCCACCTCGAAAGCCACGCCACCCCATCAGCGCCACCACCACCTTCCCTTCTCTCCACTGCCGAGAGCGAGAGATACAGAGAGAGAGAGGGGAATGAGTGAAAGGGGGAGGAGGGTGCTATTGTGTACTCTCCTCACACAACGCACCCAAGTTCGAGCATGGGCTCACATAACTCACGAGGTAGCGCAAGTGCATGAGTCAAGGCTAGCGGCAGGCATGAGGAGGGGTGCTAGTCGAGGCGAGCGCGAGCTCGCAACACTCATGAGGCAGTGCAGGAGCATGGGAGGGGTGCATTCCCAACCTGCGATCACGTGCACACGATCAGTGGGAGGAGTGGGGTGCAAATCCGGGCATGCCACGTGGCAACCCCACGCGGTAATTAATTCTATGTGAATTGATTTTTAAGGTTTGGGTGAAATATCCTGTTAGAACAAAATCTCAGAAATCCAAGGAAGGAAATGTGAAGCATTAGCTCTCAAGCCCGATGAAGGCGAGAGCTCTTAGGCAGCCCTGCGAATGTTGAGAAACAAGCCTTAGGTTTGTTATCATCGATTATTCCATCCAACATCAACAAAAATTACACAGAGAAGAAAGCATAGGCCAGAATTTTTTGGCTAAATAAATACAAATATATCGTCGATGATTGTTCCAAAACTTATCAAAAATTCAAGGAACCAAATAGTTTACAGATATAATCTAGGGGTTTCTGTAAATCAAAATGATCATTACCATTGTGAGAAAAAAATATCTGTAAAAACAGGATGAACGGTCTTTAGTGATTATCGGAGAAAACCAACTAGAAGGTAAGAATATCATAGAGAAGCATTACTTAAAAAAGACAAGGACGAAGGAAAAAATGGGCAAAATAACAATGTAAAGAAAGGATTATGTGGAAATTGTGCTCAAACAAGGGATCTATCTTCAACTACAAGATCAGAAACTCTAATCCAAATGAGTTAGGACCCTCCCAGCATAACATTAGAAAACGAAGTAAAGAGATCGAAGAAGGATGAGGAAAAACCTGATGCGTTGGCGGTGAAGGCACTGCGGTGGAATGGGGTGGATGCCTGCGTTATTTATAGAAGGGAAGAAGAGAGAGCGGGGTGTGCAGGGAAGCTAGGGTTTGGGTTTACGGGTTTTCTCCATTCGGATTTTATTTTCTATAAACAAATCTATTTTCAATTTTTTCTTTTTTCTTTTTTTCCTGCAGGGGAATAGGGCCGTGTTTTCCATAGGTTTGTCACATCTAGGAACCAAATTAGTGAATTACGTAATCCAAACACAATAACTAAAGTTACACTCGGGCAAGGTGAAGAGATTTTTCTTAGTTTAAATTAGTATTGTATTTATTTGTTGAATTCTTCAATCATGAGATAGTAGATATATATGATAACATGAAATGATCCCAAGGATCATTGCAAGAATTTTGAATTCTTCAAGATGGTCCCTGCAATTTTCGTGTGCTGAAGTGAACACCCAAGAGATGTTCTAAGGGGTTGATTGAAATTTCTTCTTTTTTTTTTTGAGTCCAAAGAGAACTTTTCTGAAAAAGAGGATTGGTAATATAACCAAATTAGGGTTTCAATATTAGGGTTTTTGGAGTGCTAGGCACACAGACCTGGTTAAAAGGAAATAAACCCTCTCGCATCAGTGTGCTACCCAAGCCCTTGATTGAAGAGATCTAAACAAGACAAACCCTAAAAATTGAGCTCTAAAATCACTTGAATCTTAAAATCTTGGACCTAATAAACGGGGAGTCAAATCAGGGTGGTCTCTAGGTCCCAAGCCTAGAATCATTCTGCCATCTTTAGGAAAAGTCGGGTGAAGTTGACCCCTTGGGTCAACCAACCTCCAAATTATGTCACAACATCAAAACATCTAAAGTTCAAGTGAAAACCCTAAAGCACCTTTGAAATAAAAATGGTAGACTTAAGAGGTCAAGGTCCCCATTCTGGTCTAGCTGGAATCTCAGTGACAAGAGGGGTCAGATGGGAGAAACCATGTAACCCGTGGGGATGCTCTACCGTGTAGGGGTCTTTGCGGGACTCTCCCTCTCTGGCTGCCCAGGTAATTCTCAGGTGGATGACCTTCTGATCCGGGGGTATCATCAGCCTCGAACCTCCATTTTTGCACCTAGTTGGACCAACTAGGCTCTTAATCAAGGTACTTGTTTTACAAAATTTCGCTGAGTTGACCACTCCTCCACCCCATGTTCCTCTCGGCTGAAAGCATTGAATTTAGCGCTTAACGGGAGGCAACCTGTCATTCCAAAAATAGAGACCCGTCTGATTATCCGTCTGTACTCCACATCCATTGCACCTTGAGTTCAACCTTAGACAGTTGATCCCACCTCTGGTACACGTACCAAAGCTTGAAATCATCCGCATCAGTCACTTCCCAACCCATTCACCCACCCGATGTATCCTGTTCTAAGTCCCTAGCCTCAACACTATTTCACACCCTCCATTTACAATGAGGATATTGCAAAATTTAGTCATGGAGGGGTGGTAAAATGCGTACATACAAAGTCAAGAAAAGTCAGAAGGATTCTCACAAAAAAATTCACATATGTCAAAAACACAAAAAAATTGAAAAATTATGAGAAAGAGCAAAAAAATGGAGGGAGGAAATTTTGTGAGCCACATTATCATGAGGAGGAAAAGAGCAAAATGACAAAAGGAGCACAAAATGAAAGAGAAAAAGAGATAGTCATTAGTAAGAGATTAAAGAATTAACCGAAGTTCTAGACCACATCAAGAAAAGAGAAAAATGAAAGAAAAGTGCTAAGGAGACACAAAAAGAGATTAGCAGGAACGTTGATCTTAGGCCTTCTGGGCTAGACTCCTAGGCTTAAAAATTCACGTACCCGCTAAGATCTGGATAATCCTCAAGAGGTTGGGGAAAATGTGAAGCTTAAGTATTAGGTCTAAGGCTTAGGGAGTATTCGACCTCGTTAACTGACTTTTGGTTTGCGGGATTCGGTAACCTAAGAACCCCAATCCACACACAGTCTGGTTCAGTACGCATAACTATCAAAATCACACAAAAGCATTTTAATCCTCTGAAAAAGTTGCCTAGATTAGGAGCGGCTGATCAACACAAGTTGATTTGGACGAGCTTCCGGTGTGGAGAGGTGGGAAATTCCCCTCGAAGATGCGTAACAACATATCGTCTCCTTGGTGCTTGTCTCTTAGGATATTTAAAAATCCTACCAAGGGCATTAAAGCACTTTGCTGGCTCAGATACCATGGGCGGCATTATCACGAAATTTAGATTGCCAAGGTCTGGATTCAACCACGGAATGCCATGGGCGGGATTATCTCGAAATCTCAAAAGCCAAGGTTCTGGGGGTTGTGATGAGAGACTCATCATGATCTCTAATTACCTCTAATTAACTAGTCTTCCTAGTTAATTAGCTAAGGATATGAATATATAAGGGTTAATTATAAAATAAGGGAAATATAGTAAAGGACCTTAAAATAAGTGAAAAATGATATTTTATCATTCAATTAATATTATTAGTAATCTAATTAATAATTGGACTCAAAATTTTATTAGCCATTCCCTTAATTAATAACTTAAGTAACTTAAACATAATGTATACATAGTATATAATAACTTAAGTAACTTTACTTAATTTAATAAATTAACTTAAAATGGTCGAAAATGTAAATTCAAGGTAAAAACATAATAATTACCTTATTTATAATCATATATAAAAAGTTGAAAAAAATCTAAGTTAAAATAAACCTTCCAAACCTAGGTGTACATTTAGGTCCTTACTATTCATTGCAATCAGGTCCTTAATTTTCACATAGGTCCTTAGGTTTCCTAGGTCCCTGTCTTCTTCTTTTTCTTCTTCTTCTTCTTCAGCCAATTGAACGGCTGACGACGGAGGGTGACTCCACCGCTCGATCACCGCCCTGCCGACATCATTCTTCCTTCTCCAAGCTCTTGGAGCTTGCGTTCACCATCCCATCTTCATCCATCAGTCTGGATTACTCTGAAATCCTAATTTTTGGTGGGAGTTAACCTCACTTTCGTCAGAGACGATGCCGGAGGATAACCTCCCCAGGCTTCTTCGTCGTCCAGACTTCGCCACCTTCTTCGTCACCATTCACTATAAATACCCCCTCACTCCCTCGATTTCTCTTAAGTTGGCTCCCTTCCCTCTTCTAACACCAAGCCGACCCAATAGGCTATTCGTCTATAACTCCAGCGATCTTCCACACCATTCTCCGACTTCTTCTGTCCATCTTGATTAGCTGAGGAGCTTCGCCGAGGTCAGCCACTGTTACGAACGCGCAGCTTCAGACGTCTTTTAAGACGTCTGGGATTCAATTTTTTTGTGGCACGCGCGGTTTCGTCTGCGCGCAGAGCTGCGAACACACCCCCTCTCTTTTTCCCTCTCCCACCTGCGGGCGCAGGCTGCGCCCCTCTCTCTCTCTCTCTTTCTCTCCCCGTGTGGCTTTAAAAAGCCTCTCCCTCACTCTCACCCCCTCAACCCTCCTTCGTTTTCCAGCCGGTGCGCGAGTGCGAGCGCGAGTGAGCGGCGGCAGCGACAGCCGCGGTGAGTGCGGGAGGAGGTGCTGCGCGAGGGAGGAGGCGCTCGGCCGTGAGGGCGAGCTTGCCGGGGCTGCTAGAGCCAGCCGGCGGGGGGAGCAGCAGACGCGGGGTGACGCGGGAGGCCTGCTGCAGCTCGAGCAGCAGGAGGACGAGGCGCAGCGCGGCCGTGCGTCGCGGACGGAGGGCGAGTCGCGCCTTGATTCTGGAAAATTTTCCAGAATCAGACGTCTGGGCTTCAACCCAGACGACGGGGAGGACGTCTCGAGAACTGTCCAGACGTCCGAAAGGTGAGTTATTTCCGTCCTTCTTCCTTTTCTTTGACCGTCCGTACTGAGAGAGAGGAATGGGTACACGCAGGTTCTGAGATTCGCCATCCAACGCGAATCAGACATCTGGCTGCAGTGCCAGACGACGGGAACGACTTCCAGACGTCCGGGGTGACCATCGGACGTCTGCGAACTAGGCCAGATGCCCCCGTAGGCTTCTGGACGTCTGAGAGACTACGCAGGACAAGGTACCATCTGATCCCCATTTTTAAGACGTCTGGAAGAAGTTCCAGACGTCTGATTTTGCACTGTTTCGTCGTTTTCGACCCGTTTAGGGCCCGTTCGGAGTTCGTTTTCCGCGTTTCGAGTTGCGTCCTTTTCGGAATAAAATCCTCTACCCGTCTACAGTAGTTATATACTGTTTTGAGAAACTCCTTATGTTTGATCCTTGTGAAAGGACCCTGTTCCGTTGCATTCTCGGGTGTTGCAGAGGCACGTGGGATTCCCGACCACGCCCCCAGTATGCCTGTTGTAACCGGTAGAGTGGCTTTTAAGTTTATTAGTATAATCTGTTAAATTATGGAACCATAAATAGAACCTAGGACATTGCATGAATCCTAGGAATGAGAAACTAGAATGAATGGTAGATCCTAGGGTGTTGCTTGAATCCTAGGCTGGAAAACTAGATTGTATGATAGATCCTAGGGTTTGGTATGAATCCTAGGACGGGAAAACTAGTGGAATATATGAATACTGCAGTCTTGGAAAAATGGAAAGGAACAAATAGCTACCTGTAAATTGAATTAACAGCTGCCTGTTATGAATAAATAAACGTGATTGAGAACATGGATTGTAAGGACGTGAAACTGGAAAGTGAAACCTAGATGTTCTGAGTTAAAAGAGCTGGAACCCTACGGGGAATTAGGAGTGGATCTCCTGGAAAGAGAAAGGAATGGATCTGAGAAAGAAAAATGTGGTAGTGTGCTGTCTCTTGGGTACGTGGTACCAAGGGAAGCACCTGTTACCTGTTTAGTGCAGAGCGGAGCCAGCTGCCCCAGGGACCCGGGGTTAGGTCTGGCCACTTTGTACCGACTTGCTAGCCCTCGTGTACATAGTACCGAGGAGAGCTACTAGTGTAGGGAGAGCACTAGCTACCCCACGGGCCCCGGGGTTCTGCTAGCCTCCTACACCGACTTGTTAGGCCCACTGGGGCAAACCAGGGTAGTCAGGTGAGGGTGCGCGGACTGTGGAGGGGCAAGGCCCCTGTTTGGTTACTGTGGAGGGGTTGGACCCCTGTTACTGAGAGGGCTCTGCCCTGTACTGGTTCCGTGCTGTGCTTTGGGCGCACCCGTTAACGGAAACGACTGACCGCGTGCCAGTGCGAGTTAGCTACCTGTGCGTTTATCGCACGTGCCGTAGTCACCGTTACGTCTGTTCGTGACCTTGGGGTGGTTGACTGAGAGTAGGATCACCACGGGGGACTCTCCCGGCCAGGAGAGCACCACGTGCTACTTCTACTTTTTGGAAAAGACTGCAATCAAGATCGTTCCCACGAGGAACATTCGAGATCAAGTGAAGGATCTGAGGAATAAATGAAATCGTGAGATAATTGAAAGACGTAAATAAAGAAAGTAAGATAACATAACAGCTACTGTACACTCTACTGTTTCTTTAGTTTTAGTTGCCACTCTACTCAGCATTTTGCGGACGTGTTACACTCGTTACTTTTCAGGACCAGGTGTTGAGCAGCTAGGGTTAGCGGCTGCAGAGGACGCTGGGCCGAGTAGGGTCCAGTAGAGTTACCACTGTTCTTTTCTACCTCTTTTTGTTCCACTGTAGTGAGTAGTTCTTGTTACTGCTGTACTTTTCTTTACCTGTAATTCATATTATGTTATGAATGTTGTTCTACTGTTGTGGTGGTATATACTGTAGTGGTTTCTTTCCTTACTGTTGTATTTTCTTACTGTTAGTTATATTCATGCTGAATGTGGTTTATTTTTCTGCTCTTTTGGTTACTTCCTCGTTGGACGACTAGGTCTCGGGATTAGTCGAGTCAGTCCGGTTCTCGTGTCTCGTAGGGACTCGGGAATCGGGTCGTTACAAGATGGTATCAGAGCAAAGTCGTCCCGAGAAGTGAATCAACTGACTGGAAAATAACCAATTCACATGTCCATAACTAGAGTTGCCACCACAACATATCTTTTGACATGAGCTCTTAGACGTTTTCGTTAGGTACCGTTCCGTTTTGATGCATTTCGTTTTGTTTCGCGTCTCCTTGCAGGAGATGCCTCGTCGCGGGACTGGCGAGACTGGCTGCGGGCGCGGCCGAGGACGAGGTCAGCGAGGTGGGTGTGCCGTTGTCGACGTCTCGGTGGACCAGCCACCACTCCCAGGCATTCAGGCCCAGGACCTCGCCCGGCTGATACGGGACATTGTACTAGAGGAGCTCCACCCACCGCCCCGAGCGCCTCCTCCTGGGGCTGCAGAGGGGGAGTTGTTACGCACGCACTCCAAGATGTTTTTTTTAAGACGTCTGGGAGGCGGCCCAGACGTCTGACCAGACGTCTGGAACCCCTTCCAGACGTCTGGGATCTATTTTCGGTGGCACGCGAGGCTGCCTCTGAGATTCGCAGGTTCTGAGATTCGCCATCCAACGCGAATCAGACGTCTGGCTGCAGTGCCAGCGACGGGAACGACTTCCAGACGTCCGGGGTGACCATCGGATGTCTGGGAACTAGGACAGACGCCCCCGCAGGCTTCTGGACGTCTGAGAGACTACGCAGGACAGGGTACCATCTGATCCCCATTTTTAAGACGTCTGGAAGAAGTTCCAGACGTCTGATTTTGCACTGTTTCGTCGTTTTCGACCTGTTTAGGGCCCGTTCGGAGTCTGTTTTCCGTGTTTCAAGTTGCGTCCTTTTCGGAATAAAATCCTCTACCCGTCTACAGTAGTTATATACTATTTTGAGAAACTCCTTGTGTTTGATCCTTGTGATAGGACCCCATTCCGTTGCAGTGTCGGGGGTTGCGGAGGCACGCGGGATTCCCGACCACGCCCCCAGTACGCCTGTTGTAACCGGTAGAGTGGCTTTTAAGTTTATTAGTATAATCTGTTAAATTATGGAACCATAAATAGAACCTAGGACATTGCATGAATCCTAGGAATGAGAAACTAGAATGAATGGTAGATCCTAGGGTGTTGCACGAATCCTAGGGCTGGAAAACTAGATTGTATGATAGATCCTAGGGTATGGTATGAATCCTAGGACGGGAAAACTAGTAGAATATATGAATACTGCAGTCTTGGAAAAATGGAAAGGAACAAATAGCTGCCTGTAAATTGAATTAACAGCTGCCTGTTATGAATAAATAAACGTGATTGAGAACATGGATTGTAAGGACGTGAAACTGGAAAGTGAAACCTAGATGTTTTGAGTTAAAAGAGCGGGAACCCTACGGGAATTAGGAGTGGATCTCCTGGAAAGAGAAAGGAATGGATCTGAGAAAGAAAGACTTGGTGGTGTGCTGTCTCTTGGGTACGTGGTACCAAGGGAAGTACCTGTTACTTGTTTAGTGCAGAGCGGAGACAGCTGCCCCAGGGACCTGGGGTTAGGTCTGGCCACTTTATACCGACTTGCTGGCCCTCGTGTACGTAGTACCGAGGAGAGCTACTAGTGTAGGGAGAGCACTAGCTACCCTACGGGCCTTGGGGTTCTGCTAGCCTCCTACACCGACTTGTTAGGCCCACTAGGGCAAACCAGGGTAGTCAGGCGAGGGTGCGCGGACTGTGGAGGGGAAAGGCCCCTGTTTGGTTACTGTGGAGGGGTTGGACCCCTGTTACTGAGAGGGCTCTGCCCTGTACTAGTTCCGTGCTGTGCTTTGGGCGTACCCGTTAACGGAAACGACTGACCGCGTGCCAGTGCGGGTTAGCTACCTATGCGTTTATCATGCGTGCCGTAGTCACCGTTGCGTCTGTCCGTGACCTTGGGGTGGTTGACTGAGAGTAGGATCACCACGGGGGACTCTCCTGGCCAGGAGAGCACCACGTGCTACTTCTACTTTTTGGAAAAGACTGCAATCAAGATCGTTCCCACGAGGAATATTCGAGATCAAGTGAAGGATCTGAGAAATAAATGAAATCGTGAGACAATTGAAAGACGTAATAAAGAAAGTAACAAAACATAACAGCTACTGTACACTCTACTGTTTCTTTAGTTTTAGTTGCCACTCTACTCAGCGTTTTGCTGACGTGTTACACTCGTTACCTTTCAGGACCAGGTGTTGAGCAGCCAGGGTCAGCGGCTGCAGAGGACGCTGGGCCGAGTAGGGTCCAGTAGAGTTACCACTGTTCTCTTGTGCCTCTTTTTGTTCCACTGTAGTGAGTAGTTCTTGTTACCGCTGTACTTTTCTTTTCCTGTTGTTCATATTATGTTATGAATGTTGTTCTACTGTTCTGGTGGTATATACTGTAGTGGTTTCTTTCCTTACTACTGTATTTTCTTACTGTTAGTTATATTTCATGCTGAATGTGATTTATTTTACTGCTCTTTTGGTTACTTCCTCGTTGGACGACTAGGTCTTGGGATTAGTCGAGTCGGACCGGTTCTCGTGTCTCGTAGGGACTCGGGAATCGGGTCGTTACAGGAGTCCTCTGTGGGACCACACGATGGACGCGGCCCTGGTCACAGGGGAGGGGATGGGCCGCTGCCGCCCCCACTTTCGTCCAACACTTCTGTGCATGAGGCACCTTCGCCTGGAGGTGCACCAGCACCTCCACTGCAATGCCACTTCGAGCTTTTCGGGCAGTTCCGGAAGTTGAAGCCCCCCTCCTTCAAGGGGGATGAGGACCCGACCGAGGCAGAGGACTGGCTTGAGCAGCTGGAGAAGATTTTCGACACCCTTCGCCCCCCGGTGGAGTGCCGCGTGGCCTTTGCCATGTACCAGCTAGAGAGTGCGGCACACAGGTGGTGGAGGGCGGTTCGGGGACAGGAGAGGGACGAGCCGACCTGGGACCAGTTCATCACCCTCTTCTGCGAGCAGTACTTTCCCCAGACGTGGCAGGACCAGAGGAGGCGGGAGTTCCACACTCTCCGCCATGGGACGATGACTATGAACGCGTACTGCACGCATTTCTTGGTGCTGTCCCGCTTTGCAGCGACAGCGGTAGCCACTGAGGAGGAGTGCCTTTGGAGGTTCACCGAGGGGCTCCGGCCTGCGATCTGGGGGTATGTCAAACCCCTGAAGCTGCCTACGTTTTCGAGGGTGGTAGAGGCAACTATGACTTACGAGGAGACCAACCCGTCCGCGCGAGACACTGACGGCGGGCGGAAGAGGCCCTTCCAGCCAGACTTTTCACAGGGCCTGCGAGAGAGGAGGCACGTGGCGTCCGCAGGAGAGCCGTCACGTTTTGCAGGGCCATCAGTGGCCTTTAGGGGCCCTCGACAGGGGCCAGTCGCCAGCACCGGACCCCCGCCCAGCCGAGGGTCGGGTTCCCCTCTGTTACCAGTGTGGCCAGCCAGGCCACATCAGGAGGGACTGCCCGTCTAGGGCAGGAGGTCAGTAGATACTTCCCGTGCAGAGCACTGGAGGACGCGCAGGAGGCCGCGATTCCCAAGCGCGAGGAGGAGGACAGCAGTCGCGAGGAGGGTACCGGCCAGCACCTACCCGTCCGACGCAGAGTGTGGCTGCTTCGTCCGCACCTAGAGTTGAGGGGCGTATCAACGCCCTAACACACAGGGATGCCAGAGCTTCGAGATCGGTGGTAGCAGGTATGGTTTCAGTTTTCGGCAGACTCGTTTACATGCTTTTCGATTCCGGCGCTACGCACTCGTTTGTCACAGCCAGTTTCGTAGTTAGTTTGGACCAGGATTTTACACTGTTAGAAAATCCGTTCGTAATCAGAGGTCCGAGTAGTCAGCTATTTCTTGCTGAGGAGGTGTACACGGATTGCGAGGTCAGCGTCGGGGGATATAGCCTGCCAGCTGACCTGATTATGATACAGATGGAGGACTTTGGCGTGATTCTGGGGATGGATTGGCAATCCGCTTACCACGCCTTGGTGGACTGTTTTGAGAGGAAGATCGTCTTCTCCATTCCGGAGTTGCCTTCTTTCGAGTTTCACGGACAGCTAGTGGACGGAGGTTTCAGGTGCATTTCGGCACTTCGGGCGGCGAGACTTTTGAGCCAGGGGTGTGAGGGCTTCCTAGCTTGTGTGGTGGCAGGGCCCAGCCCTGTGGCAGACTTCTAGAGCATTCCGGTGGTCAGTGGGTACCCTGACGTGTTTCCAGACGAGTTACCAAAACTGTCGCCCGAGCGTGAGATCGAGTTTGAGATCTCACTAGTACTAGGGACCAGCCCCATCTCCACCGCGCCATACAGGATGGCACCGCTTGAGCTACGAGAGCTCAAGTCCCAGTTGCAGGACCTTTTGGAGAAGCGTTTCGTGAGGCCCAGTGCGTCTCCCTGGGGTGCCCCTGTACTGTTTGTGAAGAAGAAGGATGGGACCTTACGCCTTTGTGTGGACTACCGACAGCTGAATAGGGTCACCATCAAGATCAGATATTCGCTGCCGAGGATCGACGACTTGTTTGACCAGTTGCGGGGTGCCACGGTGTTCTCCAAGATCGACTTGAGGTCTGGATACCACCAGTTGAGGATCAGGGAGACCGACGTCTCCAAGACAGCTTTCCGCACCCGGTACGGACACTACGAGCTTTTGGTCATGCTGTTTGGGCTGACCAATGACCCCGCTGCTTTCATGGACCTGATGAACCGGGTGTTTAGACCGTACTTGGACCAGTTCGTGGTGGTTTTCATAGATGATGTACTCATCTATTCTAGAGATTAGACGCAGCACGGACAGCACTTGCGGATGGTTCTGGACACTCTGAGATGACGTAGGCTGTACGCCAAATACAGCAAGTACGAGTTCTGGTTGAGGGAGGTGTCCTTCTTAGGTCATGTGATCTCTGGAGACGGCTTGGCGGTGGACCCAGCCAAGGTTGAGGCAGTGCTCAGGTGGGAGAGACCGCGTTCAGTCACTGAGATTCGCAATTTCCTGGGACTGGCAGGCTACTATAGACGTTTCATCAGAGGTTTTTCACAGATTGCGCGTCCTATGACACAGTTGACCCGGAAGGACGTGCCCTTCCCTTGGACAGACGCCTGTGAGGCGTGTTTTCAAGAGCTGAAGGAGAGGTTGACCTCGGCTCCCGTGCTCACCATCCCTGACAGTAGTGGCAGGTTTGTTGTGTACACGGACGCCTCCTTGCAGGGGTTAGGAGGTGTGCTCATGCAGAGGGGTCACGTCGTCGCTTACGCTTCGCGGTAACTGAAGCCCCATGAGCATACCTACCCTACCCACGACCTAGAGTTGGCAGCTGTTGTCTTCGCGTTGAAGACCTGGAGGCACTACTTGTACGGTGAGACCTTCGAGATTTTCACAGATCACAAGAGCCTCAGATACCTTTTTGATCAGAAGGAGCTTAACATGAGACAGATGAAAGTCCCTACTAGGAGGGGGTGACGTAATAAAATGCGGAAATAAATATAAACAATATCACAAAATAGGCAATCACAAAATGTACACAGGTATTTTTAGGTGGAAACCCAAACCGGGTAAAAACCACCACCTAACCCTCTCGAGTTAGGATTTTCCGATCAACCTAGTTGATCAAATCCACTAACCGAATCACTTTGAACGAGGGTGATTCAACCTCAGTACAACCACGCTACAAGTACGAGGGTAGCGTTCCTCAACCCCTTCTCTCCACGAGAAGGATTTTGTCCCACGAAGGAGACGGGAATTCGCAAAGCGAATACCCAACCAAAAGACAAAGATAAAATAAACAACAAACCTATAGAGCCAACAAAGTAATAAACCTAAGCTTCTATAGGATTTAGGAAACTCCCCTTTGCAAGGAGTGCGTCGACGATGACGCGGTGCGTGAGCCACGCGACGGCGCAACTTCGCTCTCGTGAACTACGACGGGAGAGCGGGTGCGCAACAGCTTGATGCTCTCAAGAGAATGGTGCTTGAGCTTGGAGAGCAAGAGCTAGCTAGGACACAAGAGAGTGGAAAGTGTAATACAACTTGTTTCTTGTGTATCTTGGTCTCTCTAGGTGTGTGTCTTGTGTGTAAAGGCTCCCCTCTATTTATAGAGGCCTTAGGAAGGCTTTGGAAGGCTTGGAAAAGCTTCCATAGCCGTTGGGTGCAAAGCCCAAGTGAATCAGCCCGAAATCAGGAACAATCATTGTTCTGACAAGCTTATCAGACGTCTAATTCTAGCATCAGACGTCTGGAAGTTCACTATAAGACGTCTGATTCAAAGGTCAGACGTCTGATTTTGGGCGGGTCTCTCCCTGACTTGGATCAGATCTAAACAGGGTTTTTGTACAAGTCCATCAGACGACATAGAGGACGTCTGGCACTAAGTCTGGACGTCTGGAAACCTACTTTTATCGTGGGAATTGATTTCCAAACGTTGCAACGGCTAGAAAATCTCTGAGAAGAGATTTTGGGTCAGCCGAGGCAAAACGGTCATTTATCAGACGTCTGTGAAGTCCTATGGACGTCTGATAAGGCTCTAACGGTCATATTCTTCAGTGTCTTCTAAGCCAGCCAACGGTCCACTAACTGGACGTCTGGCAAAGTCATCAGACGTCTCCTAAGACGTCTGGTATAAGGTCTGGACGTCTGAATTCATCAGACAGAACTAACTATGTCCAGCCTAACAGTTATCAGACGTCTGAAACAACAGTCAGACGTCTTAAAATCCTTTATCAGACGTCTGATTCGTGAATTAGACGTCTGGAAATGCTGTTTGAACCCTATATTGGTTTTCTAAGTATTCTACAGAAAACCTAAGTATCCTAGGGTTGTGCAGGTGTTCCTAGGACTACTTTTAGGGTACTTTGAGGCTCTTTAACATAATGTTCTAAGGAAAATAAAGAGCAAGAAAATAAATAAAAGAGATACATGAAAGGATAAAAAAGAATCTATCCTATTCTTCTTGTCTTCCATCTCCAATCTTTCGCTCCACGCGAACCTCCTGTGTTTTCCGTCAAGCTCCTCCAATCCGTCCTGGATGCGAGCTTGAACTCCGTCTAAACACGTCCACATTTGCAATTGACCTGAAATCTAGGACTCAAATTGCAAATGTTAAATAACACGTGTTTTGTTATCATCAAAATAAATGATCGTGGTGCTCTAGCACCAACAATCTCCCCCTTTTTGATGATGACAAAACCGTAAATAATAATGCATAAAAATCCTCCCCCTTTTTGACATTATCAAAAAGGTTTGATTGATTTTATATTTCCTATTACTCCCCCTTAAAACATGCTCTTCTATTTATTTTTAACAAAGGTAATGTCCTCCCCCTTTTTATAACAACAAGATAGCTATTATTTTTCTCCCCCTTACTAAAGGAAATTTAGCTAACTTGTATCTCCCCCTTAAAAATTGACAATAAGCTCATCATTTTTAACTTCCCCTATCTAAATGCTTATAAAAAGGATAGGGTTAAGAATTTTACCTCACCTACCATGGCCAATAAAATGGCCCGAATGGTGGTGGTGGATGCCACATCGGATGGGGCTCCCATCCGTAGCTTGGAGGCCCGGGCATCGGCGCCGGTCTCCAATCTGGTGGTCGACGTGCGGCGGGTCCGTCGTTTGTTTGCCGTCTCGTCGGTCTTCTTCTTCTCCTCCTTGGTCTACTCATTGGTTCTCCCAACTTAAGTTGACCAGCCTTGAGCTTGTAGGTCCAGTCCTTTATGTTGTAGTCATCCCTGAACCCTACAAAACAAGATTCTAATTCTTTTTTCGGTATCCAAGTGGGCTTGGATCCGGATTTGTTAGAGGGTCTCCTTGACGGAGATCCTTTCTCAACCTTAGGGCTATAAAAATCATCTACTTTGTTGATTAGTTTGTTAGAGCTTTCCCTAAGACATGCAATTTCTCTTTCTATAGTATTCATCTTAGTCTTTAAATCAGAAATTTCTATTTTTAGACTATCATTTTCCTCAATCAATTTATTATTTTCATTGATGAGGTCTTGATTTTCTAATAATAGGTTATTATCCTTAGGACTAGTTTCTATGTCCTTGAGTTGTTTTTCTAACCTATCATTTTCATTTCTAAGAAAACTAAGGTTCTTTTTAATGCCTTTATTTTCTACCCTAAGTGATTTACTAATCTCAAAAAGTTCATTAAATGCTTCTTGAAGATCGAGATTTACCTCGTTGTCTGAGTCGCTTTCGCTTTCGCTGTCGCTTCCTCTGGCCATGAAACCGAAGCAAGCGGTTTCTTCTTCTATGGTCTTTTCTTCTTCTTCCTCCGAGCTAGAATCGTCCCAAGTGGCTTGGAACGCCTTCTTCTTGGATTTCTTCTCCTTTTCCTTCTTCTTCTCCTTTTTGAGAAGAGGGCATTCTGGTTGCAGATGCCCTTTCCCGTTGCAGTGGTAGCAACGTCTCGGGCTTTCTTTCTTCTCCTTTTTCTCTTTCTTTAATTCCCTACAAAACTTGGAAAAATTTTTAAGTAAAATCCTAAAGTCTTCGTCGTCGGAACTTACCTCGCTATCCGACGCGGCTTTGAAGGCGAGAGTCTTCTTTAGTTTAGGCTCCGGTGTATCCTTCTTCTTTTGCTTCAACTTAGTCTCGTAGGCCATCAGATTGCCTAGGAGATCTTCCATGTTGAGCTCCTCCATTTCGTTCGTCTCTTCGATGGCGGTGACTTTCTGTTCCCATTCCGGTCCAAGGGAACGAAGAAGCTTCCCTTGAAGCTCCCCCTTGATGAAAGTCTTTCCTAAAGCTTTCAAGTTATTCACTATGAGAGTGAACCTAGTGTTCATCTCACTTAAAGTTTCGTCAGATTTCATAGAAAAAGCCTCAAATTCTTGTGAAAGTAAATTGAGTTTAGAAGTTTTTACCTTAGAGGTACCTTCATGAGTTACCTCGAGTGTGTGCCAGATCTCGTATGCGGTGGCGCATTGCGAGATTCTATTGAACTCCTCCGAGCTGAGCGCGCAATACAATGCGTTCATTGTTTTTGCGTTGAGAGAGAGTTCCCGAATCTGCTGCTGCGAGTATCCTCCCGCGGGTTTTTCTGGGATGTCGAATGGCGTCTCGCATCTAGCCCAGACCGTGAAGTCGGTGGCTTGAAGCCACGTCTTCATCCGCAGCTTCCAGTAGGGGTAGTTGCTTCCGTCGAAGAACGGCGGACGGGTTGTGGACTGCCCCTCGGAGATTCTGACTGCGGCTATGCTTCCCTCCATGATCTAGATCCTCGCCGGTTTGTAACGCCGATTACGCGAGACCTGCTCTGATACCAATTGAAAGTCCCTACTAGGAGGGGGTGACGTAATAAAATGCGGAAATAAATATAAACAATATCACAAAATAGGCAATCACAAAATGTACACAGGTATTTTTAGGTGGAAACCCAAACCGGGTAAAAACCACCACCTAACCCTCTCGAGTTAGGATTTTCCGATCAACCTAGTTGATCAAATCCACTAACCGAATCACTTTGAACGAGGGTGATTCAACCTCAGTACAACCACGCTACAAGTACGAGGGTAGCGTTCCTCAACCCCTTCTCTCCACGAGAAGGATTTTGTCCCACGAAGGAGACGGGAATTCGCAAAGCGAATACCCAACCAAAAGACAAAGATAAAATAAACAACAAACCTATAGAGCCAACAAAGTAATAAACCTAAGCTTCTATAGGATTTAGGAAACTCCCCTTTGCAAGGAGTGCGTCGACGATGACGCGGTGCGTGAGCCACGCGACGGCGCAACTTCGCTCTCGTGAACTACGACGGGAGAGCGGGTGCGCAACAGCTTGATGCTCTCAAGAGAATGGTGCTTGAGCTTGGAGAGCAAGAGCTAGCTAGGACACAAGAGAGTGGAAAGTGTAATACAACTTGTTTCTTGTGTATCTTGGTCTCTCTAGGTGTGTGTCTTGTGTGTAAAGGCTCCCCTCTATTTATAGAGGCCTTAGGAAGGCTTTGGAAGGCTTGGAAAAGCTTCCATAGCCGTTGGGTGCAAAGCCCAAGTGAATCAGCCCGAAATCAGGAACAATCATTGTTCTGACAAGCTTATCAGACGTCTAATTCTAGCATCAGACGTCTGGAAGTTCACTATAAGACGTCTGATTCAAAGGTCAGACGTCTGATTTTGGGCGGGTCTCTCCCTGACTTGGATCAGATCTAAACAGGGTTTTTGTACAAGTCCATCAGACGACATAGAGGACGTCTGGCACTAAGTCTGGACGTCTGGAAACCTACTTTTATCGTGGGAATTGATTTCCAAACGTTGCAACGGCTAGAAAATCTCTGAGAAGAGATTTTGGGTCAGCCGAGGCAAAACGGTCATTTATCAGACGTCTGTGAAGTCCTATGGACGTCTGATAAGGCTCTAACGGTCATATTCTTCAGTGTCTTCTAAGCCAGCCAACGGTCCACTAACTGGACGTCTGGCAAAGTCATCAGACGTCTCCTAAGACGTCTGGTATAAGGTCTGGACGTCTGAATTCATCAGACAGAACTAACTATGTCCAGCCTAACAGTTATCAGACGTCTGAAACAACAGTCAGACGTCTTAAAATCCTTTATCAGACGTCTGATTCGTGAATTAGACGTCTGGAAATGCTGTTTGAACCCTATATTGGTTTTCTAAGTATTCTACAGAAAACCTAAGTATCCTAGGGTTGTGCAGGTGTTCCTAGGACTACTTTTAGGGTACTTTGAGGCTCTTTAACATAATGTTCTAAGGAAAATAAAGAGCAAGAAAATAAATACAAGAGATACATGAAAGGATAAAAAAGAATCTATCCTATTCTTCTTGTCTTCCATCTCCAATCTTTCGCTCCACGCGAACCTCCTGTGTTTTCCGTCAAGCTCCTCCAATCCGTCCTGGATGCGAGCTTGAACTCCGTCTAAACACGTCCACATTTGCAATTGACCTGAAATCTAGGACTCAAATTGCAAATGTTAAATAACACGTGTTTTTTTATCATCAAAATAAATGATCGTGGTGCTCTAGCACCAACAACAGAGACGTTGGTTGGAGCTCCTGAAGGACTACGACTACAGCATCTCCTACCACCCGGGAAAGGCCAATGTGGTGGTTGACGCCTTGAGCCGTAAGGCACCCGCACACTTGGCCAGTCTAAAGTTA
The DNA here is from genome assembly GCA_037157565.1 of Thalassia testudinum. Lineage (NCBI taxonomy): Eukaryota > Viridiplantae > Streptophyta > Magnoliopsida > Alismatales > Hydrocharitaceae > Thalassia > Thalassia testudinum. The sequence continues at coordinate 25,903,165 of JAZHRO010000054.1, read as the reverse complement.
CAGAGTTGGAGCCTTTTGGAGGAAGTGGGCAGTTGGCGACCTCTAGAGTTACGGGGGTACTGTGGGGCAGTGACTGTGACACGGCAGACTAGGCTAGAGCTGATAGACCGCATCATCATAGGACAGATGGCCGATCCGTACTTGCAGTCCTTGCGCGACAGAGTACTGTCGAGGGACCCAGGGGACTTCTCTTTCACAGACCAGGTGCTGCGCCTGAGGGGACGGTTGTGCGTTCCCAGATACGAGGAGCTGTTGAGAGAGCTCCTGACTGAGGCACACGGTTCCAGATTCACCATACATCCCGAAAACACGAAGATGTACCACGACTTGAGATGCGAGTTTTGGTGGAGGGGGATGAAGCGGGATGTGGGTGAATTCGTGCAGCAGTGCTTAGTGTGCCAGCAGGTGAAAGTCGAGCATCAGAGGCCTGCAGGGCCGCTACAGCCACTTCCAGTGCCAGAGTGGAAGTGGGAGAGCATCACCATGGACTTGGTGGTGGGCTTACCTGTTACCCAGCGAGGACACGACGCAGTCTAGGTAATTATGGATAGACTGACGAAGGCAGCACGATTCTTGCCGATCTGAGTCACTTTGGGACCAGCACAGTTGGCAGAGAGGTATATCCATGATGTGGTATGACTACACGGAGTTCTGTGGGAGATCGTATCCGACCGGGATACCCGCTTTACATCCCAGTTTTGGGCAGAGTTTCAGCAGGCCCTGGGGATGCGGTTGAGGTTTAGTACGGCTTACCACCCCCAGACAGACGGACAGTCTGAGCGCACGATACAGACACTTGAGGACCTTTTGCGTGCCTGTGTACTGGACTGGAGGGGCTCTTGGGAGGAGCACCTGCCCTGGTGGAGTTTGCATACAACAACAGCTATCACTCGAGCATCGGCATGGCTCCCTACGAGGCTCTGTACGGACGGAGGTGTACGGCACCCTTGAGTTGGGTTGAGGTGGGGACCAAGTGGGAGGTTGGCCCCAAGTTGATCCGGCAGAGTCAGGAGGTAGTCGAGCAGATCCATAGGTGACTCCGCACTGTCAGGAATAGACAGAAGAGCTACGCGGATCGGAGACGTAGAGAGGTGCAGTTTGAGGTTGGGGACCATGTCTTCCTTCGTGTTTCACCCATGAAGGTCCTGCAGCGGTTTGGGGTGAGAGGGAAGCTCGCGTCGAGGTTCGTGGGGCCCTTTGAGGTCCTGGAGCAGGTTGGACCCGTTGCTTACAGACTTGCCCTCCCCCTGCAGCTTTCTGGTGTGCACGATGTGTTCCACGTGTCCAACCTCAGGAAGTAGGTAGCCGACCCCAGTCACGTACTGAGTCACGAGAGCGTCGAGGTGGGCGATGACCTGACCTATCCCGAGCGGCCAGTGCAGATTCTAGACCAAGCCGTCCGCAGTTTGAGACGAAAGCAAGCACCCCTGGTAAAGGTTTTGTGGAGGAGCCAAAGGTACGAGGAGGCTACCTGGGAGCCTGAGGCGGCAATGCGGGAGCGGTACCCGGAGCTCTTCGCGGGTACGTCTTTTTGGACCGGCTTCGGTCATCTTTAAGTTTGTTATGGTTATTATGACGTTTTTCCCGCACCCTAGTTAGCGCAAGTTTCGGGGACGAAACTTCCTTTGAGTTTGTTATATTGTTACGAACGCGCAGCTTCAGACGTCTTTTAAGACGTCTGGGAGGTGGCCAAGACGTCGGACCAGACGTCTGGAACCCCTTCCAGACGTCTGGGATTCGATTTTTTTGCGGCATGCGCAGTTTCATCTGCGCGCCTGAGCGCGCAGACCTGCGAACGCACCCCCTCTCTTTTTCCCTCTCCCTCCTGCGGGCTTAGGCTACGCCCCTCTCTCTCTCCCTCTCTCTCTCTCCCCGCGCGGCTTTAAAAAGCCTCGCCCTCACTCTTACCTCCTCCGCCCCATCTTCGTTTTCCAGCCAGTGCGCGAGTGCGAGTGCAAGCGAGCGACGGCAGTGACAGCCACAGTGAGTGCGGGAGGAGGTGCTGCGCGAGGGAGGAGGTGCTCGGCCGTGAGGGCGAGCTTGCCGGGGCTGCTAGAGCCGGCCGGCGGGGGGAGCAGCAGACGTGGGGTGATGCGGGAGGCCTGCTGCAGCTCGAGCAGCAGGCGGACGAGGCGAGGCACGGCCGTGCGTCGCGGACGGAGGGCGAGTCGCGCTCTGATTCTGGAAAATTTTCCAGAATCAGACATCTGGGCTTCAAACCAGACGATGGGGAGGACGTCTAGAGAACTGTCCAGACGTCTGAAAGGTGAGTTATTTCCGTCCTTCCTCCTTTTCTTCGACCGTCTATACTGAGAGAGAGGAATGGGTACACGCAGGTTCTGAGATTCTCCATCCAACGCGAATCAGACATCTGGCTGCAGTGCCAGACGACGAGAACGACTTCCAGACGTCCGGGGTGACCATCGGACGTCTGGGAACTAGGCCAGACGCCCCCGCAGGCTTCTGGACATTTGAGAGACCACGCAGGACAAGGTACCATCTGATCCCATTTTTAAGACGTCTGGAAGAAGTTCCAGACGTCTGATTTTGTACTGTTTCGTCATTTTCGACCCGTTTAGGGCCCGTTCGGAGTCTGTTTTCCACATTTTGAGTTGCGTCCTGTTACGAACGCACGCCCCAGACGTCTTTTAAGACGTCTGGGAGGTGGCCCAGACGTCGGACCAGACGTCTGGGGTCACTTCCAGTCGTCGGACCAGACGTCTGGGGTCATTTCCAGATGTCTGGAAATCAGTTATCTTGGCACGAGTTTCATCTGCGCGTCTCAGCGCGTAGGCCTGCTGATATTCTCTTTCCCTCTCTCCTGCGGCTGCAGATTCTCTCTGCCGCGCTCCCTCTCTCCTCCTCGCGCGACCTTAAAAGGCCACGCCTCTCCCTCACTTCCGTCACCACCGCCTCCTTCCTCTTCTCCTTCAGCCAGCGAGCGCGAGAGCGAGCGCGAGGGTGCAGCGGCAGCGGCGGCCGCGGTGCACGTGGGAGAGGTACTCTGCCGTGAGGGCGAGCTCGCCGGGGCTGCTAGGGCCCGCCGGCGGGGGGCGCAGGGGGCGCGGGGCGACGCGGGGGGGACTGCTGCGGCTCGAGCAGCAGGCGCACGAGGCTCGGGGCGACCGGGCGTCGCGAGCGGAGGGTGAGTTGTGCCCTGGTTCTGGGAACTTCTCCAGAATCAGACGTCTGGGCTGATAGCCAGACGGTGGGGGTGACGTCTGGATGACCATCCAGACGTCTGAAAGGTGAGTTTTTTCGTCTTCTTCCTTCCTGTCGACTGACCTTACTGAGGGAGAGAGATGGGTGCGCGCAGGTTCGGTGCCCTCGCCATCCAACGCGAATCAGACGTCTGGCTGTAGTAACAGACGGCGGGAGCGACCTCCAGACGTCAGGGGTGACCATCGGACGTCTGGGAACTAGGCCAGACATCCCCGTAGGCTTCTGGACATCTGAGAAACCATGCAGAACAAGGTAATTCTCTGATCCACTTTTTAAGACGTCTGGAAGAAGTTCCAGACGTCTGATTTTGCACAGTTTCGTCGTTTTCGACCCGTTGAGGGCCCGTTCGGGTTCCGTTTTCCGCGTTTCGAGTTGCGTTCTTTTTGGAATTAAATCATCTACCCATCTACAGTAGCTGTATACCATTTTGAGACACTCCTTGTGTTTGATCCTTGTGATAGGATCCCGTTCCGTTGCAGTCTCGGGGGTCGCGGAGGCACGCGGGATTCCCGATCACGCCCCCAGTACTCCCGTTGTACCTGGTAGAGTGGCTTTTAAGTATAATCTGTTAAATTATGGAACCATAAATAAAACCTAGGACATTGCATGAATCCTAGGAATGAGAAATAGATTGAATGATAGATCCTAGGTGTTGCATGAATCCTAGGGTTGGAAAACTAGATTGTATGATAGATCCTAGGATATGGCATGAATCCTAGGACGGGAAAACTAGTGGAATATATGAATACTGCAGTCTTGAAAAAATGGAAAGGAACAAATAGCTACCTGAAATTGAATTAATAGCTGCCTGTTGAATAAATAAACGTGGTTGAGAACATGGATTGTAAGAACGTGAAACTGGAAAGTGAAACCTGGATGTTTTGAGTTAAAAAGATGAAACCCTACGGGGAATTAGGAGTGGAACTCTTGGAAAGAGAAAGAAATGGAACTGAGATGTAGTTGTGTACTGTCTCTTGGGTACGTAGTACCAAGGGAAGTACCTGTACCTGTTTAGTGAAGAGTGGGGCCAGCCACCCCAGGGACCCGGGGTTAGGACCGGCCGCTCTGTACCGACTTGCTGGCCCTCGTGTACATAGTACCGAGGAGAGATACTAGTGTTAGGAGGGCACTAGCTACCCCACGGGCCCCGGGGTTTTGCTAGCCTCCTACACCGACTTGTTAGGCCCACTGGGGCAAACCAGGGTAGTCAGGCGAGGGTGCGTGGACTGTGGAGGGGCAAGGCCCCGGTTTGGTTACTGTGGAGGGGTTGGACCCCTGTTACTGAGAGGGCCCTACCCTGGGCTGGTTCCGTGCTGTGCTTTGGGCGCACCCGTTAATGGAAACGACTGACCGCGTGCCAGTACGGGTTAGCTACCTGTGCGTTTATCGCATGTGCCGTAGTCACCGTAACGTTTGTCAGTGACCTTGGGGTGGTTGACTGAGGGTAGGATCACCACGGGGGACTCTCCTGGCCAGGAGAGCACCGCGTGCTACTTCTACTTTTTGGAAAAGACTGCAATTAAGATCGTTCCCACGAGGAACATTCGAGATCAAGTGAAGGATCTGAGAAATAAATGAAATCGTGAGATAATTGAAAGACTTAAATAAAGTAACAGAACATAACAGCTACTGTACACTCTACTGTTTCTGTAGTTTTAGTTGCCACTCTACTCAGCGTTTTGCTGACGTGTTACACTCGTTACCTTTCAGAACCAGGTGTTGAGCAGCCAGGGTCAGCGGCTGCAGAGGACGCTGGGCTGAGTAGGGTCCAGTAGAGTTACCACTGTTCTCTTGTCCCTCTTTTTGTTCCGTTATAGGGAGTAGTTCTTGTTTCCGCTGTACTTTTCTTTACCTGCAGTTTATATTATATTATGAATGTTGTTCTACTGTTGTGGTGGTATCTACTGTAGAAGTTTCTTTCCTTACTGCTGTATTTTCTTACTGTTAGTTATATTCATGCTGAATGTGGTTTATTTTACTGCTCTTTTGGTTACTTCCTCGTTGGACGACTAGGTCTTGGGATTAGTTGAGTCGGTCCGATTCTCGTGTCTCGTAGGGACTCGGGAACCGGGTCGTTACAAGATGGTATCAGAGCAAGGTTGTCCCGAGAAGTGAATCAACTGACTGTAGAATAACCAATTCACATGTTTATAACTAGAGTAGCCACCGCAACATATCTCTTGACATGAGCTCTTAGAAGTCTCGTTAGGTACCGTCTTTTTGACATTTTTCGTTTTGTTCGCGTCTCCTTACAGGAGATGCCTCGTCGCGGGACTGGCGAGACTGGCCGCAGGCGCGGCCAAGGACGAGGTCGGCGAGGTGGACGTGTCGTTGTTGACTTCTCGGTGGACCAGCCACCACTCCCGGGCATGCAGGCCCAGGACCTCGCCAGACTGATACGAGACATTGTACGAGAGGAGCTCCACCCACCGCCCCGAGCGCCTCCTCCTGGGGCGGCAGAGGGGGTGTCCTCTATGGGACCACGTGACGGACACGGCGCTGGACACAAGGGGGGATGGGCCGCTGCCGCCTTCACCTTCCTCAGACACTTCTGTACACGAGGCACCTTCGCCTGGAGGTGCACCGGCACCTCCCCTACAGCGCCACTTCGAGCTTTTCGGGCAGTCCCGGAAGCTGAAGCCCCCCTCCTTCAAGGGGGATGAGGACCCGACCGAGGCAGAGGACTGGCTTGAGCAGTTGGAGAAGATCTTCGACACCCTTCGCCCCCCGGTGGAGTGCCGCGTGGCCTTTGCCACGTACCAGCTGGAGAGTACGGTACACAGGTGGTGGAGGGCGGTCCGGGGACAGAAGAGGGACCGGTTCGTCACCCTCTTCTGCGAGCAGTACTTTCCCCAGACGTGGCAGGACCAGAGGAGGCGGGAGTTCCACACTCTCCGCCAAGGGACGATGACTGTAAGCGCGTACCGCACGCGTTTCTTGGAGCTATCCCGCTTTGCAACAACAGCGGTAGCCACTGAGGAGGAGCGCCTTTGGAGGTTCACCGAGGGGCTCCGGCCTGCGATCCGGTGGTATGTCAAATCCCTGAAGCTGCCTACGTTTTCAAGGGTGGTAGAGGCAGCTATGACTTACGAGGAGACCAACCTGTCCGTGCGAGACACCGACGGCGGGCGGAAGAGGCCCTTCCAGCCAGACTTCTCACAGGGCCGGCGAGAACGGAGACACGTGGCGTCCGCAGGAGAGCAGTCACGTTTTGCAGGGCCATCAGTGGCCTTTGGAGGCCCTTGTAACGACCCAATTCCAGAGTCCCTACGAGACACGAGAACCGGACCGACTCGAGTAATCCCAAGACCTAGTCGTCCAACGAGGAAGTAACCAAAAGAGCAGTAAAATAAACCACATTCAGCATGAATATAACTAACAGTAAGAAAGTACAGCAGTAAGGAAAGAAACTTCTACAGTAGATACCACCACAACAGTAGAACAACATTTATCATACAACATGAACTGCAGGTAAAGAAAGTACAGCGGAAACAAGAACTACTCACTAAAACAGAAACGAAAGAGGTACAAAGACAGTGGTAACTCTACTGGACCCTACTCGGCCCAGCGTCCTCTGCAGCCGCTGACCCTGGCTGCTCAACACCTGGTCCTGAGAAAGGTAACGAGTGTAACACATCAGCAAAACGCTGAGTAGAGTGGCAACTAAAACTAAAGGCAACAGTAGAGTGTACAGTAGTTGTTATGTTCTATTACTTTCTTTGTTACATCTTTCAATTTTCTCGCTATTTCATTTATTCCTCAGATCTTTTACTTGATCTCGAATGTTCCTCGTGGGAACGATCTTGATTGCAGTCTTTTCCAAAAAGTAGAAGTAGCACGTGGTGCTCTCCTGGCCGGGAGAGTCCCCCGTGGTGATCCTACCCTCAGTCAACCACCACAAGGTCACTGACAGACATAACGGTGACTACGGCACGCGCGATAAACGCACAGGTAGCTAACACGTACTGGCACGTGGTCAGTCGTTTCCGTTAACGGGTGCGCCCAAAGCACAGCACGGAACCAGTCCAGGGCAGAGCCCTCTCAGTAACAGGGGTCCAACCCCTCCACAGTAACCAAACCGGGGCCTTGCCCCTCCACAGTCCGCGCACCCTCACCTGACTACCCTGGTTTGCCCCAGCGGGCCTAACAAGTCGATGTGGGAGGCTAGCAGAACCCCGAGGCCTGTGGGGTAGCTAGTACCTCCCTACACTAGTAGCTCTCCTCGGTACTACGTACGCGAGGGCCAGCAAGTCGGTACAGAGTGGCCAGTCCTAACCCAGGGTCCCTGGGGCGGCTGGCTCCGCTCTTCACTAAACAGGGGGACAGTCGCTCTCCTTGGTACTCCGTACTCAAGGGCCAGCTTACTTCCCCAATACTATTCCATTCACTTTCCGGGAGTTCTACTCCTACTTCCCCGTAGGGTTCCATCCTTTTTACTCGAACATCCAGGTTTCACTTTCTAGTTTCACATTCTTACAACCCATGTTCTCAACCACGTTATTTGTTCACAACAGGCAACTGTTAATTCAATTTACAGGCAGCTTTATATCTCTTTCCATTTTCCAAGACTGCAGTATTATACATTCCACTAGTTTTCCCGTCCTAGGATTCATGCCATATCCTAGGATCTATCATACAATCTAGTTTTCCAGTCCTAGGATTCATGCAATGTCCTAGGTTCTATTTATGGTTCCATAATTTATCAGATTTTATTAATAACTTAAAGCCACTCTACCAGGTACAACGGGAGTAATGGGGGCGTGATCAGGAATCCCGCGTGCCTCCACGACTCCCAAGACTGCAACTGAACGAGGTCCTATCACAAGGGTCAAACACAAGGAGAGTCTCAAAATAGTGTATAGCCACTGTAGACGGGTAGAGGAATTAATTCTGAAAAGAACGCAACTCGAATCGCGGAAAACGGAACCCGAACGGGCCCTAAACGAGTCAAAAACGACGACACTGTGCAAAATCAGACGTCTGGAACTTCTTCCAGACGTCTTAAAAAGTGTATCAGAGAATTACCTGTTCAGCGTGGTTTCCCAGACGTCCAGAAGTCTGAGGGGACGTCTGTCCTAGCTCCCAGACGTCCGATAATCACCCAGACGTCTGGAGGTCACTCCCGCCGTCTAGTACAACTGCCAGTCGTCTGATTCGCAAAGGATGGCGAATCAGCGAGCCTGCGCACAGCCAACTCCCTCCCTCAGTACGGCCAGTCGACAAGAAGGAAGAAGAAGGCGGAATACTCACCTTTCAGACGTCTGTATGGGCTTCCAGACGTCGCCCTCGCCGTCTGGCTATCAGCCCAGACGTCTGATTCTGGAAATTTTTCCAGAATCAAGGCGCCGCTCGGCCTCCGCTCGCGACGTCGCCCGCGTCGCACCTTGCGCGTCTGCTGCTCAGACCGCAGCAGTTCCCCCCTCCGCGTCGCTTCGCGCCCCCTGTGCCCTCCGCCGACCGGCCAAAGCCGCTCCGGCGAGCTCGCCCTCACGGCAGAGCTCCGCTGTCGCACGCCGCAACTCCTCCGCGCTCACTGCGGCCGCCGCTGCCGCCCTCGCGCTCACGCTCATGCTCACTGGCTGAAGGAGAAGAAGGAGGAGACGGTGGAGACGACGGGAGGGGAGGCGTGGCCTTTTTAAGGCCACACGAGGAGGAGGGAGAGACGCGGCAGAGCATCTGCAGCCGTAGAGAATCTCGGATATTTGCAGGCCTGCGCGCTGAGGCGCGCAGACGAAGACTCGTGCCAAAATAACTAATTTCCAGACGTCTGGAAACGATCCTAGACATCTTGTCAGACGTCTGGATGTGATCCCAGACGTCTTGTCCGACGTCTGGCCCACCTCCCAGACGTCTTAAAATACGTCTGGGGCACGCGCTCGTTACAATATATCAAACTCAAAGGGAGTTTCGTCCCCGAAACTTGCGCCAACAAGGGTGCGGGAAAAGACGTCCAAATAACCATAACAAACTCAAAGAGGATCGAAGCCGGTCCGAAAAGACGTACCCGCGAAAAGCTCCGGGTACCGCTCCCGCATTGCCGCCTCAGGCTCCCAGGTAGCCTCCTCGTACCGCTGGCTCCTCGACAAAACCTTTACCAGGGGTACTTGCCTTCGTCTCAAACTGCGGACAGCTCGGTCTAGGATCTGCACTGGCTCTCGGGGTAGGTCAGGTCGTCGCTCACCTCAACGCTCTCGTGACTCAGTACGTGACTGGAAACGGCTACGTACTTCCTGAGGTTGGACACGTGGAACACGTCGTGCACACCAGAAAGCTGTGGGGGAAGGGCAAGTCTGTAAGCAACGGGTCCAACTCGCTCCAGGACCTCAAAGGGCCCCACGAACCTCGGCGCGAGCTTCCCTCTCACCCCAAACCGCTGTAAGCCCTTCATGGGCGAAACACGAAGGAAGACGTGGTCCCCAACCTCAAACTGCACCTCTCTGCATCTTCGATCCGCGTAGCTCTTCTGTCTGCTCCTGACAGTGTGGAGTCGTCTGTGGATCTGCTCAACTACCTCCTGACTCTACCGGATCAACCTGGGGCCAACCTCCCACTTGGTCCCCACCTCAACCCAACTCAAGGGTGCCGTACACTTCCGTCCGTACAGAGCCTCGTAGGGAGCCATGCCGATGCTCGAATGATAACTGTTGTTGTATGCAAACTCTGCCAGGGGCAGGTTGAGAATGACGTGGCGACAACTAGATTTTGTTATAGCGTTGTAGTACAGATAGTTATTGCCATCATTTCAAATATATAATTTTTTTACTCGGAAAATAAAGAGTTCCCGAGGTCGAACTCAGGGAGCAAGTTGTATTCTAGGGGTACAAATTCTTATTACAAAAATAAAGAGAGAGAGAGAGAGGGAGAGAGATGAAAATTTGGCTTCTTCTTCTCTTCTTTCTTCCTCTTTGTTTTCTCTTCTCTTTGGCTTTTGGTTTCTTCTTCTTTGTTTATCTCCTTGTGGTCTTCTTCTTCTGCCTTCTATTCTTCAGATCTTCTTTTTACTTCTTTCTTCTGATCTCCTTCTCGTGCTCTTCTTCTGCTTTTGCTGTCAGGATGTCGTCTCTCCTTCTTTCTTCTTTTTCTTTCTGTCTTCTTTATCTGCAGCAGTGGTGATGTTCTTCTTTCTTTTCTGCCTTCAGAGCGTCGTCTGATTTTCCACTCAGACGACTTAAGTCGCCGTTGCTACAGTGCCGCTCGGTGCTTCTTCCTTCAGTCTTCGTCAGCCTTCTTCTCTGCCTCGCTTGTCTTCTTCTTCTTTTCTTTCTCCTTCCTCTTTGCTTCGACCTGGCTGCTCTTCTTCCTTCAGTCTTCTTCTTCTCTTCAGCCATTCCGCAGTCCCTTCACCTGTGCCTGCACACTCAAAGTTCCAATCAGAGACGGCAAAACCTACTCTACCCTCCCCCCCCCCCCCCCCCCTCCACGTTTCTCTCTCACAGAAGCCGCTCTTAGGAAAGCTCTCCCAGATCTGCCGGGTAGTCGGGTACGGGTCACGCCCGGGTCCAGGCCCACCGGCGTGCGTGGTGGGCGAGGAGTGCCAGACAAGTCGGGTCAGGTCGGCCGAATCCGCGTGATGAGCTCGCGGATGGGCCCGGTGAGACGGTGTGAGAGGGACCTCACCCCGTGTGCTGAGGCGATAAGCCTCCAGCACGTTTTCAATTTGTATCGCTGCGCCGCTCCAGAGCCTTCCGAGGTGGGACTAAATGTCCCACCCCAATTTGGCGCCTGCGCGGAGGAACCAGCTGGTAACTGCGGCTTTATGCGAGGCCCTCGCCCCTGCTGCGAACCTGGGGCTCTTCGCGAAGACACCCCACGCAACCTGGGAGCCTGATCTGGGCGTAGCGAGGCTGCAGCTGCAGGCGGAGGCAGCTCCTTCTGCACAGCAATGGCGGCGGAGGACGGGTGACCTGTTCACAGCAAAACGGCCTCTCGGCCTAATCAGAAGGTACCGGGAGCTTCGCCAGAGTGCGGCGAAGCTCGTGCGAGTGGTGGCGAGGCGTGGGGCGGCGTGCAAGGGCTGCCCTAGGTCGGACTGTGGGTCGGGAAGTGGGTGTGTTCGGTGGATTTGCAGAGGTCGGGTGGCAGGAATTGGAAGGGCGGAAATGGATCAGGGTGAGGAGGCGGAGATTATGTGCAGGTCGGCGAGCCGTGTGGGGTGTTGGAGTGATGGGAGCGGGTCACCGGAGTGTGGCCGGAGGTGGAGAAGGTGAGGGCGATTAGTCGGAATCGAGGGCGACAGTAAGGGTTTAAAGTGAGGAAAAGGAAGAGGGGAGAAAGGTGAGAAGTTATGCCTACTTAACAGGACAAGGAGGGGACGGAACAGGCGAAAGTCTTATCGACTGTCGCCGGAGAAGAAGCTTCCCAGAGGAAGGAGCGACGGCGAGGAGAGGGCTGGAGAGGCGCGCGCTGGGTGCGGCGCGGCGCGGGAAGAGCAGGGGAAGGCAGCCCTGCTGCTGGTAGTGCGGCAGAACGACGAGGAGGAGGAGGGAAAAACCGCCGGAGCTGGAGGGCTTCCTGTCGGAGTGGGAGGAGAGTGAAAAGAGGGTGTTTCTCTGTCAGGACCGAGCTCAGAAGAATGGCGGAGCGACGGGGGATATTTATAGGGGCCGAAACAGAGAGGAGGGCGGAGGGAGACGACGTGTCTCCCTCGCCGGAGGACACCGGAGGAAGGAGACCCATACCGTCCGTGCGTTCGCACGGCCGGTATGGTGGGTTGCAGCGACCAGGGGGTGTTCCTGCGACGGCTGACGACGCAGGGCCTCCCCATTTGACCTGGCAGGCCCTCCCCCTTCCTCTGCGCGGCGCCATGCTCCGCGCAGGGTCACCGGAGCATGGTGCTGGCAGGTTTTGCAAGGAGGACCTGAATGTAAAGAACGAAGTAGAGTTAGGGGCCAAAATGCGAGGGTTCAAAAGTTGAGGGGCAAAAAGTAAATAGATGAGGACCAAAATGTAAAGTTGGTCAAGAAGGTTTCTTCCTAGGCTCAAGTTTTTATACGTGACTACTTAGGACCTAAGGATTCTGATGGTGAATTTTATTTCTAGATAAAACCTTGTTTGACCGGTCAATTTACGCAAAAACTCAAATTAAGTTATTAATTGGGCATGGTTCTCAATGTAGGTCAAAATGGGTTCCGAAGGCCAAATTGAAGGTTCTAAACCCTAGAGATTATTTTTCTATGAATTTTAGAGGGTTTATTCTATTTTTACTTTGCATCAAACCTCGTGAATTGAAGTGGGTTTATTTTAAGGTTACAAATTATCATTTGGTTCCTTGGAATTGCTGTAGCCCTTATCAGATCATCCCACTTTCCTTCTTATTCGGTTTGTTTGACCTATGTTTGGACCCTGTATGCAGATTATACTGGTAAAATTGCATTTTTACCCCTTATGACTTGTTTTCTCCTTAAACTCAGAATTCTCTGAGTTAAGCCTTTCCTTGAGTTATGTAGGAACTTTTATCCTTTGTATTAGGTCAAAATGAGCTAGTTATGGCTCATGATGAGGTTCTCATCATACCCCCATTCCTAGCTTTTGCTAGTCTCTTAGCAAAAACTTAAGGTTTCAACCCTTGTTCTAGACCATGAAGTTCTTAATAGCTTCAGATAAGTGCTTTTTCATTTAAGCTTAGATTAGGTTAGAATGCTGACCATAGGCTTAAAAGGGTACTCTAGTACCAATCAAGATCCTAATCTTTCTAGCCTCAGCCTCAGTCCTTAGCAAAGGTTTTTAAGGCCTACAAGAACTAACTTAAGGTCTATTGTATTTTGTGGTTAAAGCACCCGTGCTTGAAATGATTTTAGCCTTGGTTCAGTTCGCAGTGCATTTTATAAGAGAGAGATAGAAAGAAGATTTTTCTGTTTGGAGAGTTTTCTCTCTCTTTTTCTTTTTAGTTCTAGCCTAGGATTGGCTTTTCAACACGGTCTGTATCAGATTCACTGCTCCCATCATCAGTCCTCAAGGGTTCCTGGCGATCGATGCTTCAAGATAGCACTGCCCATGGCAACCCCCAGAACCCTGGCTATTGAGATTTCGAGATAATCCCATCCATGGTGTTCCGTGGCCGAATTCAGACCCTGGCAATTGACACTTCGAGATAATGCCCTCCATGGAATCTGAACCAGCAGGGTGCTTACATGCCCCCAGTAGGATATGTGAATATCCTAAGAGACAAGCACCGAGGAGATGATATTTTGTTACGCATCTTTGAGGGGATTTCCCGCCTCTCCGCGCTGGGAACTCGTCCAAATCAACTTGTGTTGATCGGCCGCTCCTATTCTAGGTGTACTTTTAAGAATTTTTGTGACACTTCTGCGTGATTTTGATTTTTACGCTTACTGAACCAGGCTGTGTGTGAGGTTAGGGTGCTTAGGTTACTGAGTCCCGTAAATCGAAAATTAGTTAATGAGGCCAAATACTCCCTAAGCCTTAGACCTAATACTTCAGCTTTTCATTTTCCTCAACCTCTTGAGGAGTGTCCAGATCTTAATGGGTACTAAGAGTCTGTCCAAGAATGCCTAAGGTTTGCGTTCTTACTAATCCCTTTGTGCACTTTTCAGTTATTTTCTTGAATGAGGTCTAGAACTTAGGTTAATTCCTTAGTTCCTTACTAATGACTATCACCTTTTCTCATAATTTTGTGCTCCTTTTTCATTTTGTTTCTTTTCTCCTTCTCCTTCACAAAATTTCCTTTCTCCTCTTATTCTTCTTTTTATTTTGAAAAATTCTTACTTTTTATGGTGTTTTTGGCATATGTGAATTTTTTTTATTTTAAAACCTTTTCTTACAAGTTTTGCACTTTTATACCCCCCCATGCCTAAGATTTGCAATGTCCTCATTGTAACCTAGGGGGTTTTTATTCAACTTAGTTCATACATTAGGACAGATGTTTTGATGAGTGAATGAGTCGGGGTGACTGTTGCGGACGATTTTTAATCTCAGATGCAAGCATCTGAGGTGGAGTCGACTGTCCTAAAGTGTGAACTTTAAGTGCGGCAAGGTGTCAGAAAAGGTTTTAGGTTTTCAAAGAGAATGACGGGCTGCCTCCCGTTGAGCGCTAAATTTGATGCCTTCAGCCAAGCAGGAAATGCGATGGAGAGGGGATGATCAAATTAGCAGAGTTTTGTAAGACAAGCACCTTGATTAAGAGCCTGGTTGGTCCAACCAGGTGCTTGTTCAGATCGACAGGCTGATGATGCAGCCCAAACCCAATCAATCTGGTGGGTTGATAGATGTAGATCAAAAGGTGTGGAACCCACCATATACTATGAAGCTCAGATGGATGTGGAAGTGTGAATGCAGGGTTTGGCTGAGTCGAATCAGCCTGGTAAGAGTAGGGACCCGTAGAATAATCAGTGATTGATGCAGGAACCCTACAGGGGTGATCAGAGAATGATAGAGCATGGTATGTAGTCTGATCAATGTTCGAAACCCGATGTTGGAATGCAATCAGCTCGGTGAGAGGTGAATCTGAATAGAAATTGAGTCCGGTTGCGGGTCGGGGTTGGGAAGAGGTTTTGATTAGTTCTGTGTGTGCAGACGAGGTGGCAACTGTGTATGAGGGCTCTTCTAGAAAGGAATGACAGGTGATTTTCTGTAAAGAGTCCTCTGGGTAACTATCAAATGCCTGAAGAGTGTCTGTAGGATGAAAGAAATCTGAATTGAGAAAAGATTTGAATTCTGGGTTGCAATCACTCTTGGCATTTTCTATTTTTGGTTCCTGAGGATCGAAAAGGAATGATTCTGTGTTATCAGTGATCTCGGGAATCAGGACCTCAGAGTCGGAGTCAGAGTCATGTGAACTGAGGTCGTAGATGGGCCTGGCATGTTCAGGAAGGAAAGTCTCTCCGCAATTATAGTCAAATCTGAAATTGTCGGAGAGTTGGCGAAAATAAGATTCATGATCATGAATTCCACCACAGCAAAAATCATTAGACGTGGAATCAGCAGCCTGACTGGGTTCTAGCCTATATGTCAATTCTGGGTTCAAAAAGGTGTTCTGTCTAAGCTCAAGCTCAAAGCTGGTAGGATAGACCCAATTGAAATCCAACTCGTCCAACTCCTCAGTCTCTGTATCATAAATTGGCATGACTTTCGAAAAATCGATCAGATTTCCTGAAGATGTTGGAGAGGGGTATTCATCAAATAGAGGCCCGGAATCATATTCTGTAAAAATTTGATCTTTCTCATAAGGGGCCTCATAATCTTCCCAATAAGTTTCAGATCTAGGTTCTAGGCTTAGGATGTGGGTAGAATTATTAGAACCTAAGTCCGAATAACCTTCGAGGGCCACGTTATCAAGATAAGGGGCAGAATTTATACCCTCAAAAGGTTCAGTTCTGATCTCATTATTGCCGGAGTTTTGGAATTCTAGGCTTGGCAATTCATGGTCTAGGTTTGGCTCATCATTGTGTTCTCCTGCAATATCCCAACCTAATTCAACATTGTCTTCTATCTGGGTTGGGATTTCACAACCACTTTGTGCCTCAGTCCTGAGATCTGGGAAACTGGATTGTTCCTTAATACTGTTCCAAGATGGTTCATCCTCTATTTCTGGTATATACGGGTATTTCTGGTTGATAATTTGTTCTACTGATTTCATCATTTCTACCCATTTTATAAGGGCATCTTGGTGTTGTTCCCAAAGTACAGGATTTGTCAAGCATTGAAGGTATTCAGATTGGTGTAATTTTTCTATTTCAATGTATCCTGTCATGAGCATATCTCGAGTTGATCCTTTTGTAACTTCTGTCAATAGAATTTGGGCACAGTTTATGATGAAAGCTGTGGTTGTTGGGACATCAACCTGAATGTTTTCTATTGGTGTTGAGGGTTTACATTTGATTTCATAGAATTGAAGGGCATCCTCAATCATCTTATCTTTCATGGATCTCAGATATTCAGGTTTTTTTTTTAATGGTAGTCTTGCTAGGTAATTAGCCTGCATCTTTGAATCAGGTGGTGGGATCAAGATATAGAATCGAGGTTTGAATCAAGATGGAAGAAGGGGATTTTGTTCAGAATCAGAGGAAAGAGGGGCTATGTGAATGATTTCTGCAAAAACAAGGGAGCCGAGGCTTAGCCTCGGAGAGAGTGAATTTCTATAGGGGGTTTCATGGACTTCCTGCAAAATACTGAAGGACTGGATGAGATAAGCAGGTGCTGGACCCAATCAAGACACCCAAAAAATGTTGGGTGACTATAGAGGTTCGGGGCAAATAGACCCCTTGATCAGAAAGATCGTCCACATGAGAATTACCTGGGCAGCCAGAGAGGGAGAGTCCCGCAAAGACCCCTACACGGTAGAGCGTCCCCACGGGTTATAGGGTTTCCCCCACCCGACCTCTCTTGTCACTGCGGTTCCAGGTAAACCAGAATGGAGATCTTGACCTCTTAAGTCTACCAATTTTTACTTTAAGATCAGGGTGCTTAAGGTTTCACTTGAACTTTTAGTTCTTTGAGTGCAAAGAGTGGCCTAATTTAAGGTTGGTTGACCCAAGGGGGCAACTTTACCTCTTGTTTCCTTTGAGAGTTTTTGGGTCTTGCTTTTTAGGGTTCAAGTGTTTAGAGAGCCAATTGTTTTAGGTTTTCTTTGAATAGATATTTTCAAACAAGGGCTTGGGCACACTTCATTTGGTTTTCTCAATTCTTGCTTAAGGAGTGTGTCTCCAAATCCCTAGTGTTGGATCCTAGGTTGGCTCTACTTGGTCCAGTTAGCTCTTTGTTGGGTAATTAGGGCTCAGTCAAGAAGGTGTTAGCCCTTAGGTACCCTTAATAGTGTGCAGGAATATTGGGTTGAAAACATGCAACTTTTGATGGTTTACTAAGTATAGAAGACAGGTTAGACCTATATTGCTTGTTTTTTTCTTTTCTTCCTCTTTAGAATTTAGGGATTGAGAGGATAGAATTTTACCTGTCCTTGGAGTGGTTGTCGTGCGGTTGCTTGTCTTCTCGATTTTCTTGTATCTGCACAACAAAGGAGAGATTGTTAGCAATGTAAAAACAGGAATTTGATTATCTCTAGAATAGCCGTTGCTCCCCGGCAACGGCGCCAACTGAGAATGACGTGGCGACAACTAGATTTTGTTATAGCGTTGTAGCACAGATAGTTATTGCCATCATTTCAAATATATAATTTTTTTACTCGGAAAATAAAGAGTTCCCGAGGTCGAACTCAGGGAGCAAGTTGTATTCTAGGGGTACAAATTCTTATTACAAAAATAAAGAGAGAGAGAGAGGGAGAGAGATGAAAATTTGGCTTCTTCTTCTCTTCTTTCTTCCTCTTTGTTTTCTCTTCTCTTTGGCTTTTGGTTTCTTCTTCTTTGTTTATCTCCTTGTGGTCTTCTTCTTCTGCCTTCTATTCTTCAGATCTTCATTTTACTTCTTTCTTCTGATCTCCTTCTCGTTTTCTTCTTCTGCTTTTGCTGTCAGGACGTCGTCTCTCCTTCTTTCTTCTTTTTCTTTCTGTCTTCTTTATCTGCAGCAGTGGTGATGTTCTTCATCTTTCTTTTCTGCCTTCAGAGCGTCGTCTGATTTTCCACTCAGACGACTTAAGTCGCCGCTGCTACAGTGCTGCTCGGTGCTCCTTCCTTCAGTCTTCGTCATCCTTCTTCTCTGCCTCGCTTGTCTTCTTCTTTGCTTTCTCCTTCCTCTTTGCTTCGACCTGGCTGCTCTTCTTCCTTCGGTCTTCTTCTCTTCAGCCCTTCCGCAGTCCCTTCACCTGTGCCTGCACACTCAAAGTTCCAATCAGAGACGGCAAAACCTACTCTACCCCCCCCCCCCCGCCTTTCTCTCTCACAGAAGTCGCTCTTAGGAAAGCTCTCCCAGAGAGGAAAGCATAGGCCAGAATTTACCGGCTAAATAAATACAAATATATCGTCGATGATTGTTCCAAAACCTATCAAAAATTCAAGGAACCAAATAGTTTACAGATATAATCTAGGGGGTTTCTGTAAATCAAAATGATCATTACCAATGTGAGGAAAAAATATCTAGATAAACAAGGTGAACGGTCTTTAGTTATCATCGGAGAAAACCAACTAGAAGGTAAGAACATCATAGAGAAGCGTTACTTTAAAACATCAAGGACTGAGGAAAAGAAGGGCAAAAGAACAATGTAAACAAAGGATAATGTGGAAATTGTGCTCAAACAAGGGATCTGTCTTCAACTGCATGACCAGAAGCTCTAATCCAAATGAGTTAGGACCCTCCCAGCACAACATTAGAAAACGAAGCAAAGAGATCAAAGAAGGATGAGAAAAAACCTGATGCGCCGGTGGCGAAGGCACTGCAACGGAACGGGGCGGATGCCTGCGTTATTTATAGAAGGGAAGAGGGGAGAGCGGGGTGTGCAGGGAAGCTAGGGTCAGGGTTTACGGGGTTTTCTCCATTCGGATTTTATTTTCTATAAACATATCTATTTTCAATTTTTTCTTTTTTCTTTTTTTTTCCTAGGGTTAGGGTCTACGGGGTTTACGGGGTTTTCTCCATTCGGATTCGGCCACGGAACGCTATGGGCGGGATTATCTCGAAAGCCAGGGTTCAGGGGGTTGTGATCAGAGACTCGTCATGATCTCTAATTTCCCCTAATTAACTAGTCTTCCTAGTTAATTAGCTAAGGATACGAATATATAAGGGTTAATTATAAAATAAGGGATACGTAGTAAAGGACCTTAAAATAAGTTAAAAATGATACTTTATCATTCAATTAATATTATTAGTAATCTAATTAATAATTGGACTCGAAATTTTATTAGCCATTCCCTTAATTAATAAGTTAGGTAACTTAAACATAATGTATACATAAGTATATAATAACTTAAGTAACTTTACTTAATTTAATAAATTAACTTAAGAAGGTTAAAAACGTAAATTCAAGGTGAAAATATAATAATTACCTTATTTATAATCATATATAAAAAGTTGAAAAAAATCTAAGTTAAAATAAACCATCAAAACCTGGGTTTACATTTAGGTCCTTACCATTCATTGCAATCGGGTCCTTAATTTTCATATAGGTCCTTAGGTTTCATCTCACCTAGGTCCCTATCTTCTTTTTCTTCTTCTTCTTCTTCAGCCGGTTGAACAGCTGACGACGGAGGGTGACTCCACCGCTCGATCACCGCCCTGCCGACATCATTCTTCCTTCTCCAAGCTCTTGGAGCTCGCGCTCACCATCCCATCTTCATCCATCGGTCTGGATTACTCTGAAATCCTAATTTTTGGTGGGAGTTAACCTCACCGTCGTAGGAGACGATGCCGGAGGTTAACCTCCCCAAGCTTCTTCTTCGTCCAGACTTCGCCACCTTCTTCGTCACCATTCACTATAAATACCCCCTCACTCCCTCGATTTCTCTTAAGTTGGCTCCCTTCCCTCTTCTAACACTGAGCCGACCCAATAGGCTATTCGTCTGCAACTCCGGCGATCTTCCACACCAATCTCCGACTTCTTCCCTCCATCCTGATTAGCTGAGGAGCTTCGCCGAGGTCAGCCACGTCTCTAAAAAAAGGCGACGACCAAGGAGATCCTCTGCTCCATCCGAATTCGCCCGCCGGGGATTCTTCTTATTCCCTCTGATTTCGTCCTCCATCATGAGCCGTCGACGGAATCCCTTTGACCCCTTCGTCCAGGTAATAGTAGGTAGGAGTAGGAGTAGTTTAGGTAGTTACTTAGTTAGCTAGCTTAGCTTGATTGCAGATTCCAGACTTCATCTTCTTCGACTCCGGCAAGTTCCTTGAGCTTGCTGGAGACCTGATTTTGTCTTTTTAAGCCATTGTCCACCTTCTTCTATCACGTACGATCATTTCTAATCCATTAAAACATAAATTTTATCACTGTTTCGCCTAATTCACCTTCACCTTCAACAGAGACTGTCGCTGTCCATGGCGACAGTAACTGAGCTTAGATCCACCTCCATAGGGTCCTCCACCACCTATTCACAATCTAAGGATCCTAATTAACTTAAACGCCTAAATCTATTTAAGCTCCTGAGCTCGCTGTCAATGGCGGCTCAGGAGTAGTTGAAATCTTAAATTAATTATATATTTATGATGGCAAATTAATTTTGACTGGTCTTAACCACTCAATTGAGTGGGAAAACAAGTCCCAAGCTTCAACTAACTCAGATTCTTTAGAAATGGAATTCACTGTTAAATCTTAAATTTAATGATCAAATGAAGAATTTAACGAGTTCCTGAGGTTTCTTGCAACCTCAGGATCCTTTTCAGATTGAAAATGGCACAGATTTACCTTTCTGTACACAATTTGTATTTTTCCGGGCTCACCGGAGCTCCGGCGAGGCATTTTTTGAGTTTCAGCGTTTAGAACTTGTTGAAAAGCTCCAGATTGACATGATATTGATTACTGAGTAGTTCGAGGTCTTTAATTTGGGATTTTAACATCTGGAGCTACACATTAGTCTTCATCTTCTCCAACTCCGGCGGAGTTGGGGAAGTCTGACAGAAGGATTAAAGATGCATTTGATAGATCTAGAAGCTTCGGTGCAATGCAGTGAAGCTAATTTTACCCTCAAATTAGTGTAACAAACCCCTGATTACTCTGACGAACAGACCACATTTTTAGTTCAGGCGACGAGACTGAAGCTTTAGATTCTTAGGTCCAAACATTCGTCTCAGGGGTTGAGCAAGTTCCTGGGGTTGATAAGATGCTAATGCAGGTTTTAATATCTTGAGAAGAGGCTTAGATCAGAAAGTCAAAACTTGAGGCCTTATAGTCAAACTCGAGTTTGATACTTTGATTTTGAGCTGAATCTGTTGATTCGAGAAGACTGAATTATTTCTGAGATTCTGTTAAACGATTTTAGGGTGAATTAAATGAGCTCAGATGAGTGATTTGGTTGGAATTCAAACCTGCCAGTTTGGGTTGTTTTTGAACCCAAACTGTTGGCAGTGTCACTTGGATGAAATTTGAAGTTGAATTCTGCCCAGTTTAGTTAGTTTTACTCCTTAGAATGTGTTTAAATTGATTGGATATGATCGTAGCTGTCTGTTACATCTTTTTCAAGTTTAAAATCCGTTCCGTGAGCTTACAGTGAAGCTTTGAGCTTCCCTATGCTTCCTGAAGCTTCAAGAGCTTCAAATCCACACAAGCATATGCGGAATCCCTTGCAGAACATATTCTGACACTTAGCTAAGTTGGAAAAGCTATCCTGTAAATTCTGTAACATTAATTTCACTTTCCAGGCATATTAAACCCGTAGAAACCCCCTGCATTCTCTCTTCAAATCGAAGAGGAAAACATCCCCTTAACCTAAAATTGAGTGCACAATATTGTAGAGCTAGCTTAGAGCTCTCCATCAAGCCTTGTTTCGTTTGATTTGGAGCTGTGAGTAGGGAGAAACCTTCACTTGAAGTCGGGTCTGGAGGGGGAGAAGAAAGTCCGACATCGGAAGATTCGGAGAGTCCGCCATAGTATAAAAGGTATTTGTTGCACAGGCCGATTAGTCGTCAGCGCTCGGCGCGAAAACAAAACATCTGATCATCTACTAAAAGCGTGTGTGGCAGGGTGCGTGGGCGCCGGATTGTGGCCTTAAGTTAAGGGGGCCTTCGAAGGTACGTCGCTCTTCCATTTCCACAAGCTCTCAGGGAAGAGAAGACATTGGGCGAGGAACGAGTAGGGTTTGGTCCCACCCTCAACGTGTGAGGGTGCTGTGTATCCTCGAAAGGACCTCGCCGCAATTCTGTACCAAATTTTTCTTCGAGAAGCAAATTAACCCAGTTCAGTGGAGAAGAAGGAAGAGAGCATGGAGGAGCTGAGAAGGCCAAGGACGCAGATACTGGAGATGCCAAGGGAATAAGAAAGGAAGATCGACAGAAAGAGAGAGGAAAGGTTGGAGGAACGAGGAATACAATTGATTTCTCTTGTTATATTTTAATTTCTTTTTGCTCTTGATTGTTGTATCAAGGCTGAGATGGGGAGGGTCGGATTTGGCTCGAGGGGGGGCAAAAATACGAAGTTCCCCTCAAAAGGAACGAACATTAGGCGAGGACCGAGTAGGGTTTGGTCCCACCCTTAACATGAGGGTGCTGTGTATCCTCGAAAGGACCTCCCCGCAAATCTCTCGTTGAGAAGCAAATTAACCCAGTTCAGTGGAGAAGAAAGAAGAGAAGCAAATTAGCCCAGTTCAAATGTGCGTCGTGTTTACAGGATCAGAGTGACACAACATGAGACATCAATCAGCATATGCCACATACTTTGAGTTTGGCACGCTAAACATTGTACGAAGAGGAAAAGGACCTCGCCGCAATTCTGTACCCAACTTTTTCTTCGAGAAGCAAATTAACCCAGTTCAGTGGAGAAGAAGGAAGAGAGCATGAAGGAGCTGAGAAGGCCAAGGACGCAGATACTGGCGATGCCAAGGGAATAAGAAAGGAAGATCGACAGAAAGAGAGAGGAAAGGTTGGAGGAACGAGGAATACAATTGATTTCTCTTGTTATATTTTAATTTCTTTTTGCTCTTGATTGTTGTATCAAGGCTGAGAGGGGGAGGGTCGGATTTGGCTCGAGGGGGGGCAAAAATACGAAGTTCCCCTCAAAAGGAACGAACATTAGGCGAGGACCGAGTAGGGTTTGGTCCCACCCTTAACATGAGGGTGCTGTGTATCCTCGAAAGGACCTCCCCGCAAATCTCTCGTTGAGAAGCAAATTAACCCAGTTCAGTGGAGAAGAAAGAAGAGAAGCAAATTAGCCCAGTTCAAATGTGCGTCGTGTTTACAGGATCAGAGTGACACAACATGAGACATCAATCAGCATATGCCACATACTTTGAGTTTGGCACGCTAAACATTGTACGAAGAGGAAAAGGACCTCGCCGCAATTCTGTACCCAACTTTTTCTTCGAGAAGCAAATTAACCCAGTTCAGTGGAGAAGAAGGAAGAGAGCATGAAGGAGCTGAGAAGGCCAAGGACGCAGATACTGGAGATGCCAAGGGAATAAGAAAGGAAGATCGACAGAAAGAGAGAGGAAAGGTTGGAGGAACGAGGAATACAATTGATTTCTCTTGTTATATTTTAATTTCTTTTTGCTCTTGATTGTTGTATCAAGGCTGAGAGGGGGAGGGTCGGATTTGGCTCGAGGGGGGGCAAAAATACGAAGTTCCCCTCAAAAGGAACGAACATTAGGCGAGGACCGAGTAGGGTTTGGTCCCACCCTTAACATGAGGGTGCTGTGTATCCTCGAAAGGACCTCCCCGCAAATCTCTCGTTGAGAAGCAAATTAACCCAGTTCAGTGGAGAAGAAAGAAGAGAAGCAAATTAGCCCAGTTCAAATGTGCGTCGTGTTTACAGGATCAGAGTGACACAACATGAGACATCAATCAGCATATGCCACATACTTTGAGTTTGGCACGCTAAACATTGTACGAAGAGGAATTGGTAATGGGCCCTTCAATACTAGAGTAAAAATGAACAAAAAAACGGATGCAATCTCATTGTTTAAACAAGTGGTGCTTTATGCAGTAATTAATTCTATGTGAATTGATTTTTAAGTTTTGGGTGAAATATCTTGTTAGAACAAAATCTCAAAAATCTAAGGAAGGAAACGTGCAGCATTAGCTCTCAAGCCTGGCGAAGGCGTGACCTCTTAGGCGGCCCTGCAAATGTTGAGAAACAAGCCTTGGGTTTGTCATCGTTGACTACTCCATGCAACATCAAATAAAGAAAGAGAGAGGAAAGCATAGGCCAAAATTTACCGGTTAAATAAATAAATAATATATCATCTAGGATTGTTCCAAAACTTATCAAAAATTAAAGATATAATTTAGAGAGCGGTATAAAACAAAATGATCATTACCATCGTGAGAAAAAACTAACAACTCTTTAGTTATCTTCGAAGAAAACCGACTAGAAGATAAGAACTTCGTAGAGAAGCATTACTTGAAAAAACCAAGGAGGAAAAGGAAAAAGGTCAAAAGAAGAACAACCCACCAAAGATCACCAAAGAAAAACAAACTTCAGAACAATGTAAAGAAAGGATTATGTGAAAATTTTGTGCTCAGACAGCCAAGGGATTTGTCCTCAACTACAAGATCAGAAACCCTAGTCCAATTAAGTTAGCATCCTCACAGTATAGCATTACAAAACGAAGCAAAGAGATCAAAGAAGGATGAGGAAAAACCTGACGTGCAGGCGGTAAAGCGGTTAGGATGGAACGGGGATGATGCATGGGTTATTCATTGAAGCGAACAGGGGAGAGTGGGGTGTGCAGGGGAGCGGGTTAGGGTTTATTGGGTTTTTGCTAATTGGATTCTAACTTGTGTAAACGGAACTATTTTCAAACTTTTCTTTTCCTTCACTTTAGTGAGATTTATGTACAAAATATGTGAGATTTGTTACCTCTACCAATGAAATTAAAAATTACGTTATTTTTTTGAAAAGAAGATGTTTTTTCATTGCAACCTTATAACATACATAGAGTTGTTGACTAAATCTAAAGACCATAAAGGTTTGAATGAATCCAGCCAAGTTGTGGGCCTTGGAAGCATCAATCCTAGGGACTTTAAACAAAGAAAAAATTTGGAACAACCAGGAGGGATTGACAAGAAATAATTGCATGCAATGACCTCCAAGGAGATTGTATGATAGATCGTAGGGTATGGTATAAATCCTAGGATGGGAAAACTAGTGGAATATACGAATATTGCAGTCTTGGAAAAATGGAAAGGAACAAATAGCTGCCTATAAATTGATTTAACAGCTGCCTGTTATGAATAAATAAACGTGATTGAGAACATGGATTATAAGAACGTGAAACTGGAAAGTGGGACCCAGATGTTCTGCATTAAAAGAGCTTGAACCCTACGGGGAAATTAGGAGTGGATCTCCTGGAAAGAGAAAGGAATGGATCTGAGAAAGAAAGACGTGGTAGTGTGCTGTCTCTTGGGTACGTGGTACCAAGGGAAGCACCTGTTACCTATTTAGTGCAGAGCGGAGCCAGTCGCCCCAGGGACCCGGGGTTAGGTCTGGCCACTTTGTACCGACTTGCTGGCCCTCGTGTACGTAGTACCGAGGAGAGCTACTAGTGTAGGGAGAGCACTAGCTACCCCACGGGCCCCGGGGTTCTGCTAGCCTCCTACACCGACTTGTTAGGCCCACTGGGGCAAACCAAGGTAGTCAGGTGAGGGTGCGCGGACTGTGGAGGGGCAAGGCCCCTATTTGGTTACTGTGGAGGGGTTGGACCCCTGTTACTGAGAGGGCTCTGCCCTGTACTGGTTCCGTGCTGTGCTTTGGGCGCACCCGTTAACGGAAACGACTGACCGCGTGCCAGTGCGGGTTAGCTACCTGTGCGTTTATCTCACGTGCCGTAGTCATTGTTACGTCTGTCCGTGACCTTGGGGTGGTTGACTGAGAGTAGGATCACCACGGGGGACTCTCCCGGCCAGGTGAGCACCACGTGCTACTTCTACTTTTTGGAAAAGACAGCAATCAAGATCGTTCCCACGAGGAACATTCGAGATCAAGTGAGGGATCTGAGGAATAAATGAAATCGTGAGATAATTGAAAGACGTAAATAAAGAAAGTAACATAACATAACAGCTACTGTACACTCTACTGTTTCTTTAGTTTTAGTTGACACTCTACTCAGCGTTTTGCTGACGTGTTACACTCGTTACTTTTCAGGACCAGGTGTTGAGCAACCAGGGTCCGCGGCTGCAGAGGACGCTGGGCCAAGTAGGGTCCAGTAGAGTTACCACTGTTCTGTTGTACCTCTTTTTGTTCCACTGTAGTGAGTAGTTCTTGTTACTGCTGTACTTTTCTTTACCTGTAATTCATATTATGTTATGAATGTTGTTCTACTGTTGTGGTGGTATATACTGTAGTGGTTTCTTTCCTTACTGCTGTATTTTCTTACTGTTAGTTATATTCATGCTGAATGTGGTTTATTTTACTGCTCTTTTGGTTATTTTCTCGTTGGACAACTAGGTCTTGGGATTAGTCGAGTCGGTCCGGTTCTCGTGTCTCGTAGGGACTCGGGAATCGGGTCATTATAGCCACGTCTCTGGACAAAGGCGACAACCAAGGAGATCCTCTGCTCCATCCAAATTCGCCCGCCGGGGATCCTTCTTATTCCCTCTAATTTCTTCCTACGTCATGAGCCGTCGACGGAATCCCTTTGACCCCTTCGTCCAGGTAATAGTAGGTAGGAGTAGGAGTAGTTTAGGTAGTTACTTGCTTAGTTAGCTTAGCTTAATTGCAGATTCCAGACTTCATCTTCTTTGACTCCGGCAAGTTCCTTAAGCTTGCTAGAGATCTGATTTTGTCTTTTTAAGCCATTGTCCACCTTCTTCTATCACTCAACGATCATTTCTAATCCATTAAAGCATAAATTTTATCACTGTTTCGCCAAATTCACCTTGACCTTCAACAGACACTGTCGCTGTCCACGGCGATAGTAACTAAGCTTAGATCCACCTCCATAGGGTCCTCCACCACCTATTCACAATCTAAGGATCCTAATTATCACTTCAATTTGTATAATTACCACCTATAACTTAAACGCCTAAATCTATTTAAGCTCCTGAGCTCGCTGTCAATGGCGGCTCAGGAGTAGTTGAAATCTTAAACTAATTATATATTTATGATCGCAAATTACTTTTGACTTGTCTTAACCACTCAATTGAGTGGGAAAACAAGTCCCAAGCTTCAACTAACTCAGATTCTTTAAAAATGGAATATACTGTTAAATCTTAAATTTAATGATCAAATGGAGAATTTAACGAGTTCCTGAGGTTTCTTGCAACCTCAGGATCCTTTCCAGATTGAAAATGGCACAGATTTACCTTTCTGTACACAATTTGTATTTTTCTGGGCTCACCGGAGCTCCGACGAGCCATTTTTTTAGTTTCAGCCATTAGAACTTGTTGAAAAGCTCCAGATTGACATGATATTGATTACTGAGTAGTTTGAGGTCTTTAATTTGGGATTTTTACATCTGGAGCTACACATTAGTCTTCATCTTCTCCAATTCTGGCAGAGTTGGGGAAGTCTGACAGAAGGATTAAAGATGCATTTGATAGATCTAGAAGCTTCAGTGCAATGCACTGAAGCTAATTTTACCCTCAAATTAGTGTAACAAACCCCTACTTACTCTAACAAATAGACCACATTTTTAGTTCAAGCGACGAGCCTGAAGCTTTAGATTCTTAGGTCCAAACATTCGTCTCAAGGGTTGAGCAAGTTCCTGGGGTTGAGAAGATGCCAATCCAGGTTTTAATTTCTTGAGAAGAGGCTTAGATCAAAAAGTCAAAACTTGAGGCCAATCTGTTGATTCGAGAAGACTGAATTATTTCTGAGATTCTGTTAAACGATTTTAGAGTGAATTAAATGAGCTCAGATGAGTGATTTGGTTGGAATTCAAACCTGCCAGTTTGGGTTGTTTTTGAACCCAAACTGTTGGCAGTGTCATTTGGATGAAATTTGAAGTTGAATTCTGCCCAGTTTAGTTAGTTTTACTCCTTAGAATGTGTTTAAATTGATTGGATATGATCTTAGCAGTCTGTTACATCTTTTTCAAGTTTAAAATCCGTTCTCTGAGCTTACAGTGAAGCTTTGAGCTTCCCTGTGCTTCCTGAAGCTTCAAGAGCTTCAAATCCACACAAGCAGATGTGCAATCCTTTAATTAACTAGAATTTAGTTGGTTTAATTGTCTAATTAGGAGGTATTTGTAAATATATTTTTATTTTTAATAACTTTTGTTCTAATTAGTTGTGTTTTATTTTGTTTTGTTTTTGTTTTTTGTCTTCTTTTCAGGTTTACCTTTGCGAGTGATCTCAGGAGAAGGCGGGAATCTGTTGCTGTTTTTGTTTCTTCTTTTGTGAGTATTTCTAGTCTTTTGTTTTGTTGCATTAAAAATTTAAAAAATATAAAAATACATTCTATCTGACTAGCAGCAGCATACAATAGTCATTCACTCTTAGGAGTACATTTCCTGCTAGAATATTTTTCAGGAATCTGACTTGGGAAATTTTTACTGTTTTTCTCGCATCACCAAGAAAACACGAGAAAATCTGCGTAGATCCCTATCCTTTGAAATTTAAAAAGACCATATATTTTGCTTGAAAAGACTTAAAAAACAGCCATTGTATTTTAGTTGATATATTTTTGTAAAAGATTAACTAAAAAGAGGAAGTTAAAAATTGTGACTAAATCTAATTGCAGAATGCATGCCGGTTTAATCGCTATTGTCTGTTGCGTGTTATCTCACATACAGCGCGATCACTAGAGTCACACGAGTCTAATTTTTTTATCTCTCTTCTTTGCACCTCTTAGGGCTTTGGTCGAAGATCAACAAGTCTGTCTCACTACTAGAGCCACGGGGAGCCAGTAGTGAGCGGTCTCGATCCTAGACCTTAGACCTTTAAGCCTTATGGTTACGCACCTGCGTAGACACAGCTTAGGACGCATATTTTGATACTGTTACTCTATTTGTTTGCGTCAAATTACTTTTGCGTATCCTAGGAATTTCTTCTTTCCTTTGAAAGAAGAGCAAAACCCGCATCTTTGCGTTGTTTTGTGGGTTTTTGTGCTGCTGCTTTTATCGGTGGTATGTGTGTGCACTTGCACATTATTTTCCAATTTATGGACGGGAGGCGATCCTTGCATCCGCCTCTTGCACCATCGTTGACAGGTGATCCCGTGATCCCTTCCTTTTCTGGTCAGGGGGAGATGACGCCTTTTGATGTTCATTAACTACTATTGAAGTTAACAACAAAAAAAACTTTAAAACTCACATCAATACCCCTATCTATATTTTAAAGTTGCCTCAATAACAGTATTAATACTTGTTTCTTTGCAATTTTCTTCCTCTTTCTTTTTCCTCCTCTCCTCCCCTTCTTCCTCCTCAAGCTTGGCCATGGCCACCTTCCTTACTCCTCCCCAACCATCACCCCTCCTCTAACTAGATGGGCAATGCATCTATCCGCCTACATCCGTAAGCAGATATACTAGGCTTAATAGATCGAATAATGATCTACCTATCCACCAAACCTTCATGTTGGCTATGTGAATCCATCTGGTGGATCTATCTGCTTGCGAATCAAGTTGTTCAATCGGATATTGATTTATCCATCGGTCAAACATTCGTGTTGACAAGGTGAATCCATCTATCCGCCGAGCCTTTTAATTGAATGGTTAGTCTCCCTATCACTCTCCCTATCCGTCACACCTTTAAATCGGATGGTAATTTGCCTACATGCCAAGTCCTTCAACTAAATGGGCAAATCCATACACCTATATCCAGAAGCGTAACAGATTGGATGATGATCCACCTATCCGCCGAACCTTCACGTTGGCTATAGGCGCATACATCCATCCACATAAGCGGTTATGTTGTCATCCAACCCACAAAACCTCTATGAAATCAGGTTGATGGTATAGCAATATTTGTTTGGCTATTGTTTATCTCATAATGTTATAGCTTTTATCTAATATTGGTTGGACTTTTTTAAACATCTTGAACGCTTGCAAGATCTTATGAGTTAAACTTAAGATAAGAATTTTCCTCCCCCTCACGGTGAAACACAAAAACAAAGATCAGCCATTGAGGCAAATGTACCAAAAAGTCAGGGTGGGGGTAAGTCCGTCCTACCGATCAAGCAAAACATGGCAAGCTCTGACAAGTCATTGTAGGATCCAATGATGGGCAGGCAAACCCACTGCAGCAGAAATCCATACCAATAGTCATCAGGTTTTACTGGATCTCCTCCACGATGCACATCAGTAATCGTTAAAGCGTGCCAGTAACCTTCAACCAAAGCACCGCTGATAGATTCAAGAAGACAAAAGAGAGACAGACCGGCTTTATATAGTTTCTCTGCAAGCGCACTGAGAAACCTCTGCAGGTTTGCTATTCTATATATAT
Organism: Thalassia testudinum; assembly: GCA_037157565.1. NCBI lineage: Eukaryota > Viridiplantae > Streptophyta > Magnoliopsida > Alismatales > Hydrocharitaceae > Thalassia > Thalassia testudinum. The sequence continues at coordinate 25,873,073 of JAZHRO010000054.1, read as the reverse complement.
ATATATATATATATATATATGTATATATATCATGTGATACAAAATATATCCACCATCAATAGAACAAAGTTAGTGAATTTTATGTTTGGCACAAACCTCCTCATCAAATATTGAAGAGATCAAGTTACAACTTCTCCACTTAATTCGCATTTAAACGGACCACCACTACTAGGACTCATCAATACCCAAGAGCCTGGCTTTGTCGGCTGGCTGGTCCTAAGGTTCCGGTGGATGGCTGCAGAGGAGGAGGTAGAGTGGGCAAGACGGACGGTCAAGGATGCCGGATTCTTGCTCTTGCTGCAACATTCGCTGCTCCCTAAGATGCACGATCTCAACCTCTTCTTTGTCATCGGCCTGAACCTCAACCTCGCTCGGCTTCCTCCTCAACATGACTAAAGTACCCCAAATGACAAAGAAAACACAGCCTCTGCTCTGCAAATCAGGCACTCGATATGTACAGGTTCGTTTTACGTAATAAATTTTGCATTCACACATCCTCAACAGAAAACAACTTAATTAACATATCCTTGATTTATACTTTACATTTATCATTACCGAAATAAGACCAAAGCTGGCAGAAAACCAGTCTCCAAACAGAACCAATTCATCAACCAACTTCCACGTATCATATGAAAAGAAATCCATGCTATGTCTTGCAAAGGAGAATTAGATTTCCCTCTGTTTACAACGCAAGGGTTTGATTTGGATTATTAACAACATTGAGGCAAAAAGATCATTATAGAGATTGTCTCTACGAAGACATTACATCTGCGTGGTGTTTCCAGGATCAAAGTGACACAGGATAAGCCATCAATCAGGATAGGCCACATGCTTTCAGTTTGGCACCCTAGCCATTATACCAAGAGGAATTGGAGATGTCCCATGGAATTGGTAATGGGTGCTTCCATACCAAAGTTAAAATGCCTTAAAAACAGAAGCAAACTCAATGTTATATATTTTCATTAAAGGGATAGAATCCGATATAACGCGGACGTGCAGCAGGAGGTAGAATATCCTCACCTACAAAAGAGGAAATACCCAGAGCGCAAAACAAAAAAACAAGACTAAGGAAAAAAGAAAATGAAACACGCCACAAGATCGAAAATCCGACAAAGGAGGGCAACTCCACGCTCGTAGAAACAGCAAAACCGAATAAATCGACACTTGACATGCATTAGGAACCAAAGCCGTGATAGCACGGGGACACACATAATCCCCAACAAACAAAACTACACTAAATAAGAAAAAGACCGTATAACCCCTGCAAACACAAACAACCCACAATGACAAACACCAATTCCGTTGTCGTCTGCACCTCGAACTCCACAATCCACCACAAGACCTCAGCCAAGTCAAAACAAGAACCACCTTGCACCGTGCCTCGATCTCAATGCCAACCAACAATCTTCGCCACGCCAAGCCATCGCCACTCACCACCCATCTTCCACAACCACACCTAACCGCAGTTGCCAGCTGACCAGAGCAAGAAGCCTAACACGAGAAACCAAGGGCTTCCCACGTAAGTTGCTAAATGATCACACGACCTTCCGGCTCTTTTTAAAATTCCCAGAGTTCCCAACCCCCTTCATAAATATCACCTCCTTCCATGCCTCTTCCTAAGCCTCTTCCTCTGGGAAAACCCATTGAAGAATAGATCCACAGCAATACACATCATTTTTCCCTCTAGATCTACACCGGGGTGCACATTCATAATCATAACTTCATTACACAATGGTGTCTTCACGAAGTCTAACACTAACCTTCAACCAAAGCACTGTTGATACAAAACAAAAGAGAGACCAGCTCTATAGTTTCTCTGCAAGAGCCCTGGCACTGAAAAACCTGTGCTGTCATGTATATATATATATATACAACAGTTGATACAAGGTATCTCGACTACATATCGGTAGAACAAAGTTGGCGCATTTCATGTTTAGCACAAACCCTCCACGTCAAATACTACTCAATTCTCATGAAGACGGACCATCCCTACTAGGACTCATCAATACCCAAGAGCCTGGCTTTGTCGGCTGGATCTAGCTGCGTAGTCCTGAGGTTCCGGTGGATGGCCGCAGAGGAGGTAGGGGGGAAAAGAGGGCTAAGGATGCCGGATTCTTGCTCTTGCTGCAACAACTGCTGCTCCCTAAGTTGCGCAATCTCTTCTCTGTCATCGGTCTTAACCTCAATCTTGCTCGGCTTCCTCCGCAACATGATAAGGTGCCCCAAATGACAGAAAAGCCAGCCTCTGCAATGGCAAGCACCCATTACCTATATGTTCATTCTATGTAATAACCTTGGAATCGATACATCCACTGCAGTAGTAAGAGGACATAATTACCATAATCATGTTTTGTACTATAGTCTATACACATCATTTACCAACACAAGACCCAAATGAGCATAAAATAGGCTTCCAATTCGTAACCAATTCATTAACCAACTAGCACATATGAGGTGAAAAGAAATACATGTTATGTGTAGTAGAAGAAAATTAGATTTCCCTCTGTTTTGAATGCAAGGGTCTGATTTGTATTATAAACAGTCCAAGGCAAAAACAAAATTAAAGGTGTTGTCTTTACAAAGCTATGAAATGCGTGTGGTGTTACCAGGATCAAAGTGACAGAGAATATGCCATTGATCAGGATAGGCCACATATTTTCAGTTTGGCACACTAGCCATCATACCAAGAGGAATTGGATGCCCACACTAAAGTGAAAAACACCAAGGCACAAATCAGTTGCAATCTTTATAACAGGAAATGGTTCCTTATGCACTAATTAATTCGCCGTGAATTGATTTTAAGTTTTGGGTGAAATATCTTGTTAGAACAAAATCTCAGACATCCAAGGAAGGAATGGTGCAGCATTAGCTCTCCAGCCCGGCGAAGGCGAAAGCTCTTAGGCGGCCCTGCGAATGTTGAGAAACAAGCCTTGGGTTTGTCATCATCGACTATTCCATCCAACATCAACAAAAATTACTCAGAGAGGAAAGCATAGGTCAGAATTTACCAGCTAAATAAATAAAAATATATCGTCGATGATTGTTCCAAAACTTATGAAAAACCAGGGGGTTTCTGTAAATCAAAATGATCATTACCATTATGAGAAAAAAATATCAATACAAACAGGATGAACAGTCTTTTGTTATCATCGGAGAAAACCAACTAGAAGATAAGAATATCATAGAGAAGCATCATTTAAAAAAGCCAAGGACAAAGGAAAAAAAGGGCAAAATAAGAACAACCCACCAAAGATCACCAAAGAAAAATAAACTTCAGAACAATGTAAAGAAAGGATTATGAGGAAATTGCGCTCAGACAGCCAAGGGATTTGTTTTCAATTGCAAGATCAGAAACTCTAGTCCAATTAAGTTAGCGTCCTCACAGCACAACATTACAAAACGAAGCAAAGAGATCAAAGATGAGAAAAACCTGATGCACAGTCGGCGAAGGCTCTATGATGGAACAAGGCAGCCGAATGCATTATTTATGGGAGGGAATGGGGGAATGAGTGGTTCCCAGGGGAGCTAGGGTGTACTATAATCATGTTTTGTACTATAGTCTATACACATCATTTACCAACATATGACCAAAGTGAGCATAAAATCGTCTTCCAATACGCAACCAATTCATTAACCAACTAGCACATGAGGTGAAAAGAAATCCATGCTATGTCTAGTAGAAGAAAATTAGATTTCCCTCTGTTTTGAATGCAAGGGTTTGATTTAGATTATAAATAGAAGGCAAAAAGAAAATTAAAGGCATTGTCTTTATAAAGCCATGAAATGTGTGTGGTGTTTCCAGGATCAAAGTAACAAAGGATAGGCCATCGATCAGGATAAGCCACATATTTTCAGTTTGGCACACAAGCCATCATACAAAGAGGAATTGGATGCCCACACTGAAGTGAAAAACACTACAAAACAGATGCAATCTCATTGTTTAAACAAGAAACGAAGGCACAAATCAGTTGCAATCTTTATAACAGGAAATGGTTCCTTATGCACTAATTAATTCGCTGTGAATTGATTTTTAAGTTTTGGGAGAAATATCTTGTTAGAACAAAATCTCAGACATCCAAGGAAGGAATGGTGCAGCATTAGCTCTCCAGCCCGGCGAAGGCGAAAGCTCTTAGGCGGCCCTGCGAATGTTGAGAAACAAGCCTTGGGTTTGTCATCATCGACTATTCCATCCAACATCAACAAAAATTACACAGAGAGGAAAGTATAGGTCAGAATTTACCGGCTAAATAAATAAAAATATATCGTCGATGATTGTTCCAAAACTTATGAAAAACCAGGGGGTTTCTGTAAATCAAAATGATCATTACCATTGTGAGAAAAAAATATCAATACAAACACGATGAACAGTCTTTTGTTATCATCGGAGAAAACCAACTAGAAGATAAGAATATCATAGAGAAGCATTATTTAAAAAAGCCAAGGACAAAGGAAAAAAAGGGCAAAATAAGAACAACCCACCAAAGATCACCAAAGAAAAATAAACTTCAGAACAATGTAAAGAAAGGATTATGAGGAAATTGCGCTCAGACAGCCAAGGGATTTGTCTTCAATTGCAAGATCAGAAACTCTAGTCCAATTAAGTTAGCGTCCTCACAGCACAACATTACAAAACGAAGCAAAGAGATCAAAGATGAGAAAAACCTGATGCACAGTCGGCGAAGGCTCTATGATGGAACAAGGCAGCCGAATGCATTATTTATGGGAGGGAATGGGGGAATGAGTGGTTCCCAGGGGAGCTAGGGTGTACTATAATCATGTTTTGTACTATAGTCTATACACATCATTTACCAACATATGACCAAAGTGAGCATAAAATCATCTTCCAATACGCAACCAATTCATTAACCAACTAGCACATGAGGTGAAAAGAAATCCATGCTATGTCTAGTAGAAGAAAATTAGATTTCCCTCTGTTTTGAATGCAAGGGTTTGATTTAGATTATAAACAGAAGGCAAAAAGAAAATTAAAGGCATTGTCTTTATAAAGCCATGAAATGTGTGTGGTGTTTCCTGGATCAAAGTAACAAAGGATAGGCCATCGATCAGGATAAGCCACATATTTTCAGTTTGGCACACAAGCCATCATACAAAGAGGAATTGGATGGCCACACTGAAGAGAAAAACACTACAAAACAGATGCAATCTCATTGTTTAAACTAGAAACGAAGGCACAAATCAGTTGCAATTTTTATAAGAAGAAATAGTGCCTTATGCGCTAATTAATTCGCAGTGAATTGATTTTTAAGTTTTAGGTGAAATATCATGTTAGAACAAAATCGCAGACATCCAAGGAAGGAATGGTGCAGCGTTAGCTCTCCAGCCCGGCGGAGGCGAAAGCTCTTAGGCCAGAGAAGGTAAGAACATCATAGAGAAGCATTGCTTAAAAACACCAAGGACTGAGGAAAAAAAGGGCACAAGAACAATGTAAACAAAGGATCATGTGGAAATTGTGCTCAAACAAGGGGATCTGTCTTCAACTGCAAGATCAGAAACTCTAATCCAAATGAGTGAGTGACCTCCCAGCACAACATTAGAAAACGATGCAAATAGATCAAAGAAGGATGAGAAAATACCTGATGAGGCGGAGGAACGAGGAATACAATTGATTTCTCTTGTTATATTTTAATTTCTTTTTGCTCTTGATTGTTGTATCAAGGCTGAGAGGGGGAGGGCCGGATTTGGCTCGAGGGGGGGCAAAAATACGAAGTTCCCCTCAAAAGGAACGAACATTAGGCGAGGACCGAGTAGGGTTTGGTCCCACCCTTAACATGAGGGTGTTGTGTATCCTCGAAAGGACCTCGCCGCAAATCTCTCGTTGAGAAGCAAATTAACCCAGCTCAGTGGAGAAGAAAGAAGAGAAGCAAATTAGCCCAGTTCAAATGTGCATCGTGTTTACAGGATCAGAGTGACACAACATGAGACATCAATCAGCATATGCCACATACTTTGAGTTTGGCACGCTAAACATTATACGAAGAGGAATTGGTAATGGGCTCTTCAATACTAGAGTAAAAATGAACAAAAAAACAGATGCAATCTCATTGTTTAAACAAGTGGTGCTTTATGCGGTAATTAATTCTATGTGAATTGATTTTTAAGTTTTGGGTGAAATATCTTGTTAGAACAAAATCTCAAAAATCTAAGGAAGGAAACGTGCAGCATTAGCTCTCAAGCCTGGCGAAGGCGTGACCTCTTAGGCGGCCCTGCAAATGTTGAGAAACAAGCCTTGGGTTTGTCATCGTTGACTACTCCATGCAACATCAAATAAAGAAAGAGAGAGGAAAGCATAGGCCAAAATTTACCGGTTAAATAAATAAATAATATATCATCTAGGATTGTTCCAAAACTTATCAAAAATTAAAGATATAATTTAGAGAGCGGTATAAAACAAAATGATCATTACCATCGTGAGAAAAAACTAACAACTCTTTAGTTATCTTCGAAGAAAACCGACTAGAAGATAAGAACTTCGTAGAGAAGCATTACTTGAAAAAACCAAGGAGGAAAAGAAAAAAGGGCAAAAGAAGAACAACCCACCAAAGATCACCAAAGAAAAACAAACTTCAGAACAATGTAAAGAAAGGATTATGTGAAAATTGTGTGCTCAGACAGCCAAGGGATTTGTCCTCAACTACAAGATTAGAAACCCTAGTCAAATTAAGTTAGCATCCTCACAGTATAGCATTACAAAACGAAGCAAAGAGATCAAAGAAGGATGAGGAAAAACCTGACGTGCAGGCGGTAAAGCGGCTACGATGGAACGGGGATGATGCATGGGTTATTCATTGAAGCGAACAGGGGAGAGTGGGGTGTGCAGGGGAGCGGGTTAGGGTTTATTGGGTTTTTGCTAATTGGATTCTAACTTGTGTAAACGGAACTATTTTCAAACTTTTCTTTTCCTTCACTTCAGTGAGATTTATGTACAAAATATGTGAGATTTGTTACCTCTACCAATGAAACTAAAAATTACGTTATTTTTTTGTAAAGAAGATGTTTTTTCATTGCAACCTTATAACATACATAGAGTTGTTGACTAAATCTAAAGACCATAAAGGTTTGAATGAATCCAGCCAAGTTGTGGGCCTTGGAAACATCAATCCTCGAAAGGACCTCGTCGCAAATCTACAACAAATTTTTCGTTGAGAAGCAAATTAACCCAGTTCAGTCGTCAGCACTCGGCGCGAAAACATAACATCTGGTCATTTGGGAAATTTGTGCGTGTGTGTGGGCGAGTGCGCCTGCGCCCGTGGGGGCATGTGTGCGCGCGATTGAGTAGAGTCATGGAAAGGGGTGGATTTGCCTCGAAGGGTTTGAAAAATAGGACGTTCCAGGCTCTAGAGGAACAGACGATAGGCGAGGACCGAGTAGGGTTTGGTCCCACCCTCAACGTGGGGGTGCTGTGTATCCTCGAAAGGTCCTCGCCGCAAAACTGTACCAAATTTTTCTTCGAGAAGCAAATTAACCCAGTTCAGTGGAGAAGAAGGAAGAGAGCATGAAGGAGTTGAGAAGGCTAAGGACGCAGATGCTGGAGAAGCCAAGGGAATAAGAAAAGAAGAAAGGAAACAGAAGAAGAATTCGCAAGGAGAAGCTACGGAGGAAGAAGAAGGGCAGGAAGATCGACAGAAAGAGAGAGGGAAAAATAAAGGATTAAGAAATAAAAGAGAAAGAAGAGAGGTTGGTGGAACGAGGAAAACAATTGATTTCTCTTGTTATATTTTAATTTCTTTTTACTCTTGATTGTTGAATCAAGGCTGCGAGGGGGAGGGCCGGATTTGGCTCGAGGGGGGCAAAAATACGAAGTTTCCCTCAAAAGGAACGAACATTAGGCGAGGACCGAGTAGGGTTTGGTCCCACCCTTAACATGAGGGTGTTGTGTATCCTCGAAAGGACCTCGTCGCAAATCTACAATAAATTTTCGTTGAGAAGCAAATTAACCCAGTTCAGTCGTCAGCGCTCGGCGCGAAAAGAGAACATCTGGTCATTTGGGAAATTTGTGCGTGTGTGGGCGAGTGCGCCTGCACCCGTGGGGGCGTGTGTGCACGCGATTGAGTAGAGTCGTGGAAAGGGGCGGATTTGCCTCGAAGGGTTTGAAAAATACGAAATTCCAAGCTCTAGAGGAACAGACGATAGGAGAGGATCGAGTAGGGTTTGGTCCCACCCTCAACGTGGGGGTGCTGTGTATCCTCGAAAGTTCCTCGCCGAAAACTGTACCAAATTTTTCTTCGAGAAGCAAATTAACCCAGTTCAGTGGAGAAGGAAGAGAGCATGAAGGAGCTGAGAAGGCTAAGGACGCAGATGCTGGAGAAGCCAAGGGAATAAGAAAAGAAGAAAGGAAACAGAAGAAGAATTCGCAAGGAGAAGCTACGGAGGAAGAAGAAGGGCAGGAAGATCGACAGAAAGAGAGAGGGAAAAATAAAGGATTAATAAATAAAAGAGAAGATAAAGAGAAAGAAAAGAGGTTGGAGGAACGAGGAAAACAATTGATTTCTCTTGTTATATTTTAATTTCATTTTTTGCTCTTGATTGTTGAATCAAGGCTGCAAGGGGGAGGGCCGGATTTGGCTCGAGGGGGGGCAAAAATACGAAGTTCCCCTCACAAGGAACGAACATTAGGCGAGGACCGAGTAGGGTTTGGTCCCACCCTTAACATGAGGGTGTTGTGTATCCTCGAAAGGACCTCGTCGCAAATCTACAACAAATTTTTCGTTGAGAAGCAAATTAACCCAGTTCAGAAGTCAGCACTCGGCACGAAAAGAGAACATCTGGTCATTTGGGAAATTTGTGCGTGTGTGTGGGCGAGTGCACCTGCGCCCGGGGGGGCGTGTGTGCGCGCGATTGTGTAGAGTCGTGGAAAGGGGCGGATTTGCCTCGAAGGGTTTGAAAAATAGGAAGTTCCAGGCTCTAGAGGAACAGACGATAGGCGAGGACCAAGTAGGGTTTGGTCCCACCCCCAACGTGGGGGTGCTGTGTATCCTCGAAAGGTCCTCGCCGCAAAACTGTACCAAATTTTTCTTCGAGAAGCAAATTAACCCAATTCAGTGGAGAAGAAGGAAGAGAGCATGAAGGAGCTGAGAAGGCTAAGGATGTAGATGCTGGAGAAGCCAAGGGAAGAAGAAAAGAAGAAAGGAAACAGAAGAAGAATTCGCAAGGAGAAGCTACGGAGGAAGAAGAAGGGCAGGAAGAACACCGGAAAGAGAGAGGGAAAAATAAAGGATTAAGAAATAAAAGAGAAGATAAGGAGAAAGAAGATAGGTTGGAGGAACGAGGAATACAATTGATTTCTCATCTTATATTTTAAGAGAGAGGGAAAAATAAAGGATTTGGAAATAAAAGAGAAAGAAGAGAGGTTGGAGGAACGAGGAAAACAATTGATGTCTCTTGTTATATTTTAATTTCTTTTTGCTTTTGATTGTTGAATCAAGGCTGCGAGGGGGAGGGCCGGATTTGGCTCGAGCGGGGTCAAAAATACGAAGTTCCTCTCAAAAGGAACGAACATTAGGCGAGGGCCGAGTAGGGTTTGGTCCCACCCTTAACATGAGGGTGTTGTGTATCCTCGAAAGGACCTCGCCGCAAATCTACAACAAATTTTTCGTTGAGAAGCAAATTAACCCAGTTCAGTCGTCAGCGCTTGGCGCGAAAAGAGAACATCTGATCATTTGGGAAATTTGTGCGTGTGTGTGGGCGAGTGCGCCTGCGCCCGTGGCGGCATGTGTGCGCGCGATTGAGTAGAGTCGTGGAAAGGGGCGGATTTGCCTCAAAGGGTTTGAAAAATACTAAGTTCCAAGCTCTAGAGGAACAGACGATAGGCGAGGACCGAGTAGGGTTTGGTCCCACCCTCAACGTAGGGGTGCTGTGTATCCTCGAAAGGTCCTCGCCGCAAAACTGTACCAAATTTTTCTTCGAGAAGCAAATTAACGCAGTTCAGTGGAGAAGAAGGAAGAGAGCATGAAGGAGCTGAGAAGGCTAAGGACGCAGATGCTGGAGAAGCCAAGGGAATAAGAAAAGAAGAAAGGAAACAGAAGAAGAATTTGCAAGGAGAAGCTACGGAGGAAGAAGGGCAGGAAGATTGCCAGAAAGAGAGGGAAAAATAAAGGATTAAGAAATAAATGAGAAGATAAAGATAAAGAAGAGAGGTTGGAGGAACGAGGAATACAATTGATTTCTCTTCTTATATTTTACGAGAGAGGGAAAAATAAAGGATTAAGAAATAAAAGAGAAAGAAGAGAGGTTGGAGGAACGAGGAAAACAATTGATGTCTCTTGTTATATTTTAATTTCTTTTTGCTTTTGATTGTTGAATCAAGGCTGCGAGGGGTAGGGCCAGATTTGGCTCCAGCGGGGGCAAAAATATGAAGTTCCCCTCAAAAGGAACGAACATTAGGCGAGGACCGAGTAGGGTTTGGTCCCACCCTTAACATGTGGGTGTTGTGTATCCTCGAAAGGACCTCGCCGCAAATCTACAAGAAATTTTTCGTTGAGAAGCAAATTAACCCAGTTCAGTCGTCAGCTCTCGGCGCGAAAAGAGAACATCTGGTCATTTGGGAAATTTGTGCGTGTGTGTTGGCGAGCGCTCTTGCGCCTGTGGGGGCGTGTGTGCGTGCGATTTAGTAGAGTCGTGGAAAGGGGTGGATTTGCCTCGAAAGGTTTGAAAAATAGGAAGTTCCCAGCTCTAGATTAACAGACGATAGGCGAGGACCGAGTAGGGTTTGGTCCCACCCTCAACGTGGGGGTGCTGTGTATCCTCGAAAGGTCCTCGCCGCAAAACTGTACCAAATTTTTCTTCGAGAAGCAAATTAACCCAGTTCAGTGGAGAAGGAAGAGAGCATGAAGGAGTTGAGAAGGCTAAGGACGCAGATGCTGGAGAAGCCAAGGGAATAAGAAAAGAAGAAAGGAAACAGGAGAAGAATTCGCAAGGACAAGCTACGGAGGAAGAAGAAGGGCAGGAAGATCGACAGAAAGAGAGAGGGAAAAATAAAGGATTAAGAAATAAAAGAGAAAGAAGAGAGGTTGGAGGAACGAGGAAAACAATTGATTTCTCTTGTTATATTTTAATTTCTTTTTACTCTTGATTGTTGAATCAAGGCTGCGAGGGGGAGGGCCGGATTTGGCTCGAGGGGGCAAAAATACGAAGTTCCCCTCAAAAGGAACGAACATTAGGCAAGGACCGAGTAGGGTTTGGTCCCACCCTTAACATGAGGGTTTGTGTATCCTCGAAAGGACCTCGCCGCAAATGTACAACAAATTTTTCGTTGAGAAGCAAATTAACCCAGTTCAGTCGTCAGCTCTCGGCGCGAAAAGAGAACATTTGGTCATTTGGGAAATTTGTGCGTGTGTGTGGGCGAGTGCGCCTGCGCCCGTGGGGGCGTGTGTGCGCGCGATTGAGTAGAGTCGTGGAAAGGGGCGGAATTGCCTCGAAGGGTTTGAAAAATAGGAAGTTCCAAGCTCTAGAGGAACAGATGATAGGCGAGGACCGAGTAGGGTTTGGTCCCACCCTCAACGTGGGGGTGCTGTGTATCCTCGAAAGGTCCTCGCCGCAAAACTGTACCAAATTTTTCTTCGAGAAGGAAATTAACCCAGTTTGGTGGAGAAGAAGGAAGAGAGCGTGAAGGAGTTGAGAAGGCTAAGGACGCTGATGTTGGAGAAGCCAATGGAATAAGAAAAGAAGAAAGCAAACAGAAGAAGAATTCGCAAGGAGAAGCTACGGAGGAAGTAGAAGGGTAGGAAGATTGACAGAAAGAGTGAGGGAAAAATAAAGGTTTAAGAAATAAAAGAGAAAGAAGAGAGGATGGAGGAACGAGGAAAACAATTGATTTCTCTTGTTATATTTTAATTTCGTTTTGCTCTTGACTGTTGAATCAAGGCTGCGAGGGGGAGGGCCAGATTTGGCTCGAGGGGGGGCAAAAATACGAAGTTCCCCGCAAAAGGAACGAACATGAGGCGAGGACCGAGTAGGGTTTGGTCCCACCCTTAACATGATGGTGTTGTGTATCCTCGAAAGGACCTCGCCGCAAATCTACAACAGATTTTTCGTTGAGAAGCAAATTAACCCAGTTCAGTCGTCAGCGCTCGGCGCTAAAATAGAACATCTGGTCATTTGGGAAATTTGTGCGTGTGTGTGGGCGAGTGCGCCTGCGCCCGTGGGGGCGTGTGTGCGCGCGATTGAGTAGAGTCGTGGAAAGGGGCGGATTTGCCTCGAAGGGTTTGAAAAATACGAAATTCCAAGCTCTAGAGGAACAGACGATAGGAGAGGATCGAGTAGGGTTTGGTCCCACCCTCAACGTGGGGGTGCTGTGTATCCTCGAAAGGTCCTCGCCGCAAAACTGTACCAAATTTTTCTTCGAGAAGCAAATTAACCCAGTTCAGTGGAGAAGAAGGAAGAGAGCATGAAGGAGCTGAGAAGGCTAAGGACGCAGATGCTGGAGAAGCCAAGGGAATAAGAAAAGAAGAAAGGAAACAGAAGAAGAATTCGCAAGGAGAAGCTACGGAGGAAGAAGAAGGGCAGGAAGATCGACAGAAAGAGAGGGAAAAATAAAGGATTAAGAAATAAAAGAGAAGATAAAGAGAAAGAAAAGAGGTTGGAGGAACGAGGAAAACAATTGATTTCTGTTGTTATATTTTAATTTCTTTTTGCTCTTGATTGTTGAATCAAGGCTGCGAGGGGGAGGGCCGGATTTGGCTCGAGGGGGGGCAAAAATACGAAGTTCCCCTCAAAAGGAACGAACATTAGGCGAGGACCGAGTAGGGTTTGGTCCCACCCTTAACATGAGGGTGCTGTGTATCCTCGAAAGGACCTCGCCGCAAATCTCTCGTTGAGAAGCAAATTAACCCAGTTCAGTGGAGAAGAAAGAAGAGAAGCAAATTAGCCCAATTCAAATGTGCGTCGTGTTTACAAGATCAGAGTGACACAACATGAGACATCAATCAGCATATGCCACATACTTTGAGTTTGGCACGCTAAACATTATACGAAGAGGAATTGGTAATGGGCGCTTCAATACTAGAGTAAAAATGAACAAACAAACAGATGCAATCTCATTGTTTAAACAAGTGGTGCTATATGCGGTAATTAATTCTATGTGAATTTATTTTTAAGTTTTGGGTGAAATATCTTGTTAGAACAAAATCTCAAAAATCTAAGGAAGGAAACGTGCAGCATTAGCTCTCAAGCCTGGAGAAGGCGTGACCTCTTAGGCAGCCCTGCAAATGTTGAGAAACAAGCCTTGGGTTTGTCATCGTTGACTACTCCATGCAACATCAAATAAAGAAAGAGAGAGGAAAGCATAGGCCAAAATTTACCGGTTAAATAAATAAATAATATATCATCTAGGATTGTTCCAAAACTTATCAAAAATTAAAGATATAATTTAGAGAGCGGTATAAAACAAAATGATCATTACCATCGTGAGAAAAAACTAACAACTCTTTAGTTATCTTCGAAGAAAACCGACTAGAAGATAAGAACTTCGTAGAGAAGCATTACTTGAAAAAACCAAGGAGGAAAAGAAAAAAGGGCAAAAGAAGAACAACCCACCAAAGATCACCAAAGAAAAACAAACTTCAGAACAATGTAAAGAAAGGATTATGTGAAAATTGTGTGCTCAGACAGCCAAGGGATTTGTCCTCAACTACAAGATTAGAAACCCTAGTCCAATTAAGTTAGCATCCTCACAGTATAGCATTACAAAACGAAGCAAAGAGATCAAAGAAGGATGAGGAAAAACCTGACGTGCAGGCGGTAAAGCGGCTACGATGGAACGGGGATGATGCATGGGTTATTCATTGAAGCGAACAGGGGAGAGTGGGGTGTGCAGGGGAGCGGGTTAGGGTTTATTGGGTTTTTGCTAATTGGATTCTAACTTGTGTAAACGGAACTATTTTCAAACTTTTCTTTTCCTTCACTTTAGTGAGATTTATGTACAAAATATGTGAGATTTGTTACCTCTACCAATGAAATTAAAAATTACGTTATTTTTTTGAAAAGAAGATGTTTTTTCATTGCAACCTTATAACATACATAGAGTTGTTGACTAAATCTAAAGACCATAAAGGTTTGAATGAATCCAGCCAAGTTGTGGACCTTGGAAACATCAATCCTAGGGACTTTAAACAAAGAAAAAATTTGGAACAGCCAGGAGGGATTGACAAGAAATAATTGCATGCAATGACCTCCAAGGAGGTTGTAACTATTTCAGTATTTAACTCACAAGTCCAACGGCATCGCTCAGGATGCAACCTATGTTGACAGCCAAGTTCAAGGCAAGCAGTAAACCTTGATAAATAGCAAGAACTTCAACTTCATTTGAGTTACAAGTAGTGACAATTTCAACTTTACAAGCAAGAATTTCCTTGTCATTCACCATAACTGAGGCCGAATAGGATCGATGTTTATAAACTGTAGCATCAACAACAATTTGAAATCCCATAGAAGAAAAGAAGTTGTTGTTAATCTAATCAGATTAGAACATGGCAACCGATCCTAAAAAGGGAATAGCAACTGCGAATCCGTATAGCGTACGCACATAGCACATGCCTTCGAGCAGATTCAATAAGATTAATTGGTATAGCCATAAAACGTGGATGACATAATATGGCAACAAGTTTTCCATTTCAAGCATAGGAAATTTTCCAGAAGTCCACAAGCATTTCTCGAAGCATGTTCCCTGTAAATTATGTACTGTAACGCTGAAATAGAACCAAACAGCAAGAGCAACCCGATAGGAAAAAAAGATATGATCCAAGTCCTTTAAAAGACCACCACAAAGATTACTTAATGGTTCAATAGCAAGAATTCTTCAAGCTAGAAGGGCGCACGTTGGTATAACATCAGTGCAGGCCTTCCAAAGAAAACATCTTGTGTGAGGGGCCAGAAACTTTAAGGGCCAAATCCCTTTTGCAATCAAATACAATGACTTGAGAGTGAATTTTATCCCTTCCAGGAGCAAATAAGCAAGAATTGATAGGCTGATCTATTAAACATTATCAACTATTTATCCTCTGATTAGAGGCAATGAGTCTTAATAAAATAATTTTAATTCTTCTAACCACAAGCTCACATTATTTAAACAAAAAAACTAAAATCGTAGCCAGCCAAAGTCAAGAAGCATTTGTTTTCTGGTTGAGTTCAAATTGGTATTGTATTCTTTTATTGAATCAATTAATCACAAGATTGTTGTTATAGCAATAAACAAGTAAAGATGGTCATGGAAGGTGAACCACTGGTGGATACAATAGTGTTTCATTTGAAACTCGTATTAGTCATTTAATGAGGTGTTTCATTTGAAACTCGAAAGGACCTCGCCGCAAATCTATAACAAATTTTTCGTTGAGAAGCAAATTAACCCAGTTCAGTCGTCAGCGCTCGGCGCGAAAAGAGAACATCTGGTCATTTGGGAAATTTGTGCGTGTGTGTGGGCGAGTGCGCCTGCGCCCGTGGGGGCGTGTGTGCGCGCGATTGAGTAGAGTCGTGGAAAGGGGCGGATTTGCCTCGAAGGGGTTGAAAAATAGGAAGTTCCAAGCTCTAGAGGAACAGACGATAGGCGAGGATCGAGTAGGGTTTTTGCGGCACGTGCGGTTTCGTCTGCGCGTAGAGCTGCGAACACACCCCCTCTCTTTTTCCCTCTCCCACCTGCGGGCGCAGGCTGCGCCCCTCTCTCTCTCTCTCTCTTTCTCTCCGCGTGTGGCTTTAAAAAGCCTCTCCCACACTCTCACCTCCTCCACCCCTTCTTCGTTTTCCAGCCGGTGCGCGAGTGCGAGCGCGAGTGAGCGGCGGCAGCGACAGCCGCGGTGAGTGCGGGAGGAGGTGCTGCGTGAGGGAGGAGGCGCTCGGCCGTGAGGGCCAGCTTGCCGGGGCTGCTAGAGCTAGCCGGCGGGGGGAGCAGCAGACGCGAGGTGACGCGGGAGGCCTGCTGCAGCTCGAGCAGCAGGAGGACGAGGCGCAGCGCGGCCGTGCGTCGCGGACGGAGGGCGAGTCGCGCCTTGATTCTGGAAAATTTTCCAGAATCAGACATCTGGGCTTCAAACCAGACGACGGGGAGGACGTCTGGAGAACTGTCCAGACGTCTGAAAGGTGAGTTATTTCCGTCCTTCTTCCTTTTCTTTGACCGTCCGTATTGAGAGAGAGGAATGGGTACATGCAGGTTCTGAGATTCGCCATCCAACGCGAATCAGACATCTGGCTGCAGTGCCAGACGACAGGAACGACTTCCAGACGTCCGGGGTGACCATCGGACGTCTGCAAACTAGGCCAGATGCCCCCGTAGGCTTCTGGACGTCTGAGAGACTACGCAGGACAAGGTACCTTCTGATCCCCATTTTTAAGACGTCTGGAAGAAGTTCCAGACGTCTGATTTTGCACTGTTTCGTCGTTTTCGACCCGTTTAGGGCCCATTCGGAGTTCGTTTTCCGCGTTTCGAGTTGCGTCCTTTTCGGAATAAAATCCTCTACCCGTCTACAGTAGTTATATACTGTTTTGAGAAACTCCTTATGTTTGATCCTTGTGAAAGGACCCTGTTCCGTTGCAGTCTCGGGTGTTGCAGAGGCACGCGGGATTCCCGACCACGCCCCCAGTACGCCTGTTGTAACCGGTAGAGTGGCTTTTATGTTTATTAGTATAATCTGTTAAATTATGGAACCATAAATAGAACCTAGGACATTGCATGAATCCTAGGAATGAGAAACTAGAATGAATGGTAGATCCTAGGGTGTTGCTTGAATCCTAGGGCTGGAAAACTAGATTGTATGATAGATCCTAGGGTATGGTATGAATCCTAGGACGGGAAAACTAGTGGAATATATGAATACTGCAGTCTTGGAAAAATGGAAAGGAACAAATAGCTACCTGTAAATTGAATTAACAGCTGCCTGTTATGAATAAATAAACGTGATTGAGAACATGGATTGTAAGGACGTGAAACTGGAAAGTGAAACCTAGATGTTCTGAGTTAAAAGAGCTGGAACCCTATGGGGATTTAGGAGTGGATCTCCTGGAAAGAGAAAGGAATGGATCTAAGAAAGAAAAATGTGGTAGTGTGCTGTCTCTTGGGTACGTGGTACCAAGGGAAGCACTTGTTACCTGTTTAGTGCAGAGCGGAGCCAGCTGCCCCAGGGACCCGGGGTTAGGTCTGGCCACTTTGTACCGACTTGCTAGCCCTCGTGTACATAGTACCGAGGAGAGCTACTAGTGTAGGGAGAGCACTAGCTACCCCACGGGCCCCGGGGTTCTGCTAGCCTCCTACACCGACTTGTTAGGCCCACTGGGGCAAACCAGGGTAGTCAGGTGAGGGTGCGCGGACTGTGGAGGGGCAAGGCCCCTGTTTGGTTACTGTGGAGGGGTTGGACCCCTGTTACTGAGAGGGCTCTGCCCTGTACTGGTTCCGTGCTGTGCTTTGGGCGCACCCATTAACGGAAACGACTGATCGCGTGCCAGTGTGGGTTAGCTACCTGTGCGTTTATCGCACGTACCGTAGTCCCCGTTACGTCTGTCTGTGACCTTGGGGTGGTTGACTGAGAGTAGGATCACCACGGGGGACTCTCTCGGCCAGGAGAGCACCACGTGCTACTTCTACTTTTTGGAAAAGACTGCAATCAAGATCGTTCCCACGAGGAACATTCGAGATCAAGTGAAGGATCTGAGGAATAAATGAAATCGTGAGATAATTGAAAGACGTAAATAAAGAAAGTAACATAACATAACAGCTACTGTACACTCTACTGTTTCTTTAGTTTTAGTTGCCACTCTACTCAGCATTTTGCTGACGTGTTCACTCGTTACTTTTCAGGACCAGGTGTTGAGCAGCCTGGGTCAGCGGCTGCAGAGGACGCTGGGCCGAGTAGGGTCCAGTAGAGTTACCACTGTTCTTTTCTACCTCTTTTTGTTCCACTGTAGTGAGTAGTTCTTGTTACTGTTGTACTTTTCTTTACCTGTAATTCATATTATGTTATGAATGTTGTTCTACTGTTGTGGTGGTATATACTGTAGTGGTTTCTTTCCTTACTGTTGTATTTTCTTACTGTTAGTTATATTCATGCTGAATGTGGTTTATTTTTCTGCTCTTTTGGTTACTTCCTCATTGGACGACTAGGTCTTGGGATTAGTCGAGTCGGTTCGGTTCTCGTGTCTCGTATGGACTCGGGAATCGGGTCGTTACAAGATGGTATCAGAGCAAAGTCGTCCCGAGAAGTGAATCAACTAACTGGAAAATAACCAATTCACATGTCCATAACTAGAGTTGCCACCACAACATATCTTTTGACATGAGCTCTTAGACGTTTTCGTTAGGTACCGTTCCGTTTTGACGCATTTCGTTTTGTTTCGCGTCTCCTTGCAGGAGATGCCTCGTCGCGGGACTGGAGAGACTGGCCGCGGGCGCGGCCGAGGACGAGGTCGGCGAGGTGGGCGTGCCGTTGTCGACGTCTCGGTGGACCAGCCACCACTCCCAGGCATTCAGGCCCAGGACCTCGCCCGGCTGATATGGGACAATGTACGAGAGGAGCTCCACCCACTGCCCCGAGCGCCTCCTCCTGGGGCTGCAGAGGGGGAGTTGTTACGCACGCAGTCCAAGATGTTCTTTTTAAGACGTCTGGGAGGCGGCCCAGACGTCTGACCAGACGTCTGGAACCCCTTCCAGACGTCTGGGATCTATTTTCGGTGTTACGCGAGGCTGCCTCTGCGCGCAGACCCGCAACCGCCTTCCTCTCTTTTTCCCTCTTCCTCCTGTGGGCATAGGCTGAGCCCTCTGTCTCTCTCTCTCTCCCCGTGCGGCTTTAAAAAGCCACGCCCTCTCCCTCACTCTCATCACCTCCGCTCCCTTCCTCTTCTCCTTCCAGCCAGTGCGTGAGTGCGAGCGCGAGCGAGCGGCGGCAACGACAGCCGCGGTGAGTGCGGGAGGAGGTGCTGCGCGACGGAGGAGGCGCACGGCCGTGAGGGCGAGCTTGCCGGGGCTGCTAGAGCTGGCCGGTGGGGGGTGCAATTGACGCGGGGTGACGCGGGAGGCCTGCTGTAGCCGAGCAGCAGGCGGACGAGGCGCGGTGCGACCATGCGTCGCAGACGGAGGGCGAGTCGCGCTCTGATTCTGGAAAATTTTCCAGAATCAGACGTCTGGGCTTCAAACCAGATGACGGGGAGGATGTCTGGAGAACTGTCCAGACGTCTGAAAGGTGAGTTATTTCCGTCTTTCTTCCTTTTCTTCGACCAT
This sequence comes from Thalassia testudinum, assembly GCA_037157565.1. Taxonomy (NCBI): domain Eukaryota; kingdom Viridiplantae; phylum Streptophyta; class Magnoliopsida; order Alismatales; family Hydrocharitaceae; genus Thalassia; species Thalassia testudinum. The sequence continues at coordinate 25,853,860 of JAZHRO010000054.1, read as the reverse complement.
CTGTACTGAGAGAGAGGAATGGGTACACGTAGGTTCTGAGATTCGCCATCCAACGCGAATCAGACGTCTGGCTGCAGTGCCAGCGACGGGAACGACTTCCAGACGTCCGGGGTGACCATCGGACGTCTGGGAACTAGGATAGACGCCCCCGTAGGCTTCTGGACGTCTGAGAGACTACGCAGGACAGGGTACCATCTGATCCCCATTTTTAAGACGTCTGGAAGAAGTTCCAGACGTCTGATTTTGCACTGTTTCGTCGTTTTCGACCTGTTTAGGGCCCGTTCGGAGTCCGTTTTCCGTGTTTCAAATTGTGTCCTTTTCGGAATAAAATCCTCTACCCGTCTACAGTAGTTATATACTATTTTGAGAAACTCCTTGTGTTTGATCCTTGTGATAGGACCCCATTCCGTTGCAGTGTCGGGGGTTGCGGAGGCACGCGGGATTCCCGACCACGCCCCCAGTACGCCTGTTGTAACCGGTAGAGTGGCTTTTAAGTTTATTAGTATAATCTGTTAAATTATGGAACCATAAATAGAACCTGCGACATTGCATGAATCCTAGGAATGAGAAACTAGAATGAATGGTAGATCCTAGGGTGTTGCACGAATCCTAGGGCTGGAAAACTAGATTATATGATAGATCCTAGGGTATGGTATGAATCCTAGGACGGGAAAACTAGTGGAATATATGAATACTGCAGTCTTGGAAAAATGGAAAGGAACAAATAGCTGCCTGTAAATTGAATTAACAGCTGCCTGTTATGAATAAATAAACGTGATTGAGAACATGGATTGTAAGGACGTGAAACTGGAAAGTGAAACCTAGATGTTTTGAGTTAAAAGAGCGGGAACCCTACGGGAATTAGGAGTGGATCTCCTGGAAAGAGAAAGGAATGGATCTGAGAAAGAAAGACGTGGTAGTGTGCTGTCTCTTGGGTACGTGGTACCAAGGGAAGTACCTGTTACTTGTTTAGTGCAGAGCGGAGACAGCTGCCCCAGGGACCTGGGGTTAGGTCTGGCCACTTTATACCGACTTGCTGGCCCTCGGGTACGTAGTACCGAGGAGACCTACTAGTGTAGGGAGAGCACTAGCTACCCTACGGGCCCTGGGGTTCTGCTAGCCTCCTACACCGACTTGTTAGGCCCACTAGGGCAAACCAGGGTAGTCAGGCGAGGGTGCGCGGACTGTGGAGGGGAAAGGCCCCTGTTTGGTTACTGTGGAGGGGTTGGACCCCTGTTACTGAGAGGGCTCTGCCCTGTACTGGTTCCGTGCTGTGCTTTGGGTGCACCCATTAACGGAAACGACTAACCGTGTGCCAGTGCGGGTTAGCTACCTATGCGTTTATCATGCGTGCCGTAGTCACCGTTTCGTCTGTCCGTGACCTTGGGGTGGTTGACTGAGAGTAGGATCACCCCGGGGGACTCTCCTGGCCAGGAGAGCACCACGTGCTACTTCTACTTTTTGGAAAAGACTGCAATCAGGATCGTTCCCACGAGGAATATTCGAGATCAAGTGAAGGATCTGAGAAATAAATGAAATCATGAGACAATTGAAAGACGTAATAAAGAAAGTAACAAAACATAACGGCTACTGTACACTCTACTGTTTCTTTAGTTTTAGTTGCCACTCTACTCAGCGTTTTGCTGACGTGTTACACTCGATACCTTTCAGGACCAGGTGTTGAGCAGCCAGGGTCAGCGGTTGCAGAGGACGCTGGGCCGAGTAGGGTCCAGTAGAGTTACCACTGTTCTCTTGTACCTCTTTTTGTTCCGTTATAGTGAGTAGTTCTTGTTACCGCTGTACTTTTCTTTACCTGTTGTTCATATTATGTTATGAATGTTGTTCTACTGTTGTGGTGGTATATACTGTAGTGGTTTCTTTCCTTACTACTGTATTTTCTTACTGTTAGTTATATTTCATGCTGAATGTGGTTTATTTTACTGCTCTTTTGGTTACTTCCTCGTTGGACGACTAGGTCTTGGGATTAGTCGAGTCGGACCGGTTCTCGTGTCTCGTAGGGACTCGGGAATCGGGTCATTACAGGAGTCCTCTGTGGGACCACACGATGGACGCGGCCCTGGTCACGGGGGAGGGGATGGGCCGCTGCCGCCCCCACTTTCCTCCAACACTTCTGTGCACGAGGCACCTTCGCCTGGAGGTGCACCAGCACCTCCACTGCAATGCCACTTCGAGCTTTTCAGGCAGTTCCGGAAGTTGAAGCCCCCCTCCTTCAAGGGGGATGAGGACCCGACTGAGGCAGAGGACTGGCTTGAGCTGCTGGAGAAGATTTTCGACACCCTTCGCCCCCCGGTGGAGTGCCGCGTGGCCTTTGCCACGTACCAGCTGGAGAGTGCGGCACACAGGTGGTGGAGGGCAGTCCGGGGACAGGAGAGGGATGAGCCGACCTGGGACCAGTTCGTCACCCTCTTCTGCGAGCAGTACTTTCCCCAGACGTGGCAGGACCAGAGGAGGCGGGAGTTCCACACTCTCCGCCATGGGACGATGACTATGAACGCGTACTGCACGCGTTTCTTGGAGCTGTCCCGCTTTGCAGCGACAGCGGTAGCCACTGAGGAGGAGTGCCTTTGGAGGTTCACCGAGGGGCTCCGGCCTGCGATCCGGGGGTATGTCAAACCCCTGAAGCTGCCTACGTTTTCGAGGGTGGTAGAGGCAACTATGACTTACGAGGAGACCAACCCGTCCGCGCAAGACACTGACAGCGGGCGGAAGAGGCCCTTCCAGCCAGACTTTTCACAGGGCCCGCGAGAGAGGAGGCACGTGGCGTCCGCAGGAGAGCCGTCACGTTTTGCAGGGCCATCAGTGGCCTTTAGGGGCCCTCGACAGGGGCCAGTCGCCAGCACCGGACCCCCGCCCAGCCGAGGGTCGGGTTCCCCTCTGTTACCAGTGTGGCCAGCCAGGCCACATCAGGAGGGACTGCCCGTCTAGGGTAGGAGGTCAGCAGATACTTCCCGCGCAGAGCACTGGAGGACGCGTAGGAGGCCACGATTCCCAAGCGCGAGGAGGACAGCAGTCGCGAGGAGGGTACCAGCTAGCACCTACCCGTCTGACGCAGAGTGTGGCTGCTTCGTCCGCACCTAGAGTTGAGGGGCGTATCAACGCCATGACACACAGGGATGCCAGAGCTTCGGGATCGGTGGTAGCAGGTATGGTTTCAGTTTTCGGCAGACTCGTTTACATGCCTTTCGATTCCGGCGCTACGCACTCGTTTGTCGCAGCCAATTTCGCAGTTAGTTTGGACTAGGATTTTACACTGTTAGAAAATCCATTCGTAATCAGAGGTCCGAGTAGTCAGCTGTTTCTAGCTGAGGAGGTGTACACGGATTGCGAGGTCAGCGTCGGGGGATATAGCCTGCCAGCTGACCTGATTATGATACAGATGGAGGACTTTGGCGTGATTCTGGGGATGGATTGGCTGTCCGCTTACCACGCCTTGGTGGACTGTTTTGAGAGGAAGATCGTCTTCTCCATTCTGGAGTTGCCTTCTTTCGAGTTTCACGGACAGCTAGTGGACGGAGGTTTCAGGTGCATTTCGGCACTTCGGGCGGCGAGACTTTTGAGCCAGGGGTGTGAGGGATTCCTAGCTTGTGTGGTGGCAGGGCCCAGCCCTGTGGCAGACTTCTAGAGCATCCCGGTGGTCAGTGAGTACCCTGACGTGTTTCCAGACGAGTTACCAAAACTGCCGCTCGAGCGTGAGATCGAGTTTGAGATCTCACTAGTACTAGGGACCAGCCCCATCTCCACCGCGCCATACAGGATGGCACCGCTTGAGCTGCGAGAGCTCAAGTCCCAGTTGCAGGACCTTTTGGAGAAGGGTTTCGTGAGGCCCAGTGCGTCTCCCTGGGGAGCCCCTGTACTGTTTGTGAAGAAGAAGGATGGGACCTTACGCCTTTGTGTGGACTACCGACAGCTGAATAGGGTCACCATCAAGATCAGATATCCGCTGCCGAGGATCGACGACTTGTTTGACCAGTTGCGGGGTGCCACGGTGTTCTCCAAGATCGACTTGAGGTCTGGATACCACCAGTTGAGGATCAGGGAGACCGACGTCTCCAAGACAGCTTTCCGCACCCGGTACGGACACTACGAGTTTTTGGTCATGCCGTTTGGGCTGACCAATGACCCCGCTACTTTCATGGACCTGATGAACCAGGTGTTTAGACCGTACTTGGACCAGTTCGTGGTGGTTTTCGTAGATGATGTACTCATCTATTCTAGAGATCAGACGCAACACGGACAGCACTTGCAGATGGTTCTGGACACTCTGAGATGACGTAGACTGTACGCCAAATACAGCAAGTACGAGTTCTGGTTGAGGGAGGTGACCTTCTTAGGTCATGTGATCTCTGGAGACAGCTTGGCGGTGGACCCATCCAAGGTTGAGGCAGTGCTCAGGTGGGAGAGACCGCGTTCAGTCACTGAGATTCGCAATTTCCTGGGACTGGCAGGCTACTATAGACGTTTCATCAGAGGTTTTTCACAGATTGCGCGTCCTATGACACAGTTCACCCGGAAGGACGTGCCCTTCACTTGGACAGACGCCTGTGAGGCGTGTTTTCAAGAGCTGAAGGAGAGGTTGACCTCGGCTCCCGTGCTCACCATCCCTGACAGTAGTGGCAGGTTTGTTGTGTACACGGATGCCTCCTTGCAGGGGTTAGGAGGTGTGCTCATGCAGAGGGGTCACGTCGTCGCTTACGCTTTGCGGCAACTGAAGCCCCATGAGCATACCTACCCTACCCACGACCTAGAGTTGGCAACTGTTGTCTTCGCGCTGAAGACCTGGAGGCACTACTTGTACGGTGAGACCTTCGAGATTTTCACAGATCACAAGAGCCTCAGATACCTTTTTGATTAGAAGGAGCTCAACATGAGACAGAGACGTTGGTTGGAGCTCCTGAAGGACTACGACTGCAGCATCTCCTACCACTCGGGAAAGGCCAATGTGGTGGTTGACGCCTTGAGCCGTAAGGCACCCGCACACTTGGCCAGTCTACAGTTACAGAGTTGGAGCCTTTTGGAGGAAGTGGGCAGTTGGCGACCTCTAGAGTTACGGGGGTACTGTGGGGCAGTGACTGTGACACGGCAGACTAGGCCAGAGCTGATAGACCGCATCATCACAGGACAGATGGCCGATCAGTACTTGCAGTCCTTGCGCGACAGAGTACTTTCAGGGGACCCAGGGGACTTCTCTTTCACAGACCAGGTGCTGCGCCTGAGGGGACGGTTGTGCGTTCCCAGAGACGAGGAGCAGTTGAGAGAGCTCCTGACTGAGGCACACGGTTCCAGATTCACCATACATCCCGAAAACACGAAGATGTACCACGACTTGAGATGCGAGTTTTGGTGGAGGGGGTTGAAGAGGGATGTTGGTGAATTCGTGCAGCAGTGCTTAGTGTGCCAGCAGGTGAAAGTCGAGCATCAGAGGCCTGCGGGGCCGCTACAGCCACTTCCAGTGCCAGAGTGGAAGTGGGAGAGCATCACCATGGACTTGGTGGTGGGCTTACCTGTTACCCAGCGAGGACACGACGTAGTCTGGGTAATTGTGGATAGACTGACGAAGATGGCACGATTCTTGCCGATCCGAGTCACTTTGGGACCAGCACAGTTGGCAGAGAGGTTTATCCGTGATGTGGTATGACTACACGGAGTTCTGCGGGAGATCGTATCCGACCGGGATACCCGCTTTACATCCCAGTTTTGGGCAGAGTTTCAGCAGGCCCTGGGGACGCGGTTGAGGTTTAGTACGGCTTACCACCCCCAGACAGACGGACAGTCTGAGCGCACGATACAGACACTTGAGGACCTTTTGGGTGCCTGTGTACTGGACTAGAGGGGCTCTTGGGAGGAGCACCTGCCCTGGCGGAGTTTGCATACAACAACAGCTATCACTCGAGCATCGGCATGGCTCCCTACGAGGCTCTGTACAGACGGAGGTGTACGGCCCCCTTGAGTTGGGTTGAGGTGGGGACCAAGTGGGAGGTTGGCCCCAAGTTGATCCGGCAGAGTTAGGAGGTAGTCGAGCAGATCCATAGGCGACTCTGCACTGTCAGGAACAGACAGAAGAGCTACGCGGATCGGAGACGTAGAGAGGTGCAGTTTGAGGTTGGGGACCATGTCTTCCTTCGTGTTTCACCCATGAAGGGCCTGCAGCGGTTTGGGGTGAGAGGGAATCTCGCACCGAGGTTCGTGGGGCCCTTTGAGGTCCTGGAGCGGGTTGGACCCGTTGCTTACAGACTTGCCCTCCCCCCGCAGCTTTCTGGTGTGCACGATGTGTTCCACGTGTCCAACCTCAGGAAGTAGGTAGCCGACCCCAGTCACGTACTGAGTCACGAGAGCGTCGAGGTGGGCGATGACCTGACCTATCCCGAGCGGCCAGTGCAGATTCTAGACCAAGCCGTCCGCAGTTTGAGACGAAAGCAAGCACCCCTGGTAAAGGTTTTGTGGAGGAGCCAACGGTACGAGGAGGCTACCTGGGAGCCTGAGGTGGCAATGCGGGAGCGGTACCCGGAGCTCTTCGCGGGTACGTCTTTTCAGACCAGCTTCGGTCATCTTTAAGTTTGTTATGGTTATTATGACGTTTTTCCCGCACCCTAGTTAGCGCAAGTTTCGGGGACGAAACTTCCTTTGAGTTTGTTATATTGTTACGAACGCGCAGCTTCAGACGTCTGGGAGGTGGCCAAGACGTCGGACCAGACGTCTGGAACCCCTTCTAGACGTCGGACCAGACGTCTGGAACCCCTTCCAGACGTCTGGGATTCGATTTTTTTGCGGCACGCGCAGTTTCGTCTGCGCGCCTGAGCGCGCAGACCTGCGAAAGCACCTCCTCTCTTTTTCCCTCTCCCTCCTGCGGGCTCAGGCTGCGCCCCTCTCTCTCTCTCCCTCTCTCTCTCCCCGCGCGGCTTTAAAATGCCTCGCCCTCACTCTCACCTCCTCCGCCCCATCTTCGTTTCCCAGCCGGTGCGCGAGTGCGAGTGCAAGCGAGCGACGACAGTGACAGCCACGGTGAGTGCGGGAGGAGGTGCTCGGCCGTGAGGGCGAGCTTACCGGGGCTGCTAGAGCCGGCCGGCGGGGGGAGCAGCAGACGCGGGGTGATGCGGGAGGCCTGCTGCAGCTCGAGCAGCAGGCGAACGAGGCGAGGCGCTGCCGTGCGTCGCGGACGGAGGGCGAGTCGCACTCTGATTCTGGAAAATTTTCCAGAATCAGACATCTGGGCTTCAAACCAGACGACGGGGAGGACGTCTAGAGAACTGTCCAGACGTCTGAAAGGTGAGTTATTTCCATCCTTCCTCCTTTTCTTCGACCGTCCGTACTGAGAGAGAGGAATGGGTACACGCAGGTTCTGAGATTCGCCATCCAACGCGAATCAGACGTCTGGCTGCAGTGCCAGACGACGAGAATGACTTCCAGACGTCCGGGGTGACCATCGGATGTCTGGGAACTAGGCCAGACGCCCCCGCAGGCTTCTGGACGTTTGAGAGACCACACAGGACAAGGTACCATCTGATCCCATTTTTAAGACGTCTGGAAGAAGTTCCAGACGTCTGATTTTGTACTGTTTCGTCATTTTCGACCCGTTTAGGGCCCGTTCGGAGTCTGTTTTCCACATTTTGAGTTGCGTCCTGTTACGAACACACGCCCCAGGCGTCTTTTAAGACGTCTGGGAGGTGGCCCAGACGTCGGACCAGACGTCTGGGGTCACTTCCAGATGTCAGACCAGACGTCTGGGGTGATTTCCAGACGTCTGGAAATCAGTTATCTTGGCACGAGTTTCGTCTGCGCGTCTCAGCACGCAGGCCTGCAGATATTCTCTTTCCCTCTCTCCTGCGGCTGCAGATTCTCTCTGCCGTGCTCCCTCTCTCCTCCTCGCGCGACCTTAAAAGGCCATGCCTCTCCCTCACTTCCGTCACCACCGCCTCCTTCCTCTTCTCCTTCAGCCAGCGAGCGCGAGAGCGAGCGCGAGGGTGCAGCGGCAGCGGCGGCCACGGTGCACGTGGGAGAGGTACTCTGCCGTGAGGGCGAGCTCGCCGGGGCTACTAGGGCCGGCCGGCGGGGGGCGCAGGGGGCGCGGGGCGATGCGGGGGGGACTGCTGCGGCTCGAGTAGCAGGCGCACGAGGCTCGGGGCGACCGGGCGTCGCGAGCGGAGGGTGAGTCGCTCCTTGGTTCTGGGAACTTCTCCAGAATCAGACATCTGGGCTGATAGCCAGACGGTGGGGGTGACGTCTGGAAGACCATCCAGACGTCTGAAAGGTGAGTTTTTTCGTCTTCTTCCTTCCTGTCGACTGACCTTACTGAGGGAGAGAGATGGGTGCGTGTAGGTTCGGTGATTCGCCATCCAACGCGAATCAGACGTCTGGCTGTAGTAACAGACGGCGGGAGCGACCTCCAGATGTCCGGGGTGAACATCGGACGTCTGGGAACTAGGCCAGACGTCCCCGCAGGCATCTGGACGTCTGAGAAACCACGCAGAACAAGGTAATTCTCTGATCCACTTTTTAAGACGTCTGGAAGAAGTTCCAGACGTCTGATTTTGCACAGTTTCATCGTTTTCGACCCGTTGAGGGCCCATTCGGGTTCCGTTTTCCGCGTTTCGAGTTGTGTTCTTTTCGGAATTAAATCGTCTACCCGTCTACAGTAGCTGTATACCGTTTTGAGACACTCCTTGTGTTTTATCCTTGTGATAGGATCCCGTTCCGTTGCAGTCTCGGGGGTCGCGGAGGCACGCGGGATTCCCGATCACGCCCCCAGTACTCCCGTTGTACCTGGTAGAGTGGCTTTTAAGTATAATCTGTTAAATTATGGAACCATAAATAAAGCCTAGGACATTGCATGAATCCTAGGAATGAGAAATAGATTGAATGATAGATCCTAGGTGTTGCATGAATCCTAAGGTTGGAAAACTAGATTGTATGATAGATCCTAGGATATGGCATGAATCCTAGGACGGGAAAACTAGTGGAATATATGAATATTGCAGTCTTGGAAAAATGGAAAGGAACAAATAGCTGGCTAAAATTGAATTAACAGCTGCCTGTTGAATAAATAAACGTGGTTGAGAACATGGATTGTAAGAACGTGAAACTGGAAAGTGAAACCTGGATGTTTTGAGTTAAAAAGATGAAACCCTACGGGGAATTAGGAGTGGAACTCCTGGAAAGAGAAAGGAATGGAACTGAGATGTAGTTGTGTACTGTCTCTTGGGTACGTAGTACCAAGGGAAGTACCTGTACCTGTTTAGTGAAGAGTGGGGCCAGCCACCCCAGGGACCCGGGGTTAGGACCGGCCGCTCTGTACCGACTTGCTGGCCCTCGTGTACGTAGTACCGAGGAGAGCTACTAGTGTTAGGAGGGCACTAGCTACCCCACGGGCCCCGGGGTTTTGCTAGCCTCCTACACAGACTTGTTAGACCCACTGGGGCAAACCAGGGTAGTCAGGCGAGGGTGCGCGGACTGTGGAGGGGCAAGGCCCCGGTTTGGTTACTGTGGAGGGGTTGGACCCCTGTTACTGAGAGGGCTCTACCCTGGGCTGGTTCCGTGCTGTTCTTTGGGCGCACCCGTTAACGGAAACGACTGACCGCGTGCCAGTACGGGTTAGCTACCTGTGCGTTTATCGCGTGTGCCGTAGTCACCGTTACGTTTGTCAGTGACCTTGGGGTGGTTGACTGAGGGTAGGATCACCACGGGGGACTCTCCCAGCCAGGAGAGCACCGCGTGCTACTTCTACTTTTTGGAAAAGACTGCAATTAAGATCGTTCCCACGAGGAACATTCGAGATCAAGTGAAGGATCTGAGAAATAAATGAAATCGTGAGATAATTGAAAGACTTAAATAAAGAAAGTAACAGAACATAACAGCTACTGTACACTCTACTATTTCTGTAGTTTTAGTTGCCACTCTACTCAGCGTTTTGCTGACGTGTTACACTCGTTACCTTTCAGGACCAGGTGTTGAGCAGCCAGGGTCAGCGGCTGCAGAGGACGCTGGGCCGAGTAGGGTCCAGTAGAGTTACCACTGTTCTCTTGTACCTCTTTTTGCTCCGTTATAGTGAGTAGTTCTTGTTTCCGCTGTACTTTTCTTTACCTGCAGTTCATATTATATTGTGAATGTTGTTCTACTGTTGTGGTGGTATCTACTGTAGAAGTTTCTTTCCTTACTGCTGTATTTTCTTACTGTTAGTTATATTCAGGCTGAATGTGGTTTATTTTACTGCTCTTTTGGTTACTTCCTCGTTGGACGACTAGGTCTTGGGATTAGTTGAGTCGGTCCGGTTCTCGTGTCTCGTAGGGACTTGGGAATCGGGTCGTTACAAGATGGTATCAGAGCAAGGTCGTCCCGAGAAGTGAATCAACTGACTGTAGAATCACCAATTCACATGTTTATAACTAGAGTAGCCACCACAACATATCTCTTGACATGAGCTCTTAGAAGTCTCGTTAGGTACTGTCTTTTTGACGTTTTTCGTTTTGTTCGCGTCTCCTTACAGGAGGTGCCTCGTCGCGGGACTGGCGAGACTGGCCGCGGGCGCGGCCAAGGACGAGGTCGGCGAGGTGGACGTGCCGTTGTTGATGTCTCGGTGGACCAGCCACCACTCCCGGGCATCTAGGCCCAGGACCTCGCCAGACTGATACGAGACATTGTACGAGAGGAGCTCCACCCACCGCCCCGAGCGCCTCCTCCTGGGGCGGCAGAGGGGGTGTCCTCTGTGGGACCACGTGACGGACACGACGCTGGACACGAGGGGGGCATGGGCCGCTGCTGCCTTCACCTTCCTCAGACACTTCTGTACACGAGGCACCTTCGCCTGGAGGTGCACCGGCACCTCCCCTACAGCGCCACTTCAAGCTTTTCGGGCAGTCCCAGAAGCTGAAGCCCCCCTCCTTCAAGGGGGATGAGGACCCGACCGAGGTAGAGGACTGGCTTGAGCAGTTGGAGAAGATCTTCGACACCCTTCGTCCCCCGGTGGAGTGCCGCGTGGCCTTTGCCACGTACCAGCTGGAGAGTGCGGTACACAAGTGGTGGAGGGCGGTCCGGGGACAGGAGAGGGACGAGCCGACGTGGGACCAGTTCGTCACCCTCTTCTGCGAGCAGTACTTTCCCCAGACGTGGCAGGACCAGAGGAGGTGGGAGTTCCACACTCTCCGCCAAGGGACGATGACTGTGAGCGCGTACTGCACGCGTTTCTTGGAGCTGTCCCGCGTTGCAACGACAACGGTAGCCACTGAGGAGGAGCGCCTTTGGAGGTTCACCGAGGGGCTCCGGCCTGCAATCCGGGTGTATGTCAAACCCCTGAAGCTGCCTACGTTTTCAAGGGTGGTAGAGGCAGCTATGACTTACGAGGAGACCAACCTGTCCACGCGAGACACCGACGGCGGGCGGAAGAGGCCCTTCCAGCCAGACTTCTCACAGGGCCGGCGAGAACGGAGACACGTGGCATCCGCAGGAGAGCCGTCACATTTTGCAGGGCCATCAGTGGCCTTTGGAGGCCCTTGTAACGACCCAATTCCCGAGTCCCTACGAGACACGAGAACCGGACCGACTCAACTAATCCCAAGACCTAGTCGTCCAACGAGGAAGTAACCAAAAGAGCAGTAAAATAAACCACATTCAGCATGAATATAACTAATAGTAAGAAAGTACAACAGTAAGGAAAGAAACTTCTATAGTAGATACCACCACAACAGTAGAACAACATTTATCATACAACATGAACTGCAGGTAAAGAAAGTACAGCGGAAACAAGAACTACTCACTAAAACAGAAACGAAAGAGGTACAAAGACAGTGGTAACTCTACTGGACCCTACTCAGCCCAGCGTCCTCTGCAGCCGCTGACCCTGGCTGCTCAACACCTGGTCCTGAGAAAGGTAACGAGTGTAACACGTCAGCAAAACGCTGAGTAGAGTGGCAACTAAAACTAAAGGCAACAGTAGAGTGTACAGTAGCTGTTATGTTCTATTACTTTCTTTGTTACATCTTTCAATTTTCTCGCTATTTCATTTATTCCTCAGATCTTTTACTTGATCTCGAATGTTCCTCCTGGGAACGATCTTGATTGCAGCCTTTTCCAAAATGTAGAAGTAGCACGTGGTGCTCTCCTGGCCGGGAGAGTCCCTCGTGGTGATCCTACCCTCAGTCAACCACCCCAAGGTCACTGACAGACGTAACGGTGACTACGGCACGCGCGATAAACGCACAGGTAGCTAACCCGTACTGGCACGCGGTCAGTCGTTTCCGTTAACGGGTGCGCCCAAAGCACAGCACGAAACTAGTCCAGGGCAGAGCCCTCTCAGTAACAGGGGTCCAACCCCTCCACAGTAACCAAACCGGGGCCTTGCCCCTCCACAGTCCGCGCACCCTCACCTGACTACCCTGGTTTGCCCCAGCGGGCCTAACAAGTCGGTGTGGGAGGCTAGCAGAACCCCGGGGCCTGTGGGGTAGCTAGTACCTCCCTACACTAGTAGCTCTCCTCGGTACTACGTACGCGAGGGCCAGCAAGTCGGTACAGAGTGGCCAGTCCTAACCCCGGGTCCCTGGGGCTGCTGGCTCCGCTCTTCACTAAACAGGGGGACAGTCGCTCTCCTTGGTACTCCGTACTCAAGGGCCAGCTTACTTCCCCAATACTATTCCATTCACTTTCCAGGAGTTCTACTCCTACTTCCCCGTAGGGTTCCATCATTTTTACTCGAACATCCAGGTTTCACTTTCCAGTTTCATATTCATACAACCCATGTTCTCAACCACGTTATTTGTTCACAACAGGCAGCTGTTAATTCAATTTACAGGCAGCTTTATATCTCTTTCCATTTTCCAAGACTGCAGTATTATACATTCCACTAGTTTTCCCATCCTAGGATTCATGCCATATCCTAGGATCTATCATACAATCTAGTTTTCCAGTCCTAGGATTCATGCAATGTCCTAGGTTCTATTTATGGTTCCATAATTTATCAGATTTTATTAAAAACTTAAAGCCACTCTACCAGGTACAACGGGAGTAATGGGGGCGTGATCGGGAATCCTGCGTGCCTCCGCGACTCCTAAGACTGCAACTGAACGAGGTCCTATCACAAGGGTCAAATACAAGGAGAGTCTCAAAACAGTGTATAGCTACTGTAGACGGGTAGAGGAATTAATTCTGAAAAGAACGCAACTCGAATCGCGGAAAACGGAACCCGGACGGGCCCTAAACGAGTCAAAAACGACGACACTGTGCAAAATCAGACGTCTGGAACTTCTTCTAGACGTCTTAAAAAGTGTATCAGAGAATTACCTATTCAGCGTGGTTTCCCAGACGTCCAGAAGTCTGAGGGGACGTCTGTCCTAGCTCCCAGACGTCCGATAATCACCCCGGACGTCTGGAGGTCACTCCTGCCGTCTGGTACAACTGCCAGTCGTCTGATTCGCAAAGGATGGCGAATCAGCCAGCCTGCGCACAGCCAACTCCCTCCCTCAGTACGGCCAGTCGACAGGAAGGAAGAAGAAGGCGGAATACTCACCTTTCAGACGTCTGTATGGGCTTCCAGACGTCGCCCTCGCCGTCTGGCTATCAACCCAGACGTCTGATTCTAGAAATTTTTCCAGAATCAGGGTGCCGCTCGGCCTCCGCTCGCGTCGCCGCCAGCGTCGCACCTTGCGCGTCTGCTGCTCAGACCGCAGCAGTTCCCCCCTCCGCGTCGCTCCGCGCCCCCTGCGCCCTCCGCCGACCGGCCAAAGCCACTCCGGTGAGCTCGCCCTCACGGCAGAGCTCCGCTCTCGCACGCCGCAACTCCTCCGCCCTCACTGCGGCCGCCGCTGCCGCCCTCGCGCTCACGCTCACTGGCTGAAGGAGAAGGAGGAGACGGTGGAGACGACGGGAGGGGAGGCGTGGCCTTTTTAAAGCCACACGAGGAGGAGGGAGAGACGCGGCAGAGCATCTGCAGCCGCAGAGAATCTCGGATATTCGCGGGCCTGCGCGCTGAGGCGTGCAGACGAAGACTCGTGCCAAAATAACTGATTTCCAGACGTCTGGAAATGATCCCAGACGTCTGGTCAGACGTCTGGATGTGATCCCCAACGTCTTGTCCGACGTCTGGCCCACCTCCCAGACGTCTTAAAATACGTCTGGGGCACGCGCTCGTTACAATATATCAAACTCAAAGGGAGTTTCATCCCCGAAACTTGCGCCAACAAGGGTGCGGGAAAAGACGTCCAAATAACCATAACAAACTCAAAGAGGATCGAAGCCGGTCCGAAAAGACGTACCCGCGAAAAGCTCCGGGTACCGCTCCCGCATTGCCGCCTCAGGCTCCCAGGTAGCCTCCTCGTACCGCTGGCTCCTCCACAAAACCTTTACCAGGGGTACTTGCCTTCGTCTCAAACTGCGGACAGCTCGGTCTAGGATCTGCACTGGCTCTCGGGGTAGGTCAGGTCGTCGCTCACCTCGACGCTCTCGTGACTCAGTACGTGACTGGAAACGGCTACGTACTTCCTGAGGTTGGACACGTGGAACACGTCGTGCACACCAGAAAGCTGCGGGGGAAGGGCAAGTCTGTAAGCAACGGGTCCAACCCGCTCCAGGACCTCAAAGGGCCCCACGAACCTCGGCGCGAGCTTCCCTCTCACCCCAAACCGCTGTAAGCCCTTCATGGGCGAAACACGAAGGAAGACGTGGTCCCCAACCTCAAACTGCACCTCTCTGCATCTCCGATCCGCGTAGCTCTTCTGTCTGCTCCTGACAGTGTGGAGTCGTCTGTGGATCTGCTCAACTACCTCCTGACTCTGCCGGATCAACCTGGGGCCAACCTCCCACTTGGTCCCCACCTCAACCCAACTCAAGGGTGCCGTACACTTCCGTCCGTACAGAGCCTCGTAGGGAGCCATGCCGATGCTTGAATGATAACTGTTGTTGTATGCAAACTCTGCCAGGGGCAGGTTGAAAATGACGTGGCGACAACTAGATTTTGTTATAGCGTTGTAGTACAGATAGTTATTGCCATCATTTCAAATATATAATTTTTTTACTTAGAAAATAAAGAGTTCCCGAGGTCGAACTCAGGAAGCAAGTTGTATTCTAGGGGTACAAATTCTTATTACAAAAATAAAGAGAGAGAGGGAGAGAGATGAAAATTTGGCTTCTTCTTCTCTTCTTTCTTCCTCTTTGTTTTCTCTTCTCTTTGGCTTTTGGTTTCTTCTTCTTTGTTTATCTCCTTGTGGTCTTCTTCTTCTGCCTTCTGTTCTTCAGATCTTCTTTTTACTTCTTTCTTCTGATCTCCTTCTCGTGCTCTTCCTCTGCTTTTGCTGTCAGGACGTCGTCTCTCCTTCTTTCTTCTTTTTCTTTCTGTCTTCTTTATCTGCAGCAGTGGTGATGTTCTTCTTCTTTCTTTTCTGCCTTCAGAGCGTCATCTGATTTTCCACTCAGACGACTTAAGTCGCCGCTGGTACAGTGCCGCTCGGTGCTCCTTCCTTCAGTCTTCGTCAGCCTTCTTCTCTGCCTCGCTTGTCTTCTTCTTTTTTGCTTTCTCCTTCCTCTTTGCTTCGACCTGGCTGCTCTTCTTCCTTCAGTCTTCTTCTCTTCAGCCCTTCCGCAGTCCCTTCACCTGTGCCTGCACACTCAAAGTTCCAATCAGAGACGGCAAAACCTACTCTACCCTCCCCCCCCCCCACGTTTCTCTCTCACAGAAGCCGCTCTTAGGAAAGCTCTCCCAGAGCTGCCGGGTAGTCGGGTATGGGTCGCGCCAGGGTCCAGGCCCACCGGCGTGCGTGGTGGGCGAGGAGTGCCAGACAATTCGGGTCGGGTCAACCGGATCCGCGTGATGAGCTCGCGGATGGGCCCGGTGAGACGGTGTGAGAGGGACCTCACCCCGTGTGCTGAGGCGATAAGCCTCCAGCACGTTTTCAATTTGTATCGCTGCGCCGCTCCAGAGCCTTCCGAGGTGGGACTAAATGTCCCACCCCAATTTGGCACCTGCGCGGAGGAACCAACTGGTAACTGCGGCTTTACGCGAGGCCCTCACCCCTGCTGCGAACCTGGGGCTCTTCGCGAAGACACCCCACGCAACCTGGGAGCCTGATCTGGGCGTAGCGAGGCTGCAACTGCAGGCGAAGGCAGCTCCTTCTGCACAGCAATGGCGGCGGAGGACGGGTGACCTGTTCACAGCAAAACGGCCTCTCAGCCTAATCAGAAGGTACCGGGAGCTTCGCCAGAGTGCGTCGAAGCTCTTGCGGGTGGTGGCGAGGCATGGGGCGGCATGCAAGGGCTGCCCTAGGTCGGACTGTGGGTCGGGAAGTGGGTGTGTTCGGTGGATTTGCAGAGGTTGGGTGGAGGGAATTGGAAGGGAGGAAATGGATCAGGGTGAGGAGGCGGAGATTATGTGCAGGTCGGCGAGCCGTGTGGGGTGCTGGAGTGATGGGAGCGGGTTGCCGGAGTGTGGCCGGAGGTGGAGAAGGTGAGGGCGATTGGTCGGAATCGAGGGCGACAGTAAGGGTTTAAAGTGAGGAAAAGGAAGAGGGGAGAAAGGTGAGAAGTTATACCTACTTAACAGGACAAGGAGGGGCCGGAACAGGCGACAGTCGTATCGACTGTCGCCGGAGAAGAAGCTGCCCAGAGGAAGGAGCGACGGCGAGGAGAGGGCTGGAGAGGCGCGCGCTAGGTGCGGCGCGGCGCGGGAAGAGCAGGGGAAGGCGGCCCTGCTGCTGGTAGTGCGGCAGAACGACGAGGAGGAGGAGGGAAAAACCGCCGGAGCTGGAGGGCTTCCTGTCGGAGTGGGAAGAGAGTGAAAAGAGGGTGTTTCTCCGTCAGGACCGAGCTCAGAAGAACGGCGGAGCGACGGGGGATATTTATAGGGGCCGAAACAGAGAGGAGGGCAGAGGGAGACGACGTGTCTCCCTCGCCGGAGGACACCGGAGGAAGGAGACCCATACCGTCCGTGCGTTCGCACGGCCGATATGGTGGGTTGCAGCGACCAGGGAGGTGTTCCTGCGACGGCTGACGACGCAGGGCATCCCCATTTGACCTGGAAGGCCCTCCCCCTTCCTCTGCGCGGCGCCATGCTCCACACAGGGTCGCCGGAGCATGGTGCTGGCAGGTTTTGCAGGGAGGACCTGAATGTAAAGAACGAAGAAGAGTTAGGGGCCAAAATGCGAGGGTTCAAAAGTTGAGGGGCAAAAAGTAAATAGATGAGGACCAAAATGTAAAGTTGGTCAAGAAGGTTTCTTCTTAGGCTCAAGTTTTTATACGTTACTAATTAGGACCTAAGGATTCTGATGGTGAATTTTATTTCTAGATAAAACCTTGTTTGACCGATCAATTTACACAAAAACCCAAATTAAGTTATTAACTGGGCATTGTTCTCAATGTAGGTCAAAAGGGTTCCGAAGGCCAAATTGAAGGTTCTAAACCCTAGAGATTATTTTTCTATGAATTTTAGAGGGTTTATTCTATTTTTAATTTGCCTCGAACCTCGTGAATTGAAGTGGGTTTGTTTTAAGGTTACAGATTATCATTTAGTTCCTTGGAATTGCTGTAGCCCTTATCAGATCATCCTACTTTCCTTCTTATTCGGTTTTTTTGACCTATGTTTGGACCCTGTATGCAGATTATACTGGTAAAATTGCATTTTTACCCCTTATGACTTGTTTTCTCCTTAAACTCAAAATTCTCTGAGTTAAGCCTTTCCTTGAGTTATGTAGGAGCTTTTATCCTTTGTATTAGGTCAAAATGAGCTAGTTATGGCTCATGATGAGGTTCTCATCATACCCCCATGCCTAGCTTTTGCTAGTCCCTTAGCAAAAACTTAAGGTTTCAACCCTTGTTCTAGACCATGAAGTTCTTAATAGCTTCAGATAAGTGCTTTTTCATTTAAACTTAGATTAGGTTAGAATGCTGACCATAGGCTTAAAAGGGTACTCTAGTACCAATCAAGATCCAAATCTGTCTAGCCTCATCCTCAGTCCTTAGCAAAGGTTTTTAAGGCCTACAAGAACTAACTTAAGGTTTATTGGATTTTGTGGTTAAAGCACCCATGCTTGAAATGATTTTAGCCTTGGTTCAGTTCGCAGTGCGTTTTATAAGAGAGAGATAGAAAGAAGATTTTTCTGTTTGGAGAGTTTTCTCTCTCTTTTTCTTTTTAGTTCTAGCCTAGGATTGGCTTTTCAACACGGTCTGTATCAGATTCATTGCTCCCATCATCAATCCTCAAGTGTTCCTGGCGATCGATGCTTCGAGATAGCACTGCCCATGGCAACCCCCAGAACCCTGGCTATTGAGATTTCGAGATAATCCCATCCATGGTGTTCCGTGGCCGAATTCAGACCCTGGCAATTGACACTTCGAGATAATGCCCTCCATGGAATCTGAACCAGCAGGGTGCTTACATGCCCCCAGTAGGATATGTGAATATCCTAAGAGACAAGTACCGAGGAGATGATATTTTGTTACGCATCTTTGAGGGGATTTTCCGCCTCTCCGCGCTGGGAACTCGTCCAAATCAACTTGTGTTGATCGGCCGCTCCGATTCTAGGTGTACTTTTCAGAATTTTTGCGACGCTTCTGCGTGATTTTGATTTTTACGCTTACTGAACCAGGCTGTGTGTGAGGTTAGGGTGCTTAGGTTACTGAGTCCCGTAAACCAAAAATTAGTTAATGAGGCCAAATACTCCCTAAGCCTTAGACCTAATACTTCAGCTTTTCATTTTCCTCAACCTCTTGAGGAGTGTTCAGATCTTAATGGGTACTAAGAGTCTGTCCAAGAATGCCTAAGGTTTGCGTTCTTACTAATCCCTTTGTGCACTTTTCAGTTATTTTCTTGAATGAGGTCTAGAACTTAGGTTAATTCCTTAGTTCCTTACTAATGACTATCACCTTTTCTCATAATTTTGCGCTCCTTTTTCATTTTGTTTCTTTTCTCCTTCTCCTTCACAAAATTTCCTTTCTCCTCTTATTCTTCTTTTTATTTTGAAAAATTTTTACTTTTTATGGTGTTTTTGGCATATGTGAATTTTTTTTGTTTTAAAACCTTTTCTTACAAGTTTTGCACTTTTATACCCCCCCATGCCTAAGATTTGCAATGTCCTCATTGTAACCTAGGGGGTTTTTATTCAACTTAGTTCATACATTAGGACAGATGTTTTGATGAGTGAATGAGTCGGGGTGACTGTTGCGGACGATTTTTAATCTCAGATGCAAGCATCTGAGGTGGAGTCGACTGTCCTAAAGTGTGAACTTTAAGTGCGGCAAGGTGTCAGAAAAGGTTTTAGGTTTTCAAAGAGAATGACGGGCTGCCTCCCATTGAGCGCTAAATTTGATGCCTTCAGCCAAGCAGGAAATGCGATGGAGAGGGGATGATCAAATTAGCAGAGTTTTGTAAGGCAAGCACCTTGATTAAGAGCCTGGTTGGTCCAACCAGGTGCTTGTTCAGATCGACAGGCTGATGATGCAGCCCAAACCCAATCAATCTGGTGGGTTGATAGATGTAGATCAAAAGGTGTGGAACCCACCATATACTCAGATGGATGTGGAAGTGTGAATGCAGGGTTTGGCTGAGTTGAATCAGCTTGGTCAGAGTAGGGACCCGTAGAATAATCAGTGATTGATGCAGGAACCCTACAGGGGTGATCAGAGAATGATAGAGCATGGTATGTAGTCTGATCAATGTTCGGAACCCGATGTGGAAATGCAATCGGCTCAGTGAGAGGTGAATCTAAATAGAAATTGAGTCCGGTTGCGGGTCGGGGTTGGGAAGAGGTTTTGATTAGTTCTGTGTGTGCAGACGAGGTGGCAACTGTGTATGAGGGCTCTTCTAGAAAGGAATGACAGGTGATTTTCTGTAAAGAGTCCTCTGGGTAACTATCAAATGCCTGAAGAGTGTCTGTAGGATGAAAGAAATCTGAATTGTGAAAAGATTTGAATTCTGGGTTGCAATCACTCTTGGCATTTTCTATTTTTGGTTCCTGAGGATCGAAAAGGAATGATTCTGTGTTATCAGTGATCTCGGGAATCAGGACCTCAGAGTCGGAGTCAGAGTCATGTGAACTGAGGTCGTAGATGGGCCTGGAGTGTTCAGGAAGGAAAGTCTCTCCGCAATTATAGTCAAATCTGAAATTGTCGGAGAGTTGGCGAAAATAAGATTCATGATCATGAATTCCACCACAGTAAAAATCATTAGACGTTGAATCAGCAGCCTGACTGGGTTATAGCCTATATGTCAATTCTGGGTTCCAAAAAGGTGTTCTGTCTAAGCTCAAGCTCAAAGCTGGTAGGATAGACCCAATTGAAATCCAACTCGTCCAACTCCTCAGTCTCTGTATCATAAATTGGCATGACTTTCGAAAAATCGATCAGATTTCCTGAAGATGTTGGAGAGGGGTATTCATCAAATAGAGGCCCGGAATCATATTCTGTAAAAATTTGATCTTTCTCATAAGGGGCCTCATAATCGTCCCAATAAGTTTCAGATCTAGGTTCTAGGCTTAGGATGTGGGTAGAATTATTAGAACCTAAGTCCGAATAACCTTCGAGGGCCACCTTATCAAGATAAGGGGTGGAATTTATACCCTCAAAAGGTTCAGTTCTGATCTCATTATTGCAGGAGTTTTGGAATTCTAGGCTTGGCAATTCATGGTCTAAGTTTGGCTCATCATTGTGTTCTCCTGCAATATCCCAACCTAATTCAACATTGTCTTCTATCTGGGTTGGGATTTCACAACCACTTTGTGCCTCAGTCCCGAGATTTGGGAAACTGGATTGTTCCTTAATACTGTTCCAAGATGGTTCATCCTCTATTTCTGGTATATATGGGTATTTCTGGTTGATAATTTGTTCTACTGATTTCATCATTTCTACCCATTTTATAAGGGAATCTTGGTGTTGTTCCCAAAGTACAGGATTTGTCAAGCATTGAAGGTATTCAGATTGGTGTAATTTTTCTATTTCAATGTATCCTGTCATGAGCATATCTCGGGTTGATCCTTTTGTAACTTCTGTCAATAGAATTTGGGCACAGTTTATGATGAAAGCTGTGGTTGTTGGGACATCAACCTGAATGTTTTCTATTGGTGTTGAGGGTTTACATTTGATTTCATAGAATTGAAGGGCATCCTCAATCATCTTATCTTTCATGGATCTCAGATATTCAGGTTTTTTTTTGAATGGTAGTCTTGCTAGGTAATTAGGCTGCATCTTTGAATCAGGTGGTGGGATCAAGATATAGAATCGAGGTTTGAATCAAGATGGAAGAAGGGGATTTTGTTCAGAATCAGAGGAAAGAGGGGCTATGTGAATGATTTCTGCAAAAACAAGGGAGCCGAGGCTTAGCCTCGGAGAGAGTGAATTTCTATAGGGGGTTTCATGGACTTCCTGCAAAATACTGAAGGACTGGATGAGATAAGCAGGTGCTGGACCCAATCAAGACACCCAAAAAATGTTGGGTGACTATAGAGGTTCGGGGCAGATGGACCCCTTGATCAGAAAGATCGTCCACCTGAGAATTACCTGGGCAGCCAGAGAGGGAGAGTCCCGCAAAGACCCCTACACGGTAGAGCGTCCCCACGGGTTACAGGGTTTCCCCCACCCGACCTCTCTTGTCACTGCGGTTCCAGGTAGACCAGAATGGAGATCTTGACCTCTTAAGTCTACCAATTTTTACTTTAAGATCAGGGTGCTTAAGGTTTCACTTGAACTTTTAGTTCTTTGAGTGCAAAGAGTGACCTAATTTAAGGTTGGTTGACCCAAGGGGGCAACTTTACCTCTTGTTTCCTTTGAGAGTTTTTGGGTCTTGTTTTTTAGGGTTCAAGTGTTTAGAGAGCCAATTGTTTTAGGTTTTCTTTGAATAGATATTTTCAGACAAGGGCTTGGGCACACTTCATTTGGTTTTCTCAATTCTTGCTTAAGGAGTGTGTCTCCAAATCCCTAGTGTTGGATCCTAGGTTGGCTCTACTTGGTCCAGTTAGCTCTTTGTTGGGTAATTAGGGCTCAGTCAAGAAGGTGTTAGCCCTTAGGTACCCTTAATAGTGTGCAGGAATATTGGGTTGAAAACATGCAACTTTTGATGGTTTACTAATTATAGAAGACATGTTAGACCTATATTGCTTGCTTTTTTCTTTTCTTCCTCTTTAGAATTTAGGGATTGAGAGGATAGAATTTTACCTGTACTTGGAGTGGTTGTCGTGCGGTTGCTTGTCTTCTCGATTTTCTTGTATCTGCACAACAAAGGAGAGATTGTTAGCAATGTAAAAACAGGAATTTGATTATCTCTAGAATAGCTGTTGCTCCCCGGCAACGGCGTCAACTGAGAATGACGTGGCGACAACTAGATTTTGTTATAGCGTTGTAGCACAGATAGTTATTGCCATCATTTCAAATATATAATTTTTTTACTCGGAAAATAAAGAGTTCCCGAGGTCGAACTCAAGGAGCAAGTTGTATTCTAGGGGTACAAATTCTTATTACAAAAATAAAGAGAGAGAGAGAGGGAGAGAGATGAAAATTTGGCTTCTTCTTCTCTTCTTTCTTCCTCTTTGTTTTCTCTTCTCTTTGGCTTTTGGTTTCTTCTTCTTTGTTTATCTCCTTGTGGTCTTCTTCTTCTGCCTTCTGTTCTTCAGATCTTCTTTTTACTTCTTTCTTCTGATCTCCTTCTCATGCTCTTCTTCTACTTTTGCTGTCAGGACGTCGTCTCTCCTTCTTTCTTCTTTTTCTTTCTGTCTTCTTTATCTGCAGCAGTGGTGATGTTCTTCTTCTTTCTTTTCTGCCTTCATAGAGTCGTCTGATTTTCCACTCAGACGACTTAAGTCGCCGTTGCTACAGTGCCGCTCAGTGCTCCTTCCTTCAGTCTTCGTCATCCTTCTTCTCTGCCTCGCTTGTCTTCTTCTTCTTTGCTTTCTCCTTCCTCTTTGCTTCGACCTGGCTGCTCTTCTTCCTTCGGTCTTCTTCTTTTCTCTTCAGCCCTTCCGCAGTCCCTTCACCTGTGCCTGCACACTCAAAGTTCCAATCAGAGACGGCAAAACCTACTCTACCCTCCCCCCCCCCCCGCGTTTCTCTCTCACAGAAGCCGCTCTTAGGAAAGCTCTCCCAGAGCTGCCGGGTAGTCGGGTACGGGTTGCGCCCTGGTCCAGGCCCACTGGCGTGCGTGGTGGGCGAGGAGTGCCAGACAAGTCGGGTCGGGTCGGCTGGATCCGCGTGATGAGCTCGCGGATGGGCCCGGTGAGATGGTGTGAGAGGGACCTCACCCCGTGTGCTGAGGCGATAAGCCTCCAGCACGTTTTCAATTTGTATCGCTGCGCCGCTCCAGAGCCTTCCGATTTGGCGCCTGCGCGGAGGAACCAGTTGGTAACTGCGGCTTTACGCGAGGCCCTCACCCCTGCTGCGAACCTGGGGCTCTTCGCGAAGACACCCCACGCAACCTGGGAGCCTGATCTGGGCGTAGCGAGGCTGCAGCTGCCGGCGGAGGCAGCTCCTTCTGCACAGCAATGGCGGCGGAGGACGGGTGACCTGTTCACAGCAAAACGGCCTCTTGGCCTAATCAGAAGGTACCGGGAGCTTCGCCAGAGTGCGACGAAGCTCGTGCGGGTGGTGGCGAGGCATGGGGCGGCGTGCAAGGGCTGCCCTAGGTCGGACTGTGGGTCGGGAAGTGGGTGTGTTCGGTGGATTTGCAGAGGTCGGGTGGCAGGAATTGGAAGGGCGGAAATGGATCAGGGTGAGGAGGTGGAGATTATGTGCAGGTCGGTGAGCCGTGTGGGGTGTTGGAGTGATGGGAGCGGGTCGCCGGAGTGTGGCCGAAGGTGGAGAAGGTGAGGGCGATTGGTCGGAATCGAGGGCGACAGTAAGGGTTTAAAGTGAGGAAAAGGAAGAGGGGAGAAAGGTGAGAAGTTATACCTACTTAAAAGGACAAGGAGGGTCCGGAACAGGCGACAGTCGTATCGACTGTCGCCGGAGAAGAAGCTGCCCAGAGGAAGGAGCGACGGTGAGGAGAGGGCTGGAGAGGCGCGCGCTGGGTGCGGTGCGGCGCGGGAAGAACAGGGGAAGGTAGCCCTGCTGCTGGTAGTGTGGCAGAACGACAAGGAGGAGGAGGGAAAAACCGCCGGAGCTGGAGGGCTTCCTGTCGGAGTGGGAAGAGAGTGAAAAGATGGTGTTTCTCCGTCAGGACCGAGCTCAGAAGAATGGCAGAGCGACGGGGGATATTTATAGGGGCCGAAACAGAGAGGAGGGCGGAGGGAGACGACGTGTCTCCCTCACCGGAGGACATCGGAGGAAGGAGACCCATACCGTCCGTGCGTTCGTACGGCCGGTATGGTGGGTTGTAGCGACCAGGGGGTGTTCCTGCGACGGCTGACGACGTAGGGCATCCCCATTTGACCTGGCAGGCCCTCCCCCTTCCTCTGCGCGGCGCCATGCTCCGCGCAGGGTTGCCGGAGCATGGTGCTGGCAGGTTTTGCAGGGAGGACCTGAATGTAAAGAACGAAGAAGAGTTAGGGGCCAAAATGCGAGGGTTCAAAAGTTGAGGGGCAAAAAGTAAATAGATGAGGACCAAAATGTAAAGTTGGTCAAGAAGGTTTCTTCTTAGGCTCAAGTTTTTATACGTGACTAATTAGGACCTAAGGATTCTGATGGTGAATTTTATTTCTAGATAAAACCTTGTTTGACTGGTCAATTTACGTAAAAACCTAAATTAAGTTATTAATTGGGCATGGTTCTCAATGTAGGTCAAAATGGGTTCCGAAGGCCAAATTGAAGGTTCTAAACCCTAGAGATTATTTTTCTATGAATTTTAGAGGGTTTATTCTATTTTTACTTTGCCTCGAACCTTGTGAATTGAAGTGGGTTTGTTTTAAGGTTACAGATTATCATTTAGTTCCTTGGAATTGCTGTAGCCCTTATCAGATCATCCCACTTTCCTTCTTATTCGATTTGTTTGACCTATGTTTGGACCCTGTATGCAGATTATACTGGTAAAATTGCATTTTTACCCCTTATGACTTGTTTTCTCCTTAAACTCAGAATTCTTTGAGTTAAGCCTTTCCTTGAGTTATGTAGGAGCTTTTATCCTTTGTATTAGGTCAAAATGAGCTAGTTATGGCTCATGATGAGGTTCTCATCACAGGTGCTCCTCCCAAGAGCCCCTCCAGTCCAGTACACATGCACGCAAAAGGTCCTCAAGTGTCTGTATCGTGCGCTCAGACTGTTCGTCCGTCTGGGGGTGGTAAGCCGTGTTAAACCTCAACCTTGTCCCCAAAGCCTGCTGAAACTCAGCCCAAAACTGGGATGTAAAGCGGGTATCCCGGTCGGATACGATCTCCCGCGGAACTCCGTGTAGTCGTACCACATCACGGATATACCTCTCTGCCAACTGTGCTGGTCCCAAAGTGACTCGGATCGGCAAGAATCACGCCGTCTTCGTCAGTCTATCCACTATTACCCAGACTGCGTCGTGTCCCCACTGGGTAACAGGTAAGCCCACCACCAAGTTCATGGTGATGCTCTCCCACTTCCACTCTGGCACTGGAAGCGGCTGAAGCGGCCCTGCAGGCCTCTGATGCTCGGCTTTCACCTGCTGGCACACTAAGCACTGCTGCACGAACTCACCCACATCCCGCTTCATCCCTCTCCACCAAAACTCGCGTCTCTAGTCGTGGTACATTTTCGTGTTTCCGGGATGTATGGTGAATCTGGAACCGTGTGCCTCAGTGAGGAGCTCTCTCAACAGCTCCTCGTCTCTGGGAACGCACAACCGTCCCCTCAAGCGTAACACCTGGTCTGTGAAAGAGAAGTCCCCTGGGTCCCCTGATAGTACTCTGTCGTGCAAAGACAGCAAGTACGGATCGGCCATCTGTCGTGTGATGATGCGGTCTATCAGCTCTGGCCTGGTCTGCCGTGTCACCGTCACTGCCCCACAGTACCCTCGTAACTCTAGAGGTCGCCAACTGCCCACCTCCTCTAAAAGGCTCCAACTTTGTAACTGTAGACTGGCCAAGCGTGCGGGCGCCTTACAGCTCAAAGCGTCAGCCACCACATTGGCCTTTCCCGGGTGGTAGGAGATGCTGTAGTCGTAGTCCTTCAGGAGCTCCAACCAACGTCTCTGTCTCATGTTGAGCTCCTTCTGGTCAAAAAGATATCTAAGGCTCTTGTGATCAGTAAAAATCTCGAAGGTCTCACCATACAAGTAGTGCCTCCATGTCTTCAGCGCGAAGACAACAGCTGCCAACTCGAGGTCGTAGGTAGGGTAGGTATGCTCATGGGGCTTCAGTTGCCGTGAAGCGTAGGCGACCACGTGACCCTTTTGCATGAGCACACCTCCTAACCCCTGCAAGGAAGCGTCCGTGTACACAACGAACCCGCCACTACTGTCAGGGATGGTGAGCACGGGAGCCGAGGTCAACCTCTCCTTCAGCTCCAGAAAACACGCCTCACAGGCGTCTGTCCAAGCGAAAGGCACGTCCTTCCAGGTCAACTGTGTCATAGGACGCGCAATCTGTGAAAATCCTCTGATGAACCATCTGTAGTAACCTGCCAGTCCCAGGAAACTACGAATCTCAGTGACTGAACGCGGTCTCTCCCACCTGAGCACTGCCTCGACCTTGGCGGGGTCCACCGCCAGGCCGTCACCAGAGATCACATAACCCAAGAAGGTCACCTCCCTCAACCAGAACTCGCACTTGCTGTATTTGGCGTACAGCCTGCGTCGTCTCAGAGTGTCCAGAACCATCCGCAAGTGCTGTCCGTGCTGCGTTCGATCTCTAGAATAGATGAGTACATCATCTATGAAAACCACCACGAACTGGTCCAAGTACGGTCTAAACACCCGGTTCATCAGGTCCATGAAAGCAGCGGGGGCATTGGTCAGCCCAAACGGCATGACCAAGAACTCGTAGTGTCCGTACCGGGTGCGGAAAGCTGTCTTGGAGACGTCGGTCTCCCTGATCCTCAACTGGTGGTATCCAGACCTCAAGTCTATCTTGGAAAACACCGTGGCACCCCGCAACTGGTCAAACAAATCATCGATCCTCGACAGCGGATATCTGTTCTTGATGGTGACCCTATTCAGCTGTCGGTAGTCCACACAAAGGCGTAGGGTCCCATCCTTCTTCTTCACAAACAGTACCGAGGCTCCCCAGGGAGACGCACTGGGCCTCACAAAACCCTTCTCCAAAAGGTCCTGCAACTGGGACTTGAGCTCTCGCAGCACAAGCGGTGCCATCCTGTATGGCGCGGTGGAGATGGGGCTGGTCCCTGGTACTAGTGAGATCTCAAACTCGATCTCACGCTCTGGCGGTAGTCCTGGTAACTCGTTTGGAAACACGTCAGGGTACTCTCTGACCACCGGGATGCTCTGGAAGTCTGCCACAGGGCTGGGCTCTGCCACCACACAAGCTAGGAAGCCCTCACACCCCTGGCTCAAAAGTCTCGTCGCCCAAAGTGTCGAAATGCACCTGAAACCTCCGTCCACTGGCTGTCCGTGAAACTTGAAAGAAGGCAACTCCGGAATGGAGAAGACGATCTTCCTCTCAAAACAGTCCACCATGGCGTGGTAAGAGGACAACCAATCGATCCCCAGAATCACTCCAAAGTCCTCCATCTGGATCATAATCAGGTCAGCTGGCAGGCTATGTCTCCCGACGCTGACCTCGCAACCCGTGTTCAGCCGGAGGGAGAGACGCGGCAGAGCGTCTGCAGCCGCAGAGAATCTCGGATATTCGCGGGCCTGCGCGCTGAGGCGCGCAGACGAAGACTCGTGCCAAAATAACTGATTTCCAGACGTCTGGTAATGATCCCAGACGTCTTGTCCGACGTCTGGCCCACCTCCCAGACGTTTTAAAAGACGTCTGGGGCACGCGCTCGTTACAGCCCTCGACAGGGGCCAGTCGCCAGCACCGGACCCCCGCCTAGCCGACAGTAGGGACCCACTGAGGGCGGGAGTCGGGTTCCCCTCTGTTACCAGTGTGGCCAGCCGGGCCACATCAGGAGGGACTACCCGTCTAGGGCAGGAGGTCAGCAGTTACTCCCCGCGCAGAGCACTGGAGGGCGCGCAGGAGGCCACGGTTCCCAGGCGCGAGGAGGAGGACAGCAGTCGCGAGGAGGGTACTGATGAGTGGCTACTCATCATGGCTAAAATGCTGAAATTAAACTAGACACTAAGCAAAACAATATCAAATTAACATATAAAAAGGGTTAAGTGTGGGAATTAAAGAAAAGACCTAAAACTTTTAATGTGTGTTAAAACTTCATAATTAGGTCACAAAAGTAAGATACTCTGAAAACAAAAGAATAAATGATGATCCATGCATCAATTGAACACATAAACAAGTTTAAAAAGCCAAATCAGAAGTAAAATCAATGTCTTAAATGTTCAATTAAGCACATATAAAAATTTGAAAGCAATTGGACATCATTTAGGCTTAGAAATAAATAGTTTACAAGTAGGTCCTTCATGCATTACATTCTCACCCTTCAAAACTCCTTTTCGGACCTTTCTGCAAGCAGCAGGGACCCATCTGTATGACTGCAAGGCCCTTTCAGCTACCTTTCTTATCACTTATGGGCCTGCACGAAATTATTCACCCCTTCGTCCAAGGGCCTCCCTGCAATTATCCCCTTCATTTCAACGAGAAGCTACGTTCTTCACGCGCACTGTAGCGCGCGAAGAACACGGCTATTCTCGGCCGTCCATCGCACCTTTGATCTCGATCTGCGGCTGGATTCAAAGGGAACCTTTGCGCGATTCGGTGTGTGTGTTCACCTCTCTTCCCAGATCACATCTGACGGTCAGATTTCCCTCTCGACTCGCCGCGCGTTCTACCCATCTCATCCTCACCGCCGGCCTAATTTTGATTATCCTCACCCTTGCGGTGATTCCAATCACTGAGCTGCTATTTAAGCACCTCAGTGGTGTCGCGCGCAAGGGTTCGCTCCCTCATACATCTCTTAGCGATCAATTCTTCCACTCCAGTCTCTTCTCCCCACCCAATCTCTAATTTCACAGCCACCGGCTGTGGAATCATCGCCTGCTCTCGACCCTCCTCGTCGCTAAGGACCTCGTAGCACCTGAGGACGACCCTGGAGTCTCATTTGTAGATTCTTCCCTTTGCTGGAGTCACCCTCCTCCTTTCTTCCTCCTTAGCCGCCGGCTAAGGACCCCTAGGTCCCATTCTTCCTTTTAATTTAGGATTTTAATTCTGCATAAGTAGTGTTAGATTTAGTTTACAGTAGTTTAGAATAGATTTAGTTTTAATTGTTAGTGTTTAATGTTAGATGTAGTTAGATTAGTATTAGGAGTAGAATTAGTTTTAGATCCCCTCCCTCACCTCCTCTGATCAGTCCAGATCAGAGGGGAAGAATCATCTGTTCATTATTCAATTTATCTCCCTCTTCATGTTTTGTTTTTCCACCATCCAATTTTGATTTTTGTTTTCTTTTTAACGACGAATTTTTCATCAATCACCCACACATCCTGACCCAATTTCAGATTTGATGGTGTACTGCCTCAGATCTGAAATTGGCGTCACAAGCACCATTTGGGGCTTCTCACTCACCCCATTTGTTTCACAAAAGCCCCTCTGTTTTAAATGGATTGCCTCAGTTTGTCAGAGCACTTTTAATTTGGATTTTAAAGGATTTTTTGCTCTCTGGAATGTTTTGACAGATCTGACAAATTGAAGGGATTTTTGGTTTTCTTGTGGGCAAGGATTCTGAGAAACTCTCTGGTGACAGAGAGCCAATCAGAAGAGCCTCTCATGATTCTGTGTATGCTTTGTTTTGAATGCATTCGCCAGCTTCCATGAATTTTCCTTAATGCATTCTTAAGTTTTGTCTGCTATTTCAGAACTGCCATACACTATTTGTGTTGATGATCATTTCTGTATGATGATTCTCTAACCTAAGGAGTTTTCCATACTCCTTAAGGTTACAAGAAACTGGGATTGTGTTTCTTTGGTTTAATTGATTGAGCTAAGTCTTCCTTCATGCTATCCATGGCATTAGGAAGACTAACTCAATGCCATTTGCTGTTTTGATCTAAAATGATGCTTCTGATAAGGGCCTTTCGTAATGAGTATTTGAGCTGAATTTACATGAGATTTTCGTGAGATTTAAACCCCTTTCAGATTTGGATTTTAACTTTTCAATTTTTAGTTTGATTTGAATTTTATCTTTCTCCCAGTACACAGCAACATGCTGCAAATTGCAGCTACATTCCCCTCTTCTCTAAATTCTCCTCTTCTCTACAATTCCCCTCATCTATGAATACATCCCCCCTCTTCAAATGGACTAACTGCAGCAGCAGTTAGCCCATTTGACAGTGGCTTAAGCCACTGCTGCTGCAATAAACAACAGACACTGAATACATTCTTCTTCTCTCCATCTCCTCTGACAGTAGCTGCGACTGCTGTCTTAATTGAACCCTAACACTCAATCAACTCTAATTCCCTAACTTTATACAAAAGCCTAATGATATAGACTTATTTTAAAACTGTAAATATACCTATTCATAGTATTATAACTATAGCATATAAGTTAGATACATAGTTATACTGTAAATATGTATAAAACTTGTACATAAATCCATATACATATGTAATCTATGTAAATATATGTATAAATACTAAACTATTATGTATGTATTTACCTAATTATGTGTATATATAGATACAGATTCCTATTTACATATTTAGTAGCTATATTATAGATTAACTTAGCTAAATTAATAATTTAGAGCTATAATTAAATTAAATACATCTATAAACTTAGGATAATATATATAGTAAGTAATTTAAGCTAATTAAAGTGTATTTATACCTAGTACAGCTTACTGTAACTTACTTTTAATTTATAAACACACAGAACTGCTATTTTAGCCTAAATAAAACATGAATAAATTCCTAAAAATACAATAAAAATATGTATTAAATACTTAAGCATGTAAATTGAAACTGTTTAAGGTCAATTAGACCATTTATTAATTATTTCATAAGTAATTAACTATTTAATCACTTATATAAACTTGTATAATCAGCCTAGTTTAACTAATTTATTTGTACAGTAAACATATTTAAAATTCAAAATTAATAAATCAGTTATGTAGTATTATGTAAATATTTTATTTACCATATTTTATTTTATTTTTTTAATAATTTATGGCTCCCAAATCGAGGGCCAAAAGCACGCACAGAAGCAGCTGCTGGAATAGCGCCACATCGTGTGCTGCAAGTCAAGCGCAGCGCTTTATATGTCAATTGTGCATTGGCAAGACAGTTGTCACTGCGCAAGGCACCCGCAGTGGCACCCAATTCCATTCGACCCGATGTTCTCTGTCTGATTTGTGATTTGTGATGTGTGTGGGACCCAGGATCGGAGGCCCGAGTGTGCGAGCGGTTGTGGCGATTAGGCTGAGGCCTGGCGCTGAGCTAGAGACATTGATAAGCCACCTAATCTGAGAATAGGGCGCGCTTAGTCGAGGTCTGGTCCCACCTGCTTGTTTCCCGCGAAAAGCGTGCCCGCTAATTTACACTTTTTACACCAATGACAAGGACAGACGACTTAACACAGAAAGAACACAAGAGTAAGAACAAAAATAAAAGAAGAACAAGAAGAAGAAAAACACGAAGAATAGAGAACTAAAGAGAATAAGAAAGAAGAAGAAACAAGAGCACTAAGACTCAAAGAACATACCGACAAGTAAGAAAAGAAAGAGAAATAGGTATTATACATACGTATAAGTAAGTTTATAGAATTACTAACAGAATAAAGAGACACTATAAACGTCTCTAAAGACCTCAATTTTGCCTCTTTGGGTTGTATATAGTGTTCCCTGAGATTTAGCGACGTTTATATCTGTCACTAAAACTGATATATATGTCACTATAAATAATAGACTAATAAGTTGAATTTCTACACCATTGCATTCTAATGTATTATATACTATTATGTTAGTACTAATAGGATAACTTGTAAATACTTAGTTTAGAGTAGAATAATAGATTGTTTGATGCTTGTTCATAGATCGTATTTTTGCAAGCACTTCTTAGTAACTAGGTAAATAAAACATTCATTCATTCTTTAAGTGTAAAGTTTCTTTTTGAATAAGAAGACAATTTTGGAGATAATCAAAGAGTGACCGAATTAAATTCAATAAATTGCCTCCCAGTGAACGACCTGGAACAAAACCAGTAAAAATTAGATAAATAAGCAAATGATAATAATGGTTGTAATGACTGGTACTCACCCATACTCACCGCTATACGACATTCACATTTTTAATGTTATAATATTATACACCCTATACTACAACGACATGATCATAACAATAATCATCCATTAGCCATCACAACCATGGGTTAGACATCATTTTGGCACCGTTGCCGGGGAGCATCGGTGTCAACTATCATCAAACAACCATTCATTGTCAATTTTGGCACCGTTGCCGGGGAGGCAACGCTCTTTGCACCAAAATTTTCTTTTTATTCTTTTGTATATAGAAATTCTTTATTTCATTCATTCATTCATTGTAATTGTTTTTATTTTCCATTGAATTATTTGTGTATACATTCTTTTAGTCATTTACTAATCATTTGTTTTTCCACAGCACTTGAGGAGGAGTGTCGTCTTCCTGGTGGAGTCGCTGCACTCCTGACCCGTCTTCCTGGTGGAGTTTTCCCTCGTAGTAGCTGTAGGATTAGTATAGTATTAGTATTAGTTTAGATAGTTTTAGGTATATTAATTAGGAAAAAATTGTTAGTCATAAGTTGTGAGAGCTTGTTCTCACACATTCTGTAATAATTTTGGACTGTCTGGACTTTAGTCTCTTTATTTCTTCTTTTTCTCGATTTTTTTTCGATTGCGATTTTCTGAGTTAATTTCTGTCCTTACTTTTGAATTGCATATAAAATTTTTTTTTAAAAAATAAAAAATAAAAAAAAAATCAAAAAAATCAAAAAAGACCTCATACTTATCTAGCAGCAGCATAACTCTAGGCATTCATTTTAGGATTGCATTTTATTCCTGCTAGATTTTTATTAAAGTCAAATCTGCATTAAAAGATTGCTGGAGTCAGGTACGCATTTCTTACCTAACTCTAACTCCTGCCATTATTGCATTTGACTTAAAATTAAAGAAGACCACTATTTGTACTGAATTCATTAAAAAGTGAAACAAGCAGCATAGAAAACACCTTTTACTCACTTCAATCAAATCAAAAGGAGATAGTAAATTGGGTGAAACCATGTTTGAGATTTTAACCGCCTTGTGTTGAATGTTATCGTGCACACAGCACGATCACTTAAGGCCACAATACACGGGTTTCTACCTCATCTCTTTCTGCAACCACAGGATCTGGATTCGCACGCTCAGTCTTATCCAGATTCCTAGTGGATTTTAGAGGTTTGCACATCGCTAGGTTTATCTTAGGATGTGTACAATTGCTTGAAACAATTGCTTGCGTACAACATATTTTGTGTAGCAGCCTCTAGGAAAAATTTTCTCCGATTTATTTCGATTGATTGGTCTTCTTGAATTGAGATTTTATTGGGATTCTTCTGTTTTTATTGTGAACG
Organism: Thalassia testudinum; assembly: GCA_037157565.1. Lineage (NCBI taxonomy): Eukaryota > Viridiplantae > Streptophyta > Magnoliopsida > Alismatales > Hydrocharitaceae > Thalassia > Thalassia testudinum. Next base: position 25,820,336 of record JAZHRO010000054.1, on the reverse strand, counting down.
TTAAAAATTTTTTCCCATTGAGTTGGATCGAATTAGAGTAAACGTGATTTCAAAAACCAACTCAATGGAAGGTAGGAGATCCCAAAACCCAGAACTTGTACTCCCCTTGGGTACTTCTACCCAAGCTACATCATCTTCTTCTTCTCAGTCACCTGCACAAAACACTTCTTCCCAGTTTCCCACAGGGAGGGAAACTGTGAATAACCTTTCTGTGACACAAACTGCATTACTGGATTTTCCATTTCCATATCCTTCACCGGTTGGAGGAACCTTTGTTCCTCCCTACACTGACTTCCCTGCACCTTCTGGAGCTTCGGAGGAGCTCCATGCCATTCACAATGATCCTTTCACACAAACCTATAACCCTGGATGGCGTAATCATCCAAATTTCTCATGGTCGGGAAATTCACAGAGACCTCCTTTTCAACAACCTTCTGCACCACCACTGCACAACCCGATCCGAGCACCACCTCCACAATCACACGGATATCCACCGCGTACCTACCAGCAACCCCAACCCAGGCCCACCCAATACTCTCAATCTGGGCCTACACGAGATGACCAGTTGGGGCCTATCATGAAAGCTCTTGCTGATATGCAACAATAGAATATTGCTATGCAGTAGAGACAGGACGCGGCTTTAGCTGAGATGAGAGCCCAGCTATCACACTTGACGGAGTCCCGTCAATCACATTCACTCCCATCCCAAGCACAACCCAACCCTAGGAACATACCTGCTCAAAGGTATGTCCAACCTAGACCAGCACTACAAGACCAAACACATGACATTTCACAATCTTTGAACAACACTGAATCATCATAATCTTGAGATTATTTGAAAATGGAGCCATTGAGATCACTGAACTTGACAAATCTGAACCTTTTACCGTTAATGGACAAAGATTGAAACCTTTCATTGAGCCGCATGATCTCAGACTTGTCAATTCCGCCATTTCGCTCCTACATTTTGAATTTCCATGTAAGTTTTCGCCTAGCTGAAGGTGTTAAACTTAGCAACACCGACCCTTGTATATAGCTGTTTTACACCTTTCTTACTCTTGCCTTTATTTGCATATAGTGTCTACCCTTGCATTCTAAGCATACATTCATTGACACACATGTCATGCATTTCACTTCCTAGCCCGACTGTTCACTCTGATCCTAGATCAGACTTAAAATCGTCCGCACAGAGATATTATCTCCTCATTCCGACTTCCTTCCATCACCTAGCCTAGGATAGTGAAAAGCAGAGCATGCATTTGCATCCACCCTTTCATTCAATGAGGACATTGAAACATTTAAGCGTGGGGGGGTGTAAATGGTAAACCATTTAAACCAAAATGCAATTGTAGACACAACTAGAGTACATATAGTATTATCAAAAAATTATATACTTCAAAAAAATTGAAAAGTTTTGAAAACTTTTTGAAGAAAATTTTACAAAGCTAAAAATACAAAAAAATAACAAATCAAAAATTCCAAAAATACAATAAGGGACATGTACTTTATTTGTCAAAGGAGGACATTCATTTCAAGAGGGGAGGGAGAAAAAGAAAAAGAAAAAGAAAAGATAAGTGTTTAACTATGATCTTCTAGCTGAAAACGAAAAAAATAGAATAAGTGTCTATGGACATTCAACCGTTACTGGTTTGACCTGCCGGGCCATAGAAGCTTGAAACAAGCTTAGGCTTAATACAGTTCGAGCCTTGACAAGATAGACCACAGTCTCTCCTAACTTTAGGACAATTCTTGTACCTGAGTCACCAGTACAGGATTCGTTGGTTTGCTTTGACTTAGGAGTCTAAGTAACCTTGGCTTACACTACACAATGTCAGGAAAGACCACTTGAACCTAAACCTCAACCCTTGTGTTCATTAGGGAAGGTGGAGTCCTTACCTGTGCGTGCAGGTAGACTCTTTGTCCTAATCTTTAGTCTTGTGTCTAGGAGAAGCTCTTTCCACAAAAAAAAAAAAAATCCACCCACCAAATACAGTGCGCTCTACCAAATAAGTTCGGGAGACATACTGTTCAAAAAAAAAAAAAAAAAAGTCAAGTATGTTCTCCAAAAACCTCAGAAAAACAACTCTTCCACCAAAAATGTTTTCAGGGTTCAAAACAAATACCCTATTTTTCCACTAAGAAAATCTTCTCTGAGCCACAAATACAATAAGGTTTGGGTTTGAATACCGTTTTGAGAGTCATCCGAAAACATGAGCTGAAGTTAGGACCAACCTGGACTTAAAAAGAAGTGAAACCCTGGGATTGAGCTTTAGAATTCACCTGGTTAGTCCTGACTTATCACAAAGCACAGCCATAACCTCGTAGCATTCTGAGTCTCTGTAAAACCTCCTGAGTCCTGGAATTCGACTTAAGGTTTAAATACCAAGAGTCCTTGTTGGTTGAGAGATGGTCTATGTCATTTAAGCCTCGAGTTCTGGTAGGTTAACCTCAGTAACCAGGTTCTCACAATGTCCAAAAACACAGTTGGTATTGGAAAATTATTTCAACTTAAAGATCATCATCATAAACACTTAAAAATTTTTGGAAGAAGAAAAAGATATCTCTACACACTTACCTTGCTGATACTTAAATTTCCTTACACTTCAATAGATTGTTTGCTAAGGGACTAGCAAAACGTAAGCATGGGGGTATGATGAGTGGCTACTCATCATGGCTAAAAGGCTGAAATTAAGCTAGACACTAAGCAAAAAATTATCAAATTAACATATAAAAAGGGTTAAGTGTGGGAATTAAAGAAAAGACCTAAAACTTTTAATGTGTGTTAAAACTTCATAATTAGGTCACAAAAGTAAGATACTCTGAAAATAAAAGAATAAATGATGATCCATGCATCAATTGAACACATAAACAAGTTTAAAAAGCCAAATCAGAAGTAAAATCAATGTCTTAAATGTTCGATTAAGCACATATAAAAATTTGAAAGCAATTGGACATCATTTAGGCTTAGAAATAAATAGTTTACAAGTAGGTCCTTCATGCATTACATTCTCACCCTTCAAAACTGGTACCGGCCAGCACCTACCCGTCTGACGCAGAGTATGGCTGCTTCGTCCGCACCTAGAGCTGAGGGGCGTATCAACGCCCTAACACACAGGGACGCCAGAGCTTCGGGATCGGTGGTAGCAGGTATGGTTTCAATTTCTGGCAGACTCGTTTACACGCTTTTCGATTCCAGCACTACGCACTCGTTTGTCGCAGCCAGCTTCGCAGTTAGTTTGGACCAGGATTATACACTGTTAGAGAATCCGTTCGTAATCAGAGGTCCGAGTGGTCAGTTGTTTGTAGCTGAGGAGGTGTACACAGATTGGGAGGTCAGCGTCGGGGGACATAGCCTGCCAGCTGACCTGATTATGATCTAGATGGAGGACTTTGGAGTGATTCTATGGATCGATTGGTTGTCCGCTTACCACGCCATGGTGGACTGTTTTGAGAGGAAGATCGTCTTCTCCATTCCGGAGTTGCCTTCTTTCGAGTTTCACGGACAGCCAGTGGACGGAGGTTTCAGGTGCATTTCGACACTTTGGGCGGCGAGACTTTTGAGCCAGGGGTGTGAGGGCTTCCTAGCTTGTGTGGTGGCAGAGCCCAGCACTGTGGCAGACTTCCAGAGCATCCCGGTGGTCAGAGAGTACCCTGACGTGTTTCCAAACGAGTTACCAGGACTACCGCCAGAGCGTGAGATCGAGTTTGAGATCTCACTAGTACCAGGGACCAGCCCCATCTCCACCGCGCCATACAGGATGGCACCGCTTGAGCTGCGAGAGCTCAAGTCCCAGTTGCAGGACCTTTTGGAGAAGGGTTTTGTGAGGCCCAGTGCGTCTCCCTGGGGAGCCCCGGTACTGTTTGTGAAGAAGAAGGATGGGACCTTACGCCTTTGTGTGGACTACCGACAGCTGAATAGGGTCACCATCAAGAACAGATATCCGCTGCCAAGGATCGACGACTTGTTTGACCAGTTGCGGGGTGCCACGGTGTTTTCCAAGATCGACTTGAGGTCTGGATACCACCAGTTGAAGATCAGGGAGACCGACGTCTCCAAGACAGCTTTCCGCACCCGGTACGGACACTACGAGTTTTTGGTCATGCCGTTTGGGCTGACCAATGCCCCCGCTGCTTTCATGGACCTGATGAACCGGGTGTTTAGACCGTACTTGGACCAATTCGTGGTGGTTTTCATAGATGATGTACTCATCTATTCTAGAGATCGGACGCAGCACGGACAGCACTTCCGGATGGTTCTGGACACTCTGAGACGACGCAGGCTGTACGCCAAGTACAGCAAGTGCGAGTTCTGGTTGAAGGAGGTGACCTTCTTAGGTCATGTGATTTCTGGAGACGGCTTGGCGGTGGACCCAGCCAAGGTCGAGGCAGTGCTCAGGTGGGAGAGACCGCGTTCAGTCACTGAGATTCGCAGTTTCCTGGGACTGGCAGGCTACTACAGACGGTTCATCAAAGGATTTTCACAGATTGCGCGTCCTATGACACAGTTGACCTGGAAGGACGTGCCTTTCGCTTGGACAGACGCCTGTGAGGCGTGTTTCCTGGAACTGAAGGAGAGGTTTACCTCGGCTCCCATGCTCACCATCCCTGACAGTAGTGGCCAGTTCGTTGTGTACACGGACGCCTCCTTGCAGGGGTTAGGAGGTGTGCTAATGCAGAGGGATCACGTTGTCGCTTACGCTTCGCGGTAACTGAAGCCCCATGAGCATACCTACCCTACCCACGACCTAGAGTTGGCAGCTGTTGTCTTCGCGCTGAAGACCTGGAGGCACTACTTGTACGGTGAGACCTTCGAGATTTTCACAGATCACAAGAGCCTCAGATACCTTTTTGATCAGAAGGAGCTCAACATGAGACAGAGACATTGGTTGGAGCTCTTGAAGGACTACGACTGCAGCATCTCCTACCACCCGGGAAAGGCCAATGTGGTGGCTGACGCCTTGAACCGTAAGGCGCCCGCATACTTGGCCAGTCTACAGTTACAGAGTTGGAGCCTTTTGGAGGAGGTGGGCAGTTGGCGACCTCTAGAGTTACGAGGGTACTGTGGGGCTGTGATGGTGACACGACAGACTAGGCCAAAGCTGATAGACCGCAACATCACAGGACAGATGGCTGATCCATACTTGCAGTCTTTGCGCGATAGAGTACTGTCAGGAGACCCAGGGGACTTCTCTTTCACAGACCAGGTGCTACGCTTGAGGGGACGGTTGTGCGTTCCCAGAGATGAGGAGATGTTGAGAGAGCTCCTGACTGAGGCACACGGTTCCAGATTCACCATACATCCCGGAAACACGAAAATGCACCACGACTTGAGACGCGAGTTTTGGTGGAGAGGGATGAAGCGGGATGTGGGTGAGTTTGTGCAGCAGTGCTTAGTGTGCCAGCAGGTGAAAGCCGAGCATCAAAGGCCTGCAGGGCCGCTACAGCCGCTTCCAGTGCCAGAGTGGAAGTGGGAGAGCATCACCATGGACTTGGTGGTGGGCTTACCTGTTACCCAGTGGGGACACGACGCAGTCTGGGTAATAGTGGATAGACTGACGAAGACGGCGCGATTCTTGCCGATCCGAGTCACTTTGGGACCAGCACAGTTGGCAGAGAGGTATATCCGTGATGTGGTACGACTACACGGAGTTCCGTGGGAGATCGTATCCGATCGGGATACCTGCTTTACGTCCCAGTTTTGGGCTGAGTTTCAGCAGGCCCTGGGGACACGTTTGAGGTTTAGTATGGCTTACCACCCCCAGACGAACGGACAGTCTGAGCGCACGATACAGACACTTGAGGACCTTTTGCGTGCCTGTGTACTGGATTGGAGGGGCTCTTGGGAGGAGCACCTGCCCCTGGCGGAGTTTGCATACAACAACAGTTATCACTCGAGCATCGGCATGGCTCCCTACGAGGCTCTGTACGGACGGAGGTGTACGGCAACCTTGAGTTGGTTTGAGGTGGGGACCAAGTGGGAGGTTGGCCCCAGGTTGATCCGGCAGAGTCAGGAGGTAGTCGAGCAGATCCACAGACGACTCCGCACTGTCAGGAGCAGACAGAAGAGCTACGTGGATCGGAGACGCAGAGAGGTGCAGTTTGAGGTTGGGGACCACGTCTTCCTTCGTGTTTCACCCATGAAGGGCTTACAGCGGTTTGGGGTGAGAGGGAAGCTCGCGTCGAGGTTCGTGGGGCCCTTTGAGGTCCTGGAGCGGGTTGGACCCGTTGCTTACAGACTTGCCCTTCCCCCACAGCTTTCTGGTGTGCACGGCGTGTTCCACGTGTCCAACCTCAGGAAGTACGTAGCCGATTCCAGTCACGTACTGAGTCACGAGAGCGTCGAGGTGGGCGACGACCAGACCTACCCCGAGTGGCCAGTGCAGATTCTAGACCGAGCCGTCCGCAGTTTGAGACGAAAGCAAGTACCCCTGGTAAAGGTTTTGTGGAGGAGCCAGCGGTACGAGGAGGCTACCTAGGATCCTGAGGCGGCAATGCGGGAGCGGTACCCGGAGCTTTTCGCAGGTACGTCTTTTCGGACCGACGTCGGTCCTCTTTGAGTTTATTAGGTTATTTGGACGTCTTTCCCGCACCCTAGTTAGCGCAAGTTTCGGGGACGAAACTTCCTTTGAGTTTGTTATATTGTTACGAACGCACGCCCCAGACGTCTTTTAAGACGTCTGGGAGGTGGCCCAGACGTCGGACCAGACGTCTGGGGTCACTTCCAGACGTCGGACCAGACGTCTGGGGTCATTTCCAGACGTCTGGAAATCAGTTATCTTGGCACGAGTTTCGTCTGCGCGTCTCAGTGTGCAGGCCTGCGGATATTCTCTTTCCCTCTCTCCTGCAGCTGCAGATTCTCTCTGCCGCGCTCCCTCTCTCTCCTCCTCGCGCGGCCTTAAAAGGCCACACCTCTCCCTCACTTCTGTCACCACCGCCTCCTTCCTCTTCTCCTTCAGCCAGCGAGCGCGAGGGTGCAGCGGCAGCGGCAACCGCGATGCGCGTGGGAGAGGTACTCTGCCGTGTGGGCGAGCTCGCCGGGGCTGCTAGGGCTGGTCGACGGGGGGCGCAGGGCGACGTGGGGGGGACTGCTGCGGCTCGAGCAGCAGGCGCACGAGGCGCGGCGCGGCCAGGCGTCGCGAGCGGAGGGCGAGTCGCGCCCTGGTTCTGGGAACTTCTCCAGAATCAGATGTCTGGGCTGATAGCCAGACGGTGGGGGTGACGTCTGGAAGACCATCCAGACGTCTGAAAGGTGAGTTTTTTCGTCTTCTTCCTTCCTGTCGACTGACCGTACTGAGGGAGAGAGATGGGTGCGCGCAGGTTCGGTGATTCGCCATCCAACGCGAATCAGACGTCTGGCTGTAGTACCAGACGGGGGGAGCGACCTCCAGACGTCCGGGGTAACCATCGGACGTCTGGGAACTAGGCCAAACGTCCCCGCAGGCTTCTGGATGTCTGAGAAACCACGCAGAACAAGGTAATTCTCTGATCCACTTTTTAAGACGTCTGGAATCCAAACGTCTGATTTTACACAGTTTCGTCGTTTTCGACCTGTTGAGGGCCCGTTCGGGTTCCGTTTTCCGCATTTCGAGTTGTGTTCTTTTCGGAATTAAATCCTCTACCCGTCTACAGTAGCTGTATACCGTTTTGAGACACTCCTTGTGTTTGATCCTTATGATAGGACCCCGTTCCGTTGCAGTCTCAGGGGTCGCGGAGGCACGCGGGATTCTCGATCACGCCCCCAGTACTCCCGTTGTACCTGGTAGAGTGGCTTTTAAGTATAATCTGTTAAATTATGGAACCATAAATAGAACCTAGGCCATTGCATGAATCCTAGGAATGAGAAATAGATTGAATGATAGATCCTAGGTGTTGCATGAATCCTAGGGCTGGAAAACTAGATTGTATGATTGATCCTGGGATATGGCATGAATCCTAGGACGGGAAAACTAGTGGAATATATGAATACTGCAGTCTTGGAAAAATGGAAAGGAACAAATAGCTGCCTGAAATTGAATTAACAGCTGCTTGTTGAATAAATAAACGTGGTTGAGAACATGGATTGTAAGAACGTGAAACTGGAAAGTGAAACCTGGATGTTTTGAGTTAAAAAGATGGAACCCTACGGGGAATTAGGAGTGGAACTCCTGGAAAGAGAAAGGAATGGAACTGAGATGTAGTTGTGTACTGTCTCTTGGGTACGTAGTACCAAGGGAAGTACCTGTACCTATTTAGTGAAGAGTGGGGCCAGCCACCCCAGGGACCCGGGGTTAGGAGAGCACCACGTGCTACTTCTACTTTTTGGAAAAGACTGCAATCAAGATCGTTCCCACGAGGAACATTCGAGATCAAGTGAAGGATCTGAGAAATAAATGAAATCGTGAGATAATTAAAAGACTTAAATAAAGTAACAGAACATAACAGCTACTGTACACTCTACTGTTTCTGTAGTTTTAGTTGCCACTCTACTCAGCGTTTTACTGACCTGTTACACTCGTTACCTTTCAGGACTAGGTGTTGAGCAGCCAGGGTCAGCGGCTGCAGAGGATGCTGGGCCAAGTAGGGTCCAGTAGAGTTACCACTATTCTCTTGTACCTCTTTTTGTTCCGTTATAGTGAGTGGTTCTTGTTTCCGCTGTACTTTTCTTTACCTGCAGTTCATATTATATTATGAATGTTGTTCTACTATTGTGGTGGTATATACTGTAGTAGTTTCTTTCCTTACTGCTGTATTTTCTTACTGTTAGTTATATTCATGCTGAATGTGGTTTATTTTACTGCTCTTTTGGTTACTTCCTCGTTGGACGACTAGGTCTTGGGATTAGTTGAGTCGGTCCAGTTCTCGTGTCTCGTAGGGACTCGGGAACCGGGTCGTTACACGTCCTTTTCGGAATAAAATCCTCTACCTGTCTATAGTAGTTATATACTGTTTCGAGAAACTCCTTCTGTTTGATCCTTGTGATAGGACCCCGTTCCGTTGCAGTCTCGGGGGTTGCGGAGGCACGCGGGATTCCCGACCACGCCCCCAGTACGCCTGTTGTAACCGGTAGAGTGGCTTTTAAGTTTCTTAGTATAATCTGTTAAATTATCGAACCATAAATAGAACCTAGGACATTGCATGAATCCTAGGAATGAGAAACTAGAATGAATGGTAGATCCTAGGGTGTTGCACGAATCCTAGGGCTGGAAAACTAGATTGTATGATAGATCGTAGGGTATGGTATGAATCCTAGGATGGGAAAACTAGTGGAATATACGAATACTACAGTCTTGGAAAAATGGAAAGGAACAAATAGCTGCCTATAAATTGATTTAACAACTGCCTGTTATGAATAAATAAATGTGATTGAGAACATGGATTGTAAGAACGTGAAACTGGAAAGTGGGACCTAGATGTTCTGCGTTAAAAGAGCTGGAACCCTACGGGGAAATTAGGAGTGGATCTCCTGGAAAGAGAAAGGAATGGATCTGAGAAAGAAAGACGTGGTAGTTGTAATTTTTCCCTACTTGGAGGGGTGAGATCAGGGTGACGTAAAAAATGCGCAAATGAAATATAAACAATCTCACAAAAATAAGCAATCACAAAATGTACAAAGGAATTTTTAGGTGAAAACCCAAACCGGGTAAAAACCACCACCTAACCCTCTCGAGTTAGGATTTTCCGATCAACCTAGTTGATCAAATCCACTAACCGAATCACTTTAAAACGAGGGTGATTCAACCTCAGTACAACCACGCTACAAGTACGAGGGTAGCGTTCCTCAACCCCTTCTGTCCACGAGAAGGATTTTGTCCCACGAAGGAGATGGGAATTCGCAAAGCGAATACCCAACCAAAATAACAAAGGTAAAATAAACAACAAACCTATAGAGCCAACAAAGTAATAAACCTAAGCTTCTATAGGATTTAGGAAACTCCCCTTTGCTAGGAGTGCGTCGATGATGACGCGGTGCGTGAGCCACGCGACGGCGCAACTTTGCTCTCGTGAACTACGGCGGGAGAGCGGGTGCGCAACAGCTTGACGCTCTCAAGAGAATGGTGCTTGAGCTTGGAGAGCAAGAGCTAGCTAGGACACAAGAGAGTGGAAAGTGTAATACAACTTGTTTCTTGTGTATCTTTGTCTCTCTAGGTGTATGAAGGCTCCCCTCTATTTATAGAGGCCTTAGGAAGGCTTTGGAAGGCTTGGAAAAGCTTCCATAGCCGTTGGGTGCAAAGCCCAAGTGAATCAGCCCGAAATCAGGAACAATCATTGTTCTGACAGGCTTATCAGACGTCTAATTCTAGCATCAGACGTCTGGAAGTTCACTATAAGACGTCTGATTAAAAGGTCAGACGTCTGATTTTGGGCGGGTCTCTCCCTGACTTGGATCAGATCTAAACAGGGTTTTTACGCAAGTCCATCAGACGACATACAGGACGTCTGGCACTAAGTCTGGACGTCTGGAAACCTACTTTTACTGTGGGAATTGATTTCCAAACGTTGCAACGGCTAGAAAATCTCTGAGAAGAGATTTTGGGTCAGCCGAGGCAAAACGGTTATTTATCAGACGTCTGGACAGTCCTATGGACGTCTGATAAGGCTCTAACGGTCATATCTGGAGTGTTTGCGAAGCCAGCCAACGGTCCACTAATTGGACGTCTGGCAAAGTCATCAGACGTCTTCTAAGACGTCTGGTCTAAGGTATGGACATCTGATTTCATCAGACAGAGCTAACTATGTCCAGCCTAACAGTTATCAGACGTCTGAAACAACAGTCAGACGTCTTAAAATACATTATCAGACGTCTGATTTGGGAATTAGACGTCTGGAAAGTCTGTTTGAACCCTATATTGGTTTTCTAAGTATTCTACAGAAAACCTAAGTATCCTAGGGTTGTGCCGGTGTTCCTAGGACTACTGTTAGGGTTCTTTGAGGCTCTTTAACATGAAATATCTAAGGAAATAAAGAGCAACAAAAGAAACGAAAAATACAACAAGTACAAAAGAAGGAAATCTATCCTATTCTTCATTTCCTTCCATCTTCAATCTTTCGCTCCACGCGAACCTCCTCTGTTTTCCGTCAAGCTCCTCCAATCCGTCCTGGATGCGAGCTCGAACTCCGTCTAAACACGTCCACATTTGCAATTGACCTGAAATCTAGGACTCAAATTGCAAATGTTAAATAACACGTGTTTTGTTATCATCAAAACAAATGATCGCGGTGCTCTAGCACTAACAGTAGTGTGCTGTCTCTTGGGTACGTGGTACCAAGGGAAGCACTTGTTACCTGTTTAGTGCAGAGCGGAGCCAGTCGCCCCAGGGACCCGGGGTTAGGTCTGGCCACTTTGTACCGACTTGCTGGCCCTCGTGTACGTAGTACCGAAGAGAGCTACTAGTGTAGGGAGAGCACTAGCTACCCCACGGGCCCCGGGGTTCTGCTAGCCTCCTACACCGACTTGTTAGGCCCACTGGGGCAAACCAGGGTAGTCAGGTGAGGGTGCGCGGACTGTGGAGGGGCAAGGCCCCTGTTTGGTTACTGTGGAGGGGTTGGACCCCTGTTACTGAGAGGGCTCTGCCCTGTACTGGTTCCGTGCTGTGCTTTGGGCGCACCTGTTAACGGAAACGACTGGCCGCGTGCCAGTGCGGGTTAGCTACCTGTGCGCTTATCGCACGTGCCGTAGTCACTGTTACGTCTGTCCGTGACCTTGGGGTGGTTGACTGAGAGTAGGATCACCACGGGGGACTCTCCCGGCCAGGAGAGCACCACGTGCTACTTCTACTTTTTGGAAAAGACTGCAATCAAGATCGTTCCCACGAGGAACATTCGAGATCAAGTGAAGGATCTGAGGAATAAATGAAATCGTGAGATAATTGAAAGACGTAAATAAAGAAAGTAACATAACATAACAGCTACTGTACACTCTACTGTTTCTTTAGTTTTAGTTGCCACTCTACTCAGCGTTTTGCTAACGTGTTACACTCGTTACTTTTCGGGACCAGGTGTTGAGCAGCCAGGGTCAGCGGCTGCAGAGGACGCTGGGCCGAGTAGGGTCCAGTAGAGTTACCACTGTTCTGTTGTACCTCTTTTTGTTCCACTGTAGTGAGTAGTTCTTATTACTGCTGTACTTTTCTTTACCTGTAATTCATATTATGTTATGAATGTTGTTCTACTGTTGTGGTGGTATATACTGTAGTGGTTTCTTTCCTTACTGCTGTATTTTCTTACTGTTAGTTATATTCATGCTGAATGTGGTTTATTTTACTGCTCTTTTGGTTACTTCCTCGTTGGACAACTAGGTCTTGGGATTAGTCGAGTCGATCCGGTTCTCGTGTCTCGTAGGGACTCGGGAATCGGGTCGTTATAGCCACGTCTCTGGACAAAGGCGACAACCAAGGAGATCCTCTGCTCCATCCAAATTCGCCCGCCGGGGATCCTTCTTATTCCCTCTGATTTCGTCCTCCGTCATGAGCCGTCGACGGAATCCCTTTGACCCCTTCGTCCAGGTAATAGTAGGTAGGAGTAGGAGTAGTTTAGGTAGTTACTTGGTTAGTTAGCTTAGCTTAATTGCAGATTCCAGACTTCATCTTCTTTGACTCCGGCAAGTTCCTTAAGCTTGCTAGAGATCTGATTTTGTCTTTTTAAGCCATTGTCCACCTTCTTCTATCACTCAACGATCATTTCTAATCCATTAAAGCATAAATTTTATCACTGTTTCGCCATATTCACCTTGACCTTCAACAGACACTGTCGCTGTCCACGGCGATAGTAACTAAGCTTAGATCCACCTCCATAGGGTCCTCCACCACCTATTCACAATCTAAGGATCCTAATTATCACTTCAATTTGTATAATTACCACCTATAACTTAAACGCCTAAATCTATTTAAGCTCCTGAGCTCGCTGTCAATGGCGGCTCAGGAGTAGTTGAAATCTTAAACTAATTATATATTTATGATCGCAAATTACTTTTGACTTGTCTTAACCACTCAATTGAGTGGGAAAACAAGTCCCAAGCTTCAACTAACTCAGATTCTTTAAAAATGGAATATACTGTTAAATCTTAAATTTAATGATCAAATGGAGAATTTAACGAGTTCCTGAGGTTTCTTGCAACCTCAGGATCCTTTTCAGATTGAAAATGGCACAGATTTACCTTTCTGTACACAATTTGTATTTTTCTGGGCTCACCGGAGCTCCGACGAGCCATTTTTTTAGTTTCAGCCATTAGAACTTGTTGAAAAGCTCCAGATTGACATGATATTGATTACTGAGTAGTTTGAGGTCTTTAATTTGGGATTTTTACATCTGGAGCTACACATTAGTCTTCATCTTCTCCAACTCTGGTAGAGTTGGGGAAGTCTGATAGAAGGATTAAAGATGCATTTGATAGATCTAGAAGCTTCAGTGCAATGCACTGAAGCTAATTTTACCCTCAAATTAGTGTAACAAACCCCTACTTACTCTAACAAACAGACCACATTTTTAGTTCAAGCGACGAGCTTGAAGCTTTAGATTCTTAGGTCCAAACATTCGTCTCAAGGGTTGAGCAAGTTCCTGGGGTTGAGAAGATGCCAATCCAGGTTTTAATTTCTTGAGAAGAGGCTTAGATCAAAAAGTCAAAACTTGAGGCCAATCTGTTGATTCGAGAAGACTGAATTATTTCTGAGATTCTGTTAAACGATTTTAGGGTGAATTAAATGAGCTCAGATGAGTGATTTGGTTGGAATTCAAACCTGCCAGTTTGGGTTGTTTTTACCCAAACTGTTGGCAGTGTCACTTGGATGAAATTTGAAGTTGAATTCTGCCCAGTTTAGTTAGTTTTACTCCTTAGAATGTGTTTAAATTGATTGGATATGATCTTAGCTGTCTGTTACATCTTTTTCAAGTTTAAAATCCGTTCTCTGAGGTTACAGTGAAGCTTTGAGCTTCCCTGTGCTTCCTGAAGCTTCAAGAGCTTCAAATCCACACAAGCAGATGTGCAATCCTTTAATTAACTAGAATTTAGTTGATTTAATTGTCTAATTAGGAGGTATTTGTAAATATATTTTTATTTTTAATAACTTTTGTTCTAATTAGTTGTGTCTTATTTTGTTTTGTTTTTGTTTTTTGTCTTCTTTTCAGGTTTACCTTTGCGGGTGATCTCAGGAGAAGGCGGGAATCTGTTGCTGTTTTTGTTTCTTCTTTTGTGAGTATTTCTAGTCTTTTGTTTTGTTGCATTAAAAATTAAAAAAATACAAAAATACATTCTATCTGACTAGCAGCAGCATACAATAGTCATTCACTCTTAGGAGTACATTTCCTGCTAGAATATTTCTCGGGAATCTGACTCGGGAAATTTTTACTGTTTTTCTCGCATCAGCAAGAAAACACGAGAAAATCCGCGTAGATCCCTGTCCTTTGAAATTTAAAAAGACCATATATTTTGCTTGAAAAGACTTAAAAAGCGGCCATTGTATTTTAGTTGATATATTTTTGTAAAAGATTAACTAAAAAGAGGAAGTTAAAAATTGTGACTAAATCTAATTGCAGAATGCATGCAGGTTTTATCGCTATTGTCTGTTGCGTGTTATCTCACATACAGCGCGATCACTAGAGTCACACGAGTCTAATTTTTTTATCTCTCTTCTTTGCACCTCTTAGGGCTTTGGTCGAAGATCAACAAGTCTGTCTCACTACTAGAGCCACGGGGAGCCAGTAGTGAGCGGTCTCGATCCTAGACCTTAGACCTTTAAGCCTTATGGTTACGCACCTGCGTAGACACAGCTTAGGACACATATTTTGATACTGTTACTCTATTTGTTTGCGTCAAATTACTTTTGCGTATCTTAGGAATTTCTTCTTTCCTTTGAAAGAAGAGCAAAACCCGCATCTTTGCGCTGTTTTGTGGGTTTTTGTGCTGCTGCTTTTATCGGTGGTGTGCGTGTGCACTTGCACATTATTTTCCAATTTATGGACGGGAGGCGATCCTTGCATCCGCCTCTTGCACCATCGTTGACAGGTGATCCCAGGCCGGTTGCAGATAAGCAACCAATGGTTTTCTCGTCTGATCCATCTACTTCTATGGATCATATGCAGAATCAAAATCCCGTGATCCCTTCCTCTTCTGGTCAGGGGGAGATGCCACCTTTTGATGTTCATTAACTACTATTGAAGTTAACAGCAAAAAATACCTTAAAACTCACATCAATACCCCTATCAATATTTTAAAGTTGCCTCAATAACAGTATTAATACTTGTTTCTTTGTAATTTTCTTCCTCTTTCTTTTTCCTCCTCTCCTCCCCTTCTTCCTCCTCAAGCTTGGCCATGGCCACCTTCCTTACTCCTCCCCAACCATCACCCCTCCTCTAACTAGATGGGCAATGCATCTATCCGCCCACATCCATAAGCAGATATACTAGGCTTAATAGATCGAATAATGATCTACCTAACCACCAAACCTTCATGTTGGCTATGTGAATCCATCTGGTGGATCTATCTGCCTGCGAATCAAGTTGTTCAATCGGATATTGATTTATCCATCCGTCAAACATTCATGTCGACAAGGTGAATCCATCTATCCGCCGAGCCTTTTAATTGAATGGTTAGTCTCCCTATCACTCTCCCTATCCGTCACACCTTTAAATCGGATGGTATAGCAATATAAGTGGTATAGCAATCGGATGGTAAGTCCGTCCTACCGATCAATCAAAACATGGCAAGCTCTGACAAGTCATTGTAGGATCCAATGATGGGCAGGCAAACCCACTGCAGCAGAAATCCATACCAATAGTCATCAGGTTTTACTGGATCTCCTCCACGATGCACATCAGTAATCGTTAAAGCGTGCCAGTAACCTTCAACCAAAGCACCGCTGATAGATTCAAGAAGACAAAAGAGAGACAGACCGGCTTTATATAGTTTCTCTGCAAGCGCACTGAGAAACCTCTGCAGGTTTGCTATTCTATATATATATATATATATATATATATATCATGTGATACAAAATATATCCACCATCAATAGAACAAAGTTAGTGAATTTTATGTTTGGCACAAACCTCCTCATCAAATATTGAAGAGATCAAGTTACAACTTCTCCACTTAATTCGCATTTAAACGGACCACCACTACTAGGACTCATCAATACCCAAGAGCCTGGCTTTGTCGGCTGGCTGGTCCTAAGGTTCCGGTGGATGGCTGCAGAGGAGGAGGTAGAGTGGGCAAGACGGACGGTCAAGGATGCCGGATTCTTGCTCTTGCTGCAACATTCGCTGCTCCCTAAGATGCACGATCTCAACCTCTTCTTTGTCATCGGCCTGAACCTCAACCTCGCTCGGCTTCCTCCTCAACATGACTAAAGTACCCCAAATGACAAAGAAAACACAGCCTCTGCTCTGCAAATCAGGCACTCGATATGTACAGGTTCGTTTTACGTAATAAATTTTGCATTCACACATCCTCAACAGAAAACAACTTAATTAACATATCCTTGATTTATACTTTACATTTATCATTACCGAAATAAGACCAAAGCTGGCAGAAAACCAGTCTCCAAACAGAACCAATTCATCAACCAACTTCCACGTATCATATGAAAAGAAATCCATGCTATGTCTTGCAAAGGAGAATTAGATTTCCCTCTGTTTACAACGCAAGGGTTTGATTTGGATTATTAACAACATTGAGGCAAAAAGATCATTATAGAGATTGTCTCTACGAAGACATTACATCTGCGTGGTGTTTCCAGGATCAAAGTGACACAGGATAAGCCATCAATCAGGATAGGCCACATGCTTTCAGTTTGGCACCCTAGCCATTATACCAAGAGGAATTGGAGATGTCCCATGGAATTGGTAATGGGTGCTTCCATACCAAAGTTAAAATGCCTTAAAAACAGAAGCAAACTCAATGTTATATATTTTCATTAAAGGGATAGAATCCGATATAACGCGGACGTGCAGCAGGAGATAGAATATCCTCACCTACAAAAGAGGAAATACCCAGAGCGCAAAACAAAAAAACAAGACTAAGGAAAAAAGAAAATGAAACACGCCACAAGATCGAAAATCCTACAAAGGAGGGCAACTCCACGCTCGTAGAAACAGCAAAACCGAATAAATCGACACTTGACATGCATTAGGAACCAAAGCCATGATAGCACGGGGACACACATAATCCCCAACAAACAAAACTACACTAAATAAGAAAAAGACCGTATAACCCCTGCAAACACAAACAACCGACAATGACAAACACCAATTCCGTTGTCGTCTGCACCTCGAACTCCACAATCCACCACAAGACCTCAGCCAAGTCAAAACAAGAACCACCTTGCACCGTGCCTCGATGTCAATGCCAACCAACAATCTTCGCCACGCCAAGCCATCGCCACTCACCACCCATCTTCCACAACCACACCTAACCGCAGTTGCCAGCTGACCAGAGCAAGAAGCCTAACACGAGAAACCAAGGGCTTCCCACGTAAGTTGCTAAATGATCACACGACCTTCCGGCTCTTTTTAAAATTCCCAGAGTTCCCAACCCCCTTCATAAATATCACCTCCTTCCATGCCTCTTCCTAAGCCTCTTCCTCTGGGAAAACCCATTGAAGAATAGATCCACAGAAATACACATCATTTTTCCCTCTAGATCTACACCGGGGTGCACATTCATAATCATAACTTCATTACACAATGGTGTCTTCACGAAGTCTAACACTAACCTTCAACCAAAGCACTGTTGATACAAAACAAAAGAGAGACCAGCTCTATAGTTTCTCTGCAAGAGCCCTGGCACTGAAAAACCTGTGCTGTCATGTATATATATATATACAACAGTTGATACAAGGTATCTCGACTACATATCGGTAGAACAAAGTTGGCGCATTTCATGTTTAGCACAAACCCTCCACGTCAAATACTATTCAATTCTCATGAAGACGGACCATCCCTACTAGGACTCATCAATACCCAAGAGCCTGGCTTTGTCGGCTGGATCTAGCTGCGTAGTCCTGAGGTTCCGGTGGATGGCCGCAGAGGAGGTAGGGGGGAAAAGAGGGCTAAGGATGCCGGATTCTTGCTCTTGCTGCAACAACTGCTGCTCCCTAAGTTGCGCAATCTCTTCTCTGTCATCGGTCTTAACCTCAATCTTGCTCGGCTTCCTCCGCAACATGATAAGGTGCCCCAAATGACAGAAAAGCCAGCCTCTGCAATGGCAAGCACCCATTACCTATATGTTCATTCTATGTAATAACCTTGGAATCGATACATCCACTGCAGTAGTAAGAGGACATAATTACCATAATCATGTTTTGTACTATAGTCTATACACATCATTTACCAACACAAGACCCAAATGAGCATAAAATAGGCTTCCAATTCGTAACCAATTCATTAACCAACTAGCACATATGAGGTGAAAAGAAATACATGTTATGTGTAGTAGAAGAAAATTAGATTTCCCTCTGTTTTGAATGCAAGGGTTTGATTTGTATTATAAACAGTACAAGGTAAAAACAAAATTAAAGGCATTGTCTTTACAAAGCTATGAAATGCGTGTGGTGTTACCAGGATCAAAGTGACAGAGAATATGCCATTGATCAAGATAGGCCACATATTTTCAGTTTGGCACACTAGCCATCATACCAGGAGGAATTGGATGCCCACACTAAAGTGAAAAACACCAAGGCACAAATCAGTTGCAATCTTTATAACAGGAAATGGTTCCTTATGCACTAATTAATTCGCTGTGAATTGATTTTTAAGTTTTGGGTGAAATATCTTGTTAGAACAAAATCTCAGACATCCAAGGAAGGAATGGTGCAGCATTAGCTCTCCAGCCTGGCGAAGGCGAAAGCTCTTAGGCGGCCCTGCGAATGTTGAGAAACAAGCCTTGGGTTTGTCATCATCGACTATTCCATCCAACATCAACAAAAATTACTCAGAGAGGAAAGCATAGGTCAGAATTTACCGGCTAAATAAATAAAAATATATCGTCGATGATTGTTCCAAAACTTATGAAAAACGAGGGGGTTCATGTAAATCAAAATGATCATTACCATTGTGAGAAAAAAATATCAATACAAACAGGATGATCAGTCTTTTGTTATCATCGGAGAAAACCAACTAGAAGATAAGAATATCATAGAGAAGCATTATTTAAAAAAGCCAAGGACAAAGGAAAAAAAGGGCAAAATAAGAACAACCCACCAAAGATCACCAAAGAAAAATAAACTTCAGAACAATGTAAAGAAAGGATTATGAGGAAATTGCGCTCAGACAGCCAAGGGATTTGTCTTCAATTGCAAGATCAGAAACTCTAGTCCAATTAAGTTAGCGTCCTCACAGCACAACATTACAAAACGAAGCAAAGAGATCAAAGATGAGAAAAACCTGATAAACAGTCGGCGAAGGCTCTATGATGGAACAAGGCAGCCGAATGCATTATTTATGGGAGGGAATGGGGGAATGAGTGGTTCCCAGGGGAGCTAGGGTGTACTATAATCATGTTTTGTACTATAGTCTATACACATCATTTACCAACATATGACCAAAGTGAGCATAAAATCGTCTTCCAATACGCAACCAATTCATTAACCAACTAGCACATGAGGTGAAAAGAAATCCATGCTATGTCTAGTAGAAGAAAATTAGATTTCCCTCTGTTTTGAATGCAAGGGTTTGATTTAGATTATAAACAGAAGGCAAAAAGAAAATTAAAGGCATTGTCTTTATAAAGCCATGAAATGTGTGTGGTGTTTCCAGGATCAAAGTAACAAAGGATAGGCCATCGATCAGGATAAGCCACATATTTTCAGTTTGGCACACAAGCCATCATACAAAGAGGAATTGGATGCCCACACTGAAGTGAAAAACACTACAAAACAGATGCAATCTCATTGTTTAAACTAGAAACGAAGGCACAAATCAGTTGCAATTTTTATAAGAAGAAATAGTGCCTTATGCGCTAATTAATTCGCTGTGAATTGATTTTTAAGTTTTAGGTGAAATATCATGTTAGAACAAAATCGCAGACATCCAAGGAAGGAATGGTGCAGCGTTAGCTCTCCAGCCCGGCGGAGGCGAAAGCTCTTAGGCCAGAGAAGGTAAGAACATCATAGAGAAGCATTGCTTAAAAACACCAAGGACTGAGGAAAAAAACGGCACAAGAACAATGTAAACAAAGGATCATGTGGAAATTGTGCTCAAACAAGGGGATCTGTCTTCAATTGCAAGATCAGAAACTCTAATCCAAATGAGTGAGTGACCTCCCAGCACAACATTAGAAAACGATGCAAATAGATCAAAGAAGGATGAGAAAATACCTGATGAGGCGGCGGCGAAGGCTCTGCGATGGAATGGGGCGGCCGCCTGCGTTCTTTATAGAAGGGAAGAGGGGAGAGCGGGGTGTGCAGGGGAGTTACGGTTAGGGTTTACGGGTTTTTGTCTATTCGGATTCCATTATGCGTAGACGGATCTGTTTTCAATTTCTACTATTTTCACCTGCAGGGGGCCGGTGCCGGGGCCGTGCATTTCGTAGGTAAGGTGAAGAGATTTTTTTTTAGTTGAAATTAGTATTGTATTTATTTGTTTAATCTATCAATCATAAGATAATATGAAATGATCATCGCAAGGATTTTAACTTCTTTGGGATAGTCGCTATAATTTTCGTATGCTAAAGCTTGATGAAGGAAACATGCAGCATTAGCTCTCAAACCCGATGAAGGCGAGAGCTCTTAGGAGGCCCTGCGAATGTTGAGAACAAGCCTTAGGTTTGTCATCATCGATTATTCCATCCCACATCAACAAAAATTACACAGAGAGGAAAGCATAGGCCAGAATTTACCGGCTAAATAAATACAAATATATCGTCGATGATTGTTCCAAAACCTATCAAAAATTCAAGGAACCAAATAGTTTACAGATATAATCTAGGGGGTTTCTGTAAATCAAAATGATCATTACCATTGTGAGGAAAAAATATCTAGATAAACAAGATGAACGGTCTTTAGTTATCATCGGAGAAAACCAACTAGAAGGTAAGAACATCATAGAGAAGCGTTACTTTAAAACACCAAGGACTGAGGAAAAGAAGGGCAAAAGAACAATGTAAACAAAGGATAATGTGGAAATTGTGCTCAAACAAGGGATCTGTCTTCAACTGCATGACCAGAAGCTCTAATCCAAATGAGTTAGGACCCTCCCAGCACAACATTAGAAAACGAAGCAAAGAGATCAAAGAAGGATGAGAAAAAACCTGATGCGCCGGTGGCGAAGGCACTGCAACGGAACGGGGCGGATGCCTGCGTTATTTATAGAAGGGAAGAGGGGAGAGCGGGGTGTGCAGGGAAGCTAGGGTCAGGGTTTACGGGGTTTTCTCCATTCGGATTTTATTTTCTATAAACATATCTATTTTCAATTTTTTCTTTTTTCTTTTTTTTTCCTAGGGTTAGGGTCTACGGGGTTTACGGGGTTTTCTCCATTCGGATTCGGCCACGGAACGCTATGGGCGGGATTATCTCGAAAGCCAGGGTTCAGGGGGTTGTGATCAAAGACTCGTCATGATCTCTAATTTCCCCTAATTAACTAGTCTTCCTAGCTAATTAGCTAAGGATACGAATATATAAGGGTTAATTATAAAATAAGGGATACGTAGTAAAGGACCTTAAAATAAGTTAAAAATGATACTTTATCATTCAATTAATATTATTAGTAATCTAATTAATAATTGGACTCGAAATTTTATTAGCCATTCCCTTAATTAATAAGTTAGGTAACTTAAACATAATGTATACATAAGTATATAATAACTTAAGTAACTTTACTTAATTTAATAAATTAACTTAAGAAGGTCAAAAACGTAAATTCAAGGTGAAAATATAATAATTACCTTATTTATAATCATATATAAAAAGTTGAAAAAAATCTAAGTTAAAATAAACCATCAAAACCTGGGTTTACATTTAGGTCCTTACCATTCATTGCAATCAGGTCCTTAATTTTCATATAGGTCCTTAGGTTTCATCTCACCTAGGTCCCTATCTTCTTTTTCTTCTTCTTCTTCTTCAGCCGGTTGAACGGCTGACGACGGAGGGTGACTCCATCGCTCGATCACCGCCCTGCCGACATCATTCTTCCTTCTCCAAGCTCTTGGAGCTCGCGCTCACCATCCCATCTTCATCCATCGGTCTGGATTACTCTGAAATCCTAATTTTTGGTGGGAGTTAACCTCACCGTCGTAGGAGACGATGCCGGAGGTTAACCTCCCCAAGCTTCTTCTTTGTCCAGACTTCTCCACCTTCTTCGTCACCATTCACTATAAATACCCCCTCACTCCCTCGA
The DNA here is from genome assembly GCA_037157565.1 of Thalassia testudinum. NCBI lineage: Eukaryota > Viridiplantae > Streptophyta > Magnoliopsida > Alismatales > Hydrocharitaceae > Thalassia > Thalassia testudinum. Next base: position 25,798,041 of record JAZHRO010000054.1, on the reverse strand, counting down.
TTTCTCTTAAGTTGGCTCCCTTCCCTCTTCTAACACTGAGCCGACCCAATAGGCTATTCGTCTGCAACTCCGGCGATCTTCCACACCATTCTCCGACTTCTTCCCTCCATCCTGATTAGCTGAGGAGCTTCGCCGAGGTCAGCCACGTCTCTAAAAAAAGGCGACGACCAAGGAGATCCTCTGCTCCATCCGAATTCGCCCGCCGGGGATTCTTCTTATTCCCTCTGATTTCGTCCTCCGTCATGAGCCGTCGACGGAATCCCTTTGACCCCTTCGTCCAGGTAATAGTAGGTAGGAGTAGGAGTAGTTTAGGTAGTACTTAGTTAGCTAGCTTAGCTTGATTGCAGATTCCAGACTTCATCTTCTTCGACTCCGGCAAGTTCCTTGAGCTTGCTGGAGACCTGATTTTGTCTTTTTAAGCCATTGTCCACCTTCTTCTATCACGCACAATCATTTCTAATCCATTAAAACATAAATTTTATCACTGTTTCGCCTAATTCACCTTCACCTTCAACAGAGACTGTCGCTGTCCATGGCGACAGTAACTGAGCTTAGATCCACCTCCATAGGGTCCTCCACCACCTATTCACAATCTAAGGATCCTAATTAACTGAAACGCCTAAATCTATTTAAGCTCCTGAGCTCGCTGTCAATGGCGGCTCAGGAGTAGTTGAAATCTTAAATTAATTATATATTTATGATGGCAAATTAATTTTGATTGGTCTTAACCACTCAATTGAGTGGGAAAACAAGTCCCAAGCTTCAACTAACTCAGATTCTTTAGAAATGGAATTCACTGTTAAATCTTAAATTTAATGATCAAATGGAGAATTTAACGAGTTCCTGAGGTTTCTTGCAACCTCAGGATCCTTTTCAGATTGAAAATGGCACAGATTTACCTTTCTGTACACAATTTATATTTTTCCGGGCTCACCGGAGCTCCGACGAGCCATTTTTTGAGTTTCAGCGTTTAGAACTTGTTGAAAAGCTCCAGATTGACATGATATTGATTACTGAGTAGTTCGAGGTCTTTAATTTGGGATTTTAACATCTGGAGCTACACATTAGTCTTCATCTTCTCCAACTCCGACAGAGTTGGGGAAGTCTGACAGAAGGATTAAAGATGCATTTGATAGATCTAGAAGCTTCGGTGCAATGCAGTGAAGCTAATTTTACCCTCAAATTAGTGTAACAAACCCCTGATTACTCTGACGAACAGACCACATTTTTAGTTCAGGCGACGAGCCTGAAGCTTTAGATTCTTAGGTCCAAGCATTCGTCTCAGGGGTTGAGCAAGTTCCTGGGGTTGATAAGATGCTAATCCAGGTTTTAATTTCTTGAGAAGAGGCTTAGATCAGAAAGTCAAAACTTGAGGCCTTATAGTCAAACTCGAGTTTGATACTTTGATTTTGAGCTGAATCTGTTGATTCGAGAAGACTGAATTATTTCTGAGATTCTGTTAAACGATTTTAGGGTGAATTAAATGAGCTCAGATGAGTGATTTGGTTGGAATTCAAACCTGCCAGTTTGGGTTGTTTTTGAACCCAAACTGTTGGCAGTGTCACTTGGATGAAATTTGAAGTTGAATTCTGCCCAGTTTAGCTAGTTTTACTCCTTAGAATGTGTTTAAATTGATTGGATATGTTCTTAGCTGTCTATTACATCTTTTTCAAGTTTAAAATCCGTTCCGTGAGCTTACAGTGAAGCTTTGAGCTTCCCTGTGCTTCCTGAAGCTTCAAGAGCTTCAAATCCACACAAGCATATGCGGAATCCCTTGCAGAACATATTCTGACACTTAGCTAAGTTGGAAAAGCTATCCTGTAAATTCTGTAACATTAATTTCACTTTCCAGGCATATTAAACCCGTAGAAACCCCCTGTATTCTCTCTTCAAATCGAAGAGGAAAACATCCCCTTAACCTAAAATTGATTGTACAATATTGTAGAGCTAGCTTAGAGCTCTCCATCAAGCCTTGTTTCGTTTGATTTGGAGCTGTGAGTAGGGAGAAACCTTCACTTGAAGTCGGGTCTGGAGGGGGAGAAGAAAGTCCGACATCGGAAGATTCGGAGAGTCCGCCATAGTATAAAAGATATTTGTTGCACAGGCCGATTAGTCGTTAGCGCTCGGCGTGAAAACAGAACATCTGATCATCTAGTGAATGCGTGCGTGGCAGGGTGCGTCGGCGCCCGATTGGGCGTGTGTTTGCGCGCTCGATTTGAGGGGTAAGGGGGACCGTATTTGGCTCGAGGGGGGCTTCGAAGGTATGTATCTCCCATTTCCACAAGCTCTCACGGAAGAGAAGACATCGGGCGAGGATCGAGTAGGGTTTGGTCCCCACCCTCAACGTGAGGGTGCTGTGTATCCTCGAAAGGACCTCGCCGCAATTCTGTACCCAACTTATTTCTTCGAGAAGCAAATTAATCCAGTTCAGTGGAGAAGAAGGAAGAGAGCATGAAGGAGCTGTGGAGGCCAAGGACGCAGATACTGGAGATGCCAAGAGAAGAAGAAAGGAAGATCGACAGAAAGAGAGAGGAAAGGTTGGAGGAACGAGGAATACAATTGATTTCTCTTGTTATATTTTAATTTCTTTTTGCTCTTGATTGTTGTATCAAGGCTGAGAGGGGGAGGGTCGGATTTGGCTCGAGGGGGGGCAAAAATACGAAGTTCCCCTCAAAAGGAACGAACATTAGGCGAGGACCGAGTAGGGTTTGGTCCCACCCTTAACATGAGGGTGCTGTGTATCCTCGAAAGGACCTCCCCGCAAATCTCTCGTTGAGAAGCAAATTAACCCAGTTCAGTGGAGAAGAAAGAAGAGAAGCAAATTAGCCCAGTTCAAATGTGCGTCGTGTTTACAGGATCAGAGTGACACAACATGAGACATCAATCAGCATATGCCACATACTTTGAGTTTGGCACGCTAAACATTGTACGAAGAGGAATTGGTAATGGGCGCTTCAATACTAGAGTAAAAATGAACAAAAAAACAGATGCAATCTCATTGTTTAAACAAGTGGTGCTTTATGCAGTAATTAATTCTATGTGAATTGATTTTTAAGTTTTGGGTGAAATATCTTGTTAGAACAAAATCTCAAAAATCTAAGGAAGGAAACGTGCAGCATTAGCTCTCAAGCCTGGCGAAGGCGTGACCTCTTAGGCGGCCCTGCAAATGTTGAGAAACAAGCCTTGGGTTTGTCATCGTTGACTACTCCATGCAACATCAAATAAAGAAAGAGAGAGGAAAGCATAGGCCAAAATTTACCGGTTAAATAAATAAATAATATATCATCTAGGATTGTTCCAAAACTTATCAAAAATTAAAGATATAATTTAGAGAGCGGTATAAAACAAAATGATCATTACCATCGTGAGAAAAAACTAACAACTCTTTAGTTATCTTCGAAGAAAAACGACTAGAAGATAAGAACTTCGTAGAGAAGCATTACTTGAAAAAACCAAGGAGGAAAAGGAAAAAGGGCAAAAGAAGAACAACCCACCAAAGATCACCAAAGAAAAACAAACTTCAGAACAATGTAAAGAAAGGATTATGTGAAAATTTTGTGCTCAGACAGCCAAGGGATTTGTCCTCAACTACAAGATCAGAAACCCTAGTCCAATTAAGTTAGCATCCTCACAGTATAGCATTACAAAACGAAGCAAAGAGATCAAAGAAGGATGAGGAAAAACCTGACGTGCAGGCGGTAAAGCGGCTACGATGGAACGGGGATGATGCATGGGTTATTCATTGAAGCGAACAGGGGAGAGTGGGGTGTGCAGGGGAGCGGGTTAGGGTTTATTGGGTTTTTGCTAATTGGATTCTAACTTGTGTAAACGGAACTATTTTCAAACTTTTCTTTTCCTTCACTTTAGTGAGATTTATGTACAAAATATGTGAGATTTGTTACCTCTACCAATGAAATTAAAAATTACGTTATTTTTTTGAAAAGAAGATGTTTTTTCATTGCAACCTTATAACATACATAGAGTTGTTGACTAAATCTAAAGACCATAAAGGTTTGAATGAATCCAGCCAAGTTGTGGGCCTTGGAAACATCAATCCTAGGGACTTTAAACAAAGAAAAAATTTGGAACAGCCAGGAGGGATTGACAAGAAATAATTGCATGCAATGACCTCCAAGGAGGTTGTAACTATTTCAGTATTTAACTCACAAGTCCAACGGCATCGCTCAGGATGCAACCTATGTTGACAGCCAAGTTCAAGGCAAGCAGTAAACCTTGATAAATAGCAAGAACTTCAACTTCATTTGAGTTACAAGTAGTGACAATTTCAACTTTACAAGCAAGAATTTCCTTGTCATTCACCATAACTGAGGCCGAATAGGATCGATGTTTATAAACTGTAGCATCAACAACAATTTGAAATCCCATAGAAGAAAAGAAGTTGTTAATCTAATCAGATTAGAACATGGCAACCGATCCTAAAAAGGGAATAGCAACTGCGAATCCATATAGCGTACGCACATAGCACATGCCTTCGAGCAGATTCAATAAGATTAATTGGTATAGCCATAAAACGTGGATGACATAATATGGCAACAAGTTTTCCATTTCAAGCATAGGAAATTTTCCAGAAATCCACAAGCATTTCTCGAAGCATGTTCCCTGTAAATTATGTACTGTAACGCTGAAATAGAACCAAACAGCAAGAGCAACCCGATAGGAAAAAAAGATATGATCCAAGTCCTTTAAAAGACCACCACAAAGATTACTTAATGGTTCAATAGCAAGAATTCTTCAAGCTAGAAGGGCGCACGTTGGTATAACATCAGTGCAGGCCTTCCAAAGAAAACATCTTGTGTGAGGGGCCAGAAACTTTAAGGACCAAATCCCTTTTGCAATCAAATACAATGACTTGAGAGTGAATTTTATCCCTTCAAGGAGCAAATAAGCAAGAATTGATAGGCTGATCTATTAAACATTATCAACTATTTGTCCTCTGATTAGGGGCAATGAGTCTTAATAAAATAATTTTAATTCTTCTAGCCACAAGCTCACATTATTTAAACAAAAAAACTAAAATCGTAGCCAGCCAAAGTCAAGAAGCATCTGTTTTCTGGTTGAGTTCAAATTGGTATTGTATTCTTTTATTGAATCAATTAATCACAAGATTGTTGTTATAGCAATAAACAAGTAAAGATGGTCATGGAAGGTGAACCACTGGTGGATACAATAGTGTTTCATTTGAAACTCGTATTAGTCATTTAATGAGGTGTTAGAATTTTTTTTTGACAACTTTGACATCCATGTCTTTAAAAACATATTTAATCATATCAATGTCCCTGTATACTTTATTATTACATACACATTCGTTTGTACTCTAAGGTTAAGGCTTATTAGATTCAAAAGAATATTTCTTCAGGTATCCCAAATATTCATTAACAACTATTGAAGTTAACAACAAAAAAAACTTTAAAACTCACATCAATACCCCTATCTATATTTTAAAGGCACAAATCAGTTGCAATCTTTATAACAAGAAATGGTTCCTTATGCACTAATTAATTCGCTGGGAATTTATTTTTAAGTTTTGGGTGAAATATCTTGTTAGAACAAAATCTCAGACATCCAAGGAAGGAATGGTGCAGCATTAGCTCTCAAGCTCGGCGAAGGCGAAAGCTCTTAGGCGACCCTACGAATGTTGAGAAACAAGCCTTGGGTTTGTCATCATTGACTATTCCATTCAACATCAACAAAAATTACACAGAGAGGAAGGCATAGGCCAGAATTTACCGATTAAATAAATAAATATATATCGTCGATGATTGTTCCAAAACTTATGAAAAACTAGGGGGTTTCTGTAAATCAAAATGATCATTACCATTGTGAGAAAAAAATATCAATATAAACAGGATGAACAGTCTTTTGTTATCATCGGAGAAAACCAACTAGAAGATAACAATATCATAGAGAAGCATTACTTAAAAAAGCCAAGGACAAGGAAAAAAAGGGCAAAATAAGAACAACCCACGAAATATCACCAAAGAAAAATAAACTTCAGAACAATGTAAAGAAAGGATTACGTGGAAATTGTGCTCAGACAGCCGAGAGATTTGTGTTCAATTGCAAAATCAGAAACTCTAGTCCAATTAAGTTAGCGTCCTCACAGCACAACATTACAAAACGCAGCAAAGAGATCAAAGATGAGAAAAAAATGATGCACAGTCGGCGAAAGCTCTATGATGGAACGAGACAGCCGAGTGCCTTATTTATAGAAGGGAATAGGGGAATGAGTGGTGCCCAGGGGAGCTAGGGTGTACTATAATCATGTTTTGTACTATAGTCTATACACATCATTTACCAACATATCACCAAAGTGAGCATAAAATTGGCTTCCAATACGCAACCAATTCATTAACCAACTAGCACATGAGGTGAAACGAAATCCATGCTATGTCTAGTAGAAGAAAATTAGATTTCCCTCTGTTTTGAATGCAAGGGTTTGATTTGGATTATAAACAGAAGGAAAAAAGAAAATTAAAGGCATTATCGTTATAAAGCCATGAAATGTGTGTGGTGTTTCCAGGATCAAAGTAACAAAGGATATGCCATCGATCAAGATAAGCCACATATTTTCAGTTTGGCACACAAGCCATCATACAAAGAGGAATTGGATGCCCACACTGAAGTGAAAAACACTACAAAATAGATGCAATCTCATTGTTTAAACTAGAAACGAAGGCACCAATCAGTTGCAAGTTTTATAACAAGAAATGGTGCCTTATGCACTAATTAATTTGCAGTGAATTGATTTTTAAGTTTTAGGTGAAATATCTTGTTAGAACAAAATCTCAGACATCCAAGGAAGGAATGGTGCAGCATTAGCTCTCAAGCCCGGCGACGGTGAAAGCTCTTAGGTGGCCTTGCGAATGTTGAGAAACAAGCCTTGGGTTTGTCATCATCGACTATTCCATCCAACATCAACAAAAATTACACAGAGAGGAAAGCATAGACCAGAATTTACCGGCTAAATAAATACAAATATATCGTCGATGATTGTTCCAAAACTTATCAAAAATTCAAGGAACCAAATAGTTTACAGATATAATCTAGGGGGTTTCTGTAAATCAAAGTGATCATTACCATTGTGAGAAAAAACTATCTATATAAACAGGTTGAACGGTCTTTAGTTATCATCGGAGAAAACCAACTAGAAGGTAAGAATATCATAGAGAAGCATTACTTAAAAACACCAAGGACTGAGGAAAAAAATGGCAAAAGAACAATGTAAACAAAGGATCATGTGGAAATTGTGCTCAAACAAGGGGATCCATCTTCAACTGCAAGATCAGAAACTCTAATCCAAATGAGTGAGGGACCTCCCAGCACAACATTAGAAAACGAAGCAGAGAGATCAAAGAAGGATGAGAAAAAACCTGAAACGTCGGCGGCGAAGGCTCTGCGATGGAATGGGGCGGACGCCTGCGTTATTTATAGAAGGGAAGAGGGGAGAGCGGGGTGTGCAGGGGAGTTAGGGTTAGGGTTTACAGGGTTTTCTCTATTCGGATTCTATTCTGTATAAACGGATCTATTTTCAATTTCTACTTTTTTTCCTGCAGGTGGCTAGGGCCGTGTGTTTCGTAGGTAAGGTGAAGTGATTTTTTCTTAGTTCAAATTAGTATTGTATTTATTTGTTTAATCTATCAATCATGAGATAATAGATATGATAATATGAAACAACCTTAAGAATCATTGCAAGGATTTTGACTTCTTTGGAATAGTCGCTACAATTTTCGTGTACTAAAGAGAACACTTGAGGGACGTTTTAGGGGTTGACTACAATTTCTGCGTGTTAATTATAATGTGTAGTGACCTCGGGAAGGTTTTCCTAAGTTTTAGGGATTTTCTCATAAATTCTACACACTTGGGGACCCACGTAGGGACCCATACGAATTTTTTCCACTCGTGTACACTTATTCCACCCCTATGTTCCTTAAGTTAGGGATCCCTTTGGAAATCATGAAACTATGGGGCTTTAATCATATTTTACCTGGCCCCACATAATCAATCTAAACCCTAAACCCCAACACTACAAATACCTTTCCCACCTCGAACACCACACCCCACCTCGAAAGCCACGCCACCCCATCAGCGCCACCACCACCTTCCCTTCTCTCCACTGCCGAGAGCGAGAGATACACAGAGAGAGAGGGGAATGAGTGAAAGGGGGAGGAGGGCGCTATTGTGTACTCTCCTAACACAACGCACCCAAGTTCGAGCATGGGCTCACATAACTCACGAGGTAGCCCAAGTGCATGAGTCAAGGCTAGTGAAGGGCATGAGGAGGGGTGCTAGTCGAGGCGAGCGCGAGCTCGCAGCACTCATGAGGCAGTGCAGGAGCATGGGAGGGGTGCATTCCCAACCTGCGATCGCGTGCACACGATCAGTGGGAGGAGTGGGGTGCAAATCCGGGCATGCCACGTGGCAACCCCACGCGGTAATTAATTCTATGTGAATTGATTTTTAAGGTTTGGGTGAAATATCTTATTAGAACAAAATCTCAGAAATCCAAGGAAGGAAATGTGAAGCATTAGCTCTCAAGCCTGATGAAGGCGAGAGCTCTTAGGCAGCCCTGCGAATGTTGAGAAACAAGCCTTAGGTTTGTTATCATCGATTATTCCATCCAACATCAACAAAAATTACACAGAGAAGAAAGCATAGGCCAGAATTTTTTGGCTAAATAAATACAAATATATCGTCGATGATTGTTCCAAAACTTATCAAAAATTCAAGGAACGAAATAGTTTACAGATATAATCTAGGGGTTTCTGTAAATCAAAATGATCATTACCATTGTGAGAAAAAAATATCTATAAAAACAGGATGAACGGTCTTTAGTGATTATCGGAGAAAACCAACTAGAAGGTAAGAATATCATAGAGAAGCATTACTTAAAAAAGACAAGGACGAAGGAAAAAATGGGCAAAATAACAATGTAAAGAAAGGATTATGTGGAAATTGTGCTCAAACAAGGGATCTATCTTCAACTACAAGATCAGAAACTCTAATCCAAATGAGTTAGGACCCTCCCAGCATAACATTAGAAAACGAAGTAAAGAGATCGAAGAAGGATGAGGAAAAACCTGATGCGTTGGCGGTGAAGGCACTGCGGTGGAATGGGGCGGATGCCTGCGTTATTTATAGAAGGGAAGAAGGGAGAGCGGGGTGTGCAGGGAAGCTAGGGTTTGGGTTTACGGGTTTTCTCCATTCGGATTTTATTTTCTATAAACAAATCTATTTTCAATTTTTTCTTTTTTCTTTTTTTCCTGCAGGGGAATAGGGCCGTGTTTTCCATAGGTTTGTCACATCTAGGAACCAAATTAGTGAATTACGTAATCCAAACACAATAACTAAAGTTACACTCGGGCAAGGTGAAGAGATTTTTCTTAGTTTAAATTAGTATTGTATTTATTTGTTGAATTCTTCAATCATGAGATAGTAGATATATATGATAACATGAAATGATCCCAAGGATCATTGCAAGAATTTTGAATTCTTCAAGATGGTCCCTGCAATTTTCGTGTGCTGAAGTGAACACCCAAGAGATGTTCTAAGGGGTTGATTGAAATTTCTTCTTTTTTTTTTTGAGTCCAAAGAGAACTTTTCTGAAAAAGAGGATTGGTAATATAACCAAATTAGGGTTTCAATATTAGGGTTTTTGGAGTGCTAGGCACACAGACCTGGTTAAAAGGAAATAAACCCTCTCGCATCAGTGTGCTACCCAAGCCCTTGATTGAAGAGATCTAAACAAGACAAACCCTAAAAATTGAGCTCTAAAATCACTTGAATCTTAAAATCTTGAACCTAATAAACGGGGAGTCAAATCAGGGTGGTCTCTAGGTCCCAAGCCTAGAATCATTCTGCCATCTTTAGGAAAAGTCGGGTGAAGTTGACCCCTTGGGTCAACCAACCTCCAAATTATGTCACAACATCAAAACATCTAAAGTTCAAGTGAAAACCCTAAAGCACCTTTGAAATAAAAATGGTAGACTTAAGAGGTCAAGGTCCCCATTCTGGTCTAGCTGGAATCTCAGTGACAAGAGGGGTCGGATGGGGGAAACCATGTAACCCGTGGGGATGCTCTACCGTGTAGGGGTCTTTGCAGGACTCTCCCTCTCTGGCTGCCCAAGTAATTCTCAGGTGGACGACCTTCTGATCCGGGGGTATCATCAGCCTCGAACCTCCATTTTTGCACCTAGTTGGACCAACTAGGCTCTTAATCAAGGTGCTTGTTTTACAAAATTTCGCTGAGTTGACCACTCCTCCACCCCATGTTCCTCTCGGCTGAAAGCATTGAATTTAGCGCTTAACGGGAGGCAACCTGTCATTCCAAAAATAGAGACCCGTCTGATTATCCGTCTGTACTCCACATCCATTGCACCTTGAGTTCAACCTTAGACAGTTGATCCCACCTCTGGTACACGTACCAAAGCTTGAAATCATCCGCATCAGTCACTTCCCAACCCATTCACCCACCCGATGTATCCTGTTCTAAGTCCCTGGCCTCAACACTATTTCACACCCTCCATTTACAATGAGGATATTGCAAAATTTAGTCATGGAGGGGTGGTAAAATGCATACATACAAAGTCAAGAAAAGTCAGAAGGATTCTCACAAAAAAATTCACATATGTCAAAAACACAAAAAAATTGAAAAATTATGAGAAAGAGCAAAAAAATGGAGGAGGGAGGAAATTTTGTGAGCCACATTATCATGAGGAGGAGGAAAAGAGCAAAATGACAAAAGGAGCACAAAATGAAAGAGAAAAAGAAATAGTCATTAGTAAGAGATTAAAGAATTAACTGAAGTTCTAGACCACATCAAGAAAAGAGAAAAATGAAAGAAAAGTGCTAAGGAGACACAAAAAGAGATTAGCAGGAACGCTGATCTTAGGCCTTCTGGGCTAGACTCCTAGGCTTAAAAATTCACGTACCCGCTAAGATCTGGATAATCCTCAAGAGGTTGGGGAAAATGTGAAGCTTAAGTATTAGGTCTAAGGCTTAGGGAGTATTCGACCTCGTTAACTGACCTTTGGTTTGCGGGATTTGGTAACCTAAGAACCCCAATCCACACACAGTCTGGTTCAGTACGCATAACTATCAAAATCACACAAAAGCATTTTAATCCTCTAAAAAAGTTGCCTAGATTAGGAGCGGCTGATCAACACAAGTTGATTTGGACGAGCTTCCGGCGTGGAGAGGTGGGAAATTCCCCTCGAAGATGCGTAACAACATATCGTCTCCTCGGTGCTTGTCTCTTAGGATATTTAAAAATCCTACCAAGGGCATGAAAGCACTTTGCTGGCTCAGATACCATGGGCGGCATTATCACGAAATTTAGATTGCCAAGGTCTGGATTCAACCACGGAATGCCATGGGCGGGATTATCTCGAAATCTCAAAAGCCAAGGTTCTGGGGGTTGTGATGAGAGACTCATCATGATCTCTAATTACCTCTAATTAACTAGTCTTCCTAGTTAATTAGCTAAGGATATGAATATATAAGGGTTAATTATAAAATAAGGGAAATATAGTAAAGGACCTTAAAATAAGTGAAAAATGATATTTTATCATTCAATTAATATTATTAGTAATCTAATTAATAATTGGACTCAAAATTTTATTAGCCATTCCCTTAATTAATAACTTAAGTAACTTAAACATAATGTATACATAAGTATATAATAACTTAAGTAACTTTACTTAATTTAATAAATTAACTTAAAATGGTCGAAAATGTAAATTCAAGGTAAAAACATAATAATTACCTTATTTATAATCATATATAAAAAGTTGAAAAAAATCTAAGTTAAAATAAACCTTCCAAACCTAGGTGTACATTTAGGTCCTTACTATTCATTGCAATCAGGTCCTTAATTTTCACATAGGTCCTTAGGTTTCCTAGGTCCCTGTCTTCTTCTTTTTCTTCTTCTTCTTCAGCCAATTGAACGGCTGGCGACGGAGGGTGACTCCACCGCTCGATCACCGCCCTGCCGACATCATTCTTCCTTCTCCAAGCTCTTGGAGCTTGCGTTCACCATCCCATCTTCATCCATCAGTCTGGATTACTCTGAAATCCTAATTTTTGGTGGGAGTTAACCTCACTTTCGTCAGAGACGATGCCGGAGGTTAGCCTCCCCAGGCTTCTTCGTCGTCCAGACTTCGCCACCTTCTTCGTCACCATTCACTATAAATACCCCCTCACTCCCTCGATTTCTCTTAAGTTGGCTCCCTTCCCTCTTCTAACACCAAGCCGACCCAATAGGCTATTCGTCTGTAACTCCGGCGATCTTCCACACCATTCTCCGACTTCTTCTGTCCATCCTGATTAGCTGAGGAGCTTCGCCGAGGTCAGCCACTGTTACGAACGCGCAGCTTCAGACATCTTTTAAGACATCTGGGATTCGATTTTTTTGCGGCACACGCGGTTTCGTCTGCGTGCAGAGCTGCGAACACACCCCCTCTCTTTTTCCCTCTCCCACCTGCGGGCGCAGGCTGCGTCCCTCTCTCTCTCTCTCTCTCTCTCTTTCTCTCCCCGTGTGGCTTTAAAAAGCCTCTCCCTCACTCTCACCTCCTCCACCCCTTCTTCGTTTTCCAGCCGGTGCGCGAGTGCGAGCGCGAGTGAGCGGCGGCAGCGACAGCCGCGGTGAGTGCGGGAGGAGGTGCTGCGCGAGGGAGGAGGCGCTCGGCCTGCTGCAGCTCGAGCAGCAGGAGGACGAGGTGCAGCGTGGCCGTGCGTCGCGGACGGAGGGCGAGTCGCGCCTTGATTCTGGAAAATTTTCCCGAATCAGACGTCTGGGCTTCAAACCAGACGACGGGGAGGACGTCTGGAGAACTGTCCAGACGTCTGAAAGGTGAGTTATTTCCGTCCTTCTTCCTTTTCTTTGACCGTCCATACTGAGAGAGAGGAATGGGTACACGCAGGTTCTGAGATTCGCCATCCAACGCGAATCAGACATCTGGCTGCAGTGCCAGACGACGGGAACGACTTCCAGACGTCCGGGGTGACCATCGGACGTCTGCGAACTAGGCCAGATGCCCCCGTAGGCTTCTGGACGTCTGAGAGACTACGCAGGACAAGGTACCATCTGATCCCCATTTTTAAGACGTCTGGAAGAAGTTCCAGACGTCTGATCTTGCACTGTTTCGTCATTTTCGACCCGTTTAGGGCCCGTTCGGAGTTCGTTTTCCGCGTTTCGAGTTGCGTCCTTTTCGGAATAAAATCCTTTACCCGTCTACAGTAGTTATATACAATTTTGAGAAACTCCTTATGTTTGATCCTTGTGAAAGGACCCTGTTCCGTTGCAGTCTCGGGTGTTGCAGAGGCACGGGGGATTCCCGACCACGCCCCCAGTACGCCTGTTGTAACCGGTAGAGTGGCTTTTAAGTTTATTAGTATAATCTGTTAAATTATGGAACCATAAATAGAACCTAGGACATTGCATGAATCCTAGGAATGAGAAACTAGAATGAATGGTAGATCCTAGGGTGTTGCTTGAATCCTAGGGCTGGAAAACTAGATTGTATGATAGATCCTAGGGTATGGTATGAATCCTAGGACGGGAAAACTAGTGGAATATATGAATACTGCAGTCTTGGAAAAATGGAAAGGAACAAATAGCTACCTGTAAATTGAATTAACAGCTGCCTGTTATGAATAAATAAACGTGATTGAGAACATGGATTGTAAGGACGTGAAACTGGAAAGTGAAACCTAGATGTTCTGAGTTAAAAGAGCTGGAACCCTACGGGGAATTAGGAGTGGATCTCCTGGAAAGAGAAAGGAATGGATCTGAGAAAGAAAAATGTGGTAGTGTGCTGTCTCTTGGGTACGTGGTACCAAGGGAAGCACCTGTTACCTGTTTAGTGCAGAGCGAAGCCAGCTGCCCCAGGGACCCGGGGTTAGTTCTGGCCACTTTGTACCGACTTGCTAGCCCTCGTGTACATAGTACTGAGGAGAGCTACTAGTGTAGGGAGAGCACTAGCTACCCCACGGGACCCGGGGTTCTGCTAGCCTCCTACACCGACTTGTTAGGCCCACTGGGGCAAACCAGGGTAGTCAGGTGAGGGTGCGCGGACTGTGGAGGGGCAAGGCCCCTGTTTGGTTACTGTGGAGGGGTTGGACCCCTGTTACTGAGAGGGCTCTGCCCTGTACTGGTTCCGTGCTGTGCTTTGGGTGCACCCGTTAACGGAAACGACTGTCCGCGTGCCAGTGCGGGTTAGCTACCTGTGCGTTTATCGCACATGCCGTAGTCACTGTTACGTCTGTCCGTGACCTTGGGGTGGTTGACTGAGAGTAGGATCACCACGGGGGACTCTCCCGGCCAGGAGAGCACCACGTGCTACTTCTACTTTTTGGAAAAGACTGCAATCAAGATCGTTCCCACGAGGAACATTCGAGATCAAGTGAAGGATCTGAGGAATAAATGAAATCGTGAGATAATTGAAAGACGTAAATAAAGAAAGTAACATAACATAACAGCTACTGTACACTCTACTGTTTCTTTAGTTTTAGTTGCCACTCTACTCAGCATTTTGCTGACGTGTTACACTCGTTACTTTTCAGGACCAGGTGTTGAGCAGCCAGGGTCAGTGGCTGCAGAGGACGCTGGGCCGAGTAGGGTCCAGAAGAGTTACCACTGTTCTTTTCTACCTCTTTTTGTTCCACTGTAGTGAGTAGTTCTTGTTACTGCTGTACTTTTCTTTACCTGTAATTCATATTATGTTATGAATGTTGTTCTACTGTTGCGGTGGTATATACTGTAGTGGTTTCTTTCCTTACTGTTGTATTTTCTTACTGTTAGTTATATTCATGCTGAATGTGGTTTATTTTTCTGCTCTTTTGGTTACTTCCTCGTTGGACGACTAGGTCTTGGGATTAGTCGAGTCGGTCCGATTCTCGTGTCTCTTAGGGACTCGGGAATCAGGTCGTTACAAGATGGTATCAGAGCAAAGTCGTCCCGAGAAGTGAATCAACTGACTGGAAAATAACCAATTCACATGTCCATAACTAGAGTTGCCACCACAACATATCTTTTGACATGAGCTCTTAGACGTTTTCGTTAGGTACCGTTCCGTTTTGACGCATTTCGTTTTGTTTCGCGTCTCCTTGCAGGAGATGCCTCGTCGCGGGACTGGCGAGACTGGCCGCGGGCGCGGCCGAGGACGAGGTCGGCGAGGTGGGCGTGCCGTTGTCGACGTCTCGGTGGACCAGCCACCACTCGCAGGCATTCAGGCCCAGGACCTCGCCCGGCTGATACGGGACATTGTACGAAAGGAGCTCCACCCACCGCCTCGAGCGCCTCCTCCCGGGGCTGCAGAGGGGGAGTTGTTACGCACGCACTCCAAGATGTTTTTTTTAAGACATCTGGGAGGCGGCCCAGACGTCTGACCAGACGTCTGGAACCCCTTCCAGACGTCTGGGATCTATTTTCGGTGGCACGCGAGGCTGTCTCTGCGCGTAGACCCACAACCGCCTTCCTCTCTTTTTCCCTCTTCCTCCTGTGGGCACAGGCTGAGCCCTCTGTCTCTCTCTCTCTCTCTCTCCCCGTGCGGCTTTAAAAAGCCACGCCCTCTCCCTCACTCTCATCACCTCCGCTCCCTTCCTCTTCTCCTTCCAGCCAGTGCGTGAGTGCGAGCGTGAGAGAGCGGCGGCAACGACAGCCGCGGTGAGTGCGGGAGGAGGTGCTGCGTGACGGAGGAGGCGCTCGGCCGTGAGGGCGAGCTTGCCGGGGCTGCTAGAGCCGGCCGGTGGGGGGAGCAATTGACGCGAGGTGACGTGGGAGGCCTGCTGCAGCTCGAGCAGCAGGCGGACGAGGCGCGGCGCGGCCGTGCGTCGCGGACGGAGGGCGAGTCGCGCTCTGATTCTGGAAAATTTTCCAGAATCAGACGTCTGGGCTTCAAACCAGACTACGGGGAGGATGTCTGGAGAACTATCCAGACGTCTGAAAGGTGAGTTATTTCCGTCTTTCTTCCTTTTCTTCGACCATCCGTACTGAGAGAGAGGAATGAGTACACGCAGGTTCTGAGATTTGCCATCCAACACGAATCAGATGTCTGGCTGCAGTGCCAGCGACGGGAACGACTTCCAGACGTCCGGGGTGACCATCGGACGTCTAGGAACTAGGACAGACGCCCCTGCAGGCTTCTGGACGTCTGAGAGACTACGCAGGATAGGGTACCATCTGATCCCCATTTTTAAGACGTCTGGAAGAAGTTCCAGACGTCTGATTTTGCACTGTTTCGTCGTTTTCGACCTGTTAGGGCCCGTTCGGAGTCCGTTTTCCGTGTTTCAAGTTGCGTCCTTTTCGGAATAAAATCCTCTACCCGTCTACAGTAGTTATATACTATTTTGAGAAACTCCTTGCGTTTGATCCTTGTGATAGGACCCCATTCTGTTGCAGTGTCGGGGGTTGCGGAGGCACGCGGGATTCCCGACCACACCCCTAGTACGCCTGTTGTAACCGGTAGAGTGGCTTTTAAGTTTATTAGTATAATCTGTTAAATTATGGAACCATAAATAGAACCTAGGACATTGCATGAATCCTAGGAATGAGAAACTAGAATGAATGGTAGATCCTAGGGTGTTGCATGAATCCTAGGGCTGGAAAACTAGATTGTATGATAGATCCTACGGTATGGTATGAATCCTAGGATGGGAAAACTAGTGGAATATATGAATACTGCAGTCTTGGAAAAATGGAAAGGAACAAGTAGCTTCCTGTAAATTGAATTAACAGCTGCCTGTTATGAATAAATAAACGTGATTGAGAACATGGATTGTAAGGACCTGAAACTGGAAAGTGAAACCTAGATGTTTTGAGTTAAAAGAGGTGGAACCCTACGGGAATTAGGAGTGGATCTCCTGGAAAGAGAAAGGAATGGATCTGAGAAAGAAAGACGTGGTAGTGTGCTGTCTCTTGGGTACGTGGTACCAAGGGAAGTACCCGTTACCTGTTTAGTGCAGAGCAGAGACAGCTGCCCCAGGACCCGAGGTTAGGTCTGGCCACTTTATACCGACTTGCTGGCCCTCGTGTACGTAGTACCGAGGAGAGCTACTAGTGTAGGGAGAGCACTAGCTACCCTACGGGCCCTGGGGTTTTGCTAGCCTCCTACACCGACTTGTTAGGCTCACTAGGGCAAACCAGGGTAGTCAGGCGAGGGTGCACGGACTGTGGAGGGGCAAGGCCCCTGTTTGGTTACTGTGGAGGGGTTGGACCCCTGTTACTGAGAGGGCTTTGCCCTGTACTGGTTCCGTGCTGTGCTTTGGGCGCACCCGTTAACGGAAACGACTGACCGCGTGCCAGTGCGGGTTAGCTACCTATGCGTTTATCGTGTATGCCGTAGTCACCGTTGCGTCTGTCCGTGACCTTGGGGTGGTTGACTGAGAGTAGGATCACCACGGGGGACTCTCCCGGCCAGGAGAGCACCACATGCTACTTCTACTTTTTGGAAAAGACTTCAATCAAGATCGTTCCCGCGAGGAATATTCGAGATCAAGTGAAGGATCTGAGAAATAAATGAAATCGTGAGACAATTGAAAGACGTAATAAAGAAAGTAACAAAACATAACAGCTACTGTACACTCTACTGTTTCTTTAGTTTTAGTTGCCACTCTACTCAGCGTTTTGCTGACGTGTTACACTCGTTACCTTTCAGGACCAGGTGTTGAGCAGCCAGGGTCAGCGGCTGCAGAGGACGCTGGGCCGAGTAGGGTCCAGTAGAGTTACCACTGTTCTCTTGTACCTCTTTTTGTTCCACTATAGTGAGTAGTTCTTGTTACCGCTGTACTTTTCTTTACCTGTTGTTCATATTATGTTATGAATGTTGTTCTACTGTTGTGGTGGTATATACTGTAGTGGTTTCTTTCCTTACTACTGTATTTTCTTACTGTTAGTTATATTTCATGCTAATTGTGGTTTATTTTACTGCTCTTTTGGTTACTTCCTCGTTGGACGACTAGGTCTTGGGATTAGTCGAGTCGGACCGGTTCTCGTGTCTCGTAGGGACTCGGGAATCGGGTCGTTACAGGAGTCCTCTGTGGGACCACACGATGGACGCGGCCCTGGTCACAGGGGAGGGGATGGGCCGCTACCGCCCCCACTTTCCTCCGACACTTCTGTGCACGAGGCACCTTCGCCTGGAGGTGCACCAGCACCTCCACTGCAACTCCACTTCGAGCTTTTCGGGCAGTTCCGGAAGCTGAAGCCCCCCTCCTTCAAGGGGGATGAGGACCCGACCGAGGCAGAGGACTGGCTTGAGCAGCTGGAGAAGATTTTCGACACCCTTCGCCCCCCGGTGGAGTGCCGCGTGGCCTTTGCCACGTACCAGCTGGAGAGTGTGGCACACAGGTGGTGGAGGGCGGTCCGGGGACAGGAGAGGGACGAGCTGACCTGGGACTAGTTCGTCACCCTCTTCTGCGAGCAGTACTTTCCCCAGACGTGGCAGGACCAGAGGAGGCGGGAGTTCCACACTCTCCGCCATGGGACGATACTATGAACGCGTACTGCACGCGTTTCTTGGAGCTGTCCCGCTTTGCAGCGACAGCGGTAGCCACTGAGGAGGAGTGCTTTTGGAGGTTCACCGAGGGGCTCCGGCCTGCGATCCAGGGGTATGTCAAACCCCTGAAGCTGCCTACGTTTTCGAGGGTGGTAGAGGCAACTATGACTTACGAGGAGACCAACCCGTCCGCACGAGGCACTGACGGCGGGCGGAAGAGGCCCTTCCAACCAGACTTTTCACAGGGCCCGCGAGAGAGGAGGCACGTGGCGTCCGCAGGAGAGCCGTCACGTTTTGCAGGGCCATCAGTGGCCTTTAGGGGCCCTCGACAGGGGCCAGTCGCCAGCACCGGACCCCCGCCCAGCCGAGGGTCGGGTTCCCCTCTGTTACCAGTGTGGCCAGCCAGGCCACATCAGGAGGGACTGCCCGTCTAGGGCAGGAGGTCAGCAAATACTTCCCGCGCAGAGCACTGGAGGACGCGCAGGAGGCCGCGATTCCCAAGCGCGAGGAGGAGGACAGCAGTCGCGAGGAGGGTACCGGCCAGCACCTACCCGTCCGACGCAGAGTGTGGCTGCTTCGTCCGCACCTAGAGTTGAGGGGCGTATCAACGCCCTGACACACAGGGATGCCAGAGCTTCGGGATCGGTGGTAGCAGGTACGATTTTAGTTTTCGACAGACTCGTTTACACGCTTTTCGATTCCGACGCTACGCACTCGTTTGTCGCAGCCAGTTTCGCAATTTGTTTGGACTAGGATTTTACACTATTAGAAAATCCGTTCGTAATCAGAGGTCCGAGTAGTCAGCTGTTTCTAGCTGAGGAGGTGTACACGGATTGCGAGGTCAGCGTCGGGGGATATAGCCTGCCAGCTGACCTGATGATGATACAGATGGAGGACTTTGGCGTGATTCTGGGGATGGATTGGCTGTCCGCTTACCACGCCTTGGTGGACTGTTTTGAGAGGAAGATCGTCTTCTCCATTCCGGAGTTGCCTTCTTTCGAGTTTCATGGGTAGCTAGTGGACGGAGGTTTCAAGTGCATTTCGGCACTTCGGGCGGCGAGATTTTTGAGCCAGGGGTGTGAAGGCTTCCTAGCTTGTGTGGTGGCAGGGCCCAGCCCTGTGGCAGACTTCGAGAGCATCCAGGTGGTCAGTGAGTACCCTGACGTGTTTCCAGACGAGTTACCAAAACTACCGCCCGAGTGCGAGATCGAGTTTGAGATCTAGCTAGTACTAGGGACCAGCCCCATCTCCACCGCGCCATACAGGATGGCACCGCTTGAGCTGCGAGAGCTCAAGTCCCAATTGCAGGACCTTTTGGAGAAGGGTTTCGTGAGGCCCAGTGCGTCTCCCTGGGGAGCCCCTGTACTGTTTGTGAAGAAGAAGGATGGGACCTTACGCCTTTGTGTGGACTACCGACAGCTGAATAGGGTCACCATCAAGATCAGATATCCGCTGCCGAGGATCGACGACTTGTTTGACCAGTTGCGGGGTGCCACGGTGTTCTCCAAGATCGACTTGAGGTCTGGATACCACCAGTTGAGGATCAGGGAGACCGACGTCTCCAAGACAGCTTTCCGCACCCGGTACGGACACTACGAGTTTTTGGTCATGCCGTTTGGGCTGACCAATGACCCCGCTACTTTCATGGACCTGATGAACCGGGTGTTTAGACCGTACTTGGACCAGTTCGTGGTGGTTTTCGTAGATGATGTACTCATCTATTCTAGAGATCAGATGCAACACGGACAACACTTGCAGATGGTTCTGGACACTCTGAGATGACGTAGACTGTACGCCAAATACAGCAAGTATGAGTTCTGGTTGAGGGAGGTGACCTTCTTAGGTCATGTGATCTCTGGAGACGGCTTGGCGGCGGACCCAGCCAAGGTTGAGGTAGTGCTCAGGTGGGAGAGACCGCGTTCAGTCACTGAGATTCACAGTTTCCTGGGACTGGCAGGCTACTATAGATGTTTCATCAGAGGTTTTTCACAGATTGCGCGTCCTATGACACAGTTGACCCGGAAGGACGTGCCCTTCACTTGGACAGATGCCTGTGAGGCGTGTTTTCAAGAGCTGAAGGAGAGGTTGACCTCGGCTCCCATGCTCACCATCCCTGACAGTAGTGGCAGGTTTGTTGTGTATACGGATGCCTCCTTGCAGGGGTTAGGAGGTGTGCTCATGCAGAGGGGTCACGTCGTCGCTTACGCTTCGCGGCAACTGAAGCCCCATGAGCATACCTACCCTACCCACGACCTAGAGTTGGCAGCTGTTGTCTTCGCGCTGAAGACCTGGAGGCACTACTTGTACGGTGAGACCTTCGAGATTTTCACAGATCACAAGAGCCTCAGATACCTTTTTGATCAGAAGGAGCTCAACAAGAGACAGAGACGTTGGTTGGAGCTCCTGAAGGACTACGACTGCAGCATCTCCTACCACCCGGGAAAGGCCAATGTGGTGGTTGACGCCTTGAGCCAT
This sequence comes from Thalassia testudinum, assembly GCA_037157565.1. Lineage (NCBI taxonomy): Eukaryota > Viridiplantae > Streptophyta > Magnoliopsida > Alismatales > Hydrocharitaceae > Thalassia > Thalassia testudinum. Next base: position 25,777,054 of record JAZHRO010000054.1, on the reverse strand, counting down.
AAGGCGCCCGCACACTTGGCCAGTCTATAGTTACAGAGTTGGAGCCTTTTGGAGGAAGTGGGCAGTTGGCGACCTCTAGAGTTACTGGGGTACTGTGGGGCAGTGACTGTGACACGGCAGACTAGGCCAGAGCTAATAGACCGCATCATCACAGGACAGATGGCCGATCCGTACTTGCAGTCCTTGCGCGACAGAGTACTGTCGGGGGACCCAGGGGACTTCTCTTTCACAGACCAGGTGCTGCGCCTGAGGGGACGGTTGTGCGTTCCCAGAGACGAGGAGCTGTTAAGAGAGCTCCTGACTGAGGCACACGATTCCAGATTCACCATACATCCCGAAAACACGAAGATGTACCACGACTTGAGATGCGAGTTTTGGTGGAGGGGGATGAAGCAGGATGTGGGTGAATTCGTGCAGCAGTGCTTAGTGTGCCAGTAGGTGAAAGTCGAGCATCAGAGGCCTGCAGGGCCGCTACAGCCACTTCCAGTGCCAGAGTGGAAGTGGGAGAGCATCACCATGGACTTGGTGGTGGGCTTACCTGTTACCCAGCAAGGACACGACGCAGTCTGGGTAATTGTGGATAGACTGACGAAGACGGCACGATTCTTGCCGATCCGAGTCACTTTGGGACCAGCACAGTTGGCAGAGAGGTATATCCATGATATGGTACGACTATACGGAGTTCTGCGGGAGATCGTATCCGACCGGGATACCCGCTTTACATCCCAGTTTTGGGCAGAGTTTCAGCAGGCCCTGGGGACGCGGTTGAGGTTTAGTATGGCTTACCACCTCCAGACAGACGAACAGTCTGAGCGCACGATACAGACACTTGAGGACCTTTTGCGTGCCTGTGTACTGGACTGGAGGGGCTCTTGGGAGGAGCACCTGCCCTGGCGGAGTTTGCATACAACAACAGCTATCACTCGAGCATCGGCATGGCTCCCTACGAGGCTCTGTACGGACGGAGGTGTACGGCACCCTTGAGTTGGGTTGAGGTGGGGACCAAGTGGGAGGTTGGCCCCAAGTTGATCCGGCAGAGTTAGGAGGTAGTCGAGCAGATCCATAGGCGACTCCGCACTGTCAGGAACAGATAGAAGAGCTACGCGGATCGGAGACGTAGAGAGGTGCAGTTTGAGGTTGGGGACCATGTCTTCCTTCGTGTTTCACCCATGAAGGGCCTGCAGCGGTTTGGGGTGAGAGGGAAGCTCGCACCGAGGTTCGCGGGGCCCTTTGAGGTCCTGGAGCGGGTTGGACCCGTTGCTTACAGACTTGCCCTCCCCCCGCAGCTTTCTGTTGTGCACGATGTGTTCCACGTGTCCAACCTCAGGAAGTAGGTAGCCGACCCCAGTCACGTACTGAGTCACGAGAGCGTCGAGGTGGGCGATGACCTGACCTATCCCGAGCGGCCAGTGCAGATTCTAGACCAAGCCGTCCGCAGTTTGAGACGAAAGCAAGCACCCCTGGTAAAGGTTTTGTGGAGGAGCCAACGGTACGAGGAGGCTACCTGGGAGCCTGAGGCGGCAATGCGGGAACGGTACCCGGAGCTCTTCGCGGGTACGTCTTTTCGAACCGGCTTCGGTCATCTTTAAGTTTGTTATGGTTATTATGACTTTTTTCCCGCACCCTAGTTAGCGCAAGTTTCGGGGACGAAACTTCCTTTGAGTTTTTTATATTGTTACGAACGCGCAGCTTCAGACGTCTTTTAAGACGTCTGGGAGGTGGCCAAGACGTCGGACCAGACGTCTGGAACCCCTTCCAGACGTCTGGGATTCGATTTTTTTGCGGCACGCGCAATTTCGTCTGCGCGCCTGAGCGCGCAGACCTGCGAACGCACCCCCTCTCTTTTTCCCTCTCCCTCCTGCGGGCTCAGGCTGCGCCCCTCTCTCTCTCCCTCCCTCTCTCTCTCTCCCCGTGCGGCTTTAAAAAGCCTCTCCCTCACCCTCACCTCCTCCGCCCCATCTTCGTTTTCCAGCCGGTGCGTGAGTGCGAGTGCAAGCGAGCGACAGCAGTGACAGCCGCGGTGAGTGCGGGAGGAGGTGCTGCGTGAGGGAGGAGGTGCTCGGCCGTGAGGGCGAGCTTGCCGGGGCTGCTAGAGCCGGCCGGCGGGGGGAGCAGCAGACGCGGGGTGATGCGGGAGGCCTACTGCAGCTCGAGCAGCAGGCGGACGAGGCGAGGCACGGCCGTGCGTCGCGGACGGAGGGCGAGTCGCGCTCTGATTCTGGAAAATTTTCCAGAATCAGACATCTGGGCTTCAAACCAGACGACGGGGAGGACGTCTAGAGAACTGTCCAGACGTCTGAAAGGTGAGTTATTTCCGTCCTTCCTCCTTTTCTTCGACCGTCCGTACTGAGAGAGGAATGGGTACACGCAGGTTCTGAGATTCGCCATCCAACCCGAATCAGACGTCTGGCTGCAGTGTCAAACGACGAGAATGACTTCCAGACGTCCGGGGTGACCATCGGATGTCTGGGAACTAGGCCAGATGCCCCTGCAGGCTTCTGGACGTTTGAGAGACCACGCAGGACAAGGTACCATCTGATCCCATTTTTAAGACGTCTGGAAGAAGTTCCAGACGTCTGATTTTGTACTGTTTCGTCGTTTTCGACCCATTTAGGGCCCGTTCAGAGTCTGTTTTCCACATTTTGAGTTGCGTCCTGTTACGAACGCACGCCCCAGACGTCTTTTAAGATGTCTGGGAGGTGGCCCAGACGTCGGACCAAACGTCTGGGGTCACTTCCAGACGTCAGACCAGACGTCTGGGGTCATTTCCAGACGTCTGGAAATCAGTTATCTTGGCATGAGTTTCGTCTGCGCGTCTCAGCGTGCAGGCCTGCAGATATTCTCTTTCCCTCTCTCCTGCGGCTGCAGATTCTCTCTGCCGTGCTCCCTCTCTCCTCCTCGCGCGACCTTAAAAGGCAACGCCTCTCGCTCACTTCCGTCACCACCGCCTCCTTCCTCTTCTCCTTCAGCCAGCGAGAGCGAGAGCGAGCGCGAGGGTGCAGGGCAGCGGCGGCAGCGGTGCACGTGGGAGAGGTACTCTGCCGTGAGGGCGAGCTCGCTGGGGCTGCTAGGGCCGGTCGGCGGGGGGTGCAGAGGGCGCGGGGCGACGCGGGGGGGACTGCTGCGGCTCGAGCAGCAGGTGCACGAGGCTCGGGGCGGCCGGGCGTCGCGAGCGGAGGGTGAGTCGCGCCCTGGTTCTGGGAACTTCTCCAGAATCAGACATCTGGGCTGATAGCCAGACGGCGGGGGTGACGTCTGGAAGACCATCCAGACGTCTGAAAGGTGAGTTTTTTCGTCTTCTTCCTTCCTGTCAACTGATCTAACTGAGGGAGAGAGATGGGTGCCCACAGGTTCGGTGATTCGCCATCCAACGCGAATCAAACGTCTAGCTGTAGTAACAGACGGCGGGAGCGACCTCCAGACGTTCGGGGTGACCATCGGACGTCTGGGAACTAGGCCAGATGTCCCCGCAGGCTTCTGGACGTCTGAGAAACCACGCAGAACAAGGTAATTCTCTGATCCACTTTTTAAGACGTCTGGAAGAAGTTCCAGACGTCTGATTTTGCACAGTTTCGTCGTTTTCGACCCGTTGAGGGATCGTTAGGGTTCCGTTTTCCGCATTTCGACTTGCGTTCTTTTCGGAATTAAATCCTCTACCCGTCTACAGTAGCAGTATACAGTTTTGAGAGACTCCTTGTGTTTGATCCTTGTGATAGGATCCCGTTCCGTTGCAATCTCGGGGGTCGCGGAGGCACGAGGGATTCCCGATCACGCCCCCAGTACTCCCGTTGTACCTGGTAGAGTGGCTTTTAAGTATAATCTGTTAAATTATGGAACCATAAATAAAACCTAGGACTTTGCATGAATCCTAGGAATGAGAAATAGATTGAATGATAGATCCTAGGTGTTGCATGAATCCTAGGGTTGGAAAACTAGATTGTATGATAGATCCTAGGATATGGCATGAATCCTAGGACGGGAAAACTAGTGGAATATATGAATACTGCAGTCTTGGAAAAATGGAAAGGAACAAATAGCTGCCTGAAATTGAATTAACAGCTGCCTGTTGAATAAATAAACGTGGTTGAGAACATGGATTGTAAGAACGTGAAACTGGAAAGTGAAACCCGGATGTTTTGAGTTAAAAAGATGAAACCCTACGGGGAATTAGGAGTGGAACTCTTGGAAAGAGAAAGGAATGGAACTGAGATGTAGTTGTGTACTGTCTCTTGGGTACGTAGTACAAAGGGAAGTACCTGTACCTGTTTAGTGAAGAGTGGGGCCAGCCACCCCAGGGACCCGGGGTTAGGACCGGCCACTCTGTACCGACTTGCTGGCCCCCGTGTACGTAGTATCGAGGAGAGATACTAGTGTTAGGAGGGCACTAGCTACCCCACGGGCCCCGGGATTTTGCTAGCCTCCTACACCGACTTGTTAGGCCCACTGGGGCAAACCAGGGTAGTCAGGCGAGGGTGCGCGGACTGTGGAGGGGCAAGGCCCCGGTTTGGTTACTGTGGAGGGGTTGGACCCCTGTTACTGAGAGGGTCTACCCTGGGCTGGTTCCGTACTGTGCTTTGGGCGCACCCGTTAACGGAAACGACTGACCGCGTGCCAGTACGGGTTAGCTACCTATGCGTTTATCGCGTGTGCCGTAGTCACCGTTACGTCTGTCAGTGACCTTGGGGTGGTTGACCGAGGGTAGGATCACCACGGGGGACTCTCCCGGCCAGGAGAGCACCGCGTGCTACTTCTACTTTTTGGAAAAGACTGCAATTAAGAGCGTTCCCACGAGGAACATTCGAGATCAAGTGAAGGATCTGAGAAATAAATGAAATCGTGAGATAATTGAAAGACTTAAATAAAGAAAGTAACAGAACATAACAGCTACTGTACACTCTACTGTTTCTGTAGTTTTAGTTGCCACTCTACTCAGCGTTTTGCTAACGTGTTACACTCGTTACCTTTCAGGACCAGGTGTTGAGCAGCCAGGGTCAGCGGCTGCAGAGGACGCTGGGCCGAGTAGGGTCCAGTAGAGTTACCACTGTTCTCTTGTACCTCTTTTTGTTCTGTTATAGTGAGTAGTTCTTGTTTCCGCTGTACTTTTCTTTACCTGCAGTTCATATTATATTATGAATGTTGTTCTACTGTTGTGGTGGTATATACTGTAGTAGTTTCTTTCCTTACTGCTGTATTTTCCTACTGTTAGTTATATTCATGCTGAATGTGGTTTATTTTACTGCTCTTTTGGTTACTTCCTCGTTGGACGACTAGGTCTTGGGATTAGTTGAGTCGGTCCGATTCTCGTGTCTCGTAGGGACTCGGGAACCGGGTCGTTACAAGATGGTATCAGAGCAAGGTCGTCCCGAGAAGTGAATCAACTGACTGTAGAATAACCAATTCACATGTTTATAACTAGAGTAGCCACCACAACATATCTCTTGACATGAGCTCTTAGAAGTCTCGTTAGGTACCGTCTTTTTGACGTTTTTCGTTTTGTTCGCGTCTCCTTACAGGAGATGCCTCGTCGCGGGACTGGCGAGACTGGCCACGGGCGCAGCCAAGGACGAGGTCGGCGAGGTGGACGTGCCGTTGTTGACGTCTCGGTGGACCAGCCACCACTCTCGGGCATCCAGGCCCAGGACCTCGCCAGACTGATACGAGACATTGTACGAGAGGAGCTCCACCCACCGCCCCGAGCGCCTCCTCCTGGGGCGGCAGAGGGGGTGTCCTCTGTGGGACCACGTGATGGACACGGCGCTGGACACAAGGGGGAATGGGCCGCTGCCGCCTTCACCTTCCTCAGACACTTCTGTACACGAGGCACCTTCGCCTGGAGGTGCACCAGCACCTCCCCTACAGCGCCACTTCGAGCTTTTCGGGCAGTTCCGGAAGCTGAAGCCCCCCTCCTTCAAGGGGGATGAGGACCCGACCGAGGCAGAGGACTGGCTTGAGCAGTTGGAGAAGATCTTCGACACCCTTCGCCCCACGGTGGAGTGCCGCGTGGCCTTTGCCACGTACCAGCTGGAGAGTGCGGTACACAGGTGGTGGAGGGCGGTCCGGGGACAGGAGAGGGACGAGCCGACATGGGACCAGTTCGTCACCCTCTTCTGTGAGCAGCACTTTCCCCAGACGTGGCAGGACCAGAGGAGGCGGGAGTTCCACACTCTCCGCCAAGGGACGATGACTGTGAGCACGTACCGCACGCGTTTCTTGGAGCTGTCCCGCTTTGCAACGACAGCAGTAGCCACTGAGGAGGAGCGCCTTTGGAGGTTCACCGAGGGACTCCGGCCTGCGATCCGGGGGTATGTCAAACCCCTGAAGCAGCCTACGTTTTCAAGAGTGGTAGAGGCAGCTATGACTTACGAGGAGACCAACCTGTCCGTGCGAGACACCGACAGCGGGCGGAAGAGGCCCTTCCAGCCAGACTTCTCACAGGGCCGGCGAGAACGGAGACACGTGGCGTCCGCAGGAGAGCCGTCACGTTCTGCAGGGCCATCAGTGGCCTTTGGAGGCCCTTGTAACGACTCGATTCCCGAGTCCCTACGAGACACGAGAACCGGACCGACTCGACTAATCCCAAGACCTAGTCGTCCAACGAGGAAGTAACCAAAAGGGCAGTAAAATAAACCACATTCAGCATGAATATAACTAACAGTAAGAAAGTACAGCAGTAAGGAAAGAAACTTCTACAGTAGATACCACCACAACAGTAGAACAACATTTATCATACAACATGAACTGCAGGTAAAGAAAGTACAGCGGAAACAAGAACTACTCACTAAAACAGAAACGAAAGAGGTACAAAGACAGTGGTAACTCTACTGGACCCTACTCGGCCCAGCGTCCTCTGCAGCCACTGACCCTGGCTGCTCAACACCTGGTCCTGAGAAAGGTAACGAGTGTAACACGTCAGCAAAATGCTGAGTAGAGTGGAAACTAAAACTAAAGGCAACAGTAGAGTGTACAGTAGCTGTTATGTTCTATTACTTTCTTTGTTACATCTTTCAATTTTCTCGCTATTTCATTTATTCCTCAGATCTTTTACTTGATCTCGAATGTTCCTCGTGGGAACGATCTTGATTGTAGTCTTTTCCAAAAAGTAGAAGTAGCACGTGGTGCTCTCCTGGCCGGGAGAGTCCCCCGTGGTGATCCTACCCTCAGTCAACTACCCCAAGGTCACTGACAGACGTAACGGTGACTACGGCACGCGCGATAAACGCACAGGTAGCTAACCCGTACTGGCACGCGGTCAGTCGTTTCCGTTAACGGGTGCGCCCAAAGCACAGCACGGAACCAGTCCAGGGCAGAGCCCTCTCAGTAACAGGGGTCCAACCCCTCCACAGTAACCAAACCGGGGCCTTGCCCCTCCACAGTCCGCGCACCCACACCTGACTACCCTGGTTTGCCCCAGCGGGCCTAACAAGTCGGTGTGGGAGGCTAGCAGAACCCCGGGGCCCGTGGGGTAGCTAGTACCTCCCTACACTAGTAGCTCTCCTCGGTACTATGTACGCGAGGGCCAGCAAGTCGGTACAGAGTGGCCAGTCCTAACCCAGGGTCCTTGGGGCGGCTGGCTCTGCTCTTCACTAAACAGGGGGACAGTCGCTCTCCTTGGTACTCCGTACTCAAGGGCCAGCTTACTTCCCCAATACTATTCCATTCACTTTCCAGGAGTTCTACTCCTACTTCCCCGTAGGGTTCCATCCTTTTTACTCGAACATCCAGGTTTCACTTTCCAGTTTCACATTCTTACAACCCATGTTCTCAACCACGTTATTTGTTCACAACAGGCAGCTGTTAATTCAATTTAAAGGAAGCTTTATATCTCTTTCCATTTTCCAAGACCGCAGTATTATACATTCCACTAGTTTTCCCGTCCTAGGATTCATGCCATATCCTAGGATCTATCATACAATCTAGTTTTCCAGTCCTAGGATTCATGCAATGTCCTAGGTTCTATTTATGGCTCCATCATTTATCAGATATTATTAATAACTTAAAGCCACTCTACCAGGTACAACGGGAGTAATGGGGGCGTGATCGGGAATCCCGCGTGCCTCCGCGACTCCCAAGACTGCAACTGAACGAGGTCCTATCACAAGGGTCAAACACAAGGAGAGTCTCAAAATAGTGTATAGCTACTGTAGACGGGTAGAGGAATTAATTCTGAAAAGAACGCAACTCGAATCGCGGAAAACGGAACCCGAACGGGCCCTAAACAAGTCAAAAACGACGACACTGTGCAAAATCAGACGTCTGGAACTTCTTCCAGACGTCTTAAAAAGTGTATCAGAGAATTACCTATTCAGCGTGGTTTCCCAGACGTCCAGAAGTCTGAGGGGACGTCAATCCTAGCTCCCAGACATCCGATAATCACCCCGGACGTCTGGAGGTCACTCCCGCCGTCTGGTACAACTGCCAGTCGTCTGATTCGCAAAGGATGGCGAATCAGCGAGCCTGCGCACAGCCAACTCCCTCCCTCAGTACGGCCAGTCGACAGGAAGGAAGAAGAAGGCGGAATACTCACCTTTCAGACGTCTGTATGGGCTTCCAGACGTCGCCCTCGCCGTCTGGCTATCAACCCAGACGTCTGATTCTGGAAATTTTTCCAGAATCAGGGCGCCGCTCGGCCTCCGCTCGCGATGCCGCCCGCGTCGCACCTCGCGCGTCTGCTGCTCAGACCGCAGCAGTTCCCCCCTCCGCGTCACTCCGCGCCCCCTGCGCCCTCCGCCGACCGGCCAAAGCCGCTCCGGCGAGCTCGCCCTCACGGCAGAGCTCCCCTCTCGCACGCCGCAACTCCTCCGCGCTCACTGCGGCCGCCGCTGCCGCCCTCGCGCTCGTGCTCACGCTCACGCTCACTGGCTGAAGGAGAAGAAGGAGGAGACGGTGGAGACGACGGGAGGGGAGGCGTGGCCTTTTTAAGGCCACACGAGGAGGAGGGAGAGACGCGGCAGAGCATCTGCAGCCGCAGAGAATCTCGGATATTCGCGGGCCTGCGCGCTGAGGCGCGCAGACGAAGACTCGTGCCAAAATAACTGATTTCCAGACGTCTGGAAACGATCCCAGATGTCTGGTCAGACGTCTAGATGTGATCCCAGACGTCTTGTCCGACGTCTGGCCCACCTCCCAGACGTCTTAAAATACGTCTGGGGCACGCGCTCGTTACAATATATCAAACTCAAAGGGAGTTTCATCCCCGAAACTTGCGCCAACAAGGGTGCGGGAAAAGACGTCCAAATAACCATAACAAACTCAAAGAGGAACGAAGCCGGTCCGAAAAGACGTACCCGCGAAAAGCTCCGGGTACCGCTCCCGCATTGCCGCCTCAGGCTCCCAGGTAGCCTCCTCGTACCGCTGGCTCCTCCACAAAACCTTTACCAGGGGTACTTGCCTTCGTCTCAAACTGCGAACAGCTCGGTCTAGGATCTGCACTGGCTCTCGGGGTAGGTCAGGTCGTCGCTCACCTCGACGCTCTCGTGACTCAGTACGTGACTGGAAACGGCTACGTACTTCCTGAGGTTGGACACGTGGAACACGTCGTGCACACCAGAAAGCTGCGGGGGAAGGGCAAGTCTGTAAGCAACGGGTCCAACCCGCTCCAGGATCTCAAAGGGCCCCGTGAACCTCGGCGCGAGCTTCCCTCTCACCCCAAACCGCTGTAAGCCCTTCATGGGCGAAACACGAAGGAAGACGTGGTCCCCAACCTCAAACTGCACCTCTCTGCGTCTCCGATCCGCGTAGCTCTTCTGTCTGCTCCTGACAGTGTGGAGTCATCTGTGGATCTGCTCAACTACCTCCTGACTCTGCCGGATCAACCTGGGACCAACCTCCCACTTGGTCCCCACCTCAACCCAACTTAAGGGTGCCGTACACTTCCGTCCGTACAGAGCCTCGTAGGGAGCCATGCCGATGCTCGAATGATAACTGTTGTTGTATGCAAACTCTGCCAGGGGCAGGTTGAGAATGACGTGGCGACAACTAGATTTTGTTATAGCGTTGTAGTACAGATAGTTATTGCCATCATTTCAAATATATAATTTTTTTACGCGGAAAATAAAGAGTTCCCGTGGTCGAACTCAGGGAGCAAGTTGTATTCTAGGGGTACAAATTCTTATTACAAAAATAAAGAGAGAGAGAGAGGGAGAGAGATGAAAATTTGGCTTCTTCTTCTCTTCTTTCTTCCTCTTTGTTTTCTCTTCTCTTTGGCTTTTGGTTTCTTCTTCTTTGTTTATCTCCTTGTGGTGTTCTTCTTCTGCCTTCTGTTCTTCAGATCTTCTTTTTACTTCTTTCTTCTGATCTCCTTCTCGTTCTCTTCTTCTGCTTTTGCTGTCAGGACGTCGTCTCTCCTTCTTTCTTCTTTTTCTTTCTATCTTCTTTATCTGCAGCAGTGGTGATGTTCTTCTTCTTTCTTTTCTGCCTTCAGAGCGTCGTCTGATTTTCCACTCGGACGACTTAAGTCGCCGCTGCTACAGTGCTTCTTGGTGCTCCTTCCTTCAGTCTTCGTCAGCCTTCTTCTCTGCCATGCTTGTCTTCTTCTTTGCTTTCTCCTTCCTCTTTGCTTCGACCTGGCTGCTCTTCTTCCTTCAGTCTTCTTCTTCTTCTCTTCAACCCTTCCGCAGTCCCTTCACCTGTGCCTGCACACTCAAAGTTCCAATCAGAGATGGCAAAACCTACTCTACCCTCCCCCCCCCCCCCCCCCCCCCCCCGCGTTTCTCTCTCACAGAAGCCGCTCTTAGGAAAGCTCTCCCAGAGCTGCCGGGTAGTCGGGTACGGGTCGCGCCTGGGTCCAGGCCCACCGGCGTGCGTGGTGGGCGAGGAGTGCCAGACAAGTCAGGTCGGGTCGGCCGGATCTGCGTGATGAGCTCGCGGATGGGCCCGGTGAGACAGTGTGAGAGGGACCTCACCCCGTGTGCTGAGGCGATAAGCCTCCAGCACGTTTTCAATTTGTATCGCTGCGCCGCTCCAGAGCCTTCCGAGGTGGGACTAAATGTCCCACCCCAATTTGGCGCCTGCGTGGAGGAACCAGCTGGTAACTGCGGCTTTACGCGAGGCCCTCGCCCCTGCTGCAAACCTGGGGCTCTTCGCGAAGACACCCCACGCAACCTGGGAGCCTGATCTGGGCGTAGCGAGGCTGCAGCTGCAGGCGGAGGCAGCTCCTTCTGCACAGCAATGGCGGCGGAGGATGGGTGACCTGTTCACAGCAAAACGGCCTCTCGGCCTAATCAGAAGGTACCGGGAGCTTCGCCAGAGTGCAGCGAAGCTCGTGCGGGTGGTGGCAAGGCGTGGGGCGGCGTGCAAGGGCTGCCCTAGGTCGGACTGTGGGTCGGGAAGTGGGTGTGTTCGGTGGATTTGCAGAGGTCGGGTGGCAGGAATTGGAAGGGCGGAAATGGATCAGGGTGAGGAGGCGGAGATTATGTGCAGGTCGGCGAGCCGTGTGGGGTGCTGGAGTGATGGGAGCGGGTCGCCGGAGTGTGGCCGGAGGTGGAGAAGGTGAGGGCGATTGGTCGGAATCGAGGGCGACAGTAAGGGTTTAAAGTGAGGAAAAGGAAGAGGGGAGAAAGGTGAGAAGTTATACCTACTTAACAGGACTAGGAGGGGCCGGAACAGGCGACAGTCGTATCGACTGTCACCGGAGAAGAAGCTGCCCAGAGGAAGGAACGACGGCGAGGAGAGGGCTGGAGAGGCGCGCGCTGGGTGCGGCACGGCGCGGGAAGAGCAGGGGAAGGCGGCCCTGCTGCTGGTAGTGCGGCAGAACGACGAGGAGGAGGAGGGAAACTGGATTGTTCCTTAATACTGTTCCAAGATGGTTCATCCTCTATTTCTGGTATATACGGGTATTTCTGGTTGATAATTTGTTCTACTGATTTCATCATTTCTACCCGTTTTATAAGGGCATCTTGGTGTTGTTCCCAAAGTACAGGATTTGTCAAGCATTGAAGGTATTCAGATTGGTGTAATTTTTCTATTTCAATGTATCCTGTCATGAGCATATCTCGGGTTGATCCTTTTGTAACTTCTGTCAATAGAATTTGGGCACAGTTTATGATGAAAGCTGTGGTTGTTGGGACATCAACCTGAATGTTTTCTATCGGTGTTGAGGGTTTACATTTGATTTCATAGAATTGAAGGGCATCCTCAATCATCTTATCTTTCATGGATCTCAGATATTCAGGTTTTTTTTTGAATGGTAGTCTTGCTAGGTAATTAGGCTGCATCTTTGAATCAGGTGGTGGGATCAAGATATAGAATCGAGGTTTGAATCAAGATGGAAGAAGGGGATTTTGTTCAGAATCAGAGGAAAGAGGGGCTATGTGAATGATTTCTGCAAAAACAAGGGAGCCGAGGCTTAGCCTCGGAGAGAGTGAATTTCTATAGGGGGTTTCATGGACTTCCTGCAAAATACTGAAGGACTGGATGAGATAAGCAGGTGCTGGACCCAATCGAGACACCCAAAAAATGTTGGGTGACTATAGAGGTTCGGGGCAGATGGACCCCTTGATCAGAAAGATCGTCCACCTGAGAATTACCTGGGCAGCCAGAGAGGGAGAGTCCCGCAAAGACCCCTACACGGTAGAGCGTCCCCACGGGTTACAGGGTTTCCCCCACCCGACCTCTCTTGTCACTGCGGTTCCAGGTAGACCAGAATGGAGATCTTGACCTCTTAAGTCTACCAATTTTTACTTTAAGATCAGGGTGCTTAAGGTTTCACTTGAACTTTTAGTTCTTTGAGTGTAAAGAGTGACCTAATTTAAGGTTGGTTGACCCAAGGGGGCAACTTTACCTCTTGTTTCCTTTGAGAGTTTTTGGGTCTTGTTTTCTAGGGTTCAAGTGTTTAGAGAGCCAATTGTTTTAGGTTTTCTTTGAATAGATATTTTCAGACAAGGGCTTGGGCACACTTCATTTGGTTTTCTCAATTCTTGCTTAAGGAGTGTGTCTCCAAATCCCTAGTGTTGGATCCTAGGTTGGCTCTACTTGGTCCAGTTAGCTCTTTGTTGGGTAATTAGGGCTCAGTCAAGAAGGTGTTAGCCCTTAGGTACCCTTAATAGTGTGCAGGAATATTGCGTTGAAAACATGCAACTTTTGATGGTTTACTAAGTATAGAAGACAGGTTAGACCTATATTGCTTGTTTTTTTCTTTTCTTCCTCTTTAGAATTTAGGGATTGAGAGGATAGAATTTTACCTGTCCTTGGAGTGGTTGTCGTGCGGTTGCTTGTCTTCTCGATTTTCTTGTATCTGCACAACAAAGGAGAGATTGTTAGCAATGTAAAAATAGGAATTTGATTATCTCTAGAATAGCCGTTGCTCCCCGACAACGGCGCCAACTGAGAATGACGTGGCGACAACTAGATTTTGTTATAGCGTTGTAGCACAGATAGTTATTGCCATCATTTCAAATATATAATTTTTTTACTCGGAAAATAAAGAGTTCCCGAGGTCGAACTCAGGGAGCAAGTTGTATTCTAGGGGTACAAATTCTTATTACAAAAATAAAGAGAGAGAGAGGGAGAGAGATGAAAATTTGGCTTCTTCTTCTCTTCTTTCTTCCTCTTTGTTTTCTCTTCTCTTTGGCTTTTGGTTTCTTCTTCTTTGTTTATCTCCTTGTGGTCTTCTTCTTCTGCCTTCTGTTCTTCAGATCTTATTTTTACTTCTTTCTTCTGATCTCCTTCTCGTGCTCTTCTTCTGCTTTTGCTGTCAGGACGTCGTCTCTCCTTCTTTCTTCTTTTTCTTTCTGTCTTCTTTATCTGCAGCAGTGGTGATGTTCTTCTTCTTTCTTTTCTGCCTTCAGAGCGTCGTCTGATTTTCCACTCAGACGACTTAAGTCGCCGCTGCTATAGTGCCGCTCGGTGCTCCTTCCTTCAGTCTTCGTCATCCTTCTTCTCTGCCTCGCTTGTCTTCTTCTTCTTTGCTTTCTCCTTCCTCTTTGCTTCGACCTGGCTACTCTTCTTCCTTCGGTCTTCTTCTTTTCTCTTCAGCCCTTCCGCAGTCCCTTCACCTGTGCCTGCACACTCAAAGTTCCAATCAGAGATGGCAAAACCTACTCTACCCTCCCCCCCTACCCCCCGCATTTCTCTCTCACAGAAGCCGCTCTTAGGAAAGCTCTCCCAGAGCTGCCGGGTAGTCGGGTACAGGTTGCGCCCGGGTCCAGGCCCACCGGCGTGCGTGGTGGGCGAGGAGTGCTAGACAAGTCAGGTCGGGTCGGCCGGATCCGCGTGATGAGCTCGCGGATGGGCCCGGTGAGACGGTGTGAGAGGGACCTCACCCCGTGTGCTGAGGCGATAAGCCTCCAGCACGTTTTCAATTTGTATCGCTGCGCCGCTCCAGAGCCTTCCGAGGTGGGACTAAATGTCCCACCCCAATTTGGCGCCTGCGCGGAGGAACCAGCTGGTAACTGCGGCTTTACGCGAGGCCCTCACCCCTGCTGCGAACCTGGGGCTCTTCGCGAAGACACCCCACGCAACCTGGGAGCCTGATCTGGGCATAGCGAGGCTGCAGCTGCAGGCGGAGGCAGCTCCTTCTGCACAGCAATGGCGGCGGAGGACGGGTGACCTGTTCACAGCAAAACGGCCTCTCGGCCTAATCAGAAGGTACCGGGAGCTTCGCCAGAGTGCGACGAAGCTCGTGCGGGTGGTGGCGAGGCGTGGGGCGGCGTGCAAGGGCTGCCCTAGGTCGGACAGTGGGTCGGGAAGTGGGTGTGTTCGGTGGATTTGCAGAGGTCGGGTGGCGGGAATTGGAAGGGCAGAAATGGATCAGGGTGAGGAGGCGGAGATTATGTGCAGGTCGGTGAGCCGTGTGGGGTGCTGGAGTGATGGGAGCGGGTCGCCGGAGTGTGGCCGAAGGTGGAGAAGGTGAGGGCGATTGGTTGGAATCGAGGGCGACAGTAAGGGTTTAAAGTGAGGAAAAGGAAGAGGGGAGAAAGGTGAGAAGTTATACCTACTTAACAGGACAAGGAGGGGCCGGAACAGGCGACAGTCGTATCGACTGTCACCGGAGAAGAAGCTGCCCAGAGGAAGGAACGACGGCGAGGAGAGGGCTGGAGAGGCGCGCGCTGGGTGCGGCACGGCGCGGGAAGAGCAGGGGAAGGCAGCCCTGCTGCTGGTAGTGCAGCAGAACGACGAGGAGGAGGAGGGAAAAACCGCCGGAGCTGGAGGGCTTCCTGTCGGAGTGGGAAGAGAGTGAAAAGATGGTGTTTCTCCGTCAGGACCGAGCTTAGAAGAACGGCGGAGCGACGGGGGATATTTATAGGGGCTGAAACAGAGAGGAGGGCGGAGGGAGACGACGTGTCTCCCTCGCCGGAGGACACCGAAGGAAGGAGACCCATACCGTCCGTGCGTTCGCACGGCCGGTATGGTGGGTTGCAGCGACCAGGGGGGTGTTCCTGCGACGGCTGACGACGTAGGGCATCCCCATTTGACCAGGCAGGCCCTCCCCCTTCCTCTGCGCGGCGCCATGCTCCGCGCAGGGTCGCCGGAGCATGGTGCTGGCAGGTTTTGCAGGGAGGACCTGAATGTAAAGAACAAAGAAGAGTTAGGGGCCAAAATGCGAGGGTTCAAAAGTTGAGGGGCAAAAAGTAAATAGATGAGGATCAAAATGTAAAGTTGGTCAAGAAGGTTTCTTCTTAGGCTCAAGTTTTTATACATGACTAATTAGGACCTAAGGATTCTGAAGGTGAATTTTATTTCTAGATAAAACCTTGTTTGACTGGTCAATTTACGCAAAAACCCAAATTAAGTTATTAATTGGGCATGGTTCTCAATGTAGGTCAAAATGGGTTCCGAAGGCCAAATTGAAGGTTCTAAACCCTAGAGATTATTTTTCTATGAATTTTAGAGGGTTTATTCTATTTTTACTTTGCCTCGAACCTCATGAATTGAAGTGGGTTTGTTTTAAGGTTACAGATTATCATTTAGTTCCTTGGAATTGCTGTAGCCCTTATCAGATCATCCCACTTTCCTTCTTATTCGGTTTGTTTGACCTATGTTTGGACCCTGTATGCAGATTATACTGGTAAAATTGCATTTTTACCCCTTATGACTTGTTTTCTCCTTAAACTCAGAATTCTCTGAGTTAAACCTTTCCTTGAGTTATGTAGGAGCTTTTATCCTTTGTATTAGGTCAAAATGAGCTAGTTATGACTCATGATAAGGTTCTCATCATACCCCCATGCCTAGCTTTTGCTAGTCCCTTAGCAAAAACTTAAGGTTTCAACCCTTGTTCTAGACCATGAAGTTCTTAATAGCTTCAGATAAGTGCTTTTTCATTTAAACTTAGATTAGGTTAGAATGCTGACCATAGGCTTAAAAGGGTACTCTAGTACCAATCAAGATCCAAATCTGTCTAGCCTCAGCCTCAGTCCTTAGCAAAGGTTTTTAAGGCCTACAAGAACTAACTTAAGGACTATTGGATTTTGTGGTTAAAGCACCCGTGCTTGAAATGATTTTCGCCTTGGTTCAGTTCGCAGTGCGTTTTATAAGAGAGAGATAGAAAGAAGATTTTTCTGTTTGGAGAGTTTTCTCTCTCTTTTTCTTTTTAGTTCTAGCCTAGGATTGGCTTTTCAACACGGTCTGTATCAGATTCATTGCTCCCATCATCAATCCTCAAGGGTTCTTGGCGATCGATGCTTCGAGATAGCACTGCCCATGGCAACCCCCAGAACCCTGGCTATTGAGATTTCGAGATAATCCCATCCATGGTGTTCCGTGGCCGAATTCAGACCCTGGCAATTGACACTTCGAGATAATGCCCTCCATGGAATCTGAACCAGCAGGGTGCTTACATGCCCCCAGTAGGATATGTGAATATCCTAAGAGACAAGCACCGAGGAGATGATATTTTGTTACGCATCTTTGAGGGCATTTTCCGCCTCTCCGCGCTGGGAACTCGTCCAAATCAACTTGTGTTGATCGGCCGTTCCTATTCTAGGTGTACTTTTCAGAATTTTTGCGACGCTTCTGCGTGATTTTGATTTTTACGCTTACTGAACCAGGCTGTGTGTGAGGTTAGGGTGCTTAGGTTACTGAGTCCCGTAAACCAAAAATTAGTTAATGAGGACAAATACTCCCTAAGCCTTAGACCTAATACTTCAGCTTTTCATTTTCCTCAACCTCTTGAGGAGTGTCCAGATCTTAATGGGTACTAAGAGTCTGTCCAAGAATGCCTAAGGTTTGCGTTCTTACTAATCCCTTTGTGCACTTTTCAGTTATTTTCTTGAATGAGGTCTAGAACTTAGGTTAATTCCTTAGTTCCTTACTAATGACTATCACCTTTTCTCATAATTTTGTGCTCCTTTTTCATTTTGTTTCTTCTCTCCTTCTCCTTCACAAAATTTCCTTTCTCCTCTTATTCTTCTTTTTATTTTGAAAAATTTTTACCTTTTATGGTGTTTTTGGCATATGTGAATTTTTTTTGTTTTAAAACCTTTTCTTACAAGTTTTGCACTTTTATACCCCCCCATGCCTAAGATTTGCAATGTCCTCATTGTAACCTAGGGGGTTTTTATTCAACTTAGTCATACATTAGGACAGATGTTTTGATGAGTGAATGAGTCGGGGTGACTGTTGCGGACGATTTTTAATCTCAGATGCAAGCATCTGAGGTGGAGTCGACTGTCCTAAAGTGTGAACTTTAAGTGCGGCAAGGTGTCAGAAAAGGTTTTAGGTTTTCAAAGAGAATGACGGGCTGCCTCCCGTTGAGCGCTAAATTTGATGCCTTCAGCCAAGCAGGAAATGCGATGGAGAGGGGATGATCAAATTAGCAGAGTTTTGTAAGACAAGCACCTTGATTAAGAGCCTGGTTGGTCCAACCAGGTGCTTGTTCAGATTGACAGGCTGATGATGCAGCCCAAACCCAATCAATCTGGTGGGTTGATAGATGTAGATCAAAAGGTGTGGAACCCACCATATACTATGAAGCTCAGATGGATGTGGAAGTGTGAATGCAGGGTTTGGCTGAGTCGAATCAGCTTGGTCAGAGTAGGAACCCGTAGAATAATCAGTGATTGATGCAGGAACCCTACAGGGGTGATCAGAGAATGATAGAGCATGGTATGTAGTCTGATCAATGTTCGAAACCCGATGTGGAAATGCAATCGGCTCGGTGAGAGGTGAATCTGAATAGAAATTGAGTCCGGTTGCGGGTCGGGGTTGGGAAGAGGTTTTGATTAGTTCTGTGTGTGCAGACGAGGTGGCAACTATGTATGAGGGCTCTTCTAGAAAGGAATGACAGGTGATTTTCTGTGAAGAGTCCTCTGGGTAACTATCAAATGCCTGAAGAGTGTCTGTAGGATGAAAGAAATCTGAATTGAGAAAAGATTTGAATTCTGGGTTGCAATCACTCTTGGCATTTTCTATTTTTGGTTCCTGAGGATCGAAAAGGAATGATTCTGTGTTATCAGTGATCTCGGGAATCAGGACCTCACAGTCGGAGTCAGAGTCATGTGAACTGAGGTCGTAGATGGGCCTGGCGTGTTCAGGAAGGAAAGTCTCTCCGCAATTATAGTCAAATCTGAAATTGTCGGAGAGTTGGCGAAAATAAGATTCATGATCATGAATTCCACCACAGCAAAAATCATTAGACGTGGAATCAGCAGCCTGACTGGGTTCTAGCTTATATGTCAATTCTGGGTTCAAAAAGGTGTTCTGTCTAAGCTCAAGCTCAAAGCTGGTAGGATAGACCCAATTGAAATCCAACTCGTCCAACTCCTCAGTCTCTGTATCATAAATTGGCATGACTTTCAAAAAATCGATCAGATTTCCTGAAGATGTTGGAGAGGGGTATTTGATGAGAACCTCATCATGAGCCATAACTAGCTCATTTTGACCTAATACAAAGGATAAAAGCTCCTACATAACTCAAGGAAAGGCTTAACTCAGAGAGATTCTGAGTTCGCAAAGAAAATAGAAACTAAGGGGTAAAAATGCAATTTCACCAATCCAATCTGAAAACAGGGTAACTCAGGGTCCAAACATAGGTCAAAGAAACCTAATAAGAGGAAAAGTGGGATGAGATGATTCAATAAGGGCAACAGCAATTCCAGGGAATTAAATGACATCCTGTAACCCTAAAAACAAACCCACTTAAAAATACGAGGTTCGAGGCAGAGAAAAAAATCAACTAAACCCTCTAAAATTCATAGAAAAATAATATCTAGGGTTTAGAACCTTCAATTTGGCCTTAGGAACCCATTTTAACCTACATTGAGAACCATGCCCAATTAACAACTTAATTTGGGTTTTTGCATAAATTGACCAGTCAAACAAGGTTTAATCTGGAAATAAAATTCACCATCATAATCCTTAGGCACCAATTAGTCATGTATAAAAACTTGAGCCTAAGAGGAAACCTTCTTAACCAACTTTACACTTTGGTCCTCATTTATTTACTTTTTGGCCCTCAACTTTTGAACCCTCACATTTATGCCCCTAACTCTCCTTCGTTCTTTGCATTCAGGTCCCTCCTGCCAAAACCTGACCAGCACCATGCTCCGGCGACCTTGCGCGGAGCATGGCGCCGCGCAGGGTAAGGGGGAAGGTCTGGCAAGTAAACCGGGGGTGCCCTGCGTCGTCAGCCGTCGCAGGGACACCCCCCTGGTCGCTGCAACCCACCATACCGGCCGTGCGAACGCACGGACGGTATGGGTCTCCATCTCCGGCGTCCTCCGGCGAGGGAGACACGTCGTCTCCCTCCGCCCTCCTCTCTGATTCTACCCAATAAGTACCCCCCGTCGCTCCACCGTTCAAGGGAGCTCGATCCTGACGGAGAAAGACCCCCACTTCCTCTCTTCCCACTCCGACAGGAAGCCTTCCAGCTCCGGCGGCCTCTCCTCTTCCTCCTCGTCGCTCTGCCGCACTACCAGCTGCAGGGTTGTCCTCCCTCGCTCTTCCCGCGCCGCGCCGCACCCAGCGCGTGCCTCTCCGGCCCTCTCCTCGCCGCCGCCCCTTCCCCCGGGCATCTTCTTCTCCAGCGACAGTCGATACGACTGCCGCCTTGCTCCAGCCCCTTTCGTCTTCGTAGCTAGGTCAGAACTTCTCCCCATCTCCCCCTCTTTCTTTTCCTCACTGTCTTTTATTTGATTAAACCCTCGACCGCTCCTGTCCACCATCACCCCCTTCGTCTCCGACCAAACTCCGGCGAGACGCCCCCATCGCTCCACAGCCTCACACGCCTCGCCGACCCTCACCGAACCTCCGCCTCATCACACTGAGCACCCCCCACCCCTCCACTGCCACTCCACACCTCCGTAACGCTCCCCCAAACAAACCCATTTCTCCGGTTGCAGTCCGACCTAGGGCTGCCGCCAGACACCGCCTTGCGGCTTGCCGCACAGCTCAACACCTTCGCCGCGCCACGGCAAAGGTTCCCCAGTAGTTTGATCAGGCCGAGAGGCCTTATTCGTGTCCGACAGGTTCTGAGGCTCGACCGCCATTGACGCCACATTGATGCAGCTTCTCCCGCGCTCCAGGCTTGAGGACTCCAGGTTTCCAGCTGCTGCGGATTACGGAGACTCCTGCGAAGGCAGCCAGCAACTGCAGCTGCAGAAGCAAGGCCGCGGTCCTCCAGCAGGCGCACGCGAGGAGAGGCCTCAGTTTAGTCCCACATTGGTAAGCCTAGCAACTCTTTCACCGTTTAAATTGTTTTTGTGAATAAGCCTTATCGCCTCAGCACACGGGGTGAGGTCCCCTTCACCCGCCCGATTACCCGGCCTCGTCCGCGCTCACGCCCCGCGGACCTGGCTCCGACCCGATTAGCCCGACCTGCACTCCTCGCCCACCACCGCACGCCGGTGGGCCTGGACCCGGGCGCGACCCGCGTACCCGATTTATCCGGTTGCTCTGGGAGAGCTTTCCTAAGAGCGAATTCTGAGAGAGAGTGACGCGGAGGGGGGGGTAGAGTAGGTTTTGCCCACTGATGTAAACTTTGAAGTGTGCAGGCACAGGTAAACAAAGAAGAAGAACCGTGGAAGAAGAGAAGAAGAAGAAGGCCGACGAAGACTGAAAGAAGGTGGAGCACTGTAGCAGCGGCGATTTAAGTCGTCTAATTGGAAAATCAGACGACGCCCTGCAGTAAAAGGACTGTAGAGAAAGAAGGAGAACAAAGAAGCCGTGCCGCTGAGCAAGGGACCGCAAGAAGAAAAGCTTTACAGCTGAGGCAGAAAGAAGAAAGAAGAAAGGAGAAGCTGAAGAAAGGCAAAACTGAAAGAAAAGAAGATGAGGAGCTCTGAAGAAGAGAAGAAATAAGAAGAACAGAAGGCAGAAGAAGAAGACCACCAGGAGCTAAACAAAGAAGAAAAACCAAAAGCCAAAGAGAAGAGAAAACAAAGAGGAAGAAAGAAGAAACCAAATTTTTATCTCTCCCTCTCTCTCTCTCTCTTTATTTTTGTAATATTTTTTTGTAATAAGAATTTGTATCTCTAGAATACAACTTGCTCCCTGAGTTCGACCTCGGGAACTCTTTTATTTCTGAGTAACAAATTGTATTAAACTGGTAATCACTTCTCTATACTATACTACGATGAAATAATAGAACTATAGAGGAAGGTCGTCACCAGTATTCATCAAATAGAGGCCCAGAATCATATTCTGTAAAAATTTGATCTTTCTCATAAGGGGCCTCATAATCTTCCCAATAAGTTTCAGATCTAGGTTCTAGGCTTAGGATGTGGGTAGAATTATTAGAACCTAAGTCCGAATAACCTTCGAGGGCCACGTTATCAAGATAAGGGGCGGAATTTATACCCTCAAAAGGTTCAGTTCTGATCTCATTATTGCAGGAGTTTTGGAATTCTAGGCTTGGCAATTCATGGTCTAAGTTTGGCTCATCATTGTGTTCTCCTGCAATATCCCAACCTAATTCAACATTGTCTTCTATCTGGGTTTGGATTTCACAACCACTTTGTGCCTCAGTCCCGAGATCTGGGAAACTGGATTGTTCCTTAATACTGTTCCAAGATGGTTCATCCTCTATTTCTGGTATATACGGGTATTTCTGGTTGATAATTTGTTCTACTGATTTCATCATTTCTACCCGTTTTATAAGGGCATCTTGGTGTTGTTCCCAAAGTACAGGATTTGTCAAGCATTGAAGGTATTCAGATTGGTGTAATTTTTCTATTTCAATGTATCCTGTCATGAGCATATCTCGGGTTGATCCTTTTGTAACTTCTGTCAATAGAATTTGGGCACAGTTTATGATGAAAGCTGTGGTTGTTGGGACATCAACCTGAATGTTTTCTATCGGTGTTGAGGGTTTACATTTGATTTCATAGAATTGAAGGGCATCCTCAATCATCTTATCTTTCATGGATCTCAGATATTCAGGTTTTTTTTTGAATGGTAGTCTTGCTAGGTAATTAGGCTGCATCTTTGAATCAGGTGGTGGGATCAAGATATAGAATCGAGGTTTGAATCAAGATGGAAGAAGGGGATTTTGTTCAGAATCAGAGGAAAGAGGGGCTATGTGAATGATTTCTGCAAAAACAAGGGAGCCGAGGCTTAGCCTCGGAGAGAGTGAATTTCTATAGGGGGTTTCATGGACTTCCTGCAAAATACTGAAGGACTGGATGAGATAAGCAGGTGCTGGACCCAATCGAGACACCCAAAAAATGTTGGGTGACTATAGAGGTTCGGGGCAGATGGACCCCTTGATCAGAAAGATCGTCCACCTGAGAATTACCTGGGCAGCCAGAGAGGGAGAGTCCCGCAAAGACCCCTACACGGTAGAGCGTCCCCACGGGTTACAGGGTTTCCCCCACCCGACCTCTCTTGTCACTGCGGTTCCAGGTAGACCAGAATGGAGATCTTGACCTCTTAAGTCTACCAATTTTTACTTTAAGATCAGGGTGCTTAAGGTTTCACTTGAACTTTTAGTTCTTTGAGTGTAAAGAGTGACCTAATTTAAGGTTGGTTGACCCAAGGGGGCAACTTTACCTCTTGTTTCCTTTGAGAGTTTTTGGGTCTTGTTTTCTAGGGTTCAAGTGTTTAGAGAGCCAATTGTTTTAGGTTTTCTTTGAATAGATATTTTCAGACAAGGGCTTGGGCACACTTCATTTGGTTTTCTCAATTCTTGCTTAAGGAGTGTGTCTCCAAATCCCTAGTGTTGGATCCTAGGTTGGCTCTACTTGGTCCAGTTAGCTCTTTGTTGGGTAATTAGGGCTCAGTCAAGAAGGTGTTAGCCCTTAGGTACCCTTAATAGTGTGCAGGAATATTGCGTTGAAAACATGCAACTTTTGATGGTTTACTAAGTATAGAAGACAGGTTAGACCTATATTGCTTGTTTTTTTCTTTTCTTCCTCTTTAGAATTTAGGGATTGAGAGGATAGAATTTTACCTGTCCTTGGAGTGGTTGTCGTGCGGTTGCTTGTCTTCTCGATTTTCTTGTATCTGCACAACAAAGGAGAGATTGTTAGCAATGTAAAAACAGGAATTTGATTATCTCTAGAATAGCCGTTGCTCCCCGACAACGGCGCCAACTGAGAATGACGTGGCGACAACTAGATTTTGTTATAGCGTTGTAGCACAGATAGTTATTGCCATCATTTCAAATATATAATTTTTTTACTCGGAAAATAAAGAGTTCCCGAGGTCGAACTCAGGGAGCAAGTTGTATTCTAGGGGTACAAATTCTTATTACAAAAATAAAGAGAGAGAGAGGGAGAGAGATGAAAATTTGGCTTCTTCTTCTCTTCTTTCTTCCTCTTTGTTTTCTCTTCTCTTTGGCTTTTGGTTTCTTCTTCTTTGTTTATCTCCTTGTGGTCTTCTTCTTCTGCCTTCTGTTCTTCAGATCTTATTTTTACTTCTTTCTTCTGATCTCCTTCTCGTGCTCTTCTTCTGCTTTTGCTGTCAGGACGTCGTCTCTCCTTCTTTCTTCTTTTTCTTTCTGTCTTCTTTATCTGCAGCAGTGGTGATGTTCTTCTTCTTTCTTTTCTGCCTTCAGAGCGTCGTCTGATTTTCCACTCAGACGACTTAAGTCGCCGCTGCTATAGTGCCGCTCGGTGCTCCTTCCTTCAGTCTTCGTCATCCTTCTTCTCTGCCTCGCTTGTCTTCTTCTTCTTTGCTTTCTCCTTCCTCTTTGCTTCGACCTGGCTACTCTTCTTCCTTCGGTCTTCTTCTTTTCTCTTCAGCCCTTCCGCAGTCCCTTCACCTGTGCCTGCACACTCAAAGTTCCAATCAGAGATGGCAAAACCTACTCTACCCTCCCCCCCTACCCCCCGCATTTCTCTCTCACAGAAGCCGCTCTTAGGAAAGCTCTCCCAGAGCTGCCGGGTAGTCGGGTACAGGTTGCGCCCGGGTCCAGGCCCACCGGCGTGCGTGGTGGGCGAGGAGTGCTAGACAAGTCAGGTCGGGTCGGCCGGATCCGCGTGATGAGCTCGCGGATGGGCCCGGTGAGACGGTGTGAGAGGGACCTCACCCCGTGTGCTGAGGCGATAAGCCTCCAGCACGTTTTCAATTTGTATCGCTGCGCCGCTCCAGAGCCTTCCGAGGTGGGACTAAATGTCCCACCCCAATTTGGCGCCTGCGCGGAGGAACCAGCTGGTAACTGCGGCTTTACGCGAGGCCCTCACCCCTGCTGCGAACCTGGGGCTCTTCGCGAAGACACCCCACGCAACCTGGGAGCCTGATCTGGGCATAGCGAGGCTGCAGCTGCAGGCGGAGGCAGCTCCTTCTGCACAGCAATGGCGGCGGAGGACGGGTGACCTGTTCACAGCAAAACGGCCTCTCGGCCTAATCAGAAGGTACCGGGAGCTTCGCCAGAGTGCGACGAAGCTCGTGCGGGTGGTGGCGAGGCGTGGGGCGGCGTGCAAGGGCTGCCCTAGGTCGGACAGTGGGTCGGGAAGTGGGTGTGTTCGGTGGATTTGCAGAGGTCGGGTGGCGGGAATTGGAAGGGCAGAAATGGATCAGGGTGAGGAGGCGGAGATTATGTGCAGGTCGGTGAGCCGTGTGGGGTGCTGGAGTGATGGGAGCGGGTCGCCGGAGTGTGGCCGAAGGTGGAGAAGGTGAGGGCGATTGGTTGGAATCGAGGGCGACAGTAAGGGTTTAAAGTGAGGAAAAGGAAGAGGGGAGAAAGGTGAGAAGTTATACCTACTTAACAGGACAAGGAGGGGCCGGAACAGGCGACAGTCGTATCGACTGTCGCCGGAGAAGTAGCTGCCCAGAGGAAGGAGCGACGGTGAGGAGAGGGCTGGAGAGGCGCGCGCTGGGTGCGGCGCGGCACGGGAAGAGCAGGGGAAGGCAGCCCTGCTGCTGGTAGTGCGGCAGAACGACGAGGAGGAGGAGGGAAAAATCGCCGGAGCTAGAGGGCTTCCTGTCGGAGTGGGAAGAGAGTGAAAAGATGGTGTTTCTCCGTCAGGACCGAGCTTAGAAGAACGGCGGAGCGACGGGGGATATTTATAGGGGCCGAAACAGAGAGGAGGGCGGAGGGAGACGACGTGTCTCCCTCGCCGGAGGACACCGAAGGAAGGAGACCCATACCGTCCGTGCGTTCGCACGGCCGGTATGGTGGGTTGCAGCGACCAGGGGGTGTTCCTGCGACGGCTGACGACGTAGGGCATCCCCATTTGACCAGGCAGGCCCTCCCCCTTCCTCTGCGCGGCGCCATGCTCCGCGCAGGGTCGCCGGAGCATGGTGCTGGCAGGTTTTGCAGGGAGGGCCTGAATGTAAAGAACGAAGAAGAGTTAAGGACCGAAATGCGAGGGTTCAAAAGTTGAGGGGCAAAAAGTAAATAGATGAGGACCAAAATGTAAAGTTGGTCAAGAAGGTTTCTTCTTAAGCTCAAGTTTTTATACGTGACTAATTAGGACCTAAGGATTCTGATGGTGAATTTTATTTCTAGATAAAACCTTGTTTGACTGGTCAATTTATGCAAAAACCCAAATTAAGTTATTAATTGGGCATGGTTCTCAATGTAGGTCAAAATGGGTTCCGAAGGCCAAATTGAAGGTTCTAAACCCTAGAGATTATTTTTCTATGAATTTTAGAGGGTTTACTTTGCCTCGAACCTTGTGAATTGAAGTGGGTTTGTTTTAAGGTTACAGATTATCATTTAGTTCCTTGGAATTGCTGTAGCCCTTATCAGATCATCCCACTTTCCTTCTTATTCGGTTTGTTTGACCTATGTTTGGACCCTGTATGCATATTATACTGGTAAAATTGCATTTTTACCCCTTATGACTTGTTTTCTCCTTAAACTCAGAATTCTCTAAGTTAAGCCTTTCCTTGAGTTATGTAGGAGCTTTTATCCTTTGTATTAGGTCAAAATGAGCTAGTTATGGCTCATGATGAGGTTCTCATCATAGGTGCTCCTCCCAAGAGCCCCTCCAGTCCAGTACACATGCACGCAAAAGGTCCTCAAGTGTCTGTATCGTGCGCTCAGACTGTCCGTCCGTCTGGGGGTGGTAAGACGTGCTAAACCTCAACCTTGTCCCCAAAGCCTGCTGAAACTCAGCCTAAAACTGGGACGTAAAGCGGCTATCCCGATCAGATACGATCTCCTGCGGAACTCCGTGTAGTCGTACCACATCACGGATATACCTCTCTGCCAACTGTGCTGGTCCCAAAGTGACTCGGATCGGCAAGAATCGCGCCGTCTTCGTCAGTCTATCCACTATTACCCAAAATGCATCGTGTCCCCGCTGGGTAACAAGTAAGCCCACCACCAAGTTCATGGTGATGCTCTCCCACTTCCACTCTGGCACTGGAAGCGGTTGAAGCGGCCCTGCAGGCCTCTGATGCTCGGCTTTCACCTGCTGGCTCACTAAGCACTGCTGCACGAACTCACCCACATCCCGCTTCATCCCTCTCTACCAAAACTCGCGTCTCAAGTCGTGGTACATTTTCGTGTTTCCGGGATGTATGGTGAATCTGGAACCGTGTGCCTCAGTCAGGAGCTCTCTCAACAGCTCCTCGTCTCTGGGAACGCACAACCGTCCCCTCAAGCGTAACACCTGGTCTGTGAAAGAGAAGTCCCCTGGGTCCCCTGATAGTACTCTGTCGCGCAAAGACAGCAAGTACGGATCGACCATCTGTCCTGTGATGATGCGGTCTATCAGCCCTGGCCCGGTCTGCTGTGTCACCGTCACTGCCCCACAGTACCCTCGTAACTCTAGAGGTCGCCAACTGCCCACCTCCTCTAAAAGGCTCCAACTTTGTAACTGTAGACTGGCCAAGCGTGCGGGCGCCTTACAGCTCAAAGCGTCAGCCACCACATTGGCCTTTCCCGGGTGGTAGGAGATGCTGCAGTCGTAGTCCTTCAGGAGCTCCAACCAACGTCTCTGTCTCATGTTGAGCTCCTTCTGGTCAAAAAGATATCTGAGGCTCTTGTGATCAGTAAAAATCTCGAAGGTCTCACCGTACAAGTAGTGCCTCCATGTCTTCAGCGCGAAGACAACAGCTACCAACTCTAGGTCGTGGGTAGGGTAGGTATGCTCATGGGGATTCAGTTGCCGTGAAGCGTAAGCGACCACGTGACCCTTTTGCATGAGCACACCTCCTAACCCCTGCAAGGAAGCGTCCGTGTACACAACGAACCCGCCACTACTGTCAAGGATGGTGAGCACGGGAGCCGAGGTCAACCTCTCCTTCAGCTCCAGAAAACACGCCTCACAGGCGTCTGTCCAACCGAAAGGCACGTCCTTCCGGGTCAACTGTGTCATAGGACGCGCAATCTGTGAAAATCCTCTGATGAACCATCTGTCGTAACCTGCCAGTCCCAGGAAACTACGAATCTCAGTGACTGAACGCGGTCTCTCCCACCTGAGCACTACCTCGACCTTGGCGGGGTCCACCGCCAGGCTGTCACCAGAGATCACATGACCCAAGAAGGTCACCTCCCTCAACCAGAACTCGCACTTGCTGTATTTGGCGTACAGCCTGCGTCGTCTCAGAGTGTCCAGAACCATCCACAAGTGTTGTCCATGCTGCGCTCGATCTCTAGAATAGATGAGTACATCATCTATGAAAACCACCACGAACTGGTCCAAGTACGGTCTAAACACCCGGTTCATCAGGTCCATGAAAGCAGCGGGGGCATTGGTCAGCTCAAACGGCATGACCAAGAACTCGTAGTGTCCGTACCGGGTGCGGAAAGCTGTCTTGGAGACGTCGGCCTCCCTGATCCTTAACTGGTGGTATCCAGACCTCAAGTCTATCTTGGAAAACACCGTGGCACCCCGCAACTGGTCAAACAAATCGTCGATCCTCGACAGCGGATATCTGTTCTTGATGGTGACCCTATTCAGCTGTCGGTAGTCCACACAAAGGCGTAGGGTCCCATCCTTCTTCTTCACAAACAGTACCGGGGCTCCCCAGGGAGACGCACTGGGCCTCACGAAACCTTTCTCCAAAAGGTCCTGCAACTGGGACTTGAGCTCTCGCAACTCAAACGGTGCCATTCTGTATGGCGCGGCGGAGATGGGGCTGGTCCCTGGTACTAGTGAGATCTCAAACTCGATCTCGCGCTCGGGCGGTAGTCCTGGTAACTCGTCTGGAAACACGTCGGGTTACTCTCTGACCATCGGGATGCTCTGGAAGTATGCCACGGGGCTGGGCTCTGCCACCACACAAGCTAGGAAGCCATCACACCCCTGGCTCAAAAGTCTCGCCGCCCGAAGTGCCGATATGCACCTGAAACCTCCGTCCACTAGCTGTCCATGAAACTCAAAAGAAGGCATCTCCGGAATGGAGAAGACGATCTTCCTCTCAAAACAGTCCACCAAGGCGTGGTAAGCGGACAACCAATCCATCCCCAGAATCACTCCAAAGTCCTCCATCTATATCATAATCAGGTCAGCTGGCAGGCTATGTCTCCCGACGCTGACCTCGCAACCCGTGTTCAGCCGGAGGGAGAGACGCGGCAGAGCGTCTGCAGCCGCAGAGAATCTCGGATATTAGCGGGCCTGCGTGCTGAGGCGCGCAGACGAAGACTCATGCCAAAATAACTGATTTCCAGACGTCTGGTAACGATCCCAGACGTCTTGTCCGATGTCTGGCCCACCTCCCAGACGTCTTAAAAGACGTCTGGGGCACGCGCTCGTTACAGCCCTCGACAGGGGCCAGTCGCCAGCACCGGACCCCCGCCTAGCCGACAGCAGGGACCCACTAAGGGCGGGAGTCGGGTTCCCCTCTGTTACCAGTGTGGCCAGCCGGGCCACATCAGGAGGGACTGCCCGTCTAGGGCAGGAGGTCAGCAGTTACTCCCCGCGCAGAGCACTGGAGGGCGCGCAGGAGGTCGCGGTTCCTAGGCGCGAGGAGGAGGACAGCAGTCGCGAGGAGGGTACTGATGAGTGGCTACTCATCATGGGTAAAATGCTGAAATTAAGCTAGACACTAAGCAAAACAATATCAAATTAACATATAAAAAGGGTTAAGTGTGGGAATTAAAGAAAAGACCTAAAACTTTTAATGTGTGTTAAAACTTCATAATTAGGTCACAAAAGTAAGATACTCTGAAAACAAAAGAATAAATGATGATCCATGCATCAATTGAACACATAAACAAGTTTAAAAAGCCAAATCAGAAGTAAAATCAATGTCTTAAATGTTCAATTAAGCACATATAAAAATTTGAAAGCAATTGGACATCATTTAGGCTTAGAAATAAATAGTTTACAAGTAGGTCCTTCATGCATTACATTCTCACCCTTCAAAACTCCTTTTTGGACCTTTCTGCAAGCTGCAGGGACCCGTCTGTATGACTGCAAGGCCCTTTCAGCTACCTTTCTTATCACTTATGGGCCTGCACGAAATTGTTCACCCCTTCGTCCAAGGGTCTCCCTGCAATTATCCCCTTCATTTCAACGAGAAGCTGCGTTCTTCACGCGCACTGTAGCGCGCGAAGAACACGGCTATTCTCGGCCGTCCATCGCACCTTTGATCTCGATCTGCGGCTGGATTCAAATGGAACCTTTGCGCAATTCGGTGCGTGTGTTCACCTCTCTTCCCAGATCACATTTGACGGTCAGATTTCCCTCTCGACTCGCCGCGCGTTCTACCCATCTCATCCTCACCGCCGGCCTAATTTTGATTATCCTCACCCTTGCGGTGATTCCAATCACTGAGCTGCTATTTAAGCACCTCAGTGGTGTCGCGCGCAAGGGTTCGCTCCCTCCTACATCTCTTAGCGATCAATTCTTCCACTCCAGTCTCTTCTCCCCACCCAATCTCTGATTTCACAGCCATCGGCTGTGGAATCATCGCCTGCTCTCGACCCTCCTCGTCGCTAAGGACCTCGTAGCACCTGAGGACGACCCTGGAGTCTCACTAGTAGATTCTTCCCTCCGCTGGAGTCACCCTCCTCCTTTCTTCCTCCTTAGCCGCCGGCTAAGGACCCCTAGGTCCCATTCTTCCTTTTAGTTTAGGATTTTAATTCTGCATAAGTAGTGTTAGATTTAGTTTTAATTGTTAGTGTTTAATGTTAGCTGTAGTTAGATTAGTATTAGGAGTAGAATTAGTTTTAGATCCCCTCCCTCACCTCCTCTGATCAGTCCAGATCAGAGGGGAAGAATCATCTGTTCATTGTTCAATTTATCTCCCTCTTCATGTTTTGTTTTTCCACCATCCAATTCTGATTTTTGTTTTCTTTTTAACGACGAATTTTTCATCAATCACCCACACATCCTGACCCAATTTCAGATCTGATGGTGTACTGCCTCAGATCTGAAATTGGCGTCACAAGCACCATTTGGGGTTTCTCACTCACCCCATTTGTTTCACAAAAGCCCCTCTGTTTTAAATGGATTGCCTCAGTTTGTCAGAGCACTTTTAATTTGGATTTTAAAGGATTTTTTGCTCTCTGGAATATTTTGACAGATCTGACAAATTGAAGGGATTTTTGGTTTTCTTGTGGGCAAGGATTCTGAGAAACTCTCTGCTGACTGAGAGCCAATCAGAAGAGCCTCTCATGATTCTGTGTATGCTTTGTTTTGAATGCATTCGCCAGCTTCCATGAATTTTCCTTAATGCATTCTTAAGTTTTGTCTGCTATTTCAGAACTGCCATACACTATTTGTGTTGATGATCATTTCTGTATGATGATTCTCTAACCTAAGGAGTTTTCCATACTCCTTAAGGTTACAAGAAACTGGGATTGTGTTTCTTTGGTTTAATTGATTGAGCTAAGTCTTCCTTCATGCTGTCCATGGCATTAGGAAGACTAACTCAATGCCATTTGTTGTTTTGATCTAAAATGATGCTTCTGATAAGGGCCTTTTCTAATGAGTATTTGAGCTGAATTTACATGAGATTTTCGTGAGATTTAAACCCCTTTCAGATTTGGATTTTAACTTTTCAATTTTTAGTTTGATTTGAATTTTATCTTTCTCCCAGTACACAGCAACATGCTGCAAATTGCAGCTACATTCCCCTCTTCTCTAAATTCTCCTCTTCTCTACAATTCCCCTCTCATCTGTGAATACATCCCCCCTCTTCAAATGGACTAACTGCAGCAGCAGTTAGCCCATTTGACAGTGGCTTAAGCCACTGCTGCTGCAATAAACAACAGACACTGAATACATTCTTCTTCTCTCCATCTCCTCTGACAGTAGCTACGACTGCTGCCTTAATTGAACCCTAACACTCAATCAACTCTAATTCCCTAACTTTATACAAAAGCCTAATGATATAGACTTATTTTAAAACTGTAAATATACCTATTCATAGTATTATAACTATAGCATATAAGTTAGATACATAGTTATACTGTAAATATGTATAAAACCTGTACATAAATCCATATACATATGTAATCTATGTAAATATATGTATAAATACTAAACTATTATGTATGTATTTACCTAATTATGTGTATATATAGATACAGATTCCTATTTACATATTTAGTAGCTATATTATAGATTAACTTAGCTAAATTAATAATTTAGAGCTATAATTAAATTAAATACATCTATAAACTTAGGATAATATATATAGTAAGTAATTTAAGCTAATTAAAGTGTATTTATACCTAGTACAGCTTACTGTAACTTAGTTTTAATTTATAAACACACAGAACTGCTATTTTATCCTAAATAAAACATGAATAAATTCCTAAAAATACAATAAAAATATGTATTAAATACTTAAGTATGTAAATTGAAACTTTTTAAGGTCAATTAGACCATTTATTAATTATTTCATAAGTAATTAACTATTTAATCACTTAAATAAACTTGTATAATCAGCCTAGTTTAACTAATTTATTTGTACAGTAAACATATTTAAAATTCAAAATTAATAAATCAATTATGTAGTATTATGTAAATATTTTATTTACCATATTTTATTTTATTTTTTTTAATAATTTATGGCCCTCAAATCGAGGGTCAAAAGCACGCACAGAAGCAGCTGCTGGAATAGCGCCACATCGTGTGCTGCAAGTCAAGCGCAGCGCTTTATATGTCAATTGTGCATTGGCAAGACAGTTGTCACTGCGCAAGGCACCCGCAGTGGCACCCAATTCCATTCGACCCGATGTTCTCTGTCTGATTTGTGATTTGTGATGTGTGTGGGACCCAGGACCGGAGGCCCGAGTGTGCGAGCGGTTGTGGCGATTAGGCTGAGGCCTGGCGCTGAGCTAGAGACATTGATAAGCCACCTAATCTGAGAATAGGGCGCGCTTAGTCGAGGTCTGGTCCCACCTGCTTGTTTCCCGCGAAAAGCGCGCCCGCTAATTTACACTTTTTACACCAATGACAAGGACAGACGACTTAACACAGAAAGAACACAAGAGTAAGAACAAAAATAAAAGAAGAACAAGAAGAAGAAAAACACGAAGAATAGAGAACTAAAGAGAATAAGAAAGAAGAAGAAACAAGAGCACCAAGACTCAAAGAACATACTGACAAGTAAGAAAAGAAAGAGAAATAGGTATTATACATACGTATAAGTAAGTTTATAGAATTACTAACAGAATAAAGAGACACTATAAACGTCGCTAAAGACCTCAATTTTGGCTCTTTGGGTTGTATATAGTGTTCCCTGAGATTTAGCGATGTTTATATCTGTCACTAAAACTGATATATATGTCACTATAAATAATAGACTAATAAGTTGAATTTCTACACCATTGCATTCTAATGTATTATATACTATTATGTTAGTACTAATAGGATAACTTGTAAATACTTAGTTTAGAGTAGAATAATAGATTGTTTGATACTTGTTCATAGATCGTATTTTTGCAAGCACTTCTTAGTAACTAGGTAAATAAAACATTCATTCATTCTTTAAGTGTAAAGTTTCTTTTTGAATAAGAAGACAATTTTGGAGATAATCAAAGAGTGACCGAATTAAATTCAATAAATTGCCTCCCAGTGAACGACCTGGAACAAAACCAGTAAAAATTAGATAAATAAGCAAATGATAATAATGGTTATAATGACTGGTACTCACCCATACTCACCGCTATACGACATTCACATTTTTAATGTTATAATATTATACACCCTATACTACAACGACATGATCATAACAATAATCATCCATTAGCCATCACAACCATGGGTTAGACATCATTTTGGTGCCGTTGCCGGGGAGCATCGGTGTCAACTATCATCAAACAACCATTCATTGTCAATTTTGGCACCGTTGCCGGGGAGGCAACGCTCTTTGCACCAAAATTTTCTTTTTATTCTTTTGTATATAGAAATTCTTTATTTCATTCATTCATTCATTGTAATTGTTTTTATTTTCCATTGAATTATTTGTGTATACATTCTTTTAGTCATTTACTAATCATTTATTTTTCCACAGCACTTGAGGAGGAGTGTCGTCTTCCTGGTGGAGTCGCTGCACTCCTGACCCGTCTTCCTGGTGGAGTTTTCCCTTGTAGTAGCTGTAGGATTAGTATAGTATTAGTATTAGTTTAGATAGTTTTAGGTATATTAATTAGGAAAAAATTGTTAGTCATAAGTTGTGAGAGCTTGTTCTCACACATTCTGTAATAATTTTGGACTGTCTGGACTTTAGTCTCTTTATTTCTTCTTTTTCTCGATTTGTTTTCGATTGCGATTTTCCGAGTTAATTTCTGTCCTTACTTTTGAATTGCATATAAAAATTTTTTCAAAAATAAAAAAATCAAAAAAAAATCAAAAAAATCAAAAAAGACCTCATACTTATCTAGCAGCAGCATAACTCTAGGCATTCATTTTAGGATTGCATTTTATTCCTGCTAGATTTTTATTAAAGTCAAATCTGCATTAAAAGATTGCTGGAGTCAGGTACGCATTTCTTACCTAACTCTAACTCCTGCCATTATTGCATTTGACTTAAAATTAAAGAAGACCACTATTTGTACTAAATTTATTAAAAAGTGAAACAAGCAGCATAGAAAACACCTTTTACTCACTTCAATCAAATCAAAAGGAGATAGTAAATTGGGTGAAACCATGTTTGAGATTTTAACCGCCTTGTGTTGAATGTTATCGTGCACACAGCACGATCACTTAAGGCCACAATACACGGGTTTCTACCTCATCTCTTTCTGCAACCACAGGATCTGTATTCGCACGCTCAGTCTTATCCAGATTCCCAGTGGATTTTAGAGGTCTGCACATCGCTACGTTTATCTTAGGATGCGTACAATTGCTTGAAACAATTGCTTGCGTACAACATATTTTGCGTAGCAGCCTCTAGGAAAAATTTTCTCCGATTTATTTCGATTGATTGGTCTTCTTGAATTGAGATTTTATTGGGATTCTTCTGTTTTTATTGTGAACGTTAAAAATTTTTTCCCATTGAGTTGGATCGAATTAGAGTAAACGTGATTTCAAAAACCAACTCAATGGAAGGTAGGAGATCCCAAAACCCAGAACTTGTACTCCCCTTGGGTACTTCTACCCAAGCTACATCATCTTCTTCTTCTCAGTCACCTGCACAAAACACTTCTTCCCAGTTTCCCACAGGGAGGGAAACTGTGAATAACCTTTCTGTGACACAAACTGCATTACTGGATTTTCCATTTCCATATCCTTCACCGGTTGGAGGAACCTTTGTTCCTCCCTACATTGACTTCCCTGCACCTTCTGGAGCTTTGGAGGAGCTCCATGCCATTCACAATGATCCTTTCACTCAAACCTATAACCCTGGATGGCATAATCATCCAAATTTCTCGTGGTCGGGAAATTCACAGAGACCTTTTCAACAACCTTCTGCACCACCACTGCACAACCCGATCCGAGCACCACCTCCACAATCACACGGATATCCACCACGTACCTACCAGCAACCCCAACCCAGGCCCACCCAATACTCTCAATCTGGGCCTACACGAGATGACCAGTTGGGGTCTATCAAGAAAGCTCTTGCTGATATGCAACAATAGAATATTGCTATGCAGCAGAGACAGGACGCGGCTTTAGCTGAGATGAGAGCCCAGCTATCACACTTGACGGAGTCCCGTCAATCACATTCACTCCCATCCCAAGCACAACCCAACCCTAGGAACATACCTGCTCAAAGGTATGTCCAACCTAGACCAGCACTACAAGACCAAACACATGACATTTCACAATCTTTGAACAACACTGAATCATCATAATCTTGAGATTATTTGACAATGGAGCCATTGAGATCACTGAACTTGACAAATCTGAACCTTTTACCGTTAATGGACAAAGACTGAAACCTTTCATTGAGCCGCATGATCTCAGACTTGTCAATTCCGCCATTTCGCTCCTACATTTTGAATTTCCATGTAAGTTTTCGCCTAGCTGAAGGCGTTAAACTTAGCAACACCTACCCTTGTATATAGCTGTTTTACACCTTTCTTACTCTTGCCTTTATTTGCATATAGTGTCTACCTTTGCATTCTGAGCATACATTCATTGACACACATGTCATGCATTTCACTTCCTAGCCCGACTGTTCACTCTGATACTAGATCAGACTTAAAATCGTCCGCACAGAGATATTATCTCCTCATTCTGACTTCCTTCCATCACCTAGCCTAGGATAGTGAAAAGCAGAGCATGCATTTGCATCCACCCTTTCATTCAATGAGGACATTGAAACATTTAAGCATGGGGGGGTGTAAATGGTAAATCATTTAAACCAAAATGC
Organism: Thalassia testudinum; assembly: GCA_037157565.1. Taxonomy (NCBI): domain Eukaryota; kingdom Viridiplantae; phylum Streptophyta; class Magnoliopsida; order Alismatales; family Hydrocharitaceae; genus Thalassia; species Thalassia testudinum. The sequence continues at coordinate 25,741,012 of JAZHRO010000054.1, read as the reverse complement.
AATTGTAGACACAACTAGAGTACATATAGTATTATCAAAAAATTATATACTTCAAAAAAATTGAAAAATTTTGAAAAATTTTTGAAAAAAATTTTACAAAGGTAAAAATACAAAAAAATAACAAATCAAAAATTCCAAAAATACAATAAGGGACATGTACTTTATTTGTCAAAGGAGGACATTCATTTCAAGAGGGGAGGGAGAAAAAGAAAAAGAAAAAGAAAAGATAAGTGTTTAACTATGATCTTCTAGCTGAAAACGAAAAAAATAGAATAAGTGTCTATGGACATTCAACCGTTACTGGTTTGACCTGCCGGGCCATAGAAGCTTGAAACAAGCTTAGGCTTAATACAGTTCGAGCCTTGACAAGATAGACCACAGTCTCTCCTAACTTTAGGATAATTCTTGTACCTGAGTCACCAGTATAGGATTCGTTGGTTTGCTTTGACTTAGGAGTCTAAGTAACCTTGGCTTACACTACACAATGTCAGGAAAGACCACTTGAACCTAAACCTCAACCCTTGTGTTCATTAGGGAAGGTGGAGTCCTTACCTGTGCGTGTAGGTAGACTCTTTGTCCTAATCTTTAGTCTTGTGTCTAGGAGAAGCTCTTTCCACAAAAAAAAAAAAAAAAATCCACCCACCAAATACAGTGCGCTCTACCAAATAAGTTCGGGAGACATACTGTTCAAAAAAAAAAAAAAAAAGTCAAGTATGTTCTCCAAAAACCTCAGAAAAACAACTCTTCCACCAAAAATGTTTTCAGGGTTCAAAACAAATACCCTGTTTTTCCACCAAGAAAATCTTCTCTGAGCCACAAATACAATAAGGTTTGGGTTTGAATACCGTTTTGAGAGTCATCCGAAAACATGAGCTGAAGTTAGGACCAACCTGGACTTAAAAAGAAGTGAAACCCCGGGATTGAGCTTTAGAATTCACCTGGTTAGTCCTGACTTATCACAAAGCACAGCCATAACCTCGTAGCATTCTGAGTCTCTGTAAAACCTCCTGAGTCCTGGAATACGACTTAAGGTTTAAATACCAAGAGTCCTTGTTGGTTGAGAGATGGTCTATGTCATTTAAGCCTCGAGTTCTGGTAGGTTAACCTCAGTAACCAGGTTCTCACAATGTCCAAAAGCACAGTTGGTATTGGAAAATTATTTCAGCTTAAAGATCATCATCATAAACACTTAAAAATTTTTGGAAGAAGAAAAAGATATCTCTACACACTTACCTTGCTGATACTTAAATTTCCTTACACTTCAATAGATTGTTTGCTAAGGGACTAGCAAAGCGTAAGCATGGGGGTATGATGAGTGGCTACTCATCATGGCTAAAAGGCTGAAATTAAGCTAGACACTAAGCAAAACAATATCAAATTAACATATAAAAAGGGTTAAGTGTGGGAATTAAAGAAAAGACCTAAAACTTTTAATGTGTGTTAAAACTTCATAATTAGGTCACAAAAGTAAGATACTCTGAAAATAAAAGAATAAATGATGATCCATGCATCAATTGAACACATAAACAAGTTTAAAAAGCCAAATCAGAAGTAAAATCAATGTCTTAAATGTTCAATTAAGCACATATAAAAATTTGAAAGCAATTGGACATCATTTAGGCTTAGAAATAAATAGTTTACAAGTAGGTCCTTCATGCATTACATTCTCACCCTTCAAAACTGGTACCGGCCAGCACCTACCCGTCTGATGCAGAGTGTGACTGCTTCGTCCGCACCTAGAGCTGAGGGGCGTATCAACGCCCTAACACACAGGGACGCCAGAGCTTCGGGATTGGTGGTAGCAGGTATGGTTTCAGTTTCTGGCAGACTCGTTTACACACTTTTCAATTCCAGCACTACGCACTCGTTTGTCGCAGCCAACTTCGCAGTTAGTTTGGACCAGGATTATACACTGTTAGAGAATCCGTTCGTAATCAGAGGTCCGAGTGGTCAGCTGTTTGTAGCTGAGGAGGTGTACACAGATTGGGAGGTCAGCGTCGGGGGACATAGCCTGCCAGCTGACCTGATTATGATCCAGATGGAGGACTTTGGAGTGATTCTGGGGATGGATTGGTTGTCCGCTTACCACGCCATGGTGGACTGTTTTGAGAGGAAGATCGTCTTCTCCATTCCGGAGTTGCCTTCTTTCGAGTTTCACGGACAGCCAGTGGACGGAGGTTTCAGGTGCATTTCGACACTTTGGGCGGCGAGACTTTTGAGCCAGGGGTGTGAGGGCTTCCTAGCTTGTGTGGTGGCAGAGCCCAACCCTGTGGCAGACTTCCAAAGCATCCCGGTGGTCAGAGAGTACCCTGACGTGTTTCCAAACGAGTTACCAGGACTACCGCCAGAGCGTGAGATCGAGTTTGAGATCTCACTAGTACCAGGGACCAGCCCCATCTCCACCGCGCCATACAGGATGGCACCGCTTGAGCTGCGAGAGCTCAAGTCCCAGTTGCAGGACCTTTTGGAGAAGGGTTTTGTGAGGCCCAGTGCGTCTCCCTGGGGAGCCCCGGTACTGTTTGTGAAGAAGAAGGATGGGACCTTACGCCTTTGTGTGGACTACCGACAGCTGAATAGGGTCACCATCAAGAACAGATATCCGCTGCTGAGGATCGACGACTTGTTTGACCAGTTGCGGGGTGCCACGGTGTTTTCCAAGATCGACTTGAGGTCTGGATACCACCAGTTGAAGATCAGGGAGACCGACGTCTCCAAGACAGCTTTCCGCACCCGGTACGGACACTACGAGTTTTTGGTCATGTCGTTTGGGCTGACCAATGCCCCCGCTGCTTTCATGGACCTGATGAACCGGGTGTTTAGACCGTACTTGGACCAATTCGTGGTGGTTTTCATAGATGATGTACTCATCTATTCTAGAGATCGGACGCAGCACGAACAGCACTTCCGGATGGTTCTGGACACTCTGAGACGACGCAGGCTATACGCCAAGTACAGCAAGTGCGAGTTCTGGTTGAGGGAGGTGACCTTCTTAGGTCATGTGATTTCTGGAGACGGCTTGGCGATGGACCCAGCCAAGGTCGAGGCAGTGCTCAGGTGGGAGAGACCGCGTTCATTCACTGAGATTCGCAGTTTCCTGGGACTGGCAGGCTACTACAGACGGTTCATCAAAGGATTTTCACAGATTGTGCGTCCTATGACACAGTTGACCCGGAAGGACGTGCCTTTCGCTTGGACAGACGCCTGTGAGGCGTGTTTTCTGGAACTGAAGGAGAGGTTGACCTCGGCTCCCGTGCTCACCATCCCTAACAGTAGTGGCCGGTTCGTTGTGTACACGGATGCCTCCTTGCAGGGGTTAGGAGGTGTGCTCATGCAGAGGGGTCACGTTGTCGCTTACGCTTCGCGGCAACTGAAGCCCCATGAGCATACCTACCCTACCCACGACCTAGAGTTGGCAGCTGTTGTCTTCGCGCTGAAGACCTGGAGGCACTACTTGTACGGTGAGACCTTCGATATTTTCACAGATCACAAGAGCCTCAGATACCTTTTTGATCAGAAGGAGCTCAACATGAGACAGAGACATTGGTTGGAGCTCCTGAAGGACTACGACTGCAGCATCTCCTACCACCCAGGAAAGGCCAATGTGGTGGCTGACGCCTTGAACCGTAAGGCGCCCGCATACTTGGCCAGTCTACAGTTACAGAGTTGGAGCCTTTTGGAGGAGGTGGGCAGTTGGCGACTTCTAGAGTTACGAGGGTACTGTGGGGCTGTGACGGTGACACGACAGACTAGGCCAAAGCTGATAGACCGCATCATCACAGGACAGATGGCTGATCCGTACTTGCAGTCTTTGCGCGACAGAGTACTGTCAGGAGACCCAGGGGACTTCTCTTTCACAGACCAGGTGCTACGCTTGAGGGGACGGTTGTGCGTTCCCAGAGATGAGGAGATGTTGAGAGAGCTCCTGACTGAGGCACACGGTTCCAGATTCACCATACATCCCGGAAACATGAAAATGTACCACGACTTGAGACGCGAGTTTTGGTGGAGAGGGATGAAGCGGGATGTGGGTGAGTTCGTGCAGCAGTGCTTAGTGTGCCAGCAGGTGAAAGCCGAGCATCAATGGCCTGCAGGGCCGCTACAACCGCTTCCAGTGCCAGAGTGGAAGTGGGAGAGCATCACCATGGACTTCGTGGTGGGCTTACCTGTTACCCAGTGGGGACACGATGCAGTCTGGGTAATAGTGGATAGACTGACGAAGACGGTGCGATTCTTGCCGATCCGAGTCACTTTGGGACCAGCACAGTTGGCAGAGAGGTATATCCGTGATGTGGTACGACTACACGGAGTTCCGCGGGAGATCGTATCCGATCGGGATACCCGCTTTACGTCCCAGCTTTGGGCTGAGTTTCAGCAGGCCCTGGGGACGCGTTTGAGGTTTAGTATGGCTTACCACCCCCAGACGAACGGACAGTCTGAGCGCACGATACAAACACTTGAGGACCTTTTGCGTGCCTGTGTACTGGACTGGAGGGGCTCTTGGGAGGAGCACCTGCCCCTGGCGGAGTTTGCATACAACAACAGTTATCACTCGAGCATCGGCATGGCTCCCTACGAGGCTCTGTACGGACGGAGGTGTACGGCACCCTTGAGTTGGGTTGAGGTGGGGACCAAGTGGGAGGTTGGTCCCAGGTTGATCCGGCAGAGTCAGGAGGTAGTCGAGCAGATCCACAGACGACTCCGCACTGTCAGGAGCAGACAGAAGAGCTACGCGGATCGGAGACGCAGAGAGGTGCAGTTTGAGGTTGGGGACCACGTCTTCCTTCGTGTTTCGCCCATGAAGGGCTTACAGCGGTTTGGGGTGAGAGGGAAGCTCTCGCCGAGGTTCGTGGGGCCCTTTGAGGTCCTGGAGCGGGTTGGACCCGTTGCTTACAGACTTGCCCTTCCCCCACAGCTTTCTGGTGTGCACGACGTGTTCCACGTGTCCAACCTCAGGAAGTACGTAGCCGATTCCAGTCACGTACTGAGTCACGAGAGCGTCGAGGTGGGCGACGACCTGACCTACCCCGAGTGGCCAGTGCAGATTCTAGACCAAGCCGTCCGCAGTTTGAGACGAAAGCAAGTACCCCTGGTAAAGGTTTTGTGGAGGAGCCAGCGGTACGAGGAGGCTACCTAGGAGCCTGAGGCAGCAATGCGGGAGCGGTACCCGGAGCTTTTCGCAGGTACGTCTTTTCAGACCGACATCGGTCCTCTTTGAGTTTATTATGGTTATTTGGACGTCTTTCCCGCACCCTAGTTAGCGCAAGTTTCGGGGACGAAACTGAAAGTTTCCTACTAGGAGGGGTGACGTAATAATATGCGGAAATAAAATATAAAGCAATCTCACAAAAATCAATCACAAAATGTACACAGGTATTTTTAGGTGGAAACCCAAACCGGGTGAAAACCACCACCTAACCCTCTCGAGTTAGGATTTTCCGATCAACCAAGTTGATCAAAATCCACTAAACGAATCACTTTAAACGAGGGTGATTCAACCTCAGTACAACCACGCTACAAGTACGAGGGTAGCGTTCCTCAACCCCTTCTCTCCACGAGAAGGATTTTGTCCCACGAAGGAGACGGGAATTCGCAAAGCGAATACCCAACCAAAATACAAAGATAAAATAAAACAACAGTCCTATAGAGCCAACAAAATTAAACCTAGCTTCTATAGGAAATAGGAAACTCCCCTTTGCAAGGAGTGCGTCGACGATGACGCGGTGCGTGTGCCACGCGATGGTGCTACGTCGCTCTCGTTATCAACGCCGGGAGAGCGGGTGCGCAACGGTTGAATGCTCTCAAGAAAATGGAGCTTGAGCTTGGAGAGCAAGAGAGTCTTTTCTTTGGACACAAAAGGTTTGAAAGTGTATTGCAAGGTGTGTGTCTTAGTGTGTATGTGTCTCTCTTGTGTATATCTTGTCTATTTGTGTTACAAAGGTTCCCCTCTATTTATAGAGGCCTTAGGAAGGCTTTGGAAGGCTTAAGAAAGGTTCTATAGCCGTTGGGTGCAAAGCCCAAGAGAATCAGGCCGAAATCAGGACAATGATTACATTTAACAGGGTTATCAAACGTCTAACTCTGGCATCAGATGTCTGGAATGCCACTTTAAGACGTCTGATTCCAAGGTCAGACGTCTGATTCTATGCGGGTTTCTCCCTGACTTGAATCAGATCTAAACAGGGTTTTTGCGCAAGTCCATCAGACGACATACAGGACGTCTGGTACTATGTCTGGACGTCTGGAAACCTACTTTTACTGTGGGAATTGATTTCCAAACGTTGCAACGGCTAGAAAATCTCTGAGAAGAGATTTTGGGTCAGCCGAGGCAAAACGGTCAATTATCAGACGTCTGGGAAGACCTATGGACGTCTGATAAGGCTCTAACGGTCATATACTGCCGTGCTTGCTAGTTAGCCAACGGTCCACTATCTGGACGTCTGGCAAGTCCATCAGACGTCCTCTAAGACGTCTGGACTAAGGTCTGGACGTCTGATTTCAGCAGACAGAAAACTAAGTCCAGCCTAAAAGGTTATCAGACGTCTGAAACAACAGTCAGACGTCTTAAAATACTTTATCAGACGTCTGATTTTGGGATTAGACGTCTGGAAATGCTGTTTGAGCCCTATATTGGTTTTCTAAGTATTCTACAGAAAACCTAAGTATCCTAGGGTTGTGCAGGTGTTCCTAGGACTATTTTTAGGGTACTTTGAGGCTCTTTAACATAATGTTCTAAGGACTCAAAAAGAGCAAGAAAATAAATACAAGAGATACATGAAAGGATAAAAAAGAATCTATCCTATTCTTCTTGTCTTCCATCTCCAATCTTTCGCTCCACGCGAACCTCCTCTGTTTTCCGTCAAGCTCCTCCAATCCGTCCTGGATGCGAGCTCGAACTCCGTCTAAACACGTCCACATTTGCAATTGACCTGAAATCTAGGACTCAAATTGCAAATGTTAAATAACACGTGTTTTGTTATCATCAAAACAAATGATCGTGGTGCTCTAGCACCAACAGAAACTTCCTTTGAGTTTGTTATATTGTTACGAACGCACGCCCCAGACGTCTTTTAAGACGTCTGGGAGGTGGCCCAGACGTCGGACCAGACGTCTGGGGTCACTTCCAGACGTCGGACCAGACGTCTGGGGTCATTTCCAGACGTCTAGAAATCAGTTATCTTGGCACGAGTTTCGTCTGCGCGTCTCAGTGTGCAGGCCTGCGGATATTCTCTTTCCCTCTCTCCTGCGGCTGCAGATTCTCTCTGCCGCGCTCCCTCTCTCTCCTCCTCGCGCGGCCTTAAAAGGCCACGCCTCTCCCTCACTTCCGTCACCACCGCCTCCTTCCTCTTCTCCTTCAGCCAGCGAGCGCGAGGGTGCAGCGGCAGCGGCAGCCGCGGTGCGCGTGGGAGAGGTACTCTGCCGTGAGGGCGAGCTCGCCGGGGCTGCTAGGGCCAGCCGGTGGGGGGCGCAGGGTGACGTGGGGGGGACTGCTGCGGCTCGAGCAGTAGGCGCACGAGGCGCGGCGCGGCCAGGCGTCGCGAGTGGAGGGCGAGTCGCGCCCTGGTTCTGGGAACTTCTCCAGAATCAGACGTCTGGGCTGATAGCCAGACGGTGGGGGTGACGTCTGGAAGACCATCTAGACGTCTGAAAGGTGAGTTTTTTCGTCTTCTTCCTTCCTGTCGACTGACCGTACTGAGGGAGAGAGATGGGTGCACGCAGGTTCGGTGATTCGCCATCCAACGCGAATCAGACGTCTGGCTGTAGTACCAGACGGCGGGAGCGACCTCCAGACGTTCGGGGTGACCATCGGACGTCTGAGAACTAGGCCAAACGTCCCCGTAGGCTTCTGGATGTCTGAGAAACCACGCAGAACAAGGTAATTCTCTGATCCACTTTTTAAGACGTCTGGAATCCAGACGTCTGATTTTACACAGTTTCGTCATTTTCGACCCGTTGAGGGCCCGTTCGGGTTCCGTTTTCCGCATTTCGAGTTGTGTTCTTTTCGGAATTAAATCCTCTACCCGTCTACAGTAGCTGTATACCGTTTTGAGACACTCCTTGTGTTTGATCCTTGTGATCGGACCCCGTTCCGTTGCAGTCTCAAGGGTCGCGGAGGCACGCGGGATTCTCGATCACGCCCCCAATACTCCCATTGTACCTGGTAGAGTGGCTTTTAAGTATAATCTGTTAAATTATGGAACCATAAATAGAACCTAGGACATTGCATGAATCCTAGGAATGAGAAATAGATTGAATGATAGATCCTAGGTGTTGCATGAATCCTAGGGCTGGAAAACTAGATTGTATGATAGATCCCAGGATATGGCATGAATCCTAGGACGGGAAAACTAGTGGAATATATGAATACTGCAGTCTTGGAAAAATGGAAAGGAACAAATAGCTGCCTGAAATTGAATTAACAGCTGCCTGTTGAATAAATAAACGTGGTTGAGAACATGGATTGTAAGAACGTGAAACTGGAAAGTGAAACCTGGATGTTTTGAGTTAAAAAGATGGAACCCTACAGGGAATTAGGAGTGGAACTCCTGGAAAGAGAAAGGAATGGAACTGAGATGTAGTTGTGTACTATCTCTTGGGTACGTAGTACCAAGGGAAGTACCTGTACCTGTTTAGTGAAGAGTGGGGCTAGCCACCCCAGGGACCCGGGGATAGGACCGATCGCTCTGTACCAACTTGCTGGCCCTCGTGTACGTAGTACCGAGGAGAGCTACTAGTGTTAGGAGGGCACTAGCTACCCCACGGGCCTCGGGGTTTTGCTAGCCTCCTACACTGACTTGTTGGCCCACTGGGGCAAACCAGGGTAGTCAGGCGAGGGTGCGCGGACTGTGGAGGGACAAGGCCCCGGTTTGGTTACTGTGGAGGGGTTGGACCCCTGTTACTGAGAGGGCTCTGCCCTGGACTGGTTCCGTGCTGTGCTTTGGGTGCACCCGTTAACGGAAACGACTGACCGCGTGCCAGTACGGGTTAGCTACCTGTGCGTTTATCGCGCGTGCCGTAGTCACCGTTACGTCTGTCAGTGACCTTGGGGTGGTTAACTGAGGGTAGGATCACCACGGGGGACTCTCCCGGCCAGGAGAGCACCACGTGCTACTTCTACTTTTTGGAAAAGACTGCAATCAAGATCGTTCCCACGAGGAACATTCGAGATCAAGTGAAGGATCTGAGAAATAAATGAAATCGTGAGATAATTGAAAGACTTAAATAAAGAAAGTAACAGAACATAACAGCTACTGTACACTCTACTGTTTCTGTAGTTTTAGTTGCCACTCTACTCAGCGTTTTGCTGACGTGTTACACTCGTTACCTTTCAGGACCAGGTGTTGAGCAGCCAGGGTCAGCGGCTGCAGAGGACGCTGGGCCGAGTAGGGTCCAGTAGAGTTACCACTGTTCTCTTGTACCTCTTTTTGTTCCGTTATAGTGAGTGGTTCTTGTTTCCGCTGTACTTTTCTTTACCTGCAGTTCATATTATATTATGAATGTTGTTCTACTGTTGTGGTGGTATATACTGTAGTAGTTTCTTTCCTTACTGCTATATTTTCTTACTGTTAGTTATATTCATGCTGAATGTGGTTTATTTTACTGCTCTTTTGGTTACTTCCTCGTTGGACGACTAGGTCTTGGGATTAGTTGAGTCGGTCCAGTTCTCGTGTCTCGTAGGGACTCGGAAATCGGGTCGTTACACGTCCTTTTCGGAATAAAATCCTCTACCCATCTATAGTAGTTATATACTGTTTCGAGAAACTCCTTCTGTTTGATCCTTGTGATAGGACCCCGTTCCGTTGCAGTCTCGGGGGTTGCGGAGGCACGCGGGATTCCCGACCACGCCCCCAGTACGCCTGTTGTAACTGGTAGAGTGGCTTTTAAGTTTATTAGTATAATCTGTTAAATTATCGAACCATAAATAGAACCTAGGACATTGCATAAATCCTAGGAATGAGAAACTAGAATGAATGGTAGATCCTAGGGTGTTGCATGAATCCTAGGGCTGGAAAACTAGATTGTATGATAGATCGTAGGGTATGGTATGAATCCTAGGATGGGAAAACTAGTGGAATATACGAATATTGCAGTCTTGGAAAAATGGAAAGGAACAAATAGCTGCCTATAAATTGATTTAACAGCTGCCTGTTATGAATAAATAAACATGATTGAGAACATGGATTATAAGAACGTGAAACTGGAAAGTGGGACCTAGATGTTCTGCGTTAAAAGAGCTGGAACCCTACGGGGAAATTAGGAGTGGATCTCCTAGAAAGAGAAAGGAATGGATCTGAGAAAGAAAGACGTGGTAGTGTGCTGTCTCTTGGGTACGTGGTACCAAGGGAAGCACCTGTTACCTATTTAGTGCAGAGCGGAGCCAGTCGCCCCAGGGACCCGGGGTTAGGTCTGGCCACTTTGTACCGACTTGCTGGCCCTCGTGTACGTAGTACCGAGGAGAGCTACTAGTGTAGGGAGAGCACTAGCTACCCCACGGGCCCCGGGGTTCTGCTAGCCTCCTACACCGACTTGTTAGGCCCACTGGGGCAAACCAAGGTAGTCAGGTGAGGGTGCGCGGACTGTGGAGGGGCAAGGCCCCTGTTTGGTTACTGTGGAGGGGTTGGACCCCTGTTACTGAGAGGGCTCTACCCTGTACTGGTTCCGTGCTGTGCTTTGGGCGCACCCATTAACGGAAACGACTGACCGCGTGCCAGTGCGGGTTAGCTACCTGTGCGTTTATCGCACGTGCCGTAGTCATTGTTACGTCTGTCCGTGACCTTAGGGTGGTTGACTGAGAGTAGGATCACCACGGGGGACTCTCCCGGCCAGGAGAGCACCACGTGCTACTTCTACTTTTTGGAAAAGACTGCAATCAAGATCGTTCCCACGAGGAACATTCGAGATCAAGTGAGGGATCTGAGGAATAAATGAAATCGTGAGATAATTGAAAGACGTAAATAAAGAAAGTAACATAACATAACAGCTACTGTACACTCTACTGTTTCTTTAGTTTTAGTTGACACTCTACTCAGCGTTTTGCTGACGTGTTACACTCATTACTTTTCAGGACCAGGTGTTGAGCAGCCAGGGTCAGCGGCTGCAGAGGACGCTGGGCCAAGTAGGGTCCAGTAGAGTTACCACTGTTCTGTTGTACCTCTTTTTGTTCCACTGTAGTGAGTAGTTCTTGTTACCGCTGTACTTTTCTTTACCTGTAATTCATATTATGTTATGAATGTTGTTCTACTGTTGTGGTGGTATATACTGTAGTGGTTTCTTTCCTTACTGCTGTATTTTCTTACTGTTAGTTATATTCATGCTGAATGTGGTTTATTTTACTGCTCTTTTGGTTATTTTCTCGTTGGACAACTAGGTCTTGGGATTAGTCGAGTCGGTCCGGTTCTCGTGTCTCGTAGGGACTCGGGAATCGGGTCGTTATAGCCACGTCTCTAAAAAAAGGCGACAACCAAGGAGATCCTCTGCTCCATCCGAATTCGCCCGCCGGGGATTCTTCTTATTCCCTCTGATTTCGTCCTCCGTCATGAGCCGTCGACGGAATCCCTTTGACCCCTTCGTCCAGGTAATAGTAGGTAGGAGTAGGAGTAGTTTAGGTAGTTACTTAGTTAGCTAGCTTAGCTTGATTGCAGATTCCAGACTTCATCTTCTTCGACTCCGGCAAGTTCCTTGAGCTTGCTGGAGACCTGATTTTGTCTTTTTAAGCCATTGTCCACCTTCTTCTATCACGTACGATCATTTCTAATCCATTAAAACATAAATTTTATCACTGTTTCGCCTAATTCACCTTCACCTTCAACAGAGACTGTCGCTGTCCATGGCGACAGTAACTGAGCTTAGATCCACCTCCATAGGGTCCTCCACCACCTATTCACAATCTAAGGATCCTAATTATCACTTCAATTTGTATAATTACCACCTATAACTTAAACGCCTAAATCTATTTAAGCTCCTGAGCTCGCTGTCAATGGCGGCTCAGGAGTAGTTGAAATCTTAAACTAATTATATATTTATGATCGCAAATTACTTTTGACTTGTCTTAACCACTCAATTGAGTGGGAAAACAAGTCCCAAGCTTCAACTAACTCAGATTCTTTAGAAATGGAATATACTGTTAAATCTTAAATTTAATGATCAAATGGAGAATTTAACGAGTTCCTGAGGTTTCTTGCAACCTCAGGATCCTTTTCAGATTGAAAATGGCACAGATTTACCTTTCTGTACACAATTTGTATTTTTCTGGGCTCACCGGAGCTCCGACGAGCCATTTTTTTAGTTTCAGCCATTAGAACTTGTTGAAAAGCTCCAGATTGACATGATATTGATTACTGAGTAGTTTGAGGTCTTTAATTTGGGATTTTTACATCTGGAGCTACACATTAGTCTTCATCTTCTCCAACTCTGGCAGAGTTGGGGAAGTCTGACAGAAGGATTAAAGATGCATTTGATAGATCTAGAAGCTTCAGTGCAATGCACTGAAGCTAATTTTACCCTCAAATTAGTGTAACAAACCCCTACTTACTCTAACAAACAGACCACATTTTTAGTTCAAGCGACGAGCCTGAAGCTTTAGATTCTTAGGTCCAAACATTCGTCTCAAGGGTTGAGCAAGTTCCTGGGGTTGAGAAGATGCCAATCCAGGTTTTAATTTCTTGAGAAGAGGCTTAGATCAAAAAGTCAAAACTTGAGGCCAATCTGTTGATTCGAGAAGACTGAATTATTTCTGAGATTCTGTTAAACGATTTTAGGGTGAATTAAATGAGCTCAGATGAGTGATTTGGTTGGAATTCAAACCTGCCAGTTTGGGTTGTTTTTGAACCCAAACTGTTGGCAGTGTCACTTGGATGAAATTTGAAGTTGAATTCTGCCCAGTTTAGTTAGTTTTACTCCTTAGAATGTGTTTAAATTGATTGGATATGATCTTAGCTGTCTGTTACATCTTTTTCAAGTTTAAAATCCGTTCTCTGAGCTTACAGTGAAGCTTTGAGCTTCCCTGTGCTTCCTGAAGCTTCAAGAGCTTCAAATCCACACAAGCAGATGTGCAATCCTTTAATTAACTAGAATTTAGTTGATTTAATTGTCTAATTAGGAGGTATTTGTAAATATATTTTTATTTTTAATAACTTTTGTTCTAATTAGTTGTGTCTTATTTTGTTTTGTTTTTGTTTTTTGTCTTCTTTTCAGGTTTACCTTTGCGGGTGATCTCAGGAGAAGGCGGGAATCTGTTGCTGTTTTTGTTTCTTCTTTTATGAGTATTTCTAGTCTTTTGTTTTGTTGCATTAAAAATTAAAAAAATACAAAAATACATTCTATCTGACTAGCAGCAGCATACAATAGTCATTCACTCTTAGGAGTACATTTCCTGCTAGAATATTTCTCGGGAATCTGACTCGGGAAATTTTTACTGTTTTTCTCGCATCAGCAAGAAAACACGAGAAAATCCGCGTAGATCCCTGTCCTTTGAAATTTAAAAAGACCATATATTTTGCTTGAAAAGACTTAAAAAGCGGCCATTGTATTTTAGTTGATATATTTTTGTAAAAGATTAACTAAAAAGAGGAAGTTAAAAATTGTGACTAAATCTAATTGCAGAATGCATGCAGGTTTTATCGCTATTGTCTGTTGCGTGTTATCTCACATACAGCGCGATCACTAGAGTCACACGAGTCTAATTTTTTTATCTCTCTTCTTTGCACCTCTTAGGGCTTTGGTCGAAGATCAACAAGTCTGTCTCACTACTAGAGCCACGGGGAGCCAGTAGTGAGCGGTCTCGATCCTAGACCTTAGACCTTTAAGCCTTATGGTTACGCACCTGCGTAGACACAGCTTAGGACGCATATTTTGATACTGTTACTCTATTTGTTTGCGTCAAATTACTTTTGCGTATCCTAGGAATTTCTTCTTTCCTTTGAAAGAAGAGCAAAACCCGCATCTTTGCGCTGTTTTGTGGGTTTTTGTGCTGCTGCTTTTATCGGTGGTGTGCGTGTGCACTTGCACATTATTTTCCAATTTATGGACGGGAGGCGATCCTTGCATCCGCCTCTTGCACCATCGTTGACAGGTGATCCCGTGATCCCTTCCTCTTCTGTATAGGGGGAGATGCCGCCTTTTGATGTTCATTAACTACTATTGAAGTTAACAACAAAAAAAACTTTAAAACTCACATCAATACCCCTATCTATATTTTAAAGTTGCCTCAATAACAGTATTAATACTTGTTTCTTTGTAATTTTCTTCCTCTTTCTTTTTCCTCCTCTCCTCCCATTCTTCCTCCTCAAGCTTGGCCATGGCCACCTTCCTTACTCCTCCCCAACCATCACCCCTCCTCTAACTAGATGGGCAATGCATCTATCCGCCTACATCCGTAAGCAGATATACTAGGCTTAATAGATCGAATAATGATCTACCTATCCACCAAACCTTCATGTTGGCTACGTGAATCCATCTGGTGGATCTATCTGCCTGCGAATCAAGTTGTTCAATCGGATATTGATTTATCCATCCGTCAAACATTCATGTCGACAAGGTGAATCCATCTATCCGCCGAGCCTTTTAATTGAATGGTTAGTCTCCCTATCACTCTCCCTATCCGTCACACCTTTAAATCGGATGGTAATTTGCCTACCTGCCAAGTCCTTCAACTAAATGGGCAAATCCATACACCTATATCCAGAAGCGTAACAGATTGGATGATGATCCACCTATCCGCCGAACCTTCACGTTGGCTATAGGCGCATACATCCATCCACATAAGCGGTTATGTTGTCATCCAACCCACAAAACCTCTATGAAATCAGGTTGATGGTATAGCAATATTTGTTTGGCTATTGTTTATCTCATAATGTTATAGCTTTTATCTAATATTGGTTGGACTTTTTTAAACATCTTGAACGCTTGCAAGATCTTATCAGTTAAACTTAAGATAAGAATTTTCCTCCCCCTCACGGTGAAACACAAAAACAAAGATCAGCCATTGAGGCAAATGTACCAAAAAGTCAGGGTGGGGGTAAGTCCGTCCTACCGATCAATCAAAACATGGCAAGCTCTGACAAGTCATTGTAGGATCCAATGATGGGCAGGCAAACCCACTGCAGCAGAAATCCATACCAATAGTCATCAGGTTTTACTGGATCTCCTCCACGATGCACATCAGTAATCGTTAAAGCGTGCCAGTAACCTTCAACCAAAGCACCGCTGATAGATTCAAGAAGACAAAAGAGAGACAGACCGGCTTTATATAGTTTCTCTGCAAGCGCACTGAGAAACCTCTGCAGGTTTGCTATTCTATATATATATATATATATATATATATATATATATATATATATATATATCATGTGATACAAAATATATCCACCATCAATAGAACAAAGTTAGTGAATTTTATGTTTGGCACAAACCTCCTCATCAAATATTGAAGAGATCAAGTTACAACTTCTCCACTTAATTCGCATTTAAACGGACCACCACTACTAGGACTCATCAATATACCCAAGAGCCTGGCTTTGTCGGCTGGCTGGTCCTAAGGTTCCGGTGGATGGCTGCAGAGGAGGAGGTAGAGTGGGCAAGACGGACGGTCAAGGATGCCGGATTCTTGCTCTTGCTGCAACATTCGCTGCTCCCTAAGATGCACGATCTCAACCTCTTCTTTGTCATCGGCCTGAACCTCAACCTCGCTCGGCTTCCTCCTCAACATGACTAAAGTACCCCAAATGACAAAGAAAACACAGCCTCTGCTCTGCAAATCAGGCACTCGATATGTACAGGTTCGTTTTACGTAATAAATTTTGCATTCACACATCCTCAACAGAAAACAACTTAATTAACATATCCTTGATTTATACTTTACATTTATCATTACCGAAATAAGACCAAAGCTGGCAGAAAACCAGTCTCCAAACAGAACCAATTCATCAACCAACTTCCACGTATCATATGAAAAGAAATCCATGCTATGTCTTGCAAAGGAGAATTAGATTTCCCTCTGTTTACAACGCAAGGGTTTGATTTGGATTATTAACAACATTGAGGCAAAAAGATCATTATAGAGATTGTCTCTACGAAGACATTACATCTGCGTGGTGTCTCCAGGATCAAAGTGACACAGGATAAGCCATCAATCAGGATAGGCCACATGCTTTCAGTTTGGCACCCTAGCCATTATACCAAGAGGAATTGGAGATGTCCCATGGAATTGGTAATGGGTGCTTCCATACCAAAGTTAAAATGCCTTAAAAACAGAAGCAAACTCAATGTTATATATTTTCATTAAAGGGATAGAATCCGATATAACGCGGACGTGCAGCAGGAGATAGAATATCCTCACCTACAAAAGAGGAAATACCCAGAGCGCAAAACAAAAAAACAAGACTAAGGAAAAAAGAAAATGAAACACGCCACAAGATCGAAAATCCGACAAAGGAGGGCAACTCCACGCTCGTAGAAACAGCAAAACCGAATAAAGACACTTGACATGCATTAGGAACCAAAGCCGTGATAGCACGGGGACACACATAATCCCCAACAAACAAAACTACACTAAATAAAAAAAAGACCGTATAACCCCTGCAAACACAAACAACCGACAATGACAAACACCAATTCCGTTGTCGTCTGCACCTCGAACTCCACAATCCACCACAAGACCTCAGCCAAGTCAAAACAAGAACCACCTTGCACCGTGCCTCGATCTCAATGCCAACCAACAATCTTCGCCACGCCAAGCCATCGCCACTCACCACCCATCTTCCACAACCACACCTAACCGCAGTTGCCAGCTGACCAGAGCAAGAAGCCTAACACGAGAAACCAAGGGCTTCCCACGTAAGTTGCTAAATGATCACACGACCTTCCGGCTCTTTTTAAAATTCCCAGAGTTCCCAACCCCCTTCATAAATATCACCTCCTTCCATGCCTCTTCCTAAGCCTCTTCCTCTGGGAAAACCCATTGAAGAATAGATCCACAGCAATACACATCATTTTTCCCTCTAGATCTACACCGGGGTGCACATTCATAATCATAACTTCATTACACAATGGTGTCTTCACGAAGTCTAACACTAACCTTCAACCAAAGCACTGTTGATACAAAACAAAAGAGAGACCAGCTCTATAGTTTCTCTGCAAGAGCCCTGGCACTGAAAAACCTGTGCTGTCATGTATATATATATATATACAACAGTTGACACAAGGTATCTCGACTACATATCGGTAGAACAAAGTTGGCGCATTTCATGTTTAGCACAAACCCTCCACGTCAAATACTACTCAATTCTCATGAAGACGGACCATCCCTACTAGGACTCATCAATACCCAAGAGCCTGGCTTTGTCGGCTGGATCTAGCTGCGTAGTCCTGAGGTTCCGGTGGATGGCCGCAGAGGAGGTAGGGGGGAAAAGAGGGCTAAGGATGCCGGATTCTTGCTCTTGCTGCAACAACTGCTGCTCCCTAAGTTGCGCAATCTCTTCTCTGTCATCGGTCTTAACCTCAATCTTGCTCGGCTTCCTCCGCAACATGATAAGGTGCCCCAAATGACAGAAAAGCCAGCCTCTGCAATGGCAAGCACCCATTACCTATATGTTCATTCTATGTAATAACCTTGGAATCGATACATCCACTGCAGTAGTAAGAGGACATAATTACCATAATCATGTTTTGTACTATAGTCTATACACATCATTTACCAACACAAGACCCAAATGAGCATAAAATAGGCTTCCAATTCGTAACCAATTCATTAACCAACTAGCACATATGAGGTGAAAAGAAATACATGTTATGTGTAGTAGAAGAAAATTAGATTTCCCTCTGTTTTGAATGCAAGGGTTTGATTTGTATTATAAACAGTCCAAGGCAAAAACAAAATTAAAGGCATTGTCTTTACAAAGCTATGAAATGCGTGTGGTGTTACCAGGATCAAAGTGACAGAGAATATGCCATTGATCAGGATAGGCCACATATTTTCAGTTTGGCACACTAGCCATCATACCAGGAGGAATTGGATGCCCACACTAAAGTGAAAAACACCAAGGCACAAATCAGTTGCAATCTTTATAACAGGAAATGGTTCCTTATGCACTAATTAATTCGTTGTGAATTGATTTTTAAGTTTTGGGTGAAATATCTTGTTAGAACAAAATCTCAGACATCCAAGGAAGGAATGGTGCAGCATTAGCTCTCCAGCCCGGCGAAGGCGAAAGCTCTTAGGCAGCCCTGCGAATGTTGAGAAACAAGCCTTGGGTTTGTCATCATCGACTATTCCATCCAACATCAACAAAAATTACTCAGAGAGGAAAGCATAGGTCAGAATTTACCGGCTAAATAAATAAAAATATACCGTCGATGATTGTTCCAAAACTTATGAAAAACGAGGGGGTTTATGTAAATCAAAATGATCATTACCATTGTGAGAAAAAAATATCAATACAAACAGGATGAACAGTCTTTTGTTATCATCGGAGAAAACCAACTAGAAGATAAGAATATCATAGAGAAGCATTATTTAAAAAAGCCAAGGACAAAGGAAAAAAAGGGCAAAATAAGAACAACCCACCAAAGATCACCAAAGAAAAATAAACTTCAGAACAATGTAAAGAAAGGATTATGAGGAAATTGCGCTCAGACAGCCAAGGGATTTGTCTTCAATTGCAAGATCAGAAACTCTAGTCCAATTAAGTTAGCGTCCTCACAGCACAACATTACAAAATGAAGCAAAGAGATCAAAGATGAGAGAAACCTGATGCACAGTCGGCGAAGGCTCTATGATGGAACAAGGCAGCCGAATGCATTATTTATGGGAGGGAATGGGGGAATGAGTGGTTCCCAGGGGAGCTAGGGTGTACTATAATCATGTTTTGTACTATAGTCTATACACATCATTTACCAACATATGACCAAAGTGAGCATAAAATCGTCTTCCAATACGCAACCAATTCATTAACCAACTAGCACATGAGGTGAAAAGAAATCCATGCTATGTCTAGTAGAAGAAAATTAGATTTCCCTCTGTTTTGAATGCAAGGGTTTGATTTAGATTATAAACAGAAGGCAAAAAGAAAATTAAAGGCATTGTCTTTATAAAGCCATGAAATGTGTGTGGTGTTTCCTGGATCAAAGTAACAAAGGATAGGCCATCGATCAGGATAAGCCACATATTTTCAGTTTGGCACACAAGCCATCATACAAAGAGGAATTGGATGCCCACACTGAAGTGAAAAACACTACAAAACAGATGCAATCTCATTGTTTAAACTAGAAACGAAGGCACAAATCAGTTGCAATCTTTATAACAGGAAATGGTTCCTTATGCACTAATTAATTCGCTGTGAATTGATTTTTAAGTTTTGGGTGAAATATCTTGTTAGAACAAAATCTCAGACATCCAAGGAAGGAATGGTGCAGCATTAGCTCTCCAGCCCGGCGAAGGCGAAAGCTCTTAGGCGGCCCTGCGAATGTTGAGAAACAAGCCTTGGGTTTGTCATCATCGACTATTCCATCCAACATCAACAAAAATTACTCAGAGAGGAAAGCATAGGTCAGAATTTACCGGCTAAATAAATAAAAATATACCGTCGATGATTGTTCCAAAACTTATGAAAAACGAGGGGGTTTATGTAAATCAAAATGATCATTACCATTGTGAGAAAAAAATATCAATACAAACAGGATGAACAGTCTTTTGTTATCATCGGAGAAAACCAACTAGAAGATAAGAATATCATAGAGAAGCATTATTTAAAAAAGCCAAGGACAAAGGAAAAAAAGGGCAAAATAAGAACAACCCACCAAAGATCACCAAAGAAAAATAAACTTCAGAACAATGTAAAGAAAGGATTATGAGGAAATTGCGCTCAGACAGCCAAGGGATTTGTCTTCAATTGCAAGATCAGAAACTCTAGTCCAATTAAGTTAGCGTCCTCACAGCACAACATTACAAAACGAAGCAAAGAGATCAAAGATGAGAGAAACCTGATGCACAGTCGGCGAAGGCTCTATGATGGAACAAGGCAGCCGAATGCATTATTTATGGGAGGGAATGGGGGAATGAGTGGTTCCCAGGGGAGCTAGGGTGTACTATAATCATGTTTTGTACTATAGTCTATACACATCATTTACCAACATATGACCAAAGTGAGCATAAAATCATCTTCCAATACGCAACCAATTCATTAACCAACTAGCACATGAGGTGAAAAGAAATCCATGCTATGTCTAGTAGAAGAAAATTAGATTTCCCTCTGTTTTGAATGCAAGGGTTTGATTTAGATTATAAACAGAAGGCAAAAAGAAAATTAAAGGCATTGTCTTTATAAAGCCATGAAATGTGTGTGGTGTTTCCTGGATCAAAGTAACAAAGGATAGGCCATCGATCAGGATAAGCCACATATTTTCAGTTTGGCACACAAGCCATCATACAAAGAGGAATTGGATGCCCACACTGAAGTGAAAAACACTACAAAACAGATGCAATCTCATTGTTTAAACTAGAAACGAAGGCACAAATCAGTTGCAATCTTTATAACAGGAAATGGTTCCTTATGCACTAATTAATTCGCTGTGAATTGATTTTTAAGTTTTGGGTGAAATATCTTGTTAGAACAAAATCTCAGACATCCAAGGAAGGAATGGTGCAGCATTAGCTCTCCAGCCCGGCGAAGGCGAAAGCTCTTAGGCGGCCCTGCGAATGTTGAGAAACAAGCCTTGGGTTTGTCATCATCGACTATTCCATCCAACATCAACAAAAATTACTCAGAGAGGAAAGCATAGGTCAGAATTTACCGGCTAAATAAATAAAAATATACCGTCGATGATTGTTCCAAAACTTATGAAAAACGAGGGGGTTTATGTAAATCAAAATGATCATTACCATTGTGAGAAAAAAATATCAATACAAACAGGATGAACAGTCTTTTGTTATCATCGGAGAAAACCAACTAGAAGATAAGAATATCATAGAGAAGCATTATTTAAAAAAGCCAAGGACAAAGGAAAAAAAGGGCAAAATAAGAACAACCCACCAAAGATCACCAAAGAAAAATAAACTTCAGAACAATGTAAAGAAAGGATTATGAGGAAATTGCGCTCAGACAGCCAAGGGATTTGTCTTCAATTGCAAGATCAGAAACTCTAGTCCAATTAAGTTAGCGTCCTCACAGCACAACATTACAAAACGAAGCAAAGAGATCAAAGATGAGAGAAACCTGATGCACAGTCGGCGAAGGCTCTATGATGGAACAAGGCAGCCGAATGCATTATTTATGGGAGGGAATGGGGGAATGAGTGGTTCCCAGGGGAGCTAGGGTGTACTATAATCATGTTTTGTACTATAGTCTATACACATCATTTACCAACATATGACCAAAGTGAGCATAAAATCGTCTTCCAATACGCAACCAATTCATTAACCAACTAGCACATGAGGTGAAAAGAAATCCATGCTATGTCTAGTAGAAGAAAATTAGATTTCCCTCTGTTTTGAATGCAAGGGTTTGATTTAGATTATAAACAGAAGGCAAAAAGAAAATTAAAGGCATTGTCTTTATAAAGCCATGAAATGTGTGTGGTGTTTCCTGGATCAAAGTAACAAAGGATAGGCCATCGATCAGGATAAGCCACATATTTTCAGTTTGGCACACAAGCCATCATACAAAGAGGAATTGGATGCCCACACTGAAGTGAAAAACACTACAAAACAGATGCAATCTCATTGTTTAAACTAGAAACGAAGGCACAAATCAGTTGCAATCTTTATAACAGGAAATGGTTCCTTATGCACTAATTAATTCGCTGTGAATTGATTTTTAAGTTTTGGGTGAAATATCTTGTTAGAACAAAATCGCAGACATCCAAGGAAGGAATGGTGCAGCGCTAGCTCTCCAGCCCGGCGGAGGCGAAAGCTCTTAGGCCAGAGAAGGTAAGAACATCATAGAGAAGCATTGCTTAAAAACACCAAGGACTGAGGAAAAAAACGGCACAAGAACAATGTAAACAAAGGATCATGTGGAAATTGTGCTCAAACAAGGGGATCTGTCTTGAACTGCAAGATCAGAAACTCTAATCCAAATGAGTGAGTGACCTCCCAGCACAACATTAGAAAACGATGCAAATAGATCAAAGAAGGATGAGAAAATACCTGATGAGGCGGCGGCGAAGGCTCTGCGATGGAATGGGGCGGCCGCCTGCGTTCTTTATAGAAGGGAAGAGGGGAGAGCGGGGTGTGCAGGGGAGTTACGGTTAGGGTTTACGGGTTTTTGTCTATTCGGATTCCATTATGCGTAGACGGATCTGTTTTCAATTTCTACTATTTTCACCTGCAGGGGGCCGGTGCCGGGGCCGTGCATTTAGTAGGTAAGGTGAAGAGATTTTTTTTTAGTTGAAATTAGTATTGTATTTATTTGTTTAATCTATCAATCATAAGATAATATGAAATGATCATTGCAAGGATTTTAACTTCTTTGGGATAGTCGCTATAATTTTCGTATGCTAAAGCTTGATGAAGGAAACATGCAGCATTAGCTCTCAAACTCGATGAAGGCGAGAGCTCTTAGGAGGCCCTGCGAATGTTGAGAACAAGCCTTAGGTTTGTCATCATCGATTATTCCATCCCACATCAACAAAAATTA
This sequence comes from Thalassia testudinum, assembly GCA_037157565.1. Lineage (NCBI taxonomy): Eukaryota > Viridiplantae > Streptophyta > Magnoliopsida > Alismatales > Hydrocharitaceae > Thalassia > Thalassia testudinum. The sequence goes on along the minus strand of JAZHRO010000054.1, from coordinate 25,718,384 downwards.
CACAGAGAGGAAAGCATAGGCCAGAATTTACCGGCTAAATAAATACAAATATATCGTCGATGATTGTTCCAAAACCTATCAAAAATTCAAGGAACCAAATAGTTTACAGATATAATCTAGGGGGTTTCTGTAAATCAAAATGATCATTACCATTGTGAGGAAAAAATATCTAGATAAACAAGGTGAACGGTCTTTAGTTATCATCGGAGAAAACCAACTAGAAGGTAAGAACATCATAGAGAAGCGTTACTTTAAAACACCAAGGACTGAGGAAAAGAAGGGCAAAAGAACAATGTAAACAAAGGATAATGTGGAAATTGTGCTCAAACAAGGGATCTGTCTTCAACTGCATGACCAGAAGCTCTAATCCAAATGAGTTAGGACCCTCCCAGCACAACATTAGAAAACGAAGCAAAGAGATCAAAGAAGGATGAGAAAAAACCTGATGCGCCGGTGGCGAAGGCACTGCAACGGAACGAGGCGGATGCCTGCGTTATTTATAGAAGGGAAGAGGGGAGAGCGGGGTGTGCAGGGAAGCTAGGGTCAGGGTTTACGGGGTTTTCTCCATTCGGATTTTATTTTCTATAAACATATCTATTTTCAATTTTTTCTTTTTTCTTTTTTTTTCCTAGGGTTAGGGTCTACGGGGTTTTCTCCATTCGGATTCGGCCACGGAACGCTATGGGAGGGATTATCTCGAAAGCCAGGGTTCAGGGGGTTGTGATCAGAGACTCGTCATGATCTCTAATTTCCCCTAATTAACTAGTCTTCCTAGTTAATTAGCTAAGGATACGAATATATAAGGGTTAATTATAAAATAAGGGATACGTAGTAAAGGACCTTAAAATAAGTTAAAAATGATACTTTATCATTCAATTAATATTATTAGTAATCTAATTAATAATTGGACTCGAAATTTTATTAGCCATTCCCTTAATTAATAAGTTAGGTAACTTAAACATAATGTATACATAAGTATATAATAACTTAAGTAACTTTACTTAATTTAATAAATTAACTTAAGAAGGTCAAAAACGTAAATTCAAGGTGAAAATATAATAATTACCTTATTTATAATCATATATAAAACGTTGAAAAAAATCTAAGTTAAAATAAACCATCAAAACCTGGGTTTACATTTAGGTCCTTACCATTCATTGCAATCGGGTCCTTAATTTTCATATAGGTCCTTAGGTTTCATCTCACCTAGGTCCCTATCTTCTTTTTCTTCTTCTTCTTCTTCAGCCGGTTGAAGAGCTGACGACGGAGGGTGACTCCACCGCTCGATCACCGCCCTGCCGACATCATTCTTCCTTCTCCAAGCTCTTGGAGCTCGCGCTCACCATCCCATCTTCATCCATCGGTCTGGATTACTCTGAAATCCTAATTTTTGGTGGGAGTTAACCTCACCGTCGTAGGAGACGATGCCGGAGGTTAACCTCCCCAAGCTTCTTCTTCGTCCAGACTTCGCCACCTTCTTCGTCACCATTCACTATAAATACCCCCTCACTCCCTCGATTTCTCTTAAGTTGGCTCCCTTCCCTCTTCTAACACTGAGCCGACCCAATAGGCTATTCGTCTGCAACTCCGGCGATCTTCCACACCAATCTCCGACTTCTTCCCTCCATCCTGATTAGTTGAGGAGCTTCGCCGAGGTCAGCCACGTCTCTAAAAAAAGGCGACGACCAAGGAGATCCTCTGCTCCATCCGAATTCGCCCGCCGGGGATTCTTCTTATTCCCTCTGATTTCGTCCTCCGTCATGAGCCGTCGACGGAATCCCTTTGACCCCTTCGTCCAGGTAATAGTAGGTAGGAGTAGGAGTAGTTTAGGTAGTTACTTAGTTAGCTAGCTTAGCTTGATTGCAGATTCCAGACTTCATCTTCTTCGACTCCGGCAAGTTCCTTGAGCTTGCTGGAGACCTGATTTTGTCTTTTTAAGCCATTGTCCACCTTCTTCTATCACGTACGATCATTTCTAATCCATTAAAACATAAATTTTATCACTGTTTCGCCTAATTCACCTTCACCTTCAACAGAGACTGTCGCTGTCCATGGCGACAGTAACTGAGCTTAGATCCACCTCCATAGGGTCCTCCACCACCTATTCACAATCTAAGGATCCTAATTAACTTAAACGCCTAAATCTATTTAAGCTCCTGAGCTCGCTGTCAATGGCGGCTCAGGAGTAGTTGAAATCTTAAATTAATTATATATTTATGATGGCAAATTAATTTTGACTGGTCTTAACCACTCAATTGAGTGGGAAAACAAGTCCCAAGCTTCAACTAACTCAGATTCTTTAGAAATGGAATTCACTGTTAAATCTTAAATTTAATGATCAAATGAAGAATTTAACGAGTTCCTGAGGTTTCTTGCAACCTCAGGATCCTTTTCAGATTGAAAATGGCACAGATTTACCTTTCTGTACACAATTTGTATTTTTCCGGGCTCACCGGAGCTCCGGCGAGGGATTTTTTGAGTTTCAGCGTTTAGAACTTGTTGAAAAGCTCCAGATTGACATGATATTGATTACTGAGTAGTTCGAGGTCTTTAATTTGGGATTTTAACATCTGGAGCTACACATTAGTCTTCATCTTCTCCAACTCCGGCGGAGTTGGGGAAGTCTGACAGAAGGATTAAAGATGCATTTGATAGATCTAGAAGCTTCGGTGCAATGCAGTGAAGCTAATTTTACCCTCAAATTAGTGTAACAAACCCCTGATTACTCTGACGAACAGACCACATTTTTAGTTCAGGCGACGAGACTGAAGCTTTAGATTCTTAGGTCCAAACATTCGTCTCAGGGGTTGAGCAAGTTCCTGTGGTTGATAAGATGCTAATGCAGGTTTTAATATCTTGAGAAGAGGCTTAGATCAGAAAGTCAAAACTTGAGGCCTTATAGTCAAACTCGAGTTTGATACTTTGATTTTGAGCTGAATCTGTTGATTCGAGAAGACTGAATTATTTCTGAGATTCTGTTAAACGATTTTAGGGTGAATTAAATGAGCTCAGATGAGTGATTTGGTTGGAATTCAAACCTGCCAGTTTGGGTTGTTTTTGAACCCAAACTGTTGGCAGTGTCACTTGGATGAAATTTGAAGTTGAATTCTGCCCAGTTTAGTTAGTTTTACTCCTTAGAATGTGTTTAAATTGATTGGATATGATCTTAGCTGTCTGTTACATCTTTTTCAAGTTTAAAATCCGTTCCGTGAGCTTACAGTGAAGCTTTGAGCTTCCCTGTGCTTCCTGAAGCTTCAAGAGCTTCAAATCCACACAAGCATATGCGGAATCCCTTGCAGAACATATTCTGACACTTAGCTAAGTTGGAAAAGCTATCCTGTAAATTCTGTAACATTAATTTCACTTTCCAGGCATATTAAACCCGTAGAAACCCCCTGCATTCTCTCTTCAAATCGAAGAGGAAAACATCCCCTTAAACTAAAATTGATTGCACAATATTGTAGAGCTAGCTTAGAGCTCTCCATCAAGCCTTGTTTCGTTTGATTTGGAGCTGTGAGTAGGGAGAAACCTTCACTTGAAGTCGGGTCTGGAGGGGGAGAAGAAAGTCCGACATCGAAAGATTCGGAGAGTCCGCCATAGTATAAAAGGTATTTGTTGCACAGGCCGATTAGTCGTCAGCGCTCGGCGCGAAAACAAAACATCTGATCATCTAGTAAAAGCGTGCGTGGCAGGGTGCGTGGGCGCCGGATTGGGCGTGTGCGCTTGCGCTCTCAATTTGGGGTGGAAGGGGGACCGTATGTGGCCTTAAGGGGGCCCTTCGAAGGTACGTCGCTCTTCCATTTCCACAAGCTCAGGGAAGAGAAGACATTGGGCGAGGAACGAGTGTAGGGTTTGGTCCCACCCTCAACGTGTGAGGGTGCTGTGTATCCTCGAAAGGACCTCGCCGCAATTTTGTACCCAACTTTTTCTTCGAGAAGCAAATTAACCCAGTTCAGTGGAGAAGAAGGAAGAGAGCATGGAGGAGCTGAGAAGGCCAAGGACGCAGATACTGGAGATGCCAAGGGAATAAGAAAGGAAGATCGACAGAAAGAGAGAGGAAAGGTTGGAGGAACGAGGAATACAATTGATTTCTCTTGTTATATTTTAATTTCTTTTTGCTCTTGATTGTTGTATCAAGGCTGAGATGGGGAGGGTCGGATTTGGCTCGAGGGGGGGCAAAAATACGAAGTTCCCCTCAAAAGGAACGAACATTAGGCGAGGACCGAGTAGGGTTTGGTCCCACCCTTAACATGAGGGTGCTGTGTATCCTCGAAAGGACCTCCCCGCAAATCTCTCGTTGAGAAGCAAATTAACCCAGTTCAGTGGAGAAGAAAGAAGAGAAGCAAATTAGCCCAATTCAAATGTGCGTCGTGTTTACAGGATCAGAGTGACACAACATGAGACATCAATCAGCATATGCCACATACTTTGAGTTTGGCACGCTAAACATTGTACGAAGAGGAATTGGTAATGGGCGCAATTCTGTACCCAACTTTTTCTTCGAGAAGCAAATTAACCCAGTTCAGTGGAGAAGAAGGAAGAGAGCATGAAGGAGCTGAGAAGGCCAAGGACGCAAATACTGGAGATGCCAAGGGAATAAGAAAGGAAGATCGACAGAAAGAGAGAGGAAAGGTTGGAGGAACGAGGAATACAATTGATTTCTCTTGTTATATTTTAATTTCTTTTTGCTCTTGATTGTTGTATCAAGGCTGAGAGGGGGAGGGTCGGATTTGGCTCGAGGGGGGGCAAAAATACGAAGTTCCCCTCAAAAGGAACGAACATTAGGCGAGGACCGAGTAGGGTTTGGTCCCACCCTTAACATGAGGGTGCTGTGTATCCTCGAAAGGACCTCCCCGCAAATCTCTCGTTGAGAAGCAAATTAACCCAGTTCAGTGGAGAAGAAAGAAGAGAAGCAAATTAGCCCAGTTCAAATGTGCGTCGTGTTTACAGGATCAGAGTGACACAACATGAGACATCAATCAGCATATGCCACATACTTTGAGTTTGGCACGCTAAACATTGTACGAAGAGGAATTGGTAATGGGCGCAATTCTGTACCCAACTTTTTCTTCGAGAAGCAAATTAACCCAGTTCAGTGGAGAAGAAGGAAGAGAGCATGAAGGAGCTGAGAAGGCCAAGGACGCAGATACTGGAGATGCCAAGGGAATAAGAAAGGAAGATCGACAGAAAGAGAGAGGAAAGGTTGGAGGAACGAGGAATACAATTGATTTCTCTTGTTATATTTTAATTTCTTTTTGCTCTTGATTGTTGTATCAAGGCTGAGAGGGGGAGGGTCGGATTTGGCTCGAGGGGGGGCAAAAATACGAAGTTCCCCTCAAAAGGAACGAACATTAGGCGAGGACCGAGTAGGGTTTGGTCCCACCCTTAACATGAGGGTGCTGTGTATCCTCGAAAGGACCTCCCCGCAAATCTCTCGTTGAGAAGCAAATTAACCCAGTTCAGTGGAGAAGAAAGAAGAGAAGCAAATTAGCCCAGTTCAAATGTGCGTCGTGTTTACAGGATCAGAGTGACACAACATGAGACATCAATCAGCATATGCCACATACTTTGAGTTTGGCACGCTAAACATTTTACGAAGAGGAATTGGTAATGGGCGCTTCAATACTAGAGTAAAAATGAACAAAAAAACAGATGCAATCTCATTGTTTAAACAAGTGGTGCTTTATGCAGTAATTAATTCTATGTGAATTGATTTTTAAGTTTTGGGTGAAATATCTTGTTAGAACAAAATCTCAAAAATCTAAGGAAACGTGCAGCATTAGCTCTCAAGCCTGGCGAAGGCGTGACCTCTTAGGCGGCCCTGCAAATGTTGAGAAACAAGCCTTGGGTTTGTCATCGTTGACTACTCCATGCAACATCAAATAAAGAAAGAGAGAGGAAAGCATAGGCCAAAATTTACCGGTTAAATAAATAAATAATATATCATCTAGGATTGTTCCAAAACTTATCAAAAATTAAAGATATAATTTAGAGAGCGGTATAAAACAAAATGATCATTACCATCGTGAGAAAAAACTAACAACTCTTTAGTTATCTTCGAAGAAAAACGACTAGAAGATAAGAACTTCGTAGAGAAGCATTACTTGAAAAAACCAAGGAGGAAAAGGAAAAAGGGCAAAAGAAGAACAACCCACCAAAGATCACCAAAGAAAAACAAACTTCAGAACAATGTAAAGAAAGGATTATGTGAAAATTTTGTGCTCAGACAGCCAAGGGATTTGTCCTCAACTACAAGATCAGAAACCCTAGTCCAATTAAGTTAGCATCCTCACAGTATAGCATTACAAAACGAAGCAAAGAGATCAAAGAAGGATGAGGAAAAACCTGACGTGCAGGCGGTAAAGCGGCTACGATGGAACGGGGATGATGCATGGGTTATTCATTGAAGCGAACAGGGGAGAGTGGGGTGTGCAGGGGAGCGGGTTAGGGTTTATTGGGTTTTTGCTAATTGGATTCTAACTTGTGTAAACGGAACTATTTTCAAACTTTTCTTTTCCTTCACTTTAGTGAGATTTATGTACAAAATATGTGAGATTTGTTACCTCTACCAATGAAATTAAAAATTACGTTATTTTCTTGAAAAGAAGATGTTTTTTCATTGCAACCTTATAACATACATAGAGTTGTTGACTAAATCTAAAGACCATAAAGGTTTGAATGAATCCAGCCAAGTTGTGGGCCTTGGAAACATCAATCCTAGGGACTTTAAACAAAGAAAAAATTTGGAACAGCCAGGAGGGATTGACAAGAAATAATTGCATGCAATGACCTCCAAGGAGGTTGTAACTATTTCATTATTTAACTCACAAGTCCAACGGCATCGCTCAGGATGCAACCTATGTTGACAGCCAAGTTCAAGGCAAGCAGTAAACCTTGATAAATAGCAAGAACTTCAACTTCATTTGAGTTACAAGTAGTGACAATTTCAACTTTACAAGCAAGAATTTCCTTGTCATTCACCATAACTGAGGCCGAATAGGATCGATGTTTATAAACTGTAGCATCAACAACAATTTGAAATCCCATAGAAGAAAAGAAGTTGTTGTTAATCTAATCAGATTAGAACATGGCAACCGATCCTAAAAAGGGAATAGCAACTGCGAATCCGTATAGCGTACGCACATAGCACATGCCTTCGAGCAGATTCAATAAGATTAATTGGTATAGCCATAAAACGTGGATGACATAATATGGCAACAAGTTTTCCATTTCAAGCATAGGAAAATTTCCAGAAATCCACAAGCATTTCTTGAAGCATGTTCCCTGTAAATTATGTACTGTAACGCTGAAATAGAACCAAACAGCAAGAGCAACCCGATAGGAAAAAAAGATATGATCCAAGTCCTTTAAAAGACCACCACAAAGATTACTTAATGGTTCAATAGCAAGAATTCTTCAAGCTAGAAGGGCGCACGTTGGTATAACATCAGTGCAGGCCTTCCAAAGAAAACATCTTGTGTGAGGGGCCAGAAACTTTAAGGGCCAAATCCCTTTTGCAATCAAATACAATGACTTGAGAGTGAATTTTATCCCTTCCAGGAGCAAATAAGCAAGAATTGATAGGCTGATCTATTAAACATTATCAACTATTTGTCCTCTGATTAGAGGCAATGAGTCTTAATAAAATAATTTTAATTCTTCTAGCCACAAGCTCACATTATTTAAACAAAAAAACTAAAATCGTAGCCAGCCAAAGTCAAGAAGCATTTGTTTTCTGGTTGAGTTCAAATTGGTATTGTATTCTTTTATTGAATCAATTAATCACAAGATTGTTGTTATAGCAATAAACAAGTAAAGATGGTCATGGAAGGTGAACCACTGGTGGATACAATAGTGTTTCATTTGAAACTCGTATTAGTCATTTAATGAGGTGTTAGAATTTTTTTTTGACAACTTTGACATCCATGTCTTTAAAAACATATTTAATCATATCAATGTCCCTGTATACTTTATTATTACATACACATTCGTTTGTACTCTAAGGTTAAGGCTTATTAGATTCAAAAGAATATTTCTTCAGGTATCCCAAATATTCATTAACAACTATTGAAGTTAACAACAAAAAAAACTTTAAAACTCACATCAATACCCCTATCTATATTTTAAAGGCACAAATCAGTTGCAATCTTTATAACAAGAAATGGTTCCTTATGCACTAATTAATTCGCTGTGAATTTATTTTTAAGTTTTGGGTGAAATATCTTGTTAGAACAAAATCTCAGACATCCAAGGAAGGAATGGTGCAGCATTAGCTCTCAAGCTCGGCGAAGGCGAAAGCTCTTAAGCGACCCTACGAATGTTGAGAAACAAGCCTTGGGTTTGTCATCATTGACTATTCCATTCAACATCAACAAAAATTACACAGAGAGGAAGGCATAGGCCAGAATTTACCGATTAAATAAATAAATATATATCGTCGATGATTGTTCCAAAACTTATGAAAAACTAGGGGGTTTCTGTAAATCAAAATGATCATTACCATTGTGAGAAAAAAATATTAATATAAACAGGATGAACAGTCTTTTGTTATCATCGGAGAAAACCAACTAGAAGATAACAATATCATAGAGAAGCATTACTTAAAAAAGCCAAGGACAAAGGAAAAGAAGGGCAAAATAAGAACAACCCACGAAATATCACCAAAGAAAAATAAACTTCAGAACAATGTAAAGAAAGGATTACGTGGAAATTGTGCTCAGACAGACGAGGGATTTGTGTTCAATTGCAAAATCAGAAATTCTAGTCCAATTAAGTTAGCGTCCTCACGGCACAACATTACATAACGCAGCAAAGAGATCAAAGATGAGAAAAAAATGATGCACAGTCGGCGAAGGCTCTATGATGGAACGAGGCAGCCGAGTGCCTTATTTATAGAAGGGAATAGGGGAATGAGTGGTGCCCAGGGGAGCTAGGGTGTACTATAATCATGTTTTGTACTATAGTCTATACACATCATTTACCAACATATCACCAAAGTGAGCATAAAATTGGCTTCCAATACGCAACCAATTCATTAACCAACTAGCACATGAGGTGAAACGAAATCCATGTTATGTCTAGTAGAAGAAAATTAGATTTCCCTCTGTTTTGAATGCAAGGGTTTGATTTGGATTATAAACAGAAGGCAAAAAGAAAATTAAAGGCATTGTCGTTATAAAGCCATGAAATGTGTGTGGTGCTTCCAGGATCAAAGTAACAAAGGATATGCCATCGATCAGGATAAGCACATATTTTCAGTTTGGCACACAAGCCATCATACAAAGAGGAATTGGATGCCCACACTGAAGTGAAAAACACTACAAAACAGATGCAATCTCATTGTTTAAACTAGAAACGAAGGCACAAATCAGTTGCAAGTTTTATAACAAGAAATGGTGCCTTATGCACTAATTAATTTGCAGTGAATTGATTTTTAAGTTTTAGGTGAAATATCTTGTTAGAACAAAATCTCAGACATCCAAGGAATGGTGCAGCATTAGCTCTCAAGCCCGGCGACGGTGAAAGCTCTTAGGTGGCCTTGCGAATGTTGAGAAACAAGCCTTGGGTTTGTCATCATCGACTATTCCATCCAACATCAACAAAAATTACACAGAGAGGAAAGCATAGACCAGAATTTACCGGCTAAATAAATACAAATATATCGTCGATGATTGTTCCAAAACTTATCAAAAATTCAAGGAACCAAATAGTTTACAGATATAATCTAGGGGGTTTCTGTAAATCAAAATGATCATTACCATTGTGAGAAAAAACTATCTATATAAACAGGTTGAACGGTCTTTAGTTATCATCGGAGAAAACCAACTAGAAGGTAAGAATATCATAGAGAAGCATTACTTAAAAACACCAAGGACTGAGGAAAAAAAGGGCAAAAGAACAATGTAAACAAAGGATCATGTGGAAATTGTGCTCAAACATGGGGATCCGTCTTCAACTGCAAGATCAGAAACTCTAATCCAAATGAGTGAGGGACCTCCCAGCACAACATTAGAAAACGAAGCAAAGAGATCAAAGAAGGATGAGAAAAAACCTGAAACGTCGGCGGCGAAGGCTCTGCGATGGAATGGGGCGGACGCCTGCGTTATTTATAGAAGGGAAGAGGGGAGAGCGGGGTGTGCAGGGGAGTTAGGGTTAGGGTTTACGGGGTTTTCTCTATTCGGATTCTATTCTGTATAAACGGATCTATTTTCAATCTCTACTTTTTTTCCTGCAGGTGGCTAGGGCCGTGTGTTTCGTAGGTAAGGTGAAGTGATTTTTTCTTAGTTCAAATTAGTATTGTATTTATTTGTTTAATCTATCAATCATGAGATAATAGATATGATAATATGAAACAACCTTAAGAATCATCGCAAGGATTTTGACTTCTTTGGAATAGTCGCTACAATTTTCGTGTACTAAAGAGAACACTTGAGGGACGTTTTAGGGGTTGACTACAATTTCTACGTGTTAATTATAATGTGTAGTGACCTCGGGAAGGTTTTCCTAAGTTTTAGGGATTTTCTCATAAATTCTACACACTTGGGGACCCACGTAGGGACCCATACGAATTTTTTCCACTCGTGTACACTTATTCCACCCCTATGTTCCTTAAGTTAGGGATCCCTTTGGAAATCATGAAACTATGGGGCTTTAATCATATTTTACCTGGCCCCACATAATCAATCTAAACCCTAAACCCCAACACTACAAATACCTTTCCCACCTCGAACACCACACCCCACCTCGAAAGCCACGCCACCCCATCAGCGCCACCACCACCTTCCCTTCTCTCCACTGCCGAGAGCGAGAGATACAGAGAGAGAGAGGGGAATGAGTGAAAGGGGGAGGAGGGTGCTATTGTGTACTCTCCTCACACAACGCACCCAAGTTCGAGCATGGGCTCACATAACTCACGAGGTAGCGCAAGTGCATGAGTCAAGGCTAGCGGCAGGCATGAGGAGGGGTGCTAGTCGAGGCGAGCGCGAGCTCGCAACACTCATGAGGCAGTGCAGGAGCATGGGAGGGGTGCATTCCCAACCTGCGATCACGTGCACACGATCAGTGGGAGGAGTGGGGTGCAAATCCGGGCATGCCACGTGGCAACCCCACGCGGTAATTAATTCTATGTGAATTGATTTTTAAGGTTTGGGTGAAATATCCTGTTAGAACAAAATCTCAGAAATCCAAGGAAGGAAATGTGAAGCATTAGCTCTCAAGCCCGATGAAGGCGAGAGCTCTTAGGCAGCCCTGCGAATGTTGAGAAACAAGCCTTAGGTTTGTTATCATCGATTATTCCATCCAACATCAACAAAAATTACACAGAGAAGAAAGCATAGGCCAGAATTTTTTGGCTAAATAAATACAAATATATCGTCGATGATTGTTCCAAAACTTATCAAAAATTCAAGGAACCAAATAGTTTACAGATATAATCTAGGGGTTTCTGTAAATCAAAATGATCATTACCATTGTGAGAAAAAAATATCTATAAAAACAGGATGAACGGTCTTTAGTGATTATCGGAGAAAACCAACTAGAAGGTAAGAATATCATAGAGAAGCATTACTTAAAAAAGACAAGGACGAAGGAAAAAATGGGCAAAATAACAATGTAAAGAAAGGATTATGTGGAAATTGTGCTCAAACAAGGGATCTATCTTCAACTACAAGATCAGAAACTCTAATCCAAATGAGTTAGGACCCTCCCAGCATAACATTAGAAAACGAAGTAAAGAGATCGAAGAAGGATGAGGAAAAACCTGATGCGTTGGCGGTGAAGGCACTGCGGTGGAATGGGGTGGATGCCTGCGTTATTTATAGAAGGGAAGAAGAGAGAGCGGGGTGTGCAGGGAAGCTAGGGTTTGGGTTTACGGGTTTTCTCCATTCGGATTTTATTTTCTATAAACAAATCTATTTTCAATTTTTTCTTTTTTCTTTTTTTCCTGCAGGGGAATAGGGCCGTGTTTTCCATAGGTTTGTCACATCTAGGAACCAAATTAGTGAATTACGTAATCCAAACACAATAACTAAAGTTACACTCGGGCAAGGTGAAGAGATTTTTCTTAGTTTAAATTAGTATTGTATTTATTTGTTGAATTCTTCAATCATGAGATAGTAGATATATATGATAACATGAAATGATCCCAAGGATCATTGCAAGAATTTTGAATTCTTCAAGATGGTCCCTGCAATTTTCGTGTGCTGAAGTGAACACCCAAGAGATGTTCTAAGGGGTTGATTGAAATTTCTTCTTTTTTTTTTTGAGTCCAAAGAGAACTTTTCTGAAAAAGAGGATTGGTAATATAACCAAATTAGGGTTTCAATATTAGGGTTTTTGGAGTGCTAGGCACACAGACCTGGTTAAAAGGAAATAAACCCTCTCGCATCAGTGTGCTACCCAAGCCCTTGATTGAAGAGATCTAAACAAGACAAACCCTAAAAATTGAGCTCTAAAATCACTTGAATCTTAAAATCTTGGACCTAATAAACGGGGAGTCAAATCAGGGTGGTCTCTAGGTCCCAAGCCTAGAATCATTCTGCCATCTTTAGGAAAAGTCGGGTGAAGTTGACCCCTTGGGTCAACCAACCTCCAAATTATGTCACAACATCAAAATATCTAAAGTTCAAGTGAAAACCCTAAAGCACCTTTGAAATAAAAATGGTAGACTTAAGAGGTCAAGGTCCCCATTCTGGTCTAGCTGGAATCTCAGTGACAAGAGGGGTCAGATGGGAGAAACCATGTAACCCGTGGGGATGCTCTACCGTGTAGGGGTCTTTGCGGGACTCTCCCTCTCTGGCTGCCCAGGTAATTCTCAGGTGGATGACCTTCTGATCCGGGGGTATCATCAGCCTCGAACCTCCATTTTTGCACCTAGTTGGACCAACTAGGCTCTTAATCAAGGTACTTGTTTTACAAAATTTCGCTGAGTTGACCACTCCTCCACCCCATGTTCCTCTCGGCTGAAAGCATTGAATTTAGCGCTTAACGGGAGGCAACCTGTCATTCCAAAAATAGAGACCCGTCTGATTATCCGTCTGTACTCCACATCCATTGCACCTTGAGTTCAACCTTAGACAGTTGATCCCACCTCTGGTACACGTACCAAAGCTTGAAATCATCCGCATCAGTCACTTCCCAACCCATTCACCCACCCGATGTATCCTGTTCTAAGTCCCTGGCCTCAACACTATTTCACACCCTCCATTTACAATGAGGATATTGCAAAATTTAGTCATGGAGGGGTGGTAAAATGCGTACATACAAAGTCAAGAAAAGTCAGAAGGATTCTCACAAAAAAATTCACATATGTCAAAAACACAAAAAAATTGAAAAATTATGAGAAAGAGCAAAAAAATGGAGGGAGGAAATTTTGTGAGCCACATTATCATGAGGAGGAAAAGAGCAAAATGACAAAAGGAGCACAAAATGAAAGAGAAAAAGAGATAGTCATTAGTAAGAGATTAAAGAATTAACCGAAGTTCTAGACCACATCAAGAAAAGAGAAAAATGAAAGAAAAGTGCTAAGGAGACACAAAAAGAGATTAGCAGGAACGTTGATCTTAGGCCTTCTGGGCTAGACTCCTAGGCTTAAAAATTCACGTACCCGCTAAGATCTGGATAATCCTCAAGAGGTTGGGGAAAATGTGAAGCTTAAGTATTAGGTCTAAGGCTTAGAGAGTATTCGACCTCGTTAACTGACTTTTGGTTTGCGGGATTCGGTAACCTAAGAACCCCAATCCACACACAGTCTGGTTCAGTACGCATAACTATCAAAATCACACAAAAGCATTTTAATCCTCTGAAAAAGTTGCCTAGATTAGGAGCGGCTGATCAACACAAGTTGATTTGGACGAGCTTCCGGTGTGGAGAGGTGGGAAATTCCCCTCGAAGATGCGTAACAACATATCGTCTCCTTGGTGCTTGTCTCTTAGGATATTTAAAAATCCTACCAAGGGCATGAAAGCACTTTGCTGGCTCAGATACCATGGGCGGCATTATCACGAAATTTAGATTACCAAGGTCTGGATTCAACCACGGAATGCCATGGGCGGGATTATCTCGAAATCTCAAAAGCCAAGGTTCTGGGGGTTGTGATGAGAGACTCATCATGATCTCTAATTACCTCTAATTAACTAGTCTTCCTAGTTAATTAGCTAAGGATATGAATATATAAGGGTTAATTATAAAATAAGGGAAATATAGTAAAGGACCTTAAAATAAGTGAAAAATGATATTTTATCATTCAATTAATATTATTAGTAATCTAATTAATAATTGGAATCAAAATTTTATTAGCCATTCCCTTAATTAATAACTTAAGTAACTTAAACATAATGTATACATAGTATATAATAACTTAAGTAACTTTACTTAATTTAATAAATTAACTTAAAATGGTCGAAAATGTAAATTCAAGGTAAAAACATAATAATTACCTTATTTATAATCATATATAAAAAGTTGAAAAAAATCTAAGTTAAAATAAACCTTCCAAACCTAGGTGTACATTTAGGTCCTTACTATTCATTGCAATCAGGTCCTTAATTTTCACATAGGTCCTTAGGTTTCCTAGGTCCCTGTCTTCTTTTTCTTCTTCTTCTTCTTCAGCCAATTGAACGGCTGACGACGGAGGGTGACTCCACCGCTCGATCACCGCCCTGCCGACATCATTCTTCCTTCTCCAAGCTCTTGGAGCTTGCGTTCACCATCCCATCTTCATCCATCAGTCTGGATTACTCTGAAATCCTAATTTTTGGTGGGAGTTAACCTCACTTTCGTCAGAGACGATGCCGGAGGATAACCTCCCCAGGCTTCTTCGTCGTCCAGACTTCGCCACCTTCTTCGTCACCATTCACTATAAATACCCCCTCACTCCCTCGATTTCTCTTAAGTTGGCTCCCTTCCCTCTTCTAACACCAAGCCGACCCAATAGGCTATTCGTCTATAACTCCAGCGATCTTCCACACCATTCTCCGACTTCTTCTGTCCATCTTGATTAGCTGAGGAGCTTCGCCGAGGTCAGCCACTGTTACGAACGCGCAGCTTCAGACGTCTTTTAAGACGTCTGGGATTCAATTTTTTTGTGGCACGCGCGGTTTCGTCTGCGCGCAGAGCTGCGAACACACCCCCTCTCTTTTTCCCTCTCCCACCTGCGGGCGCAGGCTGCGCCCCCCTCTCTCTCTCTCTCTTTCTCTCCCCGTGTGGCTTTAAAAAGCCTCTCCCTCACTCTCACCCCCTCAACCCTCCTTCGTTTTCCAGCCGGTGCGCGAGTGCGAGCGCGAGTGAGCGGCGGCAGCGACAGCCGCGGTGAGTGCGGGAGGAGGTGCTGCGCGAGGGAGGAGGCGCTCGGCCGTGAGGGCGAGCTTGCCGGGGCTGCTAGAGCCAGCCGGCGGGGGGAGCAGCAGACGCGGGGTGACGCGGGAGCCCTGCTGCAGCTCGAGCAGCAGGAGGACGAGGTGCAGCGCGGCCGTGCGTCGCGGACGGAGGGCGAGTCGCGCCTTGATTCTGGAAAATTTTCCAGAATCAAACGTCTGGGCTTCAACCCAGACAACGGGGAGGACGTCTCGAGAACTGTCCAGACGTCCGAAAGGTGAGTTATTTCCATCCTTCTTCCTTTTCTTTGACCGTCCGTACTGAGAGAGAGGAATGGGTACACGCAGGTTCTGAGATTCGCCATCCAACGCGAATCAGACATCTGGCTGCAGTGCCAGACGACGGGAACGACTTCCAGACGTCCGGGGTGACCATCGGACGTCTGCGAACTAGGCCAGATGCCCCCGTAGGCTTCTGGACGTCTGAGAGACTACGCAGGACAAGGTACCATCTGATCCCCATTTTTAAGACGTCTGGAAGAAGTTCCAGACGTCTGATTTTGCACTGTTTCGTCGTTTTCGACCCGTTTAGGGCCCGTTCGGAGTTCGTTTTCCGCGTTTCGAGTTGCGTCCTTTTCGGAATAAAATCCTCTACCCGTCTACAGTAGTTATATACTGTTTTGAGAAACTCTTTATGTTTTATCCTTGTGAAAGGACCCTGTTCCGTTGCATTCTCGGGTGTTGCAAAGGCACGTGGGATTCCCGACCACGCCCCCAGTATGCCTGTTGTAACCGGTAGAGTGGCTTTTAAGTTTATTAGTATAATCTGTTAAATTATGGAACCATAAATAGAACCTAGGACATTGCATGAATCCTAGGAATGAGAAACAAGAATGAATGGTAGATCCTAGGGTGTTGCTTGAATCCTAGGCTGGAAAACTAGATTGTATGATAGATCCTAGGGTATGGTATGAATCCTAGGACGGGAAAACTAGTGGAATATATGAATACTGCAGTCTTGGAAAAATGGAAAGGAACAAATAGCTACCTGTAAATTGAATTAACAGCTGCCTGTTATGAATAAATAAACGTGATTGAGAACATGGATTGTAAGGACGTGAAATTGGAAAGTGAAACCTAGATGTTCTGAGTTAAAAGAGCTGGAACCCTACGGGGAATTAGGAGTGGATCTCCTGGAAAGAGAAAGGAATGGATCTAAGAAAGAAAAATGTGGTAGTGTGCTGTCTCTTGGGTACGTGGTACCAAGGGAAGCACCTGTTACCTGTTTAGTGCAGAGCGGAGCCAGCTGCCCCAGGGACCCGGGGTTAGGTCTGGCCACTTTGTACCGACTTGCTAGCCCTCGTGTACATAGTACCGAGGAGAGCTACTAGTGTAGGGAGAGCACTAGCTACCCCACGGGCCCCGGGGTTCTGCTAGCCTCCTACACCGACTTGTTAGGCCCACTGGGGCAAACCAGGGTAGTCAGGTGAGGGTGCGCGGACTGTGGAGGGGCAAGGCCCCTGTTTGGTTACTGTGGAGGGGTTGGACCTCTGTTACTGAGAGGGCTCTGCCCTGTACTGGTTCCGTGCTGTGCTTTGGGCGCACCCGTTAACGGAAACGACTGACCGCGTGCCAGTGCGAGTTAGCTACCTGTGCGTTTATCGCACGTGCCGTAGTCACCGTTACGTCTGTTCGTGACCTTGGGGTGGTTGACTGAGAGTAGGATCACCACGGGGGACTCTCCCGGCCAGGAGAGCACCACGTGCTACTTCTACTTTTTGGAAAAGACTGCAATCAAGATCGTTCCCACGAGGAACATTCGAGATCAAGTGAAGGATCTGAGGAATAAATGAAATCGTGAGATAATTGAAAGACGTAAATAAAGAAAGTAACATAACATAACAGCTACTGTACACTCTACTGTTTCTTTAGTTTTAGTTGCCACTCTACTCAGCATTTTGCGGACGTGTTACACTCGTTACTTTTCAGGACCAGGTGTTGAGCAGCTAGGGTTAGCGGCTGCAGAGGACGCTGGGCCGAGTAGGGTCCAGTAGAGTTACCACTGTTCTTTTCTACCTCTTTTTGTTCCACTGTAGTGAGTAGTTCTTGTTACTGCTGTACTTTTCTTTACCTGTAATTCATATTATGTTATGAATGTTGTTCTACTGTTGTGGTGGTATATACTGTAGTGGTTTCTTTCCTTACTGTTGTATTTTCTTACTGTTAGTTATATTCATGCTGAATGTGGTTTATTTTTCTGCTCTTTTGGTTACTTCCTCGTTGGACGACTAGGTCTTGGGATTAGTCGAGTCGGTCCGGTTCTCGTGTCTCGTAGGGACTCGGGAATCGGGTCGTTACAAGATGGTATCAGAGCAAAGTCGTCCCGAGAAGTGAATCAACTGACTGGAAAATAACCAATTCACATGTCCATAACTAGAGTTGCCACCACAACATATCTTTTGACATGAGCTCTTAGACGTTTTCGTTAGGTACCGTTCCGTTTTGACGCATTTCGTTTTGTTTCGCGTCTCCTTGCAGGAGATGCCTCGTCGCGGGACTGGCGAGACTGGCTGCGGGCGCGGCCGAGGACGAGGTCAGCGAGGTGGGTGTGCCGTTGTCGACGTCTCGGTGGACCAGCCACCACTCCCAGGCATTCAGGCCCAGGACCTCGCCCGGCTGATACGGGACATTGTACTAGAGGAGCTCCACCCACCGCCCCGAGCGCCTCCTCCTGGGGCTGCAGAGGGGGAGTTGTTACGCACGCACTCCAAGATGTTTTTTTTAAGACGTCTGGGAGGCGGCCCAGACGTCTGACCAGACGTCTGGAACCCCTTCCAGACGTCTGGGATCTATTTTCGGTGGCACGCGAGGTTGCCTCTGAGATTCGCAGGTTCTGAGATTCGCCATCCAACGCGAATCAGACGTCTGGCTGCAGTGCCAGCGACGGGAACGACTTCCAGACGTCCGGGGTGACCATCGGACGTCTGGGAACTAGGACAGACGCCCCCGCAGGCTTCTGGACGTCTGAGAGACTACGCAGGACAGGGTACCATCTGATCCCCATTTTTAAGACGTCTGGAAGAAGTTCCAGACGTCTGATTTTGCACTGTTTCGTCGTTTTCGACCTGTTTAGGGCCCGTTCGGAGTCCGTTTTCCGTGTTTCAAGTTGCGTCCTTTTCGGAATAAAATCCTCTACCCGTCTACAGTAGTTATATACTATTTTGAGAAACTCCTTGTGTTTGATCCTTGTGATAGGACCCCATTCCGTTGCAGTGTCGGGGGTTGCGGAGGCACGCGGGATTCCCGACCACGCCCCCAGTACGCCTGTTGTAACCGGTAGAGTGGCTTTTAAGTTTATTAGTATAATCTGTTAAATTATGGAACCATAAATAGAACCTAGGACATTGCATGAATCCTAGGAATGAGAAACTAGAATGAATGGTAGATCCTAGGGTGTTGCTTGAATCCTACGGCTGGAAAACTAGATTGTATGATAGATCGTAGGGTATGGTATGAATCCTAGGACGGGAAAACTAGTGGAATATATGAATACTGCAGTCTTGGAAAAATGGAAAGGAACAAATAGCTGCCTGTAAATTGAATTAACAGCTGCCTGTTATGAATAAATAAACGTGATTGAGAACATGGATTGTAAGGACGTGAAACCGGAAAGTGAAACCTAGATGTTTTGAGTTAAAAGAGGTGGAACCCTACGGGGAATTAGGAGTAGATCTCCTGGAAAGAGAAAGGAATGGATCTGAGAAAGAAAGACGTGGTTGTGTGCTGTCTCTTGGGTACGTGGTACCAAGGGAAGTACCTGTTACCTGTTTAGTGCAGAGCGGAGATAGCTGCCCCAGGGACCTGGGGTTAGGTCTGGCCACTTTATACCGACTTGCTGGCCCTCGTGTACGTAGTACCGAGGAGAGCTACTAGTGTAGGGAGAGCACTAGCTACCCTACGGGCCTTGGGGTTCTGCTAGCCTCCTACACCGACTTGTTAGGCCCACTAGGGCAAAGAAGGGTAGTCAGGCGAGGGTGCGCGGACTGTGGAGGGGAAAGGCCCCTGTTTGGCTACTGTGGAGGGGTTGGACCCCTGTTACTGAGAGGGCTCTGCCCTGTACTGGTTCCGTGCTGTGCTTTGGGCGCACCCGTTAACGGAAACGACTGACCGCGTGCCAGTGCGGGTTAGCTACCTATGCGTTTATCATGCGTGCCGTAGTCACCGTTGCGTCTGTCCGTGACCTTGGGGTGGTTGACTGAGAGTAGGATCACCACGGGGGACTCTCCTGGCCAGGAGAGCACCACGTGCTACTTCTACTTTTTGGAAAAGACTGCAATCAAGATCGTTCCCACGAGGAATATTCGAGATCAAGTGAAGGATCTGAGAAATAAATGAAATCGTGAGACAATTGAAAGACGTAATAAAGAAAGTAACAAAACATAACAGCTACTGTACACTCTACTGTTTCTTTAGTTTTAGTTGCCACTCTACTCAGCGTTTTGCTGACGTGTTACACTCGTTACCTTTCAGGACCAGGTGTTGAGCAACTAGGGTCAGCGGCTGCAGAGGACGCTGGGCCGAGTAGGGTCCAGTAGAGTTACCACTGTTCTCTTGTACCTCTTTTTGTTCCACTGTAGTGAGTAGTTCTTGTTACCGCTGTACTTTTCTTTTCCTGTTGTTCATATTATGTTATGAATGTTGTTCTACTGTTCTGGTGGTATATACTGTAGTGGTTTCTTTCTTTACTACTGTATTTTCTTACTGTTAGTTATATTTCATGCTGAATGTGATTTATTTTACTGCTCTTTTGGTTACTTCCTCGTTGGACGACTAGGTCTTGGGATTAGTCGAGTCGGACCGGTTCTCGTGTCTCGTAGGGACTTGGTAATCGGGTCGTTACAGGAGTCCTCTGTGGGACCACACGATGGACGCGGCCCTGGTCACAGGGGAGGGGATGGGCCGCTGCCGCCCCCACTTTCGTCCAACACTTCTGTGCATGAGGCACCTTCGCCTGGTGGTGCACCAGCACCTCCACTGCAATGCCACTTCGAGCTTTTCGGGCAGTTCCGGAAGTTGAAGCCCCCCTCCTTCAAGGGGGATGAGGACCCGACCGAGGCAGAGGACTGGCTTGAGCAGCTGGAGAAGATTTTCGACACCCTTCGCCCCCCGGTGGAGTGCCGCGTGGCCTTTGCCATGTACCAGCTAGAGAGTGCGGCACACAGGTGGTGGAGGGCGGTTCGGGGACAGGAGAGGGACGAGCTGACCTGGGACCAGTTCATCACCCTCTTCTGCGAGCAGTACTTTCCCCAGACGTGGCAGGACCAGAGGAGGCGGGAGTTCCACACTCTCCGCCATGGGACGATGACTATGAACGCGTACTGCACGCATTTCTTGGTGCTGTCCCGCTTTGCAGCGACAGCGGTAGCCACTGAGGAGGAGTGCCTTTGGAGGTTCACCGAGGGGCTCCGGCCTGCGATCTGGGGGTATGTCAAACCCCTGAAGCTGCCTACGTTTTCGAGGGTGGTAGAGGCAACTATGACTTACGAGGAGACCAACCCGTCCGCGCGAGACACTGACGGCGGGCGGAAGAGGCCCTTCCAGCCAGACTTTTCACAGGGCCTGCGAGAGAGGAGGCACGTGGCGTCCGCAGGAGAGCCGTCACGTTTTGCAGGGCCATCAGTGGCCTTTAGGGGCCCTCGACAGGGGCCAGTCGCCAGCACCGGACCCCCGCCCAGCCGAGGGTCGGGTTCCCCTCTGTTACCAGTATGGCCAGCCAGGCCACATCAGGAGGGACTGCCCGTCTAGGGCAGGAGGTCAGTAGATACTTCCCGTGCAGAGCACTGGAGGACGCGCAGGAGGCCGCGATTCCCAAGCACGAGGAGGAGGACAGCAGTCGCGAGGAGGGTACCGGCCAGCACCTACCCGTCCGACGCAGAGTGTGGCTGCTTCGTCCGCACCTAGAGTTGAGGGGCGTATCAACGCCCTAACACACAGGGATGCCAGAGCTTCGAGATCGGTGGTAGCAGGTATGGTTTCAGTTTTCGACAGACTCGTTTACATGCTTTTCGATTCCAGCGCTACGCACTCGTTTGTCACAGCCAGTTTCGTAGTTAGTTTGGACCAGGATTTTACACTGTTAGAAAATCCGTTCGTAATCAGAGGTCCGAGTAGTCAGCTATTTCTTGCTGAGGAGGTGTACACGGATTGCGAGGTCAGCGTCGGGGGATATAGCCTGCCAGCTGACCTGATTATGATACAGATGGAGGACTTTGGCGTGATTCTGGGGATGGATTGGCAATCCGCTTACCACGCCTTGGTGGACTGTTTTGAGAGGAAGATCGTCTTCTCCATTCCGGAGTTGCCTTCTTTCGAGTTTCACGGACAGCTAGTGGACGGAGGTTTCAGGTGCATTTCGGCACTTCGGGCGGCGAGACTTTTGAGCCAGGGGTGTGAGGGCTTCCTAGCTTGTGTGGTGGCAGGGCCCAGCCCTGTGGCAGACTTCTAGAGCATTCCGGTGGTCAGTGGGTACCCTGACGTGTTTCCAGACGAGTTACCAAAACTGTCGCCCGAGCGTGAGATCGAGTTTGAGATCTCACTAGTACTAGGGACCAGCCCCATCTCCACCGCACCATACAGGATGGCACCGCTTGAGCTGCGAGAGCTCAAGTCCCAGTTGCAGGACCTTTTGGAGAAGGGTTTCGTGAGGCCCAGTGCGTCTCCCTAGGGTGCCCCTGTACTGTTTGTGAAGAAGAAGGATGGGACCTTACGCCTTTGTGTGGACTACCGACAGCTGAATAGGGTCACCATCAAGATCAGATATTCGCTGCGGAGGATCGACGACTTGTTTGACCAGTTGCGGGGTGCCACGGTGTTCTCCAAGATCGACTTGAGGTCTGGATACCACCAGTTGAGGATCAGGGAGACCGACGTCTCCAAGACAGCTTTCCGCACCCGGTACGGACACTACGAGCTTTTGGTCATGCTGTTTGGGCTGACCAATGACCCCGCTGCTTTCATGGACCTGATGAACCGGGTGTTTAGACCGTACTTGGACCAGTTCGTGGTGGTTTTCATAGATGATGTACTCATCTATTCTAGAGATCAGACGCAGCACGGACAGCACTTGCGGATGGTTCTGGACACTCTAAGATGACGTAGGCTGTACGCCAAATACAGCAAGTACGAGTTCTGGTTGAGGGAGGTGTCCTTCTTAGGTCATGTGATCTCTGGAGACGGCTTGGCGGTGGACCCAGCCAAGGTTGAGGCAGTGCTCAGGTGGGAGAGACCGCGTTCAGTCACTGAGATTCGCAATTTCCTGGGACTGGCAGGCTACTATAGACGTTTCATCAGAGGTTTTTCACAGATTGCTCGTCCTATGACACAGTTGACCCGGAAGGACGTGCCCTTCCCTTGGACAGACGCCTGTGAGGCGTGTTTTCAAGAGCTGAAGGAGAAGTTGACCTCGGCTCCCGTGCTCACCATCCCTGACAGTAGTGGCAGGTTTGTTGTGTACACGGACGCCTCCTTGCAGGGGTTAGGAGGTGTGCTCATGCAGAGGGGTCACGTCGTCGCTTACGCTTCGCGGTAACTGAAGCCCCATGAGCATACCTACCCTACCCACGACCTAGAGTTGGCAGCTGTTGTCTTCGCGTTGAAGACCTGGAGGCACTACTTGTACGGTGAGACCTTCGAGATTTTCACAGATCACAAGAGCCTCAGATACCTTTTTGATCAGAAGGAGCTCAACATGAGACAGAGACGTTGGTTGGAGCTCCTGAAGGACTACGACTGCAGCATCTCCTACCACCCGGGAAAGGCCAATGTGGTGGTTGACGCCTTGAGCCGTAAGGCACCCGCACACTTGGCCAGTCTAAAGTTACAGAGTTGGAGCCTTTTGGAGGAAGTGGGCAGTTGGCGACCTCTAGAGTTACGGGGGTACTGTGGGGCAGTGACTGTGACACGGCAGACTAGGCTAGAGCTGATATACCGCATCATCATAGGACAGATGGCCGATCCGTACTTGCAGTCCTTGCGTGACAGAGTACTGTCGAGGGACCCAGGGGACTTCTCTTTCACAGACCAGGTGCTGCGCCTGAGGGGACGGTTGTGCGTTCCCAGATACGAGGAGCTGTTGAGAGAGCTCCTGACTGAGGCACACGGTTCCAGATTCACCATACATCCCGAAAACACGAAGATGTACCACGACTTGAGATGCGAGTTTTGGTGGAGGGGGATGAAGCGGGATGTGGGTGAATTCGTGCAGCAGTGCTTAGTGTGCCAGCACGTGAAAGTCGAGCATCAGAGGCCTGCAGGGCCGCTACAGCCACTTCCAGTGCTAGAGTGGAAGTGGGAGAGCATCACCATGGACTTGGTGGTGGGCTTACCTGTTACCCAGCGAGGACACGACGCAGTCTGGGTAATTATGGATAGACTGACGAAGGCGGCACGATTCTTGCCGATCCGAGTCACTTTGGGACCAGCACAGTTGGCAGAGAGGTATATCCATGATGTGGTATGACTACACGGAGTTCTATGGGAGATCGTATCCGACCGGGATACTGATGGTCGGCCTGGATAGGTTGTTAATATGATATTTTTATCGTTGAAATGTGTATAGTGGTTAACCTAATTCAGACCTAACCATCTCTTTACAAAATTTTTAACCTGGCCTAATTGATTTTATCTTGTCACTTTTAAGCCCAGGGTCGAACTCAGGGAAGTGGGGTTCAAGTCGAGTTTCTACGTTTTCCTTAAAACGCGTCTCTTCCGTTCGTTTATTCTGTTTTTGGTATTTTTCTTATTTAGGTTTTTTTCTGGTAATCCTTGTTCTTGAGGCACACCCTCAAAATTGTGTCCTTGGCTTTTAGCCAAAACAGAGTTTCAAAACACGTCTTGCTATTTGCAAGACGGGGGTACCTGCAAATCAAAGATTATCTTTTCACTTTTATACCTTTTTTTTATCTTTTTACTAAGGAAGCTATCAGATAGAAAGTAAATATAGTAGCTATAGATATATATTTATATGTAGTATATATATAAAGGGGTGGGGGTGGAGGTGACGATGGAGTGTAGCACTATATCGAGTCAGCCGACGTCTAGAGAGACGCAACCAACACGACTAGGTGCCGCGTGGAGTGTGGATGGAGGATGGATGATGTATGGGACCACGCTTTTTTTGTACGCGTGTATCAGGGAATATCAGCAACTGGTGCAGATATCCCCGCGATACAGCGTATAATAAATAACGTGAAAATATATGTACATATGTATGTATATAAATGTATAAGTATATATGTATAGATATATATAGATATATATATATATATATAGGTGTATATATGTATATATATATATATATGTATGTATATATGTATATAGCTATGTATATATGTATATAAGTATATATATATAATACTATATAGATATATATATATATATATATGTGTATATGTATAAGTATATAGATATGTATATATATATATATGTATGTGTATATATATATATATATATATATATATATATATATATATATGTATATATATATTATACTATATGTATGTATACATAACTATATAGATATACTATGTATATATAAGTATATATATATAGATATATGTATATGTATATGTATATATATATATATATATATATATGTATGTATATAAGTTACTATTAGTGTGTGAGTGTGTGTGTCGGTGAATGGGTGTGTGTGTCGGTGAATGGGTGTGTGTGTGTTGCTGTAAGTAAAAAAAAAGAGAGAGAGAGAGAGAGAGAGAGATAGAGAATACGTGAGAGAGAGAGAGAGCGGCAGACAGAGAGGGAGCGGGCGGCAGAGAGGGCGGACGCGCGCGGGAGAGATCAGCAAAGAGAGAGCGGGCGAGAGAGCTGGTGATGGCGTGAGTTAAGACGTCTGTGGATGGCGGCAGACGTCTTGGAGCCGCGTCGTCTGCAGGCGGCGCCCGACGTCTGGAGGTCGCGGATGCACGGGGGCGTACTCGCGCAGAGGAGATGAGGAGTCTGCGTCGTCCTGCTGCGAGCGCGGAGGCTCGCGACAGCGCGCTCGGAGAAGGAGGCGGGGAGTCTGCAGGCACGCGCGGGCGCTTGCAGAGGCTGGTGGGGGTCGGCGCGCGGCCGTAGCCGGCCGCTGCAGTGCGCGCAGCGGCCTGTCGCGGGTGGAATTGCAGAGGCGACAGAGCAGAGGCGGAGACGGGGCAGTGCCCTGCAGGCGCGCGCGGAGAGCTGTGCGCCTGCGGGGAAGGTCGCGGAGGTGCGAGGGGAGGTTCTGCAGTGGTTGCGGAGGGTCGCGGGGGTCGGCGCGAGGAGGCCTGGCCGCTGCAGTGCGCGCAGCGGCCTGCTGCGGCTGTAACTGCGGCGTGGACAGAACGGAGACGGAGGCGGGGAACGGGCCTGCAGGCGCGCGCGGAGGGTTGCACGCCTGCGGGGAAGGTCGCGGAGGAGGCGGGGGTGCTGCTGCTGCTGCTGTCGACGCTGGGCTGCTGCTGCTGCTGCTGCTTCAAGCTTCGGACCTTGAAGCGGCAGCAATGGCGTGGAGATGCAAACGAAGAGAAAAGAACACACCACGCCCACCGGCTCGTTGAAGAGCTGGGCGGTGGTGCTCCCACTGTGGTGGTGTGCACCACAGTGGGTTCTCCTGCTCGTCGGGTGCCTCCTCGACGGAGGGCCGACGTATGGGAGGGGAGAACGGTGGAGAGGAAGGTGGCGGCCTGCTGGTGGTGTTTCTTTCTTGCTGCAGCCCGCAGCTGCGTATTGCAGCAACGTTTTTTTCTTGCTGCCGCCCCCACGTCGAAGAAGAAGAACCAGTGGCTTCTTATAGAAGAAGAGAGCATGGTCATGCAGCATGCGGGAAATGGGAGGAATGGCAGCCGCAGGGAATGGCTTGGGCAGGGAGAGGGCGCGGGAAGTTGCAGCAGCGGGAAGGACCGCAGGACAGCAGGGAGAGGCAGCGTGGCAGAAGTTGCAGCCGTAGGAAAAATAAAAATCAAGTGGAGATAAAAAATAGAAGAGATGGATTTTTGTAAAGAGGCACTTGAGGAAAATGTAAATTATGAAGCCCTTTTATTTCATTCTCCTCTCCTCTCAATTAAATGCATGAATGCATGTATTTTTACAAATGCAACTACAGGATTATAATATACATAGTTAATGCTAGAAAATAGCATAAGAAGGCGTTCTTATAGGCGTGTTTTGAGGTGCAAACATATACCCCCATGCCTATCTTTTGCTAGTCCCTAGCAAAATAGTATTTAGAAATAATCTTAAGCTGACGATTTTCTTCTGAGATGATATCGGTGTGTTTATTATCGGATATTGTGAGAACCAATTGTAGAGAAGATTACCAGTACTTTAAGTCTTACATGACAAAGATCATCTCTCAACTAACCCGGACTCTTGATATTTAAACCTTAAGTACGATTTCCAGGACCCAGGAGGTTTTGCCGTACTCGAGAGCTCAAGAGGTTATGGTTTGTGCATAGTGATGGATCAAGACTGACCAGATGAACCTTAAGACTCACTCCCAGGGTTTCACGAATTTTTAAGTACAGGTTGGTCCCAATTTCAGCTCGTGTTTTCGGATTGACCCTTAAGATGATTACGGAAAACTCAACTCCCATTTTCGAAAAACAAATTATACTGACATTTATGAGATATACTGACTCTTTTGCAACATCTTTTTTTTTTTTTTTTTTTTTTTTTTTTTTTTGAAACATATGTCAGTATATCTCTTACAACACATTTTGAAAGAGCACACTTTTTTTTTTTTTTTTTTTTTCTGGTGGGAGAGTTTCTTTTTGTTGGAAAGAGCCACTCCTAAACACAAGACTAAAGCTTGGGATAAAAAGTCTACCTGCACGCACAGGTAAGGACTCCACCTTTCCTAATGAACACTAGGGTTGGATCTTATGTTCACCTGATCTTTCCTGATATGTGTAGTGTGAACCAAGTTTACTTAAGCTCTCAAGAAAAAACAAACCAACGAATCCTGTACTGGTGTCTCAGGTACAAGAAACGTTCTTAGTTAGGAGAGATTTTGATCTATTTCGTCAATGCTTTAAGTGAATTAAGCCGAGCCTGAGCGAATCAAGCTTCTGTGGCCTGGAAATTCTTCAAAACAGAGGTTGAATATCCATAAACACTTATTGTATTTTTGTTTCAGCTTTTAGATCATTACTAAACACCATTTATTACTAATATATATATATATATATATTTTTTTTTTTCTTTTCTTTTTTCTTTTTCTTGCATATTTATAAATAGGTGGTAATTGTCTGATACCATAAAATACCCGGATCCTATGGATGCCTATCCACCCCCCCATGCCAAACAATGCTATGTCCTCATATGCATGCAAGGAAAGGCAGAGAACGGACGACAGATCGGGTAACAGGAGCTGAGGTTTAGGATATAAATCAGGGTGGAAGGGTGGGTGGATGGTGGGTGGTGAAGAGAAAAGCGAAGTAATCGCGATAGAGGCGTGAAAAGTAATGGTGGATGGTGAGAGATTTGGCGTTTTCTGGGACGAGAATGTCCCAGGCGGATCAGAAAACAGATCAGGAAGAGGAAGTTGGCCCTTAGATTGGCCAAGAAGGGGGGCTTTTTGGATAGATGGATCCAAAAGGGAATAGCCCCGGTGAGTAAGCTGTGGGCTCAAGGTCCCAGTGTGGATTTGCAAATCCGCCTGATTTAGCGGGAAAGAAAGGGCAATCCGGTCTTCCATAGTGTGGACCGGCGGTGAGCAGCCCGGCAATGACTCAGACCACGAGGTATGGGAAGCGGAGAAAACCTCGTCAGAAGTCTGGTCAGGAGAAGGTACAGGAATAGGGAGGGATTGGGGAACGTCACAGTTTGTGTTGGTCAGGCAGTCGTCAGGTAATTTGCAGCAGTCTGAATCGGCTCCAATTAGTTTGATACACGTACTGACAGTCACGTCCTCGTCAGACGTGTCATCCTTGATGTGATCACTATCAGCATAAGAGTGCGGTGCTGCAGCGGGATTAACCTGAAATCCCGAAGGAATACTCGGAGCTTGCAGAATTTGATGAACCTGTTCCTGAGAAGGTTGTACCTGTGGTTGCGGACCACAGGGTACAAAGTTTTGCGGGTTTGGAACAGGTTGGGCGGGAAAAGTGCCCTGAGATCGAGTCGCCATGCTTAGTTGATTGATCTCAGCATTCTGCTGCGCCAAATGCTGAAGAGAGGTCATGTTTTCTTTATGGCGCTTTGACATTTCCGTCATCATTCGCATCAATTTATCAAGAGGTTTTGATGCGTGTTTGGTTTTCTGTACACAAGGGCCTGATGGCAGATTTGCCATAGGATTAGACTGGGCCCTTGGGATGACGGGTGCGGACGATCGCATTGGTCCACCAGCGGGGTTTCGACGCTGCGGGTTGTTGGACCATGCAAAATTGGGATGATTGTGCCACCCTGGGTTATACGTGGCAGAAAACAGGTTATTCCCTAGGGTGCAGGCATCTTCTATGCCAGAAGACGTGTCCGCATATGTGTCCGAGTACACGGAGGCTTGGTCCTCCGTGTTGAAATACTGGCTCACAGAAGCCAGTTCCACATGACTTACCGAGTCGCTTGGCGCGACACTCGATAAGGAAGGTCTTGCAGGGTTTCCAGGGATAAGCCTGGTGTTGAAAGAATTGAAATTGTGACGAAGTGGTGAGGCGGGGGTGTGTGCCATGGAGGAGGAAGATGATTCGGCTCTTTTTCTAGATTTATCAGTCAATACAAGCAATTCAGGGTTTTGTGACCTCCTCCCAAACATGCACTACCGCAGGAAGAATTGGGGAGATGAGAAGGGAAAAGGGATGAGAGAAATGACGCCGCAAAGGTACACTTGATTACAAATCAATACAGTCAAGTTCCTAACCTCTACAGTGTGCCCTTAGACCTAAAGATCTAAGTTACCTACTATCACGAACTACGGAACCGAATGCGAGCACCGCGGAACCACCGGGCCAGATTGAAAGGCCGTTTGCCCCAGTCTTAGACACCCGATAGCACGCGGGAACTCTCACCAGCACGTAGCCGCTACACGTAGGTAGTTAGGCCTCCAATCCTTAGTAAGGGTCAAGTTACTACCAGTTTTAATTAGAGGCTTAGGGTCAAGTGCTTTTGGAATGTGAAGGGCGTTGTTTACGGGTAATGCCCAAGTGATTGATTTTAAGAGTGTGTAAGAACAAGCATGCAACGGGGAAATCTCCCCGAATTGAAGTTTTTATTGGCGAATGGTTTTTAGAGTTCAGCCTTAAGTAGTATGAATTTTAGGGTTTTGCTGAATTACCAATTCAACCAATCTGTGGGTTTTTGCAAAAATACAGGTTTTCCTTCTAAAGCCCAAGAAACCCTTCTTCAATTATCAATTAGTTAATGCATGCTAAAATGCAATGGGCTACCCTAAATGGAGATTTCTAAGTGTGGATGCACGAATCAGTTTTATATCAATGTGACAGGGAGCCAAAACACTTCAATTTAAGTGCTCCCAATCACCAGAAAGATATCCACACACAAGGCTTCAACCAACAGATAAAGAAACTAAAACTGTTGGGGTTGAAGTATTCAGGATCGAATCACAGGCAAGTTTGAAAAGTCGTGGTGGGGTTGGAATCAACTCAATTCCAAATCTCCCCACCAAAAAAGTGATCCTGAATTAAAGATAATTGAGGCAAAAGAGGGATACAAGCAATCTTTTTCTTTGCCTCAAAGAATACTTCCCATGGCGAAAAATCTAAGAATCAAGATTCTAGAATTTTCGCTATGCGAAGTAAGGCGGGAAATCCCGGGGCAGTGGGAGTGAAGACAACCAATCAATCAAGTGAATTTTAATCCACTTGCCCTCAAGAAATCCCAAGAAGTTTTTCTAATTTTTAGTTTTAAAATTTTTTTTTTTTTTTTTTTTTTGTGTGGTGGCAAGTTAACCCTAATTTGATGAGAAAAGAAAACCTACTTGTTCGGCAACGTGTGCGAAGTTCCAATGCGATGTCGGCGTCTTCACGCTCTCGTTCCCGCCTTGGATCTGCTCACGTCCTCGACTTTGTCAGCCTTCTTCTCCTTCCACCAGGTTCACCTGCACACCAAAAACAATAATACCCGTGAAGAGAGAAGAGACAAATTTAAAGGAATTGGATAGAAACTTACTCGAAAGCGCGCTTCCCCGGCAACGGCGCCAGAAAAGCTATGATGGTCGGCCTGGATAGGTTGTTAATATGATATTTTTATCGTTGAAATATGTATAGTGGTTAACCTAATTCAGACCTAACCATCTCTTTACAAAATTTTTAACCTGGCCTAATTGATTTTATCTTGTCACTTTTAAGCCCAGGGTCGAACTCAGGGAAGTGGGGTTCAAGTCGAGTTTCTACGTTTTCCTTAAAACGCGTCTCTTCCGTTCGTTTATTCTGTTTTTGGTATTTTTCTTATTTAGGTTTTTTTCTGGTAATCCTTGTTCTTGAGGCACACCCTCAAAATTGTGTCCTTGGCTTTTAGCCAAAACAGAGTTTCAAAACACGTCTTGCTATTTGCAAGACGGGGTACCTGCAAATCAAAGATTATCTTTTCACTTTTATACCTTTTTTTTATCTTTTTACTAAGGAAGCTATCAGATAGAAAGTAAATATAGTAGCTATAGATATATATTTATATGTAGTATATATATAAAGGGGTGGGGGTGGAGGTGACGATGGAGTGTAGCACTATATCGAGTCAGCCGACGTCTAGAGAGACGCAACCAACACGACTAGGTGCCGCGTGGAGTGTGGATGGAGGATGGATGATGTATGGGACCACGCTTTTTTTGTACGCGTGTATCAGGGAATATCAGCAACTGGTGCAGATATCCCCGCGATACAGCGTATAATAAATAACGTGAAAATATATGTACATATGTATGTATATAAATGTATAAGTATATATGTATAGATATATATAGATATATATATATATATATAGGTGTATATATGTATATATATATATATATATGTATGTATATATGTATATAGCTATGTATATATGTATATAAGTGTATATATGTATATATATATATATATGTATGTATATATGTATATAGCTATGTATATATGTATATAAGTATATATATATATAATACTATATAGATATATATATATATATATATATATATGTATATAGGTATATATGTATCTAGATATATATGTATATATATATGTGTATATGTATAAGTATATATATATATATATATATATATATATATATATATATATATATATATATGTATATGTATATATATATTATACTATATGTATGTATACATAACTATATAGATATACTATGTATATATAAGTATATATATATAGATATATGTATATGTATATGTATATATATATATATATATATATGTATGTATATAAGTTACTATTAGTGTGTGAGTGTGTGTGTCGGTGAATGGGTGTGTGTGTCGGTGAATGGGTGTGTGTGTGTTGCTGTAAGTAAAAAAAAAGAGAGAGAGAGAGAGAGAGAGAGATAGAGAATACGTGAGAGAGAGAGAGAGCGGCAGACAGAGAGGGAGCGGGCGGCAGAGAGGGCGGACGCGCGCGGGAGAGATCAGCAAAGAGAGAGCGGGCGAGAGAGCTGGTGATGGCGTGAGTTAAGACGTCTGTGGATGGCGGCAGACGTCTTGGAGCCGCGTCGTCTGCAGGCGGCGCCCGACGTCTGGAGGTCGCGGATGCACGGGGGCGTACTCGCGCAGAGGAGATGAGGAGTCTGCGTCGTCCTGCTGCGAGCGCGGAGGCTCGCGACAGCGCGCTCGGAGAAGGAGGCGGGGAGTCTGCAGGCACGCGCGGGCGCTTGCAGAGGCTGGTGGGGGTCGGCGCGCGGCCGTAGCCGGCCGCTGCAGTGCGCGCAGCGGCCTGTCGCGGGTGGAATTGCAGAGGCGACAGAGCAGAGGCGGAGACGGGGCAGTGCCCTGCAGGCGCGCGCGGAGAGCTGTGCGCCTGCGGGGAAGGTCGCGGAGGTGCGAGGGGAGGTTCTGCAGTGGTTGCGGAGGGTCGCGGGGGTCGGCGCGAGGAGGCCTGGCCGCTGCAGTGCGCGCAGCGGCCTGCTGCGGCTGTAACTGCGGCGTGGACAGAACGGAGACGGAGGCGGGGAACGGGCCTGCAGGCGCGCGCGGAGGGTTGCACGCCTGCGGGGAAGGTCGCGGAGGAGGCGGGGGTGCTGCTGCTGCTGCTGTCGACGCTGGGCTGCTGCTGCTGCTGCTGCTTCAAGCTTCGGACCTTGAAGCGGCAGCAATGGCGTGGAGATGCAAACGAAGAGAAAAGAACACACCACGCCCACCGGCTCGTTGAAGAGCTGGGCGGTGGTGCTCCCACTGTGGTGGTGTGCACCACAGTGGGTTCTCCTGCTCGTCGGGTGCCTCCTCGACGGAGGGCCGACGTATGGGAGGGGAGAACGGTGGAGAGGAAGGTGGCGGCCTGCTGGTGGTGTTTCTTTCTTGCTGCAGCCCGCAGCTGCGTATTGCAGCAACGTTTCTTTCTTGCTGCCGCCCCCACGTCGAAGAAGAAGAACCAGTGGCTTCTTATAGAAGAAGAGAGCATGGTCATGCAGCATGCGGGAAATGGGAGGAATGGCAGCCGCAGGGAATGGCTTGGGCAGGGAGAGGGCGCGGGAAGTTGCAGCAGCGGGAAGGACCGCAGGACAGCAGGGAGAGGCAGCGTGGCAGAAGTTGCAGCCGTAGGAAAAATAAAAATCAAGTGGAGATAAAAAATAGAAGAGATGGATTTTTGTAAAGAGGCACTTGAGGAAAATGTAAATTATGAAGCCCTTTTATTTCATTCTCCTCTCCTCTCAATTAAATGCATGAATGCATGTATTTTTACAAATGCAACTACAGGATTATAATATACATAGTTAATGCTAGAAAATAGCATAAGAAGGCGTTCTTATAGGCGTGTTTTGAGGTGCAAACATATACCCGCTTTACATCCCAGTTTTGGGCAGAGTTTCAGCAGGCCCTGGGGATGCGGTTGAGGTTTAGTACGGCTTACCACCCCCAGACAGACGGACAGTCTGAGCGCACGATACAGACACTTGAGGACCTTTTGCGTGCCTGTGTACTGGACTGGAGGGGCTCTTGGGAGGAGCACCTGCCCTGGCGGAGTTTGCATACAACAACAGCTATCACTCGAGCATCGGCATGGCTCCCTACGAGGCTCTGTACGGACGGAGGTGTACGGCACCCTTGAGTTGGGTTGAGGTGGGGACCAAGTGGGAGGTTGGCCCCAAGTTGATCCGGCAGAGTCAGGAGGTAGTCGAGCAGATCCATAGGGGACTCCGCACTGTCAGGAATAGACAGAAGAGCTACGCGGATCGGAGACGTAGAGAGGTGCAGTTTGAGGTTGGGGACCATGTCTTCCTTCGTGTTTCACCCATGAAGGTCCTGCAGCGGTTTGGGGTGAGAGGGAAGCTCGCGCCGAGGTTCGTGGGGCCCTTTGAGGTCCTGGAGCGGGTTGGACCCGTTGCTTACAGACTTGCCCTCCCCCTGCAGCTTTCTGGTGTGCACGATGTGTTCCACGTGTCCAACCTCAGGAAGTAGGTAGCCGACCCCAGTCACGTACTGAGTCACGAGAGCGTCGAGGTGGGCGATGACCTGACCTATCCCGAGCGGCCAGTGCAGATTCTAGACCAAGCCGTCCGCAGTTTGAGACGAAAGCAAGCACCCCTGGTAAAGGTTTTGTGGAGGAGCCAAAGGTACGAGGAGGCTACCTGGGAGCCTGAGGCGGCAATGCGGGAGCGGTACCCGGAGCTCTTCGCGGGTACGTCTTTTCGGACCGGCTTCGGTCATCTTTAAGTTTGTTATGGTTATTATGACGTTTTTCCCGCACCCTAGTTAGCGCAAGTTTCGGGGACGAAACTTCCTTTGAGTTTGTTATATTGTTACGAACGCGCAGCTTCAGACGTCTTTTAAGACGTCTGGGAGGTGGCCAAGACGTCGGACCAGACGTCTGGAACCCCTTCCAGACGTCTGGGATTCGATTTTTTTGCGGCATGCGCAGTTTCATCTGCGCGCCTGAGCGCGCAGACCTGCGAACGCACCCCCTCTCTTTTTCCCTCTCCCTCCTGCGGGCTTTGGCTGCGCCCCTCTCTCTCTCTCTCCCTCTCTCTCTCTCCCCGCGCGGCTTTAAAAAGCCTCGCCCTCACTCTCACCTCCTCCGCCCCATCTTCGTTTTCCAGCCAGTGCGCGAGTGCGAGTGCAAGCGAGCGAAGGCAGTGACAGCCACAGTGAGTGCGGGAGGAGGTGCTGCGCGAGGGAGGAGGTGCTCGGCCGTGAGGGCGAGCTTGCCGGGGCTGCTAGAGCCGGCCGGCGGGGGGAGCAGCAGACGCGGGGTGATGCGGGAGGCCTGCTGCAGCTTGAGCAGCAGGCGGACGAGGCGAGGCACGGCCGTGCGTCGCGGACGGAGGGCGAGTCGCGCTCTGATTCTGGAAAATTTTCCAGAATCAGACATCTGGGCTTCAAACCAGACGATGGGGAGGACGTCTAGAGAACTGTCCAGACGTCTGAAAGGTGAGTTATTTCCGTCCTTCCTCCTTTTCTTCGACCGTCTGTACTGAGAGAGAGGAATGGGTACACGCAGGTTCTGAGATTCTCCATCCAACGCGAATCAGACATCTGGCTGCAGTGCCAGACGACGAGAACGACTTCCAGACGTCCGGGGTGACCATCGGACGTCTGGGAACTAGGCCAGACGCCCCCGCAGGCTTCTGGACATTTGAGAGACCACGCAGGACAAGGTACCATCTGATCCCATTTTTAAGACGTCTGGAAGAAGTTCCAGACGTCTGATTTTGTACTGTTTCATCATTTTCGACCCGTTTAGGGCCCGTTCGGAGTCTGTTTTCCACATTTTGAGTTGCGTCCTGTTACGAACGCACGCCCCAGACGTCTTTTAAGACGTCTGGGAGGTGGCCCAGACGTCGGACCAGACGTCTGGGGTCACTTCCAGTCGTCGGACCAGACGTCTGGGGTCATTTCCAGACGTCTGGAAATTAGTTATCTTGGCACGAGTTTCATCTGCGCGTCTCAGCGCGTAGGCCTGCTGATATTCTCTTTCCCTCTCTCCTGCGGCTGCAGATTCTCTCTGCCGCGCTCCCTCTCTCCTCCTCGCGCGACCTTAAAAGGCCACGCCTCTCCCTCACTTCCGTCACCACCGCCTCCTTCCTCTTCTCCTTCAGCCAGCGAGCGCGAGGGTGCAGCGGCAGCGGCGGCCGCGGTGCACGTGGGAGA
The DNA here is from genome assembly GCA_037157565.1 of Thalassia testudinum. NCBI lineage: Eukaryota > Viridiplantae > Streptophyta > Magnoliopsida > Alismatales > Hydrocharitaceae > Thalassia > Thalassia testudinum. The sequence goes on along the minus strand of JAZHRO010000054.1, from coordinate 25,682,789 downwards.
GGTACTCTGCCGTGAGGGCGAGCTCGCCGGGGCTGCTAGGGCCCGCCGGCGGGGGGCGCAGGGGGAGCGGGGCGACGCGGGGGGGACTGCTGAGGCTCGAGCAGCAGGCGCACGAGGCTCGGGGCGACCGGGCGTCGCGAGCGGAGGGTGAGTCGTGCCCTGGTTCTGGGAACTTCTCCAGAATCAGACGTCTGGGCTGATAGCCAGACGGTGGGGGTGACGTCTGGATGACCATCCAGACGTCTGAAAGGTGAGTTTTTTCGTCTTCTTCTTTCCTGTCGACTGACCTTACTGAGGGAGAGAGATGGGTGCGCGCAGGTTCGGTGATTCGCCATCCAACGCGAATCAGACGTCTGGCTGTAGTAACAGACGGCGGGAGCGACCTCCAGACGTCAGGGGTGACCATCGGACGTCTGGGAACTAGGCCAGACATCCCCGTAGGCTTCTGGATGTCTGAGAAACCATGCAGAAAAAGGTAATTCTCTGATCCACTTTTTAAGACGTCTGGAAGAAGTTCCAGACGTCTGATTTTGCACAGTTTCGTCGTTTTCGACCCGTTGAGGGCCCGTTCGGGTTCCGTTTTCCGCGTTTCGAGTTGCGTTCTTTTCGGAATTAAATCATCTACCCATCTACAGTAGCTGTATACCATTTTGAGACACTCCTTGTGTTTGATCCTTGTGATAGGATCCCGTTCCGTTGCAGTCTCGGGGGTCGCGGAGGCACGCGGGATTCCCGATCACGCCCCCAGTACTCCCGTTGTACCTGGTAGAGTGGCTTTTAAGTATAATCTGTTAAATTATGGAACCATAAATAAAACCTAGGACATTGCATGAATCCTAGGAATGAGAAATAGATTGAATGATAGATCCTAGGTGTTGCATGAATCCTAGGGTTGGAAAACTAGATTGTATGATAGATCCTAGGATATGGCATGAATCCTAGGACGGGAAAACTAGTGGAATATATGAATACTGCAGTCTTGAAAAAATGGAAAGGAACAAATAGCTACCTGAAATTGAATTAATAGCTGCCTGTTGAATAAATAAACGTGGTTGAGAACATGGATTGTAAGAACGTGAAACTGGAAAGTGAAACCTGGATGTTTTGAGTTAAAAAGATGAAACCCTACGGGGAATTAGGAGTGGAACTCTTGGAAAGAGAAAGAAATGGAACTGAGATGTAGTTGTGTACTGTCTCTTGGGTACGTAGTACCAAGGGAAGTACCTGTACCTGTTTAGTGAAGAGTGGGGCCAGCCACCCCAGGGACCCGGGGTTAGGACCGGCCGCTCTGTACCGACTTGCTGGCCCTCGTGTACATAGTACCGAGGAGAGCTACTAGTGTTAGGAGGGCACTAGCTACCCCACGGGCCCCGGGGTTTTGCTAGCCTCCTACACCGACTTGTTAGGCCCACTGGGGCAAACCAGGGTAGTCAGGCGAGGGTGCGTGGACTGTGGAGGGGCAAGGCCCCGGTTTGGTTACTGTGGAGGGGTTGGACCCCTGTTACTGAGAGGGCCCTACCCTGGGCTGGTTCCGTGCTGTGCTTTGGGCGCACCCGTTAATGGAAACGACTGACCGCGTGCCAGTACGGGTTAGCTACCTGTGCGTTTATCGCATGTGTCGTAGTCACCGTAACGTCTGTCAGTGACCTTGGGGTGGTTGACTGAGGGTAGGATCACCACGGGGGACTCTCCCGGCCAGGAGAGCACCGCGTGCTACTTCTACTTTTTGGAAAAGACTGCAATTAAGATCGTTCCCACGAGGAACATTCGAGATCAAGTGAAGGATCTGAGAAATAAATGAAATCATGAGATAATTGAAAGACTTAAATAAAGTAACAGAACATAACAGCTACTGTACACTCTACTGTTTCTGTAGTTTTAGTTGCCACTCTACTCAGCGTTTTGCTGACGTGTTACACTCGTTACCTTTCAGGACCAGGTGTTGAGCAGCCAGGGTCAGCGGCTGCAGAGGACGCTGGGCTGAGTAGGGTCCAGTAGAGTTACCACTGTTCTCTTGTCCCTCTTTTTGTTCCGTTATAGTGAGTAGTTCTTGTTTCCGCTGTACTTTTCTTTACTTGCAGTTTATATTATATTATGAATGTTGTTCTACTGTTGTGGTGGTATCTACTGTAGAAGTTTCTTTCCTTACTGCTGTATTTTCTTACTGTTAGTTATATTCATGCTGAATGTGGTTTATTTTACTGCTCTTTTGGTTACTTCCTCGTTGGACGAATAGGTCTTGGGATTAGTTGAGTCGGTCCGGTTCTCGTGTCTCGTAGGGACTCGGGAACCGGGTCGTTACAAGATGGTATCAGAGCAAGGTTGTCCCGAGAAGTGAATCAACTGACTGTAGAATAACCAATTCACATGTTTATAACTGGAGTAGCCACCGCAACATATCTCTTGACATGAGCTCTTAGAAGTCTCGTTAGGTACCGTCTTTTTGACATTTTTCGTTTTGTTCGCGTCTCCTTACAGGAGATGCCTCGTCGCGGGACTGGCGAGACTGGCCGCAGGCGCGGCCAAGGACGAGGTCGGCGAGGTGGACGTGTCGTTGTTGACTTCTCGGTGGACCAGCCACCACTCCCGGGCATGCAGGCCCAGGACCTCGCCAGACTGATACGAGACATTGTACGAGAGGAGCTCCACCCACCGCCCCGAGCGCCTCCTCCTGGGGCGGCAGAGGGGGTGTCCTCTATGGGACCACGTGACGGACACGGCGCTGGACACAAGGGGGGATGGGCCGCTGCCGCCTTCACCTTCCTCAGACACTTCTGTACACGAGGCACCTTCGCCTGGAGGTGCACCGACACCTCCCCTACAGCGCCACTTCGAGCTTTTCGGGCAGTCCCGGAAGCTGAAGCCCCCCTCCTTCAAGGGGGATGAGGACCCGACCGAGGCAGAGGACTGGCTTGAGCAGTTGGAGAAGATCTTCGACACCCTTCGCCCCCCGGTGGAGTGCCGCGTGGCCTTTGCCACGTACCAGCTGGAGAGTACGGTACACAGGTGGTGGAGGGCGGTCCGGGGACAGAAGAGGGACCGGTTCGTCACCCTCTTCTGCGAGCAGTACTTTCCCCAGACGTGGCAGGACCAGAGGAGGCGGGAGTTCCACACTCTCCGCCAAGGGACGATGACTGTAAGCGCGTACCGCACGCGTTTCTTGGAGCTATCCCGCTTTGCAACAACAGCGGTAGCCACTGAGGAGGAGCGCCTTTGGAGGTTCACCGAGGGGCTCCGGCTTGCGATCCGGTGGTATGTCAAACCCCTGAAGCTGCCTACGTTTTCAAGGGTGGTAGAGGCAGCTATGACTTACGAGGAGACCAACCTGTCCGTGCGAGACACCGACGGCGGGCGGAAGAGGCCCTTCCAGCCAGACTTCTCACAGGGCCGGCGAGAACGGAGACACGTGGCGTCCGCAGGAGAGCAGTCACGTTTTGCAGGGCCATCAGTGGCCTTTGGAGGCCCTTGTAACGACCCAATTCCCGAGTCCCTACGAGACACGAGAACCGGACCGACTCGACTAATCCCAAGACCTAGTCGTCCAACGAGGAAGTAACCAAAAGAGCAGTAAAATAAACCACATTCAGCATGAATATAACTAACAGTAAGAAAGTACAGCAGTAAGGAAAGAAACTTCTACAGTAGATACCACCACAACAGTAGAACAACATTTATCATACAACATGAACTGCAGGTAAAGAAAGTACAGCGGAAACAAGAACTACTCGCTAAAACAGAAACGAAAGAGGTACAAAGACAGTGGTAACTCTACTGGACCCTACTCGGCCCAGCGTCCTCTGCAGCCGCTGACCCTGGCTGCTCAACACCTGGTCCTGAGAAAGGTAACGAGTGTAACACATCAGCAAAACGCTGAGTAGAGTGGCAACTAAAACTAAAGGCAACAGTAGAGTGTACAGTAGCTGTTATGTTCTATTACTTTCTTTGTTACATCTTTCAATTTTCTCGCTATTTCATTTATTCCTCAGATCTTTTACTTGATCTCGAATGTTCCTCGTGGGAACGATCTTGATTGCAGTCTTTTCCAAAAAGTAGAAGTAGCACGTGGTGCTCTCCTGGCCGGGAGAGTCCCCCGTGGTGATCCTACCCTCAGTCAACCACCACAAGGTCACTGACAGACATAACGGTGACTACGGCACGCGCGATAAACGCACAGGTAGCTAACACGTACTAGCACGCGGTCAGTCGTTTCCGTTAACGGGTGCGCCCAAAGCACAGCACGGAACCAGTCCAGGGCAGAGCCCTCTCAGTAACAGGGGTCCAACCCCTCCACAGTAACCAAACCGGGGCCTTGCCCCTCCACAGTCCGCGCACCCTCACCTGACTACCCTGGTTTGCCCCAGCGGGCCTAACAAGTCGATGTGGGAGGCTAGCAGAACCCCGAGGCCTGTGGGGTAGCTAGTACCTCCCTACACTAGTAGCTCTCCTCGGTACTACGTACGCGAGGGCCAGCAAGTCGGTACAGAGTGGCCAGTCCTAACCCAGGGTCCCTGGGGCGGCTGGCTCCGCTCTTCACTAAACAGGGGGACAGTCGCTCTCCTTGGTACTCCGTACTCAAGGGCCAGCTTACTTCCCCAATACTATTCCATTCACTTTCCAGGAGTTCTACTCCTACTTCCCCGTAGGGTTCCATCCTTTTTACTCGAACATCTAGGTTTCACTTTCTAGTTTCACATTCTTACAACCCATGTTCTCAACCACGTTATTTGTTCACAACAGGCAACTGTTAATTCAATTTACAGGCAGCTTTATATCTCTTTCCATTTTCCAAGACTGCAGTATTATACATTCCACTAGTTTTCCCGTCCTAGGATTCATGCCATATCCTAGGATCTATCATACAATCTAGTTTTCCAGTCCTAGGATTCATGCAATGCCTAGGTTCTATTTATGGTTCCATAATTTATCAGATTTTATTAATAACTTAAAGCCACTCTACCAGGTACAACGGGAGTAATGGGGGCGTGATCAGGAATCCCGCGTGCCTCCGCGACTCCCAAGACTGCAACTGAACGAGGTCCTATCACAAGGGTCAAACACAAGGAGAGTCTCAAAATAGTGTATAGCCACTGTAGACGGGTAGAGGAATTAATTCTGAAAAGAACGCAACTCGAATCGCGGAAAACGGAACCCGAACGGGCCCTAAACGAGTCAAAAACGACGACACTGTGCAAAATCAGACGTCTGGAACTTCTTCCAGACGTCTTAAAAAGTGTATCAGAGAATTACCTGTTCAGCGTGGTTTCCCAGACGTCCAGAAGTCTGAGGGGACGTCTGTCCTAGCTCCCAGACGTCCGATAATCACCCAGACGTCTGGAGGTCACTCCCGCCGTCTGGTACAACTGCCAGTCGTCTGATTCGCAAAGGAAGGCGAATCAGCGAGCCTGCGCACAGCCAACTCCCTCCCTCAGTACGGCCAGTCGACAAGAAGGAAGAAGAAGGCGGAATACTCACCTTTCAGACGTCTGTATGGGCTTCCAGACGTCGCCCTCGCCGTCTGGCTATCAGCCCAGACGTCTGATTCTGGAAATTTTTCCAGAATCAAGGCGCCGCTCGGCCTCCGCTCGCGACGTCGCCCGCGTCGCACCTTGCGCGTCTGCTGCTCAGACCGCAGCAGTTCCCCCCTCCGCGTCGCTTCACGCCCCCTGTGCCCTCCGCCGACCGGCCAAAGCCGCTCCGGCGAGCTCGCCCTCACGGCAGAGCTCCGCTCTCGCACGCCGCAACTCCTCCGCGCTCACTGCGGCCGCCGCTGCCGCCCTCGCGCTCGCGCTCACGCTCATGCTCACTGGCTGAAGGAGAAGAAGGAGGAGACGGTGGAAACGACGGGAGGGGAGGCGTGGCCTTTTTAAGGCCACACGAGGAGGAGGGAGAGACGCGGCAGAGCATCTGCAGCCGTAGAGAATCTCGGATATTCGCAGGCCTGCGCGCTGAGGCGCGCAGACGAAGACTCGTGCCAAAATAACTGATTTCCAGACGTCTGGAAACGATCCTAGACATCTTGTCAGACATCTGGATGTGATCCCAGACGTCTTGTCCGACGTCTGGCCCACCTCCCAGACGTCTTAAAATACGTCTGGGGCACGCGCTCGTTACAATATATCAAACTCAAAGGGAGTTTCGTCCCCGAAACTTGCGCCAACAAGGGTGCGGGAAAAGACGTCCAAATAACCATAACAAACTCAAAGAGGATCGAAGCCGGTCTGAAAAGACGTACCCGCGAAAAGCTCCGGGTACCGCTCCCGCATTGCCGCCTCAGGCTCCCAGGTAGCCTCCTCGTACCGCTGGCTCCTCGACAAAACCTTTACCAGGGGTACTTGCCTTCGTCTCAAACTGCGGACAGCTCGGTCTAGGATCTGCACTGGCTCTCGGGGTAGGTCAGGTCGTCGCTCACCTCAACGCTCTCGTGACTCAGTACGTGACTGGAAACGGCTACGTACTTCTTGAGGTTGGACACGTGGAACACGTCGTGCACACCAGAAAGCTGCGGGGGAAGGGCAAGTCTGTAAGCAACGGGTCCAACTCGCTCCCGGACCTCAAAGGGCCCCACGAACCTCGGCGCGAGCTTCCCTCTCACCCCAAACCGCTGTAAGCCCTTCATGGGCGAAACACGAAGGAAGACGTGGTCCCCAACCTCAAACTGCACCTCTCTGCATCTCCGATCCGCGTAGCTCTTCTGTCTGCTCCTGACAGTGTGGAGTCGTCTGTGGATCTGCTCAACTACCTCCTGACTCTACCGGATCAACCTGGGGCCAACCTCCCACTTGGTCCCCACCTCAACCCAACTCAAGGGTGCCGTACACTTCCGTCCGTACAGAGCCTCGTAGGGAGCCATGCCGATGCTCGAATGATAACTGTTGTTGTATGCAAACTCTGCCAGGGGCAGGTTGAGAATGACGTGGCGACAACTAGATTTTGTTATAGCGTTGTAGTACAGATAGTTATTGCCATCATTTCAAATATATAATTTTTTTACTCGGAAAATAAAGAGTTCCCGAGGTCGAACTCAGGGAGCAAGTTGTATTCTAGGGGTACAAATTCTTATTACAAAAATAAAGAGAGAGAGAGAGAGGGAGAGAGATGAAAATTTGGCTTCTTCTTCTCTTCTTTCTTCCTCTTTGTTTTCTCTTCTCTTTGGCTTTTGGTTTCTTCTTCTTTGTTTATCTCCTTGTGGTCTTCTTCTTCTGCCTTCTGTTCTTCAGATCTTCTTTTTACTTCTTTCTTCTGATCTCCTTCTCGTGCTCTTCTTCTGCTTTTGCTGTCAGGATGTCGTCTCTCCTTCTTTCTTCTTTTTCTTTCTGTCTTCTTTATCTGCAGCAGTGGTGATGTTCTTCTTTCTTTTCTGCCTTCAGAGCGTCGTCTGATTTTCCACTCAGACGACTTAAGTCGCCGTTGCTACAGTGCCGCTCGGTGCTTCTTCCTTCAGTCTTTGTCAGCCTTCTTCTCTGCCTCGCCTGTCTTCTTCTTCTTTTCTTTCTCCTTCCTCTTTGCTTCGACCTGGCTGCTCTTCTTCCTTCAATCTTCTTCTTCTTCTCTTCAGCCATTCCGCAGTCCCTTCACCTGTGCCTGCACACTCAAAGTTCCAATCAGAGACGGCAAAACCTACTCTACCCTCCCCCCCCCCCCCCCCCCCCCACGTTTCTCTCTCACAGAAGCCGCTCTTAGGAAAGCTCTCCCAGATCTGCCGGGTAGTCGGGTACGGGTCGCGCCCGGGTCCAGGCCCACCGGCGTGCGTGGTGGGCGAGGAGTGCCAGACAAGTCGGGTCAGGTCGGCCGAATCCGCGTGATGAGCTCGCGGATGGGCCCGGTGAGACGGTGTGAGAGGGACCTCACCCCGTGTGCTGAGGCGATAAGCCTCCAGCACGTTTTCAATTTGTATCGCTGCGCCGCTCCAGAGCCTTCCGAGGTGGGACTAAATGTCCCACCCCAATTTGGCGCCTGCGCGGAGGAACCAGCTGGTAACTGCGGCTTTACGCGAGGCCCTCGCCCCTGCTGCGAACCTGGGGCTCTTCGCGAAGACACCCCACGCAACCTGGGAGCCTGATCTGGGCGTAGCGAGGCTGCAGCTGCAGGCGGAGGCAGCTCCTTCTGCACAGCAATGGCGGCGGAGGACGGGTGACCTGTTCACAGCAAAACGGCCTCTCGGCCTAATCAGAAGGTACCGGGAGCTTCGCCAGAGTGCGGCGAAGCTCGTGCGGGTGGTGGCGAGGCGTGGGGCAGCGTGCAAGGGCTGCCCTAGGTCGGACTGTGGGTCGGGAAGTGGGTGTGTTCGGTGGATTTGCAGAGGTCGGGTGGCAGGAATTGGAAGGGCGGAAATGGATCAGGGTGAGGAGGCGGAGATTATGTGCAGGTCGGCGAGCCGTGTGGGGTGTTGGAGTGATGGGAGCGGGTCACCGGAGTGTGGCCGGAGGTGGAGAAGGTGAGGGCGATTAGTCGGAATCGAGGGCGACAGTAAGGGTTTAAAGTGAGGAAAAGGAAGAGGGGAGAAAGGTGAGAAGTTATGCCTACTTAACAGGACAAGGAGGGGACGGAACAGGCGAAAGTCTTATCGACTGTCGCCGGAGAAGAAGCTTCCCAGAGGAAGGAGCGACGGCGAGGAGAGGGCTGGAGAGGCGCGCGCTGGGTGCGGCGCGGCGCGGGAAGAGCAGGGGAAGGCAGCCCTGCTGCTGGTAGTGCGGCAGAACGACGAGGAGGAGGAGGGAAAAACCGCCGGAGCTGGAGGGCTTCCTGTCAGAGTGGGAGGAGAGTGAAAAGAGGGTGTTTCTCCGTCAGGACCGAGCTCAGAAGAATGGCGGAGCGACAGGGGATATTTATAGGGGCCGAAACAGAGAGGAGGGCGGAGGGAGACGACGTGTCTCCCTCGCCGGAGGACACCGGAGGAAGGAGACCCATACCGTCCGTGCGTTCGCATGGCCGGTATGGTGGGTTGCAGCGACCAGGGGGTGTTCCTGCGACGGCTGACGACGCAGGGCCTCCCCATTTGACCTGGCAGGCCCTCCCCCTTCCTCTACGCGGCGCCATGCTCCGCGCAAGGTCACCGGAGCATGGTGCTGGCAGGTTTTGCAAGGAGGACCTGAATGTAAAGAACGAAGTAGAGTTAGGGGCCAAAATGCGAGGGTTCAAAAGTTGAGGGGCAAAAAGTAAATAGATGAGGACCAAAATGTAAAGTTGGTCAAGAAGGTTTCTTCCTAGGCTCAAGTTTTTATACGTGACTAATTAGGACCTAAGGATTCTGATGGTGAATTTTATTTCTAGATAAAACCTTGTTTGACCGGTCAATTTATGCAAAAACTCAAATTAAGTTATTAATTGGGCATGGTTCTCAATGTAGGTCAAAATGGGTTCCGAAGGCCAAATTGAAGGTTCTAAACCCTAGAGATTATTTTTCTATGAATTTTAGAGGGTTTATTCTATTTTTACTTTGCATCAAACCTCGTGAATTGAAGTGGGTTTATTTTAAGGTTACAAATTATCATTTGGTTCCTTGGAATTGCTGTAGCCCTTATCAGATCATCCCACTTTCCTTCTTATTCGGTTTGTTTGACCTATGTTTGGACCCTGTATGCAGATTATACTGGTAAAATTGCATTTTTACCCCTTATGACTTATTTTCTCCTTAAACTCAGAATTCTCTGAGTTAAGCCTTTCCTTGAGTTATGTAGGAACTTTTATCCTTTGTATTAGGTCAAAATGAGCTAGTTATGGCTCATGATGAGGTTCTCATCATACCCCCATGCCTAGCTTTTGCTAGTCTCTTAGCAAAAACTTAAGGTTTCAACCCTTGTTCTAGACCATGAAGTTCTTAATAGCTTCAGATAAGTGCTTTTTCATTTAAGCTTAAATTAGGTTAGAATGCTGACCATTGGCTTAAAAGGGTACTCTAGTACCAATCAAGATCCTAATCTTTCTAGCCTCAGCCTCAGTCCTTAGCAAAGGTTTTTAAGGCCTACAAGAACTAACTTAAGGTCTATTGTATTTTGTGGTTAAAGCACCCGTGCTTGAAATGATTTTAGCCTTGGTTCAGTTCGCAGTGCATTTTATAAGAGAGAGATAGAAAGAAGATTTTTCTGTTTGGAGAGTTTTCTCTCTCTTTTTCTTTTTAGTTCTAGCCTAGGATTGGCTTTTCAACACGGTCTGTATCAGATTCACTGCTCCCATCATCAGTCCTCAAGGGTTCCTGGCGATCGATGCTTCAAGATAGCACTGCCCATGGCAACCCCCAGAACCCTGGCTATTGAGATTTCGAGATAATCCCATCCATGGTGTTCCGTGGCCGAATTCAGACCCTGGCAATTGACACTTCGAGATAATGCCCTCCATGGAATCTGAACCAGCAGGGTGCTTACATGCCCCCAGTAGGATATGTGAATATCCTAAGAGACAAGCACCGAGGAGATGATATTTTGTTACGCATCTTTGAGGGGATTTCCCGCCTCTCCGCGCTGGGAACTCGTCCAAATCAACTTGTGTTGATCGGCCGCTCCTATTCTAGGTGTACTTTTCAGAATTTTTGCGACACTTCTGCGTGATTTTGATTTTTACGCTTACTGAACCAGGCTGTGTGTGAGGTTAGGGTGCTTAGGTTACTGAGTCCCGTAAATCGAAAATTAGTTAATGAGGCCAAATACTCCCTAAGCCTTAGACCTAATACTTCAGCTTTTCATTTTCCTCAACCTCTTGAGGAGTGTCCAGATCTTAATGGGTACTAAGAGTCTGTCCAAGAATGCCTAAGGTTTGCATTCTTACTAATCCCTTTGTGCACTTTTCAGTTATTTTCTTGAATGAGGTCTAGAACTTAGGTTAATTCCTTAGTTCCTTACTAATGACTATCACCTTTTCTCATAATTTTGTGCTCCTTTTTCATTTTGTTTCTTTTCTCCTTCTCCTTCACAAAATTTCCTTTCTCCTCTTATTCTTCTTTTTATTTTGAAAAATTCTTACTTTTTATGGTGTTTTTGGCATATGTGAATTTTTTTTATTTTAAAACCTTTTCTTACAAGTTTTGCACTTTTATACCCCCCCATGCCTAAGATTTGCAATGTCCTCATTGTAACCTAGGGGGTTTTTATTCAACTTAGTTCATACATTAGGACAGATGTTTTGATGAGTGAATGAGTCGGGGTGACTGTTGCGGACGATTTTTAATCTCAGATGCAAGCATCTGAGGTGGAGTCGACTGTCCTAAAGTGTGAACTTTAAGTGCGGCAAGGTGTCAGAAAAGGTTTTAGGTTTTCAAAGAGAATGACGGGCTGCCTCCCGTTGAGCGCTAAATTTGATGCCTTCAGCCAAGCAGGAAATGCGATGGAGAGGGGATGATCAAATTAGCAGAGTTTTGTAAGACAAGCACCTTGATTAAGAGCCTGGTTGGTCCAACCAGGTGCTTGTTCAGATCGACAGGCTGATGATGCAGCCCAAACCCAATCAATCTGGTGGGTTGATAGATGTAGATCAAAAGGTGTGGAACCCACCATATACTATGAAGCTCAGATGGATGTGGAAGTGTGAATGCAAGGTTTGGCTGAGTCGAATCAGCCTGGTCAGAGTAGGGACCCGTAGAATAATCAGTGATTGATGCAGGAACCCTACAGGGGTGATCAGAGAATGATAGAGCATGGTATGTAGTCTGATCAATGTTCGAAACCCGATGTGGAAATGCAATCGGCTCGGTGAGAGGTGAATCTGAATAGAAATTGAGTCCGGTTGCGGGTCGGGGTTGGGAAGAGGTTTTGATTAGTTCTGTGTGTGCAGACGAGGTGGCAACTGTGTATGAGGGCTCTTCTAGAAAGGAATGACAGGTGATTTTCTGTAAAGAGTCCTCCGGGTAACTATCAAATGCCTGAAGAGTGTCTGTAGGATGAAAGAAATCTGAATTGAGAAAAGATTTGAATTCTGGGTTGCAATCACTCTTGGCATTTTCAATTTTTGATTCCTGAGGATCGAAAAGGAATGATTCTGTGTTATCAGTGATCTCGGGAATCAGGACCTCAGAGTCGGAGTCAGAGTCATGTGAACTGAGGTCGTAGATGGGCCTGGCATGTTCAGGAAGGAAAGTCTCTCCGCAATTATAGTCAAATCTGAAATTGTCGGAGAGTTGGCGAAAATAAGATTCATGATCATGAATTCCACCACAGCAAAAATCATTAGACGTGGAATCAGCAGCCTGACTGGGTTCTAGCCTATATGTCAATTCTGGGTTCAAAAAGGTGTTCTGTCTAAGCTCAAGCTCAAAGCTGGTAGGATAGACCCAATTGAAATCCAACTCGTCCAACTCCTCAGTCTCTGTATCATAAATTGGCATGACTTTCGAAAAATCGATCAGATTTCCTGAAGATGTTGGAGAGGGGTATTCATCAAATAGAGGCCCGGAATCATATTCTGTAAAAATTTGATCTTTCTCATAAGGGGCCTCATAATCTTCCCAATAAGTTTCAGATCTAGGTTCTAGGCTTAGGATGTGGGTAGAATTATTAGAACCTAAGTCCGAATAACCTTCGAGGGCCACTTTATCAAGATAAGGGGCAGAATTTATACCCTCAAAAGGTTCAGTTCTGATCTCATTATTGCCGGAGTTTTGGAATTCTAGGCTTGGCAATTCATGGTCTAAGTTTGGCTCATCATTGTGTTCTCCTGCAATATCCCAACCTAATTCAACATTGTCTTCTATCTGGGTTGGGATTTCACAACCACTTTGTGCCTCAGTCCCGAGATCTGGGAAACTGGATTGTTCCTTAATACTGTTCCAAGATGGTTCATCCTCTATTTCTGGTATATACGGGTATTTCTGGTTGATAATTTGTTCTACTGATTTCATCATTTCTACCCATTTTATAAGGGCATCTTGGTGTTGTTCCCAAAGTACAGGATTTGTCAAGCATTGAAGGTATTCAGATTGGTGTAATTTTTCTATTTCAATGTATCCTGTCATGAGCATATCTCGAGTTGATCCTTTTGTAACTTCTGTCAATAGAATTTGGGCACAGTTTATGATGAAAGCTGTGGTTGTTGGGACATCAACCTGAATGTTTTCTATTGGTGTTGAGGGTTTACATTTGATTTCATAGAATTGAAGGGCATCCTCAATCATCTTATCTTTCATGGATCTCAGATATTCAGGTTTTTTTTTTAATGGTAGTCTTGCTAGGTAATTAGCCTGCATCTTTGAATCAGGTGGTGGGATCAAGATATAGAATCGAGGTTTGAATCAAGATGGAAGAAGGGGATTTTGTTCAGAATCAGAGGAAAGAGGGGCTATGTGAATGATTTCTGCAAAAACAAGGGAGCCGAGGCTTAGCCTCGGAGAGAGTGAATTTTTATAGGGGGTTTCATGGACTTCCTGCAAAATACTGAAGGACTGGATGAGATAAGCAGGTGCTGGACCCAATCAAGACACCCAAAAAATGTTGGGTGACTATAGAGGTTCGGGGCAGATGGACCCCTTGATCAGAAAGATCGTCCACATGAGAATTACCTGGGCAGCCAGAGAGGGAGAGTCCCGCAAAGACCCCTACACGGTAGAGCGTCCCCACGGGTTACAGGGTTTCCCCCACCCGACCTCTCTTGTCACTGCGGTTCCAGGTAGACCAGAATGGAGATCTTGACCTCTTAAGTCTACCAATTTTTACTTTAAGATCAGGGTGCTTAAGGTTTCACTTGAACTTTTAGTTCTTTGAGTGCAAAGAGTGGCCTAATTTAAGGTTGGTTGACCCAAGGGGGCAACTTTACCTCTTGTTTCCTTTGAGAGTTTTTGGGTCTTGCTTTTTAGGGTTCAAGTGTTTAGAGAGCCAATTGTTTTAGGTTTTCTTTGAATAGATATTTTCAGACAAGGGCTTGGGCACACTACATTTGGTTTTCTCAATTCTTGCTTAAGGAGTGTGTCTCCAAATCCCTAGTGTTGGATCCTAGGTTGGCTCTACTTGGTCCAGTTAGCTCTTTGTTGGGTAATTAGGGCTCAGTCAAGAAGGTGTTAGCCCTTAGGTACCCTTAATAGTGTGCAGGAATATTGGGTTGAAAACATGCAACTTTTGATGGTTTACTAAGTATAGAAGACAGGTTAGACCTATATTGCTTGTTTTTTTCTTTTCTTCCTCTTTAGAATTTAGGGATTGAGAGGATAGAATTTTACCTGTCCTTGGAGTGGTTGTCGTGCGGTTGCTTGTCTTCTCGATTTTCTTGTATCTGCACAACAAAGGAGAGATTGTTAGCAATGTAAAAACAGGAATTTGATTATCTCTAGAATAGCCATTGCTCCCCGGCAACGGCGCCAACTGAGAATGACGTGGCGACAACTAGATTTTGTTATAGCGTTGTAGCACAGATAGTTATTGCCATCATTTCAAATATATAATTTTTTTACTCGGAAAATAAAGAGTTCCCGAGGTCGAACTCAGGGAGTAAGTTGTATTCTAGGGGTACAAATTCTTATTACAAAAATAAAGAGAGAGAGAGAGGGAGAGAGATGAAAATTTGGCTTCTTCTTCTCTTCTTTCTTCCTCTTTGTTTTCTCTTCTCTTTGGCTTTTGGTTTCTTCTTCTTTGTTTATCTCCTTGTGGTCTTCTTCTTCTGCCTTCTATTCTTCAGATCTTCATTTTACTTCTTTCTTCTGATCTCCTTCTCATGCTCTTCTTCTACTTTTGCTGTCAGGACGTTGTCTCTCCTTCTTTCTTCTTTTTCTTTCTGTCTTCTTTATCTGCAGCAGTGGTGATGTTCTTCTTCTTTCTTTTCTGCCTTCAGAGCGTCGTCTGATTTTCCACTCAGACGACTTAAGTCGCCGCTGCTACAGTGCCGCTCGGTGCTCCTTCCTTCAGTCTTCGTCATCCTTCTTCTCTGCCTCGCTTGTCTTCTTCTTTGCTTTCTCCTTCCTCTTTGCTTCGACCTGGCTGCTCTTCTTCCTTCGGTCTTCTTCTCTTCAGCCCTTCCGCAGTCCCTTCACCTGTGCCTGCACACTCAAAGTTCCAATCAGAGACGGCAAAACCTACTCTACCCCCCCCCCCCCCCCCCCCCGCCTTTCTCTCTCACAGAAGCCGCTCTTAGGAAAGCTCTCCCAGAGAGGAAAGCATAGGCCAGAATTTACCGGCTAAATAAATACAAATATATCGTCGATGATTGTTCCAAAACCTATCAAAAATTCAAGGAACCAAATAGTTTACAGATATAATCTAGGGGGTTTCTGTAAATCAAAATGATCATTACCATTGTGAGGAAAAAATATCTAGATAAACAAGGTGAACGGTCTTTAGTTATCATCGGAGAAAACCAACTAGAAGGTAAGAACATCATAGAGAAGCGTTACTTTAAAACACCAAGGACTGAGGAAAAGAAGGGCAAAAGAACAATGTAAACAAAGGATAATGTGGAAATTGTGCTCAAACAAGGGATCTGTCTTCAACTGCATGACCAGAAGCTCTAATCCAAATGAGTTAGGACCCTCCCAGCACAACATTAGAAAACGAAGCAAAGAGATCAAAGAAGGATGAGAAAAAACCTGATGCGCCGGTGGCGAAGGCACTGCAATGGAACGAGGCGGATGCCTGCGTTATTTATAGAAGGGAAGAGGGGAGAGCGGGGTGTGCAGGGAAGCTAGGGTCAGGGTTTACGGGGTTTTCTCCATTCGGATTTTATTTTCTATAAACATATCTATTTTCAATTTTTTCTTTTTTCTTTTTTTTTCCTAGGGTTAGGGTCTACGGGGTTTTCTCCATTCGGATTCGGCCACGGAACGCTATGGGCGGGATTATCTCGAAAGCCAGGGTTCAGGGGGTTGTGATCAGAGACTCGTCATGATCTCTAATTTCCCCTAATTAACTAGTCTTCCTAGTTAATTAGCTAAGGATACGAATATATAAGGGTTAATTATAAAATAAGGGATACGTAGTAAAGGACCTTAAAATAAGTTAAAAATGATACTTTATCATTCAATTAATATTATTAGTAATCTAATTAATAATTGGACTCGAAATTTTATTAGCCATTCCCTTAATTAATAAGTTAGGTAACTTAAACATAATGTATACATAAGTATATAATAACTTAAGTAACTTTACTTAATTTAATAAATTAACTTAAGAAGGTAAAAAACGTAAATTCAAGGTGAAAATATAATAATTACCTTATTTATAATCATATATAAAACGTTGAAAAAAATCTAAGTTAAAATAAACCATCAAAACCTGGGTTTACATTTAGGTCCTTACTATTCATTGCAATCGGGTCCTTAATTTTCATATAGGTCCTTAGGTTTCATCTCACCTAGGTCCCTATCGTCTTTTTCTTCTTCTTCAGCCGGTTGAAGAGCTGACGACGGAGGGTGACTCCACCGCTCGATCACCGCCCTGCCGACATCATTCTTCCTTCTCCAAGCTCTTGGAGCTCGCGCTCACCATCCCATCTTCATCCATCGGTCTGGATTACTCTGAAATCCTAATTTTTGGTGGGAGTTAACCTCACCGTCGTAGGAGACGATGCCGGAGGTTAACCTCCCCAAGCTTCTTCTTCGTCCAGACTTCGCCACCTTCTTCGTCACCATTCACTATAAATACCCCCTCACTCCCTCGATTTCTCTTAAGTTGGCTCCCTTCCCTCTTCTAACACTGAGCCGACCCAATAGGCTATTCGTCTGCAACTCCGGCGATCTTCCACACCAATCTCCGACTTCTTCCCTCCATCCTGATTAGTTGAGGAGCTTCGCCGAGGTCAGCCACGTCTCTAAAAAAAGGCGACGACCAAGGAGATCCTCTGCTCCATCCGAATTCGCCCGCCGGGGATTCTTCTTATTCCCTCTGATTTCGTCCTCCGTCATGAGCCGTCGACGGAATCCCTTTGACCCCTTCGTCCAGGTAATAGTAGGTAGGAGTAGGAGTAGTTTAGGTAGTTACTTAGTTAGCTAGCTTAGCTTGATTGCAGATTCCAGACTTCATCTTCTTCGACTCCGGCAAGTTCCTTGAGCTTGCTGGAGACCTGATTTTGTCTTTTTAAGCCATTGTCCACCTTCTTCTATCACGTACGATCATTTCTAATCCATTAAAACATAAATTTTATCACTGTTTCGCCTAATTCACCTTCACCTTCAACAGAGACTGTCGCTGTCCATGGCGACAGTAACTGAGCTTAGATCCACCTCCATAGGGTCCTCCACCACCTATTCACAATCTAAGGATCCTAATTAACTTAAACGCCTAAATCTATTTAAGCTCCTGAGCTCGCTGTCAATGGCGGCTCAGGAGTAGTTGAAATCTTAAATTAATTATATATTTATGATGGCAAATTAATTTTGACTGGTCTTAACCACTCAATTGAGTGGGAAAACAAGTCCCAAGCTTCAACTAACTCAGATTCTTTAGAAATGGAATTCACTGTTAAATCTTAAATTTAATGATCAAATGAAGAATTTAACGAGTTCCTGAGGTTTCTTGCAACCTCAGGATCCTTTTCAGATTGAAAATGGCACAGATTTACCTTTCTGTACACAATTTGTATTTTTCCGGGCTCACCGGAGCTTCGGCGAGGGATTTTTTGAGTTTCAGCGTTTAGAACTTGTTGAAAAGCTCCAGATTGACATGATATTGATTACTGAGTAGTTCGAGGTCTTTAATTTGGGATTTTAACATCTGGAGCTACACATTAGTCTTCATCTTCTCCAACTCCGGCGGAGTTGGGGAAGTCTGACAGAAGGATTAAAGATGCATTTGATAGATCTAGAAGCTTCGGTGCAATGCAGTGAAGCTAATTTTACCCTCAAATTAGTGTAACAAACCCCTGATTACTCTGACGAACAGACCACATTTTTAGTTCAGGCGACGAGACTGAAGCTTTAGATTCTTAGGTCCAAACATTCGTCTCAGGGGTTGAGCAAGTTCCTGGGGTTGATAAGATGCTAATGCAGGTTTTAATATCTTGAGAAGAGGCTTAGATCAGAAAGTCAAAACTTGAGGCCTTATAGTCAAACTCGAGTTTGATACTTTGATTTTGAGCTGAATCTGTTGATTCGAGAAGACTGAATTATTTCTGAGATTCTGTTAAACGATTTTAGGGTGAATTAAATGAGCTCAGATGAGTGATTTGGTTGGAATTCAAACCTGCCAGTTTGGGTTGTTTTTGAACCCAAACTGTTGGCAGTGTCACTTGGATGAAATTTGAAGTTGAATTCTGCCCAGTTTAGTTAGTTTTACTCCTTAGAATGTGTTTAAATTGATTGGATATGATCTTAGCTGTCTGTTACATCTTTTTCAAGTTTAAAATCCGTTCCGTGAGCTTACAGTGAAGCTTTGAGCTTCCCTGTGCTTCCTGAAGCTTCAAGAGCTTCAAATCCACACAAGCATATGCGGAATCCCTTGCAGAACATATTCTGACACTTAGCTAAGTTGGAAAAGCTATCCTGTAAATTCTGTAACATTAATTTCACTTTCCAGGCATATTAAACCCGTAGAAACCCCCTGCATTCTCTCTTCAAATCGAAGAGGAAAACATCCCCTTAAACTAAAATTGATTGCACAATATTGTAGAGCTAGCTTAGAGCTCTCCATCAAGCCTTGTTTCGTTTGATTTGGAGCTGTGAGTAGGGAGAAACCTTCACTTGAAGTCGGGTCTGGAGGGGGAGAAGAAAGTCCGACATCGGAAGATTCGGAGAGTCCGCCATAGTATAAAAGGTATTTGTTGCACAGGCCGATTAGTCGTCAGCGCTCGGCGCGAAAACAAAACATCTGATCATCAAGTAAAAGCGTGCGTGGCAGGGTGCGTGGGCGCCGGATTGGGCGTGTGCGCTTGCGCTCTCAATTGGAGGTGGAAGGGGGATCGTATGTGGCCTCCAGGGGGCCTTCGAAGGTACGTCGCTCTTCCGTTCCACAAGCTCTCAGGGAAGAGAAGACATTGGGCGAGGAACGAGTAGGGTTTGGTCCCACCCTCAACGTGTGAGGGTGCTGTGTATCCTCGAAAGGACCTCGCCGCAATTCTGTACTCAACTTTTTCTTCGAGAAGCAAATTAACCCAGTTCAGTGGAGAAGAAGGAAGAGAGCATGGAGGAGCTGAGAAGGCCAAGGACGCAGATACTGGAGATGCCAAGGGAATAAGAAAGGAAGATCGACAGAAAGAGAGAGGAAAGGTTGGAGGAACGAGGAATACAATTGATTTCTCTTGTTATATTTTAATTTCTTTTTGCTCTTATTGTTGTATCAAGGCTGAGATGGGGAGGGTCGGATTTGGCTCGAGGGGGGGCAAAAATACGAAGTTCCCCTCAAAAGGAACGAACATTAGGCGAGGACCGAGTAGGGTTTGGTCCCACCCTTAACATGAGGGTGCTGTGTATCCTCGAAAGGACCTCCCCGCAAATCTCTCGTTGAGAAGCAAATTAACCCAGTTCAGTGGAGAAGAAAGAAGAGAAGCAAATTAGCCCAGTTCAAATGTGCGTCGTGTTTACAGGATCAGAGTGACACAACATGAGACATCAATCAGCATATGCCACATACTTTGAGTTTGGCACGCTAAACATTGTACGAAGAGGAAAAGGACCTCGCCGCAATTCTGTACCCAACTTTTTCTTTGAGAAGCAAATTAACCCAGTTCAGTGGAGAAGAAGGAAGAGAGCATGAAGGAGCTGAGAAGGCCAAGGACGCAGATACTGGAGATGCCAAGGGAATAAGAAAGGAAGATCGACAGAAAGAGAGAGGAAAGGTTGGAGGAACGAGGAATACAATTGATTTCTCTTGTTATATTTTAATTTCTTTTTGCTCTTATTGTTGTATCAAGGCTGAGAGGGGGAGGGTCGGATTTGGCTCGAGGGGGGGCAAAAATACGAAGTTCCCCTCAAAAGGAACGAACATTAGGCGAGGACCGAGTAGGGTTTGGTCCCACCCTTAACATGAGGGTGCTGTGTATCCTCGAAAGGACCTCCCCGCAAATCTCTCGTTGAGAAGCAAATTAACCCAGTTCAGTGGAGAAAGAAGAGAAGCAAATTAGCCCAGTTCAAATGTGCGTCGTGTTTACAGGATCAGAGTGACACAACATGAGACATCAATCAGCATATGCCACATACTTTGAGTTTGGCACGCTAAACATTGTACGAAGAGGAATTGGTAATGGGCCCTTCAATACTAGAGTAAAAATGAACAAAAAAACGGATGCAATCTCATTGTTTAAACAAGTGGTGCTTTATGCAGTAATTAATTCTATGTGAATTGATTTTTAAGTTTTGGGTGAAATATCTTGTTAGAACAAAATCTCAAAAATCTAAGGAAGGAAACGTGCAGCATTAGCTCTCAAGCCTGGCGAAGGCGTGACCTCTTAGGCGGCCCTGCAAATGTTGAGAAACAAGCCTTGGGTTTGTCATCGTTGACTACTCCATGCAACATCAAATAAAGAAAGAGAGAGGAAAGCATAGGCCAAAATTTACCGGTTAAATAAATAAATAATATATCATCTAGGATTGTTCCAAAACTTATCAAAAATTAAAGATATAATTTAGAGAGCGGTATAAAACAAAATGATCATTACCATCGTGAGAAAAAACTAACAACTCTTTAGTTATCTTCGAAGAAAACCGACTAGAAGATAAGAACTTCGTAGAGAAGCATTACTTGAAAAAACCAAGGAGGAAAAGGAAAAAGGGCAAAAGAAGAACAACCCACCAAAGATCACCAAAGAAAAACAAACTTCAGAACAAAGTAAAGAAAGGATTACGTGAAAATTTTGTGCTCAGACAGCCAAGGGATTTGTCCTCAACTACAAGATCAGAAACCCTAGTCCAATTAAGTTAGCATCCTCACAGTATAGCATTACAAAACGAAGCAAAGAGATCAAAGAAGGATGAGGAAAAACCTGACGTGCAGGCGGTAAAGCGGCTACGATGGAACGGGGATGATGCATGGGTTATTCATTGAAGCGAACAGGGGAGAGTGGGGTGTGCAGGGGAGCGGGTTAGGGTTTATTGGGTTTTTGCTAATTGGATTCTAACTTGTGTAAACGGAACTATTTTCAAACTTTTCTTTTCCTTCACTTTAGTGAGATTTATGTACAAAATATGTGAGATTTGTTACCTCTACCAATGAAATTAAAAATTACGTTATTTTTTTGAAAAGAAGATGTTTTTTCATTGCAACCTTATAACATACATAGAGTTGTTGACTAAATCTAAAGACCATAAAGGTTTGAATGAATCCAGCCAAGTTGTGGGCCTTGGAAGCATCAATCCTAGGGACTTTAAACAAAGAAAAAATTTGGAACAACCAGGAGGGATTGACAAGAAATAATTGCATGCAATGACCTCCAAGGAGATTGTATGATAGATCGTAGGGTATGGTATGAATCCTAGGATGGGAAAACTAGTGGAATATACGAATATTGCAGTCTTGGAAAAATGGAAAGGAACAAATAGCTGCCTATAAATTGATTTAACAGCTGCCTGTTATGAATAAATAAACGTGATTGAGAACATGGATTATAAGAACGTGAAACTGGAAAGTGGGACCTAGATGTTCTGCATTAAAAGAGCTTGAACCCTACGGGGAAATTAGGAGTGGATCTCCTGGAAAGAGAAAGGAATGGATCTGAGAAAGAAAGACGTGGTAGTGTGCTGTCTCTTGGGTACGTGGTACCAAGGGAAGCACCTGTTACCTATTTAGTGCAGAGCGGAGCCAGTCGCCCCAGGGACCCGGGGTTAGGTCTGGCCACTTTGTACCGACTTGCTGGCCCTCGTGTACGTAGTACCGAGGAGAGCTACTAGTGTAGGGAGAGCACTAGCTACCCCACGGGCCCCGGGGTTCTGCTAGCCTCCTACACCGACTTGTTAGGCCCACTGGGGCAAACCAAGGTAGTCAGGTGAGGGTGCGCGGACTGTGGAGGGGCAAGGCCCCTATTTGGTTACTGTGGAGGGGTTGGACCCCTGTTACTGAGAGGGCTCTGCCCTGTACTGGTTCCGTGCTGTGCTTTAGGCGCACCCGTTAACGGAAACGACTGACCGCGTGCCAGTGCGGGTTAGCTACCTGTGCGTTTATCGTACGTGCCGTAGTCATTGTTACGTCTGTCCGTGACCTTGGGGTGGTTGACTGAGAGTAGGATCACCACGGGGGACTCTCCCGGCCAGGAGAGCACCACGTGCTACTCCTACTTTTTGGAAAAGACTGCAATCAAGATCGTTCCCACGAGGAACATTCGAGATCAAGTGAGGGATCTGAGGAATAAATGAAATCGTGAGATAATTGAAAGACGTAAATAAAGTAACATAACATAACAGCTACTGTACACTCTACTGTTTCTTTAGTTTTAGTTGACACTCTACTCAGCGTTTTGCTGACGTGTTACACTCGTTACTTTTCAGGACCAGGTGTTGAGCAGCCAGGGTCCGCGGCTGCAGAGGACGCTGGGCCAAGTAGGGTCCAGTAGAGTTACCACTGTTCTGTTGTACCTCTTTTTGTTCCACTGTAGTGAGTAGTTCTTGTTACTGCTGTACTTTTCTTTACCTGTAATTCATATTATGTTATGAATGTTGTTCTACTGTTGTGGTGGTATATACTGTAGTGGTTTCTTTCCTTACTGCTGTATTTTCTTACTGTTAGTTATATTCATGCTGAATGTGGTTTATTTTACTGCTCTTTTGGTTATTTTCTCGTTGGACAACTAGGTCTTGGGATTAGTCGAGTCGGTCCGGTTCTCGTGTCTCGTAGGGACTCGGGAATCGGGTCGTTATAGCCACGTCTCTGGACAAAGGCGACAACCAAGGAGATCCTCTGCTCCATCCAAATTCGCCCGCCGGGGATCCTTCTTATTCCCTCTGATTTCTTCCTACGTCATGAGCCGTCGACGGAATCCCTTTGACCCCTTCGTCCAGGTAATAGTAGGTAGGAGTAGGAGTAGTTTAGGTAGTTACTTGCTTAGTTAGCTTAGCTTAATTGCAGATTCCAGACTTCATCTTCTTTGACTCCGGCAAGTTCCTTAAGCTTGCTAGAGATCTGATTTTGTCTTTTTAAGCCATTGTCCACCTTCTTCTATCACTCAACGATCATTTCTAATCCATTAAAGCATAAATTTTATCACTGTTTCGCCAAATTCACCTTGACCTTCAACAGACACTGTCGCTGTCCACGGCGATAGTAACTAAGCTTAGATCCACCTCCATAGGGTCCTCCACCACCTATTCACAATCTAAGGATCCTAATTATCACTTCAATTTGTATAATTACCACCTATAACTTAAACGCCTAAATCTATTTAAGCTCCTGAGCTCGCTGTCAATGGCGGCTCAGGAGTAGTTGAAATCTTAAACTAATTATATATTTATGATCGCAAATTACTTTTGACTTGTCTTAACCACTCAATTGAGTGGGAAAACAAGTCCCAAGCTTCAACTAACTCAGATTCTTTAAAAATGGAATATACTGTTAAATCTTAAATTTAATGATCAAATGGAGAATTTAACGAGTTCCTGAGGTTTCTTGCAACCTCAGGATCCTTTTCAGATTGAAAATGGCACAGATTTACCTTTCTGTACACAATTTGTATTTTTCTGGGCTCACCGGAGCTCCGACGAGCCATTTTTTTAGTTTCAGCCATTAGAACTTGTTGAAAAGCTCCAGATTGACATGATATTGATTACTGAGTAGTTTGAGGTCTTTAATTTGGGATTTTTACATCTGGAGCTACACATTAGTCTTCATCTTCTCCAACTCTAGCAGAGTTGGGGAAGTCTGACAGAAGGATTAAAGATGCATTTGATAGATCTAGAAGCTTCAGTGCAATGCACTGAAGCTAATTTTACCCTCAAATTAGTGTAACAAACCCCTACTTACTCTAACAAACAGACCACATTTTTAGTTCAAGCGACGAGCCTGAAGCTTTAGATTCTTAGGTCCAAACATTCGTCTCAAGGGTTGAGCAAGTTCCTGGGGTTGAGAAGATGCCAATCCAGGTTTTAATTTCTTGAGAAGAGGCTTAGATCAAAAAGTCAAAACTTGAGGCCAATCTGTTGATTCGAGAAGACTGAATTATTTCTGAGATTCTGTTAAACGATTTTAGGGTGAATTAAATGAGCTCAGATGAGTGATTTGGTTGGAATTCAAACCTGCCAGTTTGGGTTGTTTTTGAACCCAAACTGTTGGCAGTGTCACTTGGATGAAATTTGAAGTTGAATTCTGCCCAGTTTAGTTAGTTTTACTCCTTAGAATGTGTTTAAATTGATTGGATATGATCTTAGCTGTCTGTTACATCTTTTTCAAGTTTAAAATCCGTTCTCTGAGCTTACAGTGAAGCTTTGAGCTTCCCTGTGCTTCCTGAAGCTTCAAGAGCTTCAAATCCACACAAGCAGATGTGCAATCCTTTAATTAACTAGAATTTAGTTGATTTAATTGTCTAATTAGGAGGTATTTGTAAATATATTTTTATTTTTAATAACTTTTGTTCTAATTAGTTGTGTCTTATTTTGTTTTGTTTTTGTTTTTTGTCTTCTTTTCAAATTTACCTTTGCGGGTGATCTCAGGAGAAGGCGGGAATCTGTTGCTGTTTTTGTTTCTTCTTTTGTGAGTATTTCTAGTCTTTTGTTTTGTTGCATTAAAAATTAAAAAAATACAAAAATACATTCTATCTGACTAGCAGCAGCATACAATAGTCATTCACTCTTAGGAGTACATTTCCTGCTAGAATATTTCTCGGGAATCTGACTCGGGAAATTTTTACTGTTTTTCTCGCATCAGCAAGAAAACACGAGAAAATCCGCGTAGATCCCTGTCCTTTGAAATTTAAAAAGACCATATATTTTGCTTGAAAAGACTTAAAAAGCGGCCATTGTATTTTAGTTGATATATTTTTGTAAAAGATTAACTAAAAAGAGGAAGTTAAAAATTGTGACTAAATCTAATTGCAGAATGCATGCAGGTTTTATCGCTATTGTCTGTTGCGTGTTATCTCACATACAGCGCGATCACTAGAGTCACACGAGTCTAATTTTTTTATCTCTCTTCTTTGCACCTCTTAGGGCTTTGGTCGAAGATCAACAAGTCTGTCTCACTACTAGAGCCACGGGGAGCCAGTAGTGAGCGGTCTCGATCCTAGACCTTAGACCTTTAAGCCTTATGGTTACGCACCTGCGTAGACACAGCTTAGGATGCATATTTTGATACTGTTACTCTATTTGTTTGCGTCAAATTACTTTTGCGTATCCTAGGAATTTCTTCTTTCCTTTGAAAGAAGAGCAAAACCCGCATCTTTGCGCTGTTTTGTGGGTTTTTGTGCTGCTGCTTTTATCGGTGGTGTGCGTGTGCACTTGCACATTATTTTCCAATTTATGGACGGGAGGCGATCCTTGCATCCGCCTCTTGCACCATCGTTGACAGGTGATCCCGTGATCCCTTCCTCTTCTGTATAGGGGGAGATGCCGCCTTTTGATGTTCATTAACTACTATTGAAGTTAACAACAAAAAAAACTTTAAAACTCACATCAATACCCCTATCTATATTTTAAAGTTGCCTCAATAACAGTATTAATACTTGTTTCTTTGTAATTTTCTTCCTCTTTCTTTTTCCTCCTCTCCTCCCATTCTTCCTCCTCAAGCTTGGCCATGGCCACCTTCCTTACTCCTCCCCAACCATCACCCCTCCTCTAACTAGATGGGCAATGCATCTATCCGCCTACATCCGTAAGCAGATATACTAGGCTTAATAGATCGAATAATGATCTACCTATCCACCAAACCTTCATGTTGGCTACGTGAATCCATCTGGTGGATCTATCTGCCTGCGAATCAAGTTGTTCAATCGGATATTGATTTATCCATCCGTCAAACATTCATGTCGACAAGGTGAATCCATCTATCCGCCGAGCCTTTTAATTGAATGGTTAGTCTCCCTATCACTCTCCCTATCCGTCACACCTTTAAATCGGATGGTAATTTGCCTACATGCCAAGTCCTTCAACTAAATGGGCAAATCCATACACCTATATCCAGAAGCGTAACAGATTGGATGATGATCCACCTATCCGCCGAACCTTCACGTTGGCTATAGGCGCATACATCCATCCACATAAGCGGTTATGTTGTCATCCAACCCACAAAACCTCTATGAAATCAGGTTGATGGTATAGCAATATTTGTTTGGCTATTGTTTATCTCATAATGTTATAGCTTTTATCTAATATTGGTTGGACTTTTTTAAACATCTTGAACGCTTGCAAGATCTTATCAGTTAAACTTAAGATAAGAATTTTCCTCCCCCTCACGGTGAAACACAAAAACAAAGATCAGCCATTGAGGCAAATGTACCAAAAAGTCAGGGTGGGGGTAAGTCCGTCCTACCGATCAAGCAAAACATGGCAAGCTCTGACAAGTCATTGTAGGATCCAATGATGGGCAGGCAAACCCACTGCAGCAGAAATCCATACCAATAGTCATCAGGTTTTACTGGATCTCCTCCACGATGCACATCAGTAATCGTTAAAGCGTGCCAGTAACCTTCAACCAAAGCACCGCTGATAGATTCAAGAAGACAAAAGAGAGACAGACCGGCTTTATATAGTTTCTCTGCAAGCGCACTGAGAAACCTCTGCAGGTTTGCTATTCTATATATATATATATATATATATATGTATATATATCATGTGATACAAAATATATCCACCATCAATAGAACAAAGTTAGTGAATTTTATGTTTGGCACAAACCTCCTCATCAAATATTGAAGAGATCAAGTTACAACTTCTCCACTTAATTCGCATTTAAACGGACCACCACTACTAGGACTCATCAATACCCAAGAGCCTGGCTTTGTCGGCTGGCTGGTCCTAAGGTTCCGGTGGATGGCTGCAGAGGAGGAGGTAGAGTGGGCAAGACGGACGGTCAAGGATGCCGGATTCTTGCTCTTGCTGCAACATTCGCTGCTCCCTAAGATGCACGATCTCAACCTCTTCTTTGTCATCGGCCTGAACCTCAACCTCGCTCGGCTTCCTCCTCAACATGACTAAAGTACCCCAAATGACAAAGAAAACACAGCCTCTGCTCTGCAAATCAGGCACTCGATATGTACAGGTTCGTTTTACGTAATAAATTTTGCATTCACACATCCTCAACAGAAAACAACTTAATTAACATATCCTTGATTTATACTTTACATTTATCATTACCGAAATAAGACCAAAGCTGGCAGAAAACCAGTCTCCAAACAGAACCAATTCATCAACCAACTTCCACGTATCATATGAAAAGAAATCCATGCTATGTCTTGCAAAGGAGAATTAGATTTCCCTCTGTTTACAACGCAAGGGTTTGATTTGGATTATTAACAACATTGAGGCAAAAAGATCATTATAGAGATTGTCTCTACGAAGACATTACATCTGCGTGGTGTCTCCAGGATCAAAGTGACACAGGATAAGCCATCAATCAGGATAGGCCACATGCTTTCAGTTTGGCACCCTAGCCATTATACCAAGAGGAATTGGAGATGTCCCATGGAATTGGTAATGGGTGCTTCCATACCAAAGTTAAAATGCCTTAAAAACAGAAGCAAACTCAATGTTATATATTTTCATTAAAGGGATAGAATCCGATATAACGCGGACGTGCAGCAGGAGATAGAATATCCTCACCTACAAAAGAGGAAATACCCAGAGCGCAAAACAAAAAAACAAGACTAAGGAAAAAAGAAAATGAAACACGCCACAAGATCGAAAATCCGACAAAGGAGGGCAACTCCACGCTCGTAGAAACAGCAAAACCGAATAAAGACACTTGACATGCATTAGGAACCAAAGCCGTGATAGCACGGGGACACACATAATCCCCAACAAACAAAACTACACTAAATAAGAAAAAGACCGTATAACCCCTGCAAACACAAACAACCGACAATGACAAACACCAATTCCGTTGTCGTCTGCACCTCGAACTCCACAATCCACCACAAGACCTCAGCCAAGTCAAAACAAGAACCACCTTGCACCGTGCCTCGATCTCAATGCCAACCAACAATCTTCGCCACGCCAAGCCATCGCCACTCACCACCCATCTTCCACAACCACACCTAACCGCAGTTGCCAGCTGACCAGAGCAAGAAGCCTAACACGAGAAACCAAGGGCTTCCCACGTAAGTTGCTAAATGATCACACGACCTTCCGGCTCTTTTTAAAATTCCCAGAGTTCCCAACCCCCTTCGTAAATATCACCTCCTTCCATGCCTCTTCCTAAGCCTCTTCCTCTGGGAAAACCCATTGAAGAATAGATCCACAGCAATACACATCATTTTTCCCTCTAGATCTACACCGGGGTGCACATTCATAATCATAACTTCATTACACAATGGTGTCTTCACGAAGTCTAACACTAACCTTCAACCAAAGCACTGTTGATACAAAACAAAAGAGAGACCAGCTCTATAGTTTCTCTGCAAGAGCCCTGGCACTGAAAAACCTGTGCTGTCATGTATATATATATATATACAACAGTTGACACAAGGTATCTCGACTACATATCGGTAGAACAAAGTTGGCGCATTTCATGTTTAGCACAAACCCTCCACGTCAAATACTACTCAATTCTCATGAAGACGGACCATCCCTACTAGGACTCATCAATACCCAAGAGCCTGGCTTTGTCGGCTGGATCTAGCTGCGTAGTCCTGAGGTTCCGGTGGATGGCCGCAGAGGAGGTAGGGGGGAAAAGAGGGCTAAGGATGCCGGATTCTTGCTCTTGCTGCAACAACTGCTGCTCCCTAAGTTGCGCAATCTCTTCTCTGTCATCGGTCTTAACCTCAATCTTGCTCGGCTTCCTCCGCAACATGATAAGGTGCCCCAAATGACAGAAAAGCCAGCCTCTGCAATGGCAAGCACCCATTACCTATATGTTCATTCTATGTAATAACCTTGGAATCGATACATCCACTGCAGTAGTAAGAGGACATAATTACCATAATCATGTTTTGTACTATAGTCTATACACATCATTTACCAACACAAGACCCAAATGAGCATAAAATAGGCTTCCAATTCGTAACCAATTCATTAACCAACTAGCACATATGAGGTGAAAAGAAATACATGTTATGTGTAGTAGAAGAAAATTAGATTTCCCTCTGTTTTGAATGCAAGGGTTTGATTTGTATTATAAACAGTCCAAGGCAAAAACAAAATTAAAGGCATTGTCTTTACAAAGCTATGAAATGCGTGTGGTGTTACCAGGATCAAAGTGACAGAGAATATGCCATTGATCAGGATAGGCCACATATTTTCAGTTTGGCACACTAGCCATCATACCAGGAGGAATTGGATGCCCACACTAAAGTGAAAAACACCAAGGCACAAATCAGTTGCAATCTTTATAACAGGAAATGGTTCCTTATGCACTAATTAATTCGCTGTGAATTGATTTTTAAGTTTTGGGTGAAATATCTTGTTAGAACAAAATCTCAGACATCCAAGGAAGGAATGGTGCAGCATTAGCTCTCCAGCCCGGCGAAGGCGAAAGCTCTTAGGCGGCCCTGCGAATGTTGAGAAACAAGCCTTGGGTTTGTCATCATCGACTATTCCATCCAACATCAACAAAAATTACTCAGAGAGGAAAGCATAGGTCAGAATTTACCGGCTAAATAAATAAAAATATACCGTCGATGATTGTTCCAAAACTTATGAAAAACGAGGGGGTTTATGTAAATCAAAATGATCATTACCATTGTGAGAAAAAAATATCAATACAAACAGGATGAACAGTCTTTTGTTATCATCGGAGAAAACCAACTAGAAGATAAGAATATCATAGAGAAGCATTATTTAAAAAAGCCAAGGACAAAGGAAAAAAAGGGCAAAATAAGAACCCACCAAAGATCACCAAAGAAAAATAAACTTCAGAACAATGTAAAGAAAGGATTATGAGGAAATTGCGCTCAGACAGCCAAGGGATTTGTCTTCAATTGCAAGATCAGAAACTCTAGTCCAATTAAGTTAGCGTCCTCACAGCACAACATTACAAAACGAAGCAAAGAGATCAAAGATGAGAGAAACCTGATGCACAGTCGGCGAAGGCTCTATGATGGAACAAGGCAGCCGAATGCATTATTTATGGGAGGGAATGGGGGAATGAGTGGTTCCCAGGGGAGCTAGGGTGTACTATAATCATGTTTTGTACTATAGTCTATACACATCATTTACCAACATATGACCAAAGTGAGCATAAAATCGTCTTCCAATACGCAACCAATTCATTAACCAACTAGCACATGAGGTGAAAAGAAATCCATGCTATGTCTAGTAGAAGAAAATTAGATTTCCCTCTGTTTTGAATGCAAGGGTTTGATTTAGATTATAAACAGAAGGCAAAAAGAAAATTAAAGGCATTGTCTTTATAAAGCCATGAAATGTGTGTGGTGTTTCCTGGATCAAAGTAACAAAGGATAGGCCATCGATCAGGATAAGCCACATATTTTCAGTTTGGCACACAAGCCATCATACAAAGAGGAATTGGATGCCCACACTGAAGTGAAAAACACTACAAAACAGATGCAATCTCATTGTTTAAACTAGAAACGAAGGCACAAATCAGTTGCAATCTTTATAACAGGAAATGGTTCCTTATGCACTAATTAATTCGCTGTGAATTGATTTTTAAGTTTTGGGTGAAATATCTTGTTAGAACAAAATCTCAGACATCCAAGGAAGGAATGGTGCAGCATTAGCTCTCCAGCCCGGCGAAGGCGAAAGCTCTTAGGCGGCCCTGCGAATGTTGAGAAACAAGCCTTGGGTTTGTCATCATCGACTATTCCATCCAACATCAACAAAAATTACACAGAGAGGAAAGCATAGGTCAGAATTTACCGGCTAAATAAATAAAAATATATCGTCGATGATTGTTCCAAAACTTATGAAAAACGAGGGGGTTTATGTAAATCAAAATGATCATTACCATTGTGAGAAAAAAATATCAATACAAACAGGATGAACAGTCTTTTGTTATCATCGGAGAAAACCAACTAGAAGATAAGAATATCATAGAGAAGCATTATTTAAAAAAGCCAAGGACAAAGGAAAAAAAGGGCAAAATAAGAACCCACCAAAGATCACCAAAGAAAAATAAACTTCAGAACAATGTAAAGAAAGGATTATGAGGAAATTGCGCTCAGACAGCCAAGGGATTTGTCTTCAATTGCAAGATCAGAAACTCTAGTCCAATTAAGTTAGCGTCCTCACAGCACAACATTACAAAACGAAGCAAAGAGATCAAAGATGAGAGAAACCTGATGCACAGTCGGCGAAGGCTCTATGATGGAACAAGGCAGCCAAATGCATTATTTATGGGAGGGAATGGGGGAATGAGTGGTTCCCAGGGGAGCTAGGGTGTACTATAATCATGTTTTGTACTATAGTCTATACACATCATTTACCAACATATGACCAAAGTGAGCATAAAATCGTCTTCCAATACGCAACCAATTCATTAACCAACTAGCACATGAGGTGAAAAGAAATCCATGCTATGTCTAGTAGAAGAAAATTAGATTTCCCTCTGTTTTGAATGCAAGGGTTTGATTTAGATTATAAACAGAAGGCAAAAAGAAAATTAAAGGCATTGTCTTTATAAAGCCATGAAATGTGTGTGGTGTTTCCTGGATCAAAGTAACAAAGGATAGGCCATCGATCAGGATAAGCCACATATTTTCAGTTTGGCACACAAGCCATCATACAAAGAGGAATTGGATGCCCACACTGAAGTGAAAAACACTACAAAACAGATGCAATCTCATTGTTTAAGCTAGAAACGAAGGCACAAATCAGTTGCAATCTTTATAACAGGAAATGGTTCCTTATGCACTAATTAATTCGCTGTGAATTGATTTTTAAGTTTTGGGTGAAATATCTTGTTAGAACAAAATCGCAGACATCCAAGGAAGGAATGGTGCAGCGTTAGCTCTCCAGCCCGGCGGAGGCGAAAGCTCTTAGGCCAGAGAAGGTAAGAACATCATAGAGAAGCATTGCTTAAAAACACCAAGGACTGAGGAAAAAAACGGCACAAGAACAATGTAAACAAAGGATCATGTGGAAATTGTGCTCAAACAAGGGGATCTGTCTTCAACTGCAAGATCAGAAACTCTAATCCAAATGAGTGAGTGACCTCCCAGCACAACATTAGAAAACGATGCAAATAGATCAAAGAAGGATGAGAAAATACCTGATGAGGCGGCGGCGAAGGCTCTGCGATGGAATGGGGCGGCCGCCTGCGTTCTTTATAGAAGGGAAGAGGGGAGAGCGGGGTGTGCAGGGGAGTTACGGTTAGGGTTTACGGGTTTTTGTCTATTCGGATTGCATTATGCGTAGACGGATCTGTTTTCAATTTCTACTATTTTCACCTGCAGGGGGCCGGTGCCGGGGCCGTGCATTTCGTAGGTAAGGTGAAGAGATTTTTTTTTAGTTGAAATTAGTATTGTATTTATTTGTTTAATCTATCAATCATAAGATAATATGAAATGATCATTGCAAGGATTTTAACTTCTTTGGGATAGTCGCTATAATTTTCGTATGCTAAAGCTTGATGAAGGAAACATGCAGCATTAGCTCTCAAACCCGATGAAGGCGAGAGCTCTTAGGAGGCCCTGCGAATGTTGAGAACAAGCCTTAGGTTTGTCATCATCGATTATTCCATCCCACATCAACAAAAATTACACAGAGAGGAAAGCATAGGCCAGAATTTACCGGCTAAATAAATACAAATATATCGTCGATGATTGTTCCAAAACCTATCAAAAATTCAAGGAACCAAATAGTTTACAGATATAATCTAGGGGGTTTCTGTAAATCAAAATGATCATTACCATTGTGAGGAAAAAATATCTAGATAAACAAGGTGAACGGTCTTTAGTTATCATCGGAGAAAACCAACTAGAAGGTAAGAACATCATAGAGAAGCGTTACTTTAAAACACCAAGGACTGAGGAAAAGAAGGGCAAAAGAACAACGTAAACAAAGGATAATGTGGAAATTATGCTCAAACAAGGGATCTGTCTTCAACTGCATGACCAGAAGCTCTAATCCAAATGAGTTAGGACCCTCCCAGCACAACATTAGAAAACGAAGCAAAGAGATCAAAGAAGGATGAGAAAAAACCTGATGCGCCGATGGCGAAGGCACTGCAACGGAACGGGGCGGATGCCTGCGTTATTTATAGAAGGGAAGAGGGGAGAGCGGGGTGTGCAGGGAAGCTAGGGTCAGGGTTTACGGGGTTTTCTCCATTCGGATTTTATTTTCTATAAACATATCTATTTTCAATTTTTTCTTTTTTCTTTTTTTTTCCTAGGGTTAGGGTCTACGGGGTTTACGGGGTTTTCTCCATTCGGATTCGGCCACGGAACGCTATGGGCGGGATTATCTCGAAAGCCAGGGTTCAGGGGGTTGTGATCAGAGACTCGTCATGATCTCTAATTTCCCCTAATTAACTAGTCTTCCTAGTTAATTAGCTAAGGATACGAATATATAAGGGTTAATTATAAAATAAGGGATACGTAGTAAAGGACCTTAAAATAAGTTAAAAATGATACTTTATCATTCAATTAATATTATTAGTAATCTAATTAATAATTGGACTCGAAATTTTATTAGCCATTCCCTTAATTAATAAGTTAGGTAACTTAAACATAATGTATACATAAGTATATAATAACTTAAGTAACTTTACTTAATTTAATAAATTAACTTAAGAAGGTCAAAAACGTAAATTCAAGGTGAAAATATAATAATTACCTTATTTATAATCATATATAAAAAGTTGAAAAAAATCTAAGTTAAAATAAACCATCAAAACCTGGGTTTACATTTAGGTCCTTACTATTCATTGCAATCGGGTTCTTAATTTTCATATAGGTCCTTAGGTTTCATCTCACCTAGGTCCCTATCTTCTTTTTCTTCTTCTTCTTCTTCTTCAGCCGGTTGAACAGCTGACGACGGAGGGTGACTCCACCGCTCGATCACCGCCCTGCCGACATCATCTTCCTTCTCCAAGCTCTTGGAGCTCGCGCTCACCATCCCATCTTCATCCATCGGTCTGGATTACTCTGAAATCCTAATTTTTGGTGGGAGTTAACCTCACCGTCGTAGGAGACGATGCCGGAGGTTAACCTCCCCAAGCTTCTTCTTCGTCCAGACTTCGCCACCTTCTTCGTCACCATTCACTATAAATACCCCCTCACTCCCTCGATTTCTCTTAAGTTGGCTCCCTTCCCTCTTCTAACACTGAGCCGACCCAATAGGCTATTCGTCTGCAACTCCGGCGATCTTCCACACCAATCTCCGACTTCTTCCCTCCATCCTGATTAGCTGAGGAGCTTCGCCGAGGTCAGCCACGTCTCTAAAAAAAGGCGACGACCAAGGAGATCCTCTGCTCCATCCGAATTCGCCCGCCGGGGATTCTTCTTATTCCCTCTGATTTCGTCCTCCGTCATGAGCCGTCGACGGAATCCCTTTGACCCCTTCGTCCAGGTAATAGTAGGTAGGAGTAGGAGAAGTTTAGGTAGTTACTTAGTTAGCTAGCTTAGCTTGATTGCAGATTCCAGACTTCATCTTCTTCGACTCCGGCAAGTTCCTTGAGCTTGCTGGAGACCTGATTTTGTCTTTTTAAGCCATTGTCCACCTTCTTCTATCACGTACGATCATTTCTAATCCATTAAAACATAAATTTTATCACTGTTTCGCCTAATTCACCTTCACCTTCAACAGAGACTGTCGCTGTCCATGGCGACAGTAACTGAGCTTAGATCCACCTCCATAGGGTCCTCCACCACCTATTCACAATCTAAGGATCCTAATTAACTTAAACGCCTAAATCTATTTAAGCTCCTGAGCTCGCTGTCAATGGCGGCTCAGGAGTAGTTGAAATCTTAAATTAATTATATATTTATGATGGCAAATTAATTTTGATTGGTCTTAACCACTCAATTGAGTGGGAAAACAAGTCCCAAGCTTCAACTAACTCAGATTCTTTAGAAATGGAATTCACTGTTAAATCTTAAATTTAATGATCAAATGCAGAATTTAACGAGTTCCTGAGGTTTCTTGCAACCTCAGGATCCTTTTCAGATTGAAAATGGCACAGATTTACCTTTCTGTACACAATTTGTATTTTTCCGGGCTCACCGGAGCTCCGGCGAGGCATTTTTTGAGTTTCAGCGTTTAGAACTTGTTGAAAAGCTCCAGATTGACATGATATTGATTACTGAGTAGTTCGAGGTCTTTAATTTGGGATTTTAACATCTGGAGCTACACATTAGTCTTCATCTTCTCCAACTCCGGCGGAGTTGGGGAAGTCTGACAGAAGGATTAAAGATGCATTTGATAGATCTAGAAGCTTCGGTGCAATGCAATGAAGCTAATTTTACCCTCAAATTAGTGTAACAAACCCCTGATTACTCTGACGAACAGACCACATTTTTAGTTCAGGCGACGAGACTGAAGCTTTAGATTCTTAGGTCCAAACATTCGTCTCAGGGGTTGAGCAAGTTCCTGGGGTTGATAAGATGCTAATGCAGGTTTTAATACCTTGAGAAGAGGCTTAGATCAGAAAGTCAAAACTTGAGGCCTTATAGTCAAACTCGAGTTTGATACTTTGATTTTGAGCTGAATCTGTTGATTCGAGAAGACTGAATTATTTCTGAGATTCTGTTAAACGATTTTAGGGTGAATTAAATGAGCTCAGATGAGTGATTTGGTTGGAATTCAAACCTGCCAGTTTGGGTTGTTTTTGAACCCAAACTGTTGGCAGTGTCACTTGGATGAAATTTGAAGTTGAATTCTGCCCAGTTTAGTTAGTTTTACTCCTTAGAATGTGTTTAAATTGATTGGATATGATCTTAGCTGTCTGTTACATCTTTTTCAAGTTTAAAATCCGTTCCGTGAGCTTACAGTGAAGCTTTGAGCTTCCCTGTGCTTCCTGAAGCTTCAAGAGCTTCAAATCCACACAAGCATATGCGGAATCCCTTGCAGAACATATTCTGACACTTAGCTAAGTTGGAAAAGCTATCCTGTAAATTCTGTAACATTAATTTCACTTTCCAGGCATATTAAACCCGTAGAAACCCCCTGCATTCGCTCTTCAAATCGAAGAGGAAAACATCCCCTTAACCTAAAATTGATTGCACAATATTGTAGAGCTAGCTTAGAGCTCTCCATCAAGCCTTGTTTCGTTTGATTTGGAGCTGTGAGTAGGGAGAAACCTTCACTTGAAGTCGGGTCTGGAGGGGGAGAAGAAAGTCCGACATCGGAAGATTCGGAGAGTCCGCCATAGTATAAAAGGTATTTGTTGCACAGGCCAATTAGTCGTCAGTGCTCGGCGCGAAAACAGAACATCTGATCATCTAGTAAATGCGTGCGTGGCAGGGTGCGTGGGCGCCCGATTGGGCGTGGGTGTGTTTGCGCGCTCGATTTGAGGGGGAAGGGGGACCGTATGTGGCTCGAGGGGGCCTTCGAAGGTACGTCGCTCCCATTTCCAGAAGCTCTCAGGGAAGAGAAGACATTGGGCGAGGAACGAGTAGGGTTTGGTCCCACCCTTAACATGAGGGTGCTGTGTATCCTCGAAAGGACCTCCCCGCAAATCTCTCGTTGAGAAGCAAATTAACCCAGTTCAGTGGAGAAGAAAGAAGAGAAGCAAATTAGCCCAGTTCAAATGTGCGTCGTGTTTACAGGATCAGAGTGACACAACATGAGACATCAATCAGCATATGCCACATACTTTGAGTTTGGCACGCTAAACATTGTACGAAGAGGAATTGGTAATGGGCCCTTCAATACTAGAGTAAAAATGAACAAAAAAACGGATGCAATCTCATTGTTTAAACAAGTGGTGCTTTATGCAGTAATTAATTCTATGTGAATTGATTTTTAAGTTTTGGGTGAAATATCTTGTTAGAACAAAATCTCAAAAATCTAAGGAAGGAAACGTGCAGCATTAGCTCTCAAGCCTGGCGAAGGCGTGACCTCTTAGGCGGCCCTGCAAATGTTGAGAAACAAGCCTTGGGTTTGTCATCGTTGACTACTCCATGCAACATCAAATAAAGAAAGAGAGAGGAAAGCATAGGCCAAAATTTACCGGTTAAATAAATAAATAATATATCATCTAGGATTGTTCCAAAACTTATCAAAAATTAAAGATATAATTTAGAGAGCGGTATAAAACAAAATGATCATTACCATCGTGAGAAAAAACTAACAACCCTTTAGTTATCTTCGAAGAAAACCGACTAGAAGATAAGAACTTCGTAGAGAAGCATTACTTGAAAAAACCAAGGAGGAAAAGGAAAAAGGGCAAAAGAAGAACAACCCACCAAAGATCACCAAAGAAAAACAAACTTCAGAACAAAGTAAAGAAAGGATTACGTGAAAATTTTGTGCTCAGACAGCCAAGGGATTTGTCCTCAACTACAAGATCAGAAACCCTAGTCCAATTAAGTTAGCATCCTCACAGTATAGCATTACAAAACGAAGCAAAGAGATCAAAGAAGGATGAGGAAAAACCTGACGTGCAGGCGGTAAAGCGGCTACGATGGAACGGGGATGATGCATGGGTTATTCATTGAAGCGAACAGGGGAGAGTGGGGTGTGCAGGGGAGCGGGTTAGGGTTTATTGGGTTTTTGCTAATTGGATTCTAACTTGTGTAAACGGAACTATTTTCAAACTTTTCTTTTCCTTCACTTTAGTGAGATTTATGTACAAAATATGTGAGATTTGTTACCTCTACCAATGAAATTAAAAATTACGTTATTTTTTTGAAAAGATGTTTTTTCATTGCAACCTTATAACATACATAGAGTTGTTGACTAAATCTAAAGACCATAAAGGTTTGAATGAATCCAGCCAAGTTGTGGGCCTTGGAAACATCAATCCTAGGGACTTTAAACAAAGAAAAAATTTGGAACAGCCAGGAATGATTGACAAGAAATAATTGCATGCAATGACCTCCAAGGAGGTTGTAACTATTTCATTATTTAACTCACAAGTCCAACGGCATCGCTCAGGATGCAACCTATGTTGACAGCCAAGTTCAAGGCAAGCAGTAAACCTTGATAAATAGCAAGAACTTCAACTTCATTTGAGTTACAAGTAGTGACAATTTCAACTTTACAAGCAAGAATTTCCTTGTCATTCACCATAACTGAGGCCGAATAGGATCGATGTTTATAAACTGTAGCATCAACAACAATTTGAAATCCCATAGAAGAAAAGAAGTTGTTAATCTAATCAGATTAGAACATGGCAACCGATCCTAAATAGGGAATAGCAACTGCGAATCCGTATAGCGTACGCACATAGCACATGCCTTCGAGCAGATTCAATAAGATTAATTGGTATAGCCATAAAACGTGGATGGCATAATATGGCAACAAGTTTTCCATTTCAAGCATAGGAAATTTTCCAGAAATCCACAAGCATTTCTCGAAGCATGTTCCCTGTAAATTATGTACTGTAACGCTGAAATAGAACCAAACAGCAAGAGCAACCCGATAGGAAAAAAAGATATGATCCAAGTCCTTTAAAAGACCACCACAAAGATTACTTAATGGTTCAATAGCAAGAATTCTTCAAGCTAGAAGGGCGCACGTTGGTATAACATCAGTGCAGGCCTTCCAAAGAAAACATCTTGTGTGAGGGGCCAGAAACTTTAAGGGCCAAATCCCTTTTGCAATCAAATACAATGACTTGAGAGTGAATTTTATCCCTTCCAGGAGCAAATAAGCAAGAATTGATAGGCTGATCTATTAAACATTATCAACTATTTGTCCTCTGATTAGAGGCAATGAGTCTTAATAAAATAATTTTAATTCTTCTAGCCACAAGCTCACATTATTTAAACAAAAAAACTAAAATCGTAGCCAGCCAAAGTCAAGAAGCATTTGTTTTCTGGTTGAGTTCAAATTGGTATTGTATTCTTTTATTGAATCAATTAATCACAAGATTGTTGTTATAGCAATAAACAAGTAAAGATGGTCATGGAAGGTGAACCACTGGTGGATACAATAGTGTTTCATTTGAAACTCGTATTAGTCATTTAATGAGGTGTTAGAATTTTTTTTTGACAACTTTGACATCCATGTCTTTAAAAACATATTTAATCATATCAATGTCCCTGTATACTTTATTATTACATACACATTCGTTTGTACTCTAAGGTTAAGGCTTATTAGATTCAAAAGAATATTTCTTCAGGTATCCCAAATATTCATTAACAACTATTGAAGTTAACAACAAAAAAAACTTTAAAACTCACATCAATACCCCTATCTATATTTTAAAGGCACAAATCAGTTGCAATCTTTATAACAAGAAATGGTTCCTTATGCACTAATTAATTCGCTGTGAATTTATTTTTAAGTTTTGGGTGAAATATCTTGTTAGAACAAAATCTCAGACATCCAAGGAAGGAATGGTGCAGCATTAGCTCTCAAGCTCGGCGAAGGCGAAAGCTCTTAGGCGACCCTACGAATGTTGAGAAACAAGCCTTGGGTTTGTCATCATTGACTATTCCATTCAACATCAACAAAAATTACACAGAGAGGAAGGCATAGGCCAGAATTTACCGATTAAATAAATAAATATATATCGTCGATGATTGTTCCAAAACTTATGAAAAACTAGGGGGTTTCTGTAAATCAAAATGATCATTACCATTGTGAGAAAAAAATATCAATATAAACAGGATGAACAGTCTTTTGTTATCATCGGAGAAAACCAACTAGAAGATAACAATATCATAGAGAAGCATTACTTAAAAAAGCCAAGGACAAAGGAAAAGAAGGGCAAAATAAGAACAACCCACGAAATATCACCAAAGAAAAATAAACTTCAGAACAATGTAAAGAAAGGATTACGTGGAAATTGTGCTCAGACAGACGAGAGATTTGTGTTCAATTGCAAAATCAGAAATTCTAGTCCAATTAAGTTAGCGTCCTCACAGCACAACATTACAAAACGCAGCAAAGAGATCAAAGATGAGAAAAAAATGATGCACAGTCGGCGAAGGCTCTATGATGGAACGAGGCAGCCGAGTGCCTTATTTATAGAAGGGAATAGGGGAATGAGTGGTGCCCAGGGGAGCTAGGGTGTACTATAATCATGTTTTGTACTATAGTCTATACACATCATTTACCAACATATCACCAAAGTGAGCATAAAATTGGCTTCCAATACGCAACCAATTCATTAACCAACTAGCACATGAGGTGAAACGAAATCCATGTTATGTCTAGTAGAAGAAAATTAGATTTCCCTCTGTTTTGAATGCAAGGGTTTGATTTAGATTATAAACAGAAGGCAAAAAGAAAATTAAAGGCATTGTCGTTATAAAGCCATGAAATGTGTGTGGTGCTTCCAGGATCAAAGTAACAAAGGATATGCCATCGATCAGGATAAGCACATATTTTCAGTTTGGCACACAAGCCATCATACAAAGAGGAATTGGATGCCCACACTGAAGTGAAAAACACTACAAAACAGATGCAATCTCATTGTTTAAACTAGAAACGAAGGCACAAATCAGTTGCAAGTTTTATAACAAGAAATGGTGCCTTATGCACTAATTAATTTGCAGTGAATTGATTTTTAAGTTTTAGGTGAAATATCTTGTTAGAACAAAATCTCAGACATCCAAGGAATGGTGCAGCATTAGCTCTCAAGCCCGGCGACGGTGAAAGCTCTTAGGTGGCCTTGCGAATGTTGAGAAACAAGCCTTGGGTTTGTCATCATCGACTATTCCATCCAACATCAACAAAAATTACACAAAGAGGAAAGCATAGACCAGAATTTACCGGCTAAATAAATACAAATATATCGTCGATGATTGTTCCAAAACTTATCAAAAATTCAAGGAACCAAATAGTTTACAGATATAATCTAGGGGGTTTCTGTAAATCAAAATGATCATTACCATTGTGAGAAAAAACTATCTATATAAACAGGTTGAACGGTCTTTAGTTATCATCGGAGAAAACCAACTAGAAGGTAAGAATATCATAGAGAAGCATTACTTAAAAACACCAAGGACTGAGGAAAAAAAGGGCAAAAGAACAATGTAAACAAAGGATCATGTGGAAATTGTGCTCAAACAAGGGGATCCGTCTTCAACTGCAAGATCAGAAACTCTAATCCAAATGAGTGAGGGACCTCCCAGCACAACATTAGAAAACGAAGCAAAGAGATCAAAGAAGGATGAGAAAAAACCTGAAACGTCGGCGGCGAAGGCTCTGCGATGGAATGGGGCGGACGCCTGCGTTATTTATAGAAGGGAAGAGGGGAGAGCGGGGTGTGCAGGGGAGTTAGGGTTAGGGTTTACGGGGTTTTCTCTATTCGGATTCTATTCTGTATAAACGGATCTATTTTCAATCTCTACTTTTTTTCCTGCAGGTGGCTAGGGCCGTGTGTTTCGTAGGTAAGGTGAAGTGATTTTTTCTTAGTTCAAATTAGTATTGTATTTATTTGTTTAATCTATCAATCATGAGATAATAGATATGATAATATGAAACAACCTTAAGAATCATCGCAAGGATTTTGACTTCTTTGGAATAGTCGCTACAATTTTCGTGTACTAAAGAGAACACTTGAGGGACGTTTTAGGGGTTGACTACAATTTCTACGTGTTAATTATAATGTGTAGTGACCTCGGGAAGGTTTTCCTAAGTTTTAGGGATTTTCTCATAAATTCTACACACTTGGGGACCCACGTAGGGACCCATACGAATTTTTTCCACTCGTGTACACTTATTCCACCCCTATGTTCCTTAAGTTAGGGATCCCTTTGGAAATCATGAAACTATGGGGCTTTAATCATATTTTACCTGGCCCCACATAATCAATCTAAACCCTAAACCCCAACACTACAAATGCCTTTCCCACCTCGAACACCACACCCCACCTCGAAAGCCACGCCACCCCATCAGCGCCACCACCACCTTCCCTTCTCTCCACTGCCGAGAGCGAGAGATACAGAGAGAGAGAGGGGAATGAGTGAAAGGGGGAGGAGGGTGCTATTGTGTACTCTCCTCACACAACGCACCCAAGTTCGAGCATGGGCTCACATAACTCATGAGGTAGCGCAAGTGCATGAGTCAAGGCTAGCGGTAGGCATGAGGAGGGGTGCTAGTCGAGGCGAGCGCGAGCTCGCAACACTCATGAGGCAGTGCAGGAGCATGGGAGGGGTGCATTCCCAACCTGCGATCACGTGCACACGATCAGTGGGAGGAGTGGGGTGCAAATCCGGGCATGCCACGTGGCAACCCCACGCGGTAATTAATTCTATGTGAATTGATTTTTAAGGTTTGGGTGAAATATCCTATTAGAACAAAATCTCAGAAATCCAAGGAAGGAAATGTGAAGCATTAGCTCTCAAGCCCGATGAAGGCGAGAGCTCTTAG
This sequence comes from Thalassia testudinum, assembly GCA_037157565.1. Taxonomy (NCBI): domain Eukaryota; kingdom Viridiplantae; phylum Streptophyta; class Magnoliopsida; order Alismatales; family Hydrocharitaceae; genus Thalassia; species Thalassia testudinum. The sequence continues at coordinate 25,640,431 of JAZHRO010000054.1, read as the reverse complement.
GCAGCCCTGCGAATGTTGAGAAACAAGCCTTAGGTTTGTTATCATCGATTATTCCATCCAACATCAACAAAAATTACACAGAGAAGAAAGCATAGGCCAGAATTTTTTGGCTAAATAAATACAAATATATCGTCGATGATTGTTCCAAAACTTATCAAAAATTCAAGGAACCAAATAGTTTACAGATATAATCTAGGGGTTTCTGTAAATCAAAATGATCATTACCATTGTGAGAAAAAAATATCTATAAAAACAGGATGAACGGTCTTTAGTGATTATCAGAGAAAACCAACTAGAAGGTAAGAATATCATAGAGAAGCATTACTTAAAAAAGACAAGGACGAAGGAAAAAATGGGCAAAATAACAATGTAAAGAAAGGATTATGTGGAAATTGTGCTCAAACAAGGGATCTATCTTCAACTACAAGATCAGAAACTCTAATCCAAATGAGTTAGGACCCTCCCAGCATAACATTAGAAAACGAAGTAAAGAGATCGAAGAAGGATGAGGAAAAACCTGATGCGTTGGCGGTGAAGGCACTGCGGTGGAATGGGGTGGATGCCTGCGTTATTTATAGAAGGGAAGAAGAGAGAGCGGGGTGTGCAGGGAAGCTAGGGTTTGGGTTTACGGGTTTTCTCCATTCGGATTTTATTTTCTATAAACAAATCTATTTTCAATTTTTTCTTTTTTCTTTTTTTCCTGCAGGGGAATAGGGCCGTGTTTTCCATAGGTTTGTCACATCTAGGAACCAAATTAGTGAATTACGTAATCCAAACACAATAACTAAAGTTACACTCGGGCAAGGTGAAGAGATTTTTCTTAGTTTAAATTAGTATTGTATTTATTTGTTGAATTCTTCAATCATGAGATAGTAGATATATATGATAACATGAAATGATCCCAAGGATCATTGCAAGAATTTTGAATTCTTCAAGATGGTCCCTGCAATTTTCGTGTGCTGAAGTGAACACCCAAGAGATGTTCTAAGGGGTTGATTGAAATTTCTTCTTTTTTTTTTTGAGTCCAAAGAGAACTTTTCTGAAAAAGAGGATTGGTAATATAACCAAATTAGGGTTTCAATATTAGGGTTTTTGGAGTGCTAGGCACACAGACCTGGTTAAAAGGAAATAAACCCTCTCGCATCAGTGTGCTACCCAAGCCCTTGATTGAAGAGATCTAAACAAGACAAACCCTAAAAATTGAGCTCTAAAATCACTTGAATCTTAAAATCTTGGACCTAATAAACGGGGAGTCAAATCAGGGTGGTCTCTAGGTCCCAAGCCTAGAATCATTCTGCCATCTTTAGGAAAAGTCGGGTGAAGTTGACCCCTTGGGTCAACCAACCTCCAAATTATGTCACAACATCAAAACATCTAAAGTTCAAGTGAAAACCCTAAAGCACCTTTGAAATAAAAATGGTAGACTTAAGAGGTCAAGGTCCCCATTCTGGTCTGGCTGGAATCTCAGTGACAAGAGGGGTCAGATGGGAGAAACCATGTAACCCGTGGGGATGCTCTACCGTGTAGGGGTCTTTGCGGGACTCTCCCTCTCTGGCTGCCCAGGTAATTCTCAGGTGGATGACCTTCTGATCCGGGGGTATCATCAGCCTCGAACCTCCATTTTTGCACCTAGTTGGACCAACTAGGCTCTTAATCAAGGTACTTGTTTTACAAAATTTCGCTGAGTTGACCACTCCTCCACCCCATGTTCCTCTCGGCTGAAAGCATTGAATTTAGCGCTTAACGGGAGGCAACCTGTCATTCCAAAAATAGAGACCCGTCTGATTATCCGTCTGTACTCCACATCCATTGCACCTTGAGTTCAACCTTAGACAGTTGATCCCACCTCTGGTACACGTACCAAAGCTTGAAATCATCCGCATCAGTCACTTCCCAACCCATTCACCCACCCGATGTATCCTGTTCTAAGTCCCTGGCCTCAACACTATTTCACACCCTCCATTTACAATGAGGATATTGCAAAATTTAGTCATGGAGGGGTGGTAAAATGCATACATACAAAGTCAAGAAAAGTCAGAAGGATTCTCACAAAAAAATTCACATATGTCAAAAACACAAAAAAATTGAAAAATTATGAGAAAGAGCAAAAAAATGGAGGGAGGAAATTTTGTGAGCCACATTATCATGAGGAGGAAAAGAGCAAAATGACAAAAGGAGCACAAAATGAAAGAGAAAAAGAGATAGTCATTAGTAAGAGATTAAAGAATTAACCGAAGTTCTAGACCACATCAAGAAAAGAGAAAAATGAAAGAAAAGTGCTAAGGAGACACAAAAAGAGATTAGCAGGAACGTTGATCTTAGGCCTTCTGGGCTAGACTCCTAGGCTTAAAAATTCACGTACCCGCTAAGATCTGGATAATCCTCAAGAGGTTGGGGAAAATGTGAAGCTTAAGTATTAGGTCTAAGGCTTAGGGAGTATTCGACCTCGTTAACTGACTTTTGGTTTGCGGGATTCGGTAACCTAAGAACCCCAATCCACACACAGTCTGGTTCAGTACGCATAACTATCAAAATCACACAAAAGCATTTTAATCCTCTGAAAAAGTTGCCTAGATTAGGAGCGGCTGATCAACACAAGTTGATTTGGACGAGCTTCCGGTGTGGAGAGGTGGGAAATTCCCCTCGAAGATGCGTAACAACATATCGTCTCCTCGGTGCTTGTCTCTTAGGATATTTAAAAATCCTACCAAGGGCATGAAAGCACTTTGCTGGCTCAGATACCATGGGCGGCATTATCACGAAATTTAGATTGCCAAGGTCTGGATTCAACCACGGAATGCCATGGGCGGGATTATCTCGAAATCTCAAAAGCCAAGGTTCTGGGGGTTGTGATGAGAGACTCATCATGATCTCTAATTACCTCTAATTAACTAGTCTTCCTAGTTAATTAGCTAAGGATATGAATATATAAGGGTTAATTATAAAATAAGGGAAATATAGTAAAGGACCTTAAAATAAGTGAAAAATGATATTTTATCATTCAATTAATATTATTAGTAATCTAATTAATAATTGGACTCAAAATTTTATTAGCCATTCCCTTAATTAATAACTTAAGTAACTTAAACATAATGTATACATAGTATATAATAACTTAAGTAACTTTACTTAATTTAATAAATTAACTTAAAATGGTCGAAAATGTAAATTCAAGGTAAAAACATAATAATTACCTTATTTATAATCATATATAAAAAGTTGAAAAAAATCTAAGTTAAAATAAACCTTCCAAACCTAGGTGTACATTTAGGTCCTTACTATTCATTGCAATCAGGTCCTTAATTTTCACATAGGTCCTTAGGTTTCCTAGGTCCCTGTCTTCTTCTTTTTCTTCTTCTTCTTCTTCAGCCAATTGAACGGCTGACGACGGAGGGTGACTCCACCGCTCGATCACCGCCCTGCCGACATCATTCTTCCTTCTCCAAGCTCTTGGAGCTTGCGTTCACCATCCCATCTTCATCCATCAGTCTGGATTACTCTGAAATCCTAATTTTTGGTGGGAGTTAACCTCACTTTCGTCAGAGACGATGCCGGAGGATAACCTCCCCAGGCTTCTTCGTCGTCCAGACTTCGCCACCTTCTTCGTCACCATTCACTATAAATACCCCCTCACTCCCTCGATTTCTCTTAAGTTGGCTCCCTTCCCTCTTCTAACACCAAGCCGACCCAATAGGCTATTCGTCTATAACTCCAGCGATCTTCCACACCATTCTCCGACTTCTTCTGTCCATCTTGATTAGCTGAGGAGCTTCGCCGAGGTCAGCCACTGTTACGAACGCGCAGCTTCAGACGTCTTTTAAGACGTCTGGGATTCAATTTTTTTGTGGCACGCGCGGTTTCGTCTGCGCGCAGAGCTGCGAACACACCCCCTCTCTTTTTCCCTCTCCCACCTGCGGGCGCAGGCTGCGCCCTGCTCTCTCTCTCTCTCTTTCTCTCCCCGTGTGGCTTTAAAAAGCCTCTCCCTCACTCTCACCCCCTCAACCCTCCTTCGTTTTCCAGCCGGTGCGCGAGTGCGAGCGCGAGTGAGCGGCGGCAGCGACAGCCGCGGTGAGTGCGGGAGGAGGTGCTGCGCGAGGGAGGAGGCGCTCGGCCGTGAGGGCGAGCTTGCCAGGGCTGCTAGAGCCAGCCGGCGGGGGGAGCAGCAGACGCGGGGTGACGCGGGAGGCCTGCTGCAGCTCGAGCAGCAGGAGGACGAGGCGCAGCGCGGCCGTGCGTCGCGGACGGAGGGCGAGTCGCGCCTTGATTCTGGAAAATTTTCCAGAATCAGACGTCTGGGCTTCAACCCAGACGACGGGGAGGACGTCTCGAGAACTGTCCAGACGTCCGAAAGGTGAGTTATTTTCGTCCTTCTTCCTTTTCTTTGACCGTCCGTACTGAGAGAGAGGAATGGGTACACGCAGGTTCTGAGATTCGCCATCCAACGCGAATCAGACATCTGGCTGCAGTGCCAGACGACGGGAACGACTTCCAGACGTCTGGGGTGACCATCGGACGTCTGCGAACTAGGCCAGATGCCCCCGTAGGCTTCTGGATGTCTGAGAGACTACGCAGGACAAGGTACCATCTGATCCCCATTTTTAAGACGTCTGGAAGAAGTTCCAGACGTCTGATTTTGCACTGTTTCATCGTTTTCGACCCGTTTAGGGCCCGTTCGGAGTTCGTTTTCCGCGTTTCGAGTTGCGTCCTTTTCGGAATAAAATCCTCTACCCGTCTACAGTAGTTATATACTGTTTTGAGAAACTCCTTATGTTTGATCCTTGTGAAAGGACCCTGTTCCGTTGCATTCTCGGGTGTTGCAGAGGCACGTGGGATTCCCGACCACGCCCCCAGTATGCCTGTTGTAACCGGTAGAGTGGCTTTTAAGTTTATTAGTATAATCTGTTAAATTATGGAACCATAAATAGAACCTAGGACATTGCATGAATCCTAGGAATGAGAAACTAGAATGAATGGTAGATCCTAGGGTGTTGCTTGAATCCTAGGCTGGAAAACTAGATTGTATGATAGATCCTAGGGTATGGTATGAATCCTAGGACGGGAAAACTAGTGGAATATATGAATACTGCAGTCTTGGAAAAATGGAAAGGAACAAATAGCTACCTGTAAATTGAATTAACAGCTGCCTGTTATGAATAAATAAACGTGATTGAGAACATGGATTGTAAGGACGTGAAACTGGAAAGTGAAACCTAGATGTTCTGAGTTGAAAGAGCTGGAACCCTACGGGGAATTAGGAGTGGATCTCCTGGAAAGAGAAAGGAATGGATCTGAGAAAGAAAAATGTGGTAGTGTGCTGTCTCTTGGGTACGTGGTACCAAGGGAAGCACCTGTTACCTGTTTAGTGCAGAGCGGAGCCAGCTGCCCCAGGGACCCGGGGTTAGGTCTGGCCACTTTGTACCGACTTGCTAGCCCTCGTGTACATAGTACCGAGGAGAGCTACTAGTGTAGGGAGAGCACTAGCTACCCCACGGGCCCCGGGGTTCTGCTGGCCTCCTACACCGACTTGTTAGGCCCACTGGGGCAAACCAGGGTAGTCAGGTGAGGGTGCGCGGACTGTGGAGGGGCAAGGCCCCTGTTTGGTTACTGTGGAGGGGTTGGACCCCTGTTACTGAGAGGGCTCTGCCCTGTACTGGTTCCGTGCTGTGCTTTGGGCGCACCCGTTAATGGAAACGACTGACCGCGTGCCAGTGCGAGTTAGCTACCTGTGCGTTTATCGCACGTGCCGTAGTCACCGTTACGTCTGTTCGTGACCTTGGGGTGGTTGACTGAGAGTAGGATCACCACGGGGGACTCTCCCGGCCAGGAGAGCACCACGTGCTACTTCTACTTTTTGGAAAAGACTGCAATCAAGATCGTTCCCACGAGGAACATTCGAGATCAAGTGAAGGATCTGAGGAATAAATGAAATCGTGAGATAATTGAAAGACGTAAATAAAGAAAGTAACATAACATAACAGCTACTGTACACTCTACTGTTTCTTTAGTTTTAGTTGCCACTCTACTCAGCATTTTGCGGACGTGTTACACTCGTTACTTTTCAGGACCAGGTGTTGAGCAGCCAGGGTTAGCGGCTGCAGAGGACGCTGGGCCGAGTAGGGTCCAGTAGAGTTACCACTGTTCTTTTCTACCTCTTTTTGTTCCACTGTAGTGAGTAGTTCTTGTTACTGCTGTACTTTTCTTTACCTGTAATTCATATTATGTTATGAATGTTGTTCTACTGTTGTGGTGGTATATACTGTAGTGGTTTCTTTCCTTACTGTTGTATTTTCTTACTGTTAGTTATATTCATGCTGAATGTGGTTTATTTTTCTGCTCTTTTGGTTACTTCCTCGTTGGACGACTAGGTCTTGGGATTAGTCGAGTCGGTCCGATTCTCGTGTCTCGTAGGGACTCGGGAATCGGGTCGTTACAAGATGGTATCAGAGCAAAGTCGTCCCGAGAAGTGAATCAACTGACTGGAAAATAACCAATTCACATGTCCATAACTAGAGTTGCCACCACAACATATCTTTTGACATGAGCTCTTAGACGTTTTCGTTAGGTACCGTTCCGTTTTGACGCATTTCGTTTTGTTTCGCGTCTCCTTGCAGGAGATGCCTCGTCGCGGGACTGGCGAGACTGGTTGCGGGCGCGGCCGAGGATGAGGTCAGCGAGGTGGGTGTGCCGTTGTCGACGTCTCGGTGGACCAGCCACCACTCCCAGGCATTCAGGCCCAGGACCTCGCCCGGCTGATACGGGACATTGTACTAGAGGAGCTCCACCCACCGCCCCGAGCGCCTCCTCCTGGGGCTGCAGAGGGGGAGTTGTTACGCACGCACTCCAAGATGTTTTTTTTAAGACGTCTGGGAGGCGGCCCAGACGTCTGACCAGACATCTGGAACCCCTTCCAGACGTCTGGGATCTATTTTCGGTGGCACGCGAGGCTGCCTCTGAGATTCGCAGGTTCTGAGATTCGCCATCCAACGCGAATCAGACGTCTGGCTGCAGTGCCAGCGACGGGAACGACTTCCAGACGTCCGGGGTGACCATCGGACGTCTGGGAACTAGGACAGACGCCCCCGCAGGCTTCTGGACGTCTGAGAGACTACGCAGGACAGGGTACCATCTGATCCCCATTTTTAAGACGTCTGGAAGAAGTTCCAGACGTCTGATTTTACACTGTTTCATCGTTTTCGACCTGTTTAGGGCCCGTTCGGAGTCCGTTTTCCGTGTTTCAAGTTGCGTCCTTTTCGGAATAAAATCCTCTACCCGTCTACAGTAGTTATATACTATTTTGAGAAACTCCTTGTGTTTGATCCTTGTGATAGGACCCCATTCCGTTGCAGTGTCGGGGGTTGCGGAGGCACGCGGGATTCCCGACCACGCCCCCAGTACGCCTGTTGTAACCGGTAGAGTGGCTTTTAAGTTTATTAGTATAATCTGTTAAATTATGGAACCATAAATAGAACCTAGGACATTGCATGAATCCTAGGAATGAGAAACTAGAATGAATGGTAGATCCTAGGGTGTTGCTTGAATCCTAGGGCTGGAAAACTAGATTGTATGATAGATCCTAGGGTATGGTATGAATCCTAGGACGGGAAAACTAGTGGAATATATGAATACTGCAGTCTTGGAAAAATGGAAAGGAACAAATAGCTGCCTGTAAATTGAATTAACAACTGCCTGTTATGAATAAATAAACGTGATTGAGAACATGGATTGTAAGGACGTGAAACTGGAAAGTGAAACCTAGATGTTTTGAGTTAAAAGAGGTGGAACCCTACGGGGAATTAGGAGTGGATCTCCTGGAAAGAGAAAGGAATGGATCTGAGAAAGAAAGACGTGGTAGTGTGCTGTCTCTTGGGTACGTGGTACCAAGGGAAGTACCTGTTACCTGTTTAGTGCAGAGCAGAGACAGCTGCCCCAGGGACCTGGGGTTAGGTCTGGCCACTTTATACCGACTTCCTGGCCCTCGTGTACGTAGTACCGAGGAGAGCTACTAGTGTAGGGAGAGCACTAGCTACCCTACGGGCCTTGGGGTTCTGCTAGCCTCCTACACCGACTTGTTAGGCCCACTAGGGCAAACCAGGGTAGTCAGGCGAGGGTGCGCGGACTGTGGAGGGGAAAGGCCCCTGTTTGGTTACTGTGGAGGGGTTGGACCCCTGTTACTGAGAGGGCTCTGCCCTGTACTGGTTCCGTGCTGTGCTTTGGGCGCACCCGTTAACGGAAACGACTGACCGCGTGCCAGTGCGGGTTAGCTACCTATGCATTTATCATGCGTGCCGTAGTCACCGTTGCGTCTGTCCGTGACCTTGGGGTGGTTGACTGAGAGTAGGATCACCACGGGGGACTCTCCTAGCCAGGAGAGCACCACGTGCTACTTCTACTTTTTGGAAAAGACTGCAATCAAGATCGTTCCCACGAGGAATATTCGAGATCAAGTGAAGGATCTGAGAAATAAATGAAATCGTGAGACAATTGAAAGACGTAATAAAGAAAGTAACAAAACATAACAGCTACTGTACACTCTACTGTTTCTTTAGTTTTAGTTGCCACTCTACTCAGCGTTTTGCTGACGTGTTACACTCGTTACCTTTCAGGACCAGGTGTTGAGCAGCCAGGGTCAGCGGCTGCAGAGGACGCTGGGCCGAGTAGGGTCCAGTAGAGTTACCACTGTTCTCTTGTACCTCTTTTTGTTCCACTGTTGTGAGTAGTTCTTGTTACCGCTGTACTTTTCTTTTCCTGTTGTTCATATTATGTTATGAATGTTGTTCTACTGTTCTGGTGGTATATACTGTAGTGGTTTCTTTCCTTACTACTGTATTTTCTTACTGTTAGTTATATTTCATGCTGAATGTGATTTATTTTACTGCTCTTTTGGTTACTTCCTCGTTGGACGACTAGGTCTTGGGATTAGTCGAGTCGGACCGGTTCTCGTGTCTCGTAGGGACTCGGGAATCGGGTCGTTACAGGAGTCCTCTGTGGGACCACACGATGGACGCGGCCCTGGTCACAGGGGAGGGGATGGGCCGCTGCCGCCCCCACTTTCGTCCAACACTTCTGTGCATGAGGCACCTTCGCCTGGAGGTGCACCAGCACCTCCACTGCAATGCCACTTCGAGCTTTTCGGGCAGTTCCGGAAGTTGAAGCCCCCCTCCTTCAAGGGGGATGAGGACCCGACCGAGGCAGAGGACTGGCTTGAGCAGCTGGAGAAGATTTTCGACACCCTTCGCCCCCCGGTGGAGTGCCGCGTGGCCTTTGCCATGTACCAGCTAGAGAGTGCGGCACACAGGTGGTGGAGGGCGGTTCGGGGACAGGAGAGGGACGAGCCGACCTGGGACCAGTTCATCACCCTCTTCTATGAGCAGTACTTTCCCCAGACGTGGCAGGACCAGAGGAGGCGGGAGTTCCACACTCTCCGCCATGGGACGATGACTATGAACGCGTACTGCACGCATTTCTTGGTGCTGTCCCGCTTTGCAGCGACAGCGGTAGCCACTGAGGAGGAGTGCCTTTGGAGGTTCACCGAGGGGCTCCGGCCTGCGATCTGGGGGTATGTCAAACCCCTGAAGCTGCCTACGTTTTCGAGGGTGGTAGAGGCAACTATGACTTACGAGGAGACCAACCCGTCCGCGCGAGACACTGACGGCGGGCGGAAGAGGCCCTTCCAGCCAGACTTTTCACAGGGCCTGCGAGAGAGGAGGCACGTGGCGTCCGCAGGAGAGCCGTCACGTTTTGCAGGGCCATCAGTGGCCTTTAGGGGCCCTCGACAGGGGCCAGTCGCCAGCACCGGACCCCCACCCAGCCGAGGGTCGGGTTCCCCTCTGTTACCAGTGTGGCCAGCCAGGCCACATCAGGAGGGACTGCCCGTCTAGGGCAGGAGGTCAGCAGATACTTCCCGTGCAGAGCACTGGAGGACGCGCAGGAGGCCGCGATTCCCAAGCGCGAGGAGGAGGACAGCAGTCGCGAGGAGGGTACCGGCCAGCACCTACCCGTCCGACGCAGAGTGTGGCTGCTTCGTCCGCACCTAGAGTTGAGGGGCGTATCAACGCCCTAACACACAGGGATGCCAGAGCTTCGAGATCGGTGGTAGCAGGTATGGTTTCAGTTTTCGGCAGACTCGTTTACATGCTTTTCGATTCCGGCGCTACGCACTCGTTTGTCACAGCCAGTTTCGTAGTTAGTTTGGACCAGGATTTTACACTGTTAGAAAATCCGTTCGTAATCAGAGGTCCGAGTAGTCAGCTATTTCTTGCTGAGGAGGTGTACACGGATTGCGAGGTCAGCGTCGGGGGATATAGCCTGCCAGCCGACCTGATTATGATACAGATGGAGGACTTTGGCGTGATTCTGGGGATGGATTGGCAGTCCGCTTACCACACCTTGGTGGACTATTTTGAGAGGAAGATCGTCTTCTCCATTCCGGAGTTGCCTTCTTTCGAGTTTCACGGACAGCTAGTGGACGGAGGTTTCAGGTGCATTTCGGCACTTCGGGCGGAGAGACTTTTGAGCCAGGGGTGTGAGGGCTTCCTAGCATGTGTGGTGGCAGGGCCCAGCCCTGTGGCAGACTTCTAGAGCATTCCGGTGGTCAGTGGGTACCCTGACGTGTTTCCAGACGAGTTACCAAAACTGTCGCCCGAGCGTGAGATCGAGTTTGAGATCTCACTAGTACTAGGGACCAGCCCCATCTCCACCGCGCCATACAGGATGGCATTGCTTGAGCTGCGAGAGCTCAAGTCCCAGTTGCAGGACCTTTTGGAGAAGGGTTTCGTGAGGCCCAGTGCGTCTCCCTGGGGTGCCCCTGTACTGTTTGTGAAGAAGAAGGATGGGACCTTACGCCTTTGTGTGGACTACCGACAGCTGAATAGGGTCACCATCAAGATCAGATATTCGCTGCCGAGGATCGACGACTTGTTTGACCAGTTGCGGGGTGCCACGGTGTTCTCCAAGATCGACTTGAGGTCTGGATACCACCAGTTGAGGATCAGGGAGATCGACGTCTCCAAGACAGCTTTCCGCACCCGGTACGGACACTACGAGCTTTTGGTCATGCCGTTTGGGCTGACCAATGACCCCGCTGCTTTCATGGACCTGATGAACCGGGTGTTTAGACCATACTTGGACCAGTTCGTGGTGGTTTTCATAGATGATGTACTCATCTATTCTAGAGATCAGACGCAGCACGGACAGCACTTGCAGATGGTTCTGGACACTCTGAGATGACGTAGGCTGTACGCCAAATACAGCAAGTACGAGTTCTGGTTGAGGGAGGTGTCCTTCTTAGGTCATGTGATCTCTGGAGACGGCTTGGCGGTGGACCCAGCCAAGGTTGAGGCAGTGCTCAGGTGGGAGAGACCGCGTTCAGTCACTGAGATTCGCAATTTCCTGGGACTGGCAGGCTACTATAGACGTTTCATCAGAGGTTTTTCACAGATTGCGCGTCCTATGACACAGTTGACCCGGAAGGACGTGCCCTTCCCTTCGACAGACGCCTGTGAGGCGTGTTTTCAAGAGCTGAAGGAGAGGTTGACCTCGGCTCCCGTGCTCACCATCCCTGACAGTAGTGGCAGGTTTGTTGTGTACACGGACGCCTCCTTGCAGGGGTTAGGAGGTGTGCTCATGCAGAGGGGTCACGTCGTCGCTTACGCTTCGCGGTAACCGAAGCCCCATGAGCATACCTACCCTACCCACGACCTAGAGTTGGTAGCTGTTGTCTTCGCGTTGAAGACCTGGAGGCACTACTTGTACGGTGAGACCTTCGAGATTTTCACAGATCACAAGAGCCTCAGATACCTTTTTGATCAGAAGGAGCTCAACATGAGACAGAGACGTTGGTTGGAGCTCCTGAAGGACTATGACTGCAGCATCTCCTACCACCCGGGAAAGGCCAATGTGGTGGTTGACGCCTTGAGCCGTAAGGCACCCGCACACTTGGCCAGTCTAAAGTTACAGAGTTGGAGCCTTTTGGAGGAAGTGGGCAGTTGGCGACCTCTAGAGTTACGGGGGTACTGTGGGGCAGTGACTGTGACACGGCAGACTAGGCTAGAGCTGATAGACCGCATCATCATAGGACAGATGGCCGATCCGTACTTGCAGTCCTTGCGCGACAGAGTACTGTCGAGGGACCCAGGGGACTTCTCTTTCACAGACCAGGTGCTGCGCCTGAGGGGACGGTTGTGCGTTCCCAGATACGAGGAGCTGTTGAGAGAGCTCCTGACTGAGGCACACGGTTCCAGATTCACCATACATCCCGAAAACACGAAGATGTACCACGACTTGAGATGCGAGTTTTGGTGGAGGGGGATGAAGCGGGATGTGGGTGAATTCGTGCAGCAGTGCTTAGTGTGCCAGCAGGTGAAAGTCGAGCATCAGAGGCCTGCAGGGCCGCTACAGCCACTTCCAGTGCCAGAGTGGAAGTGGGAGAGCATCACCATGGACTTGGTGGTGGGCTTACCTGTTACCCAGCGAGGACACGACGCAGTCTGGGTAATTGTGGATAGACTGACGAAGGCGGCACGATTCTTGCCGATCCGAGTCACTTTGGGACCAGCATAGTTGGCAGAGAGGTATATCCATGATGTGGTATGACTACACGGAGTTCTGTGGGAGATCGTATCCGACCGGGATACCCGCTTTACATCCCAGTTTTGGGCAGAGTTTCAGCAGGCCCTGGGGATGCGGTTGAGGTTTAGTACGGCTTACCACCCCCAGACAGACGGACAGTCTGAGCGCACGATACAGACACTTGAGGACCTTTTGCGTGCCTGTGTACTGGACTGGAGGGGCTCTTGGGAGGAGCACCTGCCCTGGCGGAGTTTGCATACAACAACAGCTATCACTCGAGCATCGGCATGGCTCCCTACGAGGCTCTGTACGGACGGAGGTGTACGGCACCCTTGAGTTGGGTTGAGGTGGGGACCAAGTGGGAGGTTGGCCCCGAGTTGATCCGGCAGAGTCAGGAGGTAGTCGACCAGATCCATAGGTGACTCCGCACTGTCAGGAATAGACAGAAGAGCTACGCGGATCGGAGACGTAGAGAGGTGCAGTTTGAGGTTAGGGACCATGTCTTCCTTCGTGTTTCACCCATGAAGGTCCTGCAGCGGTTTGGGGTGAGAGGGAAGCTCGCGCCGAGGTTCGTGGGGCCCTTTGAGGTCCTGGAGCGGGTTGGACCCGTTGCTTACAGACTTGCCCTCCCCCTGCAGCTTTCTGGTGTGCACGATGTGTTCCACGTGTCCAACCTCAGGAAGTAGGTAGCCGACCCCAGTCACGTACTGAGTCACGAGAGCGTCGAGGTGGGCGATGACCTGACCTATCCCGAGCGGCCAGTGCAGATTCTAGACCAAGCCGTCCGCAGTTTGAGATGAAAGCAAGCACCCCTGGTAAAGGTTTTGTGGAGGAGCCAAAGGTACGAGGAGGCTACCTGGGAGCCTGAGGCGGCAATGCGGGAGCGGTACCCGGAGCTCTTCGCGGGTACGTCTTTTCGGACCGGCTTCGGTCATCTTTAAGTTTGTTATGGTTATTATGACGTTTTTCCCGCACCCTAGTTAGCGCAAGTTTCGGGGACGAAACTTCCTTTGAGTTTGTTATATTGTTATGAACGCGCAGCTTCAGACGTCTTTTAAGACGTCTGGGAGGTGGCCAAGACGTCGGACCAGACGTCTGGAACCCCTTCCAGACGTCTGGGATTCGATTTTTTTGCGGCACGCGTAGTTTCATCTGCGCGCCTGAGCGCGCAGACCTGCGAACGCACCCCCTCTCTTTTTCCCTCTCCCTCCTGCGGGCTTAGGCTGCGCCCCTCTCTCTCTCCCTCCCTCTCTCTCTCTCCCCGCGCGGCTTTAAAAAGCCTCTCCCTCACTCTCACCTCCTCCGCCCCATCTTCGTTTTCCAGCCAGTGCGCGAGTGCGAGTGCAAGCGAGCGACGGCAGTGACAGCCACAGTGAGTGCGGGAGGAGGTGCTGCGCGAGGGAGGAGGTGCTCGGCCGTGAGGGCGAGCTTGCCGGGGCTGCTAGAGCCGGCCGGCGGGGGGAGCAGCAGACGCGGGGTGATGCGGGAGGCCTGCTGCAGCTCGAGCAGCAGGCGGACGAGGCGAGGCACGGCCGTGCGTCGCGGACGGAGGGCGAGTCGCGCTCTGATTCTGGAAAATTTTCCAGAATCAGACATCTGGGCTTCAAACCAGACGATGGGGAGGACGTCTAGAGAACTGTCCAGATGTCTGAAAGGTGAGTTATTTCCGTCCTTCCTCCTTTTCTTCGACCGTCTGTACTGAGAGAGAGGAATGGGTACACGCAGGTTCTGAGATTCTCCATCCAACGCGAATCAGACATCTGGCTGCAGTGCCAGACGACGAGAACGACTTCCAGACGTCCGGGGTGACCATCGGACGTCTGGGAACTAGGCCAGACGCCCCCGCAGGCTTCTGGACGTTTGAGAGACCACGCAGGACAAGGTACCATCTGATCCCATTTTTAAGACGTCTGGAAGAAGTTCCAGACGTCTGATTTTGTACTGTTTCGTCATTTTCGACCCGTTTAGGGCCCGTTCGGAGTCTGTTTTCCACATTTTGAGTTGCGTCCTGTTATGAACGCACGCCCCAGACGTCCTTTAAGACGTCTGGGAGGTGGCCCAGACGTCGGACCAGACGTCTGGGGTCACTTCCAGTCGTCGGACCAGACGTCTGGGGTCATTTCCAGACGTCTAGAAATCAGTTATCTTGGCACGAGTTTCATCTGCGCGTCTCAGCGCGTAGGCCTGCTGATATTCTCTTTCCCTCTCTCCTGCGGCTGCAGATTCTCTCTGCCGCGCTCCCTCTCTCCTCCTCGTGCGACCTTAAAAGGCCACGCCTCTCCCTCACTTCCGTCACCACCGCCTCCTTCCTCTTCTCCTTCAGCCAGCGAGCGCGAGAGCGAGCACGAGGGTGCAGCGGCAGCGGCGGCCGTGGTGCACGTGGGAGAGGTACTCTGCCGTGAGGGCGAGCTCGCCGGGGCTGCTAGGGCCCGCCGGCGGGGGGCGCAGGGGGCGCGGGGCGACGCGGGGGGGACTGCTGCGGCTCGAGCAGCAGGCGCACGAGGCTCAGGGCGACCGGGCGTCGCGAGCGGAGGGTGAGTCTTGCCCTGGTTCTGGGAACTTCTCCAGAATCAGACGTCTGGGCTGATAGCCAGACGGTGGGGGTGACGTCTGGATGACCATCCAGACGTCTGAAAGGTGAGTTTTTTCGTCTTCTTCCTTCCTGTCGACTGACCTTACTGAGGGAGAGAGATGGGTGCGCGCAGGTTCGGTGATTCGCCATCCAACGCGAATCAGACGTCTGGCTGTAGTAACAGACGGCGGGAGCGACCTCCAGACATCAGGGGTGACCATCGGACGTCTGGGAACTAGGCCAGACATCCCCGTAGGCTTCTGGACGTCTGAGAAACCATGCAGAACAAGGTAATTCTCTGATCCACTTTTTAAGACGTCTGGAAGAAGTTCCAGACGTCTGATTTTGCACAGTTTCGTCGTTTTCGACCCGTTGAGGGCCCGTTCGGGTTCCGTTTTCCGCGTTTCGAGTTGCGTTCTTTTCGGAATTAAATCATCTACCCATCTACAGTAGCTGTATACCATTTTGAGACACTCCTTGTGTTTGATCCTTGTGATAGGATCCCGTTCCGTTGCAGTCTCGGGGGTCGCGGAGGCACGCGGGATTCCTGATCACGCCCCCAGTACTCCCGTTGTACCTGGTAGAGTGGCTTTTAAGTATAATCTGTTAAATTATGGAACCATAAATATAACCTAGGACATTGCATGAATCCTAGGAATGAGAAATAGATTGAATGATAGATCCTAGGTGTTGCATGAATCCTAGGGTTGGAAAACTAGATTGTATGATAGATCCTAGGATATGGCATGAATCCTAGGACGGGAAAACTAGTGGAATATATGAATACTGCAGTCTTGAAAAAATGGAAAGGAACAAATAGCTACCTGAAATTGAATTAACAGCTGCCTGTTGAATAAATAAACGTGGTTGAGAACATGGATTGTAAGAACGTGAAACTGGAAAGTGAAACCTGGATGTTTTGAGTTAAAAAGATGAAACCCTACGGGGAATTAGGAGTGGAACTCTTGGAAAGAGAAAGAAATGGAACTGAGATGTAGTTGTGTACTGTCTCTTGGGTACGTAGTACCAAGGGAAGTACCTGTACCTGTTTAGTGAAGAGTGGGGCCAGCCACCCCAGGGACCCGGGGTTAGGACCGGCCGCTCTGTATCGACTTGCTGGCCCTCGTGTACGTAGTACCGAGGAGAGCTACTAGTGTTAGGAGGGCACTAGCTACCCCACGGGCCCCGGGGTTTTGCTAGCCTCCTACACCGACTTGTTAGGCCCACTGGGGCAAACCAGGGTAGTCAGGCGAGGGTGCGTGGACTGTGGAGGGGCAAGGCCCCGGTTTGGTTACTGTGGAGGGGTTGGACCCCTGTTACTGAGAGGGCTCTACCCTGGGCTGGTTCCGTGCTGTGCTTTGGGCGCACCCGTTAATGGAAACGACTGACCGCGTGCCAGTACGGGTTAGCTACCTGTGCGTTTATCGCATGTGCCGTAGTCACCGTAACGTCTGTCAGTGACCTTGGGGTGGTTGACTGAGGGTAGGATCACCACGGGGGACTCTCCCGGCCAGGAGAGCACCGCGTGCTACTTCTACTTTTTGGAAAAGACTGCAATTAAGATCGTTCCCACGAGGAACATTCGAGATCAAGTGAAGGATCTGAGAAATAAATGAAATCGTGAGATAATTGAAAGACTTAAATAAAGAAAGTAACAGAACATAACAGCTACTGTACACTCTACTGTTTCTGTAGTTGTAGTTGCCACTCTACTCAGCGTTTTGCTGACGTGTTACACTCGTTACCTTTCAGGACCAGGTGTTGAGCAGCCAGGGTCAGCGGCTGCAGAGGACGCTGGGCCGAGTAGGGTCCAGTAGAGTTACCACTGTTCTCTTGTCCCTCTTTTTGTTCCATTATAGTGAGTAGTTCTTGTTTCCGCTGTACTTTTCTTTACCTGCAGTTTATATTATATTATGAATGTTGTTCTACTGTTGTGGTGGTATCTACTGTAGAAGTTTCTTTCCTTACTGCTGTATTTTCTTACTGTTAGTTATATTCATGCTGAATGTGGTTTATTTTACTGCTCTTTTGGTTACTTCCTCGTTGGACGACTAGGTCTTGGGATTAGTTGAGTCGGTCCGGTTCTCGTGTCTCGTAGGGACTCGAGAACCGGGTCGTTACAAGATGGTATCAGAGCAAGGTTGTCCCGAGAAGTGAATCAACTGACTGTAGAATAACCAATTCACATGTTTATAACTAGAGTAGCCACCGCAACATATCTCTTGACATGAGCTCTTAGAAGTCTCGTTAGGTGCCGTCTTTTTGACATTTTTCGTTTTGTTCGCGTCTCCTTACAGGAGATGCCTCGTCGCGGGACTGGCGAGACTGGCCGCAGGCGCGGCCAAGGACGAGGTCGACGAGGTGGACGTGCCGTTGTTGACTTCTCGGTGGACCAGCCACCACTCCCGGGCATGCAGGCCCAGGACCTCGCCAGACTGATACGAGACATTGTACGAGAGGAGCTCCACCCACCGCCCCGAGCGCCTCCTCCTGGGGCGGCAGAGGGGGTGTCCTCTATGGGACCACGTGACAGACACGGCACTGGACACAAGGGGGGATGGGCCGCTGCCGCCTTCACCTTCCTCAGACACTTCTGTACACGAGGCACCTTCGCCTGGAGGTGCACCGGCACCTCCCCTACAGCGCCACTTCGAGCTTTTCGGGCAGTCCCGGAAGCTGAAGCCCCCCTCCTTCAAGGGGGATGAGGACCCGACCGAGGCAGAGGACTGGCTTGAGCAGTTGGAGAAGATCTTCGACACCCTTCGCCCCCCAGTGGAGTGCCGCGTGGCCTTTGCCACGTACCAGCTGGAGAGTACGGTACACAGGTGGTGGAGGGCGGTCCGGGGACAGAAGAGGGACCAGTTCGTCACCCTCTTCTGCGAGCAGTACTTTCCCCAGACGTGGCAGGACCAGAGGAGGCGGGAGTTCCACACTCTCCGCCATGGGACGATGACTGTAAGCGCGTACCGCACGCGTTTCTTGGAGCTATCCCGCTTTGCAACAACAGCGGTAGCCACTGAGGAGGAGCGCCTTTGGAGGTTCACCGAGGGGCTCCGGCCTGCGATCCGGTGGTATGTCAAACCCCTGAAGCTGCCTACATTTTCAAGGGTGGTAGAGGCAGCTATGACTTACGAGGAGACCAACCTGTCCGTGCGAGACACCGACGGCGGGCGGAAGAGGCCCTTCCAACCAGACTTCTCACAGGGCCGGCGAGAACGGAGACACGTGGCGTCCGCAGGAGAGCCGTCACGTTTTGCAGGGCCATCAGTGGCCTTTGGAGGCCCTTGTAACGACCCAATTCCCGAGTCCCTACGAGACACGAGAACCGGACCGACTCGACTAATCCCAAGACCTAGTCGTCCAACGAGGAAGTAACCAAAAGAGCAGTAAAATAAACCACATTCAGCATGAATATAACTAATAGTAAGAAAGTACAGCAGTAAGGAAAGAAACTTCTACAGTAGATACCACCACAACAGTAGAACAACATTTATCATACAACATGAACTGCAGGTAAAGAAAGTACAGCGGAAACAAGAACTACTCACTAAAACAGAAACGAAAGAGGTACAAAGACAGTGGTAACTCTACTGGACCCTACTCGGCCCAGCGTCCTCTGCAGCCGCTGACCCTGGCTGCTCAACACCTGGTCCTGAGAAAGGTAACGAGTGTAATACGTCAGCAAAACGCTGAGTAGAGTGGCAACTAAAACTAAAGGCAACAGTAGAGTGTACAGTAGCTGTTATGTTCTATTACTTTCTTTGTTACATCTTTCAATTTTCTCGCTATTTCATTTATTCCTCAGATCTTTTACTTGATCTCGAATGTTCCTCGTGGGAACGATCTTGATTGCAGTCTTTTCCAAAAAGTAGAAGTAGCACGTGGTGCTCTCCTGGCCGGGAGAGTCCCCCGTGGTGATCCTACCCTCAGTCAACCACCACAAGGTCACTGACAGACATAACGGTGACTACGGCACGCGCGATAAACGCAAGGTAGCTAACACGTACTGGCACGCGGTCAGTCGTTTCCGTTAACGGGTGCGCCCAAAGCACAGCACGGAACCAGTCCAGGGCAGAGCCCTCTCAGTAACAGGGGTCCAACCCCTCCACAGTAACCAAACCGGGGCCTTGCCCCTCCACAGTCCGCGCACCCTCACCTGACTACCCTGGTTTGCCCCAGCGGGCCTAACAAGTCGGTGTGGGAGGCTAGCAGAACCCCGAGGCCCGTGGGGTAGCTAGTACCTCCCTACACTAGTAGCTCTCCTCGGTACTACGTACGCGAGGGCCAGCAAGTCGGTACAGAGTGGCCAGTCCTAACCCAGGGTCCCTGGGGCGGCTGGCTCCGCTCTTCACTAAACAGGGGGACAGTCGCTCTCCTTGGTACTCCGTACTCAAGGGCCAGCTTACTTCCCCATTACTATTCCATTCACTTTCCAGGAGTTGTACTCCTACTTCCCCGTAGGGTTCCATCCTTTTTACTCGAACATCCAGGTTTCACTTTCTAGTTTCACATTCTTACAACCCATGTTCTCAACCACGTTATTTGTTCACAACAGGCAACTGTTAATTCAATTTACAGGCAGCTTTATATCTCTTTCCATTTTCCAAGACTGCAGTATTATACATTCCACTAGTTTTCCCGTCCTAGGATTCATGCCATATCCTAGGATCTATCATACAATCTAGTTTTCCAGTCCTAGGATTCATGCAATGTCCTAGGTTCTATTTATGGTTCCATAATTTATCAGATTTTATTAATAACTTAAAGCCACTCTACCAGGTACAACGGGAGTAATGGGGGCGTGATCAGGAATCCCGCGTGCCTCCGCGACTCCCAAGACTGCAACTGAACGAGGTCCTATCACAAGGGTCAAACACAAGGAGAGTCTCAAAATAGTGTATAGCCACTGTAGACGGGTAGAGGAATTAATTCTGAAAAGAACGCAACTCGAATCGCGGAAAACGGAACCCGAACGGGCCCTAAACGAGTCAAAAACGACGACACTGTGCAAAATCAGACGTCTGGAACTTCTTCCAGACGTCTTAAAAAGTGTATCAGAGAATTACCTGTTCAGCGTGGTTTCCCAGACGTCCAGAAGTCTGAGGGGACGTCTGTCCTAACTCCCAGACGTCCGATAATCACCCCAGACGTCTGGAGGTCACTCCCGCCGTCTGGTACAACTGCCAGTCGTCTGATTCGCAAAGGATGGCGAATCAGCGAGCCTGCGCACAGCCAACTCCCTCCCTCAGGACGGCTAGTCGACAAGAAGGAAGAAGAAGGCGGAATACTCACCTTTCAGACGTCTGCATGGGCTTCCAGACGTCGCCCTCGCCGTCTGGCTATCAGCCCAGACGTCTGATTCTGGAAATTTTTCCAGAATCAAGGCGCCGCTCGGCCTCCGCTCGCGACGTCGCCCGCGTCGCACCTTGCGCGTCTGCTGCTCAGACCGCAGCAGTTCCCCCCTCCGCGTCGCTTCGCACCCCCTGTGCCCTCCGCCGACCGGCCAAAGCCGCTTCGGCGAGCTCGCCCTCACGGCAGAGCTCCGCTCTCGCACGCCGCAACTCCTCCGCGCTCACTGCGGCCGCCGCTGCCGCCCTCGCGCTCGCGCTCACGCTCATGCTCACTGGCTGAAGGAGAAGAAGGAGGAGACGGTGGAGACGATGGGAGGGGAGGCGTGGCCTTTTTAAGGCCACACGAGGAGGAGGGAGAGACGCGGCAGAGCATCTGCAGCCGTAGAGAATCTCGGATATTCGCAGGCCTGCGCGCTGAGGTGCGCAGACGAAGACTCGTGCCAAAATAACTGATTTCCAGACGTCTGGAAACGATCCTAGACATCTTGTCAGACGTCTGGATGTGATCCCAGACGTCTTGTCCGACGTCTGGCCCACCTCCCAGACGTCTTAAAATACGTCTGGGGCACGCGCTCGTTACAATATATCAAACTCAAAGGGAGTTTCGTCCCCGAAACTTGCGCCAACAATTGTGCGGGAAAATACGTCCAAATAACCATAACAAACTCAAAGAGGATCGAAGCCGGTCCGAAAAGACGTACCCGCGAAAAGCTCCGGGTACTGCTCCCGCATTGCCGCCTCAGGCTCCCAGGTAGCCTCCTCGTACCGCTGGCTCCTCGACAAAACCTTTACCAGGGGTACTTGCCTTCGTCTGAAACTGCGGACAGCTCGGTCTAGGATCTGCACTGGCTCTCGGGGTAGGTCAGGTCGTCGCTCACCTCAACGCTCTCGTGACTCAGTACGTGACTGGAAACGGCTACGTACTTCCTGAGGTTGGACACGTGGAACACGTCGTGCACACCAGAAAGCTGCGGGGGAAGGGCAAGTCTGTAAGCAACGGGTCCAACTCGCTCCAGGACCTCAAAGGGCCCCACGAACCTCGGCGCGAGCTTCCCTCTCACCCCAAACCGCTGTAAGCCCTTCATGGGCGAAACACGAAGGAAGACGTGGTCCCCAACCTCAAACTGCACCTCTCTGCGTCTCCGATCCGCGTAGCTCTTTTGTCTGCTCCTGACAGTGTGGAGTCGTCTGTGGATCTGCTCAACTACCTCCTGACTCTGCCGGATCAACCTGGGGCCAACCTCTTACTTGGTCCCCACCTCAACCCAACTCAAGGGTGCCGTACACTTCCGTCCGTACAGAGCCTCGTAGGGAGCCATGCCGATGCTCGAATGATAACTGTTGTTGTATGCAAACTCTGCCAGGGGCAGGTTGAGAATGACGTGGCGACAACTAGATTTTGTTATAGCGTTGTAGTACAGATAGTTATTGCCATCATTTCAAATATATAATTTTTTTACTCGGAAAATAAAGAGTTCCCGAGGTCGAACTCAGGGAGCAAGTTGTATTCTAGGGGTACAAATTCTTATTACAAAAATAAAGAGAGAGAGAGAGGGAGAGAGATGAAAATTTGGCTTCTTCTTCTCTTCTTTCTTCCTCTTTGTTTTCTCTTCTCTTTGGCTTTTGGTTTCTTCTTCTTTGTTTATCTCCTTGTGGTCTTCTTCTTCTGCCTTCTGTTCTTCAGATCTTCTTTTTACTTCTTTCTTCTGATCTCCTTCTCGTGCTCTTCTTCTGCTTTTGCTGTCAGGATGTCGTCTCTCCTTCTTTCTTCTTTTTCTTTCTGTCTTCTTTATCTGCAGCAGTGGTGATGTTCTTCTTTCTTTTCTGCCTTCAGAGTGTCGTCTGATTTTCCACTCAGACGACTTAAGTCGCCGTTGCTACAGTGCCGCTCGGTGCTTCTTCCTTCAGTCTTCGTCAACCTTCTTCTCTGCCTCGCTTGTCTTCTTCTTCTTTTCTTTCTCCTTCCTCTTTGCTTCGACCTGGTTGCTCTTCTTCCTTCAGTCTTCTTCTTCTTCTCTTCAGCCATTCCGCAGTCCCCTCACCTGTGCCTGCACACTCAAAGTTCCAATCAGAGACGGCAAAACCTACTCTACCCTCCCCCCCCCCCCCCACGTTTCTCTCTCACAGAAGCCGCTCTTAGGAAAGCTCTCCCAGATCTGCCGGGTAGTCGGGTACGGGTCACACCCGGGTCCAGGCCCACCGGCGTGCGTGGTGGGCGAGGAGTGCCAGACAAGTCGGGTCAGGTCGGCCGAATCCGCGTGATGAGCTCGCGGATGGGCCCGGTGAGACGGTGTGAGAGGGACCTCACCCCGTGTGCTGAGGCGATAAGCCTCCAGCACGTTTTCAATTTGTATCGCTGCGCCGCTCCAGAGCCTTCCGAGGTGGGACTAAATGTCCCACCCCAATTTGGCGCCTGCGCGGAGGAACCAGCTGGTAACTGCGGCTTTACGCGAGGCCCTCGCCCCTGCTGCGAACCTGGGGCTCTTCGCGAAGACACCCCACGCAACCTGGGAGCCTGATCTGGGCGTAGCGAGGCTGCAGCTGCAGGCGGAGGCAGCTCCTTCTGCACAGCAATGGCGGCGGAGGACGGGTGACCTGTTCACAGCAAAACGGCCTCTCGGCCTAATCAGAAGGTACCGGGAGCTTCGCCAGAGTGCGGCGAAGCTCGTGCGGGTGGTGGCGAGGCGTGGGGCGGCGTGCAAGGGCTGCCCTAGGTCGGACTGTGGGTCGGGAAGTGGGTGTGTTCGGTGGATTTGCAGAGGTCGGGTGGCAGGAATTGGAAGGGCGGAAATGGATCAGGGTGAGGAGGCGGAGATTATGTGCAGGTCGGCGAGAAGTGTGGGGTGTTGGAGTGATGGGAGCGGGTCACCGGAGTGTGGCCGGAGGTGGAGAAGGTGAGGGCGATTAGTCGGAATCGAGGGCGACAGTAAGGGTTTAAAGTGAGGAAAAGGAAGAGGGGAGAAAGGTGAGAAGTTATGCCTACTTAACAGGACAAGGAGGGGACGGAACAGGCGAAAGTCTTATCGACTGTCGCCGGAGAAGAAGCTTCCCAGAGGAAGGAGCGACGGCGAGGAGAGGGCTGGAGAGGCGTGCGCTGGGTGCGGCGCGGCGCGGGAAGAGCAGGGGAAGGCAGCCCTGCTGCTGGTAGTGCGGCAGAACGACGAGGAGGAGGAGGGAAAAACCGCCGGAGCTGGAGGGCTTCCTGTCAGAGTGGGAGGAGAGTGAAAAGAGGGTG
The DNA here is from genome assembly GCA_037157565.1 of Thalassia testudinum. Classification (NCBI taxonomy): domain Eukaryota; kingdom Viridiplantae; phylum Streptophyta; class Magnoliopsida; order Alismatales; family Hydrocharitaceae; genus Thalassia; species Thalassia testudinum. The sequence continues at coordinate 25,616,706 of JAZHRO010000054.1, read as the reverse complement.
TTTCTCCGTCAGGACCGAGCTCAGAAGAATGGCGGAGCGACGGGGGATATTTATAGGGGCCGAAACAGAGAGGAGGGCGGAGGGAGACGACGTGTCTCCCTCGCCGGAGGACACCGGAGGAAGGAGACCCATACCGTCCGTGCGTTCGCACGGCCGGTATGGTGGGTTGCAGCGACCAGGGGGTGTTCCTGCGACGGCTGACGACGCAGGGCCTCCCCATTTGACCTGGCAGGCCCTCCCCCTTCCTCTGCGCGGCGCCATGCTCCGCGCAGGGTCGCCGGAGCATGGTGCTGGCAGGTTTTGCAAGGAGGACCTGAATGTAAAGAACGAAGTAGAGTTAGGGGCCAAAATGCGAGGGTTCAAAAGTTGAGGGGCAAAAAGTAAATAGATGAGGACCAAAATGTAAAGTTGGTCAAGAAGGTTTCTTCCTAGGCTCAAGTTTTTATACGTGACTAATTAGGACCTAAGGATTCTGATGGTGAATTTTATTTCTAGATAAAACCTTGTTTGACCGGTCAATTTACGCAAAAACTCAAATTAAGTTATTAATTGGGCATGGTTCTCAATGTAGGTCAAAATGGGTTCCGAAGGCCAAATTGAAGGTTCTAAACCCTAGAGATTATTTTTCTATGAATTTTAGAGGGTTTATTCTATTTTTACTTTGCATCAAACCTCGTGAATTGAAGTGGGTTTATTTTAAGGTTACAAATTATCATTTGGTTCCTTGGAATTGCTGTAGCCCTTATCAGATCATCCCACTTTCCTTCTTATTCGGTTTGTTTGACCTATGTTTGGACCCTGTATGCAGATTATACTGGTAAAATTGCATTTTTACCCCTTATGACTTGTTTTCTCCTTAAACTCAGAATTCTCTGAGTTAAGCCTTTCCTTGAGTTATGTAGGAACTTTTATCCTTTGTATTAGGTCAAAATGAGCTAGTTATGGCTCATGATGAGGTTCTCATCATACCCCCATGCCTAGCTTTTGCTAGTCTCTTAGCAAAAACTTAAGGTTTCAACCCTTGTTCTAGACCATGAAGTTCTTAATAGCTTCAGATAAGTGCTTTTTCATTTAAGCTTAGATTAGGTTAGAATGCTGACCATAGGCTTAAAAGGGTACTCTAGTACCAATCAAGATCCTAATCTTTCTAGCCTCATCCTCAGTCCTTAGCAAAGGTTTTTAAGGCCTACAAGAACTAACTTAAGGTCTATTGTATTTTGTGGTTAAAGCACCCGTGCTTGAAATGATTTTAGCCTTGGTTCAGTTCGCAGTGCATTTTATAAGAGAGAGATAGAAAGAAGATTTTTCTGTTTGGAGAGTTTTCTCTCTCTTTTTCTTTTTAGTTCTAGCCTAGGATTGGCTTTTCAACACGGTCTGTATCAGATTCACTGCTCCCATCATCAGTCCTCAAGGGTTCCTGGCGATCGATGCTTCAAGATAGCACTGCCCATGGCAACCCCCAGAACCCTGGCTATTGAGATTTCGAGATAATCCCATCCATGGTGTTCCGTGGCCGAATTCAGACCCTGGCAATTGACACTTCGAGATAATGCCCTCCATGGAATCTGAACCAGCAGGGTGCTTACATGCCCCCAGTAGGATATGTGAATATCCTAAGAGACAAGCACCGAGGAGATGATATTTTGTTACGCATCTTTGAGGGGATTTCCCGCCTCTCCGCGCTGGGAACTCGTCCAAATCAACTTGTGTTGATCGGCCGCTCCTATTCTAGGTGTACTTTTCAAAATTTTTGCGACACTTCTGCGTGATTTTGATTTTTACGCTTACTGAACCAGGCTGTGTGTGAGGTTAGGGTGCTTAGGTTACTGAGTCCCGTAAATCGAAAATTAGTTAATGAGGCCAAATACTCCCTAAGCCTTAGACCTAATACTTCAGCTTTTCATTTTCCTCAACCTCTTGAGGAGTGTCCAGATCTTAATGGGTACTAAGAGTCTGTCCAAGAATGCCTAAGGTTTGCGTTCTTACTAATCCCTTTGTGCACTTTTCAGTTATTTTCTTGAATGAGGTCTAGAACTTAGGTTAATTCCTTAGTTCCTTACTAATGACTATCACCTTTTCTCATAATTTTGTGCTCCTTTTTCATTTTGTTTCTTTTCTCCTTCTTCACAAAATTTCCTTTCTCCTCTTATTCTTCTTTTTATTTTGAAAAATTCTTACTTTTTATGGTGTTTTTGGCATATGTGAATTTTTTTTATTTTAAAACCTTTTCTTACAAGTTTTGCACTTTTATACCCCCCCATGCCTAAGATTTGCAATGTCCTCATTGTAACCTAGGGGGTTTTTATTCAACTTAGTTCATACATTAGGACAGATGTTTTGATGAGTGAATGAGTCGGGGTGACTGTTGCGGACGATTTTTAATCTCAGATGCAAGCATCTGAGGTGGAGTCGACTGTCCTAAAGTGTGAACTTTAAGTGCGGCAAGGTGTCAGAAAAGGTTTTAGGTTTTCAAAGAGAATGACGGGCTGCCTCCCGTTGAGCGCTAAATTTGATGCCTTCAGCCAAGCAGGAAATGCGATGGAGAGGGGATGATCAAATTAGCAGAGTTTTGTAAGACAAGCACCTTGATTAAGAGCCTGGTTGGTCCAACCAGGTGCTTGTTCAGATCGACAGGCTGATGATGCAGCCCAAACCCAATCAATCTGGTGGGTTGATAGATGTAGATCAAAAGGTGTGGAACCCACCATATACTATGAAGCTTAGATGGATGTGGAAGTGTGAATGCAGGGTTTGGCTGAGTCGAATCAGCCTGGTCAGAGTAGGGACCCGTAGAATAATCAGTGATTGTTGCAGGAACCCTACAGGGGTGATCAGAGAATGATAGAGCATGGTATGTAGTCTGATCAATGTTCGAAACCCGATGTGGAAATGCAATCGGCTCGGTGAGAGGTGAATCTGAATAGAAATTGAGTCCGGTTGCGGGTCGGGGTTGGGAAGAGGTTTTGATTAGTTCTGTGTGTGCAGACGAGGTGGCAACTGTGTATGAGGGCTCTTCTAGAAAGGAATGACAGGTGATTTTCTGTAAAGAGTCCTCTGGGTAACTATCAAATGCCTGAAGAGTGTCTGTAGGATGAAAGAAATCTGAATTGAGAAAAGATTTGAATTCTGGGTTGCAATCACTCTTGGCATTTTCTATTTTTGGTTCCTGAGGATCGAAAAGGAATGATTCTATGTTATCAGTGATCTCGGGAATCAGGACCTCAGAGTCGGAGTCAGAGTCATGTGAACTGAGGTCGTAGATGGGCCTGGCATGTTCAGGAAGGAAAGTCTCTCCGCAATTATAGTCAAATCTGAAATTGTCGGAGAGTTGGCGAAAATAAGATTCATGATCATGAATTCCACCACAGCAAAAATCATTAGACGTGGAATCAGCAGCCTGACTGGGTTCTAGCCTATATGTCAATTCTGGGTTCAAAAAGGTGTTCTGTCTAAGCTCAAGCTCAAAGCTGGTAGGATAGACCCAATTGAAATCCAACTCGTCCAACTCCTCAGTCTCTGTATCATAAATTGGCATGACTTTCGAAAAATCGATCAGATTTCCTGAAGATGTTGGAGAGGGGTATTCATCAAATAGAGGCCCGGAATCATATTTAGTAAAAATTTCATCTTTCTCATAAGGGGCCTCATAATCTTCCCAATAAGTTTCAGATCTAGGTTCTAGGCTTAGGATGTGGGTAGAATTATTAGAACCTAAGTCCGAATAACCTTCGAGGGCCACTTTATCAAGATAAGGGGCACAATTTATACCCTCAAAAGGTTCAGTTCTGATCTCATTATTGCCGGAGTTTTGGAATTCTAGGCTTGGCAATTCATGGTCTAAGTTTGGCTCATCATTGTGTTCTCCTGCAATATCCCAACCTAATTCAACATTGTCTTCTATCTGGGTTGGGATTTCACAACCACTTTGTGCCTCAGTCCCGAGATCTGGGAAACTGGATTGTTCCTTAATACTGTTCCAAGATGGTTCATCCTCTATTTCTGGTATATACGGGTATTTCTGGTTGATAATTTGTTCTACTGATTTCATCATTTCTACCCATTTTATAAGGGCATCTTGGTGTTGTTCCCAAAGTACAGGATTTGTCAAGCATTGAAGGTATTCAGATTGGTGTAATTTTTCTATTTCAATGTATCCTATCATGAGCATATCTCGAGTTGATCCTTTTGTAACTTCTGTCAATAGAATTTGGGCACAGTTTATGATGAAAGCTGTGGTTGTTGGCACATCAACCTGAATGTTTTCTATTGGTGTTGAGGGTTTACATTTGATTTCATAGAATTGAAGGGCATCCTCAATCATCTTATCTTTTATGGATCTCAGATATTCAGGTTTTTTTTTGAATGGTAGTCTTGCTAGGTAATTAGCCTGCATCTTTGAATCAGGTGGTGGGATCAAGATATAGAATCGAGGTTTGAATCAAGATGGAAGAAGGGGATTTTGTTCAGAATCAGAGGAAAGAGGGGCTATGTGAATGATTTCTGCAAAAACAAGGGAGCCGAGGCTTAGCCTCGGAGAGAGTGAATTTCTATAGGGGGTTTCATGGACTTCCTGCAAAATACTGAAGGACTGGATGAGATAAGCAGGTGCTGGACCCAATCAAGACACCCAAAAAATGTTGGGTGACTATAGAGGTTCGGGGCAGATGGACCCCTTGATCAGAAAGATCGTCCACATGAGAATTACCTGGGCAGCCAGAGAGGGAGAGTCCCGCAAAGACCCCTACACGGTAGAGCGTCCCCACGGGTTACAGGGTTTCCCCCACCCGACCTCTCTTGTCTCTGCGGTTCCAGGTAGACCAGAATGGAGATCTTGACCTCTTAAGTCTACCAATTTTTACTTTAAGATCAGGGTGCTTAAGGTTTCACTTGAACTTTTAGTTCTTTGAGTGCAAAGAGTGGCCTAATTTAAGGTTGGTTGACCCAAGGGGGCAACTTTACCTCTTGTTTCCTTTGAGAGTTTTTGGGTCTTGCTTTTTAGGGTTCAAGTGTTTAGAGAGCCAATTGTTTTAGGTTTTCTTTGAATAGATATTTTCAGACAAGGGCTTGGGCACACTTCATTTGGTTTTCTCAATTCTTGCTTAAGGAGTGTGTCTCCAAATCCCTAGTGTTGGATCCTAGGTTGGCTCTACTTGGTCCAGTTAGCTCTTTGTTGGGTAATTAGGGCTCAGTCAAGAAGGTGTTAGCCCTTAGGTACCCTTAATAGTGTGCAGGAATATTGGGTTGAAAACATGCAACTTTTGATGGTTTACTAAGTATAGAAGACAGGTTAGACCTATATTGCTTGTTTTTTTCTTTTCTTCCTCTTTAGAATTTAGGGATTGAGAGGATAGAATTTTACCTGTCCTTGGAGTGGTTGTCGTGCGGTTGCTTATCTTCTCGATTTTCTTGTATCTGCACAACAAAGGAGAGATTGTTAGCAATGTAAAAACAGGAATTTGATTATCTCTAGAATAGCCGTTGCTCCCCGGCAACGGCGCCAACTGAGAATGACGTGGCGACAACTAGATTTTGTTATAGCGTTGTAGCACAGATAGTTATTGCCATCATTTCAAATATATAATTTTTTTACTCGGAAAATAAAGAGTTCCCGAGGTCGAACTCAGGGAGCAAGTTGTATTCTAGGGGTACAAATTTTTATTACAAAAATAAAGAGAGAGAGAGGGAGAGAGATGAAAATTTGGCTTCTTCTTCTCTTCTTTCTTCCTCTTTGTTTTCTCTTCTCTTTGGCTTTTGGTTTCTTCTTCTTTGTTTATCTCCTTGTGGTCTTCTTCTTCTGCCTTCTATTCTTCAGATCTTCATTTTACTTCTTTCTTCTGATCTCCTTCTCGTGCTCTTCTTCTGCTTTTGCTGTCAGGACGTCGTCTCTCCTTCTTTCTTCTTTTTCTTTCTGTCTTCTTTATCTGCAGCAGTGGTGATGTTCTTCTTCTTTCTTTTCTGCCTTCAGAGCGTCGTCTGATTTTCCACTCAGACGACTTAAGTCGCCGCTGCTACAGTGCCGCTCGGTGCTCCTTCCTTCAGTCTTCGTCATCCTTCTTCTCTGCCTCGCTTGTCTTCTTCTTTGCTTTCTCCTTCCTCTTTGCTTCGACCTGGCTGCTCTTCTTCCTTCGGTCTTCTTCTCTTCAGCCCTTCCGCAGTCCCTTCACCTGTGCCTGCACACTCAAAGTTCCAATCAGAGACGGCAAAACCTACTCTACCCCCCCCCAGCCTTTCTCTCTCACAGAAGCCGCTCTTAGGAAAGCTCTCCCAGAGCTGCCGGGTAGTCGGGTACGGGTCGCGCCCGGGTCCAGGCCCACCGGCGTGCGTGGTGGGCGAGGAGTGCCAGACAAGTCGGGTCGGGTCGGCCGGATCCGCGTGATGAGCTCGCGGATGGGCCCGGTGAGACGGTGTGAGAGGGACCTCACCCCGTGTGCTAAGGCGATAAGCCTCCAGCACGTTTTCAATTTGTATCGCTGCGCCGCTCCAGAGTCTTCCGAGGTGGGACTAAATGTCCCACCCCAATTTGGTGCCTGTGCGGAGGAACCAGCTGGTAACTGCGGCTTTATGCGAGGCCCTCACCTTTGCTGCGAACTTGGGGCTCTTCGCGAAGACACCCCACGCAACCTGGGAGCCTGATCTGGGCGTAGCGAGGCTGCAGCTGCAGGCGGAGGCAGCTCCTTCTGCACAGCAATGGCGGCGGAGGATGGGTGACCTGTTCACAGCAAAACGGCCTCTCGGCCTAATCAGAAGGTACCGAGAGCTTCGCCAGAGTGCGGCGAAGCTCGTACTGGTGGTGGCGAGGCGTGGGGCGGCGTGCAAGGGCTGCCCTAGGTCGGACTGTGGGTCGGGAAGTGGGTGTGTTCGGTGGATTTGCAGAGGTCGGGTGGCGGGAATTGGAAGGGCGGAAATGGATCAGGGTGAGGAGGCGAAGATTATGTGCAGGTCGGTGAGCAGTGTGGGGTGCTGGAGTGATGGGAGCGGGTCGTCGGAGTGTGGCCGAAGGTGGAGAAGGTGAGGGCGATTGGTCGGAATCGAGGGCGACAGTAAGGGTTTAAAGTGAGGAAAAGGAAGAGGGGAGAAAGGTGAGAAGTTATACCTACTTAACAGGACAAGGAGGGGCCGGAACAGGCGACAGTCGTATCGACTGTCGCCGGAGAAGAAGCTGCCCAGAGGAAGGAGCGACGGCGAGGAGAGGGCTGGAGAGGTGCGCGCTGGGTGCGGCGCGGCGCGGGAAGAGCAGGGGAAGGCAGCCCTATTGCTGGTAGTGCGGCAGAACGACGAGGAGGAGGAGGGAAAAACCGCCGGAGCTAGAGGGCTTCCTGTCGGAGTGGGAAGAGAGTGAAAAGAGGGTGTTTCTCCGTCAGGACCGAGCTCAGAAGAACGGCGGAGCGACGGGGGATATTTATAGGGGCCGAAACAGAGAGGAGGGCGGAGGGAGACGACGTGTCTCCCTCGCCGGAGGACACCAGAGGAAGGAGACCCATACCGTCCGTGCGTTCGCACGGCCGGTATGGTGGGTTGCAGCGACCAGGGGGGTGTTCCTGCGATGGCTGACGACGCAGGGCATCCCCATTTGACCTGGCAGGCCCTCCCCCTTCCTTTGCGTGGCGCCATGCTCCGCGCAGGGTCGCCGGAGCATGGTGCTGGCAGGTTTTGCAGGGAGGACCTGAATGTAAAGAACGAAGAAGAGTTAGGGGCCAAAATGCGAGGGTTCAAAAGTTGAGGGGCAAAAAGTAAATAGGTGAGGACCAAAATGTAAAGTTGGTCAAGAAGGTTTCTTCTTAGGCTCAAGTTTTTATACGTGACTAATTAGGACCTAAGGATTCTGATGGTGAATTTTATTTCTAGATAAAACCTTGTTTGACCGGTCAATTTACGTAAAAACTCAAATTAAGTTATTAATTGGGCATGGTTCTCAATGTAGGTCAAAATGGGTTCCGAAAGCCAAATTGAAGGTTCTAAACCCTTGAGATTATTTTTCTATGAATTTTAGAGGGTTTATTCTATTTTTACTTTGCCTCGAACCTCGTGAATTGAAGTGGGTTTGTTTTAAGGTTACATATTATCATTTAGTTCCTTGGAATTGTTGTAGCCCTTATCAGATCATCCCACTTTCCCTCTTATTCAGTTTGTTTGACCTATGTTTGGATCCTGTATGCAGATTATACTGGTAAAATTGCATTTTTACCCCTTATGACTTGTTTTCTCCTTAAACTCAGAATTCTCTGAGTTAAGCCTTTCCTTGAGTTATGTAGGAGCTTTTATCCTTTGTATTAGGTCAAAATGAGCTAGTTATGGCTCATGATGAGGTTCTCATCACAGGTGCTCCTCCCAAGAGCCCCTCCAATCCAGTACACATGCACGCAAATGGTCCTCAAGTGTCTGTATCGTGCGCTCAGACTGTCCGTCCATCTGGGGGTGGTAAGCCATGCTAAACCTCAACCTTGTCCCCAAACCCTGCTGAAACTCAGCCCAAAACTGGGACGTAAAGCGGGTATCCCGGTCGGATATGATCTCCCACGGAACTCCGTGTAGTCGTACCACATCACGGATATACCTCTCTGCCAACTGTGCTGGTCGCAAAGTGACTCGGATCGGCAAGAATTGCGCCGTCTTCGTCAGTCTATCCACTATTACCCAGACTGCGTCGTGTCCCCGCTGGGTAACAGGTAAGCCCACCACCAAGTTCATGGTGATGCTCTCCCACTTCCACTCTGGCACTGGAAGCGGCTGAAGCGGCCCTGCAGGCCTCTGATGCTCGGCTTTCACCTGCTGGCACACTAAGCACTGCTGCACGAACTCACCCACATCCCGCTTCATCCCTCTCCACCAAAACTCGCGTCTCAAGTCGTGGTACATTTTCGTGTTTCCGGGATGTATGGTGAATCTGGAACCGTGTGCCTCAGTCAGAAGCTCTCTCAACAGCTCCTCGTCTCTGGGAACGCACAACCGTCCCCTCAAGCGTAACACCTGGTCAGTGAAAGAGAAGTCCCCTGGGTCCCCTGATAGTACTCTGTCGCGCAAAGACAGCAAGTACGGATCGGCCATCTGTCCTGTGATGATGCGGTCTATCAGCTCTGGCCTGGTCTGCCATGTCACTGTCACTGCCCCACAGTACCCTCATAACTCTAGAGGTCGCCAACTGCCCACCTCCTCTAAAAGGCTCCAACTTTGTAACTGTAGACTGGCCAAGCGTGCGGGCGCCTTACAGCTCAAAGCGTCAGCCACCACATTGGCCTTTCCCAGGTGGTAGGAGATGCTGCAGTCGTAGTCCTTCAGGAGCTCCAACCAACGTCTCTGTCTCATGTTGAGCTCCTTCTGGTCAAAAAGATATCTGAGGCTCTTGTGATCAGTAAAAATCTCGAAGGTCTCACCGTACAAGTAGTGCCTCCATGTCTTCAGCACGAAGACAACAGCTGCCAACTCTAGGTCGTGGGTAGGGTAGGTATGCTCATGGGGCTTCAGTTGCCGTGAAGCGTAAGCGACCATGTGACCCTTTTGCATGAGCACACCTCCTAACCCCTGCAAGGAAGCGTCCGTGTACACAACGAACCCGCCACTACTGTCAGGGATGGTGAGCACGGGAGCCGAGGTCAACCTCTCCTTCAGCTCCAGAAAACACGCCTCACAGGCGTCTGTCCAAGCGAAAGGCACGTCCTTCCGGGTCAACTGTGTCATAGGACGCGCAATCTGTGAAAATCCTCTGATGAACCATCTGTAGTAACCTGCCAGCCCTAGGAAACTACGAATCTCAGTGACTGAACGCGGTCTCTCCCACCTAAGCACTGCCTCGACCTTGGCGGGGTCCACCGCCAGGCCGTCACCAGAGATCACATGACCCAAGAAGGTCACCTCCCTCAACCAGAACTCGCACTTGCTGTATTTGGCGTACAGCCTGTGTCGTCTCAGAGTGTCCAGAACCATCCGCAAGTGATGTCCGTGCTGCGTTTGATCTCTAGAATAGATGAGTACATCATCTATGAAAACCACCACGAACTGGTCCAAGTACGATCTAAACACCCGGTTCATCAGGTCCATGAAAGCAGCGGGGGCATTGGTCTGCCCAAACGGCATGACCAAGAACTCGTAGTGTCCGTACCGGGTGCGGAAAGCTATCTTGGAGACGTCGGTCTCCCTGATCCTCAACTGGTGGTATCCAGACCTCAAGTCTATCTTGAAAAACACCGTGGCACCCCACAACTGGTCAAACAAATCGTCGATCCTCGGCAGCGGATATCTGTTCTTGATGGTGACCCTATTCAGCTGTCGGTAGTCCACACAAAGGCGTAGGGTCCCATCCTTCTTCTTCACAAACAGTACCGGGGCTCCCCAGGGAGACGCACTGGGCCTCACGAAACCTTTCTCCAAAAGGTCCTGCAACTGGGACTTGAGCTCTCGCAACTCAAACGGTGCCATTCTGTATGGCGCGGTGGAGATGGGGCTGGTCCCTGGTACTAGTGAGATCTCAAACTCGATCTCGCACTCGGGCGGTAGTCCTGGTAACTCGTCTGGAAACATGTCGGGGTACTCTCTGACCATCGGGATGCTCTGGAAGTATGCCACGGGGCTGGGCTCTGCCACGACACAAGCTAGGAAGCCCTCACACCCCTGGCTCAAAAGTCTCGCCGCCCGAAGTGCCGATATGCACTTGAAACCTCCATCCACTGGCTGTCCATGAAACTCAAAAGAAGGCATCTCCGGAATGGAGAAGACGATCTTCCTCTCAAAACAGTCCACCAAGGCGTGGTAAGCGGACAACCAATCCATCCCCAGAATCACTCCAAAGTCCTCCATCTGTATCATAATCAGGTCAGCTGGCAGGCTATGTCTCCCGACGCTGACCTCGCAACCCGTGTTCAGCCGGAGGGAGAGACGCGGCAGAGCGTCTGCAGCCGCAGAGAATCTCGGATATTCGCGGGCCTGCGCGCTGAGGTACGCAGACGAAGACTCGTGCCAAAATAACTGATTTCCAGACGTCTGGTAACGATCCCAGACGTCTTAAAAGACGTCTGGGGCACGCGCTCGTTACAGCCCTCGACAGGGGCTAGTCACCAGCACCGGACCCCCGCATAGCCGACAGCAGGGACCCACTGAGGGTGGGAGTCGGGTTCCCCTCTGTTACCAGTGTGGCCAGCCGGGCCACATCAGGAGGGATTGCCCGTCTAGGGCAGGAGGTCAGCAGTTACTCCCCGCGCAGAGCACTGGAGGGCGCGCAGGAGGCCGCGGTTCCCAGGCGCAAGGAGGAGGACAGCAGTCGCGAGGAGGGTACTGATGAGTGGCTACTCATCATGGCTAAAATGTTGAAATTAAGCTAGACACTAAGCAAAACAATATCAAATTAACATATAAAAAGGGTTAAGTGTGGGAATTAAAGAAAAGACCTAAAACTTTTAATGTGTGTTAAAACTTCATAATTAGGTCACAAAAGTAAGATACTCTGAAAATAAAAGAATAAATGATGATCCATGCATCAATTGAACACATAAACAAGTTTAAAAAGCCAAATCAGAAGTAAAATCAATGTCTTAAATGTTCAATTAAGCACATATAAAAATTTGAAAGCAATTGGACATCATTTAGGCTTAGAAATAAATAGTTTACAAGTAGGTCCTTCATGCATTACATTCTCACCCTTCAAAACTCCTTTTTGGACCTTTTTGCAAGCCGCAGGGACCCGTCTGTATGACTGCAAGGCCTTTTCAGCTACCTTTCTTATCACTTATGGGCCTGCACGAAATTGTTCACCCCTTCGTCCAAAGGCCTCCCTGCAATTATCCCCTTCATTTCAACGAGAAGCTGCATTCTTCACGCGCACTGTAGCGCGCGAAGAACACGGCTATTCTCGGCTGTCCATCGCACCTTTGATCTCGATCTGCGGCTGGATTCAAATGGAACCTTTGTGCGATTCGGTGCGTGTGTTCACCTCTCTTCCCAGATCACATCTGACGGTCAGATTTCCCTCTCGACTCGCCGCGCGTTCTACCCATCTCATCCTCACCACCGGCCTAATTTTGATTATCCTCACCCTTGCGGTGATTCCAATCACTGAGCTGCTATTTAAGCACCTCAGTGGTGTCGCGCGTAAGGGTTTGCTCCCTCCTACATCTCTTAGCGATCAATTCTTCCACTCCAGTCTCTTCTCCCCACCCAATCTCTGATTTCACAGCCACCGGCTGTGGAATCATCGCCTGCTCTCGACCCTCCTCGTCGCTAAGGACCTCGTAGCACCTGAGGACGACCCTGGAGTCTCACTAGCAGATTGTTCCCTCCGCTGGAGTCACCCTCCTCCTTTCTTCCTCCTTAGTCGCCGGCTAAGGACCCCTAGGTCCCATTCTTCCTTTTAGTTTAGGATTTTAATTCTGCATAAGTAGTGTTAGATTTAGTTTACAGTAGTTTAGAATAGATTTAGTTTTAATTGTTAGTGTTTAATGTTAGCTGTAGTTAGATTAGTATTAGGAGTAGAATTAGTTTTAGATCCCCTCCCTCACCTCCTCTGATCAGTCCAGATCAGAGGGGAAGAATCATCTGTTCATTGTTCAATTTATCTCCCTCTTCATGTTTTGTTTTTCCACCATCCAATTCTGATTTTTGTTTTCTTTTTAACGACGAATTTTTCATCAATCACCCACACATCCTGACCCAATTTCAGATCTGATGGTGTACTGCCTCAGATCTGAAATTGGCGTCACAAGCACCATTTGGGGCTTCTCACTCACCCCATTTGTTTCACAAAAGCCCCTCTGTTTAAATGGATTGCCTCAGTTTGTCAGAGCACTTTTAATTTGGATTTTAAAGGATTTTTTGCTCTCTGGAATGTTTTGACAGATCTGACAAATTGAAGGGATTTTTGGTTTTCTTATGGGCAAGGATTCTGAGAAACTCTCTGGTGACAGAGAGCCAATCAGAAGAGCCTCTCATGATTCTGTGTATGCTTTGTTTTGAATGCATTCGCCAGCTTCCATGAATTTTCCTTAATGCATTCTTAAGTTTTGTCTGCTATTTCAGAACTGCCATACACTATTTGTGTTGATGATCATTTCTGTATGATGATTCTCTAACCTAAGGAGTTTTCCATACTCCTTAAGGTTACAAGAAACTGGGATTGTGTTTCTTTGGTTTAATTGATTGAGCTAAGTCTTCCTTCATGCTGTCCATGGCATTAGGAAGACTAACTCAATGCCATTTGCTGTTTTGATCTAAAATGATGCTTCTGATAAGGGCCTTTCCTAATGAGTATTTGAGCTGAATTTACATGAGATTTTCGTGAGATTTAAACCCCTTTCAGATTTGGATTTTAACTTTTCAATTTTTAGTTTGATTTGAATTTTATCTTTCTCCCAGTACACAGCAACATGCTGCAAATTGCAGCTACATTCCCCTCTTCTCTAAATTCTCCTCTTCTCTACAATTCCCCTCTCATCTGTGAATACATCCCCCCTCTTCAAATGGACTAACTGCAGCAGCAGTTAGCCCATTTGACAGTGGCTTAAGCCACTGCTGCTGCAATAAACAACAGACACTGAATACATTCTTCTTCTCTCCATCTCCTCTGACAGTAGCTACGACTGCTGTCTTAATTGAACCCTAACACTCAATCAACTCTAATTCCCTAACTTTATACAAAAGCCTAATGATATAGACTTATTTTAAAACTGTAAATATACCTATTCATAGTATTATAACTATAGCATATAAGTTAGATACATAGTTATACTGTAAATATGTATAAAACCTGTACATAAATCCATATACATATGTAATCTATGTAAATATATGTATAAATACTAAACTATTATGTATGTATTTACCTAATTATGTGTATATATAGATACAGATTCCTATTTACATATTTAGTAGCTATATTATAGATTAACTTAGCTAAATTAATAATTTAGAGCTATAATTAAATTAAATACATCTATAAACTTAGGATAATATATATAGTAAGTAATTTAAGCTAATTAAAGTGTATTTATACCTAGTACAGCTTAGTATAACTTAGTTTTAATTTATAAACACACAGAACTGCTATTTTAGCCTAAATAAAACATGAATAAATTCCTAAAAATACAATAAAAATATGTATTAAATACTTAAGTATGTAAATTGAAACTGTTTAAGGTCAATTAGACCATTTATTAATTATTTCATAAGTAATTAACTATTTAATCACTTAAATAAACTTGTATAATCAGCCTAGTTTAACTAATTTATTTGTACAGTAAACATATTTAAAATTCAAAATTAATAAATCAATTATGTAGTATTATGTAAATATTTTATTTACCATATTTTATTTTATTTTTTTTAATAATTTATGGCCCCCAAATCGAGGGCCAAAAGCACGCACAGAAGCAGCTGTTGGAATAGCGCCACATCATGTGCTGCAAGTCAAGCGCAGCGCTTTATATGTCAATTGTGCATTGGCAAGACAGTTGTCACTGCGCAAGGCACTCGCAGTGGCACCCAATTCCATTCGACTCGATGTTCTCTGTCTGATTTGTGATTTGTGATGTGTGTGGGACCCAGGATCGGAGGCCCGAGTGTGCGAGCGGTTGTGGCGATTAGGCTGAGGCCTGGCGCTGAGCTAGAGACATTGATAAGCCACCTAATCTGAGAATAGGGCGCGCTTAGTCGAGGTCTGGTCCCACCTACTTGTTTCCCGCGAAAAGCGCGCCCGCTAATTTACACTTTTTACACCAATGAGAAGGGCAGACGACTTAACACAGAAAGAACACAAGAGTAAGAACAAAAATAAAAGAAGAACAAGAAGAAGAAAAACACGAAGAATAGAGAACTAAAGAGAATAAGAAAGAAGAAGAAACAAGAGCACCAAGACTCAAAGAACATACTGACAAGTAAGAAAAGAAAGAGAAATAGGTATTATACATACATATAAGTAAGTTTATAGAATTACTAACAGAATAAAGAGACACTATAAACGTCGCTAAAGACCTCAATTTTGGCTCTTTGGGTTGTATATAGTGTTCCCTGAGATTTAGCGACGTTTATATCTGTCACTAAAACTGATATATATGTCACTATAAATAATAGACTAATAAGTTGAATTTCTACACCATTGCATTCTAATGTATTATATACTATTATGTTAGTACTAATAGGATAACTTGTAAATACTTAGTTTAGAGTAGAATAATAGATTGTTTGATACTTGTTCATAGATCGTATTTTTGCAAGCACTTCTTAGTAACTAGGTAAATAAAACATTCATTCATTCTTTAAGTGTAAAGTTTCTTTTTGAATAAGAAGACAATTTTGGAGATAATCAAAGAGTGACCGAATTAAATTCAATAAATTGCCTCCCAGTGAACGACCTGGAACAAAACCAGTAAAAATTAGATAAATAAGCAAATGATATTAATGGTTGTAATGACTGGTACTTACCCATACTCACCGCTATACGACATTCACATTTTTAATGTTATAATATTATACACCCTATACTACAACGACATGATCATAACAATAATCATCCATTAGCCATCACATCCATGGGTTAGACATCATTTTGGCGCTGTTACCGGGGAGCATCGGTGTCAACTATCATCAAACAACCATTCATTGTCAATTTTGGCACCGTTGCCGGGGAGGCAACGCTCTTTGCACCAAAATTTTCTTTTTATTCTTTTGTATATAGAAATTCTTTATTTCATTCATTCATTCATTGTAATTGTTTTTATTTTCCATTGAATTATTTGTGTATACATTCTTTTAGTCATTTACTAATCATTTGTTTTTCCACAGCACTTGAGGAGGAGTGTCGTCTTCCTGGTGGAGTCGTTGCACTCCTGACCCGTCTTCCTGGTGGAGTTTTCCCTCGTAGTCGCTGTAGGATTAGTATAGTATTAGTATTAGTTTAGATAGTTTTAGGTATATTAATTAGGAAAAAATTGTTAGTCATAAGTTGTGAGAGCTTGTTCTCACACATTCTGTAATAATTTTGGACTGTCTGGACTTTAGTCTCTTTATTTCTTCTTTTTCTCGATTTTTTTTCGATTGCGATTTTCCGAGTTAATTTCTGTCCTTACTTTTGAATTGCATATAAAATTTTTTTCAAAAAATAAAAAATAAAAAAAAATCAAAAAAATCAAAAAAGACCTCATACTTATCTAGCAGCAGCATAACTCTAGGCATTCATTTTAGGATTGCATTTTATTCCTGCTAGATTTTTATTAAAGTCAAATCTGCATTAAAAGATTGCTGGAGTCAGGTACGCATTTCTTACCTAACTCTAACTCCTGCCATTATTGCATTTGACTTAAAATTAAAGAAGACCACTATTTGTACTGAATTTATTAAAAAGTGAAACAAGCAGCATAGAAAACACCTTTTACTCACTTCAATCAAATCAAAAGGAGATAGTAAATTGGGTGAAACCATGTTTGAGATTTTAACCGCCTTGTGTTGAATGTTATCGTGCACACAGCACGATCACTTAAGGCCACAATACATGGGTTTCTACCTCTTCTCTTTCTGCAACCACAGGATCTGGATTCGCACGCTCAGTCTTATCCAGATTCCCAGTGGATTTTAGAGGTCTGCACATCACTAGGTTTATCTTAGGATGCGTACAATTGCTTGAAACAATTGCTTGCGTACAACATATTTTGCGTAGCAGCCTCTAGGAAAAATTTTCTCCGATTTATTTCGATTGATTGGTCTTCTTGAATTGAGATTTTATTGGGATTCTTCTGTTTTTATTGTGAACGTTAAACATTTTTTCCCATTGAGTTGGATCGAATTAGAGTAAACGTGATTTCAAAAACCAACTCAATGGAAGGTAGGAGATCCCAAAACCCAGAACTTGTACTCCCCTTGGGTACTTCTACCCAAGCTACATCATCTTCTTCTCAGTCACCTGCACAAAACACTTCTTCCCAATTTCCCACAGGGAGGGAAACTGTGAATAACCTTTCTGTGACACAAACTGCATTACTGGATTTTCCATTTCCATATCCTTCACCGGTTGGAGGAACCTTTGTTCCTCCCTACACTGACTTCCCTGCACCTTCTGGAGCTTCGGAGGAGCTCCATGCCATTCACAATGATCCTTTCACACAAACCTATAACCCTGGATGGCGTAATCATCCAAATTTCTCGTGGTCGGGAAATTCACAGAGACCTCCTTTTCAACAACCTTCTGCACCACCACTGCACAACCCGATCCGAGCACCACCTCCACAATCACACGGATATCCACCGCGTACCTACCAGCAACCCCAACCCAGGCCCACCCAATACTCTCAATCTGGGCCTACACGAGATGACCAGTTGGGGTCTATCATGAAAGCTCTTGCTGATATGCAACAATAGAATATTGCTATGCAGCAGAGACAGGACGCGGCTTTAGCTGAGATGAGAGCCCAGCTATCACACTTGACGGAGTCCCGTCAATCACATTCACTCCCATCCCAAGCACAACCCAACCCTAGGAACATACCTGCTCAAAGGTATGTCCAACCTAGACCAGCACTACAAGACCAAACACATGACATTTCACAATCTTTGAACAACACTGAATCATCATAATCTTGAGATTATTTGACAATGGAGCCATTGAGATCACTGAACTTGACAAATCTGAACCTTTTACCGTTAATGGACAAAGACTGAAACCTTTCATTGAGCCGCATGATCTCAGACTTGTCAATTCCGCCATTTCGCTCCTACATTTTGAATTTCCATGTAAGTTTTCGCCTAGCTGAAGGCGTTAAACTTAGCAACACCTACCCTTGTATATAGCTGTTTTACACCTTTCTTACTCTTGCCTTTATTTGCATATAGTGTCTACCCTTGCATTCTGAGCATACATTCATTGACACACATGTCATGCATTTCACTTCCTAGCCCGACTGTTCACTCTGATCCTAGATCATACTTAAAATTGTCCGCAGAGAGATATTATCTCCTCATTCCGACTTCCTTCCATCACCTAGCCTAGGATAGTGAAAAGCAGAGCATGCATTTGCATCCACCCTTTCATTCAATGAGGACATTGAAACATTTAAGCATGGGGGGGTTTAAATGGTAAATGCAGTTGTAGACACAACTAGAGTACATATAGTATTATCAAAAAATTATATACTTCAAAAAAATTGAAAAATTTTGAAAAATTTTTGAAAAAAATTTTACAAAGCTAAAAATACAAAAAAATAACAAATCAAAAATTCCAAAAATACAATAAGGGACATGTACTTTATTTGTCAAAGGAGGACATTCATTTCAAGAGGGGAGGGAGAAAAAGAAAAAGAAAAAGAAAAGATAAGTGTTTAACTATGATCTTCTAGCTAAAAACGAAAAAAATAGAATAAGTGTCTATGGACATTCAACCGTTACTGGTTTGACCTGCCGGGCCATAGAAGCTTGAAACAAGCTTAGGCTTAATACAGTTCGAGCCTTGACAAGATAGACCACAGTCTCTCCTAACTTTAGGACAATTCTTGTACCTGAGTCACCAGTACAGGATTCGTTGGTTTGCTTTGACTTAGGAGTCTAAGTAACCTTGGCTTACACTACACAATGTCAGGAAAGACCACTTGAACCTAAACCTCAACCCTTGTATTCATTAGGGAAGGTGGAGTCCTTACCTGTGCGTGCAGGTAGACTCTTTGTCCTAATCTTTAGTCTTGTGTCTAGGAGAAGCTCTTTCCACAAAAAAAAAAAAAAATCCACCCACCAAATACAGTGCGCTCTACCAAATAAGTTCGGGAGACATACTGTTCAAAAAAAAAAAAAAAAAGTCAAGTATGTTCTCCAAAAACCTCAGAAAAACAACTCTTCCACCAAAAATGTTTTCAAGGTTCAAAACAAATACCCTGTTTTTCCACCAAGAAAATCTTCTCTGAGCCACAAATACAATAAGGTTTGGGTTTGAATACCGTTTTGAGAGTCATCCGAAAACATGAGCTGAAGTTAGGACCAACCTGGACTTAAAAAGAAGTGAAACCCCGAGATTGAGCTTTAGAATTCACCTGGTTAGTCCTGACTTATCACAAAGCACAGCCATAACCTCGTAGAATTCTGAGTCTCTGTAAAACCTCCTGAGTCCTGGAATTCGACTTAAGGTTTAAATACCAAGAGTCCTTGTTGGTTGAGAGATGGTCTATGTCATTTAAGCCTCGAGTTCTGGTAGGTTAACCTCAGTAACCAGGTTCTCACAATGTCCAAAAACACAGTTGGTATTGGAAAATTATTTCAGCTTAAAGATCATCATCATAAACACTTAAAAATTTTTGGAAGAAGAAAAAGATATCTCTACACACTTACCTTGCTGATACTTAAATTTCCTTACACTTCAATAGATTGTTTGCTAAGGGACTAGTAAAACGTAAGCATGGGGGTATGATGAGTGGCTACTCATCATGGCTAAAAGGCTGAAATTAAGCTAGACACTAAGCAAAACAATATCAAATTAACATATAAAAAGGGTTAAGTGTGGGAATTAAAGAAATGACCTAAAAATTTTAATGTGTGTTAAAACTTCATAATTAGGTCACAAAAGTAAGATACTCTGAAAATAAAAGAATAAATGATGATCCATGCATCAATTGAACACATAAACAAGTTTAAAAAGCCAAATCAGAAGTAAAATCAATGTCTTAAATGTTCAATTAAGCACATATAAAAATTTGAAAGCAATTGGACATCATTTAGGCTTAGAAATAAATAGTTTACAAGTAGGTCCTTCATGCATTACATTCTCACCCTTCAAAACTGGTACCGGCCAGCACCTACCCGTCTGACGTAGAGTGTGGCTGCTTCGTCCTCACCTAGAGCTGAGGGGCGTATCAACGCCCTAACACACAGGGACGCCAGAGCTTCGGGATCGGTGGTAGCAGGTATGGTTTCAGTTTCTGGCAGACTCGTTTACACGCTTTTCGATTCCAGCGCTACGCACTCGTTTGTCGCAGCCAGCTTCGCAGTTAGTTTGGACCAGGATTATACACTGTTAGAGAATCCGTTCGTAATCAGAGGTCCGAGTGGTCAGCTGTTTGTAGCTGAGGAGGTGTACACAGATTGCGAGGTCAGCGTCGGGGGACATAGCCTGCCAGCTGACCTGATTATGATCCAGATGGAGGACTTTGGAGTGATTCTGGGGATGGATTGGTTGTCCGCTTACCACGCCTTGGTGGACTGTTTTGAGAGGAAGATCGTCTTCTCCATTCCGGAGTTGCCTTCTTTCGAGTTTCACGAACAGCCAGTGGACGGAGGTTTCAGGTGCATTTCGACACTTCGGGCGGCGAGACTTTTGAGCTAGGGGTGTGAGGGCTTCCTAGCTTGTGTGGTGGCAGAGCCCAGCCCTGTGGCAGACTTCCAGAGCATCCCGGTGGTCAGAGAGTACCCTGACGTGTTTCCAAACGAGTTACCAGGACTACCACTCGAGCGTGAGATCGAGTTTGAGATCTCACTAGTACTAGGGACCAGCCCCATCTCCACCGCACCATACAGGATGGCACCGCTTGAGCTGCGAGAGCTCAAGTCCCAGTTGCAGGACCTTTTGGAGAAGGGTTTTGTGAGGCCTACTGCGTCTCCCTGGGGAGCCCCGGTACTGTTTGTGAAGAAGAAGGATGGGACCTTACGCCTTTGTGTGAACTACCGACAGCTGAATAGGGTCACCATCAAGAATAGATATCCGCTGCCGAGGATCGACGACTTGTTTGACCAGTTGCGGGGTGCCACGGTGTTTTCCAAGATCGACTTGAGGTCTGGATACCACTAGTTGAAGATCAGGGAGACCGACGTCTCCAAGACAGCTTTCCGCACCCGATACAGACACTACGAGTTTTTGGTCATGCCGTTTGGGCTGACCAATGCCCCCGCTGCTTTCATGGACCTGATGAACCGGGTGTTTAGACCGTACTTGGACCAATTCGTGGTGGTTTTCATAGATGATGTACTCATCTATTCTAGAGATCGGACACAGCACGGACAGCACTTCCGGATGGTTCTGGACACTCTGAGACAACGCAGGCTGTACGCCAAGTACAGCAAGTGCGAGTTCTGGTTGAGGGAGGTGACCTTCTTAGGTCATGTGATTTCTGGAGACGGCTTGGCGGTGGACCTAGCCAAGGTCGAGGCAGTGCTCAGGTGGGAGAGACCGCGTTCAGTCACTGAGATTCGCAGTTTCCTGGGACTGGCAGGCTACTACAGATGGTTCATCAAAGGATTTTCACAGATTGTGCGTCCTATGACACAGTTGACCCGGAAGGACGTGCCTTTCGCTTGGACAGACGCCTGTGAGGCGTGTTTTCTGGAACTGAAGGAGAGGTTGACCTCGGCTCCCGTGCTCACCATCCCTGACAGTAGTGGCCGGTTCATTGTGTACACGGACGCCTCCTTGCAGGGGTTAGGAGGTGTGCTCATGCAGAGGGGTCACGTTGTCGCTTACGCTTCACGGCAACTGAAGCCCCATGAGCATACCTACCCTACCCACGACCTAGAGTTGGCAGCTGTTGTGTTCGCGCTGAAGACCTGGAGGCACTACTTGTACGGTGAGACCTTCGAGATTTTCACAGATCACAAGAGCCTCAGATACCTTTTTGATCAGAAGGAGCTCAACATGAGACAGAGACATTGGTTGGAGCTCCTGAAGGACTACGACTGCAGCATCTCCTACCACCCGGGAAAGGCCAATGTGGTGGCTGACGCCTTGAACCGTAAGGCGCCTGCATACTTGGCCAGTCTACAGTTACAGAGTTGGAGCTTTTTGGAGGAGGTGGGCAGTTGGCGACCTCTAGAGTTACGAGGGTACTGTGGGGCTGTGACGGTGACACGACAGACTAGGCCAAAGCTGATAGACCGCATCATCACAGGACAGATAGCCGATCCGTACTTGCAGTCTTTGCGCGACAGAGTACTGTCAGGAGACCCAGGGGACTTCTCTTTCACAGACCAGGTGCTACGCTTGAGGGGACGATTGTGCGTTCCCAGAGATGAGGAGATGTTGAGAGAGCTCTGGTGACGACCTTCCTCTATAGTTCTATTATTTCGTCGTAGTATAGTATAGAGAAGTGATTACCAGTTTAATACAATTTGTTACTCGGAAATAAAAGAGTTCCCGAGGTCGAACTCAGGGAGCAAGTCCTATTCTAGGGGTACAAATTCTTATTACAAAAATAAAGAGAGAGAGAGAGAGAGATGAAAATTTGGTTCTTCTTCTTCTCTTCTCTTCTTCCTCTTTGGCTTTTGGTTTCTTTATCTCCTTGTGGTCTTCTTCTTCCGCCTTCTGTTCTTCAGATCTTCTTCTCGTGCTCTCTTCTTCTGCTTTTGCTGTCAGGACGTCGTCTCTCCTTCTTTCTTCTTTTTCTTTCTGTCTTCTTTATCTGCAGCAGTGGGTGATGTTCTTCTTCTTCTTTCAGCTCTTGTTTCTGCTTGTCTCTTTCTTTTTCTTTTCCCTTGCGGTCCTGTTCTTCTTCCTCTTTTCTGCCTTCAGTGCGTCGTCTGATTTTCCAATCAGATGACTTAAACCGCCGCTGCTACAGTGCTCCTCCTTCCTTCAGCTTTCGTCGTCCTTCTTCTATGCCTCGCTCGTCTTCTTCTTCTTCGCCTGTGCCTGCACACTTCAAAGCTCTCGTCAGCGGGCAAAAACCTACTCTACCCTCCCCCCCGCGTGTCTCTCTCACAGAATCCACTCTTAGGAAAGCTCTCCCAGAGCTGCCAGGTAGTCGGGTACGGGTCGCGCCCGGGTCCAGGCCCACCGGCGTGCGTGGTGGGCGAGGAGTGTAGGTCAGGCTAAGTCGGGTCGGGCCAGGTCCGCGAGACGTGAGCGCGGACGAGACCGGGTAATCGGGCGGGTGAAGGGGACCTCACCCCGTGTGCTGAGGCGATAAGCCTCCAGCACTTTTTCACTTTATACCACTGCGCTCCTTCAGAGCCTTTCGAGGTGGGACTAAATGTCCCACCCCAATTTGACGCCTGCGCGGAGGAGGCAGCAGCGGTCGAGGCTTTACACGAGGGCTTCGGGCGAGGGCTTCGCCTCAACTGTAGCCTGACGCCTTACGAAGACACCTCGCGCAGCCTGGGAGCGTGACCTGGGCGTGGTGCACCTGGGGCAGCAGGTGAAGAAGCTGCTTCGCTTCAACAATGGCGGCGGCGAGTGCGGGTACCTGCCCACAGAGAAACGGCCTCTCGGCCCAATCAGAAATGCGGAGGACCTTCGCCGCGGCACGGCGAAGGTGGTCAGGGGGTGTGCAGGCGGCGGGGCGGAGCCTAAGGGCCGCCCTAGGTCAAACTGCAGGTTGGGAGATGGGTTTGTTTCGTGGAGTTGCAGAGGGTGATTTGGGGGAAGTGGAAGGGCGGAGGTTGATCAGGGTGAGTAGGCGGAGGTTCTGCGGTGGTCAGCGAGCCGTCTGGGTTGCTGGAGTGATGGGAGTGGGTCGCCGGAGCAGGGGCCGGAGGTGGAGAAGGTGAGGGCGATTGGTCGGATCGGGGTAACAGTAAAGATGTAAAGTGAGGAAAAGGAAGAGGGGAGGAAGAGGAGGAGTTATGCCTACTTAGCAGGACGAGGAGGGGCTGGAGCAGGCGACAGCCGTATCGACTGTCGCCGGAGAAGAAGCTGCCCAGGGGAAGGGGCGGCGGCGAGGAGAGGGCCGGAGAGGCGCCAGCTGGGTGCAGCGTGGCGCGGGAAGAGCGAGGGAGAGCAACCCTGCAGCTGGTAGTGCGGCAGAGCGACGAGGAGGAAGAGGGGAGGCCGCCGGAGCTGGAGGGCTTCCTGTCGGAGTGGGAAGAGAGGAAGCGGGGGTCTTTCTCTATCAGGACCGAGCTCCTTTGAACGGTGGAGCGATGGGGGGTACTTATAGGGTAGAATCAGAGAGGAGGGAGGAGGGAGACGACATGTCTCCCTCGCCGGAGGATGCCGGAGATGGAGACCCATACCGTCCGTGCATTCGCACGGCCGGTATGGTGGGTTGCAGCGACCAGGGGGTGTTCCTGCGACGGCTGACGACGCAGGGCACCCCCGGTTTACTTGCCAGACCCTCGCCCTTACCCTGCGCGGCGCCATGCTCCGCGCAAGGTCGCCGGAGCATGGTGCTGGTCAGGTTTTGGTAGGAGGGACCTGAATGCAAAGAACGAAGGAGAGTTAGGGGCATAAATGTGAGGGTTCAAAAGTTGAGGGCCAAAAAGTAAATAAATGAGGACCAAGGTGTAAAGTTGGTCAAGAAGGTTTCCTCTTAGGCTCAAGTTTTTATACATGACTAATTGGGGCCTAAGGATTATGATGGTGACTTTTATTTCCAGATTAAACCTTGTTTGACCGGTCAATTTACGTAAAAACCCAAATTAAGTTGTTAATTGGGCATGGTTCTCAATGTAGGTAAAAATGGGTTCCTAAGGCCAAATTGAAGGTTCTAAACCCTAGAGATTATTTTTCTATGAATTTTAGAGGGTTTAGTTGATTTTTTTCTCTACCTCGAACCTCGTATTTTTAAGTGGGTTTGTTTTTAGGGTTACAGGATGTCATTTAATTCCTTGAGTTGCTGTAGCCCTTATTGAATCATCTCATCCCACTTTTCCTCTTATTAGGTTTCTTTGACCTATGTTTGGACCCTGAGTTACCCTGTTTTCAGATTAGATTGGTGAAATTGCATTTTTACCCCTTAGTTTCTATTTTCTTTGCGAACTCAGAATCTCTCTGAGTTAAGCCATTCCTTGAGTTATGTAGGAGCTTTTATCCTTTGTATTAGGTCAAAATGAGCTAGTTATGGCTCATGATGAGATTTTCATCATACCCCCATGCCTAGCTTTTGCTAGTCCCTTAGCAAAAACTTAAGGTTTCAACCCTTGTTCTAGACCATGAAGTTCTTAATAGCTTCAGATAAGTGCTTTTTCATTTGAGCTTAGATTAGGTTAGAATGCTAACCGTAGGCCTAAAAGGTACCCTAGTACCAATCAAGATCCAAATCTGTCTAGCCTTGGCCTCAGTCCTTAGCAAAGGTTTTTAAGGCCCACAAGAACTAACCTAAGGTTTATTGGACTTTGTGGTTAAAGCACCCGTGCTTGAAATGATTTTAGCCCTGGCTCAGTTCGCAGTGCGTTTTGTAAGAGAGAGAGATAGAAAATTTTTCTATTTGGAGAGTTCTCTCTTTTTCTTTTTAAT
The DNA here is from genome assembly GCA_037157565.1 of Thalassia testudinum. Taxonomy (NCBI): domain Eukaryota; kingdom Viridiplantae; phylum Streptophyta; class Magnoliopsida; order Alismatales; family Hydrocharitaceae; genus Thalassia; species Thalassia testudinum. The sequence continues at coordinate 25,591,592 of JAZHRO010000054.1, read as the reverse complement.
TCTAGCTTAGGGTTGGCTTTTCAACACGGTCTGTATCAGATTCATTGCTCCCATCATCAATCCTTAAGGGTTCCTGGCGATCGATGCTTCGAGATAGCACCGCCCATGGCAACCCCCGGAACCCTGGCTATTGAGATTTCGAGATAATCCCATCCATGGTGTTCCGTGGCTGAATCCAGACCCTGGCAATTGACACTTCGAGATAATGCCATCCATGGAATCTGAATCAGCAGAGTGCTTACATGCCCCCAGTAGGATATGTGAATATCCTAAGAGACAAGCACCGAGGAGATGATATTTTTTTTACGCATCTTCGAGGGGATTTCCCACCTCTCCGCGCTGGGAACTCGTCTAAATCAACTTGTGTTGGTCGGCCGCTCCTACTCTAGGTGTACTTTTCAGAATTTTGCAACGCTTCTGCGTGATTTTGATTTTTACGCTTACTGAACCAGGCTGTGTGTGAGGTTAGGGTGCTTAGGTTACTAAGTCCCGTAAACCAAAAATTAGTTAACGAGGCCAAATACTCCCTAAGCCTTGGACCTAGTACTTAAGCTTTTCATTTTCCTCAACCTCTTAAGGATTGTCTGGATCTTAATGGGTACTAAGAGTCTATTCAAGAATGCCTAAGGTTTGTGTTCTTACTAATCTCATTATGCACTTTTCAGTTATTTTCTTGAATGAGGTCTAGAACTTAGGTTAATTCCTTAGTTCCTTACTAATGACTATCACTTTTTCTCATAATTTTGTGCTCCTTTTTCATTTTGTTTCTTTTCTCCTTCTCCTTCACAAAATTTCCTTCTCCTCTTTTCCTCTTATTCTTTTTCGAAAGTTTTTAATTTTTATGGTGTTTTTGGCATATGTGAATTTTTTGTTTGAAACCTTTTCTTACAAGTTTTGCACTTTCATACCCCCCCCATGCCTAAGATTTGCAATGTCCTCATTGTAACCTAGGGGGTTTTTATTTAACTTAGTTCATTCCTTAAGACAGAAATTTGGATGAGTGAATGGGTCGGGTTGAATTTTTGCGGACGATTTCTAATCCCAGATGCAAGCATCTGAGGTGGGGTCGGCTGTCTACAAGGGTGAACTTTAAGTGCAAAAAGGTGTTAGAAAAAGTTTTGGATTTTTAGGAAAATGACAGGTTGCCTCCCGTTAAGCGCTGAGTTTTACGCCATCGGCTGGGCGCAATAAGCTCAAGGGGAATGGAGGATATAAGATGCTTCAGCCAAATCAGTAGAAGTTACATCAATGAATGGCTTGAGTCTCTGACCGTTCACGATGAAAGGTTCAGAATCGTGGCTGAGTGGACTGATTTCGATTGCTCCATTTCCAAAAACCTGTCGGACCAAATATGGTCCGACCCACTTGGACCTCAGCTTTCCCGGGAAAAGTTTGAGTCGGGCATCAAAGAGTAGGACCTTTTGACCAGGATGAAAGATCTTTCTCGAGATGTGTTTGTCGTGGAAGGCTTTAACCCGCTCCTTGTAGATTTGCGAGTTCTCGTACGCGTCTAGGAGTAATTCATCGATCTCGCTGATTTGGAGTTTTCTGTGGGTCCCAGCCTTGGAAAGATCTAGATTACAGTTCTGTACTGCCCAATAAGCTTTATGCTCTAGTTCTACGGGAAGGTGGCATGCCTTTCCGTACACCAGTCTAAAGGGAGACTTGCCCAATTGGGTCTTGTGGGCGGTCCTATAGGCCCACAATGCTTCCGGAAGTCGGGACGACCAGTCCTTCCTGTCAGGCCGAACAGTGACTTGCAGGATTTTCTTGATCTCCCGATTTGATAGCTCAGCTAGACCATTTGTTTGGGGGTGGTAAGGAGTAGAGATTCGATGAGACACCCCAAATTTGGCCATAAGTGACCTAAACTGAGCATTTGTAAAATGGGTCCCCCCATCAGAGATAATAGCACGGGGAATCCCGAACCTTGAGAAAATGTTTTGATGTATGAACTTAAGAACAATCTTGTGATCACAGGTTTGGGTCGGTATGGCTTCGATCCATTTGGACACATAGTTCACCGCAAGCAGGATGTACTCGAAACCATCCGAAACAGGAAAGGGGCCCATAAAATCAATCCCCCAGACATCGAAGATTTCGCATACGAGAATCGGCTATAAAGGCATCATGTCGTGACGGTTCATGTTGCCCAAAGTCTGGCAACGACTGCATGCCTTACAGTGGCTGTATGCGTCCTTGAATAGTGTAGGCCAGTAGAAGCCACACTGGAGGACTTTGGATGCGGTTTTATGGCCTGAGAAATGGCCACCGCATGCCTGGTCATGGCAGAAGGATAGGATATTGCTGATTTCCTCTTCCGGGACACATCTCCGAATGATCTGATCAGCACCTATGCGGAAGAGGTACGGGTCTTCCCAAATATAATACTTGGCATCGGAGCGTAATTTGTCCTTCTTGGCCTTCGGCCAATCGGACGGGATCTGATGAGATGCCAAGTAATTTACTACATTGGCAAACCATGGAAGGCTAGTACCGATAGTCAGCAGGTGCTCATCGGGAAAATGCTCAGTGATGGGTCCGGAAGGGCTAATGATCTCAGAAGGAAGACGGGACAGATGGTCGGCTACCACATTTTTCCTTCCCGCCTTGTCACGTATCTCAAGATCGAATTCTTGCAACAGCAAGATCCATCGGATTAATCGAGGTTTCGCATCCTTCTTTGCAAGGAGATGCCTCACAGTTGTGTGATCCGAGTAGATGATGACATGGGAACCCAGAAGATACGATCGGAATTTTTCAAGGGCAAATACTACGGCTAGCAGCTCTTTCTCCGTAACCGTATAGTTACGCTGAGCCTCGTCAAGTGTCTTGCTAGCATAGTAGATGACCACGGGTTTCCCGTCAGCTTTCTGCCCCAAAACCGCTCCTACAGCGAAGTCGGATGCATCGCACATGATCTCAAAGGGTTGAGACCGATCAGGGGACTGTAGGATCGGGGCTTGGGTGACTCGGTCACGTAGGATCTCAAATGCTTGAGTGCATTCCTTGGAAATTTTGAAAGGAACATCCTTGGAGAGAAGAGTGGTCAGGGGGCGCACGATTTTTGAAAAATCAGGGATAAATCGTCGATAAAAATCGACATGCCCTAAAAAGGAACGGATGTCCCTGATCGAGCTAGGCATAGGAAGGTGAGAAATCAGATCAACCTTAGCTCGATCCACTTGGATACCTTTTTCCGAAATTGAGTGTCCCAGGACAATTCCCTCAGGCACCATGAAATGGCTCTTTTCCCAGGAAAGAACCAAATTCACATCGATGCACCGTCTGAGTATCTGGACCAAGTGTTGGAGGCAATCGTCGAATGATGCTCCGAAAACTGAAAAGTCATCCATGAAGACTTCCAGATAATCACCTACCATATCTGAGAATATGGCAAGCATGCATCGCTGAAAAGTAGCGGGTGCATTGCAAAGACCGAAAGGCATCCTTCGTAAAGCGTATGTTCCGAAGGGGCAGGTGAACGTGGTCTTTTCTTGGTCCTCAGGATGGATTGCCACCTGGTTATAACCGGAGAACCCGTCAAGAAAGCAGAAGAACCTATTTCCCGCAAGTTTTTCGAGAATTTGATCAATGAAGGGTAGTGGGAAATGATCCTTCTTCGTGGAGAAATTGAGTCGGCGGTAATCTATACAGACTCTCCACGAGTTGGCTAATCGGGTAGGAATGATTTCTCCGGTCTCAGTCGTTATAGTGGTGAGTCCTGCCTTCTTGGGCACGACCTGAATTGGGCTCACCCAACGACTATCGGAGATCGGGTAGATAATTCCGGCATCTAACCACTTGATGATCTCCCTTTTCACGACCTCCTGCAGATTGGGGTTTAAGCGTCTCTGCATTTCACGAGAAGGTCGTGTTCCCTCTTCTGAATAGATATGATGAGTATAATAGGAGGGACTTATTCCAGTCAAATCATCGAGAGTCCACCCGATGGCTCTGTGATGTTGCCGGAGAACAGTAATCAGACGGGATTCCTGTTCGGGATTGAGGTTGGAATTGATAACCACAGGAAGGGTCTGATCGGAACCCAAAAAGATGTATTTCAAGTGAGCAGGAAGAGGCTTTAACTCGAGGACAGGGTTTTCAGCAGCAGCGGGTGGTTCAATGTAGATGTGAGGTTCAAGGATGGGAGTTACTGGGTTGTGTATGTCTGGATTCGACTCCTCTGTTTGTGGGTCAAGATCCTTCTGCAGTTGATGAGGTCTAATTAGATCATTCTGGAAGTGTGTTTCATCAACCAGAGTTTTAATGTCACAGATCTGTTCGATGACACCGCAATTGATTCCTTGTTGGGCCTTAAATATATCAATTTTCAGTGTTTGATTCCCAAATTTGAGCTCTATTTGGCCCTCCTCACAGCTAATGTTGGCTCTAGCAGTAGCCAAGAAAGGTCTCCCTAAAATGATTGGTGTATCCCTAGGGTTCTCAGGTGCGTCCATATCTAAGACTATAAAGTCCACTGGGAAATAGAAATCCCGCACTCTTACGATAACATCGTCGAGAATCCCTTTTGGTGACTTTATAGATCGATCTGCTAATTGTAATGTCACCTCGGTTGGTTTTAGCTCAGATTCTTCTAGATGGTCAAGTAAGGATGTGGGTATCAGGTTTATGGATGCACCCAAGTCTAGCAATGCTCTATCAAATTGGGTACCACCTATCTTGCAGGAAATCAGGGGAGTACCAGGATCTTTTGCCTTGGGTAGGAGTCTACTGAGGATTACAGAGCTGGCTTGCTCTGACAGAACAATTGGGCTCCCTCCCTTGGTTCGCGGCTTACGCTGGGGTGTACATATATTCTTTAGAAATCGTGCGTAAGCTGGTACGTGGCGGATTGCATCCATCAAGGGGATGTTTATGTGGACCTGTTCAAAGAGCTTGACCAGGTCCTCCTCAGGGGCCACGGGTTTGGTAGTCTTCTTTCCCTTGGTCAAGGCCTCGGGGAACGGGACCTTAGGTGGTTCTTCTAGGATAGGTCCAGGTTGTGGATCCGGGACAGGGGTGGGGACGTCCTCGATTACTGTCCTAGGCTTGGGATCAATACCCGGCTTGGAGTGGTTCGGATGAGGTGGGTCTTGGGTTTCCTTACCACTACGGGTTGTTACGGAAGTAAGTCCTGCCTGGTTTTGGTTGGGATTGGGTAAGATAGCTTGCTGCTGGTAACCTGCAAAAGAAGTGGAGGCCTCTATCCCGTCAGGTGAAGGAACAGAGGGGGCCTGATAAATCATATGGGCATGGCCCGGGTTTGGGTTCATAACGTGCTTCTGGGTCGGCACGTTATTTGGGTTAGGAAGGGGTTGGGAAGGGAGTGTGCCTGGCTGGCGAGAATTTGCCAACTGGGCCAATTGAGTCCTAACCTCTGTAAGTTCGTCCTTATGTTGTTTTTGAATAGCCGCATTCGTTCTTTGAATGTCAGCTAGAGTCTGAAGGATTAGGGACATTTGATCCTGATTTGGCCTTGATGGATAAGTAGGGTTGGGCCGAGGCTGAGGCGGCTGGTAATGACGAGAGGGCTGTGGGCGGGACTGAAAAGGTGGTCTTTGGATTTGGGAATTTCCTGCCCACTGAAAATTGGGATGGTTTCGCCATCCAGGGTTGTAGGTGTTGGAGAATGGGTCGTTCTGGATGGCGTTGAGGTTCTCGCAGGTCTGAGGAACCTCTAGAGAATCAGGGAAAGGGGGAATGGAATTTCCCGGGCAGGTATAGATAGGATCGAGTGATCCTCCGATCCGAGAATCAGATGGGGATGGATATGGATCCATCCTAGGGGAAGATCGGTGGAGAATGTTTTGCACAGTTTCCCTTGTGAAAGGAGGCTGTGCGAAAGGGTTATGCGCAGAGGTGGCTTGCTGCAAATGCTGAGTCAGCTCGTCCACCTTCTTTTCGATAATTGAGACCTTGTCCAATCAATTGGCCATTAATTCCAGGTCGACTGATGCGGACAGGCCCTGCGTCTCATGTGCTCCCCTAAGATTCGTCGATGCGCGGGTATTCGTCCTGTCGAATAATCCCATGGAGTCATTGTTGATGGAGTTCTCGCACATGTTTTCGAGAATCTCCCACACGGTGTCTTCATGCTGACCCATGATATTTCCTCCGCAGGTTGCATTGACGAAAAGACGGATGTCCTCACAGAGTCCCTGGTAAAAAGACTGGACTTGTTCCCATTTAGGAACTCCGTGATGGGGGCACTTTCTCATGAGATCCTGGAAACGATCCCATGCCTCATGGAGAGGTTCTCCTGATTATTGAGTGAAGTGCGTAATCTGATGGTGCAAGGCGTTGGTCCGACCAACGGGAAAAAACTTCTTCAAAAACTCGGATTGAAGTTCTTCCCAAGTGTTGATCAGCCGGGTCTGAGTTTGATACCAATGGGCGGCCTTGTCCATAAGAGAAAAGGAGAACATCTTCATGAGAAGAATATCCCAATTTTGCGCATCTGACCCAAAAGTTTGGGCCAGATGCTTTAGTTGTTTGATGTGCTGGAAGGGATCTTTGGAATTAAGCCCATGGAATTTAGGTATAGCATGAATCATGTTGGGTTTCAATTCGGAATCAGGTCCTCCAGTCGGGATTCTGACTCGAGGCTCAATAGCCACCGCAGCAGGATTGTAGTGGTCCCGCATCATAGGACGCTGAGGTGGGTGCATGAAGTTTTGGAAGAGGTCATTGAGTCGCTGGAGCTGGTGCTTCAGATTGTTTTCTTCCTCAACTGGCTGAGCCATGATGGGGGAAGAAGAAGAACTTGGTTCTGAATCAGAAGAGAGAATAATGTGAGGGGGTTGCTGCACAAACACGGGCGTCGAGGCTTGGCCTTGACGAGAGTGAATTTCTAAAGGAGGTCTTAAGGGTGGTCTTAAGGACCTCCTACCGTACATGCACTGTTGGAAGAGATAAGTTTAGAAGGTGCTGGACCCAATCAAGACACCCATAAATGTGTTGGGTGACTATAGAGGTGCGGGGCAGATGGACCCCTTGATCAGAAAGATCGTCCACCTGAGAATTACCTGGGCAGCCAGAGAGGGAGGGTCCCGCAAAGACCCCTACACGGTAGAGCGTCCCCACGGGTTACAGGGTTTCCCCCACCCGACCTCTCTTGTCACTGCGGTTCCAGGTAGACCAGAATGGGGATCTTGACCTCTTAAGTCTACCAATTTTAGGTTAAGATTAGGGTGCTTAAAGTTACACTTGAACTTTAGTTCTTTGAGTGCAAAGAGTGACCTAATTTAAGGTTGGTTGACCCAAGGGGGCAACTTTACCTCTTGTTTCCTTTGAGAGTTTTTGGGTCTTGTCTTTTAGGGTTCAAGTGTTTAGAGAGCCAATTGTTTTGGGTTTTTCTTTGAATAGGTATTTTCAGAGAAGGGCTTGGGCACACTTCATTTGGTTTTCTCAATTCTTGCTTAAGGAGTGTGTCTCTAAATCCCTAGTGTTGGATCCTAGGTTGGCTCTACTTGGTCCAGTTAGCTCTTTGTTGGGTAATTAGTGCTCAAGCAAGAATGTGTTAGCCCTTAAATACCCTTAATAGTGTGCAGTAATAATGGGTTGAAAACATGCAACTTTTGATGGTTTACTGAGTATAGAAGACAGGTTAGACCTATATTGCTTGTTCTTTTCTTTTCTTCCTCTTTAGAGTTTAGGGATTGAGAGGATAGAATTTTACCTGTCCTTGGAGTGGTTGTCGTGCGGTTGCTTGTCTTCTCGATTTTCTTGTATTTTCCTGCACAACAAAGGAGAGATTGTTAGCAATGTAAAAACAGGAATTTGATTATCTCTAGAATAGCCGTTGCTCCCCGGCAACGGCGCCAAAAACTGGTGACGACCTTCCTCTATAGTTTTATTATTTCGTCGTAGTATAGTATAGAGAAGTGATTACCAGTTTAATACAATTTGTTACTCGGAAATAAAAGAGTTCCCGAGGTCGAACTCAGGGAGCAAGTCCTATTCTAGGGGTACAAATTCTTATTACAAAAATAAAGAGAGAGAGAGAGAGAGATGAAAATTTGGTTCTTCTTCTTCTCTTCTCTTCTTCCTCTTTGGCTTTTGGTTTCTTTATCTCCTTGTGGTCTTCTTCTTCCGCCTTCTGTTCTTCAGATCTTCTTCTCGTGCTCTCTTCTTCTACTTTTGCTGTCAGGACGTCGTCTCTCCTTCTTTCTTCTTTTTCTTTCTGTCTTCTTTATCTACAGCAGTGGGTGATGTTCTTCTTCTTCTTTCAACTCTTGTTTTTGCTTGTCTCTTTCTTTTTCTTTTCCCTTGCGGTCCTGTTCTTCTTCCTCTTTTCTGCCTTCAGAGCGTCGTCTGATTTTCCAATCAGACGACTTAAACCGCCGCTGCTACAGTGCTCCTCCTTCCTTCAGCTTTCGTCGTCCTTCTTCTCTGCCTCGCTCGTCTTCTTCTTCTTCGCCTGTGCCTGCACACTTCAATGCTCTCGTCAGCGGGCAAAAACCTACTCTACCCTCGCCCCCCCGCGTGTCTCTCTCACAGAATCCGCTCTTAGGAAAGCTCTCCCAGAGCTGCCGGGTAGTCGGGTACGGGTCGCGCCCGGGTCCAGGCCCACCGGCGTGCGTGGTGGGCGAGGAGTGCAGGTCAGGCTAAGTCGGGTCGGGCCAGGTCCGCGAGACGTGAGCGCGGACGAGACCGGGTAATCGGGCGGGTGAAGGGGACCTCACCCCGTGTGCTGAGGCGATAAGCCTCCAGCACTTTTTCACTTTATACCACTGCGCTCCTTCAGAGCCTTCCGAGGTGGGACTAAATGTCCCACCCCAATTTGACGCCTGCGCGGAGGAGGCAGCGGCGGTCGAGGCTTCGCACGACGGCTTCGCGCGAGGGCTTCGCCTCAACTGCAGCCTGACGCCTTGCGAAGACACCTTGCGCAGCCTGGGAGCGTGACCTGGGCGTGGCGCACCTGGGGCAGCAGGTGAAGAAGCTGCTTCGCTTCAACAATGGCGGCGGTGAGCGCGGTACCTGCCCACAGAGAAACGGCCTCTCGGCCCAATCAGAAACGCAGAGGACCTTCGCCGTGGCACGGCGAAGGTGGTCAGGGGGTGTGCAGGCGGCGGGGCGGAGCCTAAGGCCGCCCTAGGTCAAACTGCAGGTTGGGAGATGGGTTTGTTCGGTGGAGTTGCAGAGGGTGATTTGGGGGAAGTGGAAGGGCGGAGGTTGATCAGGGTGAGGAGGCGGAGGTTCTGCGGTGGTCGGCGAGCCGTGTGGGTTGCTGGAGTGATGGGAGCGGGTCGTCGGAGCAGGGGCCGGAGGTGGAGAAGGTGAGGGCGATTGGTCGGATCGGGGTAACAGTAAAGATGTAAAGTGAGGAAAAGGAAGAGGGGAGGGAGAGGAGTTCTACCTACTTAGCAGGACGAGGAGGGGCTGGAGTAGGCGACAGTCGTATCGACTGTCGCCGGAGAAGAAGCTGCCCAGGGGAAGGGGCGGCGGCGAGGAGAGGGCCGGAGAGGCGCCAGCTGGGTGCGGCGTGGCGCGGGAAGAGCGAGGGAGAGCAACCCTGCAGCTGGTAGTGTGGCAGAGCGACGAGGAGGAAGAGGGGAGGCCGCCGGAGCTGGAGGGCTTCCTGTCGGAGTGGGAAGAGAGGAAGCGGGGGTCTTTCTCCGTCAGGACCGAGCTCCTTTGAACGGTGGAGCGACGGGGGGTACTTATAGGGTAGAATCAGAGAGGAGGGCGGAGGGAGACGACGTGTCTCCCTCGCCGGAGGACGCCGGAGATGGAGACCCATACCGTCCGTGCGTTCGCACGGCCGGTATGGTGGGTTGCAGCGACCAGGGGGGTGTTCCTGCGACGGCTGACGACGTAGGGCACCCCCGATTTACTTGCCAGACCCTCCCCCTTACCCTACGCGGCGCCATGCTCCGCGCAAGGTCGCCGGAGCATGGTGCTGGTCAGGTTTTGGTAGGAGGGACCTGAATGCAAAGAACGAAGGAGAGTTAGGGGCATAAATGTGAGGGTTCAAAAGTTGAGGGCCAAAAAGTAAATAAATGAGGACCAAGGTGTAAAGTTGGTCAAGAAGGTTTCCTCTTAGGCTCAAGTTTTTATACATGACTAATTGGGGCCTAAGGATTATGATGGTGAATTTTATTTCCAGATTAAACCTTGTTTGACTGGTCAATTTATGTAAAAACCCAAATTAAGTTGTTAATTGGGCATGGTTCTCAATGTAGGTAAAAATGGGTTCCTAAGGCCAAATTGAAGGTTCTAAACCCTAGAGATTATTTTTATATGAATTTTAGAGGGTTTAGTTGATTTTTTTCTCTGCCTCGAACCTCATGTTTTTAAGTGGGTTTGTTTTTAGGGTTACAGGATGTCATTTAATTCCTTGGAGTTGCTGTAGCCCTTATTGAATCATCTCATCCCACTTTTCCTCTTATTAGGTTTCTTTGACCTATGTTTGGACCCTGGGTTACCCTGTTTTCAGATTGGATTGGTAAAATTGCATTTTTACCCCTTAGTTTCTATTTTCTTTGCGAACTCAGAATCTCTCTGAGTTAAGCCTTTCCTTGAGTTATGTAGGAGCTTTTATCCTTTGTATTAGGTCAAAATGAGCTAGTTATGGCTCATGATGAGGTTCTCATCAAGCTCCTGACTGAGGCACACGGTTCCAGATTCACCATACATCCCGGAAACACGAAAATGTACCACGACTTGAGACGCGAGTTTTGGTGGAGAGGGATGAAGCGGGATGTGGGTGAGTTCGTGCAGCAGTGCTTAGTGTGCCAGCAGGTGAAAGCCGAGCATCAAAGGCCTGCAGGGCCGCTACAGCCGCTTCCATTGCCAGAGTGGAAGTGGGAGAGCATCACCATGGACTTGGTGGTGGGCTTACCTGTTACCCAGTGGGGACACGACGCAGTCTGGGTAATAGTGGATAGACTGACGAAGACGGCGCGATTCTTGTCGATCCGAGTCACTTTGGGACCAGCACAGTTGGCAGAGAGGTATATCCGTGATGTGGTACGACTACACGGAGTTCCGCGGGAGATCGTATCCGATCGGGATACCCGCTTTACGTCCCAGTTTTGGGCTGAGTTTCAGCAGGCCCTGGGGACGCGTTTGAGGTTTAGTATGGCTTACCACCCCCAGACGAACGGACAGTCTGAGCGCACGATACAGACACTTGAGGACCTTTTGCGTGCCTGTGTACTGGACTGGAGGGGCTCTTGGGAGGAGCACCTGCCCCTGGTGGAGTTTGCATACAACAACAGTTATCACTCGAGCATCGGCATGGCTCCCTACGAGGCTTTGTACCGACGGAGGTGTACGGCACCCTTGAGTTGGGTTGAGGTGGGGACCAAGTGGGAGGTTGGCCCCAGGTTGATCTGGCAGAGTCAGGAGGTAGTCGAGCAGATCCATAGACGACTTCGCACTGTCAGGAGCAGACAGAAGAGCTACGCGGATTGGAGACGCAGAGAGGTGCAGTTTGAGGTTGGGGACCACGTCTTCCTTCGTGTTTCGCCCATGAAGGGCTTACAGCAGTTTGTGGTGAGAGGGAAGCTCGCGCCGAGGTTCGTGGGGCCCTTTGAGGTCCTGGAGCGGGTTGGACCCATTGCTTACAGACTTGCCCTTCCCCCACAGCTTTCTGGTGTGCACGACATGTTCCACGTGTCCAACCTCAGGAAGTACGTAGCCGATTCCAGTCACGTACTGAGTCACGAGAGCGTCGAGGTGGGCGATGACCTAACCTACCCCGAGTGGCCAGTGCAGATTCTAGACTGAGCCGTCCGCAGTTTGAGACGAAAGCAAGTACCCTTGGTAAAGGTTTTATGGAGGAGCCAGCGGTACGAGGAGGCTACCTAGGAGCCTGAGGCGGCAATGCGGGAGCGGTACCCGGAGCTTTTCGCGGGTACGTCTTTTCGGACCGGCGTCGGTCCTCTTTGAGTTTATTATGGTTATTTGGACGTCTTTCCCGCACCCTAGTTAGCGCAAGTTTCGGGGATGAAACTTCCTTTGAGTTTGTTATATTGTTACGAACGCAGGCCCCAGACGTCTTTTAAGACGTCTGGGAGGTGGCCCAGACGTCGGACCAGATTCCTGGGGTCACTTCCAAATGTCGGACCAGACGTCTGGGGTCATTTCCAGACGTCTGGAAATCAGTTATCTTGGCACGAGTTTCGTCTGCGCGTCTCAGTGCGCAGGCCTGCGGATATTCTCTTTCCCTCTCTCCTACGGCTGCAGATTCTTTCTGCCGCGCTCCCTCTCTCTCCTCCTCGTGCGGCCTTAAAAGGCCACGCCTCTCCCTCACTTCCGTCACCACCGCCTCCTTCCTCTTCTCCTTCAGCCAGCGAGCGCGAGGGTGCAGCGGCAGTGGCAGCCGCGGTGCGCGTGGGAGAGGTACTCTGCCGTGAGGGCGAGCTCACCGGGGCTGCTAGGGCCGGCTGGCGGGGTGCGCAGGGGGCACAGGGCGACGTGGGGGTGACTGCTACGGCTCGAGCAGCAGGCGCACGAGGCGCGGCGCCGCCAGGCGTCGCGAGCGGAGGGCGAGTTGCGCCCTGGTTCTGGGAACTTCTCCAGAATCATACGTCTGAGCTAATAGCCAGACGGTGGGGGTGACGTCTGGAAGACCATCCAGACGTCTGAAAGGTGAGTTTTTTCGTCTTCTTCCTTCCTGTTGACTGACCGTACTGAGGGAGAGAGATGGGTGCGCGCAGGTTCGGTGATTCACCATCCAACGCGAATCAGATGTCTGGCTGTAGTACCAGACGGCGGGAGCGACCTCCAGACGTCCGGGGTGACCATCGGACGTTTGGGAACTAGGCCAAACGTCCCCGCAGGCTTCTGGATGTCTGAGAAACCATGCAGAACAAGGTAATTCTCTGATCCACTTTTTAAGACATCTGGAATCCAGACGTCTGATTTTACACAGTTTTGTCGTTTTCGACCCGTTGAGGGCCCGTTCGGGTTCCGTTTTCCGCATTTCGAGTTGTGTTCTTTTCGGAATTAAATCCTATACCCGTCTACAGTAGCTGTATACCGTTTTGAGACACTCCTTGTGTTTGATCCTTGTGATAGGACCCCGTTCCGTTGCAGTCTCAGGGGTCGCGGAGGCACGCGGGATTCTCGATCACACCCCCAGTACTCCCGTTGTACCTGGTAGAGTGGCTTTTAAGTATAATCTGTTAAATTATGAAACCATAAATAGAACCTAGGACATTGCATGAATCCTAGGAATGAGAAATAGATTGAATGATAGATCCTAGTTGTTGCATGAATCCTAGGGCTGGAAAACTAGATTGTATGATAGATCCTAGGATATGGCATGAATCCTAGGACGGGAAAACTAGTGGAATATATGAATACTGCAGTCTTGGAAAAATGGAAAGGAACAAATAGCTGCCTAAAATTGAATTAACAGCTGCCTATTGAATAAATAAACGTGGTTGAGAACATGGATTGTAAGAACGTGAAACTGGAAAGTGAAACCTGGATGTTTTGAGTTAAAAAGATGGAACCCTACGGGGAATTAGGAGTGGAACTCCTGGAAAGAGAAAGGAATGGAACTGAGATGTAGTTGTGTACTGTCTCTTGGGTACGTAGTACCAAGGGAAGTACCTGTACCTGTTTAGTGAAGAGTGGGGCCAGCCACCCTAGGGACCCGGGGTTAGGACCGGCCGCTCTGTACCAACTTGCTGGCCCTTGTGTACGTAGTACCGAGGAGAGCTACTAGTGTTAGGAGGGCACTAGCTACCCCACGGGCCCCGGGGTTTTGCTAGCCTCCTACACTGACTTGTTGGCCCACTGGGGCAAACCAGGGTAGTCAGGCGAGGGTGCGCGGACTGTGGAGGGGCAAGGCCCCGGTTTGGTTACTGTGGAGGGGTTGGACCCCTGTTACTGAGAGGGCTCTGCCTTGGACTGGTTCCGTGCTGTGCTTTGGGTGCACTCGTTAACAGAAAGACTGACCGCGTGCCAGTACGGGTTAGCTACCTGTGCGTTTATCGCGCGTGCCGTAGTCACCGTTACGTCTGTCAGTGACCTTGGGGTGGTTGACTGAGGGTAGGATCACCACGGGGGACTCTCCCAGCCAGGAGAGCACCACGTGCTACTTCTACTTTTTGGAAAAGACTGTAATCAAGATCGTTCCCACGAGGAACATTCGAGATCAAGTGAAGGATCTGAGAAATAAATGAAATCGTGAGATAATTGAAAGACTTAAATAAAGAAAGTAACAGAACATAACAGCTACTGTACACTCTACTGTTTCTATAGTTTTAGTTGCCACTCTACTCAGCGTTTTGCTGACGTGTTACACTCGTTACCTTTCAGGACCAGGTGTTGAGCAGCCAGGGTCAGCGGCTGCAGAGGACGCTGGGCCGAGTAGGGTCCAGTAGAGTTACCACTGTTCTCTTGTACCTCTTTTTGTTCCGTTATAGTGAGTGGTTCTTGTTTCCGTTGTACTTTTCTTTACCTGCAGTTCATATTATATTATGGATGTTGTTCTACTGTTGTGGTGGTATATACTGTAGTAGTTTCTTTCCTTACTGCTGTATTTTCTTACTGTTAGTTATATTCATGCTGAATGTGGTTTATTTTACTGCTCTTTTGGTTACTTCCTCGTTGGACGACAAGGTCTTGGGATTAGTTGAGTCGGTCCGGTTCTCGTGTCTCGTAGGGACTCGGGAACTGGGTCGTTACACGTCCTTTTCGGAATAAAATCCTCTACCCGTCTATAGTAGTTATATACTGTTTCGAGAAACTCCTTCTGTTTGATCCTTGTGATAGGACCCCGTTCCGTTGCAGTCTCGGGGGTTGCGGAGGCACGCGGGATTCCCGACCATGCCCCCAGTACGCCTGTTGTAACCGGTAGAGTGGCTTTTAAGTTTATTAGTATAATCTGTTAAATTATCGAACCATAAATAGAACCTAGGACATTGCATGAATCCTAGGAATGAGAAACTAGAATGAATGGTAGATCCTAGGGTGTTGCATGAATCCTAGGGCTGGAAAACTAGATTGTATGATAGATCGTAGGGTATGGTATGAATCCTAGGATGGGAAAACTAGTGGAATATACGAATACTGCAGTCTTAGAAAAATGGAAAGGAACAAATAGCTTCCTATAAATTGATTTAACAGCTGCCTGTTATGAATAAATAAACGTGATTGAGAACATGGATTGTAAGAACGTGAAACTGGAAAGTGGGACCTAGATGTTCTGCGTTAAAAGAGCTGGAACCCTACGGGGAAATTAGGAGTGGATCTCCTGGAAAGAGAAAGGAATGGATCTGAGAAAGAAAGACGTGGTAGTGTGCTGTCTCTTGGGTACGTGGTACCAAGGGAAGCACCTGTTACCTGTTTAGTGCAGAGCGGAGCCAGTCGCCCCAGGGACCCGGGGTTAGGTCTGGCCACTTTGTACCGACTTGCTGGCCCTCGTGTACGTAGTACCGAGGAGAGCTACTAGTGTAGGGAGAGCACTAGCTACCCCACGGGCCCCGGGGTTCTGCTAGCCTCCTACACCGACTTGTTAGGCCCACTGGGGCAAACCAGGGTAGTCAGGTGAGGGTGCGCGGACTGTGGAGGGGCAAGGCCCCTGTTTGGTTACTGTGGAGGGGTTGGACCCCTGTTACTGAGAGGGCTCTGCCCTGTACTGGTTCCGTGCTGTGCATTGAGCGCACCCGTTAACGGAAACGACTAATCGCGTGCCAGTGCGGGTTAGCTACCTGTGCGTTTATCGCACGTGCCGTAGTCACTGTTACATCTGTCCGTGACCTTGGGGTGGTTGACTGAGAGTAGGATCACCACGGGGGAGTCTCTCGGCCAGGAGAGCACCACGTGCTACTTCTACTTTTTGGAAAAGACTGCAATCAAGATCATTCCCACGAGGAACATTCGAGATCAAGTGAAGGATCTGAGGAATAAATGAAATCGTGAGATAATTGAAAGACGTAAATAAAGAAAGTAACATAACATAACAGCTACTGTACACTCTACTGTTTCTTTAGTTTTAGTTGCCACTCTACTCAGCGTTTTGCTGACGTGTTACACTCGTTACTTTTCAGGACCAGGTGTTGAGCAGCCAGGGTCAGCGGCTGCAGAGGACGCTGGGCCGAGTAGGGTCCAATAGAGTTACCACTGTTCTGTTGTACCTCTTTTTGTTCCACTGTAGTGAGTAGTTCTTGTTACTGCTGTACTTTTCTTTACCTGTAATTCATATTATGTTATGAATGTTGTTCTACTGTTGTGGTGGTATATACTGTAGTGGTTTCTTTCCTTACTGCTGTATTTTCTTACTGTTAGTTATATTCATGCTGAATGTGGTTTATTTTACTGCTCTTTTGGTTACTTCCTCGTTGGACAACTAGGTCTTGGGATTAGTCGAGTCGGTCCGATTCTCGTGTCTCGTAGGGACTCGAGAATCGGGTCGTTATAGCCACGTCTCTGGACAAAGGCGACAACCAAGGAGATCCTCTGCTCCATCCAAATTCGCCCGCCAGGGATCCTTCTTATTCCCTCTGATTTCGTCCTCCGTCATGAGCCGTCGACGGAATCCCTTTGACCCCTTCGTCCAGGTAATAGTAGGTAGGAGTAGGAGTAGTTTAGGTAGTTACTTGGTTAGTTAGCTTAGCTTAATTGCAGATTCCAGACTTCATCTTCTTTGACTCCGGCAAGTTCCTTAAGCTTGCTAGAGATCTGATTTTGTCTTTTTAAGCCATTGTCCACCTTCTTCTATCACTCAACGATCATTTCTAATCCATTAAAGCATAAATTTTATCACTGTTTCGCCTAATTCACCTTGACCTTCAACAGACACTGTCGCTGTCCACGGCGATAGTAACTAAGCTTAGATCCACCTCCATAGGGTCCTCCACCACCTATTCACAATCTAAGGATCCTAATTATCACTTCAATTTGTATAATTACCACCTATAACTTAAACGCCTAAATCTATTTAAGCTCCTGAGCTCGCTGTCAATGGCTGCTCAGGAGTAGTTGAAATCTTAAATTAATTATATATTTATGATCGCAAATTACTTTGACTTGTCTTAACCACTCAATTGAGTGGGAAAACAAGTCCCAAGCTTCAACTAACTCAGATTCTTTAAAAATGGAATATACTGTTAAATCTTAAATTTAATGATCAAATGGAGAATTTAACAAGTTCCTGAGGTTTCTTGCAACCTCAGGATCCTTTCCAGATTGAAAATGGCACAGATTTACCTTTCTGTACACAATTTGTATTTTTCTGGGCTCACCGGAGCTCCGACGAGCCATTTTTTTAGTTTCAGCCATTAGAACTTGTTGAAAAGCTCCAGATTAACATGATATTGATTACTGAGTAGTTTGAGGTCTTTAATTTGGGATTTTTACATCTGGAGCTACACATTAGTCTTCATCTTCTCCAATTCTGGCAGAGTTGGGGAAGTCTGACAGAAGGATTAAAGATGCATTTGATAGATCTAGAAGCTTTAGTGCAATGCACTGAAGCTAATTTTACCCTCAAATTAGTGTAACAAACCCCTACTTACTCTAACAAACAGACCACATTTTTAGTTCAAGCGACGAGCCTGAAGCTTTAGATTCTTAGGTCCAAACATTCGTCTCAAGGGTTGAGCAAGTTCCTGGGGTTGAGAAGATGCCAATCCAGGTTTTAATTTCTTGAGAAGAGGCTTAGATCAAAAAGTCAAAACTTGAGGCCAATCTGTTGATTCGAGAAGACTGAATTATTTCTGAGATTCTGTTAAACGATTTTAGAGTGAATTAAATGAGCTCAGATGAGTGATTTGGTTGGAATTCAAACCTGCCAGTTTGGGTTGTTTTTGAACCCAAACTGTTGGCAGTGTCATTTGGATGAAATTTGAAGTTGAATTCTGCCCAGTTTAGTTAGTTTTACTCCTTAGAATGTGTTTAAATTGATTGGATATGATCTTAGCAGTCTGTTACATCTTTTTCAAGTTTAAAATCCGTTCTCTGAGCTTACAGTGAAGCTTTGAGCTTCCCTGTGCTTCCTGAAGCTTCAAGAGCTTCAAATCCACACAAGCAGATGTGCAATCCTTTAATTAACTAGAATTTAGTTGGTTTAATTGTCTAATTAGGAGGTATTTGTAAATATATTTTTATTTTTAATAACTTTTGTTCTAATTAGTTGTGTTTTATTTTGTTTTGTTTTTGTTTTTTGTCTTCTTTTCAGGTTTACCTTTGCGAGTGATCTCAGGAGAAGGCGGGAATCTGTTGCTGTTTTTGTTTCTTCTTTTGTGAGTATTTCTAGTCTTTTGTTTTGTTGCATTAAAAATTTAAAAAATATAAAAATACATTCTATCTGACTAGCAGCAGCATACAATAGTCATTCACTCTTAGGAGTACATTTCCTGCTAGAATATTTTTCGGGAATCTGACTTGGGAAATTTTTACTGTTTTTCTCGCATCAGCAAGAAAACACGAGAAAATCTGCGTAGATCCCTATCCTTTGAAATTTAAAAAGACCATATATTTTGCTTGAAAAGACTTAAAAAGCAGCCATTGTATTTTAGTTGATATATTTTTGTAAAAGATTAACTAAAAAGAGGAAGTTAAAAATTGTGACTAAATCTAATTGCAGAATGCATGCCGGTTTAATCGCTATTGTCTGTTGCGTGTTATCTCACATACAGCGCGATCACTAGAGTCACACGAGTCTAATTTTTTTATCTCTCTTCTTTGCACCTCTTAGGGCTTTGGTCGAAGATCAACAAGTCTGTCTCACTACTAGAGCCACGGGGAGCCAGTAGTGAGCGGTCTCGATCCTAGACCTTAGACCTTTAAGCCTTATGGTTACGCACCTGCGTAGACACAGCTTAGGACGCATATTTTGATACTGTTACTCTATTTGTTTGCGTCAAATTACTTTTGCGTATCCTAGGAATTTCTTCTTTCCTTTGAAAGAAGAGCAAAACCCGCATCTTTGCGTTGTTTTGTGGGTTTTTGTGCTGCTGCTTTTATCGGTGGTATGTGTGTGCACTTGCACATTATTTTCCAATTTATGGACGGGAGGCGATCCTTGCATCCGCCTCTTGCACCATCGTTGACAGGTGATCCCGTGATCCCTTCCTTTTCTGGTCAGGGGGAGATGACGCCTTTTGATGTTCATTAACTACTATTGAAGTTAACAACAAAAAAAACTTTAAAACTCACATCAATACCCCTATCTATATTTTAAAGTTGCCTCAATAACAGTATTAATACTTGTTTCTTTGCAATTTTCTTCCTCTTTCTTTTTCCTCCTCTCCTCCCCTTCTTCCTCCTCAAGCTTGGCCATGGCCACCTTCCTTACTCCTCCCCAACCATCACCCCTCCTCTAACTAGATGGGCAATGCATCTATCCGCCTACATCCGTAAGCAGATATACTAGGCTTAATAGATCGAATAATGATCTACCTATCCACCAAACCTTCATGTTGGCTATGTGAATCCATCTGGTGGATCTATCTGCCTGCGAATCAAGTTGTTCAATCGGATATTGATTTATCCATCGGTCAAACATTCGTGTTGACAAGGTGAATCCATCTATCCGCCGAGCCTTTTAATTGAATGGTTAGTCTCCCTATCACTCTCCCTATCCGTCACACCTTTAAATCGGATGGTAATTTGCCTACATGCCAAGTCCTTCAACTAAATGGGCAAATCCATACACCTATATCCAGAAGCGTAACAGATTGGATGATGATCCACCTATCCGCCGAACCTTCACGTTGGCTATAGGCGCATACATCCATCCACATAAGCGGTTATGTTGTCATCCAACCCACAAAACCTCTATGAAATCAGGTTGATGGTATAGCAATATTTGTTTGGCTATTGTTTATCTCATAATGTTATAGCTTTTATCTAATATTGGTTGGACTTTTTTAAACATCTTGAACGCTTGCAAGATCTTATCAGTTAAACTTAAGATAAGAATTTTCCTCCCCCTCACGGTGAAACACAAAAACAAAGATCAGCCATTGAGGCAAATGTACCAAAAAGTCAGGGTGGGGGTAAGTCCGTCCTACCGATCAAGCAAAACATGGCAAGCTCTGACAAGTCATTGTAGGATCCAATGATGGGCAGGCAAACCCACTGCAGCAGAAATCCATACCAATAGTCATCAGGTTTTACTGGATCTCCTCCACGATGCACATCAGTAATCGTTAAAGCGTGCCAGTAACCTTCAACCAAAGCACCGCTGATAGATTCAAGAAGACAAAAGAGAGACAGACCGGCTTTATATAGTTTCTCTGCAAGCGCACTGAGAAACCTCTGCAGGTTTGCTATTCTATATATATATATATATATATATATGTATATATATCATGTGATACAAAATATATCCACCATCAATAGAACAAAGTTAGTGAATTTTATGTTTGGCACAAACCTCCTCATCAAATATTGAAGAGATCAAGTTACAACTTCTCCACTTAATTCGCATTTAAACGGACCACCACTACTAGGACTCATCAATACCCAAGAGCCTGGCTTTGTCGGCTGGCTGGTCCTAAGGTTCCGGTGGATGGCTGCAGAGGAGGAGGTAGAGTGGGCAAGACGGACGGTCAAGGATGCCGGATTCTTGCTCTTGCTGCAACATTCGCTGCTCCCTAAGATGCACGATCTCAACCTCTTCTTTGTCATCGGCCTGAACCTCAACCTCGCTCGGCTTCCTCCTCAACATGACTAAAGTACCCCAAATGACAAAGAAAACACAGCCTCTGCTCTGCAAATCAGGCACTCGATATGTACAGGTTCGTTTTACGTAATAAATTTTGCATTCACACATCCTCAACAGAAAACAACTTAATTAACATATCCTTGATTTATACTTTACATTTATCATTACCGAAATAAGACCAAAGCTGGCAGAAAACCAGTCTCCAAACAGAACCAATTCATCAACCAACTTCCACGTATCATATGAAAAGAAATCCATGCTATGTCTTGCAAAGGAGAATTAGATTTCCCTCTGTTTACAACGCAAGGGTTTGATTTGGATTATTAACAACATTGAGGCAAAAAGATCATTATAGAGATTGTCTCTACGAAGACATTACATCTGCGTGGTGTTTCCAGGATCAAAGTGACACAGGATAAGCCATCAATCAGGATAGGCCACATGCTTTCAGTTTGGCACCCTAGCCATTATACCAAGAGGAATTGGAGATGTCCCATGGAATTGGTAATGGGTGCTTCCATACCAAAGTTAAAATGCCTTAAAAACAGAAGCAAACTCAATGTTATATATTTTCATTAAAGGGATAGAATCCGATATAACGCGGACGTGCAGCAGGAGGTAGAATATCCTCACCTACAAAAGAGGAAATACCCAGAGCGCAAAACAAAAAAACAAGACTAAGGAAAAAAGAAAATGAAACACGCCACAAGATCGAAAATCCGACAAAGGAGGGCAACTCCACGCTCGTAGAAACAGCAAAACCGAATAAATCGACACTTGACATGCATTAGGAACCAAAGCCGTGATAGCACGGGGACACACATAATCCCCAACAAACAAAACTACACTAAATAAGAAAAAGACCGTATAACCCCTGCAAACACAAACAACCCACAATGACAAACACCAATTCCGTTGTCGTCTGCACCTCGAACTCCACAATCCACCACAAGACCTCAGCCAAGTCAAAACAAGAACCACCTTGCACCGTGCCTCGATCTCAATGCCAACCAACAATCTTCGCCACGCCAAGCCATCGCCACTCACCACCCATCTTCCACAACCACACCTAACCGCAGTTGCCAGCTGACCAGAGCAAGAAGCCTAACACGAGAAACCAAGGGCTTCCCACGTAAGTTGCTAAATGATCACACGACCTTCCGGCTCTTTTTAAAATTCCCAGAGTTCCCAACCCCCTTCATAAATATCACCTCCTTCCATGCCTCTTCCTAAGCCTCTTCCTCTGGGAAAACCCATTGAAGAATAGATCCACAGCAATACACATCATTTTTCCCTCTAGATCTACACCGGGGTGCACATTCATAATCATAACTTCATTACACAATGGTGTCTTCACGAAGTCTAACACTAACCTTCAACCAAAGCACTGTTGATACAAAACAAAAGAGAGACCAGCTCTATAGTTTCTCTGCAAGAGCCCTGGCACTGAAAAACCTGTGCTGTCATGTATATATATATATACAACAGTTGATACAAGGTATCTCGACTACATATCGGTAGAACAAAGTTGGCGCATTTCATGTTTAGCACAAACCCTCCACGTCAAATACTACTCAATTCTCACGAAGACGGACCATCCCTACTAGGACTCATCAATACCCAAGAGCCTGGCTTTGTCGGCTGGATCTAGCTGCGTAGTCCTGAGGTTCCGGTGGATGGCCGCAGAGGAGGTAGGGGTGAAAAGAGGGCTAAGGATGCCGGTTTCTTGCTCTTGCTGCAACAACTGCTGCTCCCTAAGTTGCGCAATCTCTTCTCTGTCATCGGTCTTAACCTCAATCTTGCTCGGCTTCCTCCGCAACATGATAAGGTGCCCCAAATGACAGAAAAGCCAGCCTCTGCAATGGCAAGCACCCATTACCTATATGTTCATTCTATGTAATAACCTTGGAATCGATACATCCACTGCAGTAGTAAGAGGACATAATTACCATAATCATGTTTTGTACTATAGTCTATACACATCATTTACCAACACAAGACCCAAATGAGCAGAAAATAGGCTTCCAATTCGTAACCAATTCATTAACCAACTAGCACATATGAGGTGAAAAGAAATACATGTTATGTGTAGTAGAAGAAAATTAGATTTCCCTCTGTTTTGAATGCAAGGGTCTGATTTGTATTATAAACAATCCAAGGCAAAAACAAAATTAAAGGCGTTGTCTTTACAAAGCTATGAAATGCCTGTGGTGTTACCAGGATCAAAGTGACAGAGAATATGCCATTGATCAGGATAGGCCACATATTTTCAGTTTGGCACACTAGCCATCATACCAAGAGGAATTGGATGCCCACACTAAAGTGAAAAACACCAAGGCACAAATCAGTTGCAATCTTTATAACAGGAAATGGTTCCTTATGCACTAATTAATTCGCCGTGAATTGATTTTAAGTTTTGGGTGAAATATCTTGTTAGAACAAAATCTCAGACATCCAAGGAAGGAATGGTGCAGCAATAGCTCTCCAGCTCGGCGAAGGCGAAAGCTCTTAGGCGGCCCTGCGAATGTTGAGAAACAAGCCTTGGGTTTGTCATCATCGACTATTCCATCCAACATCAACAAAAATTACTCAGAGAGGAAAGCATAGGTCAGAATTTACCAGCTAAATAAATAAAAATATATCGTCGATGATTGTTCCAAAACTTATGAAAAACCAGGGGTTTCTGTAAATCAAAATGATCATTACCATTATGAGAAAAAAATATTAATACAAACAGGATGAACAGTCTTTTGTTATCATCGGAGAAAACCAACTAGAAGATAAGAATATCATAGAGAAGCATCATTTAAAAAAGCCAAGGACAAAGGAAAAAAAGGGCAAAATAAGAACAACCCACCAAAGATCACCAAAGAAAAATAAACTTCAGAACAATGTAAAGAAAGGATTATGAGGAAATTGCGCTCAGACAGCCAAGGGATTTGTTTTCAATTGCAAGATCAGAAACTCTAGTCCAATTAAGTTAGCGTCCTCACAGCACAACATTACAAAACGAAGCAAAGAGATCAAAGATGAGAAAAACCTGATGCACAGTCGGCGAAGGCTCTATGATGGAACAAGGCAGCCGAATGCATTATTTATGGGAGGGAATGGGGGAATGAGTGGTTCCCAGGGGAGCTAGGGTGTACTATAATCATGTTTTGTACTATAGTCTATACACATCATTTACCAACATATGACCAAAGTGAGCATAAAATCGTCTTCCAATACGCAACCAATTCATTAACCAACTAGCACATGAGGTGAAAAGAAATCCATGCTATGTCTAGTAGAAGAAAATTAGATTTCCCTCTGTTTTGAATGCAAGGGTTTGATTTAGATTATAAACAGAAGGCAAAAAGAAAATTAAAGGCATTGTCTTTATAAAGCCATGAAATGTGTGTGGTGTTTCCAGGATCAAAGTAACAAAGGATAGGCCATCGATCAGGATAAGCCACATATTTTCAGTTTGGCACACAAGCCATCATACAAAGAGGAATTGGATGCCCACACTGAAGTGAAAAACACTACAAAACAGATGCAATCTCATTGTTTAAACTAGAAACGAAGGCACAAATCAGTTGCAATCTTTATAACAGGAAATGGTTCCTTATGCACTAATTAATTCGCTGTGAATTGATTTTTAAGTTTTGGGTGAAATATCTTGTTAGAACAAAATCTCAGACATCCAAGGAAGGAATGGTGCAGCATTAGCTCTCCAGCCCGGCGAAGGCGAAAGCTCTTAGGCGGCCCTGCGAATGTTGAGAAACAAGCCTTGGGTTTGTCATCATCGACTATTCCATCCAACATCAACAAAAATTACTCAGAGAGGAAAGCATAGGTCAGAATTTACCGGCTAAATAAATAAAAATATATCGTCGATGATTGTTCCAAAACTTATGAAAAACCAGGGGGTTTCTGTAAATCAAAATGATCATTACCATTGTGAGAAAAAAATATCAATACAAACAGGATGAACAGTCTTTTGTTATCATCGGAGAAAACCAACTAGAAGATAAGAATATCATAGAGAAGCATTATTTAAAAAAGCCAAGGACAAAGGAAAAAAAGGGCAAAATAAGAACAACCCACCAAAGATCACCAAAGAAAAATAAACTTCAGAACAATGTAAAGAAAGGATTATGAGGAAATTGCGCTCAGATAGCCAAGGGATTTGTCTTCAATTGCAAGATCACAAACTCTAGTCCAATTAAGTTAGCGTCCTCACAGCACAACATTACAAAACGAAGCAAAGAGATCAAAGATGAGAAAAACCTGATGCACAGTCGGCGAAGGCTCTATGATGGAACAAGGCAGCCGAATGCATTATTTATGGGAGGGAATGGGGGAATGAGTGGTTCCCAGGGGAGCTAGGGTGTACTATAATCATGTTTTGTACTATAGTCTATACACATCATTTACCAACATATGACCAAAGTGAGCATAAAATCGTCTTCCAATACGCAACCAATTCATTAACCAACTAGCACATGAGGTGAAAAGAAATCCATGCTATGTCTAGTAGAAGAAAATTAGATTTCCCTCTGTTTTGAATGCAAGGGTTTGATTTAGATTATAAACAGAAGGCAAAAAGAAAATTAAAGGCATTGTCTTTATAAAGCCATGAAATGTGTGTGGTGTTTCCAGGATCAAAGTAGAAACGATTTCAAAGAAAAACACTATAAAACAGATGCAATCTCATTGTTTAAACTAGAAACGAAGGCACAAATCAGTTGCAATTTTTATAAGAAGAAATAGTGCCTTATGCGCTAATTAATTCGCAGTGAATTGATTTTTAAGTTTTAGGTGAAATATCATGTTAGAACAAAATCGCAGACATCCAAGGAAGGAATGGTGCAGCGTTAGCTCTCCAGCCCGGCGGAGGCGAAAGCTCTTAGGCCAGAGAAGGTAAGAACATCATAGAGAAGCATTGCTTAAAAACACCAAGGACTGAGGAAAAAAAGGGCACAAGAACAATGTAAACAAAGGATCATGTGGAAATTGTGCTCAAACAAGGGGATCTGTCTTCAACTACAAGATCAGAAACTCTAATCCAAATGAGTGAGGGACCTCCCAGCACAACATTAGAAAACGATGCAAATAGATCAAAGAAGGATGAGAAAATACCTGATGAGGTGGCGGCGAAGGCTCTGCGATGGAATGGGGCGGCCGCCTGCGTTCTTTATAGAAGGGAAGAGGGGAGAGCGGGGTGTGCAGGGGAGTTACGGTTAGGGTTTACGGGTTTTTGTCTATTCGGATTCCATTATGCGTAGAC
Source organism: Thalassia testudinum (assembly GCA_037157565.1). NCBI lineage: Eukaryota > Viridiplantae > Streptophyta > Magnoliopsida > Alismatales > Hydrocharitaceae > Thalassia > Thalassia testudinum. Next base: position 25,565,685 of record JAZHRO010000054.1, on the reverse strand, counting down.
GGATCTGTTTTCAATTTCTACTATTTTCACCTGCAGGGGGCCGGTGCCGGGGCCGTGCATTTCGTAGGTAAGGTGAAGAGATTTTTTTTTAGTTGAAATTAGTATTGTATTTATTTGTTTAATCTATCAATCATAAGATAATATGAAATGATCATCGCAAGGATTTTAACTTCTTTGGGATAGTCGCTATAATTTTCGTATGCTAAAACTTGATGAAGGAAACATGCAGCATTAGCTCTCAAGCCCGATGAAGGCGAGAGCTCTTAGGAGGCCCTGCGAATGTTGAGAAACAAGCCTTAGGTTTGTCATCATCGATTATTCCATCCCACATCAACAAAAATTACACAGAGAGGAAAGCATAGGCCAGAATTTACCGGCTAAATAAATACAAATATATCATCGATGATTGTTCCGAAACCTATCAAAAATTCAAGGAACCAAATAGTTTACAGATATAATCTAGGAGGTTTCTGTAAATCAAAATGATCATTACCATTGTGAGGAAAAAATATCTAGATAAACAGGATGAACGGTCTTTAGTTATCATCGGAGAAAACCAACTAGAAGATAAGAACATCATAGAGAAGCGTTACTTTAAAACACCAAGGACTGAGGAAAAGAAGGGCAAAAGAACAATGTAAACAAAGGATAATGTGGAAATTGTGCTCAAACAAGGGATCTGTCTTCAACTGCTTGACCAGAAGCTCTAATACAAATGAGTTAGGACCCTCCCAGCACAACATGAAAAAACGAAGCAAAGAGATCAAAGAAGGATGAGAAAAAACCTGATGCGCCGGTGGCGAAGGCACTGCGACGGAACGGGGCGGATGCCTGCGTTAATTATAGAAGGGAAGAGGGGAGAGCAGGGTGTGCAGGGAAGCTAGGGTCAGGGTTTACGGGGTTTTCTCCATTCGGATTTTATTTTCTATAAACATATCTATTTTCAATTTTTTCTTTTTCTTTTTTTTTCCTAGGGTTAGGGTCTACGGGGTTTACGGGATTTTCTCCATTCGGATTCTGCCACGGAACGCTATGGGCGGGATTATCTCGAAAGCCAGGGTTCAGGGGGTTGTGATTAGAGACTCGTCATGATCTCTAATTTCCCCTAATTAACTAGTCTTCCTAGCTAATTAGCTAAGGATACGAATATATAAGGGTTAATTATAAAATAAGGGATATGTAGTAAAGGACCTTAAAATAAGTTAAAAATGATACTTTATCATTCAATTAATATTATTAGTAATCTAATTAATAATTGGACTCGAAATTTTATTAGCCATTCCCTTAATTAATAAGTTAGGTAACTTAAACATAATGTATAAATAAGTATATAATAACTTAAGTAACTTTACTTAATTTAATAAATTAACTTAAGAAGGTCAAAAACGTAAATTCAAGGTGAAAACATAATAATTACCTTATTTATAATCATATATAAAAAGTTGAAAAAAATCTAAGTTAAAATAAACCATCAAAACCTGGGTTTACATTTAGGTCCTTACCATTCATTGCAATCGGGTCCTTAATTTTCATATAGGTCCTTAGGTTTCATCGCACCTAGGTCCCTATCTTCTTTTTCTTCTTCTTCTTCTTCAGCCGGTTGAACGGCTGACGACGGAGGGTGACTCCACCGCTCGATCATCGCCTTGCCGACATCATTCTTCCTTCTCCAAGTTCTTGGAGCTCGCGCTCACCATCCCATCTTCATCCATCGGTCTGGATTACTCTGAAATCCTAATTTTTGGTGGGAGTTAACCTCACCGTCGTAGGAGACGATGCCGGAGGTTAACCTCCCCAAGCTTCTTCTTCGTCCAGACTTCGCCACCTTCTTCGTCACCATTCACTATAAATACCCCCTCGCTCCCTCGATTTCTCTTAAGTTGGCTCCCTTCCCTCTTCTAACACTGAGCCAACCCAATAGGCTATTCGTCTGCAACTCCGGCGATCTTCCACACCATTCTCCGACTTCTTCCCTCCATCCTGATTAGCTGAGGAGCTTCGCCGAGGTTAGCCACTTCTCTAAAAAAAGGCAATGACCAAGGAGATCCTCTGCTCCATCCGAATTCGCCCGCCGAGGATTCTTCTTATTCCCTCTGATTTCGTCCTCCGTCATGAGCCGTCGACGGAATCCCTTTGACCCCTTCGTCCAGGTAATGGTAGGTAGGAGTAGGAGTAGTTTAGGTAGTTACTTAGTTAGCTAGCTTAGCTTGATTGCAGATTCCAGACTTCATCTTCTTCGACTCCGGCGAGTTCCTTGAGCTTGCTGGAGACCTGATTTTGTCTTTTTAAGCCATTGTCCACCTTCTTCTATCACGCACGATCATTTCTAATCCATTAAAACATAAATTTTGTCACTGTTTCGCCTAATTCACCTTCACCTTCAACAGAGACTGTCGCTGTCCATGGCGACAGTAACTGAGCTTAGATCCACCTCCATAGGGTCCTCCACCACCTATTCACAATCTAAGGATCCTAATTAACTTAAACGCCTAAATCTATTTAAGCTCCTGAGCTCGCTGTCAATGGCGGCTCAGGAGTAGTTGAAATCTTAAATTAATTATATATTTATGATGGCAAATTACTTTTGACTTGTCTTAACCACTCAATTGAGTGGGAAAACAAGTCCCAAGCTTCAACTAACTCAGATTCTTTAGAAATGGAATTCACTGTTAAATCTTAAATTTAATGATCAAATGGAGAATTTAACGAGTTCCTGAGGTTTCTTGCAACCTCAGGATCCTTTTCAGATTGAAAATGGCACAGATTTACCTTTCTGTACACAATTTGTATTTTTCCGGGCTCACCGGAGCTCCAGCGAGCCATTTTTTGAGTTTCAGCGTTTAGAACTTGTTGAAAAGTTCCAGATTGACATGATATTGATTACTGAGTAGTTCGAGGTCTTTAATTTGGGATTTTAACATCTGGAGCTACACATTAGTCTTCATCTTCTCCAACTCCGGCGGAGTTGGGGAAGTCTGACAGAAGGATTAAAGATGCATTTGATAGATCTAGAAGCTTCGGTGCAATGCAGTGAAGCTAATTTTACCCTCAAATTAGTGTAACAAACCCCTGATTACTCTGACGAACAGACCACATTTTTAGTTCAGGCGACGAGCCTGAAGCTTTAGATTCTTAGGTCCAAACATTCATCTCAGGGGTTGAGCAAGTTCCTGGGGTTGATAAGATGCTAATCCAGGTTTTAATTTCTTGAGAAGAGGCTTAGATCAAAAAGTCAAAACTTGAGGCCTTATAGTCAAACTCGAGTTTGATACTTTGATTTTGAGCTGAATTTGTTGATTCGAGAAGACTGAATTATTTCTGAGATTCTGTTAAACGATTTTAGGGTGAATTAAATGAGCTCAGATGAGTGATTTGGTTGGAATTCAAACCTGCCAGTTTGGGTTGTTTTTGAACCCAAACTGTTGGCAGTGTCACTTGGATGAAATTTGAAGTTGAATTCTGCCCAGTTTAGTTAGTTTTACTCCTTAGAATGTGTTTAAATTGATTGGATATGATCTTAGCTGTCTGTTACATCTTTTTAAAGTTTAAAATCCGTTCCGTGAGCTTACAGTGAAGCTTTGAGCTTCCATGTGCTTCCTGAAGCTTCAAGAGCTTCAAATCCACACAAGCATATGCGGAATCCCTTGCAGAACATATTCTGACACTTAGCTAAGTTGGAAAAGCTATCCTGTAAATTCTGTAACATTAATTTCACTTTCCAGGCATATTAAACCCGTAGAAACCCCCTGTATTCTCTCTTCAAATCGAAGAGGAAAACATCCCCTTAACCTAAAATTGATTGCACAATATTGTAGAGCTAGCTTAGAGCTCTCCATCAAGCCTTGTTTCGTTTGATTTGGAGCTGTGAGTAGGGAGAAACCTTCACTTGAAGTCTGGTCTGGAGGGGGAGAAGAAAGTCCGACATCGGAAGATTCGGAGAGTCCGCCATAGTATAAAAGGTATTTGTTGCACAAGCCGACCAGTCGTCAGTGCTCGGCGCGAAAACAGAACATCTGATCATCTAGTAAATACGTGCGTGGCAGGGTGTGCGTCGGCGCCCGATTGGGCGTGTGTGTGCGCGGTCGATTTGAGTTGAAAGGGGGACGTATTTGGCTCGAGGGGCTTCGAAAGTACGTAGCTCCCATTTCCACCAGCTCTCCGGGAACAGGAGACATTGGGCGAGGATCGAGTAGGGTTTGGTCCCACCCTCAACGTGAGGGTGCTGTGTATCCTCGAAAGGACCTCGCCGCAATTCTGTACCCAACTTTTTCTTCGAGAAGCAAATTAACCCAGTTCAGTGGAGAAGAAGGAAGAGAGCATGAAGGAGCTGAGAAGGCCAAGGATGCAGATACTGGAGATGCCAAGGGAATAAGAAAGGAAGATCGACAGAAAGAGAGAGGGAAAAATAAAGGATTAAGAAATAAAAGAGAGAGGAGAGGTTGGAGGAACGAGGAATACAATTGATTTCTCTTGTTATATTTTAATTTCTTTTTGCTCTTGATTGTTGTATCAAGGCTGAGAGGGGGAGGGCCGGATTTGGCTCGAGGGGGGGCAAAAATACGAAGTTCCCCTCAAAAGAAACGAACATTAGGCGAGGACCGAGTAGGGTTTGATCCCACCCTTAACATGAGGGTGCTGTGTATCCTCGAAAGGACCTCGCCGCAAATCTCTCGTTGAGAAGCAAATTAACCCAGTTCAGTGGAGAAGAAAGAAGAGAAGCAAATTAGCCCAGTTCAAATGTGCGTCGTGTTTACAGGATCAGAGTGACACAACATGAGACATCAATCAGCATATGCCACATACTTTGAGTTTGGCACACTAAACATTATACGAAGAGGAATTGGTAATGGGCGCTTCAATACTAGAGTAAAAATGAACAAAAAAACAGATGCAATCTCATTGTTTAAACAAGTGGTGCTTTATGCGGTAATTAATTCTATGTGAATTGATTTTTAAGTTTTGGGTGAAATATCTTGTTAGAACAAAATCTCAAAAATCTAAGGAAGGAAACGTGCAGCATTAGCTCTCAAGCCTGGCGAAGGCGTGACCTCTTAGGCGGCCCTGCAAATGTTGAGAAACAAGCCTTGGGTTTGTCATCGTTGACTACTCCATGCAACATCAAATAAAGAAAGAGAGAGGAAAGCATAGGCCAAAATTTACCGGTTAAATAAATAAATAATATATCATCTAGGATTGTTCCAAAACTTATCAAAAATTAAAGATATAATTTAGAGAGCGGTATAAAACAAAATGATCATTACCATCGTGAGAAAAAACTAACAACTCTTTAGTTATCTTCGAAGAAAACCGACTAGAAGATAAGAACTTCGTAGAGAAGCATTACTTGAAAAAACCAAGGAGGAAAAGAAAAAAGGGCAAAAGAAGAACAACCCACCAAAGATCACCAAAGAAAAACAAACTTCAGAACAATGTAAAGAAAGGATTATGTGAAAATTGTGTGCTCAGACAGCCAAGGGATTTGTCCTCAACTACAAGATCAGAAACCCTAGTCCAATTAAGTTAGCATCCTCACAGTATAGCATTACAAAACGAAGCAAAGAGATCAAAGAAGGATGAGGAAAAACCTGACGTGCAGGCGGTAAAGCGGCTACGATGGAATGGGGATGATGCATGGGTTATTCATTGAAGCGAACAGGGGAGAGTGGGGTGTGCAGGGGAGCGGGTTAGGGTTTATTGGGTTTTTGCTAATTGGATTCTAACTTGTGTAAACGGAACTATTTTCAAACTTTTCTTTTCCTTCACTTTAGTGAGATTTATGTACAAAATATGTGAGATTTGTTACCTCTACCAATGAAATTAAAAATTACGTTATTTTTTTGAAAAGAAGATGTTTTTTCATTGCAACCTTATAACATACATAGAGTTGTTGACTAAATCTAAAGACCATAAAGGTTTGAATGAATCCAGCCAAGTTGTGGGCCTTGGAAACATCAATCCTAGGGACTTTAAACAAAGAAAAAATTTGGAACAGCCAGGAGGGATTGACAAGAAATAATTGCATGCAATGACCTCCAAGGAGGTTGTAACTATTTCAGTATTTAACTCACAAGTCCAACGGCATCGCTCAGGATGCAACCTATGTTGACAGCCAAGTTCAAGGCAAGCAGTAAACCTTGATAAATAGCAAGAACTTCAACTTCATTTGAGTTACAAGTAGTGACAATTTCAACTTTACAAGCAAGAATTTCCTTGTCATTCACCATAACTGAGGTCGAATAGGATCGATGTTTATAAACTGTAGCATCAACAACAATTTGAAATCCCATAGAAGAAAAGAAGTTGTTGTTAATCTAATCAGATTAGAACATGGCAACCGATCCTAAAAAGGGAATAGCAACTGCGAATCCGTATAGCGTACGCACATAGCACATGCCTTCGAGCAGATTCAATAAGATTAATTGGTATAGCCATAAAACGTGGATGACATAATATGGCAACAAGCTTTCCATTTCAAGCATAGGAAATTTTCCAGAAATCCACAAGCATTTCTCGAAGCATGTTCCCTGTAAATTATGTACTGTAACGCTGAAATAGAACCAAACAGCAAGAGCAACCCGATAGGAAAAAAAGATATGATCCAAGTCCTTTAAAAGACCACCACAAAGATTACTTAATGGTTCAATAGCAAGAATTCTTCAAGCTAGAAGGGCGCACGTTGGTATAACATCAATGCAGGCCTTCCAAAGAAAACATCTTGTGTGAGGGGCCAGAAACTTTAAGGGCCAAATCCCTTTTGCAATCAAATACAATGACTTGAGAGTGAATTTTATCCCTTCCAGGAGCAAATAAGCAAGAATTGATAGGCTGATCTATTAAACATTATCAACTATTTGTCCTCTGATTAGAGGCAATGAGTCTTAATAAAATAATTTTAATTCTTCTAGCCACAAGCTCACATTATTTAAACAAAAAAACTAAAATCGTAGCCAGCCAAAGTCAAGAAGCATTTGTTTTCTGGTTGAGTTCAAATTGGTATTGTATTCTTTTATTGAATCAATTAATCACAAGATTGTTGTTATAGCAATAAACAAGTAAAGATGGTCATGGAAGGTGAACCACTGGTGGATACAATAGTGTTTCATTTGAAACTCGTATTAGTCATTTAATGAGGTGTTAGAATTTTTTTTTGACAACTTTGACATCCATGTCTTTAAAAACATATTTAATCATATCAATGTCCCTGTGTACTTTATTATTACATACACATTCGTTTGTACTCTAAGGTTAAGGCTTATTAGATTCAAAAGAATATTTCTTCAGGTATCCCAAATATTCATTAACAACTATTGAAGTTAACAACAAAAAAAACTTTAAAACTCACATCAATACCCCTATCTATATTTTAAAGGCACAAATCAGTTGCAATCTTTATAACAAGAAATGGTTCCTTATGCACTAATTAATTCGCTGTGAATTTATTTTTAAGTTTTGGGTGAAATATATTGTTAGAACAAAATCTCAGACATCCAAGGAAGGAATGGTGCAGCATTAGCTCTCAAGCTCGGCGAAGGCGAAAGCTCTTAGGCGACCCTACGAATGTTGAGAAACAAGCCTTGGGTTTGTCATCATTGACTATTCCATTCAACATCAACAAAAATTACACAGAGAGGAAGGCATAGGCCAGAATTTACCGATTAAATAAATAAATATATATCGTCGATGATTGTTCCAAAACTTATGAAAAACTAGGGGGTTTCTGTAAATCAAAATGATCATTACCATTGTGAGAAAAAAATATCAATATAAACAGGATGAACAGTCTTTTGTTATCATCGGAGAAAACCAACTAGAAGATAACAATATCATAGAGAAGCATTACTTAAAAAAGCCAAGGACAAAGGAAAAAACGGGCAAAATAAGAACAACCCACGAAATATCACCAAAGAAAAATAAACTTCAGAACAATGTAAAGAAAGGATTACGTGGAAATTGTGCTCAGACAGCCGAGAGATTTGTGTTCAATTGCAAAATCAGAAACTCTAGTCCAATTAAGTTAGCGTCCTCACAGCACAACATTACAAAACGCAGCAAAGAGATCAAAGATGAGAAAAAAATGATGCACAGTCGGCGAAGGCTCTATGATGGAACGAGGCAGCCGAGTGCCTTATTTATAGAAGGGAATAGGGGAATGAGTGGTGCCCAAGGGAGGTAGGGTGTACTATAATCATGTTTTGTACTATAGTCTATACACATCATTTACCAACATATCACCAAAGTGAGCATAAAATTGGCTTCCAATACGCAACCAATTCATTAACCAACTAGCACATGAGGTGAAACGAAATCCATGTTATGTCTAGTAGAAGAAAATTAGATTTCCCTCTGTTTTGAATGCAAGGGTTTGATTTGGATTATTAATAGAAGGCAAAAAGAAAATTAAAGGCATTGTCGTTATAAAGCCATGAAATGTGTGTGGTGTTTCCAGGATCAAAGTAACAAAGGATATGCCATCGATCAGGATAAGCACATATTTTCAGTTTGGCACACAAGCCATCATACAAAGAGGAATTGGATGCCCACACTGAAGTGAAAAACACTACAAAACAGATGCAATCTCATTGTTTAAACTAGAAACGAAGGCACAAATCAGTTGCAAGTTTTATAACAAGAAATGGTGCCTTATGCACTAATTAATTTGCAGTGAATTGATTTTTAAGTTTTAGGTGAAATATCTTGTTAGAACAAAATCTCAGACATTCAAGGAAGGAATGGTGCAGCATTAGCTCTCAAGCCCAGCGACGGTGAAAGCTCTTAGGTGGCGTTGCGAATGTTGAGAAACAAGCCTTGGGTTTGTCATCATCGACTATTCCATCCAACATCAACAAAAATTACACAGAGAGGAAAGCATAGACCAGAATTTACCGGCTAAATAAATACAAATATATCGTCGATGATTGTTCCAAAACTTATCAAAAATTCAAGGAACCAAATAGTTTACAGATATAATCTAGGGGGTTTCTGTAAATCAAAATGATCATTACCATTGTGAGAAAAAACTATCTATATAAACAGGTTGAACGGTCTTTAGTTATCATCGGAGAAAACCAACTAGAAGGTAAGAATATCATAGAGAAGCATTACTTAAAAACACCAAGGACTGAGGAAAAAAAGGGCAAAAGAACAATGTAAACAAAGGATCATGTGGAAATTGTGCTCAAACAAGAGGATCTGTCTTCAACTGCAAGATCAGAAACTCTAGTCCAAATGAGTGAGGGACCTCCCAGCACAACATTAGAAAACGAAGCAAAGAGATCAAAGAAGGATGAGAAAAAACCTGAAACGTTGGCGGCGAAGGCTCTGTGATGGAATGGGGCGGATGCCTGCGTTATTTATAGAAGGGAGGAGGGGAGAGCGGGGTGTGCAGGGGAGTTAGGGTTAGGGTTTACGGGGTTTTCTCTATTCGGATTCTATTCTGTATAAACAGATCTATTTTCAACGTGGGGGTGCTGTGTATCCTCGAAAGGTCCTCGCTGCAAAACTCCTACTTGAGAAGGGAGAAGGTCTGCTGCTCGAGGACGAAGAGGATACCCTTGTCAAACATCTAGGTGAGGTGACAGACACCTGGAGTGGGTCTAGGACGACTAGGGCATTCATCGGACGTCTAAAGAGAAGAGCTGGGGCTTAGCGTTGTTTAAGATGTCTTTGGAGTGTCCCAAACGTCTGATTTGAGCGTCAGGCGCCCCTTGAGACTATGAGACCAGCGGGTGGTCGGTTCAATCCGCTTGAACCAACTCAGCCCGGTTCAAGCGAACTGGGGAGGGTTTATAGGTCGATTCAGGGCCTAAATGAGGTCGAAATCGCGCAACCAAGATATCGTTAGAAAGCCCTCGAATTTTCCTACTTTTTAGAGAAGTTTTTATACTGTTTTGAATTAATTTTGTTTACTGAAATGTCGATCAACGTATTTGATGTCCCTTTTGACCATTAATTTGGTGTAGGCTCCAAGTCTGTGGCACATACAGGACCCGCAGAAGCGTCAGGATCCACCGCTCGTGCCCCCATACCTCTCGTACCCCTAGGTAGAGTGGTGTTCTTGTCCCAATGTGTTTAGTTCTATTTTGAATTCATGTTACAAGTAGCTACTTAATGCATTATAATGTTTCTGCAAATGCGTTAGTGAATAAAATCGATAAATGCTTGTCTTAGAGATACACACATGCATGTCCTAAGTCTTATTTATGAGCTGTATACTTGTTATATATGTGAAGAATGATTAATATTTGTTGTGAGAGAACGATAGCTCTAATGATTGAGATAAATGCTTCTACTGTAATGCATCTAATTGTCTATTTTCCATGGTTGGAATCTAAATGAGTAGAGATGCATGTTAACTCGTGGGTATGTGAACCAGAATTAAAGAAATTATAAATCAATCTTGTGGAGAAGTAGAAGAATAAATTATTTGCTATGCTACGAACTTGGATAATGATGGAATAGCTTGTCTACAGTGTGGTATGACTGTTGCTTGGATTGTAGTTTGGGGGTGAGCTGACCCTCGTATACATACGTACTGAGGAGAGATATTCACCCAACGTGTATGGAGAGAGCTAGCCTTTTCTCAGGTTAGGGCCTAAGGTGGGAATGGCCTCCCTACACCGACTTCTGTTAGGCCCACGGGGCCAACCAGGATAGTCGAACGAGGGTACGCAGACTGGTGAAGCGATCGGCCACGATTCGTATAAAAATCGTTGTCATTGTAGTATATGTCACAAGTACAAAATGTTATCACGTCAATTTTATTTAATTACATAATTTTTACTGGTTTATTCCAGGTCGTTCACTGAGAGGCAGTTATTGATATACATCACTCTCTAAGTCCAATATTATTCTTTAATTCCAAAAAGATTAATTTTATGTATAATCATAAATGAAAGAATTAATGAAGGAAAGAATTAAACTAATTGATGAACAAAAGAATGTATTTAAATGCTTGCAAACACAAATAAACAAACAAGTATCAAACACTATAAATGTATACTATATACTATCTATTTATAACTTATAATGCTAATACTTACATATATATACAATAATAATTAATAGTATATACTATACTAACTTAACTTAATATATTAACATATACAGTAACATATATAATATGTACAACGACAGATATAAACGTCGCTAAACCTTAGGAAAAATTATATGCATAACCTAAGGTAAAAACTAGGGTCTATAGTGACACTTATTTCTATCTATAGTGACAGATAATTCTATCAGTAAAGCTATACTGTTATTTATATACATATATAGCTTAAACATATGTTATACTATGTATAATTATTATTTACAGTATACATATACACACATATATATATACTATATACACATACATATACACGCTTTTCTTCTTTTCTTCTTCTTTCTCTTCTTAATCACGGCTCTCTCATTCTCTCTTTCAGCACAGCTAACACTCAAACACTTAGCTTTTTTTTTAGGTTTCACTCATTCTCTCTCCTTAATTCGCTTATTAGGCTTTACTTAGCTCAAAATTTAGGTTTATTAGTTGGCAGGCGGCCTTTTCAAGGGATACACTGCACCCTCTCGGGTAGGACCAGACCTCTACTAAGAACCGCCCTAATTCGTTAATTAGGCCTCTTAATCTCGATTTATGCTCGTCCATGGGCCCACACAAGCCCACGCACAGTGCATGGCTCCCAGCCCGTGCACCGCATGTCATTCTCATTTCACAGCATAGACCAAAGCCATACTCGTTCATGCTAAGGGGATAAGGGATCCGGTTTCGGGCACTGAAATGACCCGCCGCTCTTGGGTTGGATAAGACATCTAGTATATTCATCAGTCCAGACGTCTAGATATATGGCCGGACATCTGAAAGCAAGAAGAATCGTACCTTATTTTCCTTTCCCACACACGCACGACATGCACACCCCCCCTCTTTCCTCACCCCAAACCCTAACCCACCTCTATTTAAACCCCCACACTCACGCCACCCTCTCCATTACCACCAGCCATCACCTCCATCTTTCCCTCCTATTGGCAGCCACCTTCCTCCCAACCTCCAGCGCAGCGAGTGGAGAGGAAGAAGAGAAACGGGACACGGAGGACGAGGAGAGGGGAGCTAGAGCGTGGGAAGAGCTTGAGGGGAGGAGCTCGCAAGGGAGCCACAAGAGCTCAAAGGAGCCCGTGTGGGAGGAGTCAAGGATGCGTGTGCGAAGGAGGAGCTCACAGGCAGAAGCCTTGGCCTCCTGCAACCGCTGAAGGCACTACTGCAGCTCCTGCAAGCGAGCTCGTGAAGGAGACAGCTCGCGGGAGAGTTCTACGTATTGGATATTTTCCAGTATCAGATGTCTGGAGCATCTCCCAGACATCTGAAGTAGTAGAAGGACGTCCAGAACTGAAGCCGGACGTCTGAAAGCATGCATAGTGCCAAGGTACGTGCTTCTACACGATTTCCGGCCATGCAGGCCTTACCGCAGGGGATCGATTTAGCCGTTTTTAGCTCTGCGCATGCGTACGCAGGACAAAGCATTGGAAAGGTGCACGATGCATCCTTCGAGGCACATTTGGATGTTTGGGCACATTGCTAAACGTCAGACCATACTTCTAGATGATTGGAAGGGGAGTCCGACGTCTGGGACTTCCCTCAGACGATTGCAGAGGGGTTCGGACGTCTAAGAAAGCCGCAAGAAAGAAAGGGTGAGTTCTGACATCTTTTAAGACATCTGGGCCTAGTCCCAGACATCCGATTTGGGACAGTATGCGTGTTTTTGGCCCGTTTAGGGTGTAAACGGAATCAAATTTTCATAAACAAAGTACCATTGTTTTCCACTTGAGTTTCTCTACAAGTCAGTGTTACTTGTATACAGTTTTGGACTTATTTGACGTGGTTAGTCAATTGTATAGGTCTCCAATCAGTTGAGTACGCGAGACCCGTGGAGGCGATAGGACCTGCGATTCTCGCCCCCATTCCTCCCATGTTTCCCGATAGAGTGGTTTACTTTAATATTAAGATTTAAGTAATGAAGTGCACATTAGAACAATTTGATTGAACCCTAGGATGTGAAATGAACCCTAGGGCAGAAACAAATGAATATTGTTTGAGCTAAACTGTTCACTTGAGATGCATGTTAAACCCTAATTGCTAGCAAGTGTTAAATTCTTGATGTGATGCTCCTTCAACTATAAAAATACGAGCTGCCTATTATAAGAATGAGAATCAAAAGATGAACAACGAATTATGTATGTTGAGAAATGAAATAAAACAAATACGAGCATGAACCCTACAGGGAACTAGGAGCAGAACTTCTATATACGGAAAGAACCTTGTAAGTAGGCAGGAAGTGAGCTGACCCTGTGTACATGGTACCAAGGAGAGTAACTGCCCCTTTAGTGTAGAGGGGAGCTAGTCGCCCCTTTGCATTGAGACCCGAGGTTAGGACTAGTCACTCTACACCGACTTCTGTTTGACCCTCGTGTACGTGGTACCAAGGTGAGCTACTTAGTGTAGGGAGGGAGCTAGCTGCCCCACGAGGCCCGGGATCAGGACTAGCCACCCTACACCGACTCTTGTTAGGCCCATTGGGCAAACCGGGATAGTCGGACAAGGGTACGCAACTGTGGAGGGGCAAGGCTCCTATTCTGTTATGAGGGGCGAGACCCCTGTTCTAAGAGGGCAAGGCCCTGTACTGTTCCGTGCTATACCTTTAGGTGTACCCGCTAACGGAAACGACTAACCGTGTGCCAGTGCGGGATAACTACCCGTGCGCCTATCGCACGTGCCGTAGTCACTGCTACGTCGTGACCATGACCTCAGGGTGGTTGACTGGGTGTAGGATTACCACGGGGGACTCTCCTAGCCATGCGAGCACCACATGTACGTCCTACATCATGGAAAAGACTGCAATCAAGATCATTCCCATAAGGAATAGGCTAGATCAAGAAATTATTAGATGAATAAAGGAGTAAACAAATTAGAACTACTTGGTTGAACTAAATAAAAATGGATAATTAATTAAATTGCTTGTCTTAATTACATGTAAATGGTTTACCTACCCCTCTACTCAGTGTTCGGTAACTCCGAAAATTTTATAACCTTGTTCAGGTCAGGGAGTTGAGCAGCTAGTACCCCCGGCTGCAGAGGGAGCTGGGCCCAGTCAAGCCCAGCCTTAGCTGTGACATTTTCTGTTCGAATGCGCTTCTTTTTGTGATAGTGAGTACTTTGATATGTGTAATACTGTTTCAATTACTTTTCCGCTGTACTTTCCACTGGTGTTGTTGTGATGGCCTGTACTATTATGAGACTTTTCCTGCTACTTCTTTTGTTGTCTCTTACTATTTTTCTGCTTAGTTACATTGCATGTGTGATTGTGGATTATTTTTCTGCTTTTAGTTATTCCTCGTTGGATGACTAAGTCTTAGGATTAGTCGAGGCGGGTCATCTCAGGTCCTGTAGAGATCTGGGATTCGGGTCGTGACAGGCGCCTGTGTCAACTGAAGAAGGGGAGGAAGAAAAATAATATAAGGTGCTGCAAACACTCTTGCATCCACTATGTGGTGCTAAGTTTAGCGCCTCACAGGCGCTGCATTCTCAGTGTGGCTGTCCTTGTTTCGTGATTTTGGCCTTCGATTTGAGGGCCATAACTTGATATACTTTAAAATTAAATTATAGGGTATTAAAGTATTTACATAGGGCTACATGATTATACAATTTATTCACAAAATTAATTATTTTTACTATATACATAAATTAGCTAAAGTTTACAATTTATACACACTATTAATTGAGTTTATTTCTTAATTACAGGTTAAATTAGTTAATTAATGGTATAATTGACCTATTACAGTAGTAATATACATATTAAAGTATTTAATACAGATTCTTATTGTATTTTACATGATTTATTTTGGTTTATTTACATTTAAATAGGTGATTTCATGGTGTTATTCATGTAAATTAAGTATAAATAATATAATACATTATAAATATAGTTAAATTAGTTTAATTTACTTAAAATATAATCATAGAAATATACAATATAAGTTATTTCAGTTATAACTTAAATTACTAATTTATTTTAATTTAATCTAATAACTTAGCTAGTAACTTAATAAATTAATTAGTTATTATATATACATAATTAAATTATGTTGCAAGGTTCATTATGTACATTATATATACATAAATACATATGTATAGTAATACTTATTAATAAGTTAATTTATTAGGGTTTCTATAATTATGTAGCTTATAGTACATATAAATTAATATAATTAATAAATAATTATACAGATAAGTTATATACATAATAATTTACCTTAAATAATTAATTTACATTATAGAATATATACATAAGTTATTTATATAGTTTATAGCCATATTTTACACTATTTACATATATAGCTTAATATATACCTTATATATACAAGTATATACATAATATACATGATATTTTTGAGTTTTTTTGGGGTTTTTCTTCTTTTTATGGGTTTTATATATTTTGTAGAGGTAGGAGGTGAGAAAGAAAGAAATGGATGAGAAGAATAGAGTATTTTTGAGGTTTTTAATAGTTAAGGTCTTTTATTAAGTTTTAAGGTAGACTGAGCCCTCGGGTTCTACCAAGCCGAGGGTTCAGAATACCATGAAACTTGGTATGTACTTAGAAATATACCTAATCTTGACCAAGACAGGTTTATTTTATTTTTTTGGATTTTTTTATATTATTTTTATTTATTTACAAGTTGAGTAGAATTCTAGACCTTCAAATGGTTTTAAAGTGGAACCTAAGTTCCTAGATGGCTTTCTAGTGGCTAAATATGCACGGAAAGCACTCACACATATTCAAAAGGCTTCATAATAGGGATTCAAACAGATAATCATGAATTTCAACTCAATATTTCATTAATTTCCAAGTTTGGACAATTGGGTATAATAGTTAGCTAACAAAGGGATTAAAAACCAAGTTACAAGCTATTCAAATTGAATCTAAAGATCATTTAAGATACATGAAAGCTTGTACATGATATATACAACACATAAAACATGCCAGCTAATTTAAATAACTCCAAATCTAGCTACTATCCTACAATTCAGACCATATCAACAACCAAACCATCTCTACAATAGCAACAATTTCAGCAGCAGTGGCTACAACTTGGACAGCAGTTGCCTGATTGGTTGCTCATGGAACTACCAAGATCAAGAAGTGGCTTCCAACAGTAGAAAGAGCTTCCAGATGTCTTAATTGAATTTCCATTGGTTGCTGCAGTGATAAAACCCCAATCCAGCAAATCTGAATGAGGATTTCAGCAAGAGAATTACATCCCCAACAGCTCTGAAATGGGGATTTCGGTAGCTGCTAAATTGACCAAATCTAATCCCTTATCTTTGTCATAGACAACAAAGATAATGGAATTAGATTGGAATTTAATACAACGAAAATGTTGCTGCTATGCAACAGTTTAATGTGTGAAGTTTGAGATTCAAAACTCACAATGAACACTTCAGAAAATCTAATGAGACCTTGAATTCTAATCTAAAAATCACTTTAAATCACTGAATCCTCACTCAAGAAAACTTTAAACCTTGATCCCCAATTCAAATCAGAGAGAACACTGATTTGATCTCTCCCTTATGCTTTAAACAGCATGAAGGAAGGGTTCACATCAGTCCATTAAACTACTAACTTGAATCCTAAATGTTTAAAACCTAAAGGGATATTGAGAATCCCTTAGGTGAGAAATCAAAGTTCAAATACTAATACCCGCACAAAAATATTAGGTGGAGCCTCGAATCGACAAAGTCGATTCTCCTTGACTCTACCTTACATTGAAGAAAAACCCTCAAAATCCAATCTCATAACAACATTAACCATGGCTCATCTAAGTAAAAATTCATCTTTAAAAATTATCTTAGATTCACAACCATGGACTGATTTAGCTCAAAAATAGATCGATTCACTTGATCAAAACCCATTCAAAACCCAATTTGATCAAAATCTCACGATCTTGCTTTGAAAAATCAAACTGAAATCAGATTAAGCAAACCGATTCTATTTAAAATCAAGATCAGGGGTCTTTGTGGAAAATCTGGATGAGAGACCCCTAGATTGTTTTTGTGAACAAATCCTCATCTCAAAGCTTGAGAGCAATGAGATGAGGGTTTGACTCTAATGGATGGGTGAATTGCGAAATAAAAAACTGAGGAAAATCAGAATGCGAAGTGAAAACATGAGGAAGGGGAGTCAATGATCAGTGGATGGGTGAAGTCATCTCCTCTAATCTGAAGTGATCAGAGGAGGTGAAATGCGTGAATTCTACTCTAATGTACTCCTAAGCTAACTATTACATCTGCAATCAATTCAAAACATGTTGGCGACTAATTCTACTCCTAGCTTACTCTAATTATCACTACAACTACAATTGAAAACAGAAAATCCTAATATAAATGGAAGAATGGGACCTGTTGGGAAGATCTACAGCTGGTGGCTGCAGCGACGAAGGAGGGTGGATCTACAGCGGATTGAAAGTCCACTAGTGGGACTCAAGGTCGCCCTCAGGTGCTATGTGGTCCTTAGTGGCGAGGAGCGTACGAGAAGATGAAGTTCCTTTGCTCATGGCGTTAGAAGAAGGTCGGGTGGAGAGGAGAAACTAGAGAGGACAAAGGGATCGCCTCAAGAAAGTAGGAGAGGAGGTCAATCCCTCACGCATGCAACTGTGGAGCTCCTTAAGTAGAGTGATAGTGGATCAGAGCATCGAGGTGGTGCGATTAGTCTCCAAGGGCGTGGGTGGTGGGGATTTGAGGAGAGAGCGTGCACGAGCTTAAATCAAAAAGCGGTCGTTGGATGGGATCTGGGTGAGGTAATCGCACGCGCGGATTCGCGTGAAGCTTCGAATCAAATCGAGCCACACATCAAGAGGTAAGGGAGATCGACGGCCAGGATGGCCCGTGTTCTTCGTGTGCTACAGTGCACGAGTGGGCTGCAGATGGGTGCAAGTTCTTTTGGTAAATTTGCAAGCAAAGCCCCTTAGCGAAGGGGTAGAGAAATTACACAGAAGCCCATAAGTGGTAAAAAGCTTTAACATAATGGTCCTTCAGGGCTTGCAAAAAGGTCCTTGCGGCCTACAAATAGGTTCTTGGAGGTTTTCTAGTGAATGAAATGTCATATGTGAAGGACCTAAATGTGAAACTCTAATTTCAAAACCCTACTGATATCAAGATGCACCCAAGTTTTTTATTGAAGCTCAATTGAACATATTAAAAGTTAATTTTACTTTTGATTTGGAATTTTGAGCTCATTTGTGTGTTCAATTTGCAATTGGATCATCATTTTACATTATTTAAAAGAATATCTCAATAATTGACCTAATTATACGTTTTTAGCACAAAATTGATGTTTTAGGTCATTTTCTATATTTCCCACACTTAACCCTTTTTATGTGTTAATTTGATAGTGTTTAACCTAGTTTCTAGCTTAACTTAGGCGATTTAGCTATGATGAGTAGCAACTCATCGACTGGTGAGGGACGCAACCCCTATTCTATTCTGTACCATACGACTTAGAGTGTACCCGCTAGCAAAAAAGACTAACTGTGTGCCAGTGCAAGATAGTTTCCTACATGTTTATCGCGTGTGTTGTAGTCACCGCTACGTCGCAACCATGACCCCAGGGTAGTAAACCAAGTGTAGAACAAACGCGGGGTGTTCTCTTGGCCAGGAGAGTATCACATGCACGTCCTGCATCGCGAGGAAAAACTGCATCAAGATCATTCTGTTAGGGAACAGATGAACCAAGTGATACCAAGACCCTTTGTTAGAATATTCAAAATAGTAAATGGAACAAAATATGAACTGGTGTGAAACATTTACATCTACCTGAAATGTTTACTGTTTTTACTTTCAAGTACATTAGTTAATTTTGCATTTGCCACTCTACTTAGCTTTTGCTGACAGTTGCCACAAATGTTTAGGTCAGGAAGGCGAGCAACCAGTACCACCGACTGCAAAGGGTGTTGGGCCTAGTTGAGCCCAGACTTAGTTCAGTTCAGTTTTCCGTTGTAGTTGTGAAATGAGCCGTTGCCTTTTTAGTCGGATAAGGCATCTGGAGATTCAGTCAGACGTCTGTCCAGATGTCTGGACACAGGCCCAGACGTCTGAAAGTGGGAATTTTCGTACATCCCTTTGCGCTCTGCGTGCAAGCGGTGCGCAGAAGCTTCTCTCTCCTCCGCACCCCCACCCTTAAACCCTAAACCCATTCTATTTAAACCCCCCCTTTTCTTCTTCTCACCACTGTTGAGCGCACGAATCGCTACGCTAACGTGTTTGGTTTTGGAAAACCTGTCGTTGTAGCTTGAAAGCGAAGAACTCGTGTTCAACAAATAAAATTTATACCGAAATGAAAATTCCGGGTCGAACACAGAGAGGCGGACGTTTGATTTAAAAACTACGCGTTTCTTTTTATTTGTCACGAAGTAATTCAATTTAAAACTATCTAATTATTTATAATAAATAGAAGAGAGAGAGAGGGTAAGAGAGAGAGAGAATATTACACATAGAAATCAAAATGAGATGTAGAATAAATAAAGAATTTATCATTAAGGAGATTATTCATTACAACTAGAAAGCATAAAACAATTGCACTAGAAAGCGATAAATTTACTCTAGAAAGCATTAAAAGAATGGAGGGAGAAATGTCCTCGACGATCGCTTGGAGGACGAGCAGACTACTCTAGAAAGTGGTAAATCTATACTAGAAAGCAGTAAAAAGAATAGGGAGAGAGAAATCCTCCTCGACGGTCGCTTGGAGGACGAGCCGGACGGGACGACGCCTGGACGAAGGAGGACGAAGTAGGATGAAGGAGGACGAAGCAGAAGAATGGGAATGAAGCAGCACACCGTCGTCGTCGCGGGATCCACTTCCGAAGGGGGACGAAATTTTGGACTTTATCTTGCGAGAAGCATCCCGGGTGTAGGACAAGCTTCTCTTGAGCTTTAGAGAGGTAGAGAAGAGAAGGAAGGGATGAGAATTTCATATGGAGGGGGTATCCTTTTATAGTTGCAAGGAGTGGGGGCAAAATGGTCATTACAACTTCAAAATAATAAATGAGGGGTTTTTAGTGACGGATAAATCTGTCACTAAAGCCCCAACGTGGGCGTAGCTCCCGCGCCCACGCGCGCCTCCTCAGCTGCCCGCTTCCTCAACGCCCACGCACGTTCTTTGATTCTCAGTCGTCCGATCGCGAGATCGGACAGCTTAAGACGCGTGATCGCCCGCTGCCGCGCGCCCGCCTGGCGCGTGTGATGCCGTGTGACGCCGCGCGTTCAATCGCGCGTGTTCTTGATTGAGCGCAAACGGCCGTCTGATCAAGATCCGACGCCTGCCCCGCGCTCGCTCACCCGCGCCTTCCTCTCCTTCGCTGTGGCTCGAACCCGCCCCCGCAGCTCGCGTAAGCGCGCTCGACCGCTGCACTACGAGGTGCGGATGGTCGAGCGAGAGCTTTTAGGCACGGCTGATCACAGCCGTTGGATCGAGATCCAACGGCGGAGAGGGAGCGGGTGCGGGGTCTTCATAGAATGTAGGCGGCCATTTGGGCGGCCGAGATGGCACCATGTGGCGCCATCTTGGCCGTCCATCTTCTGGAAGTTGTAGATGGTGCCACGGATGTCGGATTGACTCGATTTTTGCATCGTTGGGCTGCGATCCTTGATCCAAATTCATCCGTGTGGTCAGATTTATCATTTGAAGTGCGAATTTACACCATCCTGGCCCTTGATCTTCTAGGGTTCCCCGGTCACTATCTGATGCTACGGATGCTGGATTAGGGCGATCTTGGAGTCGTTGAACTCCAATCATCGCCCTGATCACATCCATACGGTTGGATCTTTGATCCGAGGCCCCGATAAAATGTTTGCCATGTCCAAGCACATAAAAGGAGACAATTAACCTCCATTTTATTCAAACTACTCTAAATGCAAGATGATGCATGTTATGCAATATTTATATCATGAAATGCAATCCTATGCTTAAGAACATGCATAAATAGACATCTTAAGTAGTGTAAATGTGTTTACATCAACCACCCTCACGCCACTATCCAACCACCACCACCTCTAGCGTCACCCTCTTGCGGCCGTGGCGAGGGAGAATGAGAGTGACGAGAGGGAGGGTGAGCGAGGGAGAACGAGAGGGAGAGAGAGGAAGAAGAGCGTGAAGGACGAAGGACCTTTGGGAGCTCAGCAGAGCTCACATGACTACCGGTAGGCATGCACACGAGGAGGAAGGGCTCAGGGAGGCAACCTCCCGGCCCTCTGCAGCTGTTGCGGTGCTCTGCGGGTGGCATTGCGAGGAGAGGAGCGTCGTGAAGGAGGTTCTGGTACTGGAAGCTTTCCAGTATCAAACGTCTGGAGCATCGACCAGACATCTAGAGAGGTACCAGGACGTCCGGAGCTGAAGTCGGACGTCTGAAAGCACAATATCGTACGAGGTACGTATCTTCCTACATTACTTTCCACCATGCAAATTGTAGCACAGGAGATGTTGAGCTAAAGATGTGCCTGCAATTTTTCATATGCAGGTGAGGGCTTTGGGAAGGCGCACGGTGTGCTTTTCCAAGTACTTTTGGACGTCTGATTACGTCGCCAGACATCCGAAGGTACTTCCAAACGACTGGAAGCCTTGTCTGACTTCTGGAGCTGCCCCCAGACGGTCGCGGAGGGAGTTTGGACGTCTGAAGCAGCCGCACGAAGTGCAAGTTGAGATCTAACATCTTTTAAGACGTCTGGGACTGATAAACGCCAGTTTATCATCATTCTTATGCATTAAAATAAACCAAGCTCTTAGGATTTTACTCCGCAAACGGGTTTTTGGGCTGCATTTAGGCATAAATTAGGTTAGGCATGCATTGCATTTTTTATTGTCTTTTTAATGTGTTTTTGTGAGTGTTAGGGATGTATAGATACACAGATCCCTAAAACCCTAGCACTCAAGAAGGCAAACGGTGAAGGAGAAGCTCAGACTAGCTGGAACTCAGCTTGATCCAGCTCACCACAGGTGGAACCTAGCTTACTTGAACTAGGGTTAGCTCATCCCAGCTCCATTCAGCTAATCTCAGCTGAATGGCAGCTCAAGAGAGTTTATCTTAGCTCACCCTAGCTCAAGTCAGCTTAGATCCAGCTCAACTTAGCTGAGTCTAGCTCATCTCAGCTCCCACTAGTCCACAGGGAGCTCTAGCTAGCTCAGTTGAGTTGACAGGAGTTCACCCCAGCTCAGATCCAGCTACATCCAGCTCCACTCAACTCCAGCCAGCTGAAGAAGAATTCATCTCAGCTCAGGAAGCTCAAGTCCACCTCCCGGGGACTCAGCTTAGCTCAACTTAGTTGAGCTAAGCTACCTTAGCTACCTCAACCAGCTTGATTCTCCCCGGGAGCACCAGACCTTGCTCACCTCAGCTCATTTTGGTAGAAGCTAGCTCACTTTAGCTTGGCTTAGCAACTAGCAAAGAACTAGCAAGCTAAGCCAGCTAGAGTAGCCCCATGCCAGCATCTTCAGCAGCAGCCAGCTCTAGCTCCAGACTTCTCCTCCTCAGCTCCTTCCTCCAAACCCTAGCTCCAACACCTTCTCCTCTACTCCACCTTTAGCTAAGCTAGC
This sequence comes from Thalassia testudinum, assembly GCA_037157565.1. Taxonomy (NCBI): domain Eukaryota; kingdom Viridiplantae; phylum Streptophyta; class Magnoliopsida; order Alismatales; family Hydrocharitaceae; genus Thalassia; species Thalassia testudinum. Next base: position 25,543,057 of record JAZHRO010000054.1, on the reverse strand, counting down.
TTAGCTTATCTTAGCTTAGCTTAGCTCATCTAACAACCAGCTCCTTGGCCATCCATTACCTTCAAAGTCAACCCTAGCTAGCTCCACCAACTTAAGCCTACCTAAGCTAGCTACCCTACTCAAGTTGGCGCCACCTTCTAGCCATCCCTTCACCCCATTATCACCACCAAAAGACACCTTAAGTTGGCACCAAAAACTACCCCTAACCACCTCTATATTGGCGCCAACTTTCATCCCTTAATCCACCCTACACCTACCCACATAAACCATCCTAGCCATCCACCTACCCATCCTTCTAGAACCCTTATTGGCGCCAACTTAGACCACCTTCTAGAACCCTTTTTGGCGCCAACATCAAGGGGTGTCAACACCCATAACCACCCCCTTGGTGTCCTTTAAGGTGGCGCCAACTCACCTTGGCCATGGGATCTTTAACCACCTCCATCTCTTCATCTTGGCCATCCATTTCAAGGGTCACCTTAGCCCCCTTCCTACTCGATAAAAACCCACCACCTACCACCATTTTGGGGCATCCTCCATTAGTGTAATTTGCTACCTAAACCACCTATACCTACGACCAAGAAGAAGGAGTAGAGAAGGAGATTAAAGGGGCACATCACCAGCCTTTTTGGTGCCTTCTTCTCCCCACTCTCTTCAACTTGGGCCACGCCAAGGAGGACTCTTCCACTTCAAGGAGGATGGCCAGGCAAGGGAGAAGGGCCTAGGGTGGACGTCCACCCTTGGAGAGAAGCTTAGGGCACGCCCCCTTAGGGCTTGCCTTGGAGGACATCACCTTGGCGGAGCACTGCAAGGAAGGAGTTGAAGGATTCTTTTCAAGATTGGGAGCCACCAACCTTGGAGCAAGAAGCCCTCTTCTTCACCATCTATCTAGAGGATTTGTGTTTTCTTTTATTTATTTTAATTTTTCTAGTAGTAGAAGCATTCCTCTACTAGGCTTTTTTTCGTAAAACACTTTTCGTCAATCTAAGTTGCCTTCTTTGCAATTTTCAATTTTACATTTCTACTTGCTTGTTTTTTAGCATTCTTCACTCTCTCTCCCTAATTATTCTAGGCCTCCACTTGCCTAGAGTGAGCTTAGGGAGAAGCTCTACTTGCCACTTAGAAGTAGTATTTTAAATTGAAGTGTAAATCACCTTCCCGCCACCATTTCACATGTTGTCTTAATTTAAAAACAAAAAAAATGATATATTGAAAAATACCAAAAAGAAAGTTGAGATTTGTATTCTAAGCAAGAGAATCAATTTTGCAACATTTGGCCTCCTTGGATGACCCTAGATACTTCCCTATCTAGGAATATAAATTTAAGAGCAAAAGCGGATTTACATGTTGCAACGACATTAAATTGCCTAATTAACAAATCGGGTATTTTCGCTATCACTTTTTGGCGCCGTTGCCGGGGAGGCATGACTTTGCATTAACTAATTTTCTCTTTCTTGAAGTGGATCTCATCCCCTTCTCTTTCTTTCTTTTGTGTGTGCAGGAATTACAGCAGGAAGGCGGGAATCTGGAAGCGAGAGCTCAAAGTTCCTTTTCTTCCCGCGAAAATTCAGGTTGGTTCCTCTTTCTGGTCACATAATTAATTAAAACTACCAAAAACATATTAAACTTGGCTTTCAGGATCCCAAACAACTTAATTAAGTGGAGTGGTGCCCATATAAAATCCATTGTTTGCTTGAATGCTTCTTTAACACTACTCCATTACAAGTATTGGTGTTCTATTTTTCGGGTCCAGATTTTCGTCCAGACTTGAAAAATCGATTCCTAACACCACAGGCCTCCTAAAATCGTAAAATTTCATAGAGTGATTCCCAATTAAGTTATTAACATCTTTTACAAATTTCAGAACAATTGGATTTGTATCTAATTTTTAAAAATTCATGGACTACAAATGGGTCACACCCTCTAATCTTCCTATTTTGCTACTGTCCGTGAATTTTCAGAATTTTTATACTCATCCAATTTTTGTCAAATTTAGCTTGCTGGAATCCTTGTGAAATTTTATACATCATATAAAATCATAAAAATTTTCTGAGGTCGGTGGTAATACTGAAAAGTCCAAAATACCCATAGGTATCATTTCTGGACTTTGACACTAGTACAATTAAAAATTCAAAACAATTATCAAACAAATTCCTAAAATCTTGCAAAAATCTTTTATGGAATCCTTGTTTGATTTTATTCAAAGTAGTGGTGTTGTTTGACTTGTTTGGATCACTACTTAATTCAGAAAGCCAAAAATCAATTCATTGGTAGTAATTTTCTGTCTTAGGGATAATTGGCTTAGGGTTTCTTTCTTTCTTTCTTTTTAGAGACTTACATTAAAGGAAATTAACCATCACCAATACAACTTGTCTTTCCTTTGATTGTGAGATTTCAAACTTGTTTGAAAATTTAACTAGAGAAACCCTAAAATACATTCAATTAAATCAAATCCTAAAAGACAAAAATACAAAAAAAAATTTGTGACAACTTGATTTTCATTGGAGCCACTCTTCAATTCCTGCACACACAAAAAAATCAAAATAACAGGGCAACAACCCAATAAACGCCCTCCACATTCCGTGTGCACTATAGCATCCTAGACCTAATTAAAATTTGTAGCAACTTGACCCCTAAGGCTTTATCAACTTAGGCTTGCTATTTAGGTCTTAAGTTTTCTTTAGTTAGTACCAATTCTATCATCTGTATCCGGTGTTCAGGCTGAGGGGCCATGTCAGACGACCAGGCGCGGGTTTGTACAAGCACCTGGGGTTTTCCCTGGGAAACGTTTGGGCCCAAACCTCCCCTTAAGCAACTTGGCTAGATTTGTTGATAGAACGAGTATTCACTATTGACTACTTATTTCCTACATAGACCAAGTCTTAAGTTATTATTAGGGAGTCTCATTTAAGTTAGGTCTAGTTCTATTTGTTTGAATTGCACACTTTCTCTCATCTCTTTCTCTTCTCCTCCCCTCCCGTTCTTCCATTTTATGAATGGGCGACGGTCTCAAAATCCGCACTTGGAAGGACCATTTGATTTCGCCCCGCGCGCAAAAAGACCACTTTTTCTGTCTTCTTCTCCTGACCCTTCCACTTCCACCTCTAACCTTACCTCTAACCCCATCACTAACCCTAATTCTAACCCTTCCACCCAAAACCCACCCACCATTAACTTCCCCCACTTGGAGCTCCCTAATCTTGAGTTGCCCCACACACAACATCAAGACCCCCTACCTGATCTTTTAAAATTGATGGCCGATCAGATTAATAAATTAAATTCCAATCAACAAACATTGACTAGGAACATCCAAAACCTAGCCAATCCAAGGCCAAACCCACCACCCCGACAGCAGCCTGTTGTTCCTCTAAAAGATTTCTATGATCCGTCTTATTATGAGGAACGACCAGGGGTGGTCATACCAGAGGGGGACTTTGAGATCAAGCCTGCCGTCCTGAATCTAATTAAACACTTTCATGGCCTTCCTAGGGAAGACCCTTTCAGCCACCTTGAAGAGCTAACTCTTCTTGCACAGACAACCCGTTCCCGAAATGTGCAAGAAGACATATGGCTGATGCGGCTTTTTCCATTATCTCTTAAAGATAAGGCCGCTTATTGGTTCAGGACCATTGGCCGACCCATCACAACATGGCCTCAACTCAAGAGTGCCTTCCTCAAGAAATTCTTTCCCATAGGTCGTACCAATTCCTTACGAAGATCTATTACGACCTTTCACCAAAAATCTGGTGAAACTTTCCATGATTCTTGGGAAAGATTTCAAGACCTTTTAAGAAGTTGCCCGCACCACGAGATTCCTTTATGGCAGCTCATGCAAATCTTCTATCATGGATTAGAAGATCAAATCCGACATTTTGTCGACGCCTCGTGTGGCGGCAACTTCTTAAATAAAGATGCTGAAAGTGCCTATGACCTGTTTGAAGAAATGAGTGAAAACTCATTTAATCAAGCTTCCATGAACACATTTTGCAGAACCCAAAACCCGCAATTTGGTGTTCATGAAATAGGCACTCAATCTATCCCGATCACCCAAGATGATTTTCAATTGATCGCTCAGAAACTCGACCAGATGCATATTAATCAGAAGAAAATTGAGGAAAGACTCACCACATCAACTCAAGCTCCACACCCACATCTAACCCAACCTAATTTTCCACGAAGAGAAAATTTGCACAATCTCAACACTACTGCTGATTATTCTGAGGTTGCCCATGATTCACTAGGGAATTACAACTATCCAGATCTTAACCCCACTCAAAATATTTCTGCCATCCAGGAACCCTTTAAAAATTCTTCCAATTGGAAAAATTACCAGAACTACTCCTGGAATAATCAAGTTTCTTCCCAACCATATCATTTTAACGGGTATGGGTCGAATCCAAACTTCCATCCTGGGCCATCCCAACAAGATATCAATGCCCAGATGCTGCGAACCCTGCAGGATATGCAAACAAAAATGACGGAAGTAACCCGCAACATCACAAATCTGAACAATCAGATTGGGGTTACTCCCACGCAAAGACCTGTAGGACATCTTCCGTCCCAACCCATACCCAACCCTAATCACCAAGGGAACCATTATATGGGCAGAAATCCACACTATCCAAATCAGCCTCCTCCTAATCCACCACCTCAGCAGCCGCCCAGGTTTCTGCAATCACAGGCCCCCCCACCTCCTCCAAATAATAATCCGACTGCACATGCAGTTACTTTGAGGAGTGGGAAAACCACCACTGACCCCGGGCCTTCACACAAACCTGGTAAGATACCTGTGCAAATTGACTCCCCACCTCCCCATCAGGAAGAAAAAGAAAAACAAAAATCTCAAGACAAGATTCCTGTCCCTTTCCCACAAGCTCTCTACCCCACCACCAACAAAAAAAAAGAAATCTGAGCCCACTACAGAAGAACTCATGGAGCTATTTGGGCAAGTTCATATCAATATTCCTCTCCTAGATGCCATTAAATATATACCTGCCTATGCTAAATTTTTGAAGGAGATTTGTACTCCTAAAAGGCAGGCCAAAAATCTAGGACAGGTACATCTTTCGAAGACAGTAAGCTCTGTCATACAGAGTAAGCTGCCTCCTAAGATGAAAGATCCAGGGGCGTCTTTAATTTCTGTAATTATTGATGACACTACATTTAATCGCACCCTCCTTGATCTCGGTGCCTCAGTTAATATTATTTCCACGAGTCTATTCGAAGAATTTCAGATCGGTGAATTAAAACCCGTCGAGGTTACCCTGCAATTAGCCGATCGATCTACAATCAAACCTCGTGGGATTGTCGAGGATGTTTTAGTCAAGGTCCAGAATTGTGTCTTCCCTGCAGACTTTCTGGTTCTTGACATTGAGGCACCCGAATCATTACTGGACTCCCCAATAATCCTTGGACGCCCCTTTTTGGCCACTGCAAAGGCAAATATCAATTGCCACACAGGCAAAATGGATATCAACTGTGCAGGCCAAACTATCACTTTAGATATTTTTAAATCCTCCAGGAGATTCCATGATGATAACTTCTTTGAGGACTCAGATACTGAAATTTCCAATATGGTGGAGGAGACAATGTTAATAGATACCCTTACTGACCATAATTTTTTTGAGGACTCTGATTCAGAATCAGTGGTCGGTGAAATCTATGATCCAGAAACTTGTCTTGACCCTAAATTTATTCCTGATACCCCCCCTAAGCACCCTAACCCACCCACTATTCACGCACCTAACTTTTCCACACTAACTTCACCCAATCATCACCATTCCTTCCCTGACTCCTTTCTTATGGACTTGCCACCAACCCCGCCCGAGTTTGGCATCCAACCTGATTTAAAACCATGGCCAGACTCGAGCTACACTTATCATTTTCCATCCAACTTTGATCCCAATATTGCTCCTAATCAATTTTCTAGGGATCTAGAAGACACCCTTTTTGCAGGCATCCAAGTGTCCAATTATTTACATGATCTTACGTCTTCCGTGCATACCTTCACGCCCGGCTGAATGGCGTAAAAGATAGCACTGGGTGGGAGGTAACCCATCATTTTTTCTTGCTTTCCTTTTTTCTTCTTTTTCCAGGTTTTGTTCATCCTAAACCCGACCGTTCTTCACTAAGGTGATCCCTTTTCCCTCCTAATGCATGAGGACATGGCATATCTTAAGCATGGGGGGGTGTTTTTAAATTTTTACGATCGATTTAGGATGTTCAAAACCTAAAAACATGCAATTTTCTTTAATTTATTTCCTGCTTGCATACCCAAAAAAAATAAATAAAAATGTTGAAAACTTTTTGAGGAAAAATTTTGAAAACGGGACTAAGGTCGAAAAATTCACTTTTGGTACAATGGGATTTAATCTTTAACAAACTAAGGATGAGGATATGGATCTGATCATTAGAATTTCAGGGTCTATTTTAGACTAGATCAGATATCCTTCTCTAAAATTCCACCTGAACTCATGATAGTTCAGGTGACTTGATCCTATTTTGTAATACGGAAAGTATTTGACTTAGTTTCTGATTCAAAAACTTGCATGTCTTGAGAAGCTTCTTGTGTCAATTTTCATACACAAGCCAACACTTAAAAACAACAAAAAATTTGAAAAACTCCCTTGTTTGGACTTACTAAAAGTCTGAAGCAGATCATTGGTTTGAGTTCCCACCACCGAGAAGAAGGAAAATACCTCCTTTGAGGACGTGATGTCAACATGTTACCGCCTCGGCGCTGCTCCATATCTATATTTCATATCTTTAGACGGAGCATTAAAGTGCATTTTAGCAGCTCAAGTGTCTTGGACGGTACTCTACCTATAGTGTCGGAGCAAGAGCTTGAGTTTGCTTGGAGCACCCCTTTTCACCGCATCGTGTTTTGGGGTTGTGAGCTCCTGGGTGGTGTCATGGACAGTGCTATCTCAAAGTACTGGCGCCAGAGCCCCCTCGAGGAATGGTAACGGGAATGATGATCCTGACACATCTGTTGTAAGACTAAGCTAAAAATAAGCATGGGGGAGAAAAAATAAAAGTAATAATAAATAAATTAACACGCCCTTATAAATGTTGGCTTTTCACAAGCACAGACACAAGGTTTTAAAGGATTTTGCAAGTTGCGAATCAGATTCATGAGCCAGAAAAATCCTAAAAACAAACATTTCAAGTCATCTAAATTAACGAAGGGTTAATTGGTGAATTTTCTGGAGGATATATTGATCCCGTTCTGTCTAATGGTTGGATCCAAAAATAAATCCTGATGTTTATCTTCAACAAATCCCGTACCACCTGTGTTTTAATCTACCAAGGCCCCTTAATCTCTTTTTCTCCTCAAAAGTTAAAAAAAATTAGATTTCCCAAAAATTCCGTTTTCCAAAAAACTTGAAGTTTTGCTAAGAGACTAGCAAAAGATAAGCATGAGGGTGTGATAAATGCCAGTTTATCATCATTCTTATACATTAAAATAAACCTACCTCTAAGGATTTTACTCTGCAAACGGGTTTTTGGGCTGCATTTAGGCATAAATTAGGTTAGGCATGCATTGCATTTTTTATTATCTTTTTAATGTGTTTTTGTGAGTGTTAGGGATGTACAGATACACAGATCCCTAAAACCCTAGCACTCAAGAAGGCAAATGGTGAAGGAGAAGCCCAGACTAGCTGGAACTCAGCTTGATCCAGCTCACCACAGGTGGAACCTAGCTTACTTGAACTAGGGTTAGCTCATCCCAGCTCCATTCAGCTAATCTCAGCTGAATGGCAGCTCAAGAGAGTTCATCTTGAAAGTTCCCTACTAGGAGGGGTGACGTAATAAAATGCGGAAATAAATATAAACAATATCACAGAATAGACAACCACACAAAGTACACAAAGATTTTATAGGTGGAAACCCAAACCGGGTGAAAACCACCACCTAACCCTCTCGAGTTAGGATTTTCCGATCAACCTAGTTGATCAAATCTACTAACCGAATCACTTTAAAACGAGGGTGATTCAACCTCAGTACAACCACGCTACAAGTACGAGGGTAGCGTTCCTCAACCCCTTCTCTCCACGAGAAGGATTTTGTCCCACGAAGGAGATGGGAATTCGCAAAGCGAATACCCAACCAAAAGACAAAGATAAAATAAACAACAAACCTACAGAGCCAACAAAGTAATAAACCTAAGCTTCTATAGGAATTAGGAAACTCCCCTTTGCAAGGAGTGCGTCAACGATGATGCGGGTGCGTGAGCCACGCAACGGCGCAATGTCGCTCTCGTGAACAACGGCGGGAGAGCGGGTGCGCGAAGGTTTGATGCTCTCAAGAGAATGGAGCTTAGGTTTGGAGAGCAAGATCTTTTCTGGACACAAAAGAGTGTGAAAGTGTGTAGCTAAGTGTATCCAAGTGTGTGTTGGTGTGTGATTAGCCCATAGTTGTGGGCTATTTAAGTATTTAAGTGCCTACACATTAGGTTAATTCTAACATTTATTTAGTATAAATTAGGATGTAAATAGATTAATTCATAGTTTTAATCTAATTACATAATCCATACATTGCATTCATATCTTAAGTGCATTTAGAATTAGCTTAGAATAGCATTCATCTAATTAGATAACCAATTAGGTATATTGTTTTTATTAACATAGAAGTTGAGGGTCTATACATAAATAACCCTAATATTTTAATAATATTTTCTTTATTCGTCTTCTTTCAGAACGGCTGGCTGCCGCTCCAACGCCCGCGTGATGCAGTGAAAGCCATTCAAGGGGGAGCGTATACGGTGGATCTGGTCGGCAGCTGATTTCAAAATTGTTCATGCCACTACAAAAGGAGCACGGAGGCAGCCGAGCAAAGGAGGCCTCCGCCACCGACCCACCACTGTGCAGAGAGATCCTCTCTCTTCCACTCCACACTGCCGGCCTCTACCGTGGCGGCGAGTCTCCACCACCGTGGGCGTGTGGTGTGACAGGCCACACCGCCATCCGGAGCTCGCCCGCATTACCGTGAGCACCTTAGCGTGCAACTCCCTCGCCGTCGTCGCCGACCACCGTCACCAACCTACTGATCAGCCACCCTCTCAGTAACTTAAGACGTCTGGGAAATTTCCCAGACGTCTGAAGTTACCCGCTCACTTCACCGCACACGCCTGAAGTCGCCTGCAGACCCCTTCCCGCACCTGCAGAACCTTCAGCGCACCCACGTCCGTCAACCTTCAGCTCAAACACGCACAACCGCCTGCAGTCCACGCCGTTCACCACACCGCCTGCAGAACCGCCAACAACCGACCTCTACAGCTTCCACCGCACACGCCAGCGCCCGCCTGCAGACCACCGCAGCCACGCCTCCGCGCGCCAGCGCCCTCCGCGCGCCAGCGCCCTCCGCAGACCCTCCGCGCGACCACGCACAACCGCCTGCAGAACCGCCAGCAATCGACCTCTGCAGCTTCCACCGCAGCCACGCCTCCGCGCGCCAGCGCCCTCAGCAGACCCTCCGCGCGCCCACGCACAGCCATCTGCAAACCGCCAGCAACCGACCTCTGCAGCTTCCACTGCACACGCCAGCGCCCGCCTGCAGACCACTGATGAGAACCTCATCATGAGCCATAACTAGCTCATTTTGACCTAATATAAAGGATAAAAGCTCCTACATATCTCAAGGAAGGGCTTAACTCAGAGAATTCTGAGTTTGAGAAGAAAACAAGTCATAAGGGGTAAAAGTGCAATTTTACCAGTATAATCTGCATACAGGGTAATTCAGGGCCCAAACATAGGTCAAAGCAGCTTAATAAGAATAAAAGTGGGATGAAATGATCTAGCAAGGGCTACAGCACTTCCAAGAAACCAAATGATAATCTGTAACCCTAAAACAACCCACTTCAATTCACAAGGTTCGAGGCAAAGTAAAAATAGAATAAACCCTCTAAAATTCATAGAAAAATAATCTCTAGGGTTTAGAACCTTCAATTTGGCCTTTAGAACCCATTTTGACCTACATTGAGAACCATGCCCAATTAATAACTTAATTTGGGTTTTTGCGCAAATTGATCGGTCAAACAAGGTTTAATATGGAAATGAAATTCACCATCAGATTCCTTAGGTCCTAATTAGTCATGTATAAAAACTTGAGCCTAAGAAGAAACCTCCTTGACCGACTTTACACTTTGGTCCTCATATATTTACTCTTTGGCCCTCAACTTTTGAACCCTCGCATTTTGGCCCCTAACTCTCCTTCGTTCTTTGCAACCAGGTCCCTCCTGCAAAACCTGCCAGCACCATGCTCCGGCGACCTTGCGCGGAGCATGGCGCCGCGCAGGGTGAGGTGGGGGACCTGGCAAGTAAACCGGGGGTGCCCTGCGTCGTCAGCCATCGCAGGGACACCCCCCTGGTCATCGTAACCCACCATACCGGCCGTGCGAACGCACGGACGGTATGGGTTCTTGTTTCCGACCATCCTCCGGCGAGGGAGACACGTCGTCTCCCTCCGCCTTCCTCCCTGTTTGCTCCCTATAAATACCCCCCGCTGCTCCACCGACCAGGGCAGCTGGATCTGACGGAGAAAATCCCCAACTTTCTTCTCTTCTTCCTCCGGCAGACGCTCACCAGCTCCGGCGGTTTCCTCCCCCTCCACCTCTTCGCTCTGCCGCAATACCAGCAGCAGAGACTTCCTCCCCCGCTCTTCCTGCGCCACGCCGCACCCAGCTGGCGCCTCTCCGGCTCTCTGCTCGCCGCCGCCCCTTTCCCTGAGCATCGTCTTCTCCGGCGACAGTCGATACGACTGTCGCCCTGTTCCTCCCCCTTCGTCCCTGCAAGTAAGCTAGAGATACTCCCCTTCTCCTCCTCTTTCTTTCCCCGCTTTCAATTTATTCAATTAAGCCCTCTATCGACCCTGACCACCTTCACCCCCTTCGCCTCCGACCACCCTCCGGCGAGCCGCTCCCATCACCTCAGCAACCCACACGGCTCGCCGACCCTCACCGAACCTCCGCCTCATCACACTGAGCACCCCCCACCCCTCCACTGCCACTCCACACCTCCGTAACACTCCCCCGAACAAACCCATTCCTCCGGTTGCAGTCCGACCCAGGGCTACCGCCAGACACCTCCTTGCGGCCTGCCGCGCAGCTCCTCACCTTCGCCGTGCCACGGCGAAGGTTCCCCAGTGGTTTGATCAGGCCGCAAGGCCATATTCGTGTCCGACAGGTTTTGAGGTTCGACCGCCATTGACGCACATTGAAGCAGCTTCTCCCGCGCTCCAGGCTTGAGGACTCCAGGTCTCCAGCTGCTGCGGAGTACGGGGAGTCTTGCGAAGGCAGCCAGCCAGCAACCTATGCCAATAGAAGCCGCAGCTGCAGAAGCCAGGCCGCGGTCTCCCAGCAGGCGCACGCGAGGAACGGTCTGCGTTTAGTCCCACATCGGTAAGCCTCACACCCGTTCCACTGTTTAAATTGATTTCGTGCACTAGCCCTATTGCCTCAGTACACGGGGTGAGGTCCCCTTACACCCGCCCGGTTACCCGGTCTCGTCCGCGCCCACGCCCCGCGGACCTGACCCGACCCGACTTAGACTGACCTGCACTCCTCGCCCACCACGCACGCCGGTGGGCCTGGACCCGGGTGTGACCCGAACCCGATTACCCGATAGCTCTGGGAGAGCTTTCCCAAGAGTGGTTTCAGAGAGAAAGAGAGACGCGGGGGGGGGGGGAGGGTAGAGTAGGTTTTGCCTCTTGACGAAAAACTCTGAAGTATGCAGGCACAGGCGAAGAAGAAGACCCGCGGAAGAAGGAGCTGCACTGTAGCAAATGCATAGTTAAGTCGTCTAAGCACCGGGTCAGACGACGGAAGGTCAGCAGCCAGAGCAGGAAAGAAGGCAGGCTGAAGAAGAAAGAAGAACATCACCAAAGCAGGAACAGCAGGAAGAAGAAGAAGAGCATCACCATTGCAGAAAAAGAAGAAGAGAGGTCAAGGCAGAAACCAAGGAAGAAGAAGAAAGAGATCTGAAGAAGAGCATCACCATTGCAGAAGAAGAACATCACCTCTGCAGAACAAAGAGAAAGAAGGAGATCCAAAGAAAGAGAGAAAGAAAAGCATCCCCTCTGCAGAACAAAGAGAAAACAACAAATTCTTTCCCTCTCTCTTTCTTTTTGTAAAAGAAACATGTATATCTCTAGAATACAACTTGCTCCCTGAGTTCGACCTCGGGAACTCTTTTATTTTCCGAGTAAAAAAAATTTATATTTGAAGTGTTGGTAATAACCGGCTTTACTACAACGTTATAACAAACTAAAACCCGGTTGGAACCAACCGACTTCAACCACCGCAGCCACGCCTCCACACGCCAACCGCCTGCAGACCACCGCGCAGCGCCCTCAGCAGACCCTCCGCGCGCCCACGCACAGCCATCTGCAAACCGCCAGCAACCGACCTCTGCAGCTTCCACCGCACACGCCAGCGCCCGCCTGCAGACCACCGCAGCCACGCCTCCGCGCGCCAGCGCCCTCCGCAGACCCTCCGAGCGCCCACGCACAACCGCCTGCAGCACCTCCGCCGGAGCTCGTCCGGCCACCTCCGGCCGCCGCGCGACTCGCCGTCACCACCGATTCGAAGCCCTTGATCCAAGGGACCTCCGCCGAGCTTCCTGCGCCCAGCCATCGGCTCCTCGTCGCGCAAGACAACGGGGAAAAATTCCCCTGTTTTGCTACAGTAAAGCGTTGATTAAAATTTACATTTTCTGCCATTGCCAGATTTTATTCATATTCTATTCACTCTGCATTGCGGAAAATATCCTGTAGTTTATCATAATTGCCATTTCAGCATTATTTCTTGCTTAAACCTTAATCTAAAGGCAATCTTGGCTTGGTTCTTGTCCAAATTGACTCCGAACAAACATTTTTAAGTGGCGCGAATTTTAATACGTTATTGCCTCCCTGTGGAAACGACCCGCTCCTCTGCAAGTGGTTATTTCTTATTAAAAATTGATTAGTCGATTTTTCCACCACATTAAACTACAAACGACTTAAAAGCGAAAGATCGACCCGGTCAAATGGCGCCGTTGCCGGGGAGGCAACAGACGCAATAATTTCGCCTAATTTTATCTTCATTATTTGTCAATTGCACAGAGATTTGACCATCTATTATTTTCTTTTCTGTGCGAAAAATTTTGTGCAAGAATCAGCCACTGTGAGAGGCGACCCTTGACGTCGCCAGACGAGAAGTGGACAAGCAATTTTGAAAGGAGGAGAAGGACGAGGATGCGACGGACACCATTGTATTTAATCTCTAATTTAATTAGAATAGAATTAAGACTGAAGACTTAATTTTTCATTACAGTTAGTTTGAAACCCTTGTTCTGGGGCAAATTTTGAGGGGTTTGTTCCCCGATTTTGTTTTGGACCCGTGTTGGGTAATTTTTGGGAGCCTGTTCCCTTTTCTTTAGATTTAGGTTATTTTTTTTATTATTATTATTTCTTTTATTTGCTTGTGCATAAGTAGTTCTAAAAAAAACAGAAAAAGAAAAAAAACGAGCTGCCTGCTAGAAGCTGCCTGCCCTAGGACGAACCATTTAGGTCTGTATGAGCAGCCTCTAGATTTGCTTTTCTGCATTGCGTACATTTTTGCATCGAAGATCGCTGGAGGCAAGGTACGCATTCTCTTACTTTGCATCCTATTTTTGATCACGCATTGCATTTGGGATTTAATGCGAAGACCACCTAATCTGTACTGAATAAATCTAACAAGTGGTCACATATTTTCTTTAGAAAAAGGACTAATTAAAGGAAGGACATTTTAAAAACCAAGGATTTGATTTTCAAACTTGGCGTGCGATTCAAAGTTCAAAATCTTTGACGGTGTATGCACACTTATTTCACTTGCACCACGGCACGTTTCTAGACACTCCTTAGGTTTGGAAATACTAGGACAAGAGCCCTCCTTTCGTTGGATTTTGAAGTGTTCGGAACTTGAGATCAAAGGTTTTGTAAATCCAAAGAGGGGGATACCCTGTCACGGATTTTTGGGGGTAGTTGAGGAGCACCGCGAAAGCACAGCTTCAAAGGAAGGCTTAGGCCTACTTGCATCCCTCGATCTTCCGTCTTTGGATTTACTTGACCATTTGAGATTTAGGGAAGAACACCTAAGCTCCAACTAGGTCTTTTTAGGCGAGCCGTAGGTCGACAATAGGCGCGTAAATTGATTGAACAAATTGTATTGTCACCTGCAATCTGACTTAAAATCAAAAGCCTAAATTGGGAAAGACCTAAAAGGTCCTTTTTGAATTGTGTCTTGCTTGGGGAATTCTGATTGAAGTGTGAGTTAGAATGGACCACATTGATTTTCATCCTTTCACATCTTGCCCACACCCTCACCCCCACTTTGCATCCTTCGATCCCAGACGCCAAGATGGTCCATTCCTTGATGGACATAATGACAATCATTGGGATCCGTTTTACTCCTATTATAGGAGTATTGGCCTAGTTAAGCCCCAAATTAGTGAGCAAAACTCAGGAGCGAGATTTGCTTTGCCCAATATCCCACATACCAAAGAAATACCCAACCCACCCTCCCTGAAAACTTATAATGGTTGGACAAACACTCCTGGGTACTATAAGTCTGAGCCTGACTTCTCTTATGATAGAAATGACCTCTCCTCTTTGAAGATGGAAATATAGAAAATGCAAAATGAAATGAGTGAATTGTTAGGAGAATCTTTGAGAGCAGGCCAACAAGAAAGAGATGAAATTAGCCACCCAATCTGCCCCATTGACGATGACGTACACCCCTCTACAATAGATGCATCTCCCGTGGGAAAGCAACACTTTAAGTTGAAGGGAAATTCTGGGGAGAATAGCTACTTTTCGAGGATCGATTTTGGAACCTCCCCATTAAATGACACTTCCTTGAGAGATCTACACTTTAGGTGGGAGGAAAAAACACATGAAAGTAGCTATGCATTGGATGAAGAATGGTGGCAACCCGAGGAAGATGATGATAAGGTTGAGTATCCACCTGAATTATATTGGAGTCAAAAGAAGGGAATGATGGTGCCATTGGAAGACCTCGACCCAGATGATAGTATTTTCGTGACATTTGATGAAGTGGGTCAAAGTCAAGTTGTTAATCCTACCCTCCCTTCTGATCACGATATGGAACTCAAACCCACCCTTAGGGAACCTAACCCTAAAGAAATTGACCTATCTGAGGAGTCTGATGTAACCAATGTAAATAATTTACCTCAGATAGAGCACCCTAGGGGATCTGCTGAGATATTAAATGATTCTAGACCTCGGGTACATGATGAATTGTGTGATGAGGAGGAAGATGAATTATATGAGGAACCTACATTCAAGATTTGGAGTGACACTAAGGGTGATTATGTATTATTTGAAGAGTTAACCCCTGAGGATGTCACAAATTTGACCAAATTAGGTTTCCTTGGCACACCCATTGATGATATTTCTCCTCATGATAAAATGATGGAAAATTTGGAAGCAATTTCTAAGATTTATGTGGATTCACATATAGACTCCGGGGAAGATGTGAGTAAAGAACAAAAACCCGGGGATGACATTAATAGGATAATCCCTAGATCTGTTGCTTCCAACCTGCCTTCATTCACTTCGAAGTCACCCTCTGATTCTCTTATATCTGAAAGCGAAATTGTGACTCCTGATGAAGAGCAGGAAGATCCACGTGATGGTGCAAGGAATGCTAGGGATGAAATTGAGGATTTAGAAAGAGTGTTTGGGATGGACACCAAGCTGATTAAACCCAACCTAGATCTTATGGCCATCCCACAACCTCGTAACTTGGACACCCTAGACGATCCTTGCCTTAGAGAATTGCTCAGTTTTGTTCTGACCAGGGGGCTTAACAGACCAATATTTTCTGTAATGGAGTATCGGGTATGGATTGATGATTTCTTTAGTCAGTCCATTACCCTGGGGGTTTATCTCTATACCATTCCTTCCCCATTCTTTTTGGAGGATCCTTGTCATCCTACCCCTACCCCTTTGGAGGTTATTTTAACTGTTTATCCTTTAGAACCTCTTCTGGTGACCTGGGAAGATTTCATTCCCATTTTAGTTGGGCGAGCATTTGCTATCGGGATTCATCATCAGCTCGCCAACATCCTAGGTTACCTATTTTCTAGGCCAACTTTGCTTTCCTCATTTTTAGGGCCTATTTCTGCAATTCTTGAACCTGATTTGCAGGTTCTTCGGCTATTCAGCCCAGCTTTGACCCAGGTAATATCCTTCTATGCAATGAGGACATTGCAGATTTTAGGCATGGGGGGGTGTACTTGGGGATATACATAGCATAATTGCATACATTTGTACATATAAAAAAAAAAAAAAAGTTTTGAGCTTAACGGGCTAAGTCCTGCATTCTTAAGCAAATCAGAACTCTAGCGTAGACTAAATTAATTCTAGGGTCAAACTTTAGAAGCTAAATAAGCTACTAGCTTTAGACCTTTAGGGTCCTTTGTGGACTTAAAAACTTAAGTAGGAGTTAAGTTGCGGACTATTTTTCAAGAGGTTGAGGAAGGGAAGCTAGGGTTTGAGTTAAAAGGTGGGGTAGTACCTGGAGTCTTATTCTACCTTTTTGGTTTACGGGTCCTTGTAACCCAAGCATCCAAATTGTTCACACTTGGTCTGGTAATTAACTTAATTTCTGAAAAGAGATTTGGTTCTCTTAGTTTTGACTTAAGAAAGGCTTGAAAACATATTTTGATTGGAAGAGTTCCCGCCGCAGGAGAGGTCGAGTATATACTCACCTTGAGGATGCGATGGTAACATATTACCTCCTTGGCGCTTGTCTCTTAGGATATCCATCCTACTGGGGGCATGTAAGCGCATTGCGCGGTTCAGGTACCATGGGCGGCCCTATCTCGAAGTGCCGATTGCCATAGGCCTGAATTCGCTTAAGAAATCCATGGGCGATACTATCTCGAAGTGTCGATTGCCAGGAGTTCTTGGGGTCGTTATGGGCGGTGCTATCTCGAAGCATCAAAAGCCAGGCACCCTTCGAGGTATGGTAATGGGGACAATGAATCCGACACAGACCGTGTTGATAGCTGATCTGAGGTTAGACTTAGAAGAATCAAAAAAAAAAAAAAAAAAGTATATTTATTAAAAAAAAAAAAAATTCCTTTAACTCAAATAACTCGGACCAATGCAAAAGCACGGATGCTTTAATCTCAGGGATCAATAAACTTTAGGGTAGAGTCAGAAATCAGGGAAACTTGTGCTTACAACTCGTCTTTAGCCGACCTAGTCTGTAACTTAGCAACTACTTAGGGACCTTGGGTTTAGAACCTGAACTTAATATGCTTCTGAAGGAAGACTAACTGAGTTGACTAGTCTACTTAGAGTGTTAGGTTTCGCTTAATTTTGCTAGGGACTAGCAAAAACTAGGCATGGGGGTATTTGATTAGCCCATAGTTGTGGGCTATTTAAGTATTTAAGTGCCTACACATTAGGTTAATTCTAACATTTATTTAGTATAAATTAGGATGTAAATAGATTAATTCATAGTTTTAATCTAATTACATAATCCATACATTGCATTCATATCTTAAGTGCATTTAGAATTAGCTTAGAATAGCATTCATCTAATTAGATAACCAATTAGGTATATTGTTTTTATTAACATAGAAGTTGAGGGTCTATACATAAATAACCCTAATATTTTAATAATATTTTCTTTATTCGTCTTCTTTCAGAACGGCTGGCTGCCGCTCCAACGCCCGCGTGATGCAGTGAAAGCCATTCAAGGGGGAGCGTATACGGTGGATCTGGTCGGCAGCTGATTTCAAAATTGTTCATGCCACTACAAAAGGAGCACGGAGGCAGCCGAGCAAAGGAGGCCTCCGCCACCGACCCACCACTGTGCAGAGAGATCCTCTCTCTTCCACTCCACACTGCCGGCCTCTACCATGGCGGCGAGTCTCCACCACCGTGGGCGTGTGGTGTGACAGGCCACACCGCCATCCGGAGCTCGCCCGCATTACCGTGAGCACCTTAGCGTGCAACTCCCTCGCCGTCGTCGCCGACCACCGTCACCAACCTACTGATCAGCCACCCTCTCAGTAACTTAAGACGTCTGGGAAATTTCCCAGACGTCTGAAGTTACCCGCTCACTTCACCGCACACGCCTGAAGTCGCCTGCAGACCCCTTCCCGCACCTGCAGAACCTTCAGCGCACCCACGTCCGTCAACCTTCAGCTCAAACACGCACAACCGCCTGCAGTCCACGCCGTTCACCACACCGCCTGCAGAACCGCCAACAACCGACCTCTACAGCTTCCACCGCACACGCCAGCGCCCGCCTGCAGACCACCGCAGCCACGCCTCCGCGCGCCAGCGCCCTCCGCGCACCAGCGCCCTCCGCAGACCCTCCGCGCGACCACGCACAACCGCCTGCAGAACCGCCAGCAATCGACCTCTGCAGCTTCCACCGCAGCCACGCCTCCGCGCGCCAGCGCCCTCAGCAGACCCTCCGCGCGCCCACGCACAGCCATCTGCAAACTGCCAGCAACCGACCTCTGCAGCTTCCACCGCACACGCCAGCGCCCGCCTGCAGACCACCGCAGCCACGCCTCCACACGCCAACCGCCTGCAGACCACCGCGCAGCGCCCTCAGCAGACCCTCCGCGCGCCCACGCACAGCCATCTGCAAACCGCCAGCAACCGACCTCTGCAGCTTCCACCGCACACGCCAGCGCCCGCCTGCAGACCACCGCAGCCACGCCTCCGCGCGCCAGCGCCCTCCGCAGACCCTCCGCGCGCCCACGCACAACCGCCTGCAGCACCTTCGCCGGAGCTCGTCCGGCCACCTCCGGCCGCCGCGCGACTCGCCGTCACCACCGATTCGAAGCCCTTGATCCAAGGGACCTCCGCCGAGCTTCCCGCGCCCAGCCATCGGCTCCTCGTCGCGCAAGACAACGGGGAAAAATTCCCCTGTTTTGCTACAGTAAAGCGTTGATTAAAATTTACATTTTCTGCCATTGCCAGATTTTATTCATATTCTATTCACTCTGCATTGCGGAAAATATCTTGTAGTATATCATAATTGCCATTTCAGCATTATTTCTTGCTTAAACCTTAATCTAAAGGCAATCTTGGCTTGGTTCTTGTCCAAATTGACTCCGAACAAACATTTTTAAGTGGCACGAATTTTAATACGTTATTGCCTCCCTGTGGAAACGACCCGCTCCTCTGCGAGTGGTTATTTCTTATTAAAAATTGATTAGTCGATTTTTCCACCACATTAAACTACAAACGACTTAAAAGCGAAAGATCGACC
Organism: Thalassia testudinum; assembly: GCA_037157565.1. Classification (NCBI taxonomy): domain Eukaryota; kingdom Viridiplantae; phylum Streptophyta; class Magnoliopsida; order Alismatales; family Hydrocharitaceae; genus Thalassia; species Thalassia testudinum. The sequence goes on along the minus strand of JAZHRO010000054.1, from coordinate 25,523,775 downwards.
CGGTCAGTGTGTCAAAGGCTCCCCTCTATTTATAGAGGCCTTAGGAAGGCTTTGGAAGGCTTAGGAAGGGTTCTATAGCCGTTGGGAACAAAGCCCAAGAGAATCAGGCCGAAATCAGGACAATGATTGCGCTTGACAGGGTGATCAGACGTCTAATTCTTGCATCAGACGTCTGGAAGCCACTTTAAGACGTCTGATTTCAAGGTCAGACGTCTGATTTTGGGCAAGTCTCTCCCTGACTTGAATCAGATCTAAACAGGGTTCTTGTGCAAGTCAATCAGACGACATATAGGACGTCCGGCACTATGTCTGGACGTCTGGAAACCTACTTTTACTGTGGGAATGGATTTTCCAAACGTTGCAACAGCTAGAAAATCTCTGAGAAGAGATTTTGGGTCAGCCGAGGCGAAACGGTCAATTATTAGACGTCTGGAAAGGCCTAAGGACGTCTGATAAGGCTCTAACGGTCATATCCTTGAGTGCTTGTTAAGCTAGCCAACAGTCCACTATCTGGACGTCTGGCAAGTCCATCAGACGTCTCCTAAGACGTCTGGTATAAGGTATGGACGTCTGATTTCATCAGACAGAACTAGCTATGTCCAGCCTAACAGATATCAGACGTCTGAAACAACAGTCAGACGTCTTAAAATACTTTATCAGACGTCTGATTTGGGAATTAGACGTCTGGAAGTGCTGTTTGAACCCTATATTAGTTTTCTAAGTATTCTACAGAAAACCTAAGTATCCTAGGGTTGTGCCGGTGTTCCTAGGACTACTGTTAGGATTCTTTCAGGCTCTTTAACATAATATTCTAAGGAAAATAAGAGCAAGAAAATAAAGACAAGAGATACAAGAAAGGATTAAAAAGAATCTATCCTATTCTTCTTGTCTTCTATCTTCAATCTGTCGCTCCACGCGAACCTCCTCTGTTTTCCATCAAGCTCCTCCAATCCGTCCTGGATGCGAGCTCGAACTCCGTCTAAACACGTCCACATTTGCAATTGACCTGAAATCTAGGACTCAAATTGCAAATGTTAAATAACACGTGTTTTGTTATCATCAAAACAAATGATCGTGGTGCTCTAGCACCAACAATCTCCCCCTTTTTGATGATGACAAAACCGTAAATAATAATGCATAAAAATCCTCTCCCTTTTTGACATTATCAAAAAGGTTTGATTGGTTTAAAATTCCTATAACTCCACCTTAAGACATGCTCTTCTATGAATTTATTTTAACAAAGGTGATATTCTCCCCCTTTTTGTAACAACAAGATAGCTATTATTTTTCTCCCCCTTACTAAAGGAAAATTAGCTACCTTATATCTCCCCCTTAAAAATTGACAATTAACTCATCATTTTTTAACTCCCCCTATCTAAATGATTATGATAAAAAGATAGGGTAAATGGTTTTACCTCACCTACCATGGCCAATAAAATGGCCCGAATGGTGGTGGTGGATGCCACATCGGATGGGGCTCCCATCCGTAGCTTGGAGGCCCGGGCATCGGCGCCGGTCTCCAATCTGGTGGTCGACGTGCGGCGGGTCCGTCGTTTGCTCGCCGTCTCGTCGGTCTTCTTGTTCTCCTCCTTGGTCTACTCCTTGGTTCTCCCAACTTGAGTTGACCAGACTTGAGCTTGTAGGTCCAGTCCTTTATGTTGTAATTATCCCTGAACCCTACAAAACAAGATTCTAATTCTTTTTTCGGTATCCAAGTGGGCTTGGATCCGGATTTGTTAGCGGGTCTCCTTGATGGAGATCCTTTCTCAATCTTAGGGCTATATAAATCATCTACTTTGTTGATTAGTTTGTTGGAGTTTTCCCTAAGACATGCGATTTCTTTTTCTATAGTATTCATTTTAGTCTTTAAATCAGAAATTTCTATTTTTAGACTGTCATTTTCCTCAATCAATTTATTATTTTCATTGATGAGGTCATGATTTTCTAATAATAGGTTATCAATTCTAGGACTAGCTTCTATGTCCTTAAGTTTTATTTCTAACCTATCATTTTCACTTCTAAGAAAACTAAGATTCTTTTTCATGCTTTTATTTTCTATTTTTAGTGATTTACTAAGCTCATACAGCTCATTAAAAGCATCTTGTAAATCCGAGTTTACCTCATTGTCGCTGTCGTCGCTGTCGTTGTCACTTTCTCCGATTGCCATGAAACCAAGGCACGCGGTTTCCTTCTCCCCGAGATCTTCTTCCGAGCTCGTCTCCTCATGAGTGTCTTCTAACTTCCTCCATATCTCGTGGGCAGTAGTGCACTCTTGGATTTTATCGAACTCTTTTGGACTCAATGCGCAATACAGGGCATTCATTGCCTTTGCGTTGAGTGAAAGCTCCCGAATCTGCAGCTGCGAGTAGCCTCCTTGGGGTTGCTTCGGGATCTCGTATGGGGTTTCGCAACATCCCCATACCTCGAATTCAGTGGCTTGGAGCCACGTCTTCATCCTCAACTTCCAATATCCGAAGTCCCTCCCGTCGAAATAGGGTGGTCTGACGGTGGACTGCCCTTCGGAGATTCTGATTGTGGCTATGCTTCCCTCCATGATCTTCTTGCCTGGTTGTTACGCCGAAACAGCAAAACCTGTTCTGATACCAATTGAAAGTTCCCTACTAGGAGGGGTGACGTAATACAATGCGGAAATAAATATAAACAATATCACAGAATAGACAACCACACAAAGTACACAAGATTTTATAGGTGGAAACCCAAACCGGGTGAAAACCACCACCTAACCCTCTCGAGTTAGAATTTTCCGATCAACCTAGTTGATCAAATCCACTAAACGAATCACTTTAAAACGAGGGTGATTCAACCTCAGTACAACCACGCTACAAGTACGAGGGTAGCGTTCCTCAACCCCTTCTCTCCACGAGAAGGATTTTGTCCCACGAAGGAGACGGGAATTCGCAAAGCGAATACCCAACCAAAAGACAAAGATAAAATAAACAACAAACCTATAGAGCCAACAAAGTAATAAACCTAAGCTTCTATAGGAATTAGGAAACTCCCCTTTGCAAGGAGTGCGTCGACGATGACGCGGGTGCGTGAGCCACACAACGGCGCAATGTCGCTCTCGTGAACAACGGCGGGAGAGCGGGTGCGCGAAGGTTTGATGCTCTCAAGGGAATGGAGCTTAAGCTTGGAGAGCAAGATCTTTTCTGGACACAAAAGAGTGTGAAAGTGTGTAGCTAAGTGTATCCAAGTGTGTGTTGGTGTGTCAAAGGCTCCCCTCTATTTATAGAGGCCTTAGGAAGGCTTTGGAAGGCTTTGGAAGGGTTCTATAGCCATTGGGAACAAAGCCCAAGAGAATCAGGCCAAAATCAAGACAATGATTGTGCTTGACAGGGTGATCAGACGTCTAATTCTTGCATCAGACGTCTGGAAGCCACTTTAAGACGTCTGATTTCAAGGTCAGACGTCTGATTTCGGGCGGGTCTCTCCCTGACTTGAATCAGATCTAAACAGGGTTCTTGTGCAAGTCAATCAGATGACATATAGGACGTCCGGCACTATGTCTGGACGTCTGGAAACCTACTTTTACTGTGGGAATGGATTTTCCAAACGTTGCAACGGCTAGAAAATCTCTGAGAAGAGATTTTGGGTCAGCCGAGGCAAAACGGTCAATTATCAGACGTCTGGAAAGGCCTAAGGACGTCTGATAAGGCTCTAACGGTCATATCCTTGAGTGCCTGTTAAGCTTGCCAACGGTCCACTATCTGGACGTCTGGCAAGTCCATCAGACGTCTCCTAAGACGTCTGGTACAAGGTATGGACGTCTGATTTCATCAGACAGAACCAGCTATGTCCAGCCTAACAGATATCAGACGTCTGAAACAACAGTCAGACGTCTTAAAATACTTTATCAGACGTCTGATTTGGGAATTAGACGTCTGGAAGCGTTGTTTGAACCCTATATTGGTTTTCTAAGTATTCTACAGAAAACCTAAGTATCCTAGGGTTGTGCCGGTGTTCCTAGGACTACTGTTAGGGTTCTTTGAGGCTCTTTAACATAATATTCTAAGGAAAATAAGAGTAAGAAAATAAAGACAAGAGATACAAGAAAGGATTAAAAAGAATCTATCCTATTCTTCTTGTCTTCTATGTTCAATCTGTCGCTCCACGCGAACCTCCTCTGTTTTCCGTCAAGCTCCTCCAATCCGTCCTGGATGCGAGCTCGAACTCCGTCTAAACACGTCCACATTTGCAATTGACCTGAAATCTAGGACTCAAATTGCAAATGTTAAATAACACGTGTTTTGTTATCATCAAAACAAATGATCGTGGTGCTCTAGCACCAACACATCTTAGCTCACGCTAACTCAAGTCAGCTCAGATCCAGCTCAACTTAGCTGAGTCTAGCTCATCTCAACTCCCACTAGTCCACAGGGACCTCTAGCTAGCTCAGTTGAGTTGACAGGAGTTCACCCCAGCTCAGATCTAGCTACATCCAGCTCCACTCAACTCCAGCCAGCTGAAGAAGAATTCATCTCAGCTCAGGAAGCTCAAGTCTAGCTCCCGGGGACTCAGCTTAGCTCAACTCAGTTGAGCTAAGCTACCTGATGAGAACCTAATCATGAACCATAACTAGCTCATTTTGACCCAATACAAAGGATAAAAGCTCCTACATAACTCAAGGAAAGGCTTAACTCAGAGAATTCTGAGTTTAAGGAGAAAACAAGTCATAAGGGGTAAAAATGCAATTTTACCAGTATAATCTGCATACAGGGTAATTCAGGGTCCAAACATAGGTCAAAGCAACTTAATAAGAATAAAAGTGGGATGAGATGATCTAGCAAGGGCTACAGCAATTCCAAGGAACTAAATGATAATCTGTAACCCTAAAACAAACCCACTTCAATTCACGAGGTTCAAGGCAAAGCAAAAATGGAATAAATCCTCTAAAATTCATAGAAAAATAATCTCTAGGGTTTAGAACCTTCAATTTGACCTTAGGAACCCATCTTGACCTACATTGAGAACCATACCCAATTAATAACTTAATTTAGGTTTTTGCGTAAATTGACCAGTCAAACAAGGTTTAATCTAGAAATAAAATTCACCATCAGATTCCTTAGGTCCTAATTAGTCATGTATAAAAACTTGAGCCTAAGAAGAAACCTTCTTGACCAACTTTACACTTTGGTCCTCATATATTTACTTTTTGGCCCTCAACTTTTGAACCCTCGCATTTTGGCCCCTAACTCTCCTTCGTTCTTTGCGATCAGGTCCCTCCTGCAAAACCTGCCAGCACCATGCTCCGGCGACCTTGCGCGGAGCATGGCGCCGCGCAGGGTGAGGGGGGGCCTGGCAAGTAAACCGGGGGTGCCCTGCGTCGTCAGCCGTCGCAGGGACACCCCCCTGGTCGTTATAACCCACCATACCGGCCGTGCGAACGCACGGACAGTATGGGTTCTTGTTTCCGGCCATCCTCCGGCGAGGGAGACACGTCGTCTCCCTCCGCCTTCCTCCCTGTTTGATCCCTATAAATACCCCCCGTTGCTCCACCGACCGGGGCAGCTGGGATCTGACGGAGAAAACCCCCAACTTTCCTCTCCTCTCCCTCCGGCAGACGCCCACCAGCTCCGGCGGTTCCTCCTCCTCCTCTTCGCTCTGCCGCAATACCAGCAGCAGAGACCTCCTCCCCTGCTCTTCCCGCGCCACGCCGTACCCAGCTGGCGCATCTCCGGCTCTCTGCTCGCCGCCGCCCCTTCCCTGGGCATCTTCTTCTCCGGCGACAGTCGATACGACTGTCGCCCTACCCCGACCCCTTTCGTCTCCATAGCTAGGTCAGAACTCCTCCCATCTCCCCCTCTTTCTTTTCCCCACTGTCTTTTATTTGATTAAGCCCTCAACCGACCCTGACCATCGTCACCCCCTTCGTCTCCGGCCACCCTCCGGCGAGATGCTCCCATCGCTCCACAGCCTCGTAACGCTCCCCCGAACAAACCCATTCCTCCGGTTGCAGTCCAACCTAGGGCTGCCGCCAGACACCACCTTGTGGCCTGCCGCGCAGCTCCTCACCTTCGCCGTGCCACGGCGAAGGTTCCCCAGTGGTTTGATCAGGCCGAGAGGCCATATTCGTGTCCGACAGGTTTTGAGGTTCGACCGCCATTAACGCACATTGAAGCAGCTTCTCCCGCGCTCCAGGCTTAGAATTTCAAAACTCCTGCAATAATGAGATCAAAACTGAACCTTCTGAGGGTATAAATTCCGCCCCTTACTTTGATAAGGTGGCCCTCGAAGATCATTCGGACTTAGGTTCTAATAATTCTACCCACATCCTAAGCCTAGAACCTAGATCTGAAACTTATTGGGAAGATTATGAGGCCCCTTATGAGAAAGATCAAATTTTTACAGAATATGATTCCGGGCCTTTATTTGATGAATATCCCTCTCCAACATCTTCAGAAAATCTGATCGATTTTCCAGAGAACATGCCAATTTATGATACAGAGACTGAGGAGTTGGACGAGTTGGATTTTAATTGGGTCTATCCTACCAGCTTGGAGCTTGAGCCTAGACAGAATACCTTTTCGAGCCCAGAATTGACATATAGGCTAGACCCCAATCAGGCTGCTGATTCCACATTTGATGATTTTTGCTGTGGTGGAATTCATGATCATGAATCTCATTTTCGCCAACTCTCCGACAATTTCAAATCTGACTATAATTGCGGAGAGATTCCCCTTCCTGAACATGCCAGGCCTATCTACGACCTCAGTTCTCATGACTCTAACTCCGACTCTGAGGTCCTGATTCCCGAGATCACCGATAACACAGAATCATTCCTTTTCGATCCTCAGGAACCAAAAACAGAAAATGCCAAGAGTGATTACAACCAAGAATCCAAATTTTTTCTCGAATCCGATTCCTTTCATCCTACAAACACTCTTCCGGCATTTGATAGTTACCCAGAGAACTCTCTACAGAAAACCACCTATCATCTGTTTCTAGAAGAGCCCTCGTACACAATGGCCACCTCGTCCGCACACACAGAACGGATCAAAACCTCTCCCAAACCCCGACCCGCAACCGGACTCAATTTCTATTCAGATTCACCTCTCACCGAGCCGATTGCATTTCCACATCGGGTTTCGAACATTGATCAGACTACATACCATGCTCTATCATTCTCTGATCACCCCTGTAGGGTTCCTGCATCAACCACTGATTATTCTACGAGTCCCTACTTTGACCAGGCTGATTCGACTCAGCCAAACCCTGCGTTTACACTTCCACATCTATCTGAGCTTCATAGTTTATGGTGGGTTCCACACCTTTTTATCCACATCTATCAACCCACCAGATTGATTGGGTTTGGGCTGCATCATCAGCCTGTTGATCTGAACAAGCACCTGGTTGGACCAACCAGGCTCTTAATCAAGGTGCTTGTCTTACAAAACTCCGCTGATTTGACCATCCCCTCTCCATCGCATTTCCCGCTTGGCTGAAGGCATCAAATTTAGCACTCAACGGGAGGCAGCCCGTCATTCTCTTTGAAAACCTGAAACTTGTTCTGACAGCTTTTTGCACTTGAAGTTCACACTTTAGGACAGCCGACTCCACCTCAGGTGCTTGCATCTGAGATTAGAAATCATCCGCAACAGTCACCCCGACCCATTCACTCATCAAAACAGCTATCCTAATGTATGAACTTAGTTGAATAAAAACCCCTAGGTTACAATGAGGACATTGCAAATCTTAGGCATAGGGGGATATGAAAGTGCAAAAACTTGTAAGAAAAGGTTTCAAACAAAAAAATTCACATATGCCAAAAACACCATAAAAATTAAAAATTTTTTTCGAAAAAGAATAAGAGGAAAAAAGGAGAAGGAAATTTTGTGAAGAAGAAGGAGAAGAGAAACAAAATGAAAAAGGAGCACAAAATTATAAGAAAAGGTGATAGTCATTAGTAAGGAACTAAGGAATTAACCTAAGTTCTAGACCTCATTCAAGAAAATAACTGAAAAGTGCATAATGAGATTAGTAAGAATGCAAACCTTAGGCATTCTTGAATAGACTCTTAGTATCCATTAAGATCTGGACACTCCTCAAGAGGTTGAGGAAAATGAAAAGCTGAAGTATTAGGTCTAAGGCTTAGGGAGTATTTGGCCTCGTTAACTAATTTTTGGTTTACGGGACTCAGTAACCTAAGCACCCTAACCTCACACACAGCCTGGTTCAGTAAGCGTAAAAATCAAAATCACGCAGAAGCGTCGCAAAATTCTGAAAAGAACACCTAGAATAAGGAGCGGCCGATCAACACAAGTTGATTTGGACGAGTTCCCAGCGCGGAGAGGCGGGAAATCCCCTCGAAGATGCGTAACAAAATATCATCTCCTCGGTGCCTGTCTCTTAGGATATTTACATATCCTACTGGGGGCATGTAAGCACTCTGCTGATTCAGATTCCATGGATGGCATTATCTCGAAGTGTCAATTGCCAGGGTCTGGATTCGGCCACGGAACACCATGGATGGGATTATCTCGAAATCTCAATAGCCAGGGTTCCGGGGGTTGCCATGGGCGGTGCTATCTCGAAGCATCGATTGCCAGGAACCCTTGAGGATTGATGATGGGAGCAAGGAATCTGATACAGACCGTGTTGAAAAGCCAATCCTAGGCTAGAACTAAAAAGAAAAAGAGAGAGAAAACTCTCCAAACAGAATAACTTTCTATCTCTCTCTTACAAAACGCACTGCGAACTGAGCCAGGGCTAAAATCATTTCAAGCACGGGTGCTTTATCCACAAAGTCCAATAAACCTTAAGATAGTTCTTGTGGGCCTTAAAAACCTTTGCTAAAGACTGAGGCTAAGGCTAGACAGATTTGGATCTTGATTGGTACTAGAGTACCTTTTAGGCCTATGGTCAGCATTCTAACCTAATCTATGCTCAAATAAAAAAGCACTTATCTAAAGCTATTAAAAACTTCATGGTCTAGAACAAGGGTTGAAACCTTAAGTTTTTGCTAAGGGACTAGCAAAAGCTAGGCATGGGGGTATGATGAGAACCTAATCATGAGCCATAACTAGCTCATTTTGACCCAATACAAAGGATAAAAGCTCCTACATAACTCAAGGAAAGGCTTAACTCAAAGAATTCTGAGTTTAAGGAGAAAACAAGTCATAAGGGGTAAAAATGCAATTTTACCAGTATAATCTGCATACAGGGTAATTCAGGGTCCAAACATAGGTCAAAGCAACTTAATAAGAATAAAAGTGGGATGAGATGATCTAGCAAGGACTACAGCAATTCCAAGGAACTAAATGATAATCTGTAACCCTAAAACAAACCCACTTCAATTCACGAGGTTCAAGGCAAAGAAAAAATGGAATAAACCCTCTAAAATTCATAGAAAAATAATCTCTAGGGTTTAGAACCTTCAATTTGACCTTAGGAACCCATCTTGACCTACATTGAGAACCATACCCAATTAATAACTTAATTTGGGTTTTTGCGTAAATTGACCAGTCAAACAAGGTTTAATCTAGAAATAAAATTCACCATCAGATTCCTTAGGTCCTAATTAGTCATGTATAAAAACTTGAGCCTAAGAAGAAACCTTCTTGACCAACTTTACACTTTGGTCCTCATATATTTACTTTTTGGCCCTCAACTTTTGAACCCTCGCATTTTGGCCCCTAACTCTCCTTCGTTCTTTGCGATCAGGTCCCTCCTGCAAAACCTGCCAGCACCATGCTCCGGCGACCTTGCGCGGAGCATGGCGCCGCGCAGGGTGAGGGGGGGGCCTGGCAAGTAAACCGGGGGTGCCCTGCATCGTCAGCCGTCGCAGGGACACCCCCCTGGTCGTTATAACCCACCATACCGGCCGTGCGAACGCACGGACAGTATGGGTTCTTGTTTCCGGCCATCCTCCGGCGAGGGAGACACGTCGTCTCCCTCCGCCTTCCTCCCTGTTTGATCCCTATAAATACCCCACATTGCTCCACCGACCGGGGCAGCTGGGATCTGACGGAGAAAACCCCCAACTTTCCTCTCCTCTCCCTCCGACAGACGCCCACCAGCTCCGGCGGTTCCTCCTCCTCCTCCTCCTCGCTCTGCCGCAATACCAGCAGCAGAGACCTCCTCCCCTGCTCTTCCCGCGCCACGCCGTACCCAGCTGGCGCATCTCCGGCTCTCTGCTCGCCGCCGCCCCTTCCCTGGGCATCTTCTTCTCCGGCGACAGTCGATACGACTGTCGCCCTGCCCCGACCCCTTTCGTCTCCATAGCTAGGTCAGAACTCCTCCCATCTCCCCCTCTTTCTTTTCCCCACTGTCTTTTATTTGATTAAGCCCTCAACCGACCCTGACCATCGTCACCCCCTTCGTCTCCGGCCACCCTCCAGCGAGATGCTCCCATCGCTACGTGCGCCTGCTGGGAGACCGCGGCCTGGCTTCTGCAGCTGCGGCTTTGATTTGCGTAGGTTGCTGGCTGGCTGCCTTCGCAAGACTCCCCGTAATCCGCAGCAGCTGGAGACCTGGAGTCCTCAAGCCTGGAGCGCGGGAGAAGCTGCTTCAATGTGCGTTAATGGCGGTAGAACCTCAAAACCTGTCGGACACGAATAGGGCCTCTCGGCCTGATCAAACCACTGGGGAACCTTCGCCGTGGCACGGCGAAGGTGAGGAGCTGCGCGGCAGGCCACAAGGTGGTGTCTGGCGGCAGCCCTAGGTTGGACTGCAACCGGAGGAATGGGTTTGTTCGGGGGAGCGTTACGGGGGTGTGGAGTGGCAGTGGAGGGGTGGGGGGTGCTCAGTGTGATGAGGCGGAGGTTCGGTGAGGGTCGGCGAGGTGTGCGAGGCTGTGGAGCGATGGGAGCATCTCGCCGGAGGGTGGCCGGAGACGAAGGGGGTGACGATGGTCAGGGTCGGTTGAGGGCTTAATCAAATAAAAGACAGTGGGAAAAAGAAAGAGGGGGAGATGGGAGGAGTTCTGACCTAGCTATGGAGACGAAAGGGGTCGGGGCAGGGCGACAGTCGTATCGACTGTCGCCGGAGAAGAAGATGCCCAGGGAAGGGGCGGCGGCGAGCAGAGAGCCGGAGATGCGCCAGCTGGGTACGGCGTGGCGCGGGAAGAGCAGGGGAGGAGGTCTCTGCTGCTGGTATTGCGGCAGAGCGAAGAGGAGGAGGAGGAGGAACTGCCGGAGCTGGTGGGCATCTGCCGGAGGGAGAGGAGAGGAAAGTTGGGGGTTTTCTCCGTCAGATCCCAGCTGCCCCGGTCGGTGGAGCAACGGGGGGTATTTATAGGGATCAAACAGGGAGGAAGGCGGAGGGAGACGACGTGTCTCCCTCGTCGGAGGATGGCCGGAAACAAGAACCCATACTGTCCGTGCGTTCGCACGGCCGGTATGGTGGGTTATAACGACCAGGGGGGTGTCCCTGCGACGGCTGACGACGCAGGGCACCCCCGGTTTACTTGCCAGGCCCCCCCCTCACCCTGCGCGGCGCCATGCTCCGCGCAAGGTCGCCGGAGCATGGTGCTGGCAGGTTTTGCAGGAGGGACCTGATCGCAAAGAACGAAGGAGAGTTAGGGGCCAAAATGCGAGGGTTCAAAAGTTGAGGGCCAAAAAGTAAATATATGAGGACCAAAGTGTAAAGTTGGTCAAGAAGGTTTCTTCTTAGGCTCAATTTTTTATACATGACTAATTAGGACCTAAGGAATCTGATGGTGAATTTTATTTCTAGATTAAACCTTGTTTGACTGGTCAATTTACGCAAAAACCCAAATTAAGTTATTAATTGGGTATGGTTCTCAATGTAGGTCAAGATGGGTTCCTAAGGTCAAATTGAAGGTTCTAAACCCTAGAGATTATTTTTCTATGAATTTTAGAGGGTTTATTCCATTTTTGCTTTGCCTTGAACCTCGTGAATTGAAGTGGGTTTGTTTTAGGGTTACAGATTATCATTTAGTTCCTTGGAATTGCTGTAGCCCTTGCTAGATCATCTCATCCCACTTTTATTCTTATTAAGTTGCTTTGACCTATGTTTGGACCCTGAATTACCCTGTATGCAGATTATACTGGTAAAATTGCATTTTTACCCCTTATGACTTGTTTTCTCCTTAAACTCAGAATTCTTTGAGTTAAGCCTTTCCTTGAGTTATGTAGGAGCTTTTATCCTTTGTATTGGGTCAAAATGAGCTAGTTATGGCTCATGATTAGGTTCTCATCACTACCTTAGCTGCCTCAACTAGCTTGATTCTCCCCGGGAGCACCAGACCTTGCTCACCTCAGCTCATTTTGGTAGAAGCTAGCTCACTTTAGCTTGGCTTAGCAAGTAGCAAAGAACTAGCAAGCTAAGACAGCTAGAGTAGTGTAACGACCCGATTCCCGAGTCCTTACGAGACACGAGAACCGGATCACCTCGACTAATCCCAAGACCTAGTCATCCAACAAGGAAGTAATCAAAAGAGTAGTAAAATAAACCACATTCAGCATGAAATATAACTAACAGTAAGAAAATACAGCAGTAAGGAAAGAAACCACTACAGTATATACCACCACAACAGTAGAACAACATTCATAACATAATATGAACTACAGGTAAAGAAAAGTACAGCGGTAAGAAGAACTACTCACTATAGTGGAACAAAAAGAGGTACAAGTGAACAGTGGTAACTCTACTGGACCCTACTCAGCCCAGCGTCCTCTGCAGCCGCTGACCCTGGCTGCTCAACACCTGGTCCTGAAAGGTAACGAGTGTAACACGTCAGCAAAATGCTGAGTAGAGTGGCAACTAAAACTAAAGAAACAGTAGAGTGTACAGTAGCTATTATGTTTTGTTACTTTCTTTATTATGTCTTTCAATTGTCTCACGATTTCATTTATTTCTCAGATCCTTCACTTGATCTCGAATGTTCCTCATGGGAACGATCTTGATTGCAGTCTTTTCCAAAAAGTAGAAGTAGCACGTGGTGCTCTCCTGGATGGGAGAGTCCCCCGTGGTGATCCTACTCTCAGTTAACCACCCCAAGGTCACGGACATACGTAACGGTGACTACGGCACGCGCGATAAACGCACAGGTAGCTAACCCGCACTGGCACGCGGTTAGTCGTTTCCGTTAACGGGTGCGCCCAAAGCACAGCACGGAACCAGTACAGGGTAGAGCCCTCTCAGTAACAGGGGTCCAACCCCTCCACAGTAACCAAACAGGGGCCTTGACCCTCCACAGTCCGCGCACCCTCGCCTGACTACCCTAGTTTGCCCAGTGGGCCTAACAAGTCGGTGTAGGAGGCTAGCAGAACCCCGGGGCCCGTGGGGTAGCTAGTGCTCTCCCTACACTAGTAGCTCTCCTCGGTACTACGTACACGAGGGCCAGCAAGTCGGTACAAAGTGGCCAGACCTAACCCCGGGTCCCTGGGGCGGCTAGCTCCGCTCTGCACTAAACAAGTAACAGGTGCTTCCCCTGGTACTACGTACCCAAGAGACAGCACACTACCACATCTTTCTTTCTCAGTTCCATTCCTTTCTCTTTCCAGGAGTTCTACTCCTAATTCCCCGTAGGGTTCCAGCTCTTTCAACTCAGAACATCTAGTTTTCACCTTCCAGTTTCACATTCTTACAATCCATGTTCTCAATCACATTTATTTACTTATAACAGGCAGCTGTTAAATCAATTTACAGGCAGCTATTTGTTCCTTTCCACTTTCCCACGACTGCAGTATTCATATATTCCACTAGTTTTCCCATCCTAGGATTGATGCCATATCCTAGGATCTATCATACAATCTAGTTTTCCACCTCTAGGATTCATGCAACACCCTAGGATCTATCATTCAATCCAGTTTCTCATTCCTAGGATTCATGCAGTGTCCTAGGTTTTATTTATGATTTAACAGATTATGCTAATAAACTTAAAAGCCACTCTACCGGTTACAACAGGAGTACTGGGGGCGTGGTCGGGAATCCCGCGTGCCTCCGCAACCCCCGAGACTGCAACGGAATGGGCTCCTATCACAAGGATCAAACACAAGGAGTTTCTCAAAATAGTATATAACTACTGTAGATGGGTAGAGGATTTAATTCCAAAAAGCACGCAACTTGAAACGTGGAAAACGGACTCTGAACGGGCCCTAAACGAGTCGAAAATGATGAAATAGTGCAAAATCAGACATCAGGAACCTCTTCCAGACGTCTTAAAAAGTGGATCAGAGGTTACCTTTGCTCTGCGTGGTCTCTCAGACGTCCAGAAGCCTGCGGGGGCATCTAGCCTAGTTCCCAGACGTCCTATGGTCACCCCAGACGTCTGGAAGTCGTTCCCGTCTTCTGGCACTGCAGCCAGACGTCTGATTCGCGTTGGATGGCGAATCTCAGAACCTACGCGTACCCATTCCTCTCTCTCAGTACGGACGGTCGAAGAAAAGGAGGAAGTACGAAAATAACTCACCTGCCAGACGTCTGGACAGTCCTCCAGACGTCTTCCCCATCGTCTGGCTGGATTCCCAGACGTCTGATTCTGGAAAATTTTCCAGAATCAGAGCGCGACTCACCCTCCGTCCGTGACCCACGGCCTCGCCGCGCCTCGTCCGCCTGCTGCTCGAGCTGTAGCAGGCCTCCCGCGTCACCCCACATCTACTGCACCCCCACCGGCCGGCTCTAGCAGCCCCGGCAAGCTCGAGCCCTCACGGCCGAGCGCCTCCTCCCACACGCAGCACCTCCTCCCGCACTCGCCGCGGCTGCCACCGCCGCCGCTCGCTCACTCGCACTCGCTGGAAGAAGAAGAAGGAGCGGAGGTGATGAGAGTGAGGGAGAGGGCGAGGATTTTTAAAGCCGCGCGGGGAGAGAGAGAGAGAGAGCGAAATAGAGGGGCGCAGCCTGCGCCCGCAGGAGGAAGAGGGAAAAAGAGAGGAATGCGGTTGCGGTCTACGCGCGCCTGCACGCAGACGCAGCCCCGCGTGCCACCGAAAATAGATCCCAGACATCTGGAAGGGGTTCCAGACGTCTGGTCAGATGTCTGGGCCACCTCCCAGACGTCTTAAAAAAACATCTTGGAGTGCGTTCATAACAATATAACAAACTCAAAGGAAGTTTCGTCCCCGAAACTTGCGCTAACTAGGATGCGAGAAAGACGTCATAACAACCATAACAAACTCAAAGAGGACCGAAGCCGATCCGAAACGACGTACCCGCGAAGAGTTCCGGGTACCGCTCCCGCATTGCCTCCTCAGGCTCCCAGGTAGCCTCCTCGTACCGCTGGCTCCTCCACAAAACCTTTACCAGGGGTACTTGCTTTCGTCTCAAACTGCGGACGGCTCGGTCTAGAATCTGCACTGGCCACTCGGGGTAGGTCAGGTCATCGCCCACCTCGACGCTCTCGTGACTCAGTACATGACTGGGATCGGCTACATACTTCCTGAGGTTGGACACGTGAAACACGTCGTGCACACCAGAAAGCTGCGGGGGGAGGGCAAGTCTGTAAGCAACGGGTCCAACCCGCTCCAGGACCTCAAAGGGCCCCACAAACCTCGACGCAAGCTTCCCTCTCACCCCAAACCACTGTAGGCCCTTCATGGGCGAAACACGAAGGAAGACGTGGTCCCCAACCTCAAACTGCACCTCTCTTCGTCTCCGATCCGCGTAGCTCTTCTGTCTACTCCTGACAGTGCGGAGTCGCCTGTGGATCTGCTCGACTACCTCCTGACTCTGCCGGATCAACTTGGGGCCAACCTCCCACTTGGTCCCCACCTCAACCCAACTCAAGGGTGCCGTACACCTCCGTCCGTACAGAGCCTCGTAGGGAGCCATGCCGATGCTAGAGTGATAACTGTTGTTGTAGGAAAACTCCGCCAGGGGCAGTGCTCCTCCCAAGAGCCCCTCCAGTCCAGTACACAGGCACGCAAAAGGTCCTCAAGTGTCTGTATCGTGCGCTCAGACTGTCCGTCCGTCTGGGGGTGGTAAGCTGTACTAAACCTCAACCGCGTCCCCAGGGCCTGCTGAAACTCATCCCAAAACTGAGGCGTAAAGCAGGTATCCCGGTCAGATACGATCTCCCGCGGAACTCCATGTAGTCGTACCACATCGCGGATATACCTCTCTGCCAACTGTGCTGGTCCCAAAGTGACTCGGATCGGCAAGAATCTTGCCGTCTTCGTCAGTCTATCCACAATTACCCAGACTGGGTCGTGTCCACGCTGGGTAACAGGTAAGCCCACCACCAAATCCATGGTGATGCTCTCCCACTTCCACTCTGGCACAGGAAGCGGCTGTAGCGTTCCTGCAGGCCTCTGGTGCTCGGCTTTCACCTGCTGACACACTAAGCACTGCTGCACAAATTTACCCACATCCCGCTTCATCCCCCTCCACCAAAACTCGTGTCTCAAGTCATGGTACATCTTCGTGTTTCCGGGATGTATGGTGAATCTGGAACCGTGTGCCTCAGTTAGGAGCTCTCTCAACAGCTCCTCGTCTCTGGGAACGCACAACCGTCCCCTCAGGTGCAGCACCTGGTCTGTGAAAGAGAAGTCCCCTGGGTCTCCCGACAGTACTCTGTCGCGGAAGGACTGCAAGTACGGATCGACCATCTGTCCTGTGATGATGCGGTCTATCAGCTCTGGCCTAGTCTGTCGTGTCACCGTCACTGCCCCACAGTACCCCCGTAACTCTAGGGTCGCCAACTGCCACCTCCTCCAAAAGGCTCCAACTCTGTAACTGTAAACTGGCCAAGTGTGCAGGCGCCTTACGGCTCAAGGCGTCAACCACCACATTGGCCTTTCCCGGGTGGTAGGGGATGCTGCAGTCGTAGTCCTTCAGGAGCTCCAACCAACGTCTCTGTCTCATGTTGAGCTCCTTCTGATCAAAAAGGTATCTGAGGCACTTGTGATCTGTGAAAATCTCGAATGTCTCACCGTACAAGTAGTGCCTTCAGGTCTTCAGCGCGAAGACAACAGCTGCCAACTCTAGGTCGTGGGTAGGGTAGGTATGCTCATGGGGCTTCAGTTGCCCCGAAGAGTAAGCGACAATGTGACCCCTCTGCATGAGCACACCTCCTAACCCCTGCAAGGAGGCGTCCGTGTACACAACGAACCCACCACTACTGTCAGGGATGGTGAGCACGGGAGCCGAGGTCAACCTCTCCTTCAGCTCCTGAAAACACGCCTCACAGGCGTCTGTCCAAGTGAAGGGCACGTCCTTCCGGGTCAACTGTGTCATAGGATGCGCAATCTGTGAAAAACCTCTGATGAAACGTCTGTAGTAGCCTACCAGTCTTAGGAAACTGCGAATCTCAGTGACTGAACGCGGTCTCTCCCACCTGAGTATTGCCTCAACCTTGGCTGGGTCCACCACCAAGCCGTCTCCAGAGATCACATGACCTAAGAAGGTCACCTCCCTCAACCAGAACTCGCACTTGCTATATTTGGCGTACAGCCTACGTCGTCTCAGAGTGTCCAGAACCATCCGCAAGTGCTGTCCGTGCTGCATCCGATCTCGAGAATAGATGAGTACATCATCTATGAATACCACCACGAACTGGTCCAAGTACGGTCTAAACACCCGGTTCATCAGGTCCATGAAAGCAGCGGGGGCATTGGTCAGCCCAAACGGCATGACCAAAAACTCGTAGTGTCCGTACCGGGTGCGGAAAGCTATCTTGGAGACGTCTGTCTCCCTGATCCTCAACTGGTGGTATCCCGACCTCAAGTCGATCTTGGAGAACACCGTGGCACCCTGCAACTGGTCAAACAAGTCGTCGATCCTCGGCAGCGGATATCTGTTCTTGATGGTGACCCTATTCAGCTGTCGATAGTCCACACAAAGGCGTAAGGTCCCATCCTTTTTCTTCACAAACAGTACCAGGGCTCCCCAGGGAGACGCACTGGGCCTCACGAAACCCTTCTCCAAAAGGTCCTGCAACTGGGACTTGAGCTCTCGCAGCTCAAGCAATGCCATCCTGTACGGTGCAGTGGAGATGGGGCTGGTCCCTGGTACTAGTGAGATCTCAAACTCGATCTCACGCTCGGGCGGCAGTCCTGGTAACTCGTCTGGGAACACGTCAGGGTACTCTCTGACCACCGGGATGCTCTGGAAGTCTGCCACAGGGCTGGACTCTGCCACCACACAAGCTAGGATGCCCTCACACCCCTGGCTCAAAAGTCTCGCCGCCCGAAGTGCCGAAATGCACCTGAAACCTCCGTCCACTGGCTGTCCGTGAAACTCGAAAGAAGGCAACTCCAGAATGGAGAAGACGATCTTCCTCTCAAAACAGTCCACCAAGGCGTGGTAAGCGGACAGCCAATCCATCCCCAGAATCACGCCAAAGTCCTCTACCTGTATCATAATCAGGTCAGCTGGCAGGCTATGTCCCTCGACGTTGACCTCGCAATCCGTGTACACCTCCTCAGCTACAAACAGCTGACCACTCGGACCTCTGATTGCGAACGGACTCTCTAACAGTGTATAATCCTGGTCCAAACTAACTGCGAAACTGGCTGCGACAAACGAGTGCGTAGCACCGGAATCGAAAAGCGTGTAAACGAGTCTGCCGGAAACTGAAACCATACCTGGTACCACCGATCCCGAAGCTCTGGCGTCCCTGTGTGTCAGGGCGTTGATACGCCCCTCAGCTCTAGGTGCGGACGAACCAGCCACACTCTGCGTCGGACGGGTAGGTGCTTACCGGTACCCTCCTCGCGACTGCTGTCCTCCTCCTCGCGCCTGGGAACCGCGGCCTCCTGCACGCCCTCCAGTGCTCTGCGCAGGAAGTATCTGCTGACCTCCTGCCCTAGACGGGCAGTCCCTCCTGATGTGGCCCAGCTGGCCACACTGGTAACAGAGGGGAACCCGACTCCCGCCCTCAGTGGGTCCCTACTGTCGGCTAGGCGGGGGTCCGGTGCTGGCGATTGGCCCCTGTTGAGGGCCCCCAAAGGCCACTGATGGCCCTGCAAAATGTGACGGCTCTCCTGCGGATGCCACGTGTCTCCTCTCTCATCGGCCCTGAGAAAAGTCTGGCTGAAAGGGCCTCTTCCGCCCGCCATCAGTGTCTCGCGCGGACGGGTTGGTCTCCTCGTAAGTCATAGCTGCCTCTACCACCCTCTAAAATGTAGGCAGCTTCAGGGGTTTGACATACCCCGGAATAGCAGGCCAGAGCCCCTCGGTGAACCTCCAAAGGCGCTCCTCCTCAGTGGCTACTGCTGTCGCTGCAAAACGGGACAGCTCCAGAAAACGCGTGCGGTACGCGCTCACCGTCATCGTCCCTTGGCAGAGAGTGTGGAACTCCCGCCTCCTCTGGTCCTGCCAAGTCTGGGGAAAGTACTGCTCGCAAAAGAGGGTGATGAACTGGTCCCAGGTCGGCTCGTCCCTCTCCTGTCCCCGAACCGCCCTCCACCACCTGTGTGCCGCACTCTCCAGCTGGTATGTGGCAAAGGCCACGCGGCACTCCACCGGGGGGCGAAGGGTGTCGAAAATCTTCTCCAGCTGCTCAAGCCAGTCCTCTGCCTCAGTCGGGTCCTCATCCCCCTTGAAGGAGGGGGGCTTCAACTTCCGGAACTGCCCGAAAAGCTCGAAGTGGCGCTGCAGTAGAGGTGCTGGTGCACCTCCAGGCGAAAGTGCCTCGTGCACAGAATTGTCGGAGGAAGGTGGGGGCGGCGACGGCCCATCCCCTCCCCCGTGTCCAGCACCGCGTCCGTCGCGTGGTCCCACAGAGGACTCCCCCTCTACAGCCCCAGGAGGAGGCGCTCGGGGCGGTGGGCGGAGCTCCTCTCGTACAATGTCCCGTATCAGCCGGGCGAGGTCCTGGGCCTGGATGCCTGGGAGTGGTGGCTGGTCCACCGAGACATCGACAACGGCACACCCACCTCGCCGACCTCGTCCTCGGCCGCGCCTGCGGCCAGTCTCGCCAGTCCCGCGACGAGGCAACTCCTACAAGGAGACGCGAAACAAAACAAAATACGTCAATACGGAACGGTACCTAACGAAAACGTCTAAGAGCTCATGTCAAAAGATATGTTGTGGTGGCTACTCTAGTTACAGACATGTGAATTGGTTATTTTCCAGTAAGTTGATTCACTTCTCGGGACGACCTTGCTCTGATACCATCTTGTAATGACCCGATTCTCGAGTCCCTACAAGACACGAGAACCGGACCGACTCGACTAATCCCAAGACCTAGTCGTCCAACGAGGAAGTAATCAAAAGAGCAGTAAAATAAACCACATTCAGCATGAAATATAACTAACAGTAAGAAAATACAGCAGTAAGGAAAGAAACCACTACAGTATATGCCACCACAACAGCAGAACAACATTCATAACATAATATGAACTACAGGTAAAGAAAAGTACAGCGATAACAAGAACTACTCACTACAGTGGAACAAAACGAGGTACAAGAGAACAGTGGTAACTCTACTGGACCCTACTCGGCCCAACGTCCTCTGCAGCCGCTAACCCTGGCTGCTCAACACCTGGTCCTGAAAGGTAACGAGTGTAACACGTCAGCAAAACGCTGAGTAGAGTGGCAACTAAATCTAAAGAAACAGTAGAGTGTACAGTAGCTGTTATGTTTTGTTACTTTCTTTATTATGTCTTTCAATTGTCTCACGATTTCATTTATTTCTCAGATCCTTCACTTGATCTCGAATGTTCCTCGTGGGAACAATCTTGATTGCAGTCTTTTCCAAAAAGTAGAAGTAGCACGTGGTGCTCTCTTGGTCGGGAGAGTCCCCCGTGGTGATCCTACTCTCAGTCAACCACCCCAAGGTCACGGACAGACGTAACGTTGACTACAGCACACGCGATAAACGCACAGGTAGCTAACCCGCACTGGCACACGGTCAGTCATTTTCGTTAACGGGTGCGCCCAAAGCACAGCACAGAACCAGTACAGGGTAGAGCCCTCTCAGTAACAGGGGTCCAACCCCTCCACAGTTACCAAATAGGGGCATTGCCCCTCCACAGTCCGCGCACCCTCGCCTGACTACCCTGGTTTGCCCAATGGGCCTAACAAGTCGATGTAGGAGGCTAGCAGAACCCCGGGGCCCGTGGGGTAGCTAGTGCTCTCCCTACACTAGTAGCTCTCCTCGGTACTACGTACACGAGGGCCAGCAGGTCGGTACAAAGTGGCCAAACCTAACCCCGGGTCCCAGGGGTGGCTAGCTCCGCTCTGCACTAAACAGGTAACAGGTGCTTCCCCTGGTACTACGTACCCAAGAGACAGCACACTACCACATCTTTCTTTCTCAGTTCCATTCCTTTCTCTTTCCAGGAGTTCTACTCCTAATTCCCCATAGGGTTCCAGCTCTTTCAACTCAGAACATCTAGTTTTCACCTTCCAGTTTCACGTTCTTACAATCCATGTTCTCAATCACGTTTATTTACTTATAACAGGCAGCTATTTGTTCCTTTCCACTTTTCCACGACTGCAGTATTCATATATTCCATTAGTTTTCCCATCCTGGGATTCATGCCATATCCTAGGATCTATCATACAATCTAGTTTTCTAGCCTTAGGATTCATGCAACACCCTAGGATCTATCATTCAATCCAGTTTCTCGTTCCTAGGATTCATGCAGTGTCTTAAGTTCTATTTATGGTTTAACAGATTATGCTAATAAACTTAAAAGCCACTCTACCGGTTACAACAGGAGTACTGGGGGCGTGGTCGGGAATCCCGCGTGCCTCTGCAACCCCCGAGACTGCAACGGAACGGGATCCTATCACAAGGATCAAACATAAGGAGTTTCTCAAAATAGTATATAACTACTGTAGACGGGTAGAGGATTTAATTCCGAAAAGCACGCAACTCGAAATGCGGAAAACGGACTCCGAACAGGCCCTAAACAGGTCGAAAACAACGAAACAGTGCAAAATCAGACGTCTGGAACCTCTTCCAGACGTCTTAAAAAGTGGATCAGAGGTTACCTTTGCTCTGCGTGGTCTCTCAGACGTCCAGAAGCCTGCGGGGGCGTCTGGCCTAGTTCCCAGACGTCCTATGGTCACCCCAGACGTCTGGAAGTCGTTCCCATCATCTGGCACTGCAGCTAGACGTCTGATTCGCGTTGGATGGCGAATCTCAGAACCTGCGCGTACCCATTCCTCTCTCTCAGTACGGACGGTCAAAGAAAAGGAGGAAGTACGAAAATAACTCACCTGCCAGACATCTGGACAGTCCTCCAGACGTCTTCCCCGTCGTCTAGCTGGATTCCCAGACGTCTGATTCTGGAAAATTTTCCAGAATCAGAGTGCGACTCGCCCTCCGTCCGCTACGCACGGCCGCGCCGCGCCTCGTCCGCCTGCTGCTCGAGCTGCAGCAGGCCTCCCGCGTTACCCCACGTCTGCTGCACCCCCACCGGCCGGCTCTAGTAGCCCCGGCAAGCTCG
This sequence comes from Thalassia testudinum, assembly GCA_037157565.1. Taxonomy (NCBI): domain Eukaryota; kingdom Viridiplantae; phylum Streptophyta; class Magnoliopsida; order Alismatales; family Hydrocharitaceae; genus Thalassia; species Thalassia testudinum. The sequence continues at coordinate 25,501,453 of JAZHRO010000054.1, read as the reverse complement.
AGCCCTCACGGTCGAGCTCCTCCTCCCACGCACAGCACCTCCTCCCACACTCGCCGCGACTGCCGCCGCCGCCACTCGCTCACTCGCACTCGCTGGAAGAAGAAGGAGCGGAGGTGATGAGAGTGAGGGAGAGGGCGAGGCTTTTTAAAGCCGTGTGGGGAGAAAGAGAGAGAGCGAGACAGAGGGGCGCAGCCTGCGCCCGCAGGAGGAAGAGGGAAAAAGAGAGGAAGGCGGTTGCGGGTCTGTGTGCGCCTGCACGTAGACGCTGCCCCGCGTGCCACCAAAAATAGATCCCAGACGTCTAAAAGGGGTTCCAGACGTCTGGTCAGACGTCTGGGCCACCTCCCAGACGTCTTAAAAAAATATCTTGGAGTGCGTTCGTAACAAGTAGCCCCATGCCAGCCTCTTCAGCAGCATCCAGCTCCAGCTCCAGTCTTCTCCTCCTCAGCTCCTTCCTCCAAACCCTAGCTCCAACACCTTCTCCTCTACTCCACCTTTAGGTAAGCTAGCTTAGCTTATCTTAGCTTAGCTAACAACCAGCTCCTTGGCCATCCATTACCTTCAAAGTCAACCCTAGCTAGCTCCACCAACTTAAGCCTACCTAAGCTAGCTACCATACTCAAGTTGGTGCCACCTTCTAGCCATCCCTTCACCCCATTATCACCACCAAAAGACACCTTAAGTTGGCGCCAAAAACTACCCCTAACCACCTCTATATTGGCACCAACTTTCATCCCTTAATCCACCCTACACCTACCCACATAAGCCATCCTAGCCATCCACCTACCCATCCTTCTAGAACCCTTATTGGCGCCAACTTAGACCACCTTCTAGAACCCTTTTTGGCGCCAACATCAAGGGGTGTCAACACCCATAACCACCCCCTTGGTGTCCTTTAAGGTGGCGTGATGAGAGCCTCATCATGAGCCATAACTAGCTCATTTTGACCCAATAAAGAAGATAAAAGCTCCTACATAACCTAGAAGAAGGCCTAACTGAAGAAACAAGTGCTCTGAGAAGAAAACATGAAATAAAGGTTAAAACTGCAATTTTACCATTGCAGTACATAAACGGGATTTCTCAGAGGCAAAACATAGGTCAAATGGTCTAAATGAGATAAAAAGTGGGTTGAGTCAATCAGAAATGGGTTCATGTGTAATCTAGGAATTAAATGACACCTGGTAACCCTAAAACAGACTCGCTTTAATTAACAAGGTTCCGGTCAGAAAAAAAGCAAGTAAACCCTCTAAAAATCATGGAAAAACACCCTCTAGGGTTTGGAACATTTAATTTGGCCTTTGGAACCTAGTCTGACCTAGATTAGGGTCTTAGCTCTTCAATTAACCTAATTTAGGTTTTTACGCAAAATGTCCAGTCAAACGAGGTCAAACCTAAAATCCAACTTCACCATTGGATTCCTTAGGTCCAAATTAGGTTTGTACCAAAATTTGGACCTAATGAGAAGTCATCTTGACCTACTTTGCAATTTAGTACACCCAAATCACAAATTGGTCCCTATCTTTTGAATACCTTTGCAGAGAGCCCCCTAGGTTCTTCGCCCCCTTTGCAAACCGGTCCTGCCGCCATTGCTAGGGCAGAACCGAGCTCCGACGAGGTTCAAAGAGAGATTGCTCTCTAATTCCTCAGAAATTCTCTCCCAGAAATGGAAGGGAGATTCTCTGAGGAATTCCCTTCCATTTAAGACCGATCTCGATCCCTGGTGTGAACCCAATCTCTCGTGCGAACGCACGAGAGATTTGGGTATCCTAACTCCTTTCCATCTCCGGCGACCAACCTCAGGCAATTACGTGCCCTTCACGCCCTGCACACCCAGTCCAGCGCCTATATAAGAACCCACAACTCCGGCCGAAGAGGCTCAGCTTCATTTGGCCGAGTTTCCCCCTTCAATTCCTCTCCTCCTGCCCGGCCAAAAAACCCCCAGCAAGCTCCGGCGAGCCCCCCTCCCCTCCCTCTTCGCTCTTCCACAAAACTAGTGGCAGAGTTAGCTTCCTGACCTCCCTCCGCGTCGCGCAGTACCAGCGCACGCCGCCTCAGCCCCGTCGTCGCCGCCGTTCTCCCCCCACTGGGCGTCATCTTCTCCGGCGACAGCAGGTACTGCTATCCGCCTTCCGTCCCCTTTCACCCTTACAATTAGGTTAGAACTCCTCTCCATCCTATCCTCTCTCTTTTCCCCCTGTTATCTCATCTGATTACCCCTCGACTGACGCTGACCACCCTCATCTTCCACATCACCGACCGATCTCCGGCGAGCCGCTTCCACCATTCCAGCCCCCCACCCGGCTCGCCAACCACCTCGAGAGCTCCGCCTCACCACCAGGAACTCGCTCCACCCCACAACTGCCACTCCAGACCTCCATAATCACCCCCCGAACAACCCACCATCTCCGGCCACAGGTTGACCTAGGCACTCACGCCTAGGCCGACCTGCGGTCTGCAGCATTGTCCACCGCCTTCGTCGTGCCACGGCGAAGGTCTCTAGCTGATCTGATTGGGCTGAGAGGCTTGTTTTGTGTATGACAGTGTTTGAGCTGCTGCCGCCATGGACGACCTCCGGTGAAGCTCCAACGAAGCTCCATGAATCAGGCTTCCCAGGCTGCAGATGCAGGAGACTCACGCGAGTGTCGCGAGGTGAGAGAGCCCAGCCAGTAGCGCCAGCAGAGCCATCAGCTTGGGTAACTGCATACGAGAGTCTGCGGGCGCGCGCAAAGGAAGGGCGGAACCTTTAGTCCCACATCGTGGAATCTCAAGGCACAGGTATGGTATATAGAGTTTTTGTGATATACTTTAACTGCCTCAAAAGCACAGGGGTGAGGTCCCTCACTGACCCCACACCCGCCTCGTCCGCGGCTTGACCACTCGGATCTGGCGGGATCCGACCCGAACCTAAGCCTACGCACTCCTCGCGCATCACACCACCTGCAGGTGCACCTGGTCCCGGGTGAGATCCAACCCGATTATGGCTGTGGCTCTGGGAGAGCGTCGGTGAGTGAATTGCTTGAGAGAGAGCGATGCGCGGGTAGAGGGAGAAAGGTAGGTTTTGTTCTGTGTAGGCACAGGCTGAACGCAGGAGAAGAAAGACTTGGCCGCGAGAAGGAGAAGAAAGAAAGCAGAAGGAAAGGCAGGAAGAACAGAGAAGAGAGAAGCAAGGCAAGACCACAGAAGAGAAGAGTAAGAAGCAAGGTAGAGAAGAAGAAAAGAAAGAGCAAGGCAGAAGCAAAAGACACGGGAGATCAAAAGAAGGAAGGAAAGAAAGGCTTCGCAAGGCAGAAGAAGAAGGATAATCAAGAAGAAAAGGGAAAATATTTTTAAGACGTCTGATCTTGTGATCAGACGTCCAATTTCATATTTTTGTCCTAATTACTTTTAATTGCATACATTCACATTTGAATTGATATTTTGAGTAAATTAGAGTGTTCAATTACATTTTGACTAGTAGTAAATTCCATTTGCTCCCTGTGTTCGACCTCGGATACTCCGATTTTCGAGTAATAAAATTCTTTATATTTTTTTAGACGTTTTGTCGGCTATACTACAACGTGACATCCTTTAAACCCCCACAAAAACGTCGACAACATGGCGCCAACTCACCTTGGCCATGGGATCTTTAACCACCTCCATCTCTTCATCTTGGCCATCCATTTCAAGGGTCACCTTAGCCCCCTTCATACTCGATAAAAACCCACCACCTACCACCATTTTGGGGCATCCTCCATTAGTGTAATTTGCTACCTAAACCACCTATACCTACGACCAAGAAGAAGGAGTAGAGAAGGAGATTAAAGGGGCACATCACCAGCCCTTTTGGTGCCTTCTTCTCCCCACTCTCTTCAACTTGGGCCACGCCAAGGAGGAGGACTCTTCCACTTCAAGGAGGACGGCCAGGAAAGGGAGAAGGACCTAGGGTGGACGTCCACCCTTGGAGAGAAGCTTAGGGCACGCCCCCTTAGGGCTTGCTTTGGAGGACATCACCTTGGCGGAGCACTGCAAGGAAGGAGTTGAAGGATTCTTTTCAAGATTGGGAGCCACCAACCTTGGAGCAAGAAGCCCTCTTCTTCACCATCTATCTAGAGGATTTGTGTTTGCTTTTCTTTATTTTAATTTTTCTAGTAGTAGAAGCATTCCTCTACTAGGCTTTTTTTTGTAAAACACTTTTCGTCAATCTAAGTTGCCTTCTTTGCAATTTTCTATTTTACATTTCTACTTGCTTGTTTTTTAGCATTCTTCACTCTCTCTCCCTAATTATCCTAGGCCTCCACTTGCCTAGAGTGAGCTTAGGGAGAAGCTCTACTTGCCACTTAGAAGTAGTATTTTAAATTGAAGTGTAAATCACCTTCCCGCCACCATTTCGCATGTTGTCTTAATTTAAAAACAAAAAAAATGATATATTGAAAAATACCAAAAAGAAAGTTGAGATTTGTATTCTAAGCAAGAGAATCAATTTTACAACATTTGGCCTCCTTAGACCACCCTAGATACTTCCCTATCTAGGAATATAAATTTAAGAGCGAAAGTGAATTTACGCATTGCAACGACATTAAATTGCCTAATTAACAAACCGCGTATTTTCGCTATCAGGGACTAGTCCCAGACGTCTGATTTTGGGCAGTAACCGTGTTTTTGGCCCGTTTAGGGCCCAAACGGAATTAGATTTCCGCAAACGAAGTACCGCTGTTTTCCACTCGAGTTTCTCTACGTGTTCGTGTTGAGTACCTACTGTTTTGACCTTGTCTGATGTAAATTAGTCGCTGGTACAGTTTACCAGCCAGTGGCATGTTCAGGGCCCGCGGAGACGACGAGATCTGTGGTGCAAGCCCCTGTTCCTTCCGTGATACCTGGTAGAGTGGTTTAATTCAGTTGTTATTATTTAAATAAGAATGTACTTGTTTGGAATAATAAGATCAAACTCTAGGATGTGGAATGAACCCTAGGGTAGAAATGTATTAGCCATTTTTTAGCTGTATTATTTACTTGAGTGCATGTTTAAACTAAATTGCTAGCAAATGGTATTAGTGTAATTATGAGATGCATGTTAAAATACGAGTTGCCTGTATGTGAATGAGAAAGTGAACGGTGAAACCACAAGTTGCATGTAAATGATTGAGAATTAAATTGTGAAAACATGAGCTGCCTGTATATGGATGAGAAATGAGTTATTAAACATGAGATCTGAATATGGATAAATAAGATGAATAATGAGCATGAATCCTATGAGGAATTAGGAGTAGAACTCCTATGTATGAAAGGAATCTGGAATGTAGATGGGAAGTGAGTTGGCCCTTGTGTATACGGTACCAAGGAGAGAAACTGTCCCTTTTAGTGTAGAAGGGGAGTCAGCCACCTCTTATGTAATGACCCGTTACACTTTTAGCCATTTAAGATGTCTAAAGTTTCAGTCAGACGTCTGTCCAGATGTCTGGACCCATTCCCAGAAGTCTAAAAGTGGAATTTTCGTACTACGCTTTGTGCTCTACGCACGGGCGGTGCACAGAGGCTGTTCCTCTCTCTCTCTTCCTCATTTTCCCCCCGAACCCTAAACCCTACACCCTCCTATTTATACCCCTCTTTCCCCTCCTCTCCTCACACACCAGCCTCCACCACCTTCAGATCTCCTGTGCGGCAGTGGCGAGGGCGAACGAGGGAGGCGAGTTGAGTGCGAACGAGGGAGAACGAGAGGGAGGAAGGAGGAGAGCATGGAAGGTTGGAGGACCTTCGGGAGCTCGGCGGAGCTCGCACGGCCGGCGATGGGTGCGTGCGCGAGCGTGGAGGACGTCGACGAGGAGCTATCCAAGCTCCTGCAGCAGCTGGAGCTGCCGCCGCGGGCAGAGTTGCGAGCGGAGCGAGCTGCGAGCAGGTTCTAGTACTAGAAGTTTTCCTGTATCAGACATTTGGCGTGACATCCAGACGACTGGCGAGGGACCTGGATGTCCGGAGCTAAGGCCGAACGTCTGAGAGCACGTATTTGCACGAGGTACTTACGTTCCTGCGTTGATTTCTCCCATGCAAAAGATCTCAACACCGGAGGCATTGTCGGCTGATCCGCACCTGCATTTGCGTGCACAAGTGCAGCTTTGGGAAAGCACGTGGGATGCTTTTCCACGTGCTTTTGGACATCTGATCACATCATCAGACATCCAAAGGTGCCTCCAGACGACCGGAGCCATTGTCCGATGATGAGAACCTCATCATGAGCCATAACTAGCTCATTTTGACCTAATACAGAGAATAAAAGCTCCTACATAACCTTAGAAAGGCTTAGCTCAGAGAGATTCTGAGTTTGCAAAGAAAACATAAACTGAGGGGTAAAAACTGCAATTTCACCATTGCAGTACATAAAAGAAATTTCTCAGAGACCGAACATAGGTCAAATGATCTAAATAAGATAAAATGTGGGTTGAATCAATCAGAAATGGGTTCATGAGCAATTTAAGAATTAAATGACATTCTGTAACCCTAAAACAAATCCACTTCAATTCATGAGGTTCGAGGCAAAGTAAAAATGGAATAAACCCTCTAAAATTCATAGAAAAATAATCTCTAGGGTTTAGAACCTTCAATTTGGCCTTGAGAACCCATTTTGACCTACATTGAGAACTATGCCCAATTAACAACCTAATTTGGGTTTTTGCGTAATTTGACCTGTCAAACAAGGTTTAATCTAGAAATAAAATTCACCATCCGAATCCTTAGGCCCTAATTAGTCATGTATAAAAACTTGAGCCTAAGAAGAAACCTTCTTGACCAACTTTACACCTTGGTCCTCATATATTTACTTTCTGGCCCTCAACTTTTGAGCCCTCACATTTTGGCCCCTAACTCTCCTTCGTTCTTTGCATTTAGGTCCTTCCTGCAAAACCTGAGCAGCACCATGCTCCGGCGACCTTGCGCGGAGCATGGCGCCGCGCAGGGTAAGGGGGGCCTGCCAAGTCAAATGGGGGTGCCCTGCGTCGTCAGCCACCGTAGGAACACCCCCCTGATGGCTGCGACCACCCATACCGCCCGTGCGAACGCACAAACGGTATGGGTATCCTTCCTCCGACGTCCTCCAGCGAGGGAGACACGTCGTCTCCCTCCGCCCTCCTCTCTGGTTCTGCCCCTATAAATACCCCCATCGCTCCGCCGTTCTTCCCAGCTTGGATCTGACGGAGAAAACCCCCACAACTTCCTCTCTTCCCACTCCGACAGACGCCCCCTTTCTCCAGCAGCTTCTCCTCCTCCTCTTCGCTCTGCCGCAATACCAGCAGCAGAGACTTCTTCCTGATTCTCCTCCGCGTCACGCAATACCGGCGCGCGCTGCCTCTGCCCCGTCGTCGCCGCCGTCCTCCCCCACTAGGCATTTCTTCTCCAGCTTTGGTAGGTACGAACCGGCAGCCTCTCCGTCCCCTTCGTCACTTTAGCTAGGTTAGAATTAGTCTTCTCTATCCCCTTTTTCTTTTCCCCCTGCTATTTTTATCTAATTACCCCTCGACCGACCCGACCACCGTCACCTTCTCCACCTTCGGCCACACTCCGGCGACCCATTCCCATCACTCCAGCAACCCACACGGCTCGTCGACCACCGCAGAACCTTCGCCTCCTCACCCTGATCATCCTCCGCCCTTCCACTTCCCCCAAATCACCCTCTGCAACTCCACCGAACACACCCATTTCCCAACCCGCAGTTTGACCTAGGGCGGCCCTTAGGCTCCGCCCCGCCACCTGCAGACCCCCCGATCACCTTCGCCGTGCTACGGCGAAGGTCCTCCGCGCATCTGATTAGGCCGAGAGGCCGTTTCTCTGTGGGCAGGTACTTCGCTCGCCGCCACCATTAACGAGTGAAGAAGCTCCTTCGACCTGCTACTCCAGGCGCACCGCGCCCAGATCAGGCTCCCAGGCTGTACGGGGTATCTTCACGAAGTGCCAGGCTGCAGTTGGGGCGAAGCCCTCGTGCGAAGCCTCGACCGCCGCTGCTTCCTTCGCACAGGCGCCCAAATTGAGGTGGGACATTTAGTCCCACCTCGGAAACCCACTGAGGCGAGCGGGCGCTTAAAGGCAAAAAGTGCCTTAAGCTCTTCGCCTCAGTTCACGGGGTGAGGTCCCCTTCACCCACCCGACTACCCGGCCTCGTCCGCGCTCACGCCCCGCGGACCTGGCCCGACCCGACTAAGCCCGACCTGCACTCCTCGCCCTCCACCGCACGCCGGTGGGCCTGGACCCGGGCGCGACCCGCGTACCCGATTACCTGGTTGCTCTGGGAGAGCTTTCCTAAGAGTGAATTCTGAGAGAGAGAGACGCGGGGGGGGAGGGTAGAGTAGGTTTTGCCCTCTGACGAAAACCTTGAAGTGTGCAGGCACAGGTGAAGAAGAAGAAGAAGAAGAAGGACTGCGGAAGAAGAAGAAGAAGACGGAAGCTAAGGGAGACACTGTAGCAGCAGCGGTTTAAGTCGTCTGATTGCAAAATCAGACGACGTCTTGAAGGCAAGGAAGAAGAAGAAAAGAAGCAGGACCACGGCAACGAAGAGGAAAGACAAGAAAGAAGAAGAAGATATGAAGAAAAAGAAAGAAGAAGAGAAAACATGGAAGAACAGAAGACAGAAGAAGAGCACGAGAGGAAGATCTGAAGAACAGAAGAGAAAAGACAAGAAGAACAGGAAGAGAAGAAAGAAGAGAAGAAGAAGAAGAAGCCACCAAATCCTTCATCTCTCTCTCTCTCTCTTTATTTTTGTAATAAGAATTTGTACTTCTAGAATACGACTTGCTCCCTGAGTTCGACCTCGGGAACTCTTTTATTTCCGAGTAAAAAAATTATATATGTAATGATGGCAATAACTAGCTGTACTACAACGTTATTTCTATAACAAAACCTAGTTATAACGCCTCATCATCATCCGACAACTGGAACTGTCTTCAAATGGTCGTAGAGAAGGTCTGGACGTCTGATCAGCCATAGGAGACACAAGGTAAGATCAAACGCCTTTTAAGACGTCTGGGATTATTCCCAAATGTCTAATTTTGAATAGTAGGCATGTTTTTGACCTGTTTAGGGTCTGATCGGGGTCCATTTTATGCAAACAAAATACCTATACTTTCCTCTCGAGTTCCTCTACGTACTAGAGTCTATTATACACTGTTCTAAACTCTCCTTTTGTGATGTATTCCCTGGTATAGGGTTTCAGCTTGCTACGCATTTAGGGCTCGCAAAGACGTCTGGGTTTGCGGCTCAAGCCCCCATTACTCCCGTGTTTCCTGGTAGAGTGGTTTAATTCAGTTATTAATAGTTAAATAAGAATGTGCTTGGTTGAAATAGTCGAATCAAACTCTAGGATGTGAAATGAATCCTAGGGTAGAGAAATGAATGAGCATGTTTGTTACGACCCGATTCTCGAATCCTTACAGGACACGAGACCGGACCGACTCAACTGATCCCAAGACCCAATCGTCCAATGAGAAAGTAACCAAAAAGCAGGAAAGTAAACCACATTCACTATGCTAAGCAACTAATAGTAAAAAGGTACAGCAGTAAAGAAGTAAAAACTGTTACAGTACATATCACCACCACAACAGTAGAAAGTTACAAGTACAGGAACATAAAGAACAAAATATAAAAGTACAAGAGTCTACTCACTACAGTAGAAAGAGGTACAACAAGAAGCTACAACTACTGGGCTCTACTGGGCTCAGCACCCTCTGCAGCCGTGGGCTCTGGTTGCTCAACACCTGGACCTGAAAAGGGTTATGAGTACACAAAGTAGCGAACGCTAAGTAGAGTGGCAATCAACTAAAGCGGTAAAAGTGGACAGGTAGCTGTTGTTTTTCCATTTACTTTCTTTAACTAATTATTCTTTTCCACTACTTGGTTTATTTATTGGGTCTCTTTCTTGATCTCGAATGTTCCTCGTGGGAACATCTTGATTACAGTCTTTTCCGAAGAGTAGAAGGCACACGTGGTGCTCTCCTGGCCGGGAGAGTCCCCCGTGGTGATCCTACACCCAGTCAACCACCCTAAGGTCACAGACAGACGTAACGGTGACTACGGCACGCATAATAAGCGCACGGGTAGCTACCCCGCACTGGCACGCGGTCAGTTGTTTCCGCTAGCGGGTGCGCCCAAAGTATAGCACGGAACCAGTATAGGGCCTGGCCCTCTTAGTAACAGGGGTCTAGCTCCTAAAAACCAAACAGGGGTCTCGCCCCTCCACAGTCCGCGCACCCTCTCCTAACTTCCCTGGTTTGCCCAGTGGGCCTAACAAGTCAGTGTAGGGTGGCTAGATGAATCCCGGGCCCCGTGGGGTGGCTAGCTCTCTCCCTACACTAGTAGCTCTCCCCGGTACTGTGTACGCGAGGGCCAAGAAGTCGGTACAGAGTGGCCAATCCTAACCCTGGGTCCCAACCCAAGGGCAGCTAGCTCCGCTATGTACTAAACAGGGGGACAGTCGCTCTCCTGGGTACTCCGTACTCAAGGGCCAGCTCACTTCCCCACTCACATTTCCATATCCATTCCATTTATTTCCAGGAGCTCTACTCCTAATTCTCCGTAGGGTTCATGATCATATTCCTCATGCCAAGCCATACCAAGTTTCATCATTTCTATTTCCATTCTCAGGTTATACATATGCAGCTTGTATTGCTATCGTTTACATTTCCATATACAGGTTATACACAGGCAGCTCGCATTTCCATCATTTACATTTCCATTCTCAATTTATATACATGCAGCTCGTATTATGTCATTTAACGATACAACAAGAAATTTACAAGCAACAGTTAGGTAGAACAAGTACTTCATATTTCACAGGCAGCTGTTATTTATTTACAGGCAATTGTTATCACTCTATCTACTCATTCAAGACTACAATTCAATCATCCATTACAGACATTTCAAGTGTTTCTCGTCCTAAGATTCATGCCATATCCTAGATTCTAATCATTCATTCCACACATGCATTTAGGTTATAATTAAATTAGGGGGAAGCCACTCTACCAGTAAACCCAGGAGTATTGGGGGCTTGAAAGGCAGGCTTACGTGCCTCGGCAAGCCCCGAACCCGCAACGGAACAGAGTCCTATCACAAGGAACAATCACAAGGGAACTATCAGAATAGTATGGAAAACCTTCTAACAAGTAGAGGAACTCACAAGGAACACATCGGTATCTTATTTGCGTAAAACAAAACTCAAACGGACCCTAAACAAGTCAAAAATAGGATTCCTGTCTCAAATCAGATGTCTGGAACATCTTCCAGACGTCTTAAAAGGGTCCAGTAACGTACCTAAGTCTCGACGCCAATCTTCAGATGTCCAGGAACTCTTCTAGATCGTTTGGACCCAGCTCCAGACGTCCGACCACCTCTCTGAACGTCTGGAAGCGCTTCCCGTTGTCTGGTACATCGCCCAGATGTCTGAAATGCGTGGGAGGGCGTGTCTCGTGCCTTCTCGAAGCAAATCCTGCATGCCACCAGCAGATCTCTCGAAACGGGCATAAAACAGGGGATCGGCGAAGCAGCCTACATGGCCGTATCCGCAAAGAGGATGTACCTTCGTGAAGCCCTCTCCTCAAACGTCTGGAACCTCCTCCAGACGTCCGCACCATCGTCTGGAGGTCACTCCAAACGTCTGATTCTGGGAAAAACCCAGAACCAGAACCTGCTTCCGTTGCTCCCGCGCCACGCGTGGCCACGCCATGCCCTCTCGCCTGCAGCTTTGGCTGCAGCAGTGTCAGGGAGGACGTGGGAGCTCACCAGTGAGCGCACGGCCGGAGCGATGCGTGCGCGTGGTGGAGGAGTGAGTCGGGGAGGTCCTCCCCGACTCACTCCTCCACCACGCGCACGCATCGCTCCGGCCGTGCGCTCACTGGTGAGCTCCCACGTGAGCTCGCGAGCTCACCTCCTCCTCTCCTTCTCACGCCGCTCCTCCTCTCCTTCTCACGTCGCTCCTCCTCTACGCCGCTCTCGCACTCTCGCTCGCTCTGGGAAAGAAGAGAGGAAGGTGGCTGGTAGCTGAGAAGTGAGGGGAACGAGAGAGGACGAGGGGTTTTATAGATCGGTGGGTTAGGGTTTGCTTGGAGGCGGGGGAAGAGAGAGAGAAGGAGGAAAAATGAGAAGGTACTGTCTGCGCACAGCACGCACGCAAACTCGAGCTCGTACCCAAAGATTTTCGATTTCCAGACATCTGGGAAGGTGTCCAAACATCTGACCAGACGTCTAACCCACAGTCCAAACGTCTTACCAGACGTTTGACCTACAGTCCAGACGTCTTAAAAGGCTCAAACAGCACAGGTCTTAATACTGTTGTACTGTATTGTTTACTTGCATGCGTGGTTAAGATAAATTGATAGTAAATGCTTGTATTATAATTACAAGTTGCCTATTAAAATATGAGCTGCCTGTATGTAATGAATAATTGCCTGTAGAACCACCAGTTGTATGTTATTGATAATTGAACTATGAAAACACGAGCTGCCTGTATATGGAAGAGAAATGAATTTTGAAACATGAGATCTGGATCTGGATAAATGAGGTGAACATGAGCATGAACCCTACGGGGACTTAGGAGTAGAACTCCTGTGGATAAACAGAATCTGGAATGTAGACGGGAAGTATGTTGGCCCTTGAGTACGTGGTACCAAGGAGAGCAATTGTCCCCTTTTAGTGTAGAGCAGAGCTAGCCTCCCTTGAGTTGAGACTCGGGGTTAGGATTGTCTACTCTACACTGACTCCTATTGGCCCTCAAGTACGTGGTATCGAGGCGAGCTACTAGTGTAGGGAGGGAGCTAGCCACCCCACGAGGCCCGGGGTTCAGCTAGCCACCCAACACTGACTTGTTAGGCCCTCTGAGCAAACTGGAGTAGTCGGACTATGGAGAGCAAGACCCCTATTTGGTTCTCAGGGACGAGACCCCTATTTTGAGAGGGCAAGACCCTATACTGTTCCGTGCTGTACTTTGGGCGTACCCGTTAGAGGAAATGACTGATCGTGTGTCAGTGCGGGGTAGCTACCCGTGTGCTTATCACGCATGCCGTAGTCACCGCTACATCTTGACAGTGACCTCAGGTGGTTGACTGGGTGTAGGACTACCACAAAGGACTCTCCCAGTCAGGAGAGCACCACATGTACCTTCTACTCTACGGAAAAGACTGCAATCAAGATCGTTCCCACGAGGAACATGCAAGATCAAGAAATATCTGGATACTTTGAGAAATAGGTGAAACGAAAACATATAAAATAGATAAATAGAAATGAGAATTAAACCTGTTGTTTTTTCTATTTTGTACTTAGATAATATAAACACCACTCTACTCTGCGTTCGCTAACTCTGTCTTTTCATAACACCGTTCAGGACCAGGAGTTGAGCAGCCCGAGTTTCCAACTGTAGAGGGTGCTGGGCCCAGTCGAGTCCAGCCGTAGTCTTTCTTCAGCACTTCCTTTTTCTCTATTGTTGTAGTAAGTAATGGACACTTAGTTACTGCTCTGCTACTTATGTTTTCTTTCTGCTTTCCGTTGTTATTGTTGTGGTGGTATGTTCTGAGACAGCTGTTCTACTTTCTTTACTGCTTTGTACGTTTCTTCTACTTAGTTATATTGCATGTGTGAATGTGGTTTATTTTCCTGCTTTTGGTTATTTCTTGTTGGTTGGTATACAAGCTTGTCTCTTTGGTTTTAAATTCTAGACGTAGTAAAAAAAAGCTGCTACCAGTTTATAATTTATTACTCGGAATTAAAAGTTTCCTTAAGTCGAACTCAGGGAGCAAACTATGATTCCAGAAGCATATGAATTCACAATATATAGTGTTTTACAAAAATTAAGACAAAGGAGAGAGAGAGCAAAAATTCTCTTCTTGGCTTTTTCTTCTTCTCTCTTCAGCTCTCTTCTTCAGCTTGTCTTCTTCTTTCTTCTTCTTCTTTTCTTTGCTGCGAAGGCTTCCTTTTCTCTCTTTCTTTCTTCAGCTACTAAGTCCTTCTTCTTCTTCCTTCTTCTTCTCTTCTTCCCTGATTTTCTTCTTTCTTCTGCATCTTCTTCTTCTTTACTGCAGAGGCTTCTGCCTTCTCTTTTCTTCTTTCTTCTTCTCTGCTTCTCTTTGCTCTTCTCTTCTGCTTCACTCCTTCCTTTCTTTCCGACATCTGATTCAGAAATCAAACGTCTTAATTGCGCTGTTGCTACAGTGCCCCTACATTTCTCTTTTCTTCAGCTTCTTTCCTTCCTTCTCCTTTCTTTCTCTCTGCGGCTAAGTCCCAACCGCTGCACTTCTTCCTCTTTCTTTCTTCCTTCCTTCTTCTCTTCAGCAGCGCCTTGCTTCTTCCTCCCTCACCTGTTCTCTGCACACACACACAAGCTCAGCGCAAAACCTACCCTTCCCTCTCCCTGCATCTCTCTCTCTCTGAATCTCTCTTGGGTACTGATGTAAACACATTTACAATACTTAAAATGCCTATTTTTGCATGTTCTTAAGCATAGGATTGCATTTCATGATATAAATATTGCATAACATGCATCATCTTGCATTTAAAGTAGTTTGAATAAAATGGAGATTAATTGTCTCCTTTTATGTGCTTGGATAGGGCAAACATTTAATCGGGGCCTCGGATCAAAGATCCAACTATATGGATGTGATCAGGGCGGCGATTGGAGTTCAACGACTCCAAGATCGTCCTAATCAAGCATCTGTAGCATCAGATAGTGACTGGGGGACCCAGAAGATCAAGGGCCAGGATGGTGAAAATACACACTTCAGATGACAAATCCGACCGCACGGATGAATTCGGATCGACAATCGCAGCTCAACGACGCAAAAATCAAGTCAATCCGACATCCGTGGCACCATCTACAACTACCAGAAGATGGACGGCCAAGATGGCGCCACGTGGCGCCATCTCGACCGCCCAAACGGCCGCACGCATTCTACAAAGGCCCCGCACCCGCTCTCTCTCTGCCGTTGGATCTTGATCCAACGGCTGTGGTTGGCCGCGCCTAAAAGCGTCCGCTCGACCATCCGTGCCCCATAGCGCAGCGGTCGAGCGCGCTTTCGCAAGCGGTGGGCACGGGTTCGAGCCGCGGCGAGGGGCTGGAAGGTGCGGCCAATTGAGGCGCGTGGAGCGTTAGATGGAGATCGGACGGTCGCGCGCGCTCGATAGCGTTCACGCGCGGCGTGAACGCGTGATCGCACGCGCCAGGCGGGCGCACAACGGGCGGGCGGAGACGCATCTTAAGCCGTCCGATCTTGCAATCGGACGGCTGAGAATCGACGAACGTGCGCAAGCGTTAGGCGCGGGCAGCTGAGCGGGCGCGCATGGGCGCGGAAGCTACGCCCACGTTGGGGGCTTTAGCAACGATTTTATCCGTCACTAAAGACCCCTCATTTATTGTTTTGAAGTTGTAATGTCCATTTTGCCCCCACTCCTTGCAACTATAAAAGGAGACCCCCTCCATACGAAATTTTCATCCCTTCCTTCTCCTCTCTACCTCTCCAAAGCTCAAGAGAAGCTTGTCCCACACCTGGGATGCTTCTCGCGAGATAAAGTCCAAATTTTCGTCCCCCTTCGGAAGTGGATCCCGCGACGACGACGGCGTGCTGCTCCATTCCCGTTCTTCTGCTTCGTCCTCCTTCATCCCGCTTCGTCCTCCTTCGTCCAGGCGTTGTCCCGTCCGGCTCGTCCTCCAAGCGACCGTTGAGGAGGATTTCTCTCTCCCTATTCTTTTTACTGCTTTCTAGTATAGATTTACTGCTTTCTAGAGTAGTCTATTCGTCCTCCGAGCGATCGTCGAGGAGGACATTTCTCCCTCCATTCTTTTAATGCTTTCTAGAGTAAATTTATCGCTTTCTAGTGTAATGGTTTTATGCTTTCTAGTTGTAATGTGCAATCTTCTTAATGATAAATTCTCTGTTTATTCTACATCTCATTTTGATTTCTATGTGTAGTATTCTCTCTCTCTCTTACCCTCTCTCTCTCTTCTATTTGTTGTAGATACTTAGATAGTTTTACATTAAATTACTTCGTGACAAATAAAAAGAAACGCGTAGTTTTTAAATGAAACGTCCGCCTCCCTGTGTTCGACCCAGAATTTTCATTTCAGTATAAATTTTATTTGTTGAACACGAATTCTTCACTTTCGAACTACAACGACAGGCTTTCAAAAACCAAACACGTTAGCGTAGATTCGTCACGTTCAACATTTTGGCGCTGTTGCCGGGGAGGCAATGCTCTTTGATTTCTCTTCGCGTTTTGTAACTTACAAATCATTTACCTCACTTTTCTCCTTTCTTATTGTAATTGCAGGTACTCTTTCGAGACAGGCAAAAACGGTAGATCGGAGTAAAGTGCTGTGGAAGGTTCTGTAAGTTATCCCCCACCTCCCACCCATTAGATTTCATTTCATCACATAATAATTCAAACATCAATCAACCTAGGTGTTCTTATAAACTCTAAGGTCAGATTGTTTGTTGTTTGACACCCATACTCACCCCAACCCCCACATTAAAAAAAAAGAAAAAAATTAAAAAAAAAATCTCACAGAAGTACACAACCTCATCTGATTTTCTAACTCAACTGGTAAACCGATCTTAGGAGCCGGTACACACATCCAACCACATAATCGAGTAGAAATCAGATTAGGTAATCATTTGTGTGCCTAATTTAGTGGTGCATCAGGCCAGTTGTTTGAGTTGTTTGGCCCGCACCACTTCAAATAAAATAAACTCATCAAGTAGCTACCAATTAGGTTCAACTCTTAGGGATTTACCAGGCACTCCACATTCTTTTTAAACTTTAAAGGAAAATATCTTCACCTGTGCTTGCAAAACCTGGTGTGCCAAT
Source organism: Thalassia testudinum (assembly GCA_037157565.1). Lineage (NCBI taxonomy): Eukaryota > Viridiplantae > Streptophyta > Magnoliopsida > Alismatales > Hydrocharitaceae > Thalassia > Thalassia testudinum. The sequence continues at coordinate 25,484,650 of JAZHRO010000054.1, read as the reverse complement.
GAAACTTGTTTGAAAACACCTAAAGTTGAATCCTAAAAGCTACTAAGCAAGATTTGAACCTTAAAATTCACCACATCAAAAATAATCTTGCTTGAAAACAATTGGTTGTGCACGCACACACAAATCAATCAATCATTAAGGGCACAACCCATTTAAAGGGCCCATCACATTCCAAAGCACATTCAAACCTAGCCCTAAATAAAACAGAGTAGACGTTGGCCTTAAGGATTGGACTCGCTCTTCAAAACTCAGAACAAGATTATTTTCGATTAGTTTGTTTCTACTATTCAATCTGATGTCTAGCTAGGGGAGCAGAGTCAAACGATCGCGGCTGAGGGGTACACTAGGAACCGAAGGTGCAAGCTGAAGGAAGAACCTTCTCCCTAGTCCCTCCTTCTAACTGGTTGGATTGAACAGACAGAAGTAGATCAAATCGTTCCTTTATCTCAAGATGGGTTTTAGGAGCCTGTAGGTCTTTAGGCTAACCCATTTAAGGACAGGTTTTGATTGTTTGTATTGCAGGGCACCTTTCTTCCTCCTATGTCTCATGAATCATTCCACATATTTCACGCATTCCCGCTCTTTCCCTCCTGTTGTGAATTATCCTCAACATGACGATTATTCCAACTCGTATTGTAATCAACCATCAGATGGTTGGGATAATTCGGATTGGGGATACAATTCTGGACCCCCATGTTTAGGGTCTAACCCTGAACACTTTGATTCTGATTTCTATCCTTCTCAGAGTTACATCGATTATAGGTCGTCTTCCTTTCATTGACAACCTAATACGATCTACAATCAAGAAGGATACACCGATCCTTACCCATCCTCTGATTTCACTGCCTTTAGGTCATCACCATCTTTTGAACAATATGAAATGACCTATTATCAGGAAGGGTCTAACGAATCTCAATTCGTTAATTCCCCTGCATTGAGCCCAAACCCGCCCAACCCTGAACCAACTCATTTGGTTCAGGTTAACCAGGTTCAAGATAAGGTTCTGGCTAACTTGAGAAATATCATTCAATCTTTAGAAGTGCAGCCAACACCTTGCATTGAGAGATTGGAGCCCCTGATTCAGATGATTGATGATTTAAACAAGTCTTTGTTGGATTGGCTCCAGGACGTTAAGGATAAGAACCCGGGTGAGTTTCTACTCGGGAAATTAGCAAAATTGAGGATGAGATTCACAGTTGCTTTGATTCAATCTTGGGATGATTCCCAGGATGAACCCTCTTCAGGAAAGCCAAAGACAGAACCCGCTCAGGCACCTGTTGGGGGGGACAAGTGTTACGAGGCTGACCAGATTGAATTAAAGCAACCAATTAAAGATGATCTGATTTCTTCACCTGAGATCCCTGAGCCGGGTTACGAGAAAATGTATGTCTCTTGGGAACACAAAGTGACAACTGATTTTGGGACATACATTGATACGGATCCTGATTTCTTTGATGGTGAAGATTCAAGTTGCGAAGTCTCACGCGAGTTTTCTGAACATGATTTTTGTGAGACGATTGGGCCTGAGGAATCTGATAGATCATTTGATAGCCCAATAATTGAGGAAACTGATCTTATTAGGGCACACGATACGGATCCAGAATCGCATTTTCTGGAGAAATCAATTCAATGCTCTGATTATCAGTTACACCCTGTTGAGCTTATTGATGATTCTAATTCTAAGATAATTAGACCCAAGTCAATTTTGATTCTGCCACATCATTTAGACTTGGAGATTTCAGATGGGGTGATGAATATACAAGAGGTCTTGGAATTTGACACGCTGATGAACGTTTACGCACCTACGCTAACGTGTTCGATTTTGGAAAAACCCGTCGTAGTTCGAAAGCGAAGGATTCGTGTTCAACAAATAAAATTTATACCGAAATTAAAATTCTGGGTCGAACACAGGGAGTTGGACGTTTGATTTAAAAAAACTTCGCGTTTCATTTTTATTTTGTCACGAAGAAATTCAATTTAAACTATCTAAGTATCTACAACAAATAGAAGAGAGAGAGAGAGTAAGAGAGAGAGAGAGAATACTACACATGGAAATCAAAATGAGATGTAGAATAGACAAGGAATTTATCATAAAAGAGATCGTTCGTTACAACTAGAAAGCATAAAGCGATTACTCTAGAAAGTAGTAAATCTATATTAGAAAGCAGTAAAAAGAGTAGGGAGAGAGAATCCTCCTCGACGGTCGCTTGGAGGACGAGCCGGACGGGACGACGCCTGGACGAAGGAGGACGAAGCGGGACGAAGGTGGACGAAGCAGAAGAACGGGAATGGAGCAGCACGCCGTCGTCATCGCGGGATCCACTTCCGAAGGGGGACGAAAATTTGGACTTTATCTCGCGAGAAGCATCCCGGGTGTGGGACAAGCTTCTCTTGAGCTTTGGAGAGGTAGAGAGGAGAAGGAAGGGATGAAAATTTCGTATGGAGGGGGTCTCCTTTTATAGTTGCAAGGAGTGGGGGCAAAATGGACATTACATCTTCAAAATAATAAATAAGGGGTCTTTAGTGACGGATAAATCCGTCACTAAAGCCCCGACGTGGCCGTCGCCGCCGCGCCCAAGCGCGCCCGCTCGGCTGCCCGAGCGCGTAACGCCTACGCACGTCCGTGAAGTCTCAGCCGTCCGATCGCGAGATCGAACGGCTTAAATCGCGTCCGCGCTCGCTGCGTAGCGCACCCGCCCGCGTGCGATCGCGCGTTACGCCCAGCGTCAAATCGCGCGTCGTCCTGATTGAGCGCGCACAGCCGTTGGATCTTCATCTGACGCTCGTCCGCGCCCGCTCGCCCGCGCCTTTCACCCCCTCACCGCGGCTCGAACCCGCGACCTCTGCTTCGCCCGCTACTGCGTCGCCGCTGCGCTAAGCGGACGAAATGGTCGCGCGAACGCTTTTAAGCGCGAGCGACCACAGCCATTGGATCTCCATCTGACGGCGGAGAGCGATCGGGCGGGGGCCTTCACAAAGTGCAAGCGGCTGTTTGGGCGGCTGAGATGGCGCCACGTGGTGCCATCTTGGCCGTCCATCTTCTGGAAGTTGTAGATGGTGCCACGGATGTCGGATTGACTCGATTTTTGTGTCGTGGGACTGCGATCGTCGATCCGAATTCATCCGTGCGGTCGGATTTGTCATCTGAATTACGGATTTACACCATCCTGGCCCTTGATCTTCTAGGGTTCCCCGGTCTATATCTGATGCTACGGATGCCTGATTAGGGCGATCTTGGAGTCGTTGAACTCCAATCGTCGCCCTGATCACATCCATACGGTTGGATCTTTGATCCGAGGCCCCGATAAAATGTTTGCCCTATCCAAGCACATAAAAGGAGACAATTAACCTCCATTTTATTCAAACTACTCTAAATGCAAGATGATGCATGTTATGCAATATTTATATCATGAAATGCAATCCTATGCTTAAGAACATGCATAAATAGACATTCTAAGTAGTGTAAATGTGTTTACATCATACCCCCATGCCTATCTTTTGCTAGTCCCTAGCAAAAACTATATGCTATTTATAAAAGAATTAGGTTAGATTATTTGGACCTGAGTTATTTTCAATCATTAAGAAATTGTCTACTTAGGAACTGAACTTTCAAAGACACAACAATGCCCGGGTATCAGCCAAAATGTAGACCGCCTCAAGCCCTCGCCTTATTCAAAGAAAATTTTCTTTTTCTCTTTTTACTCTTTTCTATTTTTTTTTTTGGATTTTCAAATTTTAGGGTTCAAGAGTGGCTTTCTACGACCATTCAATTCACCCAAGATTTGATGAGAACCCTAAGTTTTAAGCATCTTATTGTGATTGTGATAGACTTGTTGACCGGCAATTAGAACGGACTTCGGATTTCTATGCCTATAGGTGACCTCAAAAAGAATTCTGCCTAAAGGTGTATCTTTACAACCGGTAGCTTTCTCCCTACTTTTATTTTTTAACGGGGTCAACACAAGGGTGAATCCAGTGTATATCTCCCTGGTTTATTCTACTTCTCCGCTTCTTCCTAAGTGTTTTTGGGAATTTTTAGTGCATTTTCTAAGCTGGGTTCTGGACAACCGGTCGATGAGCTGTTACCACCGACAACTTGCCAGCCATACTCGTGCGGCGAAATGTGGCTTATTTCTTTTTGTTCTTTTCTCCTTTTTGATTTTTTTTTTTTAAGTAGGTGGCTTCCCTGGTCTAAGATTTACCTAAAGGCAGCAAAAAGAGAAAGGTCCAGTGACTGGGCTCTGGACAACCTACCTATGGGTTGTTACCCACGATAACTTGCCAGCCATATCACCCTAGAAGGTTCATTAGCTATCCAATTTTCGTAAAAATCGTCGAACAACGAGTCAGTGCAAAGAAAGTGTGTAGATGCTTAAGACTCGAAATTCCCTCAAATCAGAGGGCGGGTTGATAAGTCGTGTACTTATCACCCAAACTTATTTATTCCAATTATAATAGAATTAAGATGGCGAGGACTCAAAGACAAATCCACATTTTAGTGGATACACAGGCTAATTAAGTCCAAAGACCTGAGAGGTCTTTGTGTTCAGATCCTAATGTAGTATTTCCTAAAATTGAAAATTTTCTTAAACCCAAATTCTCTTTCCTAATTCTGAAATTTTTATTTATTTTTTTTTATAAAAGAAAATAAACAAATCTACGGAGCTGACAAATGAATTCAGAGATGAATATCCACCCCCCCATGCCTATCTAATGCAATGTCCTCATTGTATTAAAAAGACATAAAACAGAGTGGAAAATTGTAGAAAGCACCTGAATTGCGTGAATATCAGGTCCGCTCCAAGATGAAAACGAAAAAGAACTGTATAAGTGCTGAGTTTAGTGCCTTCAGCTAGGCACACTATACAAAGAAAAGAAATGAAGAATTCACATGTGCAGGCCAGAATTAGAATGAACAGAAGAATCCTCTGACCTGTCAGCAGAGGTCCACAGATGTGGACCAGATTGTGGTGCAGACCCACACCCCATAATCGAGAATATCTTAGGTTCTGGATAAAAATTACCCAAAACCTAAAATCAGAATGTAAGCGGGATCGGGCCTGCGATTTCTGAGGATGCAACCCAAGACCAAAAAGTCGGGTTACAGAAAATTGAAGCTCAAAAGGATAATCGTTGAATGTGTGCTTGAGTTGAACATCCTCGAAACAAATGTCGTAAGGGTTCTGATTTGATGGTTTCAGCTTAAAAGGAACCCTTCGACTCAATCTTCCATTTCCTCCAAAATTAACTTCCTAAATCAGAACTTCCCCGCTCCTATCCTCCTCATTAAGTGTATCAAATTCCAAGACCTCTTGTATATTCATCACCCCATCTAGAATCTCCAAGTCTAAATGATGTGGCAGAATCAAAATTGACTTGGGTCTAATTATCTCAGAATTAGAATCATCAATAAGCTCAACAGGGTGTAACTGATAATCAGGGCATTGAATTGATTCCTCCAGAAAATGTGATTCTGGATCCGTAATGTGTGCCCTAATAAGATCAATTTCCTCAGTTATTGGGCTATTAAATGATCTATCAGATTCCTCAGGCCCAATTGTCTCACAGAAATCGTGTTCAGAAAACTCGCGTGAGACTTCGCAACTTGAATCTTCACCATCAGGATCCGTATCAATGTATGTCCCAAAATCAGTTGTCACTTTCTGTTCCAAGGAGACATATGTTTCCTCGTAACCCGGCTTAGGGATCTCAGGTGAAGAAATCAAATCATCCTTAATTGGTTGTTTTAATTCAATCTGGTTAGCCTCGTAACACGTGTCTCCCCCAACAGGTGCTTGAGCGGGTTCTGTCATTGGCTTTCCTGAAGAGAGTTCATCCTGGGAATTATTCCAAGATTGAATCAAAGCAACCACGAATCTCATCCTCAATTTCGCTAATTTCCCAAGTAGAAACTCACCCAGGTTCTTATCCTTAACATCCTGGAGCCAATCCAACAAAGACTTGTTTAAATCATCAATCATTTCAATCAGGGGCTCCAATCTCTCAATGCAAGGTATTGGCTGAACTTCTAAAGATTGAATGATATTCCTCAAGTTAGCTAGAACCTTATCTTGAACCTGATTAACCTGAACCAAATGAGTTGGTTCAGGGTTGGGCGGGTTTGACATCAATGTAGAGGAATTAACGAATTGAGATTCGTTATACCCATCCTGATAATAGGTCATTTCAGATTGTTCAAAAGATGGTGATGACCTAAAGGCAATGAAATCAGAGGATGGGTAAGGATCAGTGTATCCTTCTTGATTGTAGATCGTATTATGCTGTTCATGAAAGGAGGACGATCTATAATCGATGTAACTCTGAGAAGGATAGAAATCAGAATCAAAGTGTTCAGGGTTATACCCTAAACACGGGGGACCGGAATTGTATCCCCAATCCGAATTATCCCAACTAACTGATGGTCGATTACAATACGAGTTGGGATAATCGTCATGTTGAGGATAATTTACAACAGGAGGGAAAGAGCGGGAATGCGTGAAATATGTGGAAGGATTCATGATACACGGGAGGAAGAAAGGTGCCCTGCAATACAAACAATCAAACCTGTCCTGAAATATGTTAGCCTAAAGACCTACAGACTCTCAAAACCCGTCTTGAGATAAAGGAACGATTTGATCTACTTTCGTCTGTTCAATCCAACCAGTTAGAAGGAGGGACTGGGGAGAAGGTTCTTCCTTCGGCTTGCGCCTCCGGTTCCTAGTGTACCCCCCAGCCGCGATCGTTTGACTATACTCCCCTAGCTAGACATCAGATTGAACAGTAGAAACAGACTAATCGAAAATAATCTCGTTCTGGGTTCTGAAGAGCGAGTCCAATCCTTAAGGCCAACGTCTACTTTGTTTTATTTAGGGCTAGGTTTGAATGTGCTTTGGAATGTGATGGGCCCTTTAAATGGGTTGTGCCCTTAATGATTGATTGATTTGTATGTGAGTGCACAACCAGTGGTTTTCAAGCAAGATTGTTTTTGATGTGGTGAATTTTAAGATTCAAATCTTGCTTAGTAGCTTTTAGGATTCAACTTTAGGTGTTTTCAATCAAGTTTCGTTGGCACACCAAGTTTTACAAGCACAGGTGAAGATGTTTTCCTTTAAAGTTTAAAAAGAATGTGGAGTGCCTGGTAAATCCCTAAGAGTTGAACCTAATTGGCAGCTACTTGATGAGTTGATTTTATTTGAAGTGGTGCGGCCCAATCAACTCAAACAATTGGCCTGTTGCACCACTTAATTAGGCACACAAATGATTACCTAATCTGATTTCTACTCAATTATGTGTTTGGATGTGTGTACCGGCTCCTAAGATTGGATTATCGGTTGAGTTTGAAAATCAGATGAGGTTGTGTACCTCTGTGAGATTTTTTTTTTTTCTTTTTAATGTGGGGGTTGGGGTGAGTATGGGTGTCAAACAACAAACAATCTAACCTTAGAGTTTATAAAAACACCTAGGTTGATTGATGTTTGAGTTATTATGTGATGAAATGAAATCTAATGGGTGGGAGGTGGGGGGTAACTCACAAAACCTTCTACAGCACTTTACTCCAATCTACCGCTTTTGCCTGCCTCGAAAGAGTACCTGCAATTACAATAAGAAAGGAGAAAAGTGAGGTAAATGATTTGTAAGTTACAAAACGCGAAGAGAAATCAAAGATCGTTGCCTCCCCGGCAACGGCGCCAAAATGATGAACATTTACGCACCTACGCTAACGTGTTCGATTTTGGAAAAACCCGTTGTTGTAGTTCGAAAGCGAAGGATTCGTGTTCAACAAATAAAATTTATACCGAAATTAAAATTCCGGGTCGAACACAGGGAGGCGGACGTTTGATTTAAAAAAACTTCGCATTTCATTTTTATTTTGTCACGAAGAAATTCAATTTAAACTATCTAAGTATCTACAACAAATAGAAGAGAGAGAGAGAGTAAGAGAGAGAGAGAGAGAATACTACACATGGAAATCAAAATGAGATGTAGAATAGACAAGGAATTTATCATAAAAGAGATCGTTCGTTACAACTAGAAAGCATAAAGCGATTACTCTAGAAAGCAGTAAATCTATATTAGAAAGCAGTAAAAAGAGTAGGGAGAGAGAATCCTCCTCGACGGTCGCTTGGAGGACGAGCCAGACAGGACGACGCCTGGACGAAGGAGGACGAAGCGGGACGAAGGAGGACGAAGCAGAAGAACGGGAATGGAGCAGCACGCCGTCATCGTCGCGGGATCCACTTCCGAAGGGGGACGAAAATTTGGACTTTATCTTGCGAGAAGCATCCCGGGTGTGGGACAAGCTTCTCTTGAGCTTTGGAGAGGTAGAGAGGAGAAGGAAGGGATGAAAATTTCGTATGGAGGGGGTCTCCTTTTATAGTTGCAAGGAGTGGGGGCAAACTGGACATTACATCTTCAAAATAATAAATAAGGGGTCTTTAGTGACGGATAAATCCGTCACTAAAGCCCCGACGTGGCCGTCGCCGCCGCGCCCACGCGCGCCCGCTCGGCTGCCCGCGCGCGTAACGCCTACGCACGTCCGCAAAGTCTCAACCGTCCGATCGCGAGATCAGACGGCTTAAATCGCGTCCGCGCCCGCTGCGTAGCGCGCCCGCCGGCGTGCGATCGCGCGTTACGCCCGGCGTCCAATCGCGCGTCGTCCTGATTGAGCGCGCACAGCCGTTGGATCTTCATCTGACGCTCGTCCGCGCCCGCTCGCCCTGGGAAGTTAATTTTGGAGGAAATGGAAGATTGAGTCGAAGGGTTCCTTTTAAGCTGAAACCATCAAATCAGAACCCTTACGACATTTGTTTCGAGGATGTTCAACTCAAGCACACATTCAACGATTATCCTTTTGAGCTTCAATTCTCTGTAACCCGACTTTTTGGTCTTGGGTTGCATCCTCATAAATCGCAGGCCCGACCCCGCTTGCATTCTGATTTTAGGTTTTGGGTAATTTTTATCCAGAACCTAAGATATTCTCGATTATGGGGGATGGGTCTGCACCACAATCTGGTCCACATCTGTGGACCTCTATTGATAGGTCGGAGGATTCTTCTGTTTACTCTAATTCTGACCTGCACTTGTGAATTCTTCATTTCTTTTCTTTGTATAGTGTGCCTAGCTGAAGGCACTAAACTCAGCACATATACAGTTCTTTTCCATTTTCATCTCGGAGCGGACCTGATATTCATGCAATTCAGGTGCTTTCTACGCTTTTCCACTCTGTTTTATGTCTTTTTAATACCATGAGGACATTGCATTAGATAGGCATGGGGGGGTGGATATTTATCTCTGAATTCATTCGTCAGCTCCGTAGATTTGTTTTATTTTCTTTTATATAAAAAAAATCAGAATTAGGAAAGAGAATTTGGGTTTAAGAAAATTTTCAATCTTAAGAAATACTACATTAAGATCTGAACACAAAGACCCTTCAGGTCTTTGGACTTAATCAGCCCATGTATCCACTAAAATGTGGATTTGTTTTTCGAGTTCTCGCCAACTTGAATTTTATTTTAATTGGAGTAAATAAAGTTTGGGTGATAAGTACACGACTTATCAACTCGCCCTCTGATTTGAGGGAATTTTGAGCCTTAAGCATCTACACACTTTCTTTGCACTGACTTGTTGTTCGGCGATTTTAACGGAAATTGGGTAGCTAATGAACTTTCTGGGGTGATATGGCTGGCAAGTTATCATGGGTAACAGCCCATAGGTAGGTTTTCCAGAGCCCAATCACTGGACCTTTTTCTTTTTGCTGCCTTTAGGTAAATCTTAGACCAGGGAAGCCACCTACTTAAAAAAAAAAAAATCAAAAAGAAAAGGAGAAAAGAACAAAAAGAAATAAGCCACACTTCGCCGCACGAGCATGGCTGGCAAGTTGTCGGTGGTAACAACTCATCGACCGGTTGTCCAGAACCCAGCTCAGAAAATGCACTAAAAATTCCCAAAACACTTAGGAAGAAGCGGAGAAGTAGAATAAACCAGGGAGATATACACTGGATTCACCCTTGTGTTGACCCCGTTAAAAAATAAAAGTAGGGAGAAAGCTACCGGTTGTAAAGATACACCTTTAGGCAGAATTCTTTTTGAGGTCACTTAGAGGCATAAAAATCCGAAGTCCATTTTAAATTGCCGGTCAACGAGTCTATCACAATCACAATAAGATGCTTAAAACTTAAGGTTCTCATCAAATCTTGGGTGAGTTGAATGGCCATAGAAAGCCACTCTTAAACCCTAAAATTTGAAAATTCAAAAAAAAATTATTAGAAAAGAGTAAAAAGAGAAAAAGAAATTTTTCTTTGAATAAGGAGAGGCCTCGAGGCAGTTTGCATTTTGGCTGATACCCAGGCACTGTTGTGTCTTTGAAAGTTTAGTTCCTAAGTAGACAATTTCTTAATGATTGAAAATAACTCAGGTCCAAATAATCCAACCTAATTCTTTTATAAATAGCATATAGTTTTTGCTAGGGACTAGCAAAAGATAGGCATGGGGATATGATGTAAACACATTTACACTACTTAAAATGTCTATTTTTGCATGTTCTTAAGCATAGGATTGCATTTCATGATATAAATATTGCATAACATGCATCATCTTGCATTTAAAGTAGTTTGAATAAAATGGAGATTAATTGTCTCCTTTTATGTGCTTGGACAGGGCAAACATTTAATCGGGGCCTCGGATCAAAGATCCAACTATATGGATGTGATCAGGGCAGCGATTGGAGTTCAACGACTCCAAGATCGCCCTAATCAGGCATTTGTAGCATCAGATAGTGACCGAGGAACCCTAGAAGGTCAAGGGCTAGGATGGTGAAAATCCACACTTTAGATGACAAATCCGACTGCACGGATGAATTCGGATCGACGATCACAGCCCAAAGACGCAAAAATTAAGTCAATCCGACATCCGTGGCACCATCTACAACTTCCAGAAGATGGACGGCCAAGATGGCGCCACGTGGTGCCATCTCGACCGCCCAAACGGCCTCACGCATTCTACAAAGGCCCCGCACCCGCTCGCTCTCCACCGTTGGATCTTGATCCAACAGCTGTGGTCGACCGCACCTAAAAGCATCCGCTCGACCATCCGCGCCCCATAGCGTAGTGGTCGAGCACGCTTTTGCGAGCGGTGGGCGCGGGTTCGAGCCGCGGCGAGGGGCTGGAAGGCACGGGCAATTGAGGCGCGTGGAGCGTCAGATGGAGATCGGACGGTCGCGTGCGCCCGATAGCGTTCACACGTGATTGAACGCGCGGCGTGAACGCGCGATCGCACGCGCCAGGCGGGCGGAGATGCATCTTAAGCCGTCCGATCTCACGATCAGACGGCTGAGAATCGACGAACGTGAGTAAGCGTTACTCGCGGGTAGTTGAGCGGGCGCGCGTAGGTGCGGAAGCTACGCCCATGTTGGGGGCTTTAGCGACGATTTTATCCGTCACTAAAGACCCCTCATTTATTGTTTTGAAGTTGTAATGTCCATTTTGCCCCCACTCCTTGCAACTATAAAAGGAGACCCCCTCCATACGAAATTTTCATCCCTTCCTTCTCCTCTCTACCTCTCCAAATCTCAAGAGAAGCTTGTCCCACACCCGGGATGCTTCTCGCGAGATAAAGTCCAAATTTTCGTCCCCCTTCGGAAGTGGATCCCACGACGATGACGGCGTGCTGCTCCGTTCCCGTTCTTCTGCTTCATCCTCCTTCGTCCAGCTTCATCCTCCTTCGTCCAGGCGTCGTCCCGTCCGGCTCGTCCTCCAAGCGACCGTTGAGGAGGATTTCTCTCTCCCTATTCTTTTTACTGCTTTCTAGAGTAGTCTATTCGTCCTTCGAGCGATCGTCGAGGAGGACATTTCTCCCTCCATTCTTTTAATGCTTTCTACAGTAAATTTATCGCTTTCTAGTGTAATGGTTTTATGCTTTAGTTGTAATGAGCAATCTTCTTAATGATAAATTCTCTATTTATTCTACATCTCATTTTGATTTCTATGTGTAGTATTCTCTCTCTCTCTCTTCTATTTGTTGTAGATACTTAGATAGTTTTACATTAAATTACTTTGTGACAAATAAAAAGAAACGCGTAGTTTTTAAATCAAACGTCCGCCTCCCTGTGTTCGACCCAGAATTTTCATTTCAGTATAAATTTTATTTGTTGAACACGAATTCTTCGCTTTCGAACTACGACAGGTTTTCCAAAACCAAACACGTTAGCGTAGATTCGTCACGTTCAACAGGTACGCTCTCCCAGAGCCGGGTTATCGGGTCGGGTAGCATGCCCAGGTCCAGGCGCACCGGCGTGGGTGGTGCGCGAGGAGTGCACAGGAGGGTGTCGGGTCGGGTCGCGCCTGATCCGTGTGATGAGCTCACGGACGAGGGCGGTGAATAGGTGAGGGACCTCACCCCGTTTGTATTCGGAGGTGACTAGCTAATGTCACTTTTTCAATTTATGTGTGGGTGGTAACGGGTTTTCCAACCGCAGCTAGTCTTTGTGCGTTTTTATGCTTATTACAGTAATGTCGTTATAGTATAAAATGAGACAGCTACGATTGTCCTTACCATACAATTCTTTTTCTCGGAAATAGTTTTCCCGAGGTCGAACTCAGGGAGCTACTGGAATTCTAGAAGTACAAAGTTTTCTTTATTATAAAAGTAAGAGAGAGAGAGGGAGAGATAGATTTCGGTTTTTGGCTTCTTCTTCTTCTCTTCTTTCTCTCTTTGCTTGTCTTCTTCTTCTCTTCTTTCTCTTCTCTTCAGCTGCAGTATCTCTCTCTACGGGTCTTCTTCCTTGGCTCTGTTTGCCTTCAATTCCTCTTCTTCTTTTGCTTGTCTTCTATTTCTTTTCTTCTTTCTCTTTTCCTGTGCAAAGTCTTCTTCTGCTTCTTTCTTCCTTCTTCTCTACTTTATCTTCTGCAAAGTCTTCTTTTCCTTCCTTCTTCTCTTTTCTTTCTCTTCTGCTACGGAGCCTTCTCTTTTCTTCTTCTTCTTCTCTACTTTATCTCCTCTGAAGGTTTATCCGTCGTCTGATATCGCAGTCAGACGACTTAAATGGCGGTCTGCTACAGTGATTTCCCTCTTTTTCTTCCTTCGCTGCTTCTTCTTCTTCTTTTCTTTAGCGAGCCTTCTTCTTCCTCTGCTTCTCCTTCCTTGGTCTTCTGCCTTGCTCAGCTGCAAGGCTTCTTCAGAGTTTCCTCTTCTGCTTCTCTTCTTTTCCTTCCTGCGGCTAAGTGCTGCAGCCTTCTTCCTTCGCGCCCTGTCCTGCACACAAGGGAAAGCAAAACCTATCCCTTCCCTCTACCCGCACGTCTCTCGCTCTCTCTGTAAACAGCTCGCAGGAAGCTCTCCCAGAGCCGGGTTAACGGGTCGGGTTGCGTAACCGGGACCAGGCGCACCGGCGTGGGTGGTGCGCGAGGAGTGCAGGGTAGTGTCGGGTCGGATCCGCCAGGTCCGAGAGATGAATCCACGGACGAGGCGGGTGATGGGCGAGGGACCTCACCCCAGGTGCGTTCGGAGGCAACCAGCCGTATACACAAAAATAATTTAAAGTGGTGCGGCGATTTGAAGACTCACAATGTGGGACTAAATTGATGCTCCTTCTCGCACGTGCCCGCAGGAAGACCGCGACTTCGCTTCAGCAGCTGCGTCCTCGTTTCCCTTCGCAAACCAGCTGCCTGCCTTCACCCGAGTCTCCCCAATTCGCCTCAGCTGGAGATCTGACGCTCTGAGGCCTGGAGCTCGCTTGGAAGCTCCTCGAGTTGTCGCCAATGGCAGCCGGGGCAGCAGGTCTGTCTAACACAAGAAGGGCCTCTCGGCCTAATCAAACTACAGGGGAACCTTCGCCGTGGCACGGCGAAGGTAGTGCGGGGTGCAACAGGTCGAGGGGCGGTGTATGGCGGCAGCCCTAGGTCGGACTACAACCGGAAAAGTGGGTTTGATCGGGGGTATGTTGTGGAGGTGTGGAGTGGCAGTGGAGGGGCGGAGGGTGTTTGGTGAAGTGAGGTGGAGCTTTTGGGACAGTTGGCGAGTCGTATGGGGTTGTGGGATGACAGGGACAACTCGCCGGAGAGTGACCGGAGGTGGGGAAGATGAGGGTGATCAGGCGTGGTCATGGGGCAATCAAACAAATTAAGTTGGGGAAAAGAAAGAGGGGAGGAAGGGAAATAACTGTACTTACCTACAGGGACGAGGGGGGGCTGGAGCGGCGGGCAGCCGTACCGACTGACGCCGGAGAAGAAGCACCCAGAGGGAGAGGGCGACGGCGAGGAAGAGGGCAGGAAGCCACGCGCTTGGTGCGGCGCGACGCGGGGAGATCAGGCAAAGGTGGCTCTGCTGCTGGTATTGCAGCAGAGCGACGAGAAGGAGGAGGAGGAGCCGCCGGAGCTGGTGGGTTCCGTCGGAGTGGGGAGAGAGGAAGGGTTGGGGTTTTCTCCGTCAAGACCAGGCTGCGAGAACCAGCTGGCGATGCTAGTCTTTATAAAGGCGGTGGCAGAGGGGCGGACGTAGGGAGGCGACGTGTGTCCCTTGCCGGAGTATGGTCGAAGATGAGACCCATACCTTTCGCGCGTTCGCACGGAAGGTGTGGGCATCGTCAGGCAGCATGGCGGAGTCCCTGCGATAGCAGACGTCGCAGGGAACTCCACGTTCTCTTTGCAGAACGCCCCCCTCACCCTACGTGGCACCATGCTTCGCGCAAAGTCGCCGGAGCATGGTGCTGTGCAGAGACTTGCAGTAGGGACCAAAATGCAAAGAATGACGAAGAAATTAGGAGCCAAAATGCAAGGGTTTCGAAAGTTGAGGGTTAGAAAGTAAATGATGAGGACCAAATTGCAAAGTCGATTAAGGAGGTCTCTTCTTAGGCTCAAGTTTTTATGAATGACTAAATTGGACCTAAGGATTTTAATGGTGAATTTTGTTTCTAGGTCAGACCATGTTTGATTGGCCAATTTACGTAAAAACCCAAATTAAATCATTAATTGGGCATGGTTCTCAATGTAGGTCAAAATGGGTTTCTAAGGCCAAATTGAAGGTTCTAAACCCTAGAGATTATTTTTCTATGAATTTTAGAGGGTTTAGTTGATTTTTACCCTACCTCAAACCTCGTGAATTGAAGTGGATTTATTTTAGAGTTACAGAATGTCATTTAATTCCTTGGAGTTGTTGTAGCCCTTGTTGGATCATATCATCCCACTTTCCTTCTTATTTGATTTGTTTGACCTGTGTTTGGACCCTAAGTTACCCTGTTTGCAGATTGTGTTGGTGAAATTGCATTTTTACCCCTTATGACTTGTTTTCTTCTTAAACTCAGAATCCTCTAAGTTAAGCCTTTCTTTGAGTTATGCAGGAGCTTTTTCTTCCATATCTTGGTTAGATTGTGCTAGTTAGGGTTCATGATGAGGTTCTCATCAGTGGGCGTGCGCCCACACACTTCCGAGGTGGGACTAAAGTCCCACCTCTGCTCCACGCGCCCGCAGGCGAGAAGCTGCTGGCAATTGGGCAGCAGTGAAGGCTTCGCGCCCCCAATTGAAGGCCTAGGCACACTCGCGGAAGTACCCCACGTTGCCTGGAGCCTTCACCTAGTGCTGAAGAGGTCTGGAGCTGCTCGACGAGCAACTCCTGTTGTCCGTCAATGGCGGTGAGGAGGCCGAGACCTGAAATCACGAAGACGGCCTCATGGCCACGTCAGACAACTCAGGAAGCTTCGCCAGAGGACGGCGAAGGCGGTGCGGGGGTCGTCGTGGCGGGAAAGTGGCTGTGGCCGTGTGCCTAGGGCACACTGCAGAGGTGCAGGTGGGTGTGTTCGAGGGGTGGTCTGAAGGTGAAGGGCGGTGAATGGAGTAGGGGAAACGCTTGAGTGGAGTGAGGGGGAGCTTCTAGGCTTGTTGGCGAGGGGTGGGATGGCCTGTGGAGGTGGAGCGACCTCGCCAGAGATGGTGGTCAGAGGTGGAGCAGATGGAGGTGGTAGTGGCGATCGAGGGGTCTAAAGTGCCAATTTAAGAGGGGGAAAGTAAGAGGAGAGTAAGCGGAAGGTTCCTACCTACTTAATCGACGAAGAGGGAGAGGAAGACGCCCGGCGCGTGCCTGTCGGAGCTGGGGACGAAGGTGCCCAAAAGAGGAGTAACGGCGACGAGGAGGGGATCTGGAGACACCAGCTGGTGCAACCTGGCGTGGGAAGACGAGGCAGAGTGAGCTCTGCTGCAAGTATGGAAGCAGAGCGACGAGGACGAGGAGGAAAGATCGCCGGAAGCTTGGGCTGCCTGACCAGAGTGAGAGGAGATGAAGTAGGGGGGTTTTCTTGGCCAAAGCTAGCTTGAAGGAGACGGCTGCCCCTGCCACTCCTTATAAAGGTGCTAGCGAGGAGAGGGTCTAGAGGGAGCGACGTGGGGAGCTCGCCGAAGATGGCCGGAGATGGTCGAAGATGGAGATCCATGCCTTTCGTGTGTTCGCACGAGAGGCATGGGCAACCGTAGGTCACAAGGGAGGGTCCCTACGACAGAGGACGACGCAGGGAACCCCCCGTTCGTTCCTGAGAGCGGTTGCCATACCCTACACGGTGCCATCCTCCGAACAAGGTCGCCGGAGGTATGGTGCCTGCGCAGGGTGGCAGGGAGGACCATTCTGCAAAGAACGAAGGGGAAGATAGGAGGCTAAATGCAAGGTTTTGAAAAGATAAGGGTCAAAAAGTAATTCAAGAGGACCAATTTGTAAAGTCAGTCAAGATGGTCTTCTCTTATGCCCAAATTTTTGTACCAGCCTAATTTGAACCTAAGGAATTCAATGGTGTAATTTGATTTTAGTTTTGATCACGTTTGACTGGTCAATTTGCGTAAAAACCCAAATTAGGTCAAAATTTGGGCATGGTTCTCAATTTAGGTCAAAATAGGTTGCAAAGGACAAATTGAAGGTTCTAAACCCTAGGGAGTATTTTTACATGAATTTTAGAGGATTTATTTTATTTTTACTCTGCCTAGAACCTCATGAATTAAAGTAAGTTTATTTTTAGGGTTACAGAATGTCATTTAATTCCTAAAAGTTGCTATAACCCTTTTCAGATCAGAACATCCCACTTCCTTCCTTATTAAGCTTACTTAACCTATGTTTAGACCCTTAGATACCCTGTTTGTGTACTGCGTTGGTAAAATTACATTTTTATCCCTCATGACTTGTTTTATTCTTCAATTCAGATTCTCTGAGTTAGGCTTTTCTTTAGGTTTTGTAGGAGCTTTTTCACACTTATTTAGATCAGATTGTGCTAGTTAGGGTTCATGATGAGGCTCTCATCATACCCCCATGCCTAGCTTTTGCTAGTCCCTTAGCAAAATTTTAAGGTTTTAACCTTTGTTCTAGACCATGAATTTCGTATCGAGTTTAGATAAGTGCTTTTTCTTTTGTATCCTTGATTAGGTCAGAATGCCAATCATAGGCCTAAAAGGTACTCTAGTACCAACCAAGATCCAGATCTATCTAGCTTTAGCCTCAGTCCTTAGCAAAGGTTTTTAAGGCCTACAGGAACTAACCTAATGTTTATTGGACTTCGTGGTTAAAGCACCCGTGCTTGAGATAATTTTAGCCTTGGTTCAGTTCGCAATGCATTTTGTAAGAGAGAGAGGTAGAAGATTTATATGTTTGGAGAGTTTTCTCTCTCTTTTTCTTTTTAATTCTAGCTTAGGATTAGCTTCTCAACACAGTCTGTATCGGATTCCTTGTCCCCATCATTAATCCTCAAGGGTTCCTGGCAGTCGATGCTTCGAGATAGCACCACCCATGGTAACCCCAGAACCCTGGCTTTCGAGATTTTGAGATAATCCCATCCATGGTGTTCCGTGGCCGAATTCAGACCCTGGCAATTGACACTTCGTGATAATGCCATCCATGGAATCTGAACCAGCAGAGTGCTTACATGCCCCCAGTAGGATATGTAAATATCCTAAGAGATAAGCACCGAGGAGATGATATTTTGTTATGCATCTTTGAGGGAAATTTCCCACCTCTCCGCACTGGGAACTCGTCCAAATCAACTTGTGTTGATCGGCCACTCCTACTCTAGGTGACATTTTCAGAATTTTTGAAATGCTTCTGCGTGATTTTGATACTTATGCTTACTGAACCAGACTGTGTGTGTAAATTTGCGTGCTTAGGTTACTGAGTCCCGCAAACCAAAAGTTAGTTAACGAGGCCAAGTACTCCCTAAGCCTTGGACCTGATACTTAAGCTTTTCATTCTCCTCAACCTCTTGAGGAATATCTAGATCTTAATGGGTACTGAGAGTCCATCCAAGAATGCCTAAGGTTTGAGTTCTTACGAATCTTACTGTGCACTTTCGTTTTCTTTTCCTGAATGTAGTCTAGAACTTAGGTTAATTCCTTAATTTCTTACTAATGACTATATCTTTTCTTTCATTTTGTGCTCCTTTTTATCATTTTGTTCTTTTTCTCCTCCTCCTTTGTAAAGTCCACAAAAATTTCTTTCCTCCTCTCATTTTATTATTCTTTTTCAAAAAATTTTTTAATTTTTATGATGTTTTTGGTATATGCGATTTTTTTTGTTTAAAACCTTTTCTTACGAGTTTTGCACTTTCATACCCCCCCATGCCTAAGATTTGCAATGTCCTCATTGTAACTTAGGAGGATTTTTATTTAGCTTAGTTCATACATTAGGACAAATATTTTGGTGAGTGAATGAGTCAGGGTGGCTGTTGCGGATGATTTCTAATCTCATATGCAAGCACCTAAGGTGGAGTCGGCTATCCTAAAGGATGAACCTTAAGTGCGAAGAGGTGTCAGAAAAGGTTTCAGGTTTTTCCAAGAAGAATATGGGCTGCCTCCCGTTGAGCGCTGAGTTTTACGCCATCGGCTGGGCGCAATATGCCTAGAGAGAATGGAGGATAAATGATGACTCAGCCAAATCTGTAGAGGTTACTAATGAGAACCTTGTCATGAACCCTAAACTAGCACCATCTAACCCAGATTTGCAAGAAAAAACTCCTACATAACTATAGAAAGGCTTGACTCAGGGAAATTCTGAATTTGTGAAGAAAATAGAAACTAAGGGGTAAAAATGCAATTTCACCAACGCAATCAGTAAATAGGGTGACTCAGGGTCCAAACATAGGTCAAACTAACCTAATAAGAAGGAAAGTGGGATGATTTGATCCAATAAGGGCTACAGCAACTCCAAGGAATTAAATGACATCTTGTAACCCTAAAACAAACCCACTTCAATTCACGAGGTTCGAGGCATAGAAAAAAATTGACTAAACCCTCTAAAATTCATATAAAAATAATCTCTAGGGTTTAGAACCTTCAATTTGGCCTTAGGAACCCATTTTGACCTACATTGAGAACCATGCCCAATTAATGACTTAATTTGGGTTTTTACGTAAATTGACAAGCCAAACAAGGTCTGATCTAGAAATAAAATTCACTATTAGAATCCTTAAGTCCTAGTTAGTCATGTATAAAAACTTGAGCCTAAGAAGAGACCTTCTTGACTGACTTTACATTTTGGTCCTCATCTATTACTTTTTAACCCTCAACTTTTGAAACCCTCGCATTTGGCCCCTAAGTCTTCTTCGTTCATTGCATTTGGGTCCTCCCTGCAAAACCCTGAGCAGCGCCATGCTCCGGCGACTTTGCGCGGAGCATGGCGCCGCGCAGGGTGAGGGAGACCCTCTGCCAAGACAACCGGGGGTTCCCTGCGACGTCTACTGTCGCAGGGACACCTCTATGGTCTCTGCAGCTACCCATACCTCCCGTGCGAACGCACGAAAGGTATGGCTCTCCATCTCCGGCCGTCGTCCGGCGAGGGAGGCACGTCGCCTCCCTCTGCCCTCCTCTCTGCTTTCACCTCTATAAAAGCCGCCTCCGTCTGCCGAACTCACCAGCTCGGTCCTGACAGAGAAACACCCCCATCTTTCCTCTCTTCCCACTCCGGCAGAAGCCCTCCAGCTCCGGCGGTTCTTCCTCCTCGTCGCTCTGTCGCAATACCAGCAGCAGAGCCGCCTTCGCCCGCTCTTCCCGCATCGTGCCGTACCCAGCGCGTGCCCTCCCGCTCTCTCCTCACTGTCGCCCCCTCTCTCTGGGCATCTTCTTCTCCGGCGACAGTCAATACGACTGCCGCCCTGCTCCGGTCCCCCCTCGTCCCTACAAGTAGGTACAGTTGTCTCCCTTCCTCCCCTCTTTCTTTTCCCTAACTCAATTTGTTCAACCACCCTTCGACCGCGCCTGATCGCCCTCACCTTCTCCATCTCCGGCCAACCTCCGACGAATCGCCTCCATCATTCCACCACTCCACACGACTCGCCGACCGACCCAAAACCTCCGCCTCATCACGCTGAACCACTTCCGCCCCTTCATTTCCTGCCATATGCTACCTAAAGACCCCCCGAACAAACCCATTCTCCCGGCCACAGTCCGACCTAGGACAGCCCCTACACGCCGCCCCATGCCTCACCACCACCCGCATGAGCTTCGCCGCACTCTGGCGAAGCTCCCTGCACCTTCTGACTAGGCCGAGAGGCCGTATTTCTGTGAACAGGTCACCCGTCCTCCGCCGCCATTGCCGAGCAGGTGGAGCTTCTTCCGCCTGCAGCTGCAGCTTCGCCTCGCCCAGGCTTGCACTCCAGGACGCGCGGTTCGCCCCCACGCAGCTACCCAGGCCTGCAGCTGGGGTGAAAGCCTCGCAACAGCCGCAATTGCCTACAGCTTTCTCAGCTGCAGGCGCCAAATTGGGGTGGGAAGTTTAGTCCCACCTCGATAGATCTGAAGGTCGCGCACCCGCATAAATGAAAAAAGTGATGTAGGCTTATCGCCTCAGTTACACGAGGTGAGGTCCCTCTCACCCGCTTACCCGGCCTCGTCCGCGACCACCCCCCGCAGACCTGGCCCGACCCTTATACCCGACCTGCACTCCTCGCCCACTACCGCATGCCGGTGGGCCTGAACCTGGGCACGATCCGTACCCGAATACCCGGCAGCTCTGGGAGAGCTATCCTACGAGCGAAATCTGAGAGAGAGAGACGCGGGGGAGGGTAGGATTAGGTTTTGCCCTCTGACCAAGCTATGTGAGTGTGTAGGCAGAGAAGAAGAAGAAGAAGAGAAAGAAGGAAGAAGCAGCCAAAGCCCTGGCTTCTTGAAGCAAAGCAGAAGAAGAAGGACTGCGAGAAGAAGAAGAAGAAGAAAGACACAGAAGAAAGAAGAAAGGAGGACGCACTGTAGCAGAGGCTACTTAAGTCGTCTGATTGAAAAATCAGACGACGCTCTGCAGAGAAGAAAAAGAAGAAGGAAAGAAGAGCAGGCACCGCAAAGAAGAAAGAAAGAAAAAAGAACAGAAGGAAGAAGACAAAGAGCTGAAGGAGAAAGAAGAGAGAAGCAGAACACAAAGAGAGAAGAAAAGCTTGGAAGCAAAAGAACAGGAACAAGAGAACAGAAGAGAAACAAGAAGAAGAAAGAAGACTGAGGAACTGAAGAGAAGAGAAGAGAAGAAGAAGACAAAGACAAGAGAAAGAAGAGAAGAAGAAAAAGCCAACAAGACAAATCTCTCTCTCTCTCTCTCTCTCATTTTTGTAATAGAAACATTGTACTTCTAGAATATAGTTTGCTCCTTGAGTTCGACCTCGGGAAAACTTTTATTTTCGAGTAACAAATTGTATTAAACTGGTAACCGCTTCTCTATACTATACTATGACGAAATATTAGAACTATAGAGGAGAGGCGAGCATGTTACATCGATGAACGGTTTGAGTCTCTGACCATTCACGATGAAAGGTTCAGAATCGTGGCTGAGCGGACTGATTTTGACGGCTCCATTTCCAAAAACCTGTCGGACAAGAAATGGTCCGACCCACTTAGATCGCAGTTTCTCAGGGAAGAGTTTGAGTCGGGCATCGAAGAGTAGGATCTTCTGACCAAGATGAAAGATCTTTCTAGATATGTGCTTGTCATGGAAGGCTTTAACCCGCTCTTTGTAGATTCACGAGTTCTTGTACGCATCAAGGTGTAATTCGTCGATCACGCTTATCTGAAGCTTTCTGTGGGTTCCAGCCTTAGAAAGATCTAAATTACAGCTCCGTACTGCCCAATAGGCTTTGTGCTTTAGTTCGACAGGAAGGTGACACACCTTCCCGTACACCAGTCTAAAAGGAGACATGCCTAACTGGGTCTTGTGGGCGATCCTATAAGCCCACAAAGCTTCCGGAAGTCGGGACGACTAGTCCTTCCTGTCAAGCCGAACAGTGACCTGCAGGATTTTCTTGATCTCCCGATTTGATAGCTCAGCTAGACCATTAGTCTGAGGTGGTAAGGAGTAGAGATTCGGTGAGACACCCCGTATTTGGTCATCAGTGACCTAAACTAAGCATTGGTGAAATGGGTCCCTCCGTCAGAGATGATTGCACGAGGAATCCCGAACCGTGAGAAGATATTGTGATGAATGAATTTGATAATGATTTTATGATCACAGGTTCAGGTCGGAATGGCTTCGATCCATTTGGACACGTAGTCCACAGCAAGCAGAATGTACTCGAAGCCTTCCGAGACAGAAAAAGGGGCCCATAAAATCAATCCCCCAAATATCGAAGATTTCGTATACGAGAATCGGCTGCAAAGGCATCATGTCGCGATGGTTCATGTTGCCCAAAGTTTGGCAACGACTGCATGCCTTGCAGTGATTGTATGCGTCCTTGAATAAAGTGGGCCAATAAAAGCCACACTGGAGGATTTTTGATACGGTTTTGTGCCCAGAGAAGTGGCCACCGCATGCCTGGTCATGGCAGAAGGAGAGAATATCATTGATTTCGCCCTTCGGGACACATCTTCTGATAATTTGGTCAGCACTTATGCAGAAAAGGTACGGGTCTTCCTAGATGTAGTACTTGGCATCAGAGTACAACTTGTCTTTCTTGGCCTTCGGCCAATCAGACGGAATCTGATGAGATGCCAAGTAGTTTACTATATCAGCAAACCATGTAAGCCTAGTACCAATAGTCAATAAGTGCTCATCCGGAAAATGCTCCGCGATGGGTTCAGAGGGGTTGATGATCTCAGAAGGAAGGCGAGACAAGTGGTCAGCTACCACGATCTTGAAAGTTTCCGACCCTACCAGGAGGGGTGACGTAATAAATGCGGAAATAAAATATAAAGCAATCTCACCAAAGAAAACCAATCACACAATGTACACAATTGTTTTTAGGTGGAAACCCAAATCGGGTGAAAACCACCACCTAACCCTCTCGAGTTAGGATTTTTCGATCAACCTAGTTGATCAAATCCACTAACCGAATCACTTTAAAACGAGGGTGATTCAACCTCAGTACAACCACGCTACAAGTACGAGGGTAGCGTTCCTCAACCCCTTCTCTCCACGAGAAGGATTTTGTCCCACAAAGGAGACGGGAATTCGCAAAGCGAATACCCAAAATAACAAAGATAAAAGAAACAACAAGTCCTATAGAGCCAACAAAGTAATTATGAACCTAGCTTCTATAGGAATTAGGAAACTCCCCTTTGCAAGGAGTGCGTCGAGGATGACGCGGGTGCGTGAGCCACGCAAGGCGCAATGTCGCTCTCGTGAACAACGGCGGGAGAGAGGGTGCGCGAAGGTTTGATGCTCTCAAGGGAATGGAGCTAAGCTTGGAGAGCAAGATCTTTTCTGGACACAAAAGAGTGTGAAAGTGTGTAGCTAAGTGTATCCAAGTGTATCTTGTGTATTTCTTGGTGTCTCTAGGTGTTTCTTAGTGTGTGTATGTGTTACAAAGGTTCCCCTCTATTTATAGAGGCCTTAGGAAGGCTTTGGAAGGCTTAGGAAGGGTTCTATAGCCGTTGGGAACAAAGCCCAAGAGAATCAGGCCGAAATCAGGATAATGATTACATTTGACAGGGTGATCAGATGTCTAACTCTGGCATCAGACGTCTGGAAGGCCACTTTAAGACGTCTGATTCCAAGGTCAGACGTCTGATTTTGGGCGGGTCTCTCCCTGACTTGAATCAGATCTAAACAGGGTTTTTGCGCAAGTCCATCAGACGACATACAGGACGTCTGGAACTATGTCTGGACGTCTGGAAACCTACTTTTACTGTGGGAATTGATTTCCAAACGTTGCAACGGCTAGAAAATCTCTGAGAAGAGATTTTGGGTCAGCCGAGGCAAAACGGTCATTTATCAGACGTCTGGAAAGGCCTAAGGACGTCTGATAAGACTCTAACGGTCATATTCTGCAGTGTCTGGCAAGCTAGCCAACGGTCCACTATCTGGACGTCTGGAAAGTCCATCAGACGTCTCCTAAGACGTCTGGTATAAGGTCTGGACGTCTGATTTCATCAGACAGAACTAGTTATGTCCAGCCTAACAGATATTAGACGTCTGAAACAACAGTCAGACGTCTTAAAATACTTTATCAGACGTCTGATTTGGGAATTAGACGTCTGGAAGTGCTGTTTGAACCCTATATTGGTTTTCTAAGTATTCTACAGAAAACCTAAGTATCCTAGGGTTGTGCCGGTGTTCCTAGGACTAATGTTAGGGTTCCTTGAGGCTCTTTAACATAATATTCTAAGGAAAATAAAAAGAGCAAGAAAATAAAGACAAGAGATACAAGAAAGGATTAAAAAGAATCTATCCTATTCTTCTTGTCTTCTATCTTCAATTTGTCGCTCCACGCGAACCTCCTCTGTTTTCCGTCAAGCTCCTCCAATCCATCCTGGATGCGAGCTTGAACTCCGTTTAAACACGTCCACATTTGCAATTGACCTGAAATCTAGGACTCAAATTGTAAATGTTAAATAACATGTGTTTTGTTATCATCAAAACAAATGATCGTGGTGCTCTAGCACCAACAGTTCTGTCTTCCCGCCTTGTCGTGAATCTTGAGATCAAATTCTTGCAACAACAAGATCCATCAGATTAATCAAGGCTTCGCATCCTTCTTGGCAAGGAGATGCCTCACAGTTGTGTGATCCGAGTAGATGATGATGTGGGAACCTAGGAGATAGGATCGAAATTTTTCGAGGGCAAATACTACGGCTAGAAACTCTTTCTCCGTAACTGTATAGTTACGCTGAGCCTCGTCAAGTGTTTTGCTAGCGTAGTAGATGACCACAGGTTTCCCGTCAACTTTCTGTCCTAGAGCCGCTCCTACAACGAAGTCAGACGCATCGCACATGATCTCAAAGGGTTGAGACCAATCAGGGGACTGTAGGATCGGGACTTGGGTGACTCGGTCACGAAGGTTCTCAAAAGCTTGAGTGCATTCCTTGGAAATCTCAAAGGGTACATCCTTGGAGAGAAGAGTAGTCAGGGGGCATGCGATTTTCGAGAAATCAAGGATGAAACGATGGTAAAAACTGACATGTCCCAGAAAAGAACGGATGTCCCTGATCGAGCTAGGCATAGGAAGTCGAGAAATCAGATCAACCTTGGCTCGATCCACTTGGATGCCTTTCTCAGAAATTAGATGACCTAGTACAATCCCCTCAAGCACCATAAAGTGGCTCTTTTCCCAGGAAAGAACTAGATTTACGTCGATGCAACGCCTGAGTATATGAACCAAGTGTTGGAGGCAATCATCAAATGATGTCCCGAAAACTGAGAAGTCATCCATGAAGACTTCCAGATAATCACCTACCATATCAGAGAATATGGCAAACATGCACCGCTGAAAAGTTGCAGGTGCATTGCAGAGACCGAAAGGCATCCTTCGGAACGCGTACGTCCCGAAGGGGCAGGTGAACGTGGTCTTCTCTTGGTCCTCTGGATGAATCTCCACTTGGTTATAACCAGAGTACCCATCAAGAAAGCAGAAGAATCTATTTCCCGCTAGCTTCTTAAGAATCTGATCAATGAATGGGAGTGGGAAATGATCCTTCTTCGTGGAGGAATTGAGTCTTCGGTAATCTATGCAGACTCTCCACGAGTTAGCTATTCGGGTAGGTATGATCTCTCCGATTTCATTCGTAATGGTGGTGAGCCCTGCCTTTTTAGGCACAACCTGGATCGGGCTCATCCAACGACTGTCGAAGATCGAGTAGATGATCCCTACATCTAACACTTAATGATCTCCTTTTTCACGACCTCCTGCAGATTGGGATTCAAATGTCTCTGCATCTCACAGGAAGGTCATGCGCCCTCTTCAGAATAGATACGGTGTGTGCAATAAGAGGGACTTATTCCAGTCAAGTCATCGAGAGTCCAACCAATGGCTCTGCGATGTTGCTGGAGAACAGCAATCAGATGGGATTCCTGATCAGGAGTGAGCTTGGAATTTATGATCACAGGAAATGTCTGATTAGAACCCAAAAAGACATATTTCAAATGATCGAGAAGGGGTTTGAGTTCAAGAATGGGGTTATCAGCAGCAGCGG
The DNA here is from genome assembly GCA_037157565.1 of Thalassia testudinum. Classification (NCBI taxonomy): domain Eukaryota; kingdom Viridiplantae; phylum Streptophyta; class Magnoliopsida; order Alismatales; family Hydrocharitaceae; genus Thalassia; species Thalassia testudinum. Next base: position 25,458,308 of record JAZHRO010000054.1, on the reverse strand, counting down.
GTGGTTCAGGGTGAGTGTGAGGTTCAAGGATAGGAGTTATGGGTTTGTTTGAATCAGGGTCTGACTCTTCTAATTGTGGTTCAAGATCTTCTTGTGGTTGATGAGGTAAAATCAGGTTGTTCTCAAATTGTGTTTCATCAACCAAAGTTCTGATATCACAGATTTGTTCAATGACACCGCAATTGATCCCCTGTTGGGCCTTAAAGATATCAATTTTGAGGATCTGATTCCCAAAATTCAGTTCTATTTGGCCCTCCTCACAACTTATGCTGGCCCTTGCAGTGGCCAGAAAACGTCTCCCTAGTATGATTGGTGTATCCCTTGGGTTTTCAGGTGCGTCCATGTCTAAGACTATGAAGTCTACAGGGAAGTAAAAATCCCACACCCTTACAATAACATCCTCAAGAATCCCTTTTGGTGACTTTATGGATCAATCTGCTAACTGTAGTGTCACCTCAGTCTGTTTTAGCTCAGATTCTTCTAGGTGGTTGAGTAGGGATGTGGGTATCAAGTTTATGGAAGCACCTAAATCTAACAATGCTCTGTCGAACTGGGTTTCACCTATCTTGCATGAAATCAGGGGAGTGCCTGGGTCTTTTGCCTTGGGTGGGAGTCTGCTCAGGATTACAGAGCTGGCTTGCTTTGACAGTACAATTGGACTCCCACTCTTGGTTCGCTGCTTACACTGAGGTGTACACACATTCTTCAAGAATCGTGCATAAGCCGGTACGTGGCAGATCGCATCCATTAAGGGGATGTTTACTTGGGCCTGCTCAAAGAGCTTGACCAGGTCCTCCTCAGGAGCCACAAATTTGGTTGTCTTCTTTCCCTTGGTCAAGGCCTGGGGAAATGGAACCTTGGTTGGTTCCTCTAGGATAGGTCCAGGTCTTTGATCTGGGATAGGGATAGGAACGTCCTGGATTACTGTCCTAGGGTTTGGGTCACTACCAGGCTTGGAGTGGTCTGGATAAGGTGGATCTTAGGTCTCCTTACCACTACGGGTGGTTACAGAATTCAGCCCTGCCTAGTTCTGGTTAAGGTTTGGTAGGATGGGTTGCTGTTGTTGGTAACCCACGTAGGAAGTTGAAGCCTCCATCCCGTCAGGTGAAGGAATAGAGGGGGCCTGATAAATCATGTGTGCTTGGCCCGGGTTTGGGTTCATAACGCACCTTTGGGTCGGCACGCTATTAGGGTTAGGAAGAGGCTGAGAAGGAAGTGTACCTGGTTGGCGAGAATTCGCCAACTGGGCCAGTTGGTTTCGAACCACTGTGATTTCGTCCTTGTGTTGCTTTTGAATAGCCGCATTCGTTCTCTGAATGTCAGCCAAAGTCTGAAGGATGAGAGACATTTGGTCTTGGTTTGGCCCGGATGGAAAAGTAGGGTTGGGCCGAGGCTGAGGTGGCTAGTAAGGACGAGGAGCTTGTGGACGGGGCTGAAAGGATGGTCTTGGATTTTGGGAATCCCCCCCACTGAAAATTGGGATGGTTTCTGTTGAGAACCTCGTCATAAACCCTAAACTAGCACCATTTAACCCTGATTTGCAAGAAAAAGCTCCTACATAACTTTAGAAAGGCTTGGCTCAGAGAGATTCTGAGTTTGCAAAGAAAATAGAAACTAATGGGTAAAAATGCAATTTCGCCAATTCAATCTGAAAACAGGGTAACTCAGGGTCCAAACATAGGTTAAAATAACCTAATAAGAAGAAAAGTGGGACAAGATGATTCAATAAGGGCTACAGCAACTCCAAGGAATTAAATGACATCCTGTAACCCTAAAAACAAACCCACTTAAACACACGAGATTCGAGGTAGAGAAAAAATCAACTAAACCCTCTAAAATTCATAGAAAAATAATCTCTAGGGTTTAGAACCTTTAATTTGGCCTTAGGAACCCATTTTGACCTACATTGAGAACCATGCCCAATTAATGACTTAATTTGGATTTTTACGTAAATTGATTAACCAAACAAGGTTTAATCTAGAAATAAAATTCACCATCAGAATCCTTAGGTCCTAATTAGTCATGTATAAAAACTTGAGCCTAAGAAGAAACCTTCTTGACCAACTTTACACTTTGGTCCTCATCTATTTACTTTTTGACCCTCAACTTTTGAACCCTCACATTTTGGCCCCTAACTCTTCTTCATTCTTTTCATTTAGGTCCTCCCTGCAAAACCTGAGCAGCACCATGCTCCGGCGACCTTGCGCGGAGCATGGCGCCGCGCAGGGTGAGGGGGGGCCTCTGCCAGGTCAACCGGGGGTGCCCTGCGTCGTCAGCCGTCGCAGGAACACCCCCCTGATGGCTGCAACCACCCATACCGGCCGTGCGAACACACGGACGGTATGGGTCCCCTTGCTCCGGTGTCCTCCGGCGAGGGAGGCACGTCGCCTCCCTCCTCCCTCCTCTCCGTCTCTGCCTCTATAAAAACCCTCGACGCCCTGCCTTTCTCTTCAGCTCGGATCTGACGGAGAAACCCCCCTCCTTTCCTCTCTTCCCACTCCGACAGATGCCCCCTTGCTCCGGCGGCTCCTCCTCCTCCTCGTCGCTCTGCCGCACTACCAGCAGCAGGGCTGCCTTCCCTCGCTCTTCCCGCGTCGCGCCGCACCCAGCGCGCGCTCTCCAGCCCTCTCCTCGCCGCCGCCCCTTTTCTCTGGGCAGCTTCTTCTCCGGCAACAGTCGATACGACTGTCGCCCTGCTCCGACCCCCCTCGTCCCTCCAAGTAGGTATAAGCTTTCCTCTTCCTCCCTTCTTTCTTTTCCCTACTGAAATTTGCACACTCGCCCTCCGCCCTCGCCTAAACGCCCTCACCTTCTCCACCTCCGGCCAAACTCCGGCGACCCGCTCCCGTCACTCCACCACGCCACACGGCTCGCCGACCCTCACAGAACCTCCGCCTCCTCACCCTTATCAACCTCCGCCCTTCCACTTCCCGCCACTCACCACCTGCAGACCCCCCGAACAAACCCATTTCCCGCGCTGCAGTTTGACCTAGGGTAGCCCTTACGCTCCACCCCGCCGCCTACCAGACCCCCCACCACCTTCGCCGTGCCACGGCGAAGGTTCTCCGCGTATCTGATTAGGCCGAGAGGCCGTTCCTCTGTGGACAGGTATCTCGACCGCCGTCGCCATTGCTGCACAGAAGAAGTACCTTCAACCTGCAGCTGCAGGCGCGCCACGCCCAGATTCGACTCCCAGGTTGCGTGGGGCGTCTCCGCGAAGCGTCCCAGGCTCGCAGTTGGGGCAAAGGCCTCGCGTGAAGCCACGATTACCCGCTGCTTCCTCCGCTGCGGGCGCCCAATTGGGGTGGGACATTTAGTCCCACCTCGAAAAGTCTGAGAGGCGTGCGGGCACTTAAAGGCAAAAAGTGCCTTAAGCTGTTCGCCTCCTGTCCACGGGGTGAGGTCCCTCTCACCCGCCCGACTACCCGGCCTCGTCCGCGCTCACGCCCCGCAGACCTGGCCCGACCCGATTAACCCGACCTACACTCCTCTCCCACCACCGCACGCCGGTGGGCCTGGACCTGGGCACGACCCGCGTACCGGATTGACCGGCTGCTCTGGGAGAGCTATCCTAAGAGTGAATTCTAAGAGAGAGAGACGCGGGGGGAGGGTAGAGTAGGTTTTGCCCTCTGACTTAAACCTTGAGTGTGCAGGCACAGGTGAAGAAGAAGAAGAAGGACTGCGGGAAGAAGAAGAAGGAGACGCACTGTAGCAGCAGCAGTTTAAGTCGTCTGATTGAAAAAATCAGACGACGTCTTGAAGACAAAGAAGAAAAGAAAGAAACAGGACCGCAGCCAAGAAGAAAGACAAGAAGGAAGACCAAGAAGAAAAAGAAAGAGAAGAGAAGAGAGCACAGGTGAAGAACAAAGAAGGAGAAGATCAGAAGAAAAAGAGAGAAGAGAAGATCTGAAGAAGAAAAAGAAGAAGAAGAACAGAGGAAGAACAGAAGAAGAAGACCTAAGAGCCAAAGAGAAGAGAAGACAAAGACAAGAAAGAAGAGAAGAAGAAGCCAAATTCCCCCTTCTCTCTCTCTCTCTTTATTTTTGTAATAAAATATTTATACCCCTAGAATACAACTTGCTCCCTGAGTTCGACCTCGGGAGAACTTTTATTTTTCCGAGTAATAAATTATATCAAACTGGTAACTGCTCCTCTGCACTATATTACAACGAGATATTACAACCACCAGTCGAGCGACAGCTAGTTTTGCCATCCAGGATTGTAGGTATTGGAAAATGGGTCATTTTGGATGGCGTTGAGGTTCTCGCAGGTCTGAGGAGCCTCAGAAAAGTCAGAGAATGGGGGAGTGGAGCTCCCCCGGCTAGTATAGAAAGGATCGGAGGTTCCTCCGATCCGAGAGTCAGATGGGGGTGGATACGGGTCCACCCCAGGAGAGTCGGTGGAAAATGTTCTGCACAGTCTCCCATGCGGAAGGAGGCTGTGCAAACGAATTCTGTGCAGAGGTGGCTCGCTGCAAGTGCTGCGTCAGCTCATCCACCTTCTTCTCAATAATAGAGACCTTGTCCAATCGACTGGCCATCAATTCCATGTCGATTGATGCGAACAGGCCCTGCGTCTCGTGTGCTCCCCTAAGGTTCGTCGATGCGCAGGTATTCATCCTGTCGAATAGCCCCATGGAGTCATTATTGATGGAGTTCTCGCACATATTCTCGAGAATCTCCCACACGGTGTCCTCATGCTGACCCATGATATTCCCTCCGCAAGTTGCATTGACAAACAGTCTAATATCCTCACGGAGTACCTGGTAAAAAGACTAGACTTGTTCCCATTTAGGAACTCCGTGATGGGGGCACTTTCTCATGAGATCCTGAAAACGATCCCATGCCCCATGAAGATGTTCTCCCATCTGTTGCATGAAGTGAGTAATCTGATGGCACAAGGCATTGGTCCGACCAACGGGGAAGAACTTCAGGAACTCGGACTGAAGTTCCTCCCAATTATTGATCAGCCGGGTCTGTGTTTGATACCAATGGGCGACCTTGTCCATAAGGGAGAAAGAGAACATCTTCATAAGGAGAATATCCCGATTTTGCACATCTGACCCGAAGGTCTGGGCCAGATGCTTTAGCTGTTTAATGTGCTGGAAGGGGTCTTCAGAATTAAGCCCATGGAATTTAGGTATGGCATGAATCATGTTGGGCTTCAGTTCAGAATCAGGTCCTCCAGTCGAGATTCTGACTCGAGACTCAATAGCCACCGCAGTGGGATTATAGTGATCTCGCATCATGGGATGCTGCGGTGGGTGCATGAAGTTCTGGAAGAGGTCATTGAGTCGCTGGAGCTGGTGCTCCAGATTATTCTCTTCCTCAACTGGCTGAGCCATTGTGGAAGAAGAAGGTGAGTTAGGTTCAAAATCGGAGGAAAGGTCTATGTGAAGGGTTGGTTGCACACGCAAGGGTACCGAGGCTTGGCCTCGGGGAGAGTGAATTTCTAAAGGAGGTCTCAATGACCTCCTACCAAACATACACTGATGGAGAGGATGAGTTTAGCAGGTGCTGGACCCAATCAAGACACCCAAAATGTTGGGTGACTATAGAGGTTCGGGGCGGATGGACCCCTTGATTAGAAAGTCGTCCACCTGAGAATTACCTAGGCAGTGCAGCGTGCATAGTCACTAATTTGTGCACGCGCTAGACCTCCATACCTAGGCTCCTCTTTTACCTGCACGCGCAGAGCCAGCTATGTGTGAGCTGAACCTACAACGACGCATGAGCTAGACTTACAGTGACGATTACAGCCGTCGCTAATTCTTCGTGTGCCAGCGAAGCCAGCTTTAGGCGTGAGCAGCCATGAACTACCTACAGCGACGCTTCCAGCGACGGCCTGGATGTCACTAATGGTCCCATACCTATTTTTGCCTCTTCTCCTCCACTATAAAAGGACCTACACCCCCTCCCTTCCAAGCCATCTCTACCTACTCTGCTCCCACCTACTCCCATGCTTTAACAAGCCTACCAACGCTCCATTAGAGCTTGTTCTCAAGCTCCCAAGGCGCCTATTAGTGTAGCAAACCTCTGCCCCACCAAATACTCCTCCAACTTTCCATCCCCCTTCAGAGGTCACCCTGGAGGCGTCCTCCCACCTTCATTCCGGTAGCAGATCATCTCCGTCTTCTCACCTCCATTCCGGAGCCACGCCGAAGCTTTCCTCAACCCAACGTCCTTTTGCATCTCACCTCCATCGTCCCACTCCTCACTTCCTTCGTTCGAGCTTCTACCAGGCGTCACTGTCTCAAATTGACATCGTCCCACTCCTTTGTCTCAAACAACCGATTCGGGAGATTTCCTCTCACCCCCCTCTCTTTTTATGCTTTCATAGTTTATTGTAATTGACATTGGAAGTAATATATATCAAATTTGTTCCTCATCTCTATCTTGTGATATATTTTCTTATTTTCTTCTTACAAAAATACACAAAAAATAACAAAACCCTAAAATACAAAAAACAAACAAAACGAAGCACGATTTTCACGTAAAGTAAACGTCGCCTCCCTATGTTCGACCCAGGACTCCCTCGGAGTTTCGGTATAAATTTTATTTGATCGACGTGTTTTGCAACTACGACGATGGGGGTTACTTGTAACCCCGATTTCTAACACGCGAAACACGCCCAACCATTTTGGCACTGTTGCCGGGGAGGCAACGGAATTTACTTTATTGTTTTCTGTGTTTCTTTGCATTTACATAACACTAACCCTACTTATCTTTTATCTACTATCTTGCAGGTACCCTAGCATGGAGATCCAAGTGCAGTAGATCGGAGTAAAGTGCGGGTAGAGTGTTTTGTATGTGTCCCCCACACTACCCCCACCTTAGTTTTCATTCCATAACCTAATAACTCAAACCCAAATCAACTTAGGTGCTTTTTATAAACCCTAGGATAGATTTGGCTATTTGTTTGCCACCGCCACTCACCTTGCCATCCACATAAATAAATAAAAAATAAAAAAAAATGTTATCTGATTGTGGGATTTTCTGAAAGCTACACACTTAACACCCACAACTTCTTATCCTAAGTCTTACAATCAATTTGATTCTACCACTTAACCGAGATCTGACCTGTGGACCCAGTACACTTCAACTAAATACACATAAGTGAGTAGAAATCTGAATAGGTCAAACATTTCTGTGTGCCTTAACTAAGTGGTGCAATAGGCCAATTGATTGAGTTGTTTGGGCCGCACCACTCAATCTAAAACTGATTCATTAAGTAGCTTGCCACTTAGGGTTGATTTTTAGGACTGAACCAGGCACTCCACATTTTATTTCTGATTTTTAAAGGAATATATCTACACCAGTGCTTTCAAAACTTGGAGTGTTCTACTGATCCTTGATTGAATATACCTAAAGATTAAACCCTAAAAGCTACTAAACAAGGTTGAACCCTAAAAGACACATCATCAAATAACCTTGTTTGAAAACCCTGGTTGTGCACGCACACACATTTTAATTGATCATTAAGGGCACAACCCATCTAAAGGGCCCATCACATTCCTGAAGCACCATTGTCCCAAGCCTAACTAAAATTGATTAGACGTTAGCCCTAAGGACTGGTTCGCTCGTCGGGATCCAGATTGAGATTGTTCACGATTAACCTGCTTATACTAGCCAATCTGATGTCTAGCTATGGGAGTAGCGTCAAACGACCGCAGCTGGGGGGTACACTAAGAATGGGAGGCGCAAGACAAAGGAAGAACCTTCTCCCCAGTCCCTCCTTCTAACTGGTTGGATTTCCTAGACATAAGTAGAGTAAATCGTCTATAATCTTAGGACGGATTCTAAGAGTCTATAGACCTTTAGGCTACCCAAACTAAGGACAAGCTTGTATTTTTGTATTGCAAGGCTCCTTTCTCTTCTGATTCCCCTCCTTACTTCACCATGTACCCTTCCACATCCTACACACATTTCACATCCTATCCTCCTACCACCACTTATCCCCAAGATGATTACTATCCTGACATGACTTGTAATTACCCATCCACTAGCCAGGATGACTTTGATTGGGGATATGAATCCGGACCTCAGTGTCCAGGGCCTAACCCTGGACAACAAGACTATGATTATTATCCTTCCCAGAGCTATAATGATTATGGATCTCCATCCTTTGATGACCAAACCAACCCGATCTACAATCAGGAAGGATATCATGATTATAACACCTACCCTCCCCAGTATTCCACTGAATATAGGTCGCCACCATCCTTTGAACAACCTAGAATGACCTACTTTCAGGGAGGGACCCAAGAACCTCGACATCTTGACTCCCCTAGATTCAACCCAAACCCACCCAAACTTGAATCGAACCAGTCGGTTCAGGTGAACCAGATCCAAGATAGAGTGTTGGCTAATTTGAGGAACACCATACAATCATTAGAAGCCCAACCAACACCATGCACTGAAGCACTGGAGCCTATGATCAAAATGATTGATGAACTTAATAGTTCTCTATTGGATTTGCTCCAAAGTGTCAGGGATAGGGACCTGGGTGAGTTTCTTCTTAGGAAATTTTTGAGGTTGAGGATGAAATTTGTGGTTGCACTAGTCAAATCTTAGGATGATTCTCAAGATGAACCCTCTTCAAGAGAGCCAATGTCTGAACCCGCTCAGGTGCCTGTCAGGGGCAATACATATTCGGAGATTGGAGATGATCAGATTGGTCTAAAGCAACCCTTTGAGGATGAACCGATTGATTCACCCAAGATCCCCAAGTCAGGAAATGAAGAAAATTATGTCTCCTTGGATGATGAAATGACTTGCGATGTTGAGACATATACAAATGAGGATCATGAATTCTTTGATTTTGAGGGTGAGGAATCTCTTAGTGAAGTCTCACTTAAGCTTAAGGAGAATGATTTTAGTGAGACATATGGGCTCGAGGAGTATGACGACCAATTTGGTAGCCCGACTACTGAAGATTCTGATTCGGTTGGGGCTAACTTGGAGGATCCGATACCTGACGACTCAATTAGTAGCCCCATTCGTCAACCACACCCCGAAGAGCTGAATGAACATACTTTTGAGATCATTGTGCCCAAGTCAATCCTGATTCAGCCGTAATTGTTGAACTTGGGCACTTTAGATGGGGTATACAACGATTTGGAGGTCCTAGAGTTTGAGCACTTGATCTTAGAGGATAAGAATTTGGCAATAAAAATCTGGGATGCTAAGTTTGAGGGAACTACGATTTTGGATATAAGGGTACCTATTGACCTGAAATCACCTATCTTCTTTATGGACCCTTATGATATCTTTCACGTGCGACCCAAGCCTGGAATAACTGATTATTTCTCTGAGCTGGATGTTAAGTGGACATCTGAAACTAGTGAACCAGATCTACCTATTGTCTACCATTTTGGTCTTGGGTTGCACACCCCAAAACCACAGGCCCAGCCCCGCAAGCTTAACAACCTTCGGTTCTAGGTGATTTTCATCCAGAACCTAAGAGCCACTCGACCCTGGGGCATGGGTCTGCACCATAATTTGGTCCATGCCTGTGGACATATTTTGTTGGCGGGTTTGAGGATCAATATTTTTATTCTGACCCGCACTTGTGAATTCTCAATTTCTTCTTTGTATGTATGTTATGCCTAGCTAAAGGCATTAAACATAGCGCGTGTATATACACTCTTCTCTCTGTGGAGCTGACCGGATTTTCAGGACACTCAGGTTATGTTCTGTTTACTCTGCCCTTTTCATGTCTTTATTTTTACAATGACATTGCATCATTTAGGCATGGGGGATGGATAATCAATTCCTGAAATCATTATGTTGACTCCGTAGAATTTCTTTTAGTTTCTTATAAAATTAAAAAAAAAATTGAAAATTTGAAAAAAGATAAAAAAAGAAATTAGGAAAAGAGAACTTAAGCATTTGAAAGTTATTAACTTTAGGAAATGATATGAAAGGACCTAAACACTTAGACTCTTCAGGTCTTCGGGCTTAATTAGCCTAGGTGTCCACTCGAATGTGGACTTAGTCTCGAGTCCTCGCCAATTCAAATTCATTTTTAATTTGGCTAATAAATTGGGATGATAAGTATGCGACTTATCAACCCTCCCTCTGATTTGGGGGGATTTTAAGGCTAAGCATCTACACACTATTCGCACTGACTCACTTTCTGACGGTTTTACGAAAATTGGGTAGCTAATGGACCGACTTGAGTGGTATGGCTGGCAAATTGTCGGTGATAACAGCTCATCGGTCGGTTGTCCAGAGCCTAGCCACAAGACCATTTTTGTTGTACTGCCTTTAAATAAATCTTAGATCAGGGAAGCCACCTACTTAGAAAAAAAAGAAGAAAAAAGAAAAAAAAGAAACACCAAAAAAGAAAAGAAAAAAAAAATAGAAAATGAAGAAAGTAAAAAAAAAGAAAATAATAAAACCACACTTCACTACACGAGTATGGCTAGCAAGGTATCGGTGGTAATAACTCATCGGCCGATTGTCCAGAACCCAGCTCACAAAAAAATGCACAATAATTCCCAAAATACTTAGGGAAGAAGTGGGGAAGTAGAATAAATCGGGGAGATATACACTGGGTTCGCTCTTGTGTTGACCCCATAAATAAAAGTAGGGAGAAAGCTACCGATCGTAAAGATAAAACCTTTAGGCAAGGTCACCTAGGGTCGTAGAAACCCGAAGTCCGTCTTAACGGTCGTTTTGTGAGTCTATCACTTTTTCACAAAGATGCTTAGTACTTAGAGTCCTTTTCGAGTCTTAGGCGGGTCGGGTAGCCGTAAAAAGTTATCCTGGAACTCTCAAACTCCAAAAGTACAAAAAATTTAGAAAAGAAGAAAAAAAAATGCATCTTCCCTTTTCAAATAAGGCGAGGACTTGGGCGGTCTGCATTCTGGCAGGCACCCAGGTACTATTAAGTTTTTGTAGTTTAGGACCTTAGTTGAAATTTTCTACTGCTAATAAACAACTTAGGCCTAAGCAATCTAAAGCTAATTCTACTTTTATACATAGCATATAGTTTAATTTTACTAGGGACTAGGAAAAGATAGGCATAGGGGTATGATGTAAACACATTTATTGAGGGTAAAATGCCTATTCATGCATGTTCCTAGGCTTAGATTTGCATTTCATGTTATAAATATTGCATAGCATGCATCATTCTACATTTAAACTAGTTGTATATAATTTAAGTTAATCACATCCTTTTCGTGGTTAGGAGAGAAGGATATTTATTTCAGAGCCTCGAATTGATGATCCGATCGTATGGATCTGATCAAGACAACGATCAGAGTCCAACACCTCTGAAATCACCTCGATCGGAGTCCCATAGCACCATATGCAGTCCAAGGAAGATCAATGGCCAAGGGACTAGGAGACATAATTCGAAGCTTCAAATGACAAATCCGACGATTCAGATAGATTCGATTCGATGATCGCAGCCTAACGGTGCAAAAATCAACTCAATCCAACCTCTGTAGCAGCCCCTACAACAAGAAGAAGATGGACGGTCAAGACTGCGCCACGTGGCGCAGCCCAGGCCGCCCAGCACATGAACTTGCCACCGCACGCACACAGCAGCGCGAGTGCGCGCGCGCGCAGGCGTGCATGTGCACAGCGTAGCGCCAGCGTGTGGGTGCGTGCGTGGCAAGGCGGGGGAGCATAGTGCCAGCTATGTGTGACTGGACCTACAGCGACGCATGAGTTGGACTTACAGCCGTCACTAATTCTTCGCGTGCCAATGAAGCCAACTTTGGGCATGAGCGGGCATGAACCGCCTACAGCGACACTTCCAGCGACGGTCTGGATGTCACTATTGGTCTCATACCTATTTCGCCTTTTCTTCTCCACTATAAAAGGAACTACACCCCCTCCCTTCCAAGCCATCTCTACCTACTCAACTCCCACCTACTCCCAAGCTCTAGCAAGCCTACCAATGCTCCATTAGAGCTTGTTCTCAAGCTCCCAAGGCGCCTATTAGTGTAGCGAACCTTTACCCCACCAAACACTCCTCCAACTTCCTATCCCCCTTCATAGGTCGCCTTGGAGCCGTCCTCCCACCTCCATTCCGGTAGCAGATCATTTCCGTCTTCTCACCTCCATTCCAGAGCCACGCCAAAGCTTTCCTCAACCCGACGTCCTTCTACATCTCACCTCCTTCGTCCGAGCTTTCGCCAGGCGCCGTCGTCTCGCCGAACAATCGATTCGGGAGATTTCCTCTCACCCTCTTCTCTTTTTATGCTTTCATAGTTTATTGTAATTGACATTGGAAGTAATATATATCAAATTTGTTCCACATCTCTATCTTGTGATACGTTTGTTTGTTTTCTTCTTACAAAAATGCAAAAAAAATAACAAAACCCTAAAATACCAAAAACAAACAAAACGAAGTGCGGTCCATCTGCCCCGAACCTCTATAGTCACCCAACATTCTGGGTGTCTTGATTGGGTCCAGCACCTACTAAACTCATCCTCTCCGTCAGTATATGTTTGGTAGGAGGTCCTTGAAATCTCCTTTAGAAATCCACTCTCCCCGAGGCCAAACTTCGGTTCCCTTGTTTTATGCAGCAACCTTCCACATAGCCCCTCTCCTCTGATTCTTAACCAAGTTCCCCTTCTTCCATCATGGCACAACTTGAGTCTACATCAAAATTCTGATTCTACATCTTGACTCCACTGCCTGATCCAAATATGCATCCTAGTTACTTAGCATTACCCTTCAAGAAACCTGAATCACAAAGATCCATGGGAGATAGGATAATTGAGGATGCCCTTGAGTTTTATGAAATTCAATATAAACCCTCAACACCAATAGAAAACATTCAGGTTGATGTCCCAACAACCACAGCCTTCATCATAAACAGTGCCCAAATTCTGTTAACAGAAGCCATAAAAGGATCAACTCGAGAAATGCTCCTAATAGGATACATTGAGATAGAAAAATTACACAAATCTGAATACCTTCAATGCTTAACAAATCCTGTACTTTGGGAACAACACCAAGATGCCCTTCAAAAACGGGTAGAGATGATGAGATTACTGGAACAAACTATCAACCAAAAATACCCGTATATACCAAAAACAAAGGATGAACCATCTTGGAACAGTATTAAGGATTGATCCGGTTTCCCCAATCTCGGGACTGAGGCACAAAGTGGTTGTGGATTCCCAACCCAGATAGAAAACAACATGCCTAATATTGAACTAGGTTGTGATATTGCAAGAGAACATAATATTGAGCCAACCCTAAACCATGAATCGCCAAGCTTAGAATTCCAAGACCCCTGCAATAATGAGATCAGAACTGAACCTCTTGAGGGAATAAATTCCGCCCCTTATTTTGATAAGGTGACCCTCGAAGGTTATTCGGACTTAGATTCTAGTAATACCCACATCCTAAACCTAGAATCTAGATCTGAAACTTATTGGGAAGATTATGAGGGCCCATATGATAAAGATCAAATTTTTAATAAAGAATATGATTCTGGACCTCTATTTGATGAATATCCCTCTCCAAACTTTCTGGAAGACATGCCAATTTACGATACAGAAACCGAGGAGTTGGATGAGTGGGGTTTCAATTGGGTCTATCCTATCAGCTTGGAACTTGAGCCTAGACAGAACACCTTCTTAAGCCCAGACTTAACATACAGGCTAGACCCCAGTCAGGCTGCTGAATCCACATCAGGTGATTTATGCTGCGGTGGAATTCATGATCGTGAATCTCATTTAGAACTTGATTTTCGCAAACTCTCTGACAACTTTGGATCTGACTATAATTTCAAAGAGACTCTCCTTCCTGAACACACCGAGCCCATCTATGACCTCAGTTCACATGACTCATTCTCTGACTCCTACTCTGAGGTCTTGGTTCCGGAGATCACTGATAACATGGAATCAATTCTTTTCGATCCTCAGAAATCAAAACCAAAAAATGCCAAGAGTGATTGCAACCCAAAATTCAAATCTTTTCTCAATTTAGATTTCCTTCATCTTATAGACACTCTTCAGGCATTCGATAGTTACCCAGAGGACTCTCTACAAGAGATCACCTGTCATTCGTTTCTAGAAGAGCCCTCATACACAGTTCTCATTGAAGCCACCTCTTCCACACATACAGAACTGATCAAAACCTCTTCTCAACCCTGACTCGCAACTGGACTCAATTTCTATTCAGATTCACTTCTCTCCGAGTCGATTGCAATTCCACATCTATACCGAGTTTCGGACACTGATCAGACTAAAGACCATGCTCCATCATTCTCTGATCACCCCTGTAGGGTTTCCGCGTCATTCACTGATTATTTTACGGGTCGCTACTCTGACCAGGCTGATTCGACTCAGCTAAACCCCGCATTCACACTTCCACATCCATCTGAGCTTCATAGTATATGGTGGGTTCCATACCTCTTGATCTACATCTACCAACCCACTAGATTGATTGGGTTCGGGCTACATCATCAGCCTGTTGATCTGAACAAACACCTGGTTGGACCAACCAGGCTCTTAATCAAGGTGCTTGTTATACTAAACTCTGCTGATTTGACCATTCCCTCTCCATCCCATTTCCCGCTTGGCTGAAAGCATAAAACTCAGCGCTCAATGGGAGGCAGCCCATCATTCTTTCTAAAAAATCCAAAACCTTTTCTGACACCTCTTCACACTTAAAGTTCATTCTTTAGGATAACCGACTCCACCTCAGGTGCTTACATCTGAGATTAAAAATCGTCCGCAACAGTCACCCTGACCCATTCACTCATCAAAACATCTGTCCTAATGTATGAACTAAGTTAAATAAAAACCCTCCTAAGTTACAATGAGGACATTGCAAATCTTAGGCATAGGGGGGGCATGAAAGTGCAAAACTCACAAGAAAAGGTTTAAACAAAAAATTTCACATACACCAAAAACACCATAAAAAAAATTTAAAAAAAATGATGAGAGTAGGAAAGAAATTTTGTGGACTCTACAAAGAAGGAAGAGAAAAAGAACAAAATCAAAAGAAGGAGCACAAAATGAAAGAAAAGAGATAGTCATTGGTAAGAAATTAAGGAGTTAACCTAAGTTCTAGACCTCATTCAGGAAAAGAAATGGAAAGTGCACAGCGAGATTAGTAAGAACGCAAACCTTAGGCATTCTTGGATAGACTCTTAATACCTGTTAAGATCTAGACATTCCTCAAGAGGTTGAGGAAAATGAAAAGCTTAAGTATTAGGTCCAAGGCTTAGGGAGTATTTGGCCTTGTTAACTAACTTTTGGTTTACGGGACTCAGTAACCTAAGCACCCCAACCTCACACATAGCCTGGTTCAATAAGCATAAAAATCAAAATCACGCAGAAGCGTCACAAAATTCTGAAAAATACACCTAGAATAGGAGTGGCCGATCAACACAAGTTGATTTGGACGAGTTCCCAACGCGGAGAGGTGGGAAATTCCCCTTGAAGATGGGTAACAAAATATCATCTCCTCGGTGCTTGTCTCTTAGGATATTTACATATCCTACTGGGGTCATGTAAGCACTCTGCTGGTTCAGATTCCATGGATGGCATTATCACAAAGTGTCAATTGCCAGGGTCTGAATTCGGCCACGGAACACCATGGATGCGATTATCTCAAAATCTCAAAAGCCAGGGTTCTGAGGGTTATCATGGGCGATGCTATCTCGAAGCATCGACTGCCAGGAACCCTTGAGGATTGATGATGGAAACAAGGAATCTGATACAGACCGTGTTGAGAAGCCAATCCTAAGCTAGAATTAAAAAGGAGAGAGAAAACTCTCCAAACATATAAATCTTCTACCTTTCTTTCCTAAAAAACGCACTGCGAACTAAACCAGGGCTAAAATTATCTCAAGCACGAGTGCTTTAACCACAAAGTCCAATAAGCCTTAGGTTAGCTCTTGTAGGCCTTAAAAACTTTGCTAAGGACTAAGGCTGAGGCTAGACAAATCTGGATCTTGGTTGGTACTAGAGTACCTTTTAGGCCTATGGATGGCATTCTGACCTAATCAAGGTTTCAAAAGAAAAAGCACTTATCTAAACTCATTAAGAACTTCATGGTCTAGAACAAGGGTTGAAACCTAAAATTTTTGCTAAGGGACTAGCAAAAGCTAGGCATGGGGGTATGATGAGAACCTCATCATGAACCCTAACTAGCACAATTTAATCTAAATAAGTATGAAGAAGCTCCTACAAAACCTTAAGAGAGGCTTAACTCAGAGAATTCTGAGTTAAAGAATAAGACAAATCATAAGGGGTAAAACTGCAATTTTACCAATGCAGTGCGCAAACAGGGTAATTAAGGGTCTAAACACAGGTCAAATGATCTTAATAAGGAGGGAAGTAGGATGATCTGATCTGAAAATGGTTATAGCAACTCCTAGGAATTAAATGACATTCTGTAACCTTAAAACAAACCCACTTTAATTCACAAGGTTCGAGGTAGGAGAAAAATCAACTAAACCCTCTAAAATTCATGAAAAAATATTCCCTAGGGTTTAGAATCTTCAATTTTTCCTTTGCAACCTATTTTGACCTAAAATGAGAACCCTGCCCAATTTATGACCTAATTTAGGTTTTTGTGCAAATTGACCAGTCAAACATGGTCCAACCTAAAATCAAATTTCACCATTAAAATCCTTAGGTTCAAATTAGGCTGGTATAAAAATTTGGGCCAAAGAAAAGACCATCTTGACCGACTTTACAAATTGATCCTCTTAAATTACTTTTTGACCCTTATCTTTTGAAACCCATGCAGTTGGCCCCCTATCTTTCTCGTCGTTCTTTGCAGAACGGTCCTCCCTGCCATTTCTGAGCAGCGCCATACCTCCAGCGACCTTGCGCGGAGGTTGGCGCCGTGCAGGGCATGGCGCTCGCTCTCAGGAACGAACGGAGGGTTCCCTACGTCGTCCGCTGTCGCAGGGACCCTCCCCTGACCTCTGCAACCGGCCATGCCTCTCGTGCGAACGCACGAAAGGCATGGGTCTCCTTCTCCGGCCATCTCTGGCGTGCGTTGCACGTCTGTCCCTCGGGCCGCTCTCCTCGCCAGCGCCTTTATAAGGAGCGGCAGGGGCGTCCAACCAAGGCAAGCTACTTCTGGCAAAGAAAAACCCTTGATTTCGTCTCTCCCCTCTCCGGTCAGAGTGCCCTAGCTTCCGACGATCTTTCCTCCTCCTCCTCGTCGCTCTGCTACCATACCTGCAGTAGAGCCTACTCTGCCCTGTCTTCCCACACCAGGCCGCACCAGCTGGCATCTCTGGATCTCCTCGTCATCGTTACTCCTCCTCTGGGCACCTTCGTCCCCAGCTCCGGCAGGCACGAGCCGGACGTCTTCCTCTCCCTCTTCGTCGACTAAGTAGGTAGGAATCTTCCCCTTACTCTCCTCTCACTCTTCCCTCATTCAATTAGCATTTCAGACCCCTCGACTGCCACTACCACCCCCATTTGCTTCACCTCCGGCCGCCATCTTCGGCGAGGTCGCTCCACCTCCACAGGCCATTTCACCCCTCACCGACAAGCCCAGAAGCTCCCCCTCACTCCACTCAAGCATTTTCCCCACTCCATTCACCGCCCTTCACCTCCAGACCACCTCCCGAACACACCCATTTTCGTGCACACAGTCTGCCCTAGGCACACGGCCACAGGCGCTCTCGCGCCTCGCCGACCCTCGCACCGCCTTCGCCACACTCCGGCGAAGCACCCTGTGTTGTCTGATGTGGCCGGGAGGTCGTTTTCATGAATTCAGGGTTCAACCTCCTCGCCGCCATTGACAAGCTGCTGAAGCTTCTTCGCAAGCAGCTCTAGGACTCCTCCAGCCCAGGCGTGAACTCCAGGCAGCGCGGGGCACTTCCACAGAAACGCCCAGGCTCCCAATTGGGGCCGTAAGCCTTCGCTGCTGCCCAAATTGCCAGTGCCTTCTCGCCTACGGGTGCGCAGAGCAGAGGTGGGGCTTTAGTCCCACCTCGTAAGTGTGTGGGTGCACGCCTACACATAAATTGAAAAAGTGACATTAGCTGTTCGCCTTTGATACACAGGGGTCAGGTCCCTCACCCACGCACGCAGTGCACCACGCGCTCGCACCCGCCCTCGCCTGCTCTCACGCCCCACTGGCCTAGGCCAAACTCGACTACCCAACCAAGCACTCCTCGCCCACCACCACACGCCGGTGGGCCTGGTCCCGGGCGCGTTACTCGACCCGTATACCCGCGAATGCTCTGGGAGCGAACCTTTGAGAGAGAAATAGAGAGAGAGACGCGGGGAAGGGGTAGGGGTAGGTTTTGCACTGATAATTGTGTGTGCGCATTGGGAAGAAGGAAAACGAAGGAAGAAGCAGGCGAAGGAAGAAGAGAGGAGGAGGAGCAGCTGAAGACTTAGCCGCACTGAGCAGCTGCTGAAGAAGAAAGGAAGGAGAGGAGCTGAAGGAAAAGAAGAAGAGATGCACTGTAGCAAACGCACAGTTAAGCCGTCTGAGAACCGAGTCAGATGACAGAAGGTCAGCGGCCAGAGCAGAAGAAAGCAAAGAAAAAGAAGAAGAAGACAGGAAGAAGAAAAGCAGAAAGAAGAAAACCAGAAATGAAGAAAGGAGGAAGGCTTAGTAGCTGAAGGAAATCAAAGAGAAGGTAGTAGCCTTTGCAGCCGCAAGGAAGAAGAAGAGAAGAAAATCAGAAAGGAAGAAAGGAGAAAGAGAAAGAAGAACCACAGAAGCAAAGAAGAAGAAAAGAAGAAAAAGAAAGAAGAGAGTCGAAGCCAATCACCCCTTCTTTTTCTCTCTCTCTTAATTTTTGTAAAACCATGTATATTGTGAACTTATATGCTTCTAGAATTAGAGTTTGCTCCCTGAGTTCGACCTCGGGAAACTTGTCATTCCGAGTAATAAATTGTATTAAATTGGTAATTGTTCTTTTCATATACTCCAATGACTGTAATTACCATAGCGACAAAGGACCACACCAGGGACTAGCCCCAGATGTCTGATTTTGATCAGTAACCGCATTTTTGGCCTGTTTAAGGCTCAAACGGAATTGGATTTCCGCAAATGAAGTACCGTTGTTTTCCACTCGAGTTCCTCTACATGTTCATGTTGAGTATCTATTGTTTTGAGCTCATCTAATTACATTGGTCACTAATACAGGTTACCAGCCGGTGGCATGTTCGGGGCCTGCGGAGACGACGAGATCTGCGGCATAGGCCCCCATTCCTCCCGTGATACCCGGTAGAGTGGTTTAACTCAGCTGTTAATATTTAAATAAGAATGTACTTGGTTGAAATAGTCGGATTGAACTCTAGGATGTGGAATGAACCCTAGGGTAGAAATGAATGAGCCTGGTTGAGCTGTAATATTTACTTGAATACATAGTTAAGATAAATTGATAGCAAATACCTTTAGTGTAATTACGAGAGGCATGTTAAAATATGAACTGCCTGTATGTAAATGAGAATTGAACTGTGAAACCACAAGTTGCATGTTATGATTGAGAACTGAATTATGAAAACACGAGCTACCTATATATGGATGAGGAACGAGTTATGAAACATGAGATCTGGACCTGGATAAATGAGATGAATATGAGCATGAACCCTACGGGGAATTAGGAGTAGAACTCCTGAGGATGAAAGGAAATCTAGAATGTAGACGAGAAGTTGATAGCGAAAATACGCGGTTTGTTAAAATACGTCGTTGTAACGCGTAAATCCGCTTTCGCTCTTAAATTTATAATCCTAGATAGGGGAGTATCTAGGGTCGTCCAAGGAGGCCAAATGTTTGCAATAGTGATTCTCTTGCTAGGAATATAAATCTCAACTTTCTTTTTGGTATTTTTCAATATATCATTTTTTTTTATTTTTAAACTAAGGCAACATGCGAACTGATGGCGGGAAAAGTGTTTACACTTCGAATTAAAATACTACTTTTAGGTGACAAGCAGAACCTCTCCCTAAGCTCACTCTAGGCAAGTGGAGGCCTAGAATAATTAGGGAGAGGGAGTGAAAAATGCTGAAAATAAGCTAATAGAAATGCAAACAAAAAAATTGCAAAGAAGGCAACTAGATAATTGATAAAGTATTTTACAAAAGGCCTAGTAGAGGAAAGCTTGTACTACTAGAAAATTGCAAATAAGAAAATAAAACACAAATCCTCTAGATAGATGGTGAAGAAGAGGGCTTCTTGCTCCAAGGTTGGTGGCTCCCAAGCTTGAAAAGAATCCTTCAACTCCTTCCTTGCAGTACTCTGCCAAAGTGATGACCTCCAAGGCAAGCCCTAAGGGGGCGTGCCCAAAGTTTCTCTCCAAGGGTGGACGTCCACCCTAAGCTTTTCTCCTTTTCCTGGCCGTCCTCCTTGAAGTGGGAGAGTCCTCCTCCTTGGCGTGGCTCAAGTTGAAGAGAGTGGGGAGAAGAAGGCACCAAAAGGGCTGGTGATGTGCCCCTTTAATCTCCTTCTCTACTCCTTCTTCTTGGCCGTAGGTATAGGTGGTTTAGGTAGAAAATATACTAAGGGAGGATGCTCCAAAATGGTGGTAGGTGGTGGCTTTTTATAGAATAGGATGGGGGGTTAAGGTGCCCCTTGAAATGGAGGGCTAGGATGGAAGGATGAGGGTGGTTGGTGATCCTATGGCTAGGGTGAGTTGGCGCCAACCCAAGGGGTGTCAAAGGGGGTGGTTATGGTGGTGTTGGTGTCTTTTGGTGGTGGAGAGACACCCCCATGTTGGCGCCAACATGGGGTCTTCTAGAAGGGGAGTTAGGTGGATGGTGGAGATGGATTCAAGGGGGATTGTGTGGTGGAGATGAGGGGGGATTTTGGAGGGAAAAGTGGCGCCACTAAGGGGTGGTTATGGGTAGTTTTTGGCGCCACTTTTAGGTGTCTTTTGGAGGTGGTGGGTAGGTTAGGTTGGTGCCAAGTAGGTTAGCTTATGTGGAGCTTAGGTGGAGCTAGTTGGGTGGAGTTGGTAGGTGGGTTTTTGGGGTGGTACAAGACAAGGAAGTTGGAGCATAGTTAAGCTAAGCTAAGCTAAGCTAAGCTAGCTTAGCTAATGGAGGAGTAGAGGAGAAGGTGTTGGAGCTAGGGTTTGGAGGGAGGAGCTGAGGAGAAGTCTGGAGCTGGAGCTGGAGCTGGCTGCTGCTGAAGAGGCTGGCATGGGGCTACTCTAGCTGGCTTAGCTTGCTAGTTCTTTGCTATTTGCTAAGCCAAGCTAAAGTGAGCTAGCTTCTACCAAAATGAGCTGAGGTGAGCTAGGTCTGGTGCTCCCGGGGAGAATCAAGCTGGTTGAGGCAGCTAAGGTAGCTTAGCTCAACTGAGTTGAGCTAAGCTGAATCCCCGGGAGCTGGACTTGAGCTTCCTGAGCTGAGATGAATTCTTCTTCAGCTGCCTGGAGTTGAGTGGAGCTGAATGTAGCTGGATCTGAGCTGGGGTGAACTCCTGTCAACTCAGCTGAGCTAGCTAGAGCTCCCTGTGAACTAGTGGGAGCTGAAATGAGATAGACTCAGCTAAGTTGAGCTGGATCTAAGCTGAGGTGAACTCCTGTTAACTCAGCTGAGCTAGCTAGAGCTCCCTGTGAACTAGTGGGAGCTGAGATGAGCTAGACTCAGCTAAGTTGAGCTGGATCTGAGCTGACTTGAGCTAGGGTGAGCTAAGGTGAACTCTCTTGAGCTACCATCCAGCTGCGATTAGCTAAATGGAGCTGGGATGAGCTAACCCTAGTTCAAGTAAGCTAGGTTTCAGCTGTGGTGAGCTGGATCAAGCTGGGTTCCAGCTAGTCTGGGCTTCTCCTTCACCATTTGCCTTCTTGAGTGCTAGGGTTTTAGGGATCTGTGCATCTGTACATCCCTAACACTCACAAAAACACATTAAAACGACAATAAAAAATGCAATGCATGCCTATCCTAATTTATGCCTAAATGCAGCCCAAAAACCCGTTTGCAGAGTAAAATCCTAAGAGCTAGGTTAGTTTTAAAGCATAAAAATGATGATAAACTGGCATTTATCAGAAGTGTGTTGGTCCTTGCGTACGCGGTACCAAGGAGAGCAACTGTCCCTTTTTAGTGTAGAGCGAAGCTAGCCTCCCTTGGGTTGAGACCCGGGGATAGGATTGGCCACTCTACACCGACTACTATTGGCCCTCGTGTACGTGGTACCGAGGCGTGCTACTAGTGTATGGAGGGAGCTAGCCACCCCACGGGACTCGAGGTTTAGCTAGCCACCCTACACCGACTTTGTTAGGCCCTTTGGGCAAACCAAGGTAGTCAGACGGGGGTGTGCGGACTGTGGAGGGGCGAGACCCCTGTTCTGAGAAGGCAAGGGCCTATACTGTTCCGTGTTGTACTTTGGGCGTACCCGCTAGCGAAAGCAACTGACTGCATGTCAGTGCGGGGTAGCTACCCGTGCGCTTATCACGCATGACGTAGTCACCGCTACATCCTGACAGTGACCTCGGGGTGATTGATTGGGTGTAGGACTACCACAGGGCACTCTCCCAGCCAAAAGAGCACCACATGTACCTTCTACTCTACGAAAAAGACTGCAACCAAGATCGTTCCCACGAGGAACATGTAAGATCAAGAAATACCTGGATACTTGAGAAATAAATGAACCAGAAACACATAAATGAGATAAATAGAAAAGAGAAATAAACCTGTTGTTATTTTACTGTATTTGCACTTAAATAATGTAAACACCACTCTACTCAGTGTTCACTGACTCTGTCTTTTCGTAACCCTGTTCAGGACCAGGAGTTGAGCAGCCCGAGTTTCCGACTACAGAGGGTGCTAGGCCCAGCCGAGCCCAACCGTAGATGTTCTTTGAGCACTTTCGTTTTCTCCACTATTGTAGTGAGTAATGGACACATAGTTTACTGTTCTTGTTACTTTCTGTTTCCTTTCTGTTTCCTGTTGTTGTTGTGGTGGCATGTACTGAGACAGTTGTTCTACTTTCTTTACTGCAACATTCTTTTCTTCTACTTAGTTATATTGCATGTGCGAATGTGGTTTACTTTCCTACTTTTCGTTATTTCTTGTTGGATGACTAAGTCTTGGGATTTGTCGAGGCAAGCCGGTCTCGGGTCTTGTAGGGATCAAGGAACCGGGTCGTAACAACAAAGTCTTCGGATTAGTCAAGGCAAACCGGTCTCGGGTCCTGTAGGGATCCGGGAGCCAGGTCATAACAAGTTGATCTTATACTTCTACTATTGTGAGTACACTTGTTTTAAACTATTCATTACATTTTTGTTCTCCGCTTGGGTTGTGATGGCTGTGTGAAAAGTTTTGCTATCCTCTTGAAATACTGTTTACAGTCTTTTCCTCAGTTTTCTACTTTCATTTAAATTCTAGCTAGATTACACGTGTGGATTGCTTGACTTGGTGATATTATTTCTCGTTGGATGACTAGGTCATGGGTTAGTCAAGGCGCCCCAACCCCAGGATCCATGTGGAGTTGGGTTGGGTCGTAATAGCGCATTCCCAGCCTGCGATCGCATGCACGCAATTCATGGGAGGAGTAGGGAGCAAATCCAAGTGTGCCACGTGGCAGCCCCGCACATGAGGTGAAGAGGGCTCATGGCCGGTTCAATTGAACCGGTGGTTCAGGACGATCCAAGCTAACTAGTGGGAGTTCTAAGGCTGATTCAAGGTTTATTCTGACTTGAATTCAAGCCCAAAAGGACCCGTTAGAAAGGTATCGATGTCCACTAGGTTTTAGTACTATTTATGTTCTGTTAGCACACACTTAGGCTTCTAAAAATCAATAAATGTTATTTTGGCCTTGTTTGACCCTTAGGTAACTAGGCAACGTGCCCGGGACCTACACTATCCCTGAGGGAGAGTCCGTAGCAATCATCGGAGGCGTAGGTAGGCCCCCATATCACTTGGAGAGTCAAGGTAGAGTGGTCAATCCTCCTATACTCTATGTTTCCTAGAAAAGGATCTCCAAGTCTACACCTATGAACCAACATGAGACCAAGCCTCCGGATTAGAGATTCCCTTCCGCTTGTTTTTGTGATAGAAGGAATGGAACCCTCGTATGTACATACATCTATCCATGTTATTTTGAAATGAATAACAATAGTGTAGTCTAATTCGAGTGTTGCATGTGCTCTTAATGAACAACCTCTCTTGTTGATCTAGATCAAATGTGTGTATATATATTTATATATATGAACTTCTTAGTGAACCAACTAGGGGGATTGTCTGAACCTTAGGGTAATTAGAAAACTGGCTTCCTTGTGTTGGGAGCTACGAATGTACGCACTAATTAGTAACGAAATTAGGGATGAATCTGAATCCTAAGGAAGGAGTAGACGTTGCGACATGTGAATTATCGAGATAAATGACATCGCAGTTGTTAGAAATTAATTAGGGGATTCTCTTGAACCCTAAGGCAAAATATAGGTGATTTTAATTGTAAAATGAAATCTTGGGGTGGATAATGAGATGAAAATGAGAATGTGGGGCTGCGACCAGCCAGGTCGGTACTAGCGTGTTGGTACTAGTGTCGAGATGAGCTAGCCCTCGAGTACGTACGTACCAAGGAGAGCTGACTGCCCCATTGTGTAAGGAGAGAGTTGACCTCCTTGAGTGGGGACCTGGGATAGGAACGACCTTCCTGCATTGACTCCTATTGGGCTCACGTGGGCCAACTGAGATAGTCTGCTGAGGGTATGCAAACTAGTTGAGGGGTACAACCCTTGTACTATTCTGTGTCGTGCTTTTTAGTGCGTTCCCGTTAACGAAAATGACTGATAGCGTGTCGATGCGGCTAATAGATGAATGTTGGTGATTGTGTAATGTGTGCGTTGTATCATGAAACACTAAGAGTGTCATAGTGGTGAGTTAGGGTGAGTACCAGTCATTACAACCATTATTATTTACTTATCTAATTTTTACTGGTTTTGTTCCAGGTCGTTCACTGGGAGGCAATTTATTGAATTACATCGTTCACTCTTTGATCTCAAAATTATCTTCTAATTCCAAAAAGAAATTTTACATTTTAATAAAGAATGAATGAATGTGTATTTTGCATCTTATTACTAAGAAATGCTTGCAAATACTAACTATAAACAAGCATCAAACAATCTATTACTACACTTTAAACTATGTATTTACAAGTTATAGTATTAATACTAATATGATAGTACATAATACATTAGGATGCCATAGTGTAAAAACTTAACTTACTAGTCTGTTATCTACAGTAACATATACAGCAGATTTAGTGATAGACATAAGCATCGCTAAATCTCAGAAAACACTATATACAACCTAAGGAGGGAAAACTGAGGTCTTTAGCGACGTTTACAGTGTCATTTTATTCTGTTAGTAATTATATAGGTTTACTTATACAAATAATAGGCTATACTATGTATACATATATGTTTATCTTTTTATTGTATTTGTATTTACATATGTATACGTCTTTTATCTTTCTCTGTATGTACACCTTTTGATTCTCTTACTCTAAAGCTCACTTCATATGTTCTTTCTCATGTGTTCTCTTTTGTTTGCGTTATCTTCTGTTCTTCTTTTCTTTTGCATTTCTGTCTTTAACACATCTCAGAAGTTGCGGTGGAGAGGGGATTAAGCAACTGTCATTAACTTTAATTAAGCAGTTTAAAATGCGATTAATTTGCTGGCGTGCCTCTCAAGGGATACGCTGCACCCAGAGGATGGGACCAGACCTCTACTAAGCACGCCCTAATCAAGCACGCCCTAATTTTGATTAGGTCACTTAGTTATGCTTTCAAACTCAACGCAGGGCCTCAGCCGTACGCCGCACGCACTCGGGACCCCTGCCTCACACACAATGTACATTTATCACAACGCTCAAGTGGTAATCGGATCCGGTATGAGGATGCGGTTTTCGGGCGCCCGGCGGCCGTGACGATTGCTTCAACATATGCAGGAATTCAACTTATAACGCTGCGCTTAATTTGCAGCGCACGATGTGGCGCTATTCCAGCGCCACATCTGCGTTGGAAATCAGGCGCAGCAGCGTCTGGAAGCACATTTGGCCCGATTTGAGGGCCATAAATTATTAAAAAAAATAAAATAAAATATGGAAAATAAATTATTTACATAATACTACATAATTGGTTAATTAATTTTTAATTTTAATTAGGTTTACTATATAAATAAATTCATTAAAGTGGGCTATTTGTACAGGCTGATTTAGGTGCTTTTTTAGTTAATTACTTATAAATTAGTTAGTAAATGGTCTAATTGACCTTAAACAGATTTAAATTACATACTTAAGTATTTTATACATATTTTTATTATATTTTTCTGAATTTATTTATGTTTTATTTATGTTAAAGTAGCAGCTTTTGGCTGTTTAGCTTGTAAACTAAATACAGTAATCTAAAATAGGTATAAATAAACTTTACTAGCTTAAATTACTTACTATATACATTAACCTAAGTCTACATATTCAATTAACTTAATTATAACCCTAGATTACTAATTTATCTAATTTATATGTATATATACTATTCAAGAGGTGATTAATTATGTACACTTATATTTCAGTAGATATATACATACTTTACATAGTTATTATGTACGTTAAAGTTATAGTTAGTATATATATATATATCTATACAGTATTAGATTTAAGTATTTACAGTTAGATTTCAGTAGGAGGTTAGGAATGAAGGATTGATTAAGTTCAATTTCTTTTTTTTTTTAACAGCAACTTCCGCCACTGTCAGAGAGGGTGAAGAAGAGGGGAATGTGTTTAGGAATTCAGTGCTTCTATGACAGTGGCTTAAGCCACTATCAAATGGGCTAACTGCTACTGCAGTTAGTCCATTTGATGAGGAAGATGAGTTCGACAAATGAGAAGGGAAGAATTTAGAGAAGAGGGGAATATGTAGCTGCAAGATGCAGCAATTCACTGTGTACTGGGATTAAAAGCAATCAAAACCACTGAAAAACTGATGAGTAAATTCCAAATCTGACAAGGGTTTAATTCTCACGAAAATCACTAAATGTCTCAATTCAAATGCCCAAAAACCCTCATCAAAAACCTCATTTCAGATTAAAACCACAAATAACACTGAATTAGCTCTTCCTAATGCTATAGACAGCATGAAGGAAGACTTAATTCAGTCACTTAAAACCATTAAATCCAATCCCAGTTTCTTGCAACCTTAAGGAGTATGGAGAACTCCTTAGGTTAGGAAATCACCATACAAATCACCATAGTCATTGCCACATTAGTTATCAAAACAGATAGTGTATGGCAATTCTGAATTATCAAAACAGGACTGAGAATTCATTAAGGGAATTCACAGTAACTTGTAAATGCATTCAAATCATAGCAAAACAGATTCAAGGGTGGCTCTTTTGAGTTGGTTTCTGTCACCAGAAAACCTCTCAGAGTCCTTGCCAACAAGAAATTCCAATCCCCTTCAATCTGTCAGATCTGGCAATGAAATTCAGAAAGCAAAAATTCCTTAAAATCCATGTTGAAAATAAATCTGACAAACTGAAGAATTTAACCCAAAATCAAGGGGCTTTTGTGATCAAAGATGGGGTGAGTGAGAAGCCCCTTAGGTGCTTGTGACGCCAATTTCATATCTGAGGTTGTATACCACCAGATCTGAAACTGGATCAGGGTGTGTGGGTGAAGGATGAGAAAAACTTGTCGTTAAAAAGATAAATCAAAACTGGATTGTGAAAAAACATGGAGAGGGAGATAATTTGAAAAATGATTAGATGAATTCTTCCCCTCTGATCTGGACTGATCAGAGGAGGTGAGGGAAGGGAATTAATGCTAATTCTACTCCTAAAGCTACTTTAACCTACAGCGAAAATTAAACACTAACAATTATGCTAATTCTACTCTAAACTACTTAACTACAGCTAAAAATAATTATGCTGAATTAAAAACCTAATCTAACAGGAAGAATGGGACCTATGGGTCCTTAGCCGATGGCTAAGGAGGAAGAAAGGAGGAAGGTGACTCCAGCGGAGGGAAGAGTCTGCTAGTGAGGCTCCAGGGTCGTCCTCAGGTGCTACGAAGTCCTTAGCGACGAGGAGTGTCGAGAGCAGGCGATGATTTCACAGCTAGTGGCTGTGAAATCAGAGGTTGGATGGGGAGGAGAGACTGGAGTGGACGAATTGATCGCTAAGAGGTGTAGGAGGGAGCGATCCCTTGCGCGCGACACCACTGAGGTGCTTAAGTAGTAGCTCAGTGGCTGAGATCACCGCGCAGGTGAAGATATTCAAATTGCAGCCGGCAGTGAGGATGTGATGGGCGGAGCGCGCGGTGAGCTGAGAGCAAGATCTGACCGTCAGATGAGATCTAGGGAGAGAGGTGAACGCACGCACCGAATCGCACGAAAGTTCCATTTGAATCCAACCACAGATCAAGATTTAAAGTGAGATGGACGGCTGAGATTGGTCGTGTTCTTCGCGCGCTACAGTGCGCGTGAAGAGCAGCAGGCCTCTTATTGAAATGAAGGAAATTTGCAGGAAGACCCTTGAACGAAGGGGTAGAAATATTGCATGCAGGCCCATAAGTGAGAAGAACAACAACCGGAAGGGCCCTGCAGTCTTACAAAAGGGTCCCTGCGACTTACAAGCAGGTCCAAAAATGAGTTTTTAAGGGTCAAAGTGTAATACATGAAGGACCTAAATGTAAACTACCTATTTCAAAACCAAAATGATTTCCAATTTCCTTCAAATTTTTACATGTGCTTAATTGAACATTTAAGACATTGATTTTACTTCTTATTTGGCCTTTCAAACTTGTTTATGTGTTCAATTAATGCATGGATCATCATTTGTTCTTTTACTTTCAGAATCTCACTTTTGTGACCTAATTATGAAGTTTTAACACAGAGTAAAAGTTTTAGGTCTTTTTCTTTAATTCCCACACTTAACCCTTTTTATCTATTAATTTGATATTGTTTTACTTAGTGTCTAGCTTAATTTCAGCCTTTTAGCTATGATGAGTAGCCACTCATCAGCGGCGTAACCCCCCTATTCGTTTATCACATGTGTCGTAGTCACCGTTACATCGCCACCTTGACCTCGGGGCAATAGACTAGGTGTAGGACGAATACGGGGTGCTCTCTCGGCCAAGAGAGTGCCACATGTACTCCCTGCATCATGGGAATACCGCAACGAGATTCTCCCAATAGGGAACATGTGAGATAAAAGAAGAAGACTCAGTCCTCGTACAACTCATGGGAAGGTTTCTAATGAGATAACATAAGTTAATTAAACCATTAAGAATAGAAGTGATTTACTTAAATAACCTTTCCTTTACAAGCAAGTTAATTACCTGTATTAAATGCTTGCACAAGTTAAATTTTCTACGGCCACTCTACTCAACTTTTTGTTGATGCCTACTATTTGTATTCAGGTCATGGGAGTAAGCAGCCAGTTTCATCGGCTACAGACAGAATTGGGCCCAGTCACGCCCAGCCATAGTTTAGCCTAGACTATCTTTACTTTCAATTATAATAAGTATCTATCCTTGGAACTGTTAGTTTTTTTGTACTTTTTGTTATCGTTTATTGTGATGGCTATGGTGTGAACTCTACTTTTATCTCTTGGTACGGATGCTAGTTCATGAACTTTATTTCACTTCTGTTACGACCCGATTCCCGGATCCCTACAGGACTCGAGACCGGCTCACTTCGACTAATCCCAAGACCTAGTCGTCTAACGAGAAATAACCAAAAGCAGGGAAATAAACCACATCATACATGCAATATAACTAAGCAAAAGGAAAGAACGAAGTAGTAAACAAAAGTAGAACAACTATCTCAAAATAGTACATGCCACCACAACAACAACAGAAAACAGGAAGTACGAGAACAGTAATTTAAAGTCTAGTACTCACAACTACAGCAAAAACAAGAACTGGGAAAAGAAACCACTAGGCTAGGCTCGGCTGGGCCCAGCTCTCTCTGCAGCCGGAAACTTGAGCTACTCAACTCCTGGTCCTGAACAGTGTTACGAAAAAGATAGGGTCAGTGAACACTGAGTAGAGTGGCATTTATATTATCTATATGCAAGTAAAGTAAAACAACAAGTAGGTTTTATTCTCGTTTCTATTTATCTCATTTATGTATTTCTGATTTATCTATTTCCTAAAGTATCCAAGTATTTCTTGATCTTGTTTTTTCCTCGTGGGAACGATCTTGATTGCAGTCTTTCTCGTGGAGTAGAAGGTACACGTAGTGCTCTCCTGGCCGGGAGAGTCCCCCGTGGTAGTCCTACACCCAGTCAACCACCCCGAGGTCACTGTCGAGACGTAGCGGTGACTACGACACGCGTGATAAGCGCATGGGTAGCTACCCCGCACTAACACGCGATCAGTCATTTTCGCTAGCAGGTACGCCCAAAGTACAGCACGGAACAGTATAGGGCCTTCCCCTCTCAAAACAGGGGTCTCTCCCCTCAGAATCAAATAGGGGTCTTGCCCCTCCACAGTCTGCGTACCCTCGTCCAACTGCCCCAATTTGCCCAAAGGGCTTAACAAAGTCTGTGTAAGATGGCTAGCTGAACCCCAGGCCCCGTGGGGTGGCTAGCTCCCTCCCTACACTTGTAGCACACCTTGGTACCACGTACGCAAGGGCCAACAAGAGTTAGTGTAGAGTGGCCAATCCTAACCCCGGGTCACAACCCAAGGGAGGCTAGCTCCGCTCTACACTAAAAAGGGACAGTTGCTCTCCTTGGTACCGCGTACACAAGGGCCAGCACACTTCCCATCTACATTCCAGATTTCCTTTCATACACAGGAGTTTTACTCCTAATTCCCCGTAGGGTTCATGCTCATATTCATCTCATTTATCCATATCCTGATCTCATGTTTCATAACTTGTTCCTCATCCATATACAGGCAGCTCGTGTTTTCATAATTCAGTTCTCAATCATAAACATGCAACTTGTGGTTTCACAGTTCAATTTCTCATTGACATACAGGTAGCTCATATTTTAACATGCATCTCAAGTAAACCAGAGTAGTTCCATATCACGCTCATTCATTTCTACCTTAGGGTTCATTCCACATCCTAGAGTTTCAATCAATTTAACCTAAGCAGACATATCCTTTATTCATATCTTAATAATTGCATTAAACCACTTTACTGAGTATCACGGGAGGAATGGAGGCCTGTGCCATAGATCTCGTCGTCTCCGCAGGCCCCGAACACGTCACCGGCTGGTAACCTGTACCAGTGACCAATTTACATTAGACGAGGTCAAAATAATAGATACTCAACACGAAAACATAGACGAACTCGAGTGAAAAATAGCGGTACTTCGTTTGCGGAAATCCAATTCCGTTTGGGCCCTAAACGGGCCAAAAACGCGGTTACTGACCAAAATCAGACGTCTGGGACTAATCACAAACATCTTAAAAGATGTCAGATCTCACCCGACACTTCCTGTGGCTGATTCAGATGTCCAGACTCCCTCTGCGACTGTCTGGGGGCAGCTCCAGACGTCGGGCAAGGCCTCCGGTCGTGTGGAAGTACCTTCGGAAGTCTGGCGACGTGATCAAATGTCCAAAAGTACTTGAGAAAGCGTACCGCGCGCCTTCCCAAAGCCTTCACCTACGTACGAACAACGCAGGTAAAAAAAATTAGCCTGACATCCCCTGCACTACGATCTGCATGGCGGAAAGTAGTGCAGGAAGCACGTACCTGGCACGATATTGTGCTTTCAGACGTTCGGCTTCAACTCTGGACGTCCTGATGCCTCGCCAGCCGTCTGGACATGTTACAACCCGATTCCCAGATCCCTACAAGACCCGAGACCGACTCACCTTGACTAATCCCAAGACCCAGTCGTCCAACAAGAAATAACCAAAAAGCAAGAAAGTAAATCACATTCACATATACTATATAACTAAGTAGAAGAAACATACAAAGCAGTAAAGGAAAGTAAATCTGCTGTTTCATTACATGCCACCACAACAACAAAAACAACGAAAAGCGGAAGTAAACAGTAGAGTCAAATAGTAACTAATAATCCAACACTTACTACAACAGTAAAGGAACGAAAAGGAAGTGCTAAAAACTACGGTTGGGCTCGACTGGGCCCAGCACCCTCCACAGCTGAGAGCTCGGGCTACTCAACTCCTAGTCCTGAATAATATTATGAAAAGACAGAGTCAGCGAACGCTGAGTAGAGTGGTATCTATACTATCTAAAACAGTAAAAGCAACAGGTTTAATTCTCTTTTCTATTTTTCTGTTTTATGTGTATTTCATTTTCACCTATTTTTCTCAAACATCTAGATATTCTTGATCTTGCATGTTCCTCATGGGAACGATCTTGATTGTAGTCTTTTCCGTAGAGTAGAAGGTACCCGTGGTGCTCTCTTGGCTGGGAGAGTCTCCTGTGGTAGTCCTATACCTAGTCAACCACCCCAAGGTCATTGTCAAGACGTAGCGGTGACTACGGCACGCGTGATAAGCGCACAGGTAGCTACCCCGCACTAACACGCAGTCAGTCGTTTCCACTAGCAGGTATGCCCAAAGTACAGCACGGAATAATATAGGGCCTTGCCCTCTCAGAACAGGGGTCTCGCCCCTCCACAGTCCGTGCACCCTCGTTTGACTAACTCGGTTTAACCAGAGGGCCTAACAAGTCAATGTAGGGTGGCTAGCTGGACCTCGGACCCCGTGGGGTGGCTAGCTCTCTCCCTACACTAGTAACTCGCCTCGGTACCAAGTATACGAGGGCCAACAGGAGTCGGTGTAAAGTGGTCAATCCTAACCTCAGGTCTCAATCCAAGGGTGGCTAGCTCCGCTCTACACAAAAAGGGGACAGTTGCTCTCCTTGGTACCACGTACTCAAGGGCCAGCACATTTCCAGTCCAAATTCCAGGTTTCCATCTATCCACAAGAGTTCTACTCCTAATTCCCCGTAGGGTTCATCTCATTTATTACGATCCAGATTTCACCATTCACAATTCATCTCTCATGCATATACAGGCAACTTGTGTTCCCATAATTCGATACATGCAACTGGTGGTTTCACAGGTAATTGTTCATAAATTACAGGCAACTCATAATTATAATACAAGCAATTGCTAACAATTTATCTCAATTATGCATGCAAGTACATCATACAGCTCGAACGGTTCATTCATTTCTCTATCCTAGGGTTCATGCCACATCCTAGCATTCCATTCATCTATTTCCACAAGCACATTCTTATTTAAATATTATTAACAGAATTAAACCACTCTACCAGGCAACTCGGGAGTAATAGGGGCTTGAACCGTAAACCCAGGCGTCTCTGCGAGCCCAAACACGCAGCAGGCTGAAACCCTATATCAGGGAATACATCACAAAGGATAGTTCAGAATAGTGTACAAAGGACTCTAGTACGTAAAGGAACTCGCAAGGAAAATACAACTATTTCGTTTGCGTAAGACGGACCCCAATCAAACCCCAAACGGGTCAAAAACATGCCTATTGTTTAAAATTAGACGTCTAGGGATACTCCTAGACGTCTTAAAAGGTGCTGATCCTTACCTTAAGTCCCTACAGTGTCCTCAAACATCCAGGCCTTCTCTGCGATTGTCTGAAGGTAGTTCCAGACATCAAACAATGCCTCCGGTCGTCTGGATGCACCTCCGGACGTCTGGTGGTCTGATCAGACGTCCAAAAGTGCGACATCCGCGCTCCTTCCCAAGGCTGCACCTGCGTACGACAACGTAGGCACGGTCAGCCGACAAATATCCCTGCGCTGTGATATGCATGGCGCAGGGAGATTACGTACCTTCGCAATAAATGAGCTTTCAGACGTCTGGCCTTAGCTCTAGACGTCTAGGTACTCCGTCAGTCGTCTGGACTCCACTCCAGACATCTGATACTGGAAAACTTCCAGTATCAAGACCTCCTTCCAGCGCTCTCCGCCCGCTCCGCCTCATGCCGCCGCAACTCCAGCTGCTGTAGAGGGTCGGGAGGCCGCCTCCCCAGGCTCTCTCCTCCTCCCGCACACGTCCTCGATGGCCTTGTGAGCTTCCAACGAAGCTCTCCGACGTCGGCCTCCTCCTTCTCCCTCTCGCTCTCCCTCACTCGCCTCCTCTCGCCACTCCCACACAACTCTGAAGGGGGTGGTGGCTGCTGGTGTGTGGAGTGGAGAGGAGAGGAGGGGGCTTATATAGATGGCGTGGGGGGTTTAGGGTTTGGGGAAGAAAAGGAAGGGAGAGAAAGAAGAAGAAAAAGGTTCTGCACGTCGCCCACACGCAGAGCGCAGTGTGCGTACAAAAATTTCATTTTCAGACGTCCAGAAAAGGATCCAGACATCTGACTGAGACTTCAGACGTCTTAAAAGGCTAAAAGTATGACGGGTCATTACAGACATCACTCCAGACGTCTGATACTGGAAACTTCCAGTACTAGAACTCCTCCACGTAGCTCCCCCCACTCACCCTCTGCTCGTAGCAGCAACTCCAGCAACTACAAGAGCTTGAGAAGCTCCTCGCCGGCGTCCTCTCTCCCACGACTCCTCCTCGAGCTCCACCAAGCTCCCGCAGTCGTCGTCCTCCCCCCCACCGCTCTCACTCCCTCGCACTCTCTCGCTCTTGCTCCTCCCCGTTTTCCCCTTGTCGGTTCTTCTCCTTCCTCACCGCAGCTACAACAAAGACGAGAGGGGGCGTGGCCGTCGTAGGAGAAGGTGGAGGTGGCGGTGGCTTGAGTGGTGTGAGAGGGTGAGAAGAAGAGAAGGGAGGGGTTTACATAGAGTGGGTTTAGGGTTCAGGTGAGGGGGTGGAGGAGAGAGAGCAAGACTCTGTGCGTCGCCCGCACGCAGAGTGAAAAGAATATACGATATTCTCCTACTTTCGGACATCCGGACATATGTCCAGATGTCCGGACAGACGTCTAATTTACAGTCCAGATGTCTTATCCGACTAAAAAGGCAACGGGTCATTACAACTTCCTTTTGTTGTTTAATTATTCTTCTGTTATGTTGTATGTATGAATATTACTCTATGTTTTGGTTTATTACTTGCTCGAAGGCTAGGTCTTGAGATAGTTGACACAGTTTGGCCTAGTTCTCATATGGATTCGAGTCAGGTCGTAACACAATAAGAGCATGTGGATGGTTATACGATAGTGTTTCATTTGAATCAGTAGGGATGCTAAGAAATTCAAATCTCATCGGACTGTCTAGATTTGAAGTTAGTTCGCTAAAAGTAATTTGATTCGAATATATTTTAAATTCAAAAACCCATATCCAATTTGCTTATTAATCATTTAATAAGATCCATCAAGAGTCAAATTTGATATTTAGGGATTGGGAATGGAAGCTTGGGTAATAAAGAAAATATACATGAATTGCAAACTTGATTGGGTAGGAGGGGAGGTGTTTGTTCATGTTTTCAAAATTTTTACATCTATGTCCCTAGTAACATACATAATTACATTGATATCTCTTTATACTTTATTATTACATCCATACCTCTAAAAATTGATGCCCAAAACGATTATACCCTAAGGTAAAATCTTCGTTAAGTGTAAGAGAATATTTCTCCAAATATCCCAAATATTTTCTTAATGTTGTTAAAGTTAATAGCGGAAAGATATGAAAGTTATATCCATGTTAATTACATCAATACCCTATCCATAATTTTTTATTTTTTTTCTCTTCTTTCTTCCTTCACCTCTCCTCCCCCTCTTTCCCCTCGAGCTTGGCCACCCTCATCCTTACTCGTACCTAGTCGTTGCCCTTCCTTCTCCCTCCTCCCCCCAACTATTGTTGCCCCACCTCCTCCCACCTCCATGGCTGTCACCCCTCATCCCCAACAACTGCCTCCCTCCCCCGACAACTATCCCCTCTTTGAGGAGAAAAAAAACCAAGGAATTTGGATGTAATTAGGAAAGCTTTAATCATAGTTGTTATCATTTATTATTAGATGTAATAGCACCGTCATATATATATGAGAAAGGAAGCATGTTGTATGTAAGTTATGCACAGGTGCGATAATATTTTTCACTATAAGTAATATTTTGGATTGAAAATTTGGTTGTTCAAACCACTCTATATGAGCATGCTATGCATCAAATTTGAAAGCAATTCGATACTCTTAACACCTCCATCCGTTAGGGAAAAATTTTGTAATACTTCAACCGTAAAAAATGAACCTCCTTTAAAGTCAATGCTAGGAGTATCATATTATTTTAAATTCGATGCTTAATATATTCATATGGAGTGATCATAATCTCCAAATTTTCAATCTAAAATATTACTTATAATGAGAGAAATTGTTGCACCTATATCTAACTTAGCTACAAGTCACCTATATACTCCCAACCCCCTATATATATAATGATGGTGTAACATTATAGGGATATAAATGTAATATTAAGGTATTAGAGGATATGATAGTAATTAAAATTATTTTCCAGAGGAATGGATGTAAGTTTATTCCTTTTTCTCAAGTAGCATTTTAAGTTGGGTATTTAATTAAGTAATTAATATTATATCGGTAGTTTTACTCTTGGGAGTTAGGTGATTTTTAATCGAGGGAAGAGTACTAAAGAATTTATCTGCACATACATACATATATGTATTTGTGCATGTATGTGTGTGAAAAGAAATTTTATTAAATGATATCTATACCATCAAATATATTTGAGAAAAATAACATTTGATTCGTTAAGTCATTGATTCATATAGTCCAAATTTGATCACTAATCTTTTGAGTTTAAGAGGGTATCAAGTGACAATGAAGTTGGAATGTCACTTTTTTTTATTGTAACTTAGAAATATAATAATTTAAGTAAAAGTTTACATATCCCAACTTGGGTTCGAGACTAGAGGTAGGTTTGTTCAAAATAAACAATCACACACAAGAGATGTAAGGTTTGGTGATCCAATTTCATTAAGAATAGTGTATGAAATGACCCTTCCTAAGGGTTGTTAAGTTTTTTCCAGAGATTATGAGGGTTTCGTTGTAAATTTTAACCCCCTAAGTATTTGGTGAAAGGACTTGTGAGAGTTTGAGAATGTTGTGGGACATCTTGTGCAATTTCCTGGGCCCCACCCACACCCATGCATACCCCCTAAGCCCTAAAACCCCTCTATTTAAACCCCCTACCTCATTCCCGAGCCTCCCACCTTTCCCATTTCCTCCCTTGGCGCCACCAACGACTCCCCTTCTTCCCCTTCCTCCCTGTGTCCTCCCTGCCGCGCAAGGGGGAGCTCCTGCTGCGGGAGTTGGGTGCGCAAGGAGCAGCTTGGGCGAGCTGGCGACGAAGCTTGGAGGAAGGATGTGCATGAGAAGCTAAGGAGCACCATTGATGCTATAGCTCCTGGTGCGGGGTGCAAGTTTTTGGAGAAGAAAAGGCTCGCGAATGATTCTGCGGAGTCATTTTCCAGCAAAACCAGACGTCTGGGAAGTTCAATAGACATCTGATCAAACATCCGGAGCTGTCACTAGACACCTGATACCGTGCAGAATCTAAGGTAATGCCCTACTGGAGACTTGTGCGCACTTTTCAGTACAATCTCCTTTGCCCTGTAGACGTAAGGCTGAGCGCCTTGGGGTGTGCACTGCGCAAGATGGGGGTTGCTTTTCGCGAGAGAGGAAGGCTTGCAAAGGACCTTGGGGAGATTTTTCTCCACAAATCAAACGTCTGACCGGACGTCCAGAGGTAGCACCAGACGTTCGATAAAGCAGATTCAAATGGTAAGGTCCTGACCGCCTATTTTCTTTTCGTATGTACTATCTGCGAGTGACTGAACGTCACTATGCGCATGCAGAGCCATTGGGAAGGTGCACAAGCGCGACGTCCGATACACTTTAGGACATCTGGACGTCTCTCCAAATGACTGACACCCATCCCAGACGTCCGAGTACCCTGACAAACGTCTGGAGAAACCCCAGGACGACCGTGAGGGGTTCCAGACGTTCGGCCTTCAACACAGAACGCAAGGTGAGCTTCCTGTTGCCGTTTAAGAAATCTTGGACCTCTCCCAAACTTCTGATGTTAGTCTGATTTGATGGATTCAAGCACCAGGCAGCCGGTCTAGCTGGACCGCCTGCCTGGTTCGGTTCAAGTGAACCGGGAAAGGGTTTGGGTCGGTTCAGGGCCCAAATGAAGTCGATTTTTCGTAAATAAGGTACCGTTGGGTTCCTATTGGAAGTTCCCATGTGATGGAGCCTTGTTCTAGCTATTTTGAACTCTTTTTTCTATCTCGAGAAATATTGAAATGATTGGTCTGACCATCCATGTTAATAGGATGCCTGTCCGTGGTGTGCACGGAACCCGCAGAGGCTACGTGGCCCGCCGTTCGTGCCCCCACACCTCCCAATTACCCTGGTAGAGTGGTCTTTACTATCCCTTATGAATTAAA
Source organism: Thalassia testudinum (assembly GCA_037157565.1). Taxonomy (NCBI): domain Eukaryota; kingdom Viridiplantae; phylum Streptophyta; class Magnoliopsida; order Alismatales; family Hydrocharitaceae; genus Thalassia; species Thalassia testudinum. Next base: position 25,420,021 of record JAZHRO010000054.1, on the reverse strand, counting down.
TGATGAAAGTGCATGTTATTTAGAACTAATTGGTTGAACCCTAAGATGTACAATGAACTTTAGGGTTGAGGTAGAAAAATGAATAATTATACATGCTGTGAATGTTAAATTGTGGTAATGTTTCTTGAATATGCCGAATTACGAACTACCTGTTTATATTCGTTGAATCATGGCTTGAACTGAAATACATGTTGTATCCTATTTAGCTTGATTGATGAGATAAGTGTCGAATTGTGGAACCATGAGCTGCCTGTTATACCCTAAATTTATCATGATATGAATAGAGGCATGTATACTGTATGGAAGTAAGAAATTCCTATGCACGAACCCTACGAGGAACTAGAAGAGGAACTCACATGCACGGAATAAATATCAGATGTCAATGGAAAGTAGCTGGCCCTCGCGTACATGATACCGAGGAGAGCTACTGTACTTAGTGTAGGGGGGAACTAGCTGGCCCACGGGGCACGGGGTTAGGACTGGTCCCCCTACACCAACTCTTGTTAGGCCCACTGGGAAAATTGGGATAGTCGAATGAGGGTATGCGGACTATGGAGGGGCGCGACCCCTATTCTGAGAGGGCAAGGCCCTGTGTTGTTCAGTGTTGTACTTTTAGGCGTACCCTCTAGTGGAAACGACTGACCACGTGCCAGTGCAGGGTAGCTACCCGTGAGCTTATCGCGTGTGGCGTAGTCACCGCTACATCGCGACCGTGACCACGAGGTGGTAGACCAAGCGTAGAACTACCACGGGGTGCTCTCCCAGCCAGGAGAGTGCCACGTGTATGTCCTACATCACGAGAAAACTACAATCAAGATCGTTTCCTTAGGGAACAGGAAGATTGAGAGACATTGTGGACTTTTTGCTAGAAAAATACTAATTGTTAAATTAACTGTTATTCAGATAATTAGATAATTACATGTAAATATGTGATTTTCTTTATTACGTAAATGACATAACTGTTGTACATGCCACTCTACTCAGCGTAAGCTGACTCCCTGTTATATATAATCGTGTACAGGCCAAAGAGTCGAACAGCCAGCACCATCAGCTGCAGCGAGTGCTGGGCCCAATCGAGCCCAACCTTAGCTTCCAGTACTAATTCTCTTTCAACCTTTTCTACTGTAGCGAGTGATTCTATTCCATGTTGGACTCGATATTGTGAATTTTTATTGTCATGACGGCTAGTTTTGGATTATGTTTAATGTCCTGATTCTAGGAAACTTTCCCAGAATCAGACGTCTGGACCTACGTCCAGACGACACGAGCGACGTCTGGAGAGAGATCCAGACATCTGAAAGGTATGATATTTCTCATCTTCCTCATTTTTGCGGATACGGCCATGCAGGCCGATCCGCCGAAGGCTAAGACGTGTCGTGATGAGAAGGTTTTCGTCGCTCGTGCAGGTTTCATTTCGGGAAGGTGCGAGGACAAGCCCTCCCACACAGATCAGACGTCTAGGCACAGCACCAGACGGCGGAGGGAGCCTCCAGACGTCCGGAGTGATAGTCGGACGTCTAGAACTAGGTCTAGATGGCTCAGCGAGATCCTGGACGTCTGAAGAACAGCTCAGAGTGAGGTATGACCTGGACCACCTTTTTAAGACGTCTGGAAGATGTTCCAGACGTCCGATTTGAGTCAGAGTTGTCATTTTTGACCGGTTTAGGATCCGTTTGAGATTCGATTTCCGCATTTAAGATTCCGTTCTCCTCATAATTAGTTCTCCTACTTGTTTAAAATACTTTTATCCTATTCTGAGTGGTTCCTGTGTTTGATCCTTGTGCTAGGACCTCATTCTGTTGCGGACTTGGGGGTTGCAGAGGCATGTGGACCCGTCGATCACGCCCCCATTACTCTCGATTTTGCTGGTAGAGTGGCTCCCCTTAATTACTTACAAACATAAATGCATCTCTGAGATAAATGATAGATCCTAGGGTATGGCATGAATCCTAGGGCCTAAAAACTAGATGAATGATAGATCCTAGGGTATGGCATGAATCCTAGGACTTGAAAACTAGATTGAATGATAGATCCTAGGGTGTGACATGAATCCTAGGAACAGAAACACTGAAACGAATGTCTTGAATACCTGAATTGCAGTCTTGGATAAGTAGATAGAATAATGATAATTGCCTGTAATTGGATAACAGCTGCCTATGAAATGTAGAGTACTGATACTAGTAACTGCTATGTGTAATTCCTGTTGTTGGAAACTAAATTTGAGCTGCTTGTATATAAACAGATATTAAATGTTGGAAACACGGGCTATATGAGAAATAAACTGAATGATGAAACCTAAAATGGCTTGGCCAAAGAAATATGAGCATGAACCCTATGGGGAATTAGGAGTAGAGCTCCTGGAAGATAAATAGAATGGAATTGGGGAAGTGAGCTGGCCCTTGAGTACGGAGTACCAAGGAGAGCGACTGTCCCCCTGTTTAGTGCAGAGCGGAGCTAGCTGCCCCAGGGACCCGGGGTTAGGTCTGGCCACTTTGTATCGACTTTTGGCCCTCGCGTACACAGTACCGGGGAGAGCTACTAGTGTAGGGAGAGAGCTAGCCACCCCACGGGCCTGGGGGTTCAGCTAGCCATCCTACACCGACTTGTTAGGCCCACTGGGCAAACCAAGGTAGTCAGGTGAGGGTGCCCGGACTGTGGAGGGGCAAGGCCCCTATTTGGTTACTGTGGAGGGGCTGGATCCCTGTTACTGAGAGGGATCTGCCCTATATTGATTCCGTGCTGTGCTTTGGGGCGCACCCGTTAACGGAAACGACTGACCGCGTGCCAGTGCGGGGTAGCTACCCGTGCGTTTATCGCGCGTGCCGTAGTCACCGTTACGTCTGTCGGTGACCTTGGGGTGGTTGACTGAGGGTAGGACCACCACGGGGGACTCTCCCGGCCAGGAGAGCACCACGTGCTACTTCTACTTTTCGGAAAAGACTGCAATCAAGATCGTTCCCACGAGGAACATTCTAGATCAAGAGAAAGATCTGAGAGATAATTCAAGAAAGAGTAAATAGAGAAATAAAGAAAGAAATTAAAAATAACAGCTACTTGTCCACCTTTACTATTTTCTTAGCTAGCTGGTTGCTACTCTACTCAGCGTTTCGCTGACGTGTCACTTTTGTCACCTTTTCAGGACCAGGTGTTGAGCAGCCAGAGCCTGTGGCTGCGGAGGGTGCTGGGCCTAGTAGAGCCCAATAGTTGTACTTTGTTGTATCATTTTTCTCTAGTAGTGAGTATTTCTGTTTCACTTATACTCTTTTATTGAAATCTTCATATTTCTGTACCTGTTTTAATTCTCTACTGTTGTGGTGGTATGTACTGTAGTAGTTTTTTCTTTACTGCTGTACTTTTGTTACTGTTAGTTACATGCATGATGAATGTGATTTATTTTACTGCTTTTTGGTTACTTTCTCGTTGGACGACTGGGTCATGGGATCAGTCGAGTCGGTCCGATTCTCGTGTCCTGTAGGGATTCGAGAACCGGGTCGTAACAAGATGGTATCAGAGCAAGGTCGTCCCGAGAAGTGAACCAACTGGCTAGAAAATAACCAATTCACGTGCCTGTAACTAGAGTAACCACCACAACGTACCTTTGACATTTGTTTTCAGACTTCTTCATTGAATATCGATTCGTATTGACGTCTTTTCTGTTCCATGTTCGCATCTCCTTGCAGGAGATGCCTTGACGAGGAGGTAGCGAGGCGGGCCGCGGACGCAGCCAAGGACGAGATTGGAGGGGCAGGCGCGTTGAGCCCGACGCCTCAGTGGACCAACCACTGCTTCCGGGCATTCAGGCCCAAGACATAGCCCAGCTAATACGGGACATCGTGCGAGAGAAGCTTCACCCGCCGCCACGAGTGCCTCTCCTTGGGGCTGCGGAGGGGGAGTCCTCTGTGGGACCACGCAACGGACGTGGCGTTGGACGCGGGGGAGGGGATGGGCCTCCACCGCCCCCACCTTTCTCTGGCACTTCCGAGCACGAGGCTTCTTTACCGGGAGGCGCACTAGTGTCTCCCCTTCAGGGCCATTATAAGCTTTTCGGGCAATTCCGGAAGCTGAAGCCCCCCTCCTTCAAACGGGATGAGGACCCGACTGAGGTAGAGGACTAGCTCGAGCAGATCGAGAAGGTTTTTGACACCCTTCGCCCCCCTGTGGAGTGCCGCATGGCCTTTACCACGTACCAGCTGGAGAGCGCGGCACACAGGTGGTGGAGGGCGGTCAGGGGTCAGGAGAGGGACGAGCCAACTTGAGACCAGTTCGTCACCCTCTTCTACGAGCAGTGCTTCCCCCAGACATGGTAGGACCAGAGGAGGCGGGAGTTCCACACTCTCCGCCAAGGGATGATGACCGTAAGTGCGTACCGTATGCGTTTCCTGGATCTGTCTCGCTTCGCAACGACAGCCGTGGCTACTGAGGAGGAGCACCTTTGGAGGTTCACCGAGGGGCTCCGGCCTGCTATTCAAGGGTATGTCAAACCCCTGAAGCTGCCTACGTTCTCGAGGGTGGTGGAGGCAGCTATGACGTACGAAGAGACCAACCCGTCCACACGTGACACTGACAGCGGGCAGAAGTGGCTCTACCAACCAGACTTCTCACAGGGCCGACGAGAGAGGAGGCACGTGGCGCCCGCAGGAGAGCCATCATGCTTTGCGAGGCCATCAGTGGCCTTTGGGGGCCCCCGACAGGGGCCAACTGCTAGCACCAGACCCCCGCCCAGCCGTCAGTAAGGACCCACTGAGGGCGGGAGTCGAGTCCCCCTTTGCTACCAGTGTGGCCAGCCAGGCCACATCAGGAGGGACTGCCCGTCTAGGGCTGGAGGTCAGCAGATGCTTCCCGCGTCGAGCACTGGAGGGCGGGCAGGAGGCCGCGGTTACCAGGCACGAGGAGGAGGACAGCAGTCGCGGGGAGGGTACTGGCCAGCGGCTACCCGTCCGACACAGAGTGTGGCTACTTCGTCCGCACCTAGGGCTGAGGGGCGTATCAACGCCCTGACACACAGGCATGCCAAAGCTTCGAGATCAGTGGTGGCAGGTATGGTTTCAGTTTCCAGCAGACTTGTTTACACACTTTTCGATTCAGGCGCTACGCACTCGTTTGTCGCTGCCAGTTTTACGGTTAGCTTGGGGCAGGAATGTATGTTGTTAAAGGATTCGTTCGTGATCAAAGGTCCGAGTGGGTAGCTGTTTGTAGCTGAGAAGGTGTACACAGGTTGTGAAGTCAATGTTGGGGGACACAGCCTTCCCGCTGTCCTGATTATGATATAGATGGAGGACTTTGGCGTAATTCTGGGGATGGATTGGCTATCCGCTTACCACGCCTTGGTGGACTACTTTGAGAGGAAGATCGTCTTCTCCATACCGGAGTTTCCTTCTTTCGAGTTCCACAGGCAGCTAGTGGACGGAGGTTTCAGGTGCATTTCTGCACTTCGGGCGGCGAGACTTTTGAGCCAGGGGTGTGCGGGCTTCCTAGCTTGTGTGGTGGCGGAGCCCAACCCTGTGGGAGACTTCCAGAGTATCCCGGTAGTCAGAGAGTACCCCAACGTGTTCCCAGATGAGTTGCTAGGACTACCGCTCGAGCGTAAGATCGAGTTTGAGATCTCACTGGTACCGGGGACTAGCCCCATCTCCACAGCACCGTACAAGATGGCACCACTTGAGCTGCGAGAGCTCAAGTCTCAGTTGCAGGATCTTTTGGAGAAGGGCTTTGTGAGGCCCAGTGCGTCTCCATGGGGAGCCCCGGTATTATTCGTGAAGAAGAAGGATGGTACCCTACACCTTTGTGTGGACTACAGACAGTTGAATAGGGTCACCATCAAGAACAGGTATCCGCTGCCGAGGATTGATGACTTGTTTGACCAGCTGCGAGGTGTCACGGTATTCTCCAAGATCGACTTGAGGTCTGGGTACCACCAGTTGAGGATCAAGGAGGCAGACGTCTCCAAGACAGCTTTCCGCACCCGGTACGGACACTACGAGTTTCTGGTCATGCCGTTTGGGCTGACCAATGCCCCCGCTGCATTCATGGATTTGATGAACTAGGTGTTTAGACCGTACTTGGACCAGTTCACGGTGGTATTTATTAATGATGTGCTCATCTATTCTCGAGACCAGGCGCAGCACGGACAGCACTTGCGGATGGTTTTGGACACGCTGAGACGACGTAGGCTATACACCAAATACAACAAGTGCGAGTTCTGGTTGAGGGAGGTGACTTTTTTGGGTCATGTGATCTCCAGGGATGGCTTGGCTGTGGACCCAGCCAAGGTTGAGGCAGTGCTCAAGTGGGAGAGACCGCGTACAGTTACTGAGATCCGCAATTTCTTGGGACTGGCAGGCTACTACAGGCGGTTTATCAGGGGCTTCTCATAGATTGCACTTCCTATGACACAGCTGACCCGGAAGGACGTGCCCTTTACTTGGACAGACGCTTGTGAGGCGTGTTTTCAGGAACTGAAAGAGAAGCTGACTTCGACTCTCGTGCTCACCATCCCAGACAGTAGTGGCGAGTTCGTTGTGTACACGAACGCCTCTTTGCAGGGGTTAGGGGATGTGCTCATGCAGAGGGGTCACGTTGTCGCTTATGCTTCACGGCAACTGAAGCCCCATGAGCATAGCTACCCTACCCACAACCTGGAGTTGGCAGCTGTCGTCTTCGCACTGAAGACTTGGAGGCACTACTTGTACGGTGAGACCTTTGAGATTTTCACAGATTACAAGAGCCTCAGATACTTGTTTGATCAGAAGGAGCTCAACATGAGACAGAGACATTGGTTGGAGCTCCTGAAGGACTATGACTGCAGCATTTCCTACCACCTGAGAAAGGCCAACGTGGTGGCTGACACCTTGAGCCGTAAGGCGCCCGCCCACGTGGCCAGTTTATAGGTGCAGAGTTGGAGCCTCTTGGAGGAGATGGGCAGTTGGCGACCCCTAGAGTTACTGGGGCACTGTGGGGTAGTGACGGTGACACGACAAACGAGGCCGGAGCTGATAGACCGCATCATCACTGGGCAGATGGCCGACCCGTACTTACAGTCATTGCGTGACAGACTGCTGCCAGGAGACCCTGGGGACTTCTCTTTTACAGACCAGGTACTATGCATGAGGGGACGTTTGTGTGTTCCCAGGGACGAAGAGCTGTTGAGAGAGCTCCTGACTAAGGCACACAGTTCCAGGTTCACCATACATCCCAGAAATACAAAGATGTACCATGATTTGAGATGCGATTTTTGGTGGAGGGGGATGAAGCGGGATGTGGGTGAATTCGTACAGCAGTGTTTAGTGTGCCAGCAGGTGAAGGCCGAGTATCAGAGGCCTACAGGGCCGTTGCAGCCACTTCTAGTGCTAGAGTGGAAGTGGGAGAGCATCACAATGGACTTGGTGGTGGGCTTGCCCGTTACCCAGCGAGGACATGATGCAGTCTGGGTGATTGTTGACAGATTGACGAAGACAGCACGTTTCTTGCCGATCAAAGTCACCTTGGGACCATCACAGTTGGCTGAGAGGTATATCCGCGAGGTGGTACGACTACACAGAGTTCCGCGGGAGATCGTATCCAACCGGGATACCCATTTTACTTCCCAGTTTTGGGCTGAGTTCCAGCAAGCCTTGGGGACGCGGTTGAGGTTCAGTACAGCATACCACCCCCAGACGGACGGACAGTCTGAGCGCACGATACAGACACTGGAGGACCTTTTGGTGCTTGTGTACTGGACTAGAGGGGCTCTTGGGAGGAGCACTTGCCCCTGGCGGAGTTTGCATATAATAACAGTTATCACTTGAGTATCGGCATGGTACCCTACGAGGCTCTGTACGGACGGAGGTGTACGGCACCCTTGAGTTAGGTTGAGGTGGGGACCAAGTGGGAGGTTGGCCCCAGGCTGATCCGGCAGAGTCAGGAGGTGATCGAGCAGATTCACAGGCGACTCCGCACTGTCAGGAGAAGACAGAAGAGCTATGCAAATCGGAAACGCAAAGAGGTACAGTTTGAGGTTGGGGACCATGTCTTCCTTCGTGTTTCATCCATGAAGGGCCTGCATCGGTTTGGGGTGAGGGGGAAGCTCGCGCCGAGGTTCGTGGGACCCTTTGAGGTCCTGGAGTGGGTTGGACCCGTTCCTTACAGGCTTGCCCTTCCTCCCCAGCTTTCTGGTGTGCACGACGTGTTCCACGTGTCCAACCTTAGGAAGTACGCCGCCGATCCCAGTCACGTCCTGAGCCACGAGAGCGTCGAGGTGGGTGACAACCTGACCTACCCCAAGCAGCCAGTGCAGATTCTTGACAGAGCCGTCCGGAGTCTGAGACGAAAGTAAATACCCCTGGTGAAGGTTTTGTGGAGGAGCCAGCGGTACGAGGAGGCTACCTGGGAGCCTAAGGAGGCGATGCGGGAGGGGTACCTAGAGCTCTTTGAGGGTATGTCTTTTCAGGCCGGCTTCGGTCCTCTTTGAGTTTGTTATGCGTATATTGTTCTTTTCCGTACCCTAGTTAGCGCAAGTTTCGGGGACGAAACTTCCTTTGAGTTTGTTATGTTGTTAAGACCTAAGACATCAAACGCTTTTTAAGACATCTGGGAGTTGGTCCAGACGTCTAGTCAAACGTCTGGAAATAAATTTTTGCGGCGTACGGTTGCAAGTCTACACGCGTGCGCACGCAGACTGAGCCCGCCGACCTACAGGCGCTTTTTCTCTCCCCCGACGCCTTCAAATAACCCTCTCCCCCCTTCCCTCTCCCTCACCCACCACTCCACCATCTCCTCCTTCCAGCGTTAGCGTGAGAGTGAGAAAGCGAGGGCAGCAGCTGCTGCCGGGTGCATGCAGGGAGGAGGAGGTGCAGCGAGCGGGGAGAAGAGGGAGAGCGCATGAGGAAGAGAGAGTGAGCTCGCCGAAGCAGCTCAAGGCCGGCTGGCGGGCGCGCAGCGGGAGCGTGGTGCTGGGGGAGTTACCCTGGTGCTATTGCAGCTCAGGCAGCAGGCAGGCGAGCGCAGCGTGGCGCGGCCGTGCGCAACAGGAAAAAGGCAAGGAGGTCCTGATTCTAGGAAACTTTCCCAAAATCAGACGTCTAGACCTACGTCCAGACGACGCGGGCAACGTCTGGAGAGAGATCCAGACGTCTGAAAGGTACGATATTTCTCATCTTCCTCCTTTTTGCGTATACGACCATGCAGGCCGATCCACCGAAGGCTGAGACGTGTCGTGATGAGAAGGTTTTCGTCGCGCGTGCAGGTTTCATTTTGGGAAGGCACGAGGACACGCCCTCCCACACAAATCAGACGTCTGGGCACAGCACCAGATGGCAGAGGGAGCCTCCAGACGTCCAGAGTGATAGTCGGACGTTTGGAACTAGGTCCAGACGGCTCAGCGGGATCCTGGATGTCTGAAGAATAGCTCAGAGTGAGGTATGACCTGGACCACCTTTTTAAGACGTCTGGAAGATGTTCCAGACATCCGATTTGAGTCAGAGTTGTCATTTTTGACCCATTTAGGGTCCGTTTGAGGTCTGATTTCCGCATTTAAGATTCTATTCTCCTCAGAATTAGTTCCCCTACTTGTTTAAAATACTTTTATCCTGTTCTAAGTGGTTCCTGTGTTTGATCCTTGTGTTAGGATCTCGTTCTGTTGCGGACTTGGGGGTTGCGGAGGCACATGGACCTGCTGATCACGCCCCCATTACTCCCTATTTTGCGGGTAGAGTGGCTCCCCATAATTACTTACAAACATAAATGCATCTCTGAGATAAATGATAGATCCTAGGATATGGCATGAATCCTAGGGCCTGAAAATTAGATGAATGATAGATCCTAGGGTATGACATGAATCCTAGGGCTTGAAAATTAGATTGAATGATAGATCCTAGGGTGTGACATAAATCCTAAGAACAGAAACACTGAAACGAATGTCTTGAATACCTGAATTGCAGTCTTGGATAAGTAGATAGAATAATGATAATTTTCTGTAATTGGATAACAACTGCCTGTGAAATATAGAGTACTGATACTAGTAACTGCTATGTGTAATTCCTGTTGTTGGAAACTAAATTTAAGCTGCTTGTGTATAAAAAAATATTAAATGTTGGAAACACGGGCTATATGAGAAATAAACTGAATGATGAAACCTAAAATGGCTTGGCCAGAGAAATATGAGCATGAACCCTACGGGGAATTAGGAGTAGAGCTCCTGGAAGATAAATAGAATGGAATTGGGGAAGTGAGCTGGCCCTTGAGTACGGAGTACCAAGGAGAGCGACTGTCCCCCTGTTTAGTGCAGAGCGGAGCTAGTCACCCCAAGGACTCGGGGTTAGGTCTGGCCACTTTGTACCAACTTTTGGCCCTCGCGTACACAGTACCGAGGAGAGCTACTAGTGTAGGGAGAGAGCTAGCCACCCCACGGGCCCCGGGGTTCAGCTAGCCATCCTACACCGACTTGTTAGGCCCACTGGGCAAACCAGGGTAGTCAGGTGAGGGTGGGCGGACTGTGGAGGGGCAAAGCCCCTGTTTGGTTACTATGGAGGGGCTGGACCCCTGTTAGTGAGAGGGCTCTGCCCTATACTGGTTTCGTGCTGTGCTTTGGGGCGCACCCGTTAACGGAAACGACTGACCGCGTGCCAGTGCAGGGTAGCTACCCGTGTGTTTATCGCGCATGCCGTAGTCATCGTTACGTCTGTCAGTGACCTTGGGGTGATTGACTGAGAGTAGGACCACCACGGGGGACTCTCCCGGCCAGGAGAGCACCACGTGCTACTTCTACTTTTCGAAAAAGACAGCAATCAAGATCGTTCCCACGAGGAACATTCGAGATCAAGAGAAAGATCTGAGAGATAATTCAAGAAAGAGTAAATAGAGAAATAAAGAAAGAAATTAAAAATAACAGTTACTTGTTGTAACGACCCGGTTCCCGAGTCCCTACGAGACACGAGAACCGGACCGACTCAACTAATCCCAAGACCTAGTCGTCCAACGAGGAAGTAACCAAAAGAGCAGTAAAATAAACCACATTCAACATGAATATAACTAACAGTAAGAAAATACAGCAGCAAGGAAAGAAACTACTACAGTATATACCACCACAACAGTAGAACAACATTCATAACAAAATATAAACTGCAGGTAAAGAAAAGTACAGCGGAAACAAGAACTGTTCACTATAACGGAACAAAAAGAGGTACAAGAGAACAGTGGTAACTCTACTGGACCCTACTCGGCCCAGTGTCCTCTGCAGCCGCTGACCCTGGCTACTCAACACCTGGTCCTGAGAGGTAACGAGTGTAACACGTCAGCAAAACGCTGAGTAGAGTGGCAACTAAACTAGAGAAAATAGTAGAGTGTACAGTAGCTGTTATGTTCTGTTACTTTCTTTATTTACGTCTTTCGATTGTCTCCTGATTTCATTTATTTCTCAGATCCTTGATCTCGAATGTTCCTCGTGGGAACGATCTTGATTGCAGTCTTTTCCAAAAGGTAGAAGTAGCACGTGGTGCTCTCCTGGCCGGGAGAGTCCCCCGTGGTGATCCTACCCTCAGTCAACCACCCCAAGGTCACTGACAGACATAACGATGACTACGGCACGCGCGATATACGCACAGGTAGCTAACCCGTACTGGCACGCGGTCAGTCGTTTCCGTTAACGAGTGCGCCCAAAGCACAGCACGGAACCAGTCCAGGGCAGAGCCCTCTTAGTAACAGGGGTCCAACCCCCCCACAGTAACCAAACCGGGGCCTTGCCCCTCCACAGTCCGCGCACCCTCGCCTGACTACCCTGGTTTGCCCCAGTGGGCCTAACAAGTCGATGTAGGAGGCTAGTAGAACCCCGAGGCCCGTGGGATAGCTAGTGCCCCCCTAACACTAGTAGCTCTCCTCAGTACTACGTACACGAGGGCCAGCAAGTCGATACAGAGTGGCCGGTCCTAACCCCGGGTCCCTAGGGTGGCTGGCCCCACTCTGCACTAACAGGTACAGGTACTTCCCTTGGTACTACGTACCCAAGAGACAGTACACCACTACATCTTTCTTTCTCAGTTCCATTCCTTTCTCTTTCCAGGAGTTCCACTCCTACTTCCCCGTAGGGTTCCAGCTCAGAACGTCTAAGTTTCACTTTCCAGTTTCACGTTATCACAATCCATGTTCTCAAACACGTTTATTTATTCAACAGGCAGCTGTTAATTCAATTACAAGCAGCTATTTGTTCCTTTCCATTTTTCCAAGACTACAGTATTCATATGTTCCACTAGTTTTCCCGTCCTAGGATTCATGCCATATCCTAGGATCTATCATACAATCTAGTTTTCCAGCCCTAGGATTCATGCAACACCTAGGATCTATCATTCAATCTGTTTTTCATTCCTAGGATTCATGCAATGTCCTAGGTTCTATTTATAGTTCCACAATTTAACAGGTTATACTTAAAAGCCACTCTACCAGGTACGACGGGAGTAATGGGGGCGTGATCGGGAATCCCGCGTGCCTCCGCGACCCCCAAGACTGCAACGGAATGAGGTCCTATCACAAGGATCAAACACAAGGAGTGTCTCAAAACAGTGTATAGCTACTGTAGACGGGTAGAGGATTTAATTCTAAAAAGAACGCAACTCGAAACGCGGAAAACGGAACCCGAACGGGCCCTAAACGGGTCGAAAATGATGACACTGTGCAAAATCAAACGTCTGGAACTTCTTCCAGACGTCTTAAAAACTGGATCAGAGAATTACCTTGTTCTGCGTGTTTTCTCAAACGTCCAGAAGCCTACGAGGACGTCTGGCCTAGTTCCCAGACGTCCGATGGTCACCCCGGACGTCTGGAGGTTGCTCCCGCCGTCTGGTACTACAGCTAGACGTCTGATTCGCGTTGGATGGCGAATCACTAAGCCTGCGCGCACCCAACTCTCTCTCTCAGTACGATCAGTCGACAGGAAGGAAGAAGATGGAAGAATTCACCTTTCAGACGTCTGAATGATCTTCCAGACGTCGCCCCCGCCGTCTGGCTATCAGCCCAGACGTCTGATTCTGGAAATGTTTCCAGAATCAGGCCGCGACTCGCCCTCCGCTCGCGACGCCCGGCCGCGTCGTGCCTTGCGCGCCTGCTGCTCGAGCCGCAGCAGTCCCCCCGCGTCGCCCCGTGCCCCCTGCCGGCCAGCCCTAGCAGCCCCGGCGAGCTCGCCCTCACGGCCGAACGCCTCTCTCGCACGCAGCACCTCCTCCGCGCTCACTGCGACCGCCGCTGCCGCTGCACCCTCACTCTCGCGCTGGCTAGCTGAAGGAGAAGAGGAAGGAGGCGGAGGTGACGGAAGAGCGCGTGGCCTTTTAAGGCCGCGCGAGGAGGAGAGAGAGGGCACTGCAGAGGCGCCTACGGCCGCAGGAGAGAGGGAAAAAGAGAGAGAGAGAGGAATCGCGGGTCTGCCCGCACAGGCGCGCAGACGAATCTCTTGTGCGAAAAATAACTATTTTCCAGACGTCTGGAAACGATCCCAGACGTCTGGTCCGACGTCTGGAAGTGATCCCAGACGTCTGGTCCGATGTCTGGGACTCCTCCCAGACGTCTGGGGCACGCGTTCGTAACACTTGTCCACCTTTACTATTTTCTTAGCTAGCTGGTTGCCACTCTACTCAGCGTTTCGCTAACGTATCACTTTTATCACCTTTTCAGGACCAGGTGTTGAGTAGCCAGAGCCTGCGGCTGCAGAGGATGCTGGGCCTAGTAGAGCCCAGTAGTTGTACTTTGTTGTACCGTTTTTCTGTAGTAGTGAGTATTTCTGTTTCACTTGTACTCTTTTATTGAAATCTTCATATTTCTGTACCTGTTTTAATTCTCTACTGTTGTGATGGTATGTACTGTAGTAGTTCTTTTCTTTACTGCTGTACTTTTGTTACTGTTAGTTACATGCATGATGAATGTGGTTTATTTTACTGCTTTTTGGTTACTTTCTCGTTGGACGACTGGGTCTTGGGATCAGTCGAGTCGATCCGATTCTCATGTCCTGTAAGAATTCGGGAACCGGATCGTAACAGTATTAATATAATGTAATAGGATAATATGATGTTAATATTGATTGATGAAATAAAATAAGTTAGGTTTAATTTCTTTGACCTTAAGTTAACCCTCGGCAAATAGAACCTTGAAGTGTAAAAACTACACTGAAATATGCAAGTTAGATTGAGATCACGGTGACGTATGTAGTTTTGCCACTTAAAAAGAAGGATTGGAATTAATAGTCGTAGGAGAGGGGGTTTGCTGTGGAAATGAAATTATGGTAGGATTTCCGATTTTACTTCAACAATCTAAACGGGAGAAAAGAATTAGAGAGGATAATTAATTCAGATGATCCCCTTTTTCTCAGAAGGTAAACATGGTGAGAAAGGGATTTAAACGATCACTTTTCTTTTACTTCAATTATATCATCTGAAGAGAGAGAGAGAGAGAGAGAGAGAGAGAGAGAGAGGAGGGTGGTTTGCTATTTATGGAGAGCAAAGAGAGAAGAAAATGCTCGGAAAAAGGTTGGACGTTACGGTGAGAGAGAGAGAAGTGGGGAGGGGGGAGGGGGGAGAGTAGAGAAGAGCGGACAGAAAGAAAGGGGTGAACCATACGTATCCAGAATTGGACAAACGTTCGCTGCCTTCAATCTGGCATGCTTCCATTCTTGGAACATTTAAATTAACGCCTCGGCGGCAAAACGGGAACCCCCCCCCCCTCCCCTCTCTCTCTCTCTCCAAATTCTCCAACAATACACCATGCCACGGGAACGGTGTTAGAACGTGAAGTACCACTGCCTTCCCGCTCCCACACCTCCTCAGAGGGCCGGGGGACCTCCAAGGAAACGTTCCCCTTCCTCTTCTTGTGTGCAACCATCCTTTTAAGCGTAGCATTCAATGGAAGGGGAGAGGGGAGGAGGAGGGGGTCCATCCTTGTCGAGGAGGAGCTTGTCGATGAGCGGCAGTGTCGGGAGGAAGAAGGCTAACGAGATCTCCACCGCCCTCGAGGTCGCTAGAAGGTCACTTATTCTAATTCCCTCTTCTTCTTCTTCCCCCCCCCCCCCCCTTGGTTATGAGTTAAACCCAAATGAGGAGAGTGAGTTCTTCCGGGGAGAACGAGCTATCCGATGAATATTAGCATGCATCAACTGGAGGGTGAAGGTTTAAGGGAGAGGGAACCACCACCACTTGGGGTGAAGTGATTCTAACTTAGTTAGATATAAAATAATCGTCACACTACATGACTTATGAAGCTAATAATTTTCTGCAGTGAATGAGTTACATGTAGTTCATGAGTCCTTAGTTCCTAGTGATATCTTATTAGTTAAGTAAAGGAGTGCGAGGCGTAATTACCGTTGGATTTGAACAATTACGTCCACAACTTTGCAAACTCTTCGAGACATATACCATGATAGTATTTCGATTTGAAGAACCGTATTCATATCCATTAGGAGACGAAACTAGTTGCGGACAGGTGTGGACGTATCCACTTGCATTGCATCGTTATGCATATATGGAACGAACAATGGTTACCAATGCAATAAAGATA
Source organism: Thalassia testudinum (assembly GCA_037157565.1). Taxonomy (NCBI): domain Eukaryota; kingdom Viridiplantae; phylum Streptophyta; class Magnoliopsida; order Alismatales; family Hydrocharitaceae; genus Thalassia; species Thalassia testudinum. Next base: position 25,404,517 of record JAZHRO010000054.1, on the reverse strand, counting down.
AAAGGGGGGATTTGATTCTCAGTGAAACCCAAAGGAGGAGCTAGGGAGGGGCAGACGGGGGAGGAGGCAATCACCACCCTAATTTTTTTAATTTCTTTAGGGATTATATACTAAAACTTTTGATTTTAGTGGATTTTCTCATGCTTCGACCTCTCAAGCAGTTGATCTTCATTGATAAATACAACTTATTTTGACTTCACCTCTGTCCAAACATATATAATTCTTGGCTCTACCCCCTTCATACCAAGGAAATTACATGACATGCTTGTTGAAATAAAATAAGCAGAATAAATAGAACAAAAATATCAAAGTATCATAGTGGAAATTCCCTCTCCATGAGAGGGGAGAAAATCATGAGAGAAGCGCTACTATTGACGTGATCTCTCAATATTTCTTCTAAAAAATAAATGGAGGTACAAGGGTCCTACTATGTAGGACTAACATATGTATAATTAGATCTCCCAATATCCAATTAGCCAACAATAACATTCATCTCTCTCAACCCTCCTCATGCTGAAGTATGAAACGCTCATCTTGTACAACCTAACTCTTCACTCTCACAAGTGGAACACAACTGTCAACTGGTGCAAACGAATCATAGCTTTCCATGGCGAACAATAGCTACATCGTTGTTCTTACTTGTTGATGAGTATGCTAATGACGGCACATCAACGTAGGGCAGAGTCTGGTATATGAATTGTTAAAGTTAACTTTGATTGGTCTCTCTTTTAGAAACATCACATAATGCTAATGTCTTCCCCATTGGAGATCTTAGAAGTGAGTCGCTCCCTTGGGGGCCTCAAGACCAACCCTCTCCTATACAGAAATATCTCATTAGACTTCTCTAATATAGGAACCAGGAATATATTCCTCTCATATAGGAGTCAATATTCAACTTCACTCATGTGAAAACCTCAAAAAATGAATCTCCCTCATATGGAATCCACAATAGGCTCTCGTACTCACAATGCCATTAATCAAGTTGTTCCAAATGCATGATAGAATTGGGAGTACAAATAACGGTACAAAAACTATCATATAGGAATGAATGGATCATTTGCATGTCTTGTGGACATCAAGCGTAAGTGGCAATTGTAATACCCCATTGCCAATTATCCCAATAAAAAAAGAAAGTCAAATAGAAATGAAACTATTTTTCTTTTTGTCTTGCAATTCTAAACTAAATAAGTGATGATGGATGTGTGCAACCTGTAATCATGAGGCCTCACTTTTATGAGAACCAACCTTCAATTCCATCAGCTCTCTGAAACAAGGTAATCAATGACCATACGAGATCTCTAGAGATTGCCATTCCTCATTGTCATTCCTAATCGTAATGCGTTGTAAGCATAAATATACCCAAGCAATGCAAACATGTCCATGTTATTTTACCTATCCTAACCTTTCTTATTTGCTTCGCTTTTCGTTAGAGGTTGAAAATGACAATTGTCTGTCATAATTTGGTTCTTTGATGATGGATATCGGTTTATTTTTTCGTCTGTCGATAGTCTTTATGTTCTCGATTTTTTTTTTTTTGAAGTTGGTTTGGATTATTTCATGAAAAACAACTTCATTAAATTTAACATGACTGAGCAGGAGTGTGACCTTGGAGAGAACCGTTAAGCGATTGCGGCTGTCAAAGGCGTTGACGATGCCAGAGAACACTACAGTCCACGAAGCCTGTCGAAGGATGGCGGCTAGAAGGGTTGATGCAGCACTTCTAACCGACTCGAATGCCTTGCTCTGTGGGATCTTAACGGATAAGGTAATACCCATCTAACATGTCCTGATTTTGGCACCTTTTTTTATTTTCTTCTTTCCGATAAGCTCACAAAGATGCCAATGTGAATTTCTCGAATGTAGGACATAGCAACCAGGGTGATTGCTAGAGAGTTAAAGCTTGGAGAAACTCCCGTCTCTAAAGTCATGACAAGGAATCCAGTCTTTGTTCTTTCAGATACTTTGGCTGTAGAGGCCTTACAAAAGATGGTTCAAGGTCACACTTCACAAATATCAAAAATTTTTGGCTTCCTTGTACATGTCCCTTAAACTCTGAATCTAATCTTCAAACATTTGGGCATCAAATTTACAGGGAAGTTTAGACATCTGCCTGTAGTGGAGAATGGAGAAGTGATTGCAATTCTTGATATAGCGAAATGTCTGTATGATGCAATTGCACGTTTGGAGAGGGCAGCAGAGAAGGGAAGAGCCATTGCTGCAGCTGTAGAGGGTGTGGAGAAGCACTGGGGCACACCATCAGGTTTACAGAGCTGACAGTTCCTTATTGCAAACCCGATTTTCAACTAGTATCAGTTCATGTATACGTTGCATTTGCACGTTTCAACAACCTGCGATCCCAAACTTGTGAGAAAGATTTCTGCTTGAACAAGGGAGGCCCTCAATTGTAGATTACACTTTTAGAGATGTGGACTTCCAAGCTATTGCCATGTGAAAGCATATTTGTCGATTCACATATGTCTAATGTTCTTTAATTTCAGAATCTGGTGGCTGAATGCTGTTGTGTAGAAGAGGTGCCTGTGTTCTTCTCATACGTGGTGTTCTTTCAGGTCCCAATTCGTTCATAGAGACGCTTCGCGAGAGAATGTTTAGGCCATCTCTGTCCACCATTATTTCAGACAATCCAAAGTAGGTAATATTCTTACTTGAATTCAGTTCAGCACTCAGTTCCACCACAATATTCTCATTCACTTGTGTGTTTTTCCTTTTTTTGGGGTGGATCGGCTTCAGAGTTGTGACAGTTTCCCCATCTGACTCGGTTTTGACTGCAACAAAGAAGATGCTGGAGCTTCGACTAAGTTCAGCAGTTGTTACAGTTGGCAACAAGCCTATAGGAATACTAACGTAAGCCTTTTTCGTCGTAATAGTTGATATAAATGCCATCTAATAGTCTATAATCACAATTTTCCTGTTTGTTCCCTGTGATTCCAGATCAAGGGACATACTGATGCGGGTGGTCGCGCAAGGCCTCTCTCCCGAGTGTGTCCCCATAGAACAGGTGCAACTTCCCACAGTTATTTCTAGCTTCTGGCACACTTCTCCCTGATTGGAACTAACCTTATTCCTTGGCTCTGGATGTCGTTTGCACTTGATATTTAGGTGATGACTGCAAACCCGGGCTGTGGGTCAGTCGATACACCAATAGTCGATGCTTTGCACACTATGCATGATGGCAAATTCTTACACCTTCCTGTTGTGGACAGAGGTATGGTAATGTGTGGACACGAGAAACTATGAGAGCTTAGTGTAGTATTCCTATAAGGTACCTCTGAGTTCTTATTGTGCTTTGTGGTAGATGGAAATATCATGGCTGTCATCGATGTGATCCACATAGCCCATGCTGCAGTAACCACTGTAAGTGTTTTACCTGATCATGGACATACCCCTCCTTGTTTTCAGAGGATGTTGTTACTATATATATGGGTTGTGGGTTTTTTATGTTACTTAAAAAAGTGATGCCAAATTTATCTCTCATTTGAAAGACTCAATTTCTTGCTTAAAGCCGACATTTTAGACCTTATATTCTTCAGAAGAATAAATTAACTAGGCATCTTCTTGTCATTAAACCAAAAATTCCCACTATGAGAAGTAATTGTGTGCATGTTCTGGACCAAAAGGTTGGGAATAGCTGGGGAGCTGGAAATGAGGCAGCAAATACCATGATGCAGAGCTTCTGGGATTCTGCTCTGGAATTGGCACCCCTGGAAGAAGAAGATGAGGGACGTAGGTATGTCCACTGGCATTAAACGGGCGTTATCAACACTGACAAATTATCTTGTAATTTCTGAACATAGGCAGCAATTTGATGTGCACTTTATGCCATATCTACAGTGAGGCATCCCTGAAACTGGCTTCTGAAGGAGCAGACACTGGGAAATCCTCTACTTATCCATATTCTGGGCTTCCCAATACCTTTGGTTTTAAGATTCAGGACAGAAGGGGAAGGATGCACAGATTTAACTCTGGTAAGCTTAGTGTATCTTTAAAATGCTCGAGTGGCATTGAAGCTTGATTTTTGGAATAATGAAGTCACTCTTTCCAGACATAAGGAGCTTATCAGAGCTGACAACTTGCATCCTCCAGAGGGCTGGGCCTGACATTGACAGGAACTATCTGCCTCACATCTTGGTAATATAAATATACTCTTAGTATTCAGCTGGTTCTGTCTTGTGAAAGTTTAAGCCATTGGTTTCTTCTTGACAGTATGAGGACGAAGACCGTGACAAGGTCGTCCTCGCATCAGACAGTGACCTGCAAGCTGCTGTTGAGCATGCAATGTCAGCTGGGTTGAAGGTAACAATGCTCTAGAAAATTCCCAGTTATATTAAGGATACCATGACTGTGCACAGGAACTCTCCTTTAAGCTGGACCAACATTTTGCATGGAATGTGATGCTTATTAGGGGCTGAGGTTGCACTTGGATTACTCCAGTTTGAGTGGATGTACAAGACAGGATGATGTAGCCTGCCTGGAATTTGCCCAGAGAGATGCATGGGCTAAGGCATACAGCACGGTTGCAGCCGGTGCTGCACTTGTTGCAGGAGTCGGTGTCATGGCTTACTTGAGGAGATCCAGCTCTTAATTGAGAGCCTAAACATAAGACTGGTGGAGTGCGGGCAACAGCTTACTTGGAGAGAAAGAAGGGCATGGAATTAGAAGATGTGATGATATTGGTCCATGTTTCGTAGCCATGGATCAACCTGTAAGAATAGGTGCAGCCTGATCATTTCTCAGGTGATGGCACGATCATTTTTCCCCTGGAATGGTGGTGACAATAATTGTTGATTTGTTAAATTAAGTCTGTTGCGAGTGTTGTGATTTAAATGGTATTTTTGCATTGCGGGAATTTGCTTGAGGCAAGAACAACCATGACACGTTGTGACAGCCTAAGGTAGCGAAAGTGCTGCATTTTTCCAGCCAAAAGTAGATTACAGTTGGAAAACTAAATAAAGGAAGAAGTTTTCATGTCAAACTACAGATTGCTATCTCTTCGCCCTTCTACCTCCATAGCTAGTACTCATTGCTCTAAATCATTCAAAAATGTACTTGGGTAATCTTTTGGCATGTTCCATCTACCAGTATAAGTATGAATTGCCTATGGACCAGTCTTTTTATTGGTCATTACTAAAAAGTAATGTTTGGAAGCCAGGAGATTGGTAATGCAACATGATTCTGGATCATGTACCACACTAAACTTGGGTCCCAAACCAGATGAGAAACATAAGTTGAAAAAGGCTAAACCGGTATTTTTTGTGCAGCTTGGCCATGACTTACTTGTCTGGACACAGTTCATTGTTTAGTTGAGTGTTTCACCTGCTCAACTTGCAAGCAGCTATCCAGTCACACAAAATCTCGAGGCCACAAATACTTGGCCAGAAAACTAGTGGTCAGCTCAAACACTCGAACAATAAGTTGGCAGGAGCAAACTCAACCTAATTGCAAAGTTGGCAACACTATCACACATAAGCCAAGACATTTGACATGTCACAAAATTATCACAGCTGGAGTAACTAATTTGCAAATTCTATCCAATGCCTTTGCCCTTAGGATGCAGCTACTGTTCCCACTTTTCTAGTTGTTTGTCGAGACACCACTACAATCCTCACAGTTTTCATAAACTGACACTTGCAATGGAGACTTTTTGTTGGGTCTTCATGTTTTCAAGGAGGATGCATGACAGAATTTAATAGTTGAGAAAACTTAAGAGTGTATGCATCCCAAGCGAGCAAAAGAGCCAATAGGGTATCTGAACAGCATGTGAAGCATGGTTTTGATTAAACCAACATACAACTTGATGATATTCATTAAATATTTAAATATAGAAAGCATACAAGCTTGTAAGTCTCCAAATCCAAAGACAGATATAACATGTACAAACAGAGTGCATTCCAGATATTTTTGCCTGTGGAAATTTCCAACAAAGGTGATTCTTTTTTTGCAGGAAAAATCCTAGCTCAAGCATAATTCAAGCAGAAGATGTCATTGAATACGTAGAAGCTGCCCTGAGGAGTTGGCATCAAGTGGAACATCTGGAATCAGGACGAAGGAGTCATGGCAATTATACAAGAAAAGATTAAATCGTGACAAACATACAAAAAAAGAGGACAACATAGCCACCTTCACTAAAGGCAAACATCATCAAATCACTATTATTTTTTTCAAAATATAACTATATGGTCAGAATAGAATAAGTGAAACGACAAAGCATGAAAATTGAGGGTTACATTTTGTTTTCATGTGCAACAGCCTAAAAATGACAGCAAGTGAAGAAAACACATTGAAAATGAAGCTCAAACCATGAGGATGGATTTCCAAAACAAAGTTTAACAACCTAATATGCAGTCAAAAAGAAGGGCAGTAAAGCAAACAAAGAAGTTACCTGCTAATTATCTGGTATCTAGGAATTTGGTTATGCAAGCAGCAAATCAACATTCAAGCGGACTTACAAAAGATCGAAACCAGGCAGCTAAAATCATCCAAATTCTACCCTCCATGTGTTGTTCACATTTATGAAGGTAATTATAGGTATTTAGACAACACAATGGATGGTGTATCTCTGCAAAATCAACGATGGGCATCCACCCTTTAAATTGATGATTATGGAGAGCTACACACATGCAATTGGCAGATAAACCCACATAAACTACATGGCCGGCATGACAGAGCCTCCCCTACACTTGACTTGCCACCTGATCTCTAGCTTCTAGGGGCACAATTTCTATGGATAAGCAACTCCTGGATGACCCATCCTTGACCAGAGGGAATGTAAGCATGCCACTTGGGGGTATCGCCATCCAAATCACATTAGAAATAGTGTTGCATGGAGGTTTCTTATTGTGAGAAGGTTTATGTAAAGGAGCTACCTCAAGTGAAGGCTATCATTCTTGCATGCTAGGGCTCCTTAGCTTGCATGATTCTAGAGAACTCTTGGCAATCTAAGCACTGAAGAGCAAATGATTACCTGCCTAACTCAGATGCGGATGCCTATCTGGGAATTCACTCTGCTTCCTCTTCCATACAGCATATAAATCCACCACCGATTTCCCGAGTTACCCATGTCATGATGCTGCAACTTCCCTAACATCTTTGCAGTGGCATTGCTGTCATCTCCAGAATCACGAAGTTATCCCAATACCTAATAACCTAATATTTCCATTGTCCAATTCCTCTACAGAAAAGAAAGAGCTGGTCAGTTCAATAGCAATGATTAGTTGGATTTACAGATGAGGTGGGTTGCTCATTCCTCGAAGGTGGATATTTGAGCCCTTTTTTACAAATGTTTCAGTTGAGCTTTCTATGACATTTTTCAGTAAAAGATGAACTGTTATTCTGCCAGTCCTTTGGAGCGTTAGGTTAGAAGTCAAAGGTATCATTCTCTGGGGGCACAAGGTGTATGAGGTAGCCGTTGAAAGGTTTTTTTGCAGTTTCCAGATCATAGATGGGATTGGATGGAGATCTTGTATGGTGCCATGGGCTTGCTGTAAATTGGTAGGAATTCTTTCCTCTGTGGCACTATAAAAAAGAAAAAGAAAAACGCATTTTGGAGGAAAAGGATTTAAGATGCGGAACTGGATATTTGCCCAATGTTTCCAAATTGAAAACTAAATAAATAAATAAAAATAAAAATTACCACTAAGCCACAGCATAGGCTTCTCTGAACACTCCACCATTTACCAACAGAATGGACCGAAAAGTTTCAGAGGGCTCAAGTGAATTCCAAACTTCATTTTAAAAAGGCAAATGGACCATCTAACAGGGAAGGAAGCCGTACTCCTAAAGAGAATGGAAGACTTTCCACGGATTACTTAAATTTGGATAGCTGGCATTACCATCTTTGGCGACCACATACCACCAAAGGGAAAGAAACCTCCTATTGAGAACAAACACTTTCCATAGATCATATTGTATTAGTTGGAAATTTTTTTCAAAGGTAGATAGTTGGAATTATCAATTTAAGATTCCAAATTACCATTATCGGGTCAAAACTTATATTGAAATACGCCATCAGATATTTAAGATTAACCTCTTCAGCTATATTTGTCATTTGAGTGATCTCAAGCATATATCCTGCCTTGATCAAGATTGACTAGGTGTCAGTAGAAGCTGAGAACTGGTTAAGAAAAGAAGCTATTTCATCAAAAGGGACAGAATGCCTTTTAATCAAATAATCATAATAGCGCGTTGGGGCCAACATGGAATTTTGGAGAATATACTAGAAAACTGTGACTTAAATAAGAGGCATCATGGAGAATACACTAGCAAATTAACTACATACTGGGACAGTCATACTGAAGTTGTAGCTTAAGGACAACTGTCAAAACCCCATAAATACTACAACAATATAATAAACTGGCAGACGTAGTCCAAAAGTAAAAATGACGATCATGACCAACAAACGAGAACAAGCTCTGAAGCACTGACAGAACTGTCAAAACAGGATGTACCTAAGCACTCTCAATGGTTTTCCTTCTCGATAAGTTCCCTAGATTCTTTTAAGTCACCACTACAACTTCGATAGAGAGTATAGACTTCAGATGACATCAAAATCACCAGCAAGAGGACTTAGAAGTCTACATCCTGTATTTGAATCACACAGGTCTACTCTTCTCAATTCACGTGAAATCGTTAAAATGGTACTAGAGCCTTGAACACACAGCAGATGCACAATTGGATCATGGGCTAGTTCCTTCCCATGAACCCGAATTCGATTGTAAATGCATTTAACATCCAGAAAACTGCCGGATAAGATGCATCCAAAGCAGAAATATAGCAACACACACACACACACACACACACACACACACACACACACACACACACACACATACACACAAAACAGAAAATAGAGTTCAAAGAACAATTGCAACTTATAAAGACAGATGGTTAAGGATGCACGTGTAAATGTGTATGTAAAATAGACCTGGCTGAACTCGAGAGGGTGGGAACTGCTTTAGAGAGAAGAAGCTTGGGTTCACTTGTTCCTCCACCCAAGGTTTGACTCATTAAATTTCAGCTTTACATGAAAAACAAACAAAGATTCAAGGATATGAATGTAAAAAGAACAATAAAAGGTTAATTTCATCCATCATTTGTGATCTCCCCTCCAATCCTACTGTCACATCTCTCTCTCTCTCTCTCTCTCTCTCTCTCTCAACATAATGAAAGTTCCTTTCTCTCCCATATCATCAAGCTTTTTTCTCCCATAGAAATTATTGTGGACTCTTTCTCTCTCCTATCTTTCTCTGAAAATCTACAACTACCTTCTATTTTTTTTATGAGTAACTACATTTATCTTTTTGTTGTATGATTATTTAATAAGATTTTATTCTCAATGATATATTTCGTTCTTATATTGACCTACTTTTTTTTCACGAAGAAGGAAAGTATGGAGTTATGGAACAAGAATAAATTTTTAGAAATCAAGAGACAACTCAAAATGTGATGACTACTTAAATGATTAAATTTTGATACCCATAAGCATACGAATTAAAACAATTACATTTTTGTTTTAAACTATTTTCTAAAAGCCAAATTACTAGCAAAACAACATGATTGTCTATACGCCTCCACTTTATATTGTACCCCTAATTGATTTTTTTTTTTTTTTTTAAGTTCCGTCCTCCTTTTAATCATACTCCCATGAGATTCTGAAGAATATACTAGAAAAGCATGACCTAAGTAAGAGAGGCATTACAAAGAATATACCACGGGCTGGCAACCTACTCCTAAATCGCGTGACATCGCTAAAATGGTATCGGAGCCATGAACAGATACACAATTGGTTTACGGTCTAGTCCATTCCCGTAAACCCGATTCCGATTGTGAATGCACTTAACATCCACAGAACTGCCGGATAAAATGCATCCAAAGCCCAAACATCACAGTATATTCACGAATTAAAAACAGACAAATGGAATGAAATTAACAAACAATAATTGCAACCGATGGTCAAGGGATATTAATTATACGTAAATATGTTACGTAAGTTGGACCTGGCTGAACTTGAGAGGGTGGTGTTCTCCATCAAGGTGGAGGTAGCCTGTGACGAAGACGAGCAAGGCGCCGGCGGGGCCGGAGGGCTGGCAGTCCACGGTGGAGATGTGGTGCTGGCACCGGTGGAAGGGGAGCGCGGCGAGCTTACCGACGACGGCCTGCACGCCCTGGACCCTGTCCCCCTCAAATGTCATCGTAGAGGAGTCCTGGTAGAGCACCCCCAGCGCTGCCCTCTCACCGTCGAACATGTTGTAGTAGTGCTCCACGAACGCCTCAGCCACCACGTCCGGATCCATATATAAGGAATTTAAATCAGACCTACCTATATGTGTGTGCAATATATACGTACTCCTCTCTCCACCCCGCACCCCCAACGTTTATCTGTCGGTGTTGGGGTGTGGACTACTACTACCACCACGGCGGCCTTTTCTTCTTTGTTTTGCTTCGTTGGTTGGTTTGGAATGTTCGGTCGCTTACTTGCTTAGTTATGTTATTTATAACGTTGCGTTGCGTGTCCTCCGAAACGCGGGGGAAGGGTGGTGGTGGTGGTGGTGGTGGTGGTGGTGCTTAGATCGGACGCTACTTGTAAATGGAGCCTTTGTGGGTGGGGTTACTTCCACAACGAAGCTAAAGAAGGATTGATAAAGGCAAAGCGAAATAAAAGACGGCACCGCTGCTGGATTCCTCCCCTGTAATTGGAAGAGCCATGCACGTGGTGGAACGACCAGGAACCCGAGCCGAAGTTTTACGATCTATTTGGAAGAACAGCTATGCTATGTATCGTTTCGTGGCTCGTTTTAGTTGCATGTTTTTAGAAGGTCACTGGTTAATTTATGATGACGTTGTCAATCACTAATGTACCGAATGAATGACAGTTTGGTTCTCGGGTGAGAAACGTGACCCATTTGGCTAACAAATCGGGTGTCAGGTATTGAATCGGGACCGGTTTGAACCTGCACGGATCGGTAGCAAGCGAGCAGTGTCAATCCATTTGAGTCGTATGTCGGGTCCAGCTGTTTGGTTTATAGATTCAGCCCTACTTTGGAAGGGCTGATTTACACGAGGGTTTGGCGAACTCAATTTGGGAAAGTTTGGAAGGAGGAATATCCCCTGTTGTGTTTTACAAAATGGGGTTGAGGGACATATCCCATATGTGTTTATTAAAGAGGAGGGGCTGCTTTTATTTATAGTTGAGATGTCACGTAAAATTAAGGCACTGTTTGCCAATGAAATAAGGAAAAAAATAAAAATGAGTTATCTCAATTAACATCTTCGTATATCATCCTATTACATCATATCCATATCATTATATATTAAAATATATCAACTTTAATATAAATAACTACATACTAAATCACATCAATACCACCAATAATTTTATTTTTATAATATTTTATTCTAAAATAACTCTTATCCCGCTGCAAGCAGTTAGGTTAGCGCCTCAACCAGCACAGATTTGACAAACCCAATGACAGTCTCCAAGCCCAATGCTAGAATCTGAGGGGATATCCTCTCATGTAAAAAGAGGATAACCCTAATTTTGAAGGGATATATCCTGAGGTAAGCAGGCCTTGAGAACTTACACCACCTCCACTGCACGCCATCATCTACCCCCTGCCATTAATGGTAGCCTCCACTATGTGAATCCATCACCTTTCAACGTCTATCCAAGCCTCCATTTACTAACACTCTTTTCCAGATAAATCGATCAAGATGTTGCATATTTAACATACCTTTTTGTTAGTAGACGCATTTTTTGCGTTTTAAAAAAAAAAAAAAAGAAAGAAAGATGCCGTATTTATTTGTCACAAATTTACGTCTTTTGACCATTACGAAATCTCATACCTTGTTTTTTATCGATTAATAAAAGATATATTTTTACTTAAATTGGTTTGGATGGAGCAGAAAGGACGCTAAACAGGGTTTCACATGTCATGTACACGCTGGTTATCGTGAAAATTTCTTCTTAAAAAAAGGGGGCTCGGCATGAAAATAAAAAAGCTTCCGTGATTTTGAATCATAGGGCTAATAATGCTCATCTTTGTTACATCCCTCGAGTTTGACTTGCGCGTAAAGTTGACATATTTTAACTACTTAATACAAAGCAACAGAAAGTGAGGTTGTCTTTAAGAAATGTAGGAATTAACCCTGATCTTTAGATCAGAAGAACATTGTAAGAATTAATCTTGATGTTTCGACAGGAAGAACATTGTTCAAACACTACCGTTCGATTACGTTGGGTTAATTAGTCCTACGTTAGCAACGCTTAACCATGATGAATCAATTTGCTTATTGCCATGATCAAAGTGGATAGGGTTGTAATCTCGCATCATTCTGCAAATTAGAAAGGTCAATGTGTAAGTAGTTGAACTAATTTATCGGGATGAAAAGGGTTGAGGCCACGGGCGGTTTGTCCAAAATGTACGCATTCAAGGGGTATTTTCGCCAACTCTGGAGACAACTGAGGAACTTCAACCAGGACGCTAAAAGAATCCAAAGTGCACTTTAAAGGGCCATGTTAATTACCGTAAACGGATTACAAAGGCTGTTTCCAATGAGTTGGACTTCAAAGAAAAAAAAAAGCTCCAACAAAATATGGACTTTAATTCACTGTCAGTCTATCTCAGGTTTGATTCCGTGCTCTTGAAAAGTTCTCCAGGCTTTGGGTCAGATCAGGTTGAGGCTTTCAAATTGAGACAAAAGGAATGTCTTCTTTTTCCCCCCATTTCTAGGGGGCATCAAGCTTCAACCTCAGGGTTCTTTTCCTTCATTACTGAATTGTCCAATCCCACATATTCAACACCACCATCTAGCCTTTTAAGGATAAGCACAAGGTGGAACACGCTGAAACAATGATATCCGATAGAGTTCTTTTCACCAAGGGACCGTCTGGCAAGTGCAAAACGCCTCGTATTGAGGCTTCCAAGGCAATGAATGCTGCGATTGCGAGAATGCTAGCTAAATAAGTCTCACCACTAGACGCGACAGATTGCAGTTTTTAACTGAGCCAAAAGCAGAAAAGACGAAACTTTTCCTAAATGTGAGGGATGCTCAGTGTTTTCAGAATGCAGCGATTGCCATTAAAATCGCTGCGATTATCAAACGTGCCACGATTGCAGGATTGCCAAATGGCTCCTAAAACAAATCAAATAAGATCACAAAACACGATTGCAACTCCACAGAAACAAAAGTAAGATTCGTGTTACTTCAAGGCTTGGCCATTTGATGAGCGAGTAATTCAGCTATGAAAACTGTTCATTCAGGTCCAGAACATTCACATGGATGAGGCAAATGCACTCCAAACATCATTGCAGAAGGGAAGAGTGTACAGAAATTCGAGTCCAGGATCAAAAGGGAGAAACTAGACATCCTCTGCCAAATGATTATGCTACAGGGATGAATACTATCACAGCCCAAACCATTAGACGTCAGAATTTCGTTGGATATATAAACCAAAATGGGTGAAAAGCTTCAAGGAACTCGGTGGTTTCCAGGACTCCAATTGATAGCTTTCAAATAGAGATAGGGCTCTGCCATGTGGACACATCTGCAACCAGCTGTCGAAGCTGGTCAATGAGGACCTTCAGATGTTTGTTCTTCTCTTCAAGCTCCTAGGAAGAAAAGACGAGTCAGGTGAGTCAACTCATTTCCAGATTGCATATAAACATTCAGATGGCAAATCAGTCTCGATTCACAAGCCTCCATAGAAAAGGTTCTCTAGCTTCATCTAGGAAAGCACTTAAAATGATGCATAAAGAGAACTGAACAGTCAATCTTGGCACCTGTGACCCCAGTAATTCAAAACCCAGTACAAAGTGAACAGAAAACGAAGATTGCAAGTGCCCGAGTCTGGATGCAAGCTGTCCTTACATTCAGGTTCGACAACATTTTCAGTTTAAAGCAAACTGAATTATACTTGAAGATGTGTAGGAACCAAGGTGAGGGATCTTCCCTCTTCTAGGCACTTCGTCGTTTAAAAGCAAAGTTTCCACTTTTGTTTCCATAATCCTTCCCGTGTTTTGCTGTCAGCCCGGTGGTTGAGGTAGGCTTATATTGATGATCTGGCAATAGCAAAATGCTGCCAGATTTTGGCTAGATTTACAATAGGATTTGCTATAATGTTTGATAATTCATAGATATCATGTAGGTTATGGATGAAAACAACCAAAACCCATGGGTCTGGAAAACCACCATCAGGAAACCATGGATCAGAAAACCACTAACCAGTGAACCACAGGTCAAAAGAAAAAACCATGATTCAAGAAAACCAAGTACCAAGGAAAGTGACATGGCCCCGTATCAAAGCAGCAGGCATGGGTTTGTCGAAGAGCTGAAGTCCGGGGAGAGGGCTGAAGAGTGGGGAACCAAGAAGCGGGTTGCAACGGGGAGGGACGCCAGTGGAGGCGATGCAGATGAGTGGAATCTGCAGGGGTGATGGAATGGGTTGGTGTTGTAAGTGGAGAGGGGCGCTGATGGTCGCAGCAGAGGTTGTTGCTGTCGGTGGAGTCTGGTGGTGTGAATTGAGGGCGCACGGGGTTGGGTCTGATGGCCAAAAGGTCAACAGCACATGGGGTTGGAAGAGGTGGTGTGGAGTGGCACCCGGTTGTGGCCACATGGCAGGTGTGGCAGCATGGCAATGTGAGCGAAAGGATGACCGGCGGTGAGGATTGGCACATGTTGCACAGAGGTGGACATGCACTTCGCTGCAAACTCAACGACAAAGGCTTCGCAGCAGTGGTTGGTCACTGCAGGTGGTGCGGGGAGTACGGTATGGGCAGAGGCAAGGTAGGGGGGTCGGCAGTAATCGCAAGTGTGGTCAGGGTGACAGAGAGGCCGGTGGTGAGGATGGAGATGGTGGTGTGGTGGTTGAGAGGACAGGAAGGTGGGTTGATGGAGTCCAATGGTGGTGATGTTGTGCTGCTTACGGTGGAGGAGGTGAGGGGGAGAGGAAGGGAAGAGGTGAGGGGTGAGAAGAGAGGGAATGATGATAGGGTGAAGAGTACGGCTGTTAGAAAAAGAGGTGAGTGTGAGAAATAGAGATGAGACAAGAAAATAAGATGAGAGGGAAACCAAGTTTCTTTCAATTCATTCCAATCCACCCTACATCATAATGGTTGGGGGTCCCCTTTTAAAAGGCCACCAACTTCGTCTCCTACAGCAGAACCATATATGCTCTCCATTGTTTGCGGTATCCTCCCAGCGCCACCGTCCTGTTGGGTTGTTCAAACCCCTGACGTTCCAAGAAAGGACCCCTATCATTGGGATCTAGCCTGTGTCCTCCCTAAGGCAAGCCCGAAGCCCACCACCTCTGCAACCTGTCACAGCACATCTCCCCCACCCTCCTCATCAGACACCTCCACTTGTTGCCACGACTGCACCTCTGTGGCCTGCACGTCGACCATCACCTCTTGCCACGACCCCACCACCTCTCGTGATCCCATTAAAGGACCATCTGGGCCGGTAGCGGATGCCTCTGCCAACCCTTCGCATCAAACGTGGCCGCCACTATGTCAGGGGCAGGCGGGGGGAGCCCCTACATCCGCTGCTTCGATCACGCCCCTCGCTTCTTGAGTCTGTAGCCATAGCCACAGGAAGGGGTCCCCCCCACTGACCCCCTACACACCATCAGCCATCTCACCCCCACTGTCACCCAAATTCGTTACCCCTACCTCATCTATAGGGGTGCCCTTATTGCTCCTCTAAGGGGAGACCCCAGCTAGGAGAACGACCGATGGAGCCTCGTGCATGTTGCTACTCAACCTCGATCTTTCCGCCTCCCACAGTGCCGACGTTATTGTTTCAGCCGCAGTCCTCGTGACCTTCCTTGTTTCCGCATCAAGACCTCTCGCAGGGGAGCTCCGTGAGGAGCCCACATAACTACGTGGGGAAGCCATCCGTCGGGCCAAGGTAGGGAGGTCAGACCCGGGTCCGGGTCCGGGTTCGGTCCATATCAGGGGGTCATGAGACCCAACACGTGAAGGGCCCCCCAACTTAAAAGGGTCGCGACCTTCCACTTCTCAATAGTCGGCAACTCCGAATCTTAGAGACCTTCCTCCACTTTGCCCACTACCGACTCCTCATCTCCATCCGCCCCTACATGGCACGATTCCCCCGAGGCCCCCTCGATAGCTGCAGCCACGTCAACGACGCACTCCCTCTAAGACTCTGAATCTTCGAGAATGCCCTCCCTCCACTTTGCCGACACACCCGCTGTCAACTCGTCGCCTTCCCCATCGATCCCCGAATGGCACGATTCCCCCAAGGCCCCCTCGGGAGCTGTAGCCACGTCAGCGGCGTGCTCCCTAGTGGATCCCCATCGTTTAGGTTTCCAAACCCTAGGGGTCGTCATTGGCGCTGCCCCAACTCCATGAGCCGTCATCCGAGTTGCGTCGCAACTGGCCACCACCTGCATGAAGATGGCCCCTCCAAAGCCTCCCATGCCCATCTCCCTGCAACACTACACCTCTCACGACGATTCCTTGTGGTGGAGGACCACCTTTATCGAAAGGGTAGCCCCCACCCTCAGGTCCACCGCTGCCACCACCTTAGCAGTGCCGGAGGTGGGCAACCCAACTCCTACACAAGACTGCAACGTCGCAAAAGGTGCAACAGTTGCTGCCACCATTTCCAACGATCACAATCGCAAGGGAATCCCCTCCAGCCGGATCAGAGCGGGCACTCTCTGCAGAGCCGCTCGCATGTTGCTCCATCGTGAATGTAGACCCTCCATTGCAACTGCGTGCCGGGGACCACCATCTCCGTGAAGACTAGCTCCTCCTTGGCCTCGAGGGACAAGCCAGTGACGAGCACCTTGCCACCCTAAATCTCTGCGACTCGAGGCCTCCCACCTGGGAACCGTCGAGTCAGAGGCTCCATTACCGCCTTCAATGAGACTCCGCTAAAGAGGACTTCCCCTACTAAAGCCAAGTCTAGGGATGTCTCAAGCCCCGCGAGAGGCACCACACGTCAGCCTCCACTATCGGGACAATCGGCGGCGGTGGTGGCAGCGGTTGTCGCGATCCGCTATCGGCCAACTGACCTTTCGGCCTCTCGCAACGCAGCATCCGGTGACCTAGGCAACCACACTTCCAACAGCGCATGGGCTCCCGACACTCACGCGCCCAATGGCCACGTTCAAGACATTTGAAGCAGTGGTCACCTCTGACCCCACCGCAAGTTGCCATTTCCCTTGTCCAACCACGATGTTGCCGCTCAACCAAGGTCCAACCTCCTTCCCCCTTACGCCTCCATCGCCCCCCTTCTCTCCCCTTAGAAGCCCCGTCCCAACCCGCCAAACCTCTCTCTTGCATCCTTCTCCCGACAGAAGGGATATGCCACCCTACAAATACCCCCCACCCTCCTACATTTCTAACAGTACTCCTACCCACTCCCAAGCGAGAGATAGAAAGGAATTAGAAGAGGAGGGCTACAAGTAGTATACGAGAGGAGGGAGCGACTTAAAGACGTGTAGGACAAAAGGTGAGGGATCTTCCATATATTAACCTTCTTGCTTTTGTTTGAATGCAGGAATTCTACTTTATCTTCCATGATGTCTTGTGTGTCTGGTTCTATTTGTTGGCTAATGACTTGGTAAGGAAAAATGCTACTAGATTTCTACCAGATTTACAACATGATTCATTGTGATCAAAGTTTTAAAAAATGTGAGACAATACCGAGGCGATTCTAATTCATTAAGGCGAGGCATTAGTTTGGAGGTAGTTGAGGCGTAAGCCTCACATTTTGGATGGAAAAAAGGAAATTTTGGCATAGATGTATACTTATTAATAATGAAAAAATAATATAAGAACAAGCTTGTATGCCATTTTACTCTATCACAAGTTCACAACATTCAAAGAGTAGAATTAGGCAAGAAGTAACATTTAGATAAAAGACAAACCTCCAAACAAAGATTAAAAAAAATGATCAAAAACTAATTAATAAGTGATGATTGAATAGTGATTAGCAATGAAAGTAGTTATGAAAAACACATTCAAACCACAAACCACACTATAAACAATAACCATACCACATATAAACATGTAAATAGTAACCATAAACACTCAAAAGATACACACATAATGCATAAACAGTAATTACACAAAACAGGAACAAAATAAATCCTAAATGGTAACTAAATGATTTGTACTAAGAACCAAAAATAACTAAACAATAACCACACTGATTTTTAAATAACAAATAAATCAAACAAATACCCAAAAGAAAAAGAAGCTAATCACTAAGATAAACTTATAAATAAATCAAAAGAACATACTTATACGCTTCTTATGTTAGAGAAATATTAAATAAAAAGAAAAAAGTCAAGAGTCGATTACCAATAGCAAAGCATCTAACAAAGCACAATGGAATCGCAACAAAGCATATATAACAAACAAAAATAATCCAACTCTAACCTAAGAAAAATAATAATTTAGGGTTAGATGAGAGAGTTGGGGGTTTAGGGATGGATTTTAAACATTAGAATTGAGGTTTTCCATTGAAGCGGTGCCTTGCCTATGCCTCATTGCCTCAACAAAGTGAGGCACACGCCTCAAACTTCAACCCTGAGGCTATAGCCTCAAAGGTATTCCCTTGCACCTCGAGCACCTCAAGGCACGATTTTT
The DNA here is from genome assembly GCA_037157565.1 of Thalassia testudinum. Taxonomy (NCBI): domain Eukaryota; kingdom Viridiplantae; phylum Streptophyta; class Magnoliopsida; order Alismatales; family Hydrocharitaceae; genus Thalassia; species Thalassia testudinum. The sequence continues at coordinate 25,385,885 of JAZHRO010000054.1, read as the reverse complement.
AAAACCATGTTGTGTGATGTGATGATTTTTGAGATCATGGTGTTATAGATACGGATGACCAAAATCATGAATTGAAAAACCCATCGATTGGGAAAATCACTAGCTACAAAACCATGGGTTGAAAAACCACGGGCTGAGGAGAATTACACTCATGGAAACTTGTAATTGAGATATCTTGAATAAAATAAACCTTTTATTTGAACTGGATGAAGGGGGTTAACCCCCCGAAATTCATTAATAAAAAGAGCCAGGTAATCACATAAGGACAAACAATGGTATGACACCCCATCACCAGTAATCTTATTTTTATTAATTCTATGGTGGTACGCCTGTAGTTAATTGAAAGAAGATAACAAACTAATCATAGCAATATTTAAAGTCCTGCTAGACATGTTTCCATTCCACAGGACTTCCAAATGGGAAGTCCACGATCAAAATGTAATACGGCCCCTCTTACCAGATGTTCTTCCCTCGTTACTACTTAAATGATTGCGACTTCAAAATGCTCTCCATCTCCTAGTCATTCAAGACACCTTGTCATATCCCATTGACCTTGCAGCTATTGCTACTATCTTACCAACTTACAGCCACTTTAGATCCACCCCCTCCCCCAGAAAATAAACAAGCAAACAACTCAACATCGATCGCTTCTCCACTCTCTACCACTACTTCATCACATTTTTATTCTGATTCCATCATGAAGAATTCAACTAGAACCATACAATAGCGTAACCTTCATTCCCAGACAGACAGAAAATGGATACGGTACACAGAAAATGAAGTAAGTTCAGAACATCTACCTTTCTAAGACCGGATGCTCGCTCCTCCAATCTCTCGATTTTAGCTTGATCCGCAGATTCCGATCTGGACGCCTCCATCCCCGGCTCCTGAAACACTCCCAAAAGAACGGGGGAAACCCCAAATTACAACAAGACACTTCTTTTCCTGACAAACAAGCACTCCCCACAGAACTCCAATCCTTACCACCTAAAAAAGAGAGGGTGGGGAGGGGGGGGGGCGTGTGGGGATCGGATCCCCATCCAAGCCATCCAAGTTCTCACCTTGGGGCAGCTGGAGATGGCGGCGAGGACGGAGCGGAGTGACGCGACGGCCGATATGTAGCAGAACCGGGCCTCGTCGAGGGCGCCACCGCCAACGCCGCCCTCGGGCGGGTGCGGGGAGTGGTCGCGCCCGGTGGTGGCAGGGGCTGGCGGCGACGGTGCCGGCGTGGACCAGAGCGTGGGGTTGCAGAGCTCGTCGCTCATGGAGGAGAGGATCTGGAAGGCGGCGGCGATGGTCGCCTCGAGATGCCTCTGGCCCTCTAACCCTAGCTCCTGCCGGCTCTTCGCTCGCACCTCCGCCGCTGCCATCGCATGGGGAGCACGATCGGTAACCCTAACGACAGCGGCAACCAAACCCTAACGAGTGATGGAGGGAGATGGGGAGGGCGGGAACGTACACGAGTTGGTTTGCCGTTGGCTGGCGGACATAGATGTACGTTAAATGGGGGAATTTTGCGGGGTGTGTTAAGTGCGGGAATTTTGCGGGAACATTTAAGTCAGAGACTACTTAAATCGAGTGATCTAGTTTTGCATTTTTACACGATATCCCGATCAATACTTATGACAAAATTGAGGACATAGAAAATTTATCTCAAATCTTAATTTAATTGTTATGCTTTCCACCTGAAAGAATTATAATATGGTAAATTTATATCAAATATTAATTTTATTTTAAATAGGAGAAATTTTATTTATAGCTCCTTTAAATTAGTAACATATTGAAATTGACTCATAATTCATATTTTGAGTTATATTCGAAAATTAGATGGGATAGAAATATTTCACGTGACCTCCACTAAAAAAAAAGAATTCATGTATGTGCCTGACATAAAGATATTGATTCTCACGTAACATGTTCATACAAATAAGATAGCAGATTGACATCGCATACTAAGAAATATAATCAATTTCTAACTTCTCAGAAAATCTTTCTTTGCTTAGATCTTTTTTGCTGAATGAAAAAGATAATTTCTTCGTGTTGCTAAGTTGTTAAACTTAATTAACCAAAGTAATTCATGGAATTTCTTTTTATGATTTTTGTTAAGGAGAAATCCACCAAATCGTGATAAATAGATTTCTTTCCCACTACCAAGGGTAAGCAAGAAACTAAAACGAATGATTGTTGTTATTTGAACTGGGATTTTATTAAGGGACTCCTTCTAAATAACCTTCTACAATTCCACTAATGAACATCATCATTGGGCTCTTGTTAGATATTTTTGTGTTTTTAATCATCTCTCTATCAAAGCGAAGTAAGGAACTCAACTATATAGATCTATCAATTATACATGTTTTGTCTCTGTTGATTGAAACTATCCTTCTTTTGTTAGAATCCATAACAAATGTCAATTAATGAAGGATCAATGAAACCACGATGCATTTGCTATAAGAGAATGTGTTGTTGGAACTGTAGATGATTGCATCCACATTAAGCATGTGCCCCAAGTTGAGATGGCAAATAAGTATTTCTCAATGCAGGATACAAAATAATAGAAGATGATGCTACAATATGTTAAGTCGAAACTTAACTGTCACATTTCTCATGCAAAAACTTTGTGTTTAGTATACAAGTTAAGTAAGTTTAGCTTGCATCTGACACAAGTTTTTCTAAGTTGGCTTTACAATGGGTTAAGGACGTGAGACCCAGTGCAACTCAAGTCACCTCCCCCCCAAACTCATGGAGTAAAAGAGTTCCGCCACTTATTCCCACAAATCAAAAACTTAATCCACTACCCCTCTGACACAACCCTAGCCTTCAGCTCCCTTCCTCCAACCTTATTCGTTGCCCTCTTACTATAATGCCTCAAAATCCAGGTTCTGAGTCATTTCGAAGTCATTCGCGTTAATTTAGATCCATATGCTCTTGTTGGGTGTAAGTCGAGTCAAAACATCTCGTAAAACATGAAGAAGCACAAGTTTTTGGTCAACTTTTGGTTAAACCTTGTCAAAAAGAGGTCATATGTGGTATCATTGGATTTCTCACATTGCAAGCTTTTTAACAACGCTTGTTTTGCATGAATTCGATGTGTGTAACTCAAGTTATGCCGAAAACAAAATAAAAAAGGGCCCAAAATTTTGGATTTCTTTTGCAAAAAATACACTTTCTTTAACTCTAATCCTAACTGGTGATCTATATAAAGGCCTCATTAGGGTATTGGTGCATCACAAATCTTAATTCTCATCCATAGCTTGAAGAAAGGTAAAAAATGTAGATTCTCTACTAGGAGGTGACGTAATAAATTGCGGAAATATAATATAAAACAATCTCACAAAATTCAATCACACACGGTACAAAATTATTTTTAGGTGGAAACCCAAACCGCGTGAAAACCACCACCTAACCCTCTCGAGTTAGGATTTTTCGATCAACCAAGTTGATCAAATCCACTAAACGAATCACTTAAATGAGGGTGATTCAACCTCAATTACAACCACGCTACTTTATACGAAGGTAGCGTACCTCAAACCCCTTCTCTTCATGAGAAGGATTTTGTCCCACGAAAGAGACAGGAATTCGCAAAGCGAATACCCAACCAAAGAACAAAGATAAAATAACAACAGTCCTATAGAACCAACAATGTAATTTTTAACCTAAGCTTCTATAGGAATTAAGATGCTTCCCTTTGCAAGGAGTGCGTCGAATCGATGACGTGGGTGCGTGATGAAGGTTCCCTACTAGGAGGGGTGACGTAATAATATGCGAAAATAAAAATATAAAGCAATCTCACAAAGATAAGCAATCACAAAATGTACACAGGAATTTTTAGGTGGAAACCCAAACCGGGTGAAAACCACCACCTAACCCTCTCGAGTTAGGATTTTCCGATCAACCAAGTTGATCAAAATCCACTAAACGAATCACTTTAAACGAGGGTGATTCAACCTCAGTACAACCACGCTACAAGTACGAGGGTAGCGTTCCTCAACCCCTTCTCTCCACGAGAAGGATTTTGTCCCACGAAGGAGACGGGAATTCGCAAAGCGAATACCCAACCAAAATACAAAGATAAAATAAAACAACAGTCTTATAGAGCCAACAAAATTAAACCTAGCTTCTATAGGAAATAGGAAACTCCCCTTTGCAAGGAGTGCGTCGATGATGACGAGGAGCGTGTGCCACGCGATGGCGCTACGTCGCTCTCGTTATCAACAGCGGGAGAGCGGGTGCGCAACGGGAATGATGCTCTCAAGATGATGGAGCTTGAGCTTAGAGAGCAAGTGCTTCTTGGACACAAGAGAGTGGAAATACTTGATCTTAGTGTATTGCAAAGTGTTTCTTGTGTTTCTCTTGTTGTGTTTCTTGTGTAAAGGCTCCCCTCTATTTATAGAGGCCTTAGAAAGGTTTTGGAAGGCTTGGAAAAGCTTCCATAGCCGTTGGGTGTAAAGCCCAAGAGAATCAGGCCGAAATCAGGACAATGATTGCATTTGACAGGGTTATCAGACGTCTAACTCTGGCATCAGACGTCTGGAAGGCCACTTTAAGACGTCTGATTCCAAGGTCAGACGTCTGATTCTATGCGGGTTTCTCCCTGACTCGAATCAGATCTAAACAGGGTTTTTGTGCAAGTCCATCAGACGACATACAGGACGTCTGGAAACCTACTTTTATTGTGGGAATTGATTTCCAAACGTTGCAACGGCTAGAAAATCTCTGAGAAGAGATTTTGGGTCAGCCGAGGCAAAACGGTCATTTATCAGACGTCTGGTAAGTCCTATGGACGTCTGATAAGGCTCTAACGGTCATAATCTTGAGTGTTTTCTAAGCCAGCCAACGGTCCACTAATTGGACGTCTGGCAAAGTCATCAGACGTCTCCTAAGACGTCTGGTCTAAGGTCTGGACGTCTGATTTCATCAGACAGAACTACCTATGTCCAGCCTAACAGTTATCAGACGTCTGAAACAACAGTCAGACGTCTTAAAATACTTTATCAGACGTCTGATTTGGGAATTAGACGTCTGGAAGTGCTGTTTGAACCCTATATTGGTTTTCTAGGTATTCTACAGAAAAGCTAAGTATCCTAGGGTTGTGCCGGTGTTCCTAGGACTACTGTTAGGGTTCTTTGAGGCTCTTTAACATGAAATATCTAAGGAAATAAAGAGCAACAAAAAGAAATGAAAAATACAACAAGTACAAAAGAAGGAAATCTATCCTATTCTTCATTTCCTTCCATCTTCAATCTTTCGCTCCACGTGAACCTCCTCTGTTTTCCGTCAAGCTCCTCCAATCCGTCCTGGATGCGAGCTTGAACTCCGTCTAAACACGTCCTCATTTGCAATTGACCTGAAATCTAGGACTCAAATTGCAAATGTTAAATAACACGTGTTTTGTTATCATCAAAACAAATGATCGTGGTGCTCTAGCACCAACAATCTCCCCCTTTTTGATGATGACAAAACCGTAAATAATAATACAAAAAAATCCTCCCCCTTTTTGACATTATCAAAAAGGTTTAATTGATTTTACATTTCCTATAACTCCCCCTTAAAACATGCTCTTCTATGAGTTTCTTTTAACAAAGGTAATATCCTCCCCCTTTTTGTAACAATGCGATAGCTATTATTTTTCTCCCCCTTTCTAAAGGAAATTTAGCTACCTTTCATCTCCCCCTTGACAATTAGCTCATCCTTTTTTAACTCCCCCTATCTAAATGCTTATGATAAAAAGATAGGGTAAAGAATTTTTACCTCACCTACCATGGCCAATAAAATGGCCCGAATGGTGGTGGTGGATGCCACATCGGATGGGGCTCCCATCCGTAGCTTGGAGGCCCGGGCATCGGCGCCGGTCTCCAATCTGGTGGTCGACGTGCGGCGGGTCCGTCGTTTGTTCGCCGTCTCGTCGGTCTTCTTCTTCTCCTCCTTGGTCTACTCATTGGTTCTCCCAACTTAAGTTGACCAGCCTTGAGCTTGTAGGTCCAGTCCTTTATGTTGTAGTCATCCCTGAACCCTACAAAACAAGATTCTAATTTTTTCTTCGGTATCCAAGTGAGCTTGGATCTGGATTTGTTAGAAGGTCTCCTGGATGGAGATCCTTTCTCAACCTTAGGGCTATAAAAATTATCAACTTTGTTGATTAATTTGTTAGAATTTTCCCTAAGACATGCGATTTCTTTTTCTATAATATTCATTTTAGTCTTTAAATCTGAAATTTCTAATTTTAGACTAACATTTTCCTCAATCAATTTATTATTTTCATTGATGAGGTTATGATTATCTAATAATAGGTTATCATCCTTAGGACTAGCTTCTATGTCCTTAAGTTGTTTTTCTAACCTATCATTTTCATTTTTAAGAAAACTAAGGTTCTTTTTAATGCCTTTGTTTTCTACCCTAAGTGATTTACTAATCTCAAAAAGTTCATTGAAAGCTTCTTGAAGATCATAACTTACCTCATTGTCGCTGTCGCTTCCGCTTTCGCTGTCGCTATTGCTTCCTCTGGCCATGAAACCAAAGCAAGCGGTTTCTTCCTTTTCTTCTTCTTCCTCCGAGCTGGAATCGTCCCAAGTGGCTTGGAACGCCTTCTTCTTAGATTTTTCCTTTTCCTTTTTCTTCTCCTTTTTGAGAAGAGGGCACTCTGGTCGTAGGTGCCCTTTCTCGTTGCAATGGTAGCAACGTCTCGGGCTTTCCTTCTCCTTTTTCTCTTTATTTAATTCCCTACAAAACTTGGAAAAATTTTTAAGTAAAATTCTAAAGTCTTCGTCGTCGGAACTTACCTCGCTATCCGACGCGGCTCTGAAGGCGAGAGTCTTCTTTAGTTTAGGCTCCGGTGTATCCTTCTTCTTCTGCTTCAACTTAGTCTCGTAGGCCATCAGATTGCCTAGGAGATCTTCCATGTTGAGCTCCTCCATTTCGTTCGCCTCTTCGATGGCGGTGACTTTCTGTTCCCATTCCGGTCCAAGGGAACGAACAAGCTTCCCTTGAAGCTCCCCCTTGATGAAAGTCTTCCCTAAAGCTTTCAAGTTATTTACTATGAGAGTGAACCTAGTGTTCATCTCACTTAAAGTTTCGTTAGTTTTCATAGAAAAAGCCTCAAATTCTTGTGAAAGTAAATTGAGCTTAGAAGTTTTTACCTTAGAGGTACCTTCATGAGTTACCTCGATTGTGTGCCAGATCTCGTATGCGGTGGCGCATTGCGAGATTCTGTTGAACTCCTCCGGGCTGAGCGCGCAATACAACGCGTTCATTGTTTTCGCGTTGAGAGAGAGCTCCCGGATCTGCTGCTGCGAGTATCCTCTGGCGGGTTTCTCTGGGATGTCGAAGGGGGTCTCGCACCTGGCCCAGACTGTGAAGTCGGTGGCTTGAAGCCACGTCTTCATCCGCAACTTCCAGTAGGGGTAGTTGCTCCCGTCGAAGAACGGCGGACGGGTTGTGGACTGCCCCTCGGAAATCCTGCTTGTGGAACAGCTTCCCTCCATGTGATCTTTCCGCGGATGTTACTCCTGTCGGCGGAAAACCTGCTCTGATACCAATTGAAGGTTCCCTACTAGGAGGGGTGACGTAATAATATGCGGAAATAAAAATATAAAGCAATCTCACAAAGATAAGCAATCACAAAATGTACACAGGAATTTTTAGGTGGAAACCCAAACCGGGTGAAAACCACCACCTAACCCTCTCGAGTTAGGATTTTCCGATCAACCAAGTTGATCAAAATCCACTAAACGAATCACTTTAAACGAGGGTGATTCAACCTCAGTACAACCACGCTACAAGTACGAGGGTAGCGTTCCTCAACCCCTTCTCTCCACGAGAAGGATTTTGTCCCACGAAGGAGCCAAAATACAAAGATAAAATAAAACAACAGTCCTATAGAGCCAACAAAATTAAACCTAGCTTCTATAGGAAATAGGAAACTCCCCTTTGCAAGGAGTGCGTCGATGATGACGCGGTGCGTGTGCCACGCGATGGCGCTACGTCGCTCTCGTTATCAACAGCGGGAGAGCGGGTGCGCAACGGGAATGATGCTCTCAAGATGATGGAGCTTGAGCTTAGAGAGCAAGTGCTTCTTGGACACAAGAGAGTGGAAATACTTGATCTTAGTGTATTGCAAAGTGTTTCTTGTGTTTCTCTTGTGTTTCTTGTGTAAAGGCTCCCCTCTCTTTATAGAGGCCTTAGAAAGGTTTTGGAAGGCTTGGAAAAGCTTCCATAGCCGTTGGGTGCAAAGCCCAAGAGAATCAGGCCGAAATCAGGACAATGATTGCATTTGACAGGGTTATCAGACGTCTAACTCTGGCATCAGACGTCTGGAAGGCCACTTTAAGACGTCTGATTCCAAGGTCAGACGTCTGATTCTATGCGGGTTTCTCCCTGACTCGAATCAGATCTAAACAGGGTTTTTGTGCAAGTCCATCAGACGACATACAGGACGTCTGGAACTATGTCTGGACGTCTGGAAACCTACTTTTACTGTGGGAATTGATTTCCAAACGTTGCAACGGCTAGAAAATCTCTGAGAAGAGATTTTGGGTCAGCCGAGACAAAACGGTCATTTATCAGACGTCTGGTAAGTCCTATGGACGTCTGATAAGGCTCTAACGGTCATAATCTTGAGTGTTTTCTAAGCCAGCCAACGGTCCACTAATTGGACGTCTGGCAAAGTCATTAGACGTCTCCTAAGACGTCTGGTCTAAGGTCTGGACGTCTGATTTCATCAGACAGAACTACCTATGTCCAGCCTAATAGTTATCAGACGTCTGAAACAACAGTCAGACGTCTTAAAATGCTTTATCAGACGTCTGATTTGGGAATTAGACGTCTGGAAGTGCTGTTTGAACCCTATATTGGTTTTCTAGGTATTCTACAGAAAACCTAAGTATCCTAGGGTTGTGCCGGTGTTCCTAGGACTACTGTTAGGGTTCTTTGAGGCTCTTTAACATGAAATATCTAAGGAAATAAAGAGCAACAAAAAGAAATGAAAAATACAACAAGTACAAAAGAAGGAAATCTATCCTATTCTTCATTTCCTTCCATCTTCAATCTTTCGCTCCACGTGAACCTCCTCTGTTTTCCATCAAGCTCCTCCAATCCGTCTTGGATGCGAGCTTGAACTCCGTCTAAACACGTCCTCATTTGCAATTGACCTGAAATCTAGGACTCAAATTGCAAATGTTAAATAACACGTGTTTTGTTATCATCAAAACAAATGATCGTGGTGCTCTAGCACCAACACGTGAGCTACACAACGCCGCAACGTCGCTCTCGTGAACTACAGCAGGAGAGCGGGTGCGCAAAGGCTTGATGCTCTCAAGATGAAGAACTTGAGCTTGGAGAGCAAGAGCTTTTCTACAACACAAAAGAGTAGAAAGTATGTTACTTGTGTGTGTCTTGGTGTGTCATAAGTGGCAAAGGCTCCCATCTATTTATAGAGGCCTTAGGAAGGCTTTGGAAGGCTTTGGAAAGCTTCCATAGCCATTGGGAGCAAAGCCCAAGAGAATCAGGCCGAAATTAGGAACAATGATTGCACTGACAGGGTTATCAGACGTCTGATCCTGGCATCAGACGTCTGGAAGATCAGTTTAAGACGTCTGGGAACAAAGTCAGACGTCTTATTTTAGGCAGGTTTCTTCCTGACTTAGATCAGATCTAAACAGGGTTCTAGTGCAAGTCCATCAGACGACATACAGGACGTCTGGCACTATGTCTGGACGTCTGGCACTATGTCTGGACGTCTGGAAACCTACTTTTCTGCGGGAATGGATTTCCAAGAGAGTGCAACGGCTAGAAAATCTCTGAGAAGAGATTTTCGGGTCAGCCGAGGCAAAATGGTCATTTATCAGACGTCTGGAATGGCTTAAGGACGTCTGATAAGGCTCTAACGGTCATATCCTCCAGTGTTTGTTAAGCCAGCCAATGGTCCACTAATTGGACGTCTGGCAAAAACATCAGACGTCTTCTAAGACGTCTGGTCTAAGATCTGGACGTCTGAACTCATCAGACAGAACTAACTAAGTCCAGCCTAAATGTTATCAGACGTCTGACTCAACAGTCATACGTCTTAAAATATATTATCAAACGTCTGATTTTGGAATTAGACGTCTGAAAAAGCTGTTTGAACCCTATATTGGTTTTCTAAGTTCTCCACAGAAAACCTAAGTGTCCTAGGGTTGTGTAGGTATTCCTAGGACTACTATTAGGATACTTTGAGGCTTTTTAACATGATGTTCTAAGGAACAAAAAGAGCAAGGAAATAAAGACAAAAGTACATGAAAGAAATAAACAGAATTCTATCATATTCTTCTTGTCTTTGCATCTTCAATCTATTGCTCCTCGCGAATCTCCTCTGTCCTCCATCAAGCTCCTCCAATCCATCTTGGATGCGAGCTCAAACTCCGTCTAATCACGTCTCCATTTGCAATTGACCTGAAATCTAAGACTCCAAGTGCAAATGTTAAATGACACATGTTTTGTTATCATCAAAACAAACGATCGTTGTGCTCTAGCACCAACAAAAAAGAGAAAAGAAAGAAAGAAAAAGGAAAGTTGGGGGCATTTTCGTAATTAGGGTCGGCGATGGTGGTTGTACACGTGTAGGCGATGCATGGTGGTAGCAGTGCACATCAATGAGACGCGTGGCACATGGAACGTGAACAAACGTGTGCACGTACACAAGATTGTGTAGAGGATGTTGTCGTGAGCAGGTGCAACATGAGCATGGGTGTACAGGCCTGGTCCTTGTCTAATTCAAGGCCTTCTTGACCTTTGTTTTTCATAAATAAGATATTATTGGAATTCTTTCAACGCATACTACAAGTTAGTAAGCTCTATTGCTATTTTTTAAAATTGTTTTACATGTGAAAAATATGAAAAAAATCCATAAAAATATGAAAAAAATCCATATTATGATTTGAACTCATTTCCTTGTATGTTTTAACCCAAAGCCGATCCTCAGAGCACGCATGGAGTATGAGTCCCCAAAGTAGTACCGAGGGACTTTGGGTGTGCATTTTGGATTCACTGTGACCCCCCAAAGTAGTCTCCTGTTTAGCATATTTTGATTTATTTTTGTGTATTTTGACATGTTTTCACAGCTTTTTTGTGTCACTCGTTTAGCCTGCGCTCTACCTCTTACTAAGATTGGAACCCCCAATAGAGTTTAAATGAAGGGGTGGGAGTTTACCTTGGATGCCATTTGGTCTTTCTAACAGTTATCGAATTTGAGAAGCTCCTTGATCTACCGCCTTAGGCAGGCATTTTCCACCTAGACCTCATGAAGGCGGTTACTCTCGCTCTTGTTGATGTTCTCCCTCACCTTTGCCTTCAAAGCCGCCTCCTTGCAGTGTCACACTTCCTAGAGGAATTTAGTGTATTGCCATTGCTCCTCCTGAATGCTCTCCAATTGTGCTAGGCATTTTTTTTTCATGTTTCTTTGCTTGTTGCAGGGGGTAAGCGAGTCCTACTGGCTCGGAGTTTGGACCTCATATGAGTTTGCCTTCTTCTCTTGATAGGAGGCATTAATAACTCTACAATTATTAGTGCTAATTATATCAATTATAGTCAATTTTTAGGACACATATGCATTAATGTCATATTATAGTGGGTCTGGGAGCAATACATGCATACTGTGTGATTTCTATAGTTAGATTGCTTATAATTAATGATTAATGATCATGGGTACAAGTGCATATTGAAATAGGTCTCAAATAAGCAATCAGACCATACGGATGAATTCGGATCGATGAACGGAGTCCAACGGACTCAAAATCACCTCAATCTAACCTTCGTAGCTCCAATAACAAGTCCAGGAAGTTCTGACCGTTGATCTAATGATCAACGGCCCAAAATGTGACATGTGGCAGCTGCTCAAGACTCCATTGTGCCCAGCATCGATTGAGGCCGTTGGATGTCCATCCAATGGCTGGAAATCAGCCACGTTGCCCGCCCTAAGCTCATCGCACGACCCCATCGTAGTCTTAACCGTTGGATCAAGATCCAATGGTTGATGTCGTGGGGACCCAAAACCATCCACGCGACAATACATGTGGATGGTGCAGTGGTTAGCGCCCCCACCAACAAGTGTCGAGCTCGAGTTCGATCCCTTGCAAAGGGGAAATTACATGGCACTCGAAAGGCGGCGAAATTGGCCCGCCAGATCTCCATCGAATGATTCTAAGAGCAGCTACGTGATGCAACCTCACGCACCGAATGCACACGATGAGCCAACACGTGATCCAACGCTTGATTGCATGTGCGATCGTACGCATGGGCGAGGAGTGATCTTGAGTGTGCAGTGAGGCGTGATCTCAACTGTTGATCGCCATCGGACAATTGGCGATGCGAGCACACGGATCACATGAGACAACAACTGTGTGCACGTAGGCACCAGTGAGCGCATGAGCTGGACTACAACGACGCTTGCAGCTGGGCTACAGTGACGTTGTTGCTATCGCTAATTGGTCTATACCTGTTTTATCTCCCTCTCCTCCACTATAAAAAAACCTCACCCCTCCATTCATGATCATCTCTTCCTATCATCTACCAAGCACATCCCTGCCTCCATAGAGCTTCAAGGAGTGTTCCCGGAGCCGTTGAGCTACCGACAGAAGTCCCTCTACCGTTGTGGCTACCTTTACGCCATCCACCTTCTCGCATTTAGTTTATAGTCTTCTATAGCTTATAGTTTATTTTCCTTTAAGCATTCATCTAATTTTATTGATTACAACTGCCAGACCATGTTTCATATTTAATAAAGTTGATTTTGATATCATAATTGTTGTCTTGTGCTCATTCTTAGGTAGATTCTATTATGCTTCATCATGTGTACTTTTCATGCGTAGTTAGCAAACTATGTCTACCTCAGATTTCTAACCCTAATCCCTCTCTCCCTCGCTTTCTTTCTTTATGCAAGCAAATAGAATAAAATATCTTGTGACATTAAGCGATTAATTGATCGAATTCCATGCCTCATTGTGTTTGACACTTGGACTCACCTTCCCATTTTATTCAAATCGGTGTCGTAAACGCTTGCTACAACGAATGAATTAACTTAACGTGTTTTTCGACATTAGGTATCCTTGCAATGGTCCAGTGTCTTTGCAGAGTGAGACTTCAAATCCTGGCGACGAGGTTCCTCAATGGGAGCAATCTCTTTGTCGTCTTAGTTCTCAAAGTAAAAAAGCTTCTTCTTTGGTTGGGGCTTTGGAGCCATTGAGAGCAGTTTGCCTAAGTCCAAGTTTTTCAATTAATAGGGTTATTTGAAAATTCCTGCAAACAACGCCAATAATCAAGTCTTAAGCGACCTAATCCAAGATAACAGTCGAACCACCAAGTAATCAGTTAAGCATAAAAAAATGTTGGTGACCCAGTTCCTTTGTAACATTGTATGTTTTGGGAGAAAATCTGACCCTCAAATGTTTACTATGTCATGCATTACAGTTGGTAAGAATGCTTAAGGTTCAATTACCCCTTTATAGAAAATATTCTACCCCTTTTATAGGAGGTATCGAGGAACAATAATTACGAGGGTAATCATTCCTTCACTCGTTCAATGCTAACTAATGTGCGTATGACTAGGTTTTGTTGTTTTGTTATAGAAATGGCGTTGTAGTACAGCTAGTCATTGCCACTATTACAATTTTTACTCGGAAATAAAAGTTCTCCCGAGGTCGAACTCAGGGAGCAAACTGTATTCTAGAGGTACAAAGTTTCTATTACAAAAATATGAAAGAGGGAAAGAGAGAGAGAGATAGAGATGTGTCTAGTTGGCTTTTTTTCTTCTTCTCTTCTTTCTTTTGTCTTTGTCTTCTCCTTCTTTTCTCTTCTCTTTTCTTCGTTAGTCTTCTTTCTTCTTCTTATTTCTTCTGCTGTTCTTCTTCCAAGCTTCTTCTTTTTCTTTCTCCTTGTGTTCTGCTTCTCTCTTCTTTTTCTTCTTCCTTCCGTTCTTCTCTCTTCCTTTTCTTCTTCCTTCTGTTCTTCTCTTCTTCTCCTTCTTCTTCATCTTCAGAGCATCGTCTGATTTTTCAATCAGACGACTTAAGTAGCCGCTGCTACAGTGTGTCCTCCTTCCTTCTTTCTTCTTCTTCTTCTCGCAGTCCTCCTTCTTTCTCTGCGGTCTGCCTTCTCTTCTTCTTGCCTCGGCCTGCACACTCACAGCTTGGTCAGAGGGTAAAACCTAACCCTACCCTTCCCCGCGTCTCTCTCTCTCTCAGAATTCACTCATAGGATAGCTCTCCCAGAGCTGCCGGGTAGTCAAGTACGGGTCACGCCCAGGTCCAGGCCCACCGGCGTGCGGTGGTGGGCGAGGAGTGCAGGTCGGGTAAACGGGTCGGGCCAGGTCCGCGGGGGGTGGTCGCGGACGAGGCCGGGTGAGCTGGTGAGAGGGGACCTCACTCCGTGTGCTGAGGCGATAAGCCTATAGCACTTTTTCAATTTATCTCACGGCGCTCGCTCACAATTTTCCAAGGTGGGACTATGTTGTCCCACCTTCCTTCGTGAGCGCCTGCAGAAGGAGTCTCCTTGATTGCAGCGGCTACAAAGGGCTTTAGTGCCTGTAACGAGCGCGTGCCCCAGACGCCTTTTAAGACGTCTGGGAGGTGGCCCAGACGTCGGACCAGACGTCTGGGATCACATCCAGACGTCTGACCAGACGTCCGGGATAGTTTACAGACGTCTGGAGAACAGTTATGTTCGCACGGGAGATTCGTTTGCGCGCCTGTGCGCGCAGACCTGCGATTCTGCCCTCTTTCTCTGCGGCTGCAGGCGGCTGCGACCGCCTTCTCTCTCCTCTCCGCGCGGCGTTAAAAGGGGGCGCGCCTCCCCTCCCGTCTCCACCATCTTCTTCCTTCTTCTCCTGCCTGTGCGCGAGAGCGAGCGGACGCGAGGGCGCAGCGGCAGCGGCAGCCGCAGTGAGCACGGAGGAGGTGCGGCGTGCGAGGGCGGGGCTCTGCCGTGAGGGCGAGCTCGCCGGAGCGGCTTGGCCGGCCGGCGGAGGGCGCAGGGGGCGCGGAGCGTCGCGGAGCGTCGCGGAGAGGGACCTGCTGCGGGCGGAGCAGCGGACGCGCGAGGTGCGACGCGGGCGGCGTCACGAGCGGAGGCCGAGCAAGGTTCTGATTCTGGAAAAATTTCCAGAATCAGACGTCTGGGTTGATATCCAGACGGCAAGGTCGACGTCTGTAAGATCATACAGACATCTGAAAGGTGAGTTTCTGCTTCTTCTTCCTTCTTGTTGACTGACCGTACTGAGGGAGGGGGGGTTGGTTGTGCGCAGGGTCGCTGATTCGTCATCCTTTGCGAATCAGACGTCTGGAAGTTGTACCAGACGGCGGGAGTGACCTCCAGACGTCCTGAGGGACCATCGGACGTCTGGGATCTAGGGCAGACGTCCCCGCAGACTTCTGGACGTCCAGGGAACCAAGCTAAACAGGTAATTCTCTGATCCACCGTTTAAGACGTCTGGAAGGAGTTCCAGACGTCTGATTTTGCACAGTATTGTCTTTCTCGACCCGTTTAGGGCCCGTTTGGGCTCTGTTTTCCGCGATTCGAGTTGCGTTCGTTTCAGAATTAATTCCTCTACCCGCCTACAGTAGCTATACACTGTTTTGAGACACTCCTTGTGTTTGATCCTTGTGATAGGGCCTCGTTCGGTTGCAGTCTTGAGAGTCGCGGAGGCGCGCGGGATCCCCAATCACGCCCCCATTACTCCCGTTGTACCTGGTAGAGTGGCTTTAAGTATTAATAAAATCTGTTAAAGTATGGAACCATAACTAGAACCTAGGGCATTGCATGAATCCTAGGAATGAGAAATATATGGAATGATAGCTCCTAGGTGTTGCATGAATCCTAGGGCCGGAAAACTAGATTGTATGATAGATCCTAGGATATGGCATGAATCCTAGGATGGAAAAACTAGTGGAATGTATATTACTGCAGTCTTGGAAAAATGGAAAGGAATATATAAAGCTGCCTGTAAATCTAATTAACAGCTGCCTGTTATGAATAAAGAAACATGTTTGAGATCATGGAATTTGAGAACGTGAATCTGGAAAGTGAAACATATGATGTTCTGAGATAAAGAGCTGGAACCCTACAGGGAATTAGGAGTGGAACTCCTGGAAAGAAAAAGGAATGGAACTGAGATGCAGTTTGTACTGTCTCTTGGGTACGCAGTACCAAGGGAAGTACCTGTACCTGTTTAGTGCAGAGTGGGGCCAGCCGCCCCAGGGACCCGGGGTTAGGATTGGCCGCTCTGTACCGACTTGTTGGCCCTCGTGTACGTAGTACCGAGGAGAGCTAGTAGTGTTAGGAGAGTACTAGCTACCCCACGGGCCCCGGGGTTCTGCTAGCCTCCTTCACCGACTTGTTAGGCCCACTAGGGCAAACCAGGGTAGTCAGGCGAGGGTGCGCGGACTGTGGAGGGGCAAGGCCCCGGTTTGGTTACTGTGGAGGGGTTGGACCCCTGTTACTGAGAGGGCTCTGCCCTGGTTCCGTGCTGTGCTTTGGGCGCACCCGTTAACGGAAACGACTGACCGCGTGCCAGTGCGGGCTAGCTACCTGTGCGTTTATCGCGCGTGCCGTAGTCACCGTTACGTCTGTCAGTGACCTTGGGGTGGTTGACTGAGGGTAGGATCACCACGGGGGACTCTCCCGGCCAGGAGAGCACCACGTGCTACTTCTACTTTTGGAAAAGACTGCAATCAAGATCGTCCCACGAGGACATTCGAGATCAAGTAAAGGATCTGAGAAATAATTGAAATGGTGAGAAAAATTGAAAGATGTGAATAAAGGAAGTAATAGAACATAACAGCTACTGTACACTCTACTGTTGCCTTTAGTTAGTTTGCCACTCTACTCAGCGTTTTGCTGACGTGTTACACTCGTTACCTTTCTCAGGACCAGGTGTTGAGCAGCCAGGGTCGGCGGCTGCAGAGGACGCTGGGCCGAGTAGGGTCCAGTAGAGTTACCACAGCTTTGTACCCCTTTTGTTTCTGTTCTAGTGAGTATTTTTTGTTTCCGCTGTACCTTCTTTACCTGCAGTTTTTGTTATATGATAAATGTTGTTTTACTGTTGTGGTGGTACCTACTGTAGTAGTTTCTTTCCTTACTGCTGTACTTTCTTACTGTTAGTTATATTCACGCTGAATGTGGTTTATTTTACTGTCTTTTGGTTACTTCCTCGTTGGACGACTGGGTCTTGGGATTAGTCGAGTCGGTCCGGTTCTCGTGTCTCGTAGGGACTCGGGAACCGGGTCATTACAGTGCCAATCTCTCATCTGGAGTTGTGCGCGAAGGATTTCGCACAGCTGGGACCTGGAGCCTGGAGCGAGAAGTCCTGGAGGAGGCTCCCAAGCAAGCTCCTTGCTTGCGTTAATGGCGGTGGAGGGCAGGTAACCTGTTCACAGTAGAACGGCCTCTCGGCCTAATCAGACAAGCGGGGGACCTTCGCCGTGGCACGACGAAGGTGGTGCGGGGTCTGGCAGGTCGTGGGGCGGCGTCTGGCGGCAGGGCTAGGTCAGACTGTGGCCGCAAGAATGGGTTTGTTCGGTGGAGTATGGTGGGGGTGTGGAGCGGTAATGGGTGAGCGGAGGTTGCTCAGGGTGATGAGGCGGAGGTTCTGTGAGGGTCGGCGAGGCGTGTGGGGCTGTGGAGCGATGGGGACGTCTCGCCGGAGGGCAGCTGGAGATGGAGAAGGTGAGGGCGATCAGGGGCGGTCGAAGGGTGTTTGAACAAATTGAAGGAGGGAAAAGAAAGAGGGGAGAAAGGGGAAGAACTGTACCTACTGGAGGGACGAGGGGGGGCCGGAGCAGGGCGGCAGTCTTATCGACTATTGCCGGAGAAGAAGATGCCCAGAGAGAGAGGGCGGCAGCGAGGAGAGAGCGGGAGAGCACGCGCTGGGTACGGCGCGATGCGGGAAGAGCAGGTGAAGGCAGCTCTGCTGCTGGTAGTGCGGCAGAGCGACGAGGAGGAGGAAGAACCGCCGGAGTAGGGGGGCTTTTGCCGGAGTGGGGAGAGAGGAAAAGGGGGGGGATTTCTCCTTCAGATCTGAGCTGGAGAGTGAGGCAGAGCGACGAGGGCTTTTATAGAGGCGAAATCAGAGAGGAGGGCGGAGGGAGACGACGTGCCTCCCTCGCAGGAGGACGCCGGAGATGGAGACCCATACCTTCCGTGTGTTCGCACGGGCGGTATGGGCGGTTGCAGTGACCAGGGAGGTGTCCCCGACTGTCTTGGCAGAGGGTCTCCCTCACCCTGCGCGGCGCCATGCACCGCGCAAAGTCGCCGGAGCATGGCGCTACTCGGGGTTTTGCAGGGAGGACCCAAATGCAAAGAACGAAGAAGAGTTAGGGGCCAAAATGCGAGGGTCTCAAAAGTTGAGGGTAAAAAAGTAATAGAGGAGGACCAAAATGTAAAGTTGGTCAAGAAGGTCTCTTCTTAGGCTCAAGTTTTTATACATGACTAAATAGGACCTAAGGATTCTGATGGTAAATTTTATTTCTAGATCAGACCTTGTTTGACCAGTCAATTTATGCAAAAACCCAAATTAAGTTATTAATTGGGCATGGTTCTCAATGTAGGTCAAAATGGGTTTCTAAGGTCAAATTGGAGGTTCTAAACCCTAGAGATTATTTTTCTATGAATTTTAGAGGATTTATTCGATTTTTTTCTTTGCCTCGAACCTCGTGAATTGAAGTGGGTTTGTTTTTAGGGTTACAGGATGTCATTTAATTCATTGGAGTTGCTGTAGCCCTTATTGGATCATCTCATCCCACCTTTCTTCCTATTAGGTTATTTTGACCTATGTTTGGACCCTGAGTTACCCTGTTTTCAGATTGAGTTGGTGAAATTGCATTTTTACCCCTTAGTTTTTATTTTCTTCACAAACTTAGAATTTCTTTGAGTCAAGCCTTTCTATAGTTATGTAGGAGCTTTTTCTTACAAATCTGGGTTAGATGGTGCTAGATTAGGGTTTATGACGAGGTTCTCATCACTAACCCTTCCACTCCCTGAGGGATCTTCAATGTATCTTCATATCTCAGGTGATTCTGCATTGCCTGACTCATTCGACCATCCATTGCACCTCACTTAGCCACTTGTTGAGTTCTGCTACTTCGGTTTTGGTCACAGCGATCCCACGTCGTTTGCTTTGGTGATCACCCGGGTCAAGTTCCTTGGTGGCTTCGCAAGTCAGGCACCTTGGTAGGCTCTCAGGTAAAGTCCTTTGGCAAGCATCTAGGTCGAAACCTCTGGTAGGTGATGAGGTCGGAACTTTTGGCAATTTACCAGGTTGAACCTTATGGTGGTTATCCAAGTTAAACCTTTTAGAGATTATTCGGGTCAATTGGCCCTAGTGGGTGGTGGGTCGCTTAACCTGAAAATATTCTCGTGGGTTTGTTTTAGGTTCATTTTCTTGTGACCCCATTATTCTTGGGTTTGATCTTTTCTTCTCATTAAATGCCTAATTTTTTTTTACTAATAAAGCATTTATTTTCCTTAACATGAGTGAGACATGTTAGTTTAGATTTGGGAGATCTATCTCTTTGATTCTAGAAAAGATTACTAATTGCTATAATTATATTTCAAATTCACCTTTATAATAATGTCTAATAATTAATTATTCCGTCAACAATGTCGCATATTTCCTCTCATGTATAATAATGTTTGTTTTTATTGTATAAGAAATTTTAAATTATTGATATCAATTACATTTATGTAAGTTTAAGCAAAGGGATAAACAACAGATAAATTTAATGGATAGGTCAAAAGTTATAGGCATATTAATGAACAACTTATTAACTTTTTGAGTGGGTTTAGGCTTGGCAAGTGAAGCCAACATGATAACAGCTAGGTTAGGCTTAGTTTGATAAAAATAGTCTAGGTTGGACTTGAGCCTGGTTGTTAATGGGAAAAATGAATTTTTATAGGTAGTTAAATGCCTTAACCTAACATGATGCAATGTATGACTGTATTTATCTAATAGAGACATCATTCTTTATTTGGATTAGACTTGTTCAAGTTGTTGGCCTACTGAACTTCAAAAAAGACCTTAGCTCAAGTCAAACCCTGCTCGATTAATGGGTTGAAACACTCAACCCAAGCACATGCGCGTGGGTTGACATTTATTTTGCATATATCTACCAAGTTAGCTAACATATATTCGTTAGAGTTGTATCTATATTTCATAAATATAACCGTATCATAAATTGACAAAGTTGGGTCCTATTGCAGTGTGCTTTGAGAAAATTCATATTGAAATCAACTAAAGTTGCACTAAAATGTAATTGTGGGATGATGATTTTTTTGACTCATATATCTTTAAAATAAGTCAACTTGGATTGAAGAAATAAGAGTAGTGACTAGGTTGAAATTCATGGGTTAAGCTGAGCTGACCTACGACTTTGTTTCGATGTTGGATAAAATCATTGATTAGGTGATGTAACATGATTAGCATAAACAGTATCATAAACGTTGTTAGAAATGTCATCTCAAATATCCACACAAAATATATTAATTCATCTATCAAATCTAACTTACTCCTACTCCACTTTCCAACAAAATAATAATAAAAATAAATCAAATATCAAATATAAAATAAATAAACTATAACTCCCTCATCCATATTTATATCCTATCAACATACAATTTAAATTATATCAAATTTACTTACCAAATCCACTTCCACCATCCCCTACATTAAATTCTATCCAAACGTAAGTTTTACCCAACATCCAAACGTAGTCCAAAGGCTTAATTCCGGACCCTAATCTCGACCCATGTGCGGGGCGGCCATGATAAAAATAGCGTTTGGTGTAATCCTCGGACCCGAACCAAAGGTGTGTCTCGAGATTGGAGACCCCCTCCTTCCCCTCCATCCAGCCGGGGAAACCCTCCCGGTCGAAGAGACCAACCGCCTCCCTCCGCGAGTCACGACCCTTCCTACCCCCCTCCTCTCCACCACCACCGCTCCCTTCCCTTCCTCGAGGAGGGCATTTTCACCTTCCCATCATCGTTCCACGCGCCTTCGTGCTCGAGACTCTTCCTCCCCTCCTGGTGGCGCCGTCTTCTTCCCGCTGCCCCACCCGTTGTCCTCTGTAAAAACTGTTCGTCCTTTTTTTTTTTCTGTTCTCCAAGCAACGTGTTTATCAGTTATTTATGTTGGGTTTCCTCGTCGTCTTCTCAAGTTACGTTTGGTGGTTTCGCTTTCTTCCAAGTACGAACCTATACGTTGATGTTGTATTTTTTTTTCACGTTGAAATGCTCATCAAACTTAAATGCCGGTCAACATTGCGGACTTTGACAAGCCGAAATGGTGTTGTTTTATTGCTTCCGATCGGTGTGTCTACTGATCATCGCTGCACCCGAATAGCAAAACTTTGGACCTTTGGAGCTTTTTTTCTTTTTGGTTTCCGTTTTGTTTGGGTTTGCACGTGTGGTTTTTGCATTTTCGTGGATTTATATTTCGTAGAAAATGGTATTTCGGTGGTTTTAGGGTGTCGATATTATGGCAATGCAACGAATGATGATGTTGCGAGTTTTCTTCTCCTCCTCCTCCTTCCTGTCTCTATGTCATTCGAGAAGTCGTAGCAGGTGGGGTCAGAGAGGATGGGCAGTTATGATGATGTAAATTATTGTCTTTGATAATAAGATATTGTGAAAAGATTCAAGCGTTTGCTTCCCTTTTTTTTTTTGTTGATAATGGATGTTTGTGTGTTCGCTGTTCTAGAAATCTAGTTTGTTTTGGTACGCTGCCATTGGTTAAATGAAGATTTTACTTTAGTAAAAACTTAGTTTTACTTTGGTCATATGTTTTGGGTGCCACATTTGGAGTCTTCCATGATTTTGTCCAATTAGCATTAGGAAATGACTTATTATATTTTTAATTATTTAAAAAACATTAACTGCGTACTCATCAGCATACTTGTCTGTGCATCAAGTACTTACTATGCACTGACCTATCTCACTGGGTAGCGCATACCTACTTTTAGAAAATTTCTCAAGAAGTAATCTTTAGGAGTCAAAGAAGAAAACTTAAAGGTGGTGTTTGGTAAAAGGAATAAGTTTGTGGAATAAGTAGAGGAATAGGAAATGAGTAGAATAGAATTATAGAATAAGTGGGTTTCGGTGTTTGGGATAATAGGCAGGTTAAACTTATTCCATAGAGAGGGTGGAATAAGCTTGCACCGGGTTAAGTTTTCTTAACTTGAGTCAAATGGGTGGCAGGTTAATTGTTAACCAGCGTACCAAATCCATAGGTGGTGGATATCCAACGAGGAAGCATGGACTTAGAAAGAGGGAAATAGATGAACATCAAGGGCCAATGAATGAGCGCTGCCTATTCTAAACCTAAGCCTAGGATTCTGAGCTGTGGTCAGTAGGGGAAGTCTTGGAAAAAGGAAGGAATTCCAATGGATATTATGTCTTTCTCATTCTATTTGGTTCCATGGTGTAAATTGTTATCACAAGCTCTTTTCACGAGCTTTCCAACTCAAGTTGCCAAAGTAATTCACTGGATAGATTCCAGTTTTCCTCTGGTTGGTTACTATCTACTGAGTTGTAGGTTGGCTTGAACCTTTGTCTTTTTCCCTCTCTCTCTCTCTCCCTCTCTCTCTCTCTCTCTGGTAAAAGAGCTTGGACATTTCACAACCAACCTGTTGAATGTTTGTTCTCAGCAGCTGTGTACTAAGCATGCTTCAGAGGGAGGACGCGAATGTTGGGCTAAACTGCATCCCTTAGATCATTGTGTGATCAGAAGCTTTTGGGCTGGTATTGTTTAACCATTTTTTTGTCTTACGTTCTGCTTGTG
This sequence comes from Thalassia testudinum, assembly GCA_037157565.1. Classification (NCBI taxonomy): domain Eukaryota; kingdom Viridiplantae; phylum Streptophyta; class Magnoliopsida; order Alismatales; family Hydrocharitaceae; genus Thalassia; species Thalassia testudinum. Next base: position 25,363,093 of record JAZHRO010000054.1, on the reverse strand, counting down.
ATAAAAACACCAATAAATGAGAGATTACCTCACAAGAAGAAACAGATACAAACACCAAGATGAATAGAGTACCTCGCGTGAAGCATCAATACCTACCTCTGTATGAGTTAAGTACTTTAGGCATTCTACATATCAACTGCCACTGTTTGACTCCTCCCAATAACTATATAGCATAATTTTCTTTGCAAGTGATTTCAGATTGAACTATGTGGAGAAGGTTTCATTTTTCATAGGCTAGGAATGGTTCAAATACATTATAGAAGGTCTAGCTTTTGTCAAATCAGCACTTGAATGGAGCATGCCCAGCAAACAACCTATCAAAGCTATGTGAATTTTTTCATGCTTTGTGGAAAATATTATGTCAAATTGGTCAGTCCAATGTGAATCACTGCCCCAACTTGCAGATATCTTTGTGCGACCAGATTCGTTAGCTGAAATGCCCACGTCTTTAGGAGTGTGTACTTTGATCTTTATCTTTACCATTGATGCAGGTCAGCTAGAGAGCCCAACTCTATTCATGCCCTTCATATACTACTGGAGAACATTAGTAAGCACCTAATGGGTGAAATTTGAAATTTCATGCAAAGTAAGAGTACACAGGTGGTGTCCTTTAGCATTCAAACTCAGTGACGCATACCACTTCCATCTTCATATTTCCCTACATGAGAGAATCCTCAGGACTTATCCAGCGAATTGGGAATTTAGCAGAATGTTAAATACCTAGAAAACTGAATTCTTTTCCAAAGTGGAAATTAGACCATCAAAACTGACAAAAATATTTTGGGGCTTTAGTTGTGAGATCAAGAATGTGATTTGAATGCAGTTGCTTTGCTTTAGGTATCTACAGGCTTCTATTAATTACCCATGAAATATCAATGCAGATTGTGTATTTATAAAACGAAAAAGGAGTCTGATCCTTGCAACTTTGTATTGCTATAGGTGGTTTTTTGAGGTTACCCTTCATAGTTATTCTATGGTGCTTTCGATTTCAATGGCCATCCCTGACTTGGCTGTGATGGCTATATATGCCTTCATTCTTGCAATCCATTTTGCAAAAGGACTATAACATCTGAGCATGCTGATACTTTGTGTTTTGTGCAGGTGTTTGTTCACTTATTTTTATGCTTTTTGAAACAAGGAAATGGAATGCAATAAAGATGAGGCCCTCCGGGCCAAAGAAATTGCTGAAAGGAAGTATGCGGAAAATGATATCACATGTGCCAGGAAATTTGCTCTTAAAGCGCAAGCTCTTTTTCCAGGACTGGATGGCATATCACAAATGATTGCAACCCTGGATGTTCATGCTGCTGCAGAGATAAGGATTAATGGGGAGAAGGACTGGTATGCAATTCTATGCTTGAATCCAGGGGCTGATGAAGAGCTGATTAAGAAACAGTACCGAAATTTGGCACTTTTGCTTCATCCTGACAAGAACAAGTCAATTGGTGGGGAAGCAGCTTTTCAGATTATTTCTGAGGCTTTCAGCGTGCTGTCTGATAAGGCCAAAAGAATGGTGTACAACCATAAGAGGAATTGGAAAGTTGGACAACAGACATCTGGGGCAGGGTGGGGTTCCTCTGGTGGCCTCCATCCTGCTGCAAAGACTGCCGCAAACAACTTTAAAACTCAGAGGAGCAGTGTTCCTTCAACTCCAGCTCCTTCAGCTGTTCCTCCCACACCTTCTCCAAGGAGTGTCACTTTTTGGACTTTATGTCCCTATTGCAAGATGCAGTATGAATATATTAGACTCTATTTTAACCATACTCTTCTCTGTCCTAAGTGCCATCGACCCTTTTTGGCAACTGAAACAAAAAATCCAACTCAAGAATTCAGCACCACTGTTCCCATGCGTACACAACAGGCTTTGAACCAACAAAAGAACAGAGCTTCTGTAGCAGGCATGGGGTCTACAGGTTTCCAACATGGAGCAAGTTTTGCTTATCAGAATAATCTGAATTCTCAGTTTGGTGCATTTTATAAAACTGCAGAAATGCGAGATACACTCAACTCTGTCCATACTGTCAACCAAGATCCAAACAGTACTGTTTTCACAAAAAGAAATTCAAACGGCACAAATCTGGCATCTGACAGAGAGAGAAAAATATGTGAGGAGAAGATTCAAGCCATGGCCGCAGAGAAGCTCTTGAAAATGCATCTTCAGAAGCAGGCTGCTGATGGCTCGGCTACAGGGGGTCCTAAGATTAATCTCAGTGGTAGTGCATCAGATGTGAAGCAAACCTTTCCTCTTAAGCTGGAAATGTCTGCAAAGAAAAGAAAACTCACACATGATCACATTATGGGTAAAATGCAGGAATTCACCATTCAGAAGAATACAGGTGCTGTTTATGGTGATCAAAGACTGCAGTCAAATGGTATCAAGATGGAAAACATGAACGTTGTAGCAGGAGATTCTGCCAAAGCAAAGGTGGTATACAGACAGAGCAGCATCTTAAAGAGAGATATCTCGCATCTACATTTGCAGAATATGCTAAGGCAGAAAGCTCAAAAGCTTATAAGGATGAAGTTGGAAGCATGGAAGGTAGAAACTGCAGCCAAGTTGGTGGCACAACAGGAAAAAGAGAAGCAAAAGAAAAAGCAAAAACAAAGTGCTGAGAAAGAAAAAGATATCTTGATAGAAAATAGACATGATGACATGAAAGCAGAAGAAACTGATATCAGCGACAAACATATTGATTGTAAGGAGAAGGTTGTAATGCAAAATTTACAGGATAAATCTGATAAGGAAGAAAAGGATCTTGTAGATGAAAGGGAAGGAGAGGATGCTGTCAACATTGATGTTCCTGATCCAGATTTTCATGATTTTGATAAGGATCGTTCTGAAAATGCCTTTGAGCATGAACAGATATGGGCAATTTACGATAATGAGGATGGTATGCCTCGTTACTATGCTCTGGTTCAAAAAGTTCTCTCTCGGAAGCCATTCAAAATTCGCATCAGCTATCTTGCTTGTCGAACAAACAGTGAATTTAGCCCCTTAAACTGGGTTGGAATGGGCTTTGCCAAGGTTTGCGGGAATTTTCGAATTGGTAAGTATGAAACTTGTGACAGTATAAATACGTTTTCACATGAGATTAGGCCAGAGAGAGGCCCAGGTGGAATCATCAAAATCCTTCCAAGAAAAGGTGATATTTGGGCTCTGTATAGAAATTGGTCGCCGGAGTGGAATGAACATACTCCTGATGATGTTATGTATAAGTATGACATGGTTGAAGTTCTCGAAGATTACCATGAGAAAGTGGGCATTGCAGTTATCCCCTTGCTAAAATGTGCTGGTTTCAAAACAGTCTTTTCCAGATCCACAGACATGAAGGATGTCATGAGGATCCCAAAAGAGGAAATGTTTCGCTTCTCGCATCAGGTTCCGTGCCATCTCCTTACAGGCAAGGAGGCTCAAAATGCTCCAAGTGGTTGTTATGAACTGGATCCTGCTGCTACCCCTTTGGAGCTGCTTCAGGTGACTGCAGAGATCAAGGAAGATGAGCCAATGGAAACTACTTACAATGAAATAATAGCTAATGAAGAACTGGAAGCAGAAATTACATAAAAGCTTCATTATATCCGCATTTTTGTGCTGCTGCAGTATGGTATATTCCTAGATTTTAGTTGGTGACTCCACTGATAGGTCTGGAGCTCACTTTTTTGGCATTGGCTGCAGTTTGGCAGGTCTAACTCCATTTTTGTTAATGACAGGGTGACACTTACAAGACTCACAGAAGATATATAATACCTGAATATCATACTATAGTTTTATTTCTTTTTTTCCTGTTTTATGGCTTTTAGCATTCTATAATCTTCAATGTCTTTTTTGCCCCAATTGATGTTTTAAAGCAAAAACTTCCCTTAGTTGAAGATTGAAATTTATAATAGAATGCTGGATTCAGTGGCTGCTGTATATCCTAATTATGTCTATGTTAGTGATCTGCATGCCCATATTGTTCTCTGAAAGTGAATATGAAACTTTGCAGATCTTTTTTGTAACTAAGTGAATGGCATCAAGATACAGTGGTAGCCATGGTTATTCGATGAATTTATATTTTTGTGTACGTGCTTTCGCAAATATCACCAAATTAGATGCTTCTCATGTGTTCATTTCACGGTTTCACCACAAATCCCTGTACTTCAACAATGTTGTGGAAAAATATACCAAACATTTTCTTGATAGTCTCTCCAGTTAGTCATTTATGTAACCTATGTACTTTTGGTAAAATACCTTTTATGGCTGGTACAGTTGGCTGATTTTTGATATGGAATCTTCTTACGTTCAGCAATATCCCCTACAAAGTAATATGTGGATCAAGGTTTTGTAAGGTTTTTCTTTTGGTCAATGGTACTTATTTATGGGTAACTGGTTGATTGGAGAAGAAGGGGAAGACGAGGAGAAATGCGATTTCTCTTGTAAAGCCCTAGAGGTCCATTAAGGCTTAAGATCTCTTTTTTTTTTGGAGGAAGGGTTGCTTTCCAAATGATAATCACCTAGAAGATATATTAATCAAGGGCCAAAAGCAGTGGCCAACAGTACATAATATTTGACCAATAACGTGCTAATGTAGATACACAAGTAATAAAATTCTCAAGATAGGGATGTTATCCTCTTGAAGATTGCCACATTCCTTCCAAGCCATATTCCCCATAATATTGCCAGAACTTTAGCCTTATCCTTCTTAGTCCTGAAGGAGAGATGTCCTCCATTACGATTGTCGTTCCTGAAAGATCTCCAAATTTTGGATACAGAAGAGTGCATTATCAATGGTAGGAAAAAGTGGCTTTAGACTTGCGCAGAGAAATGGCATATGAAGAATAGGTGCTCAATATCCTCATCATAAGCATGGCATAATGAACAAGCCTTATCTGCCCTCTCCACCCATCTAGCTCTCCATACTTTTGTCATCAATTTTCATCTTCTAAGCAACCAAGCAAAATTTTTACCTTCAAAGGACAACTTGTTGACCAAATTTGTCTACAATCTCTTATAAAGTTGAGATCCAGCCCCGATCCACCATCATCAAGTCTTTGGTACACCATTCTAATCGAAAAATCACCACCATCCCACGAGAAAGCATCTACACCACCCTTTGGCTGGTATCCTTGTGCCACAAAGAATCGAGTTCGTATCTATGGTTAGAAGGGATCCTCATAAAAGTAGGATTCCAAGCCCCCTCTCAACAATTTGCCACCTTTGCCTCCTTATTTGCGGCCATAGTAAAAAGCCTTGGGAAACAATTGATTAGCTTTCCTTGTCCCATTCAATCATCCAACCAAAATAGAAATGAATCACTCATACCTACATGATGGGAGATAAAGGTACGTATCTTGGGTAGTATTAAAGACAAATCTTTGATGAAGGGCTATGTTTTGAGGCGAGATCGATAGGTCCCAACACCTCATAGTTCCATAGCAGGACTCCAAAGTCTTCCCTAACAGATCCTATTTGCACTCTAGGATTCTAATAATCTCTTTGCAAATAAACTGTCATTCATCTTCCTTAAGTCTCTCACTCCAAATCCCCCTTCTTCCATTGGCCTACATACCTCTTCCTAAGCCACCATTCTAGCACCTTTCCCAATGGAGCTAGGGTTAGTCTAGAAAAAAAATCTCATTAGACTTGCAATCTTCCTTTCAATCATCTATGGCATTCTCAGAACGAAAGTGAAATAAGAAGGTATGGAGGCTAACATTGCCTTCACAAGTACTAGTCTTCTACCTTTGGAAAGAACCTTAGATACCCATCCCGCAAGCCTTTTCTCCAACCTTTCAATCAAAGGTTTCCATTTCTGCATAGAGATTCACCTATCTGACAAAGGTAATTCCAAATAAGAGATGGGAAAGGAACTCTCTACGGTATGCAATGCCATGCTACAAGTGTTTGCCTCATGCATCATCCTTTGGAATGGAACAAAAGTAGATTTAGAGTAATCTATCACCAAACCTGAGGCTTCTCCAAAAATTTCTAAGAGAGTGCGCATCCTTCTAACCTTAATAGCAGAACCTTCCACAAAAAATAAGGTGTTGTTTGCGTACTAGAGGATTGAAATCTGAACTCCATTCCCAGACTTGAATTTAGAAAAAAGATTTCTCTTGCCACCTCTGATTGCACATCTTGCCAGGGCATCCGTCGTGAGAACAAAAAGCATGGGAGCCAAGGGGCATCCTTCTCTAACTTCTCTCCTAGGTTAGATCCATCCTCCTGCTGGGTTTCTGTTAAGGAGAATAGAAAATGAAGTTGTCATCACACATTGCTTCATCTAATCCACCCACCGAGGCGGGAAACCTCTTTTCGTAAGAGAAGTCCAAATAAAAGTCCATTTTACAAAATCATAGGCCTTAGTAAAATCCACTTTCCATAGGAAAGCCTTCTTCTTCATTCTTTTCCAATAAGCCAAGATCTCTGATGCGACCACATGGCCATCTAAAATATTCTGACCTGGGACAAAGCTTGTTTGCACAGGTTCTATGATCCCTCCCAAAACTGCTCTCACCTGGCTTAAGATCCTATTTTGTAGTAGAAAATCTTGCACTTTCCAGTCAGTTGGAGGAATACCATTTTGGTACATGTTATGTTAGTGGTTCTAGCAGCATTATATTAAGTCAGGTGGTTACGAATGTGAGTAGGGATATACATGGATTGGATTTTTGAACCTCTATCATATTAGATTTGATAGGGGTCGAAGGCTGATGCCTCCTACCAAAAGCATTTGTTGATTGTTGGAAAATGTCTAGGAAGCAAGGAAGGAGAGAACTTGAAGCGTCTGCACAAGAGGTGAGGAATGATGTTTCCTTGTGAGATGCAGGGCTAGTCTTCAGTTGTAATGAGGTTTAGCAGATTAGCTATTCCACTGTCACTTGTAAGTCCATTAGGCTTCTATTAGGAGGGGGGTGAAGCTATAGAAAGTGTACATGTGATGGGGAGTTTAAAGTACCAAGAGTGTGGACTTTAAAGTACAGCTGGTGCTTTTACATCATTTCAGCAAACTTCTTTCTCTCAATCAATGCTCAGGTTGTTGAGCTCTTCTCCCCTCCATGTTCACACATGTTCTTAAACCTGATATACACACATCAATCAAAAGTATCCATCTCAAGGCCTTCAAGAGCTCTTGCATTCTTCTTATCCTCCTCCATTTTGCGATCGCCCTCTCCTCATCTCTTTGCTTCTGGTGTTGATTATCCACTCGATGGGGTGCTTTATGGTGAGGAAGCTGCAAGGCAGAGGAGCTGAGTGCACTAAGGAGTGAAAGAGGTGAGTTTACCGAGGAGTTTCTTTGGCCGTTGGGCGATGCTACAGACCATGTGGTTGCAGCAGCAAGCAGCAACAAATCTGATATTCTCATTCCCCTTTTTTTCAAGATCTTAGCATCTCACGTGAACCACTACCTTCTTATTTGGGATCATTGCTGGAATTTCCACAGATCCATGCTGCTGGTGGACCTCAGCAGTATCCCTGTAGATTGGGGTACATGCAGTAAACTTCTGATGGTTATCCTTGGTGTGATGCGTCAATGGTTCCTGGATCTGCTCAAGCTGGACAGGCTGCACCACCATACCAGCAAGGTAGCCAAGCAAGTTATGGACAATGCCCACAGCTTCAGCTGCAAGTCACTGGGGAACAACCTGGCCAAGCCAATGCATGATATGGTTATCACTTATCAGGGTGCTCCCTCTGCTAATGCCACTTATGGAACTACGGCATCTGGCTATGGAGCTCCACCATCAGAAGGTGAGTATGCACAGGCTCCTGCAAGTACAACTGGCTATGATCAGTCACCACCTAAACCAGGTTATGCAGGCCTAGGAATATTTCATATGCGTTAAAGAGTTCTCAAATGCTACATCCAGCTATTAATTTACCTTTTCTTTCCATTAACAATCACTGTCTTGTTTCTCACATCAATTTTCTTTCATGGTGGCCGGATCTCCATCCACAAGATCCACCTGCAACTGCTGTCTCTGATCTCCTTTGAAGACTCAAGATTGAAGGTTGTGGTCAGAAACAAATCTCATGTGAGGAAACATTTTTTTTTTTTTGAAAAAGGAAAGGGTAGTTATCCAGAGTGATAACTACCCAATCATGTGAGGAAACATGTTTGAACACTAATAAGAAATAAGGTACAGATTTGATAATGGTGACTTTATTAAGAATGGAATGCAAGTCTAATTGAGGAAACATGATCGATGATGACTTGCTCTAACTAAAAAGGCTAAAATTCAGTTTTGCAACAATATTGATGGGAGGGAAATTTCAACATTTTTATATATATTAAATACAAAAATCACATAAGAAATGCCACAAAAACTGAAATTTCAAACCAAGGTACACATCATCCACCCAAGGGCAGAGTGGCTTACTGTATATAGAACATTTCAACATGCGACTGTTTTTTGTATTTTTATAATTGCTACCAAGCAATTGAGGATGCGTAGGTCTCAGTGACTATTGTATTTTTTGCTATCAAGATGTTGGTCTGTATTTCAAGTTGGAAGTGGTTTCTCTGGATATTTACAGAATCTAGTGGAGAAAGCACTCTAGAGTCTAAATGTCCTGCTGTTTGTGTTTATATCATGAAGTGATTTTGCTTAACCTTCGTATTGTGTGCCCATGTCTCAAAAGTATGGGCCAATCACTTCACTTTCCTCATTATGTCAGTTGGATTCTTCTTATTTCACCATTTTCGCCTACATTGCTCTTTGCCAACTCTCACAAGGTATGGGCATGGTTTAAAACAACGTGCCTCGAGGCTATAGAGGCATACGCGTTGAGGCAAGATAGCCCAAAATAGCCTCGAGGCGGTAGCCTTGGTCTGCAGGCATAAGGCGTGTGCCTCCTTAGTCGAGGTGCAGTGAGGCGGTGAGGTGAGTCTGAGGGACTGCCTCAGTTTGAGGAGCGTCGCCAGTCGTGCAGCAGTGCTGTTGGTGGTCCAGGAGCGCCGCATTGCAGTCCAATAGCGTCATTAGTGGTCGACAGTCTTGCATAGGTATGACGATGCATTGTGTAGGGCCCCAAATCAGTTTCATTTTACTGGTTTGTGGTCATTTAGTATCTTTTGTTGGCATTTTAAGTGTATTCAAAAGGATTTTGTTATTTTTTAAGTTTGAGTTTTTGATGTGGATGTTTCATATACCTTCATTTTAATGTATGCTTTAACTTTTAAGTCTCCCAATGGTTTGGGAAGTTAGTTTTGTTTGTACTTTTGTTATGGTTTCTAATCTTCTATATTATATGGATGTTTATTTTTTTATTTAAATGTCATCTCTCGTTTAGTTTTGCTCTTTCAATGATGTGATAAAAAAAAAATGTTATGAAAGTGTGTTATTTACATTATTATTTCCTTATTAGCACTTAACAAGTATATATTATATCATTTTTCTATGTCTTTTCTACAAATCCTGAGGCTTATGTCTCGACTGCCTCAGTACCGCCTTGCGTTTTTTAAAACCTTGAGTATGGTTTACTTTGTCAACATTTTCATTCCTATTTATAGTTTTGTTTTTGGTCATTTCCTTTCTTTCTTTTAGAATCTGTGTTTCTTGCTTAGGTTTGCACCTATCACTTTACTATATCCCAGGTCTTCAGATTTGCAAAAAAGCCACTTTTTAAATTAGAAAGAAAAAGCTTGATATCGGATTTTCCGGGAAACAAATCTAATTGTCAACAGTACTAACATATGCATATTTCAAAAGTGAGGATGTTAATCTTATTCCTGATAGTGTCACTAGTGTCACTGAAGTTAAATAATTTTGTTGAACTTGAAATGCATGACCTCGACTTAATGGATTATTTGTTCAAACTTAGGCCAAATGCTAGCTTTTAAGCTTCTTAAGTACTGTCATAGCACGATTCAAAGCTATTTTCATGATCTCTTTAACTAAGCCATTCATTTCATTAAATCATCTGGGAGACTTTGGCAAATGAATCTGTTATGTATTTCTTTCCATTGGTCATAGCATTAATTGGTATAATTCAATCAGTTGTTGGTGGTCCTCTTGATGTTGCATTGAGCTAACTCGGTTTTTGTTTCTCCTGCAGTGAAGTTCAGAATCCCAAAACACCAGTAACTACGTGAAAACAAAGTCATGAGATGAGAGAGCATCTATCATCCTCTGCATGCCTTCACTCCCTCCACTTTGGTTTTTCTCCTTTTGATACTTCCTGTTGCCATGCACCCTTAAATCCTCTTTTTACTTGGAATATTGTTTTCAACCTTTTTCTCTTCTCTTCCGTTACATCTCCTTTGCACACCCCACCCCCGTGATTTCTTAACTTTTTTATGCAATTTGGTAAGCTCATGTCAGTCTATTGCTCTTTTCTGTTTCTCCCTTTTCTTTTTTGAGAGGTGACGAGGGGTAGTTTCTCCTGTAGATGTATCTTTGTAATGACAAAAGTTTATGGGGCACATACACGAAATCCCCGCAATACATCTAAAAGAATAACATCCACTTGTCTATCTTAGAAGGATCTTTACCTGACGAGAATCTTAATATATTTTTGTGAAATTAAGCCTGCACAGGTGAAATTGCTACATCCCTGTCCAATCCCTTCTTTGGTTTCTTCTCCCCTTTCTTTCTAGGTTTAGTAGACTTCCTCTTTCTGGGCTTCTCTTTCATACTCGCAACCACCTGTTACTTGTGATCATTATCTGGCACAAACTTTTGCTCCGTCTGCACAATTTCACCATTGAACCAGGCAGGTATTTTGGGAGCTGTCAAGTCTTTGTCTGGTTCAAGAACAGACATTCTTGCCATGGTGTGGTCCAATAAGGATGCACCCTGTACAAGCCGGTCCAAGCAAACAAAATGCCTCTGGGAATAAGGTATAAGCTCTTCAAGAAGCTCAATTATTCCTTTGACCTCAATAATTTCTGTTGGAGGGAATATGTTAGAGATCTGGAGAAACACAAAGTGTGCTACATGACAGAGTTTAGGCTTTGTATTCCCCTCCCTGATATATTCTGGTAATGGCCTTATTTCTTCCTTATTAAGGTAATGAAGAGCTTCCTTGGTCAGATCCTTGTCAACTCTTCTCCTTCGAAGTTGTTCAAATAACTCGTAGAGTTTGTGGGGGCAGCAAAGTTCAAATGCCAGGTGAACTGCTCTAACATACTCTGCACTAGATATTTCATTTTCCAATTCTTGACCCTTTAAAACCTCCTCTTCTTTCTTCTTGAAGGCTTCTTCTTTTTCTGCATATGTGCTGTCATACTGCAGTGCAGATTAACAATTGCATTGCCAGTCAGTCTATCATTTATGGCCAACTCATATTCACAATTTTACTTCCTACCTTCTCTTTTGAAGAGGTAGATAAGAGATGTATTAGCTAATTATAATCCATGAAGTTACAAGTATAATTGTGGCCTTTGGCCCTATATATAAAAAGACTATTTACACTATAAATAGGAGCGTTAGCTCCCAAAGGCAGGACTAGTTTCCAACAAGATTTCATTTACTAAGGATTGCGGCAAAAGCTTTGTTAAGGTTCTTCATCTGATCTAAATTACTAAAACTGGGTTCAAGTGTATACATGTCAGTCCACCATGTTTTTTGTTTAATATATTTCTTTTTGAGTTTAATCTATACCTACATACAAGTACTCTTACATGTCCATGTAAATTTCGAGTTCTACTGCTACCATTTCACAATATTTCCTCACCATCTCTAGGTATATCACAAACTTAATTTGATTTGTTTATATTTCATCCAAGTATAATTCTTATCAGTCTCAACTTTTATTTTATCTCAATCTTTTTGTCTCTACCCAGTAGTGTCAGCGGAGCATTCTTTTAGCTTTATAAAAATTGTGACATTGTGTCCAGATGTTTTAGATTTAAACTTATCGTTGATTAGATATTTTGCATAACATGGTAACAATTTTGAAACTATAATGGTATTTTGAAGTTTAAAAAATATTGTTTTAGGTAGTTATTGCATACGAATACCTTTTTAACTTGATATTTCTCACATCAAAATGTCTAGCTGATACCAATGTGAATTTAACACCTTGAGATTGACTTTAAATGAAATTCTAGTGTGACACTTCCACAATGCACACAAGTAGATGACTATAAACTAATCTTACTTGGATCGAGGGCATACCCAATGGATCTGAAGATATGGATATCATGAAGAATTCTAAGTATTTTGTTCTTTGATCCTTTTCTAACCTTCAGACAACTATCCAATCTCTACTACAAATAAGAAAAAAATGAGACTCAAGATGGTGGAAAGCTATTGTACCTTTTAGTTTGTTGATTATAGCATTGCACGATTTTCCTACTAAGAATGGTTGCCATTGTTGGCTTTACAGTCAATGTATTTGTGTCTACTCCATATATACAAGTTGAGTTGTAGGGTTATTTGGTGCTTTTTTTTTTATTCACAGGGGTACTTATGTATTTTACTTAGTCTTCTTTTTCTATAAAAGAGGGTTAGGATTTTTTGTTGAAAGTAATGCAATTGTTTTACTCCGACATGGTATCAGAGCAGCGGTCATAGGTCGGTGCTCCGATATCATACCACAAATCCACCAAAAATATGATTGAATCACCCTAGGAGGGGTGATTCTCATGAGAAATCACGTGGATCTCGATCTTAGTATCGATCAGATGGAGATCTTCACCCAATTGGCGCCGCATGAGTTGATCTTCACCGAATCGACGTTGCTACAAGCGAGATTGTGACTCCACAACCATGAAAACGATCGATCTGGTGGCTTCTTTGAATCGTGCGGTCGATTTGGTGGTTGGTCCTAGGCTGGTGTTCCGATATCTCACCACAAATCCACCAAAAAAATCATTGAATCACCCTAGGAGGGGTGATTCTTATGAGGGATCACGTGGATCTCGATCTCGGTGTTGATCAGATGGAGATCTTCACCCAATCGGCGCCACATGAGATCTTCACTGAATCGGTGCAGCTGCAAGTGAGATCATGACTCCACAGCTACGACAACGATTGGTCTGGTGGCTTCTTTGAATCGTGCGATCAATTTGATGGTTGCTGCGACTAGTTGAGCGATCGATCTGGTGGCCCTCACGGTTCGTGCGATCGATCTGATGGCCCATGCGGCTCGTGTGCTTGGTATACGTTGCTGGAGGATGTCCTACCAGTTGGCGATGAGGTTGCTACAGCACTGAAGGCTACCCTGTTGGTCGGCGATGAGGCTGTTGCGTCGCCTGAGGCTGCTCTGTCAGTTAGCGATGCCTTTGCTAGGTCGTTGGAGGTTGCTTTACCGGTTGGTGATGCCCCTGCATTTGCTGCGAGGTGCGCTGCTGGTGGGGTAGCAGTTCCAGACCCCTCCATCGCACCTGTGGTGACGATGGTTGAGGGATCTTGCTTGTCTTCAGTTTGGACAAATGCTCTGTTGCATGTGTTTTAGCCTATCTCGCACATAGCAAAGGTGGTGATGAGTTTTCTCTTGCCACCTATGAGGAAGATACATTGTTTGAGCATGATGAGGTTTCTCTCATGCGAAGAAGATAAGTTTGGTGTGTCAGAAACATCAAACTCAAATGTGAAAGGACTACTGTGTGCAGTCCAAAATGTTGAGAACAGAAGAAAGGGATGCATTAGTGCTTGGGTGATAGATTCCGGAGCCTTGATTCATCTCATTGGAGACAAAGACTGTATGAAGAACCCGATGATCCCATGTGGACTATGGGAAGTGCGAGTGGCGAATGGAAAGACCTCTCTTGTGACTGCTATTGGGAGTATAGATGCTACACCCAAGATGAAAATAGAGGAGGCATACTACGTGCCTGAGTTCCCTATGAATCTTTTATCTGTGAGCAGGATTTGCAAAGATCTAGGTTGCTGTGTCATCTTTGACGAGAGGCATTGTTATTTCTAAGATCAAAACATAGGAGATATTATTGGCAGTAGCATAGAGAGAGATGACTTGTACTATTTAAACACACCTATATTGTTTGCAGGGGCGGTGTCTATCTCTCGTGATCCTTTATTGTGGCACTGAAGACTTGGGTGTCCTTCTGTGAAGAAGATGTACCAAATGTATCCAAAGTTACCAAAATTGTTGGTTTTAGATTGTGAAGATTGCCAACTGAGGAAGCATCACAGGAGCAGCTATCTTAACAGAGGTACTGTTGTTAGTTCTACTCCTTTTTCTCTAGTACATTGTGATGTTTGAGGATCATCTAGAGTTTCATCTGCTGGCAGACAGATATTTTGCAGATATAGTTGACGACTGCAATAGACTCACTTGGGTTTTTCTAATGAAGGCTCGTAGTGAGATTCCTACTATTGTTCAACATTTTCTATCAGAGGTGCAAACTCAGTATGATACTATTGTTTGGATTTTTTGTAGTGAATGCACTAGAGTTTATGCATGGTGACTTACAGGAGGCCTTCTGTGCCAAGGGGATCATTCATCAAATATCTCGTGCTTATACATCCTAGCAGAATGGGGTTGCAGAACGTAAGCTGCGCCATTTACTTAATATTGCCAGGACCTTGATGTCACATATGAGGGTGCCTAGGCAATTTGGAGCGATGCCATACTCTCAGCAGCATATTTGGTTAATCGACAGCCATCTTATGTACTTCGGGGTTAGATTCCATATCAGATCATACATCGTGAATGTAGCAGAGCCTTTCCTGTGCCACTGAGTGTTTTGGGTGTGTTTGTTTTGTTCATAATTATGGGATTTAGGATAAGTTTGCTCCTTGCGCCACTAACTGTTTTTATTAGTTACTTCAGGACTCAGAAAGGCTATAGATGTATGACCCTATTCGCAGGAGATATATGGTTACTGTAAATTTGACCTTCTTTGTGAAGGTTCCTTACTTCTCAGAAGAAGGATCATTCATCGAAGCTGTCATAGAGGAGACAGATATATCACAGGAGAGTACAGTCACAGGACTCAACCTATGACTAGCCAGCCTAGCTTGTTGTTACTTCAGACAGAGATGAGTCAGATATGGAGGAAAAGATTGTGCAGAGGAGGACTGACACCATCCTTCATCCTATATCTTGGTACATTACCGTTGCTCGTCTTGAGGGGGAGGCTAGACAGTTTGCCTTAGCTATTACCAGCGTAGTTCTCCCCAGAGATTTTGTCCAGGCTCTTCATGATCCAAAATAGAAGGCCACGATAAATGAGGAAATGTAGGCTCTTCAGAGTAGAGGTATATGGGAACTTGTGCCATGTCTTGAGGATGCTACATTGGTTGGTTGCCGATTGGTGTATACCATCAAGTACCGGTCTGATGAGACAGTGGAGAGGTATAAAGCCAGGCTCGTCGCCAAAGGTTTCACCTAAATTTATGGTGTGGATTACCTTAGGACTTTCTCTCCTGTAGCGTGTATTACATCCATTAGAATAACTCTATCTCTAGTAGTAATCAGGGAGTGGCCACTGCATTAACTGGATATAAAGAATGCCTTCCTATATGATGATTTGGCAGATGTTTACATGAGACAGCCACCAGGCTATAACAGTCAGGGAGAGCTTGTTTGCTTCTTGCACAAGGCCATTTATGGCTTAAAACAGAGCCCATGTGCTCGGTTTGAGAGATTTAATCTTGAGATAAAAAAGCTGGGATTCCAGAGATCCACTACCGACCATTCTATATTCATTAGGCGAGCATAATATGGTGGGATATGGAGAGGTTATTTTAGCAGTCTACATTGATGATATGATCTTGACAGGTGATGATACCGATGGCATTACCGAGACGAAAGCATTTGCCGCTGCTTGTTAAGTGTGGAAGGAAAGACAATTCGAATTCAAACCGTAGGCTGGATACATAAGCATGCATAATTCAGTAATTCCTGTTTGTTCTCCTAAGTGTAATTCAAGAAACTCGGCTCAATCTTTGACAGACCCACACATCATCGAAAACTCTCTTCTCCTTACTGCCCCCATACCAGATAGAAAACCACAACCGTCGAGTCATCTATTGATTGAGGAACCGAAATAAAAAACGCCATGTCTGTCAACGGTGAAAGATAGCCCTACCCTAAAGTGAGGGCCCCGGAGATAGGATTTCTCAACTGTCGATCGACGTGACAATCATGTCTGCTTGACAAAGCCTTTTGACTACCAGTCTCCCAATAAACGAAAAAGGATTGCTGGTGACACGAAAGCTATGCTCGACGCTCTCTTTCCTATTCCACTGCGCTAAGTGGTCTTTCCCTTGCTGCTTTCTATGATTTAGAAAATTGCCTACATGAAAGAAAATATGAGACAAAATGGCAAGAGAAAGATATTGTATATAAATAGAGGAAAGGAAGATGTGGAAAACAAGACAGAGAATCTCTACAATGACACTGTCAAAAAGAAAGGGATGTAGCGCAGCTTGGTAGCGCATTTGGTTTGGGTCAAAAATGTCACGGTACCTTTCCTTTCATCCCTACCCCCCTGGTACGAGGGGCGGGGAAAAGGGATCAATTGAGATCGATGAAAATGGGACAGGAGAAGGGGCCGGTAGGACAAAAAGGATCTGTTTCCTGACATACCTTAAGTGAAGAAAGCGCTCTTAGTTCAGTTCGGTAGAACGTGGGTCTCCAAAACCCGATGTCGTAGGTTCAAATCCTACAGAGCGTGAGTGGTTGAGCTTATCTTGTGTGACCCAAAAAAAACTTGCAAGGCAACCCTCTGATTCCACTTTCCAGTCCGCACTGTCCCCATTCCATTTGAAACTACAATGCATACCCTGGCTCGGTATTCTGGGACAATCTTTCTTCTAAAAACAAAACAACATGATGTTCTCATTTGGTTATATGAATAATTTCCCCCCTAATTATAATCTTCGTTTTCTGAGCAATTCTAATAAGCATCATCATTATACTGAGAAGAGATGGTATGAAAAAGTGATAGAACCACATGCAGGTTTGCTGATTGCATCAGGTTATTATCATTTACCTGATACTTTCGAAGTCAGGTGATATCAGAAGTGTCTTTCAGACTGCTAGCAAGTTCTTGATTCAGAATGTGATTCCTGCTATTGATGGATATGCAAAAATGACTTTGAGTTATACTCTGCATAAGGCAATTTCATCTAGTGATTTGGTCTTCACAATAGGTGAATCTATACCATTAACAGATGATAAAGGAAATTGGTTGAGTCTTTACCAAATCTGTTGTAATTTGTATCACATGATGTCAAGAAGACCTGTGTCCAAGGACTCATCTAATTGAATATATCACAAATGACTCTGAGAGTGTATATGGTGAAAAAGAAGGTTGAGTGGGTCCGATGAGGAAGTGGAAAAGAGGTATCACTCTATATTGATTGACGAACTTACACCAATTCCATCAATACCCACATTACCAATCCTCCATAGAACCAGGTATTGTACTCGTAAAGAATTCATAAGCAAGATCCAATCTAATATCAATCAAAAGAGAGATCCCTTCTTAGTTGCTGATATTGAAACAGTACTTAATGAGAATGAAGAGCATATGAACCACCTTACCTTAAGCTGCTGGAGTGTTTCAAGTGAATCCAGTGCAAGCATTGCCTGACAAAAGTGGGGTTGATTGTTGGTATAGTGAGGATTCTTTTCTATTTGATACCTTTGCAGAAAGAAGTGAGAAGGTTTTGTACCAATTGATTGGAAAAGTGATTGATCTTGCTAAAAATGATGAGAGATGAGAAGTGATTTACGGAAGAAATACCCGGGAGGTCAAAGGCCATCGTCAAGGCCCAACCACCACCACAAGATTCTTTGGAGGTGGAAATGTTGGAAAAGTCAGGTGCAAGCCTTTGGTGCGAGTCGTCGCAGACGAAGACGAGCTTTATTCCAGCTATTCACTCCAGGCTCATCACTTCCATTACCGGGCCGGTGAAGTCAGTTTCAGAGATACCCTATATACATACGCATATATTAGTATATCCTGCCCCCGGCCCCTTGTGAGGAGCTCGTCGAGCTAATGTGAAAAAAAGCCGACGATGAATAACTAAGCTCCACCAACCGACCACCCTCTTCCACCCACTTCTCAACAAGCATCAGATTGATCTCACGGGGTGCTCGTGAGACTGACCACGCTCTCTTTTCCTCCCTCACTCGAGCTATCTCTCGATCCCTGGGGTAGGCTCTACCCTCTCCTTGGGGTATGCTCCTACCTCACTCGATCCCTGACCTACTCCACTCCCGACATTTCGGTCCATTCGATCCACCATTTGAGCATTATGTATTACCATTAGGGTATTACCTTTAGAGCTGTTTCAGGGCTGTTTCAGGTAGATCTAAGTACCCGTACCTCCGCCTTCAGTTGTACAACATCATGACACTCTCAGCTTTCTTCCGACTGTAATTCCAGAAAAAAGGTGATTGTTGAGCTGCTAGAATATATCGGAGTCCATGCATCTTGAAAGGTACAAGAGTCAATTCACTTCCGATTTCTTTTGTGAAAAGAGCATAAACATTCTTCTTAATTCTTCAGTCTACCTTTGTCATCAAGGATTTAGGTGATCTTTGTTACTTTTTGGGGATGAGGTTGTCCGTTAAGAGGGAGGCCTATCCTTATCATAGCGGTAGTATACTTTACAGATTCTAGAGGAGGCTGGCCTTATGGGGTTCAAATCGTTAGGTATACCAGTGGAGGCATCTACTGCTCACAACTCAGATGAGACAGATCCCTATTTGAGGATGTTACAAGGTATCGTAATATGGTTGGTCGGTTGTTGTATCTGACTATTACGCGTCCAGGTATTAGCTTTGCAGTTAGTCGTGCCAGTTAGTTTATGTAGAGTCCTTAGTACGGTCATTGGCATGATGTGTCTCATGTTGAGATATCTGAAGGGCACTCTAGGTTGCTGTCTATGTTACAGAATGACACTAGTTCTTGTGGCATATTCTGATGCAGATTTTGCAGGGTCAGTAGAGGATCGGAGATCTACATCTGGCTATGCTGTTTATTTGGGAGGAAATCTGGTTTCATGGAGGAGCAAGAAACAAAGTGTTGCTTGCTCCAGTGCAGAGGTTGAGTACAGATCTATAGCCCAAGCTGCATGTGAGATCATGTGGATGATTGACTTCCTACAGGATCTAGGAGTGACGGTTGAAACCTCGGTTTCACTTCATTGTGATAATAAGCCTGTCACATATATTACCTCTAATCCTGTCTTCTATGAGAGGATGAAGCATATAGAGGTAGATTGTCACTTTATCTTAGATGCTACCTTAGGAGGTAAGATAAGTATCTCGTATATTTCGCTAGAGTTATAGGTTGCTGATATTTTTACCAAGACCCTTAAGAAGAAACATCATGACTTCTTGAGTAGCAAGTTGGAGCTAATTGATATCTATCCTTCAACTTGAGGGGAGTGTTGAATTATAGGGGGAGTGGTACTTATGTATTTTATTCCATCTTCTTTCTCTATAAAATAGGGTTAGAATTTTCTTTTGAAAGTAACGTAATTCTTTCACTCCAACAATACCATTGGGATAATCTTGGGATATGTGTAATTTGTAGTTTTGATAATTCAGAAATTTCCAGGCCATCGCATCTCCTATTCATTGAAAGCGGATTCATTAGAAATTTGAACTTTTATCATCTTCAGAACTTGTTCGAGGTTTCTGCCAGACAATTCAGGGTGATAACTTCACGAAGAATACTGCATTACGGGAACAACTTTACTGTCATTCGCAAGTGGTTGGATCTCTATCAACTAATCTTTCAACTCCTTTGGCTTCTATGTCTAAAGAGCTTTGACAACTCCCTTTCACATGAAGATGTTCTTCACCCCCTTTTTCCACAAGGTAAATTCATGTTGCCTTGTCGAAGGACTCCATAAGGAATGACACATCCTTTGAGATGAATCTTGTCATGTTCCGATTTCCTTCTGTAGTTAACAGTAGCTCCAATGTTTTAATCATGCTAGATCAGATTAGATCTTCACTGGTTGCTTGTTAAAAATTGCACTATCTTGCATGATTTGAAAGGTTTGAGCTGAGTTTGCTTGATTTAATCCGTCCATGTGACACTGTCAAAATCTTTGAATAGAGCCCTCCGTCGATTCAATCGACCTCTGATTATGTTTGATGTGCCTAAAATGGTCCGGGCTATCTCATTAGAGCAATAAATATTGCGCTCTCATTTGGTGCATCATCCTATTGCACCCTCTCACTCAAATCTCTTGTTCTTGACTCAACAGTACACGAGTTGATATCCAGAGTTTGCAGGCTTTCTGCCTCTATAAATATATCCGATTCAAGTTCCAAACTCCTAATCCTGCTTGGGATGTGAGCAAGAAACATGAACAAGGAAAAATTCTTTTTCCTACTCATAATATTTGGCATTTGTTATCGTCACATAGGTCATGGCAATCAAAAGCCTCAGTGGGTTTGTTTTTTGTCTTAATTTTATTAAAACACTCAAGATTTTTTTTCCTCAGTTACTTTCATTAATATGTATAGACAAAACTTCGAGGAAAATTTAACATTAACTGAAGAATGTGAGAGACAAACTTTCATATGCTATCACTGTTACATGTGTCACTATTGTATTGGTGGAGCAGCAACTAAAAATGCGTACAAGGAATGGGATTACAACAACTATAATGAAAATGTAGAACCCCAACATGTGAAGGTATCTAGCACTTCATTTGGTATCTAGCAGATATGTGAAGGTTGTTGCCTTGAAAAGCACAAGATTTGACCAATTAACATTCTAACTTCGCAGACTATTAGGTTGATGAGTTTTGCTTGGCCAAGAAGAAGAATTTCGTGCTTACACTTAATGATCAATAGACACACTTGGATCAGATATCTTACTGCCATACATGCTTCACTTAGATTAAATCATGTCGAGAACCCCAACAAGTCTATTTATAACTTCAACATTTCACTCCCATAACCATCTATGGTTGGTTAATATCTATTTAAGTCCAAATTGATCTTCAAAATATCAATCTTCACGTCTGCAACCTAAGTACAGCTTCAAGGTATCATAACACAGGTTTAGACTCGAAGAAGCATCATTCTCCCCACTATTGTGGTCAACCAACAAGGCCCATGGTTGACAGTGACTGAGCTAGCCCTAGGTCCCTACCCCCGTTCAATTTGGTTGACCAAAGATATCTTTGCTTAGGTTTGATTAAGGCTTGAATGAACTTGTTTCTTCTTGGTCCTTCTCATTCAAAGGAGAGATGTTTCTACATCATTCTTAGGTCTTGGATTCCATTAGGCTCTCCACGATAAGTGGAATCTTGCACCCAAAGCTTGCGTTATTCAAAAAATGGGGCTTTTTAGGAGAAGTGGCTCTGTTATTTATTTAGGAGAAGAGAGGAGATTTACGGAAAAAATAAAAAGGGGCGAAAGATCGTTGGATGAATCAGTGACCTTTTCGCAGTCTCACCTTGGGAGCGGAGGTCGTTGGATCATCGAACGACTTTTCCTGGGAGTAACATCGTCTGCGGAGGTTACTGGATCACAGGTTGTCAGATCATCCAACGACCTCGGCCCCTCACCCCCTACCCCATATGTGTATATATTTATTATATATATAATGTATATGTATATTAAGGGTATATATGTATGTATATATATAAGGTTTAGTTATATTAGAAAGAAATTATTAATTTTCAAATTATTTATTTATTATTTATTTGACAAATCCTTTATATTCATATGAATCAAAGGTTAAATAGTATGTCATTGTTATTTTCTTTTGAGAGGTTGAAGCAATCAAAGTTTTCAATCTTTATTTGTCTTTCATAATAATGATAACTTAGCATATTGACTATGTGAATAATTATCAAAATATTTTCGTGGATAACTAATTACGTAGCTTGAGGATTGATCGAAGTTATACTTAATTAAAATATACATATAATTATTTTGAAAAGAAAAAAGTAATTGTTATTAAATTATGAAACACCAAATACAATATTTAAAACATTTAATTTAATATTTCTTACAATTCATATTTTTTACAATTAATATCGTTAAACAATATTATTTACAACATTACTAAATGAATAAAAAATTTACAATTATGTATTTTTTACATACTATAATCAATATGTTAAGTTATCATTGCAATTCTCGAGATATTATTATTATGAAAAATAAAAAGAATATTAAAAAGATCGATTCCAAAATTCAATTGCTTCAATCTCCCGAAAGAAAATAGCAATGTCATAGTATTTAACTTTTGATTCATATAAATATAAATGATTTATCAAATAAATAATAAATAAAAAATATTTTAATTTACAAATTAATAATTTCTTTTCAATATAACTAAACCTTATATATACATACACACATATCTACCCTCAATATACATATACACTATATATATAATAAATATATATACATATAGGGTTGGGGGTGGGTGGATATCAAGGTCGTTGATTGATGTGGTGACCTGTCAAAGAATAATATAGTGATCTTTCATTCCTTTTTATTTTTTCTGCAGATCCCCTCCTTTCTCCCAAATAATTAACGGGCCATGACCCTTCACCTAAAAAACCTCAAAAATCATGAATTCTAAAGATTAACACCAACTATCGTCACCATCCAAGAAAAGACTAAAGGAAGGGGACGAGTGGCTGATTTATTTAACTCATGCCAACTCCACCATAACAAAGAAATTGATAGAAAAACTGTATACAAATTGAAATTTTATACAGGAACTACTTTTACTTGTAGAATCGAACATAACTGAAGTGAAATTCTATTCCTCTCCACCTAGCTTTGATACTTGCTACAGGAGAGTCCTAATGCCATGGGTCTTTTGTGCACTCTTTGACAACACTAAGAATGCTCAATTCCAACACCAAATTGCAAAGATATTAACAATCCTTCGTGAATGTCTCCTTTAGCCTTTACCTTTCCTCCACCTAAATTTCACTTCAGTTCAATGTGATGTTGGATTCAAATGGCTTGAACTATTTACAAGAGGAGCATCACTATCCCCTTAATCGACCATGAGAGTCTGGTGGCCGGCTAAGTGATAATTGGCTTCGAATTGCATGCTAAATGACAAAGAATTCCTCATATCACGTGTTTCTAGAGGAATCACGCAAATTTCTTGATTCTATTTGGGATTTCACACTCAATTGTAAGCAATTGAAAAGTAGATTAACTGTAAACACAAGTGAACCTAAAGACAAAGCATTTACGTTTATGGTGCAAATCTTCACATGAAAAGGCAGCCGTCAATGCACGGTGTTACAAGTTTGGTCAACCAAACCTATCTTTGGTCCACCATGTCGGCCGAAGTACGATTGGCTTGATTTGAGGTGGATGGTTCACCCTTCTTATAGTTGACGTCAAATAAGTCCTGATGTGATTGACCAAAAAGGTAAAATGCAAGTTTCCCAATAGCGTTTCTTGTGCGCAATTAGTATTTTAGATAAATTATATTTACAGACCCATCTCGGGAGATTAAATTGTTACTTGAGAGTTATTAATTCAAGATACTACAATTATATCATTGCTTAGTACTTACCAAATCGGCTTTACAACAAGATCTCTGTCAAAAGCCTTATAAATCAAATACTATATTGGTTCAATTTGCTGGTTTTTTCTTTTTTTTTTTGCAAATAAAAAAAAACCTCATTTTGTCGTTTCATTTTGGGCACAAGGCAGCAAATTCGTTGGCCAAGGGCATTTTAGAGTTGGCCTGATCCTCGGCGGTAAATTCGTGGGAAACCCTACCTCTCCTTTTGCTTCTCCCTTAAGTCTAGTTTGGTAAGGGAGATAACTTATCAAAATAAGGGTCAACTTTATTTGATAGGAAGGATATTTTGATCTGGATTAAGAGGATTTAATCCAGGATAAGTTATTCTGTGGTTAATGTGGGATAAATTCTTTTTTGTAGGTTATCTCATGTATTTTCACAGGTTAATTTAAAAATTTTCCAAACAATCACAAGTTAACCAACATGATAACTTTTATTACTTACAAATAAAAATGGAGGATAATCCAGCTGTAAAAAAATTATCTCATGAAACCTATCTCTCCATCCAAACTAGTCCTTAAAGATTGATAAGACAGTTGTATCTAGAGTCAATACAAAAAAACATCCTTGTCTAGACATGGACATGGATGGTAATCTTGGATGCCAGTTCAGGGGTATGTTGGGTTTCCTCGAACCTTTGTTTGCTATAGGTTTGTGCCCTCCTCTTGCCCTTTGGGAGTGAAAAAAAAAAGAAAAGTGTTCATGGGCGCATATAATTACATGGCTTGTCATGCATTCAATTACTCTCATGAGAGAACCCCCTTTAATCAAACCCACCGCGCAACATTTATGTCAAGGAGTGTTTCTTTCGGCCAACGACACTAGCCAGCAAACTAGACAAGAGGTGCATGCAAACCAACTTGTTCTTGGCTGCACAGCTTGTTGTGCCTTCGTAGAGAAAGGGCTACTTAATTAATCCTAGTCATACAGCTCATCCATATATGTCACAGCCTGGCCAAAACTATTTTCTTTAAGGGATAGTTTACTTGAGGGGTTAGAAAAGTAGTGTTAAGAAATGTGAAACTAGTGTTAATTCGTAATTGTATTTACTTCTGGTGTGGTGTGTTAACATCAGTTTGTATTTACTTGAATTAGTGTTAAGTTGTGGTGTTAACCCTTATGAAGTTTGCTTGGTAGTGGTGTTAGGTATATAAAATATGAGAGATGTCAGAGACATAAGTGGTGTAGAATTTTAATACGGGTTTGGCTAACACCAGTTGAAACTGGTGTTAGAAAAATCTGTGTTAAAGTTGTTAAATCCAAGTTAGCAAATGAGGAGTTAAGTAGTCAAGTAAATAAAAGAAGGGTTAACCTTCCAAGTAAACTAAGCCTAATGGAATGTATCATATTTCACAGAAGTGCTACCTCAAGGGCAACAACTCTCACCAATCCTCTCAAGCAATTGTGAAAGCTACCTTGTTCTCTTCGGTACACCTTCTCTCTCACACCCCTTCAATTCTCCCGTCGACCACCATCGATCCAACCACAGCCACTGTTCTATCCATGGAACCAAACCCCTGGTCCTTGATTAACCACCGGCAATCGAACATCATATCTGAATCTCCTCTCTCTCCCACCGCCCTTATAGAATGGTGCAGGTTGAGCCACAAATCTATACCCTGACCTCCCCGCCTTTCCAAATAAGAAACATCTTCTTATCCCCTTCCCTCTAGTGAATTAATTAAGCTTCTTCACCAACACAACACCCCACACAAGGGTGCGATACGATTGAGCCAAGAGGGTATACATGCAATGGCATCTCAAATATATACATGGTTTGATCCCAAGCTCTCGTGGTCGGTGGGCGAGAGTCGAGGAGGTGGACGGGATGGTTGCATCAGAACTTGGCAAAGTGGGCAAAGGTCTCGAGTGGGCGAGTAATGGTACGTAGCAGTAGTTATGATGGTATTGCTAATGGTGGAGATGATTCCATGCATGCATTCAAGCCAGGGAGGTTCTTGGAGGATAGACTTGTTTATAGGGCAGACATTTGTTATCAGGTCTCATGAGATTGGACCTGATAGAACTGCAACCATGGAGACACTCATGAATTTCCTCTAGGTAATTACAAATAATGCCAAATAAGGCACTGTTTGGTTGTCGAGACAAGGTAGATATCTTTTCTAAAAATGTAAAGAAAGTTTTTTGTAATGCACATTGTAAAAAGGACGCATGGTCATCCTCTCTCCCTAAATCATAATCTTGGTGGGTTCTAGTTATTTCTCACCCTCTTAGAATCAAATATTACCGGTAATTTTTACACATAAATTAAATATCACAAGTAATTTTTACAATGAATCAATATTATTAGTGAATTTTGTAATATCAACGGTGAGTTTGACACATGAAATAAATATCACAGGTAATTTTTCAAATATTACTAATGATTTTTACACTTAATTAAATGTTGCTAGTGATTTTTAAAATAACACAAGTAATTTTTACATTTTAATCAAATATGATCGATGATTTTTATATTTAAATTAAATATTATTAATGATTTTTACCTAATAACTACCCGATTATCCCTTCCATAATTGTTGCAAACGAACACTAATTATATACTAAATATGAAATATGTACACCTTATCTCATAACTCTTCTCATGTTTCAACTAAATACAAAAATGGACTTATCCCAAGATAATTCCTCTATCCCACCACGACATAGGGTTATCCCAAGAAAAAAATCTTGATAACTAAACGATACCCAAAGGTTCAAAGTAAATGAGTTGAGTTGGGATCTAAGTCACGAGGGTAGTTTCCAACCTAACCTATTCAACCAATCCCTCACTCACATGGGTTAGGTTGTGGTGGTCGGATTGGATTGTTGACTGTAGTTTCCTCATACGTCTTCCTATTTGGCCTCAGAAATTATTAGAATTCTTGAAAACACCAGATCAAATCATAGCAAAAAAAAAAAATCTAAGAGGAACAATGATTGAAAAGTAAATGACTCAAAGATTCCGATAAAAGCTAAGATTTTAAGTGTTAAACAAAATGTGACGTAAGAATGCGTCATCATAATCGAGTAAATCAGTATGAGTGGGTCATAAATATGGTGTCGGTAGGCGATGGGGTGGGGAAGTTGGATGGAGGATGGGGGCATGATGCGATATTGCCACGTGTTTATGGGGAATAGGGGCATGAGGTACACTCATTTGGGGATCAGATTACGTATTTCAAAATATAACATATCTTATGAACACTTGAAGAAGAAACCATTCATCGGCGCAGGTTTATCTCGATGAAAGAAGCTTGACGTTCATCTCAATGTTTATTTAACATCAGGATATCAATGATGATGTATATAAATGTCAGAGTAGGTCTTATGTGTTGTATTATTGGTTTAATTGGGTCAGATTATTCCTTTAAACCAATCCGTTTTTCAATTAACAAGTCGATCAAAATTAATGCAAGGCCAACCTTTTGAAGCTCCTAATTTAACTTGACTTAGTAGAATTGTAGGTTGAGATCAACTTATGAGTAGGCTTATTATTTGACATGGAATCCCCATTTTGACTGTTGTGATGTTATAAAGTGAAGCGAAGTATATATTTTTTTTGTTATAGCTTTGCTTATTTGACTCATCAGTGTTCTGCACCTGGAATTTTACAGGTGCAAGCCCTTGTGTCGGATAGGGGAATCGGATAGTCACCCCGCATCCCACTGGAGGTGGGTGTGGGCCAAGCACCACCTGACCACCCTCAGGTGCCTGCGGTGCCATGCATCTATTAATCGCATGAAACCCTTACAATTTTAATCAACATAGCATCTCTCCCTTATCTTATATGTTTTTGGACAAATATATATGGTTCCTTGGGATCCTTTTTCGTATCCTCATCACAATGGAACACACCTGAAATTTGTACAAGAAACTACATAATTATCAAGTGATGCGATTTATATATAGTTGTAGCTGAAGTAAAACTAGTTAATTTTTGAGAAAGATAATCAGGTTTAAAATTAGTTAATTTGTGAAGTTGGTCTTAGAATATTACACCAGAACTAAAGATGGAATTGCATTTCATTGGAAGACAATCTCATTATGGGACCAACCATATAAACAGGCAACTTAAATGGCACCTTGGATACTCCTTGAATCATAATTAACGTTTATTATTATTAGATTTCTAGATATCTTTGTTGTGCACTCAAACTTGAGGGGAATGAAATCATGGGTATCGGTTCTTCATCAGAATATCGAGGGTAATCAAAATAGTAATTTATATAGGGAAAAGAAAGTATGCGTCAAATTTAAAGTTAATATGATACTCCTAACATATACACTTAACATAGTTGAATTTCGTGATACACATATCATAAAAAATGAATTCCATTTAATGTATATGTTAGAGTGTTGAATTGATTTTAAATTTGATATATAATATATTTTTATAAAGTGATTTCAATATTTAAATTTTCAATAAAAATTATTATTCATGGTGACAGATATTACCATATATATATATATATATATATATATATATATATATATATATATATATATATATATATATATCACTTGTACATTTTCAATCCTCATTTATATATCATTGGAATAATCATCTGGGTAAGGCATGATCAAATACACTGAAGATTGACGTCATGCTATTAATTAAATGCATGTATATATATAAGAACTCGATCCGTAAAATCAATACCATGTGACAGTCAGAAGAGTTCCTCATATTCAACTGTACCCAGATGTAGGAGGGTGAACGATTTGTCCACAATTGATTGTACATGTGCAGGAAACGGCTCTTAATCGCTTGACAAGTAGTGGCCTTGCAGGATCGGGATGGGTTTGGCGCAACACATGAGACGAGCTTGAGGTAGCTCACATGGGTTGTCACCCACGAAAATATATAAATCGACACACACACACACACACACACACACATACATATATGTGTGGTCGTTGGTAAGCCCTTTCTTGCCTTTAATTGCAGTGATTGTGACCGTCAAAATGATAAATTGCATCGGCATATATGGATACGTAGATGAGTTGTATACGCATGTTATTTTTTGCAGAAATAAGTAGCCTAAAACAAAATGTAGCATTGTCTAAATATATTAGCTTTAAAATTATTTTAGTATAGCAAAATAGCTGTACATTTTATAAGGATGCATGATATATAAAAGTTCAAATACTTATACTTGTAAAACCAAAACAGGCAATGCTTGAATCTAATATTTATAAATTGATATAATAAGAGATGATCCAAGCGGCTTATGCATTGAATTTTGCAAAAACTTCAGCTTTCTAGGTAATTATATATTTAATGACTTTGTATTCTATTACAATTTGCGAAGTATCAATAAGGCATCAAGGAAAACCAATTCCATCATTTAAAAAATTTAAGAAAATGACAAAAAGAATCCAACTCATGTGTTATGTTGTTTATGCTACGGTGGCATGAACAGGATCAACCCCACCATTGGGCCATGGTAGTTTTAGCATACCATGTGTTAATCAAGTCTCCAATTGGGTCTTTTTCAAGTGTCTCATATATTCGGTTAGCCCCGATAGGTTCTTTCAAATCATGAGATCCTGTGCTAAAAATGGGAGAGGGCGTGCTCTAAAAGGTCTTATTACCTTTATTTGGCTTAATGTATGGTGGATTAGAAATAAGCTTAGAAACAATCAGTTCTCCTATCAATATATTGATCACCACCTTTAATCAACCTGGCGCAAGTTTAATTTTTATCATTGGCTTCGCAGTACTAGGCCCCTCTCCTTTGCAGTCACTTGGGTTAGGCCTTTGATGGGGTATAAAATTAATATTGCTGTGCGTTTTAACATCTACTATGTTAATATGGCTTGGGTTCTCTGCGACTATAATGGGAATTTCATCAGAGCTACCTCTTGCAGGACCAGACCCATGGCCAAAGGGAAAGCCCTTATTAATATCATCAGTCACGTGCTTCCCAATTCCTCAGGATTGGCCCCCTTCAGTTGGAATCGGAGTCCACCTTACTGCAATATTGGTGGAATGGTAAAGTTCCACTGCCATGGGCCATTCGTAAAGATTTTGCCCAAATTAAATCCACGCATCCATGCATCAATTCTGTTTCATACATTTGCCCATCTGCCAATGCTTTGGCATTAAAGTTTACTGAGTTTGCCACTGAAGGCTGGGATATAATTAATGATCCTTCACAGCTACCCACTCGTTTGCAAGGGATCCTCCTGTTGGACAGAATTCAATTCCCTTACGTATTTTTGGGACTTTAAAGCTGAGATGTTCTCCTTCCTATAGTCTTGTTCATTCCTTGTAGTTAGTTTTGTTTTTGCTTTCTTTGTTGCTGCTTTGTTTTGTAATAGGCCACAAGTTGTGGTCTCCTTTTATGTGTACCTAGCAGGTTTAGGTGTGGTTTGCCTGCCTTTCTGCTGGCTTCTAGGGAGTGGGGGATGAATAAGATCAACTCCTGATTTTTCAAAGAAAACAAAAAGAAGTAAAATAGATAAATTTGTGACCAATTAGTAATTATCATCAATTTTATGAAAGGGATATGGGTTGCATTTGATGGTAGGTTAACCCACATATAAAGGGTATGCAGCCAGCTATAATGCACACGGTTAAAAAGGTTACTATGATATGTAATACATAATTACAACTCCTAATAGAAATCAATTTTCTAATATTAAATAGAATATTACTACCTGAGCGGGTAAGGAATGAGATGAAGCCCTTTTATCTAGGTAAGAGGGTGATGACTATTGATATGGTTGAAGACATCAAAATTGACAAGCTTGAAGACGAAAACTCAGAAGACATCAAATCTGGTTTAGCTATAAGTGAGTTTTGGATGGCATAATTTTTAAATGTAAGAGGGCAGTCATATAGCTTTCATATGTGATTAAGTAGCTAAATCTATTTATTGAGTTGAATGGCTCAATATTATCAAACTTCCTAAGCAATTCCACATTTAAGGCTTGGCTCCCACTTAGTTAGGCTTAAAAGCTAACTTAAATCTAGCTCTTTTAGGTAGACTAGGTCTTTGGTAGGTCTACATGTAACATCCTACAAAAATAATCTTATATCGTAAACTTATGAAAGTGAATAATGAGATATAATGATTGAGAGTTATTATTTGCTAATTTATACTTAAGTATTTGAATACTTGTTTAAGTTATGCAGTTTATACTTAATAAGTTGTCAAGATTAATTTTTCTTAATTAGACTTAAATTTAGGCCCGGTTGTTACTATGAGTATAAATCCAACTAGCTAGATATATTATCTCGTAAAAAATTTTCTTTTATGATAGAATTTTTAAAAGAGAAAAGTACATAAGATGCGCAAAGCCCACATATCTTTTCTGGAGAATTATGGAGAAACACCCAATTACAAGGCTCTCAAATATCTTAATGAAAACATCGTAGTGACTGCTTTTGAGTTATTTAGTAACATATAAAGTTGATCTAAAGTTAAATTCTACAATGTTAAGGATAACGGCAAAGAAACATGCAGGTTCACGCTGGTGTTTGTGTGCCACCCCCTCTTTTGTTAACTTGCCAAGTAGCTAGGTGAAGGATTAATAGAGAAGAAAGAAGGTAGATGTACATTCCAAGGAACTAAAAGTATCTTCTTGGAAAGTGCTGGTCTAATAGGGGAAGGGGGATATATACTTTTCGGAGGGTACAAGAAGAGGAGGAAAAGGAGAGGCACATATCAACATGTGAAGAAAAATATTGGGTTCTTCGATTATACTTGATATAAGTTAGGGAATTGAAGAAGAAGATGGAGGATTAGGATGTTATAATACTCTTACTATAAAATCTTGTCATCGGTGCTCACTTGCAGCACTAACAAAACTATACATGAATGGGAAGGTTGTAGGTGCATTTACGTGTACATATACATGCAAGTTTCCTTTTATTTTTCCGTTTTAGAATGTATGGACATTTTGAATTGCGTGGTTGTTTAAGAATACACGTAATGTAGTCCTTCTTTATAAAGTTAAGCAATTGAGCTAAGCCAGTCCTTTTTTTTTTGGGCTCTCGCATTCTGACTTATTTTCTTACTTAATAGGTGCCTTGAGCCCTTAATACATTGATCCTTATCTAGTGGAACTCATCGAGCTCAACCTGTCTCAACAATCTTGGCTCATCTTTTGGGGCCTAGAACCAACCTATTTACTACTTGCAATCTTTTACTTGTTCCTAGATGATAAATTCGAAGCTACATATTATCCACAAGGAAAATTGTTGTATACAAAAATCTTACGATAACTAACAAGAGAGCATTCATGAATTGCAGCCAAGATGGAGTGATATGGATGTTAATCAACATGTTAACAACGTCAAGTATCTTGGGTGGATATTGGAGGTATATTCTCTCTAGTATAGGATAACTTTTGTTTTTTTTTAGGCAGAGTGTACCGATAAACGTAGTAGAAGAGTACAACATGACCAGCGTGATATTAAAGGATCGTCAGAGAGTGTCTCCAATCAAATATGCTAAAATCCCTAGCAAGGATGAAAGCCTCGAAAGAAACAGATCACCTCTCAAGTGCACACATTTGTGGCACACACCTTGGGAGAACACACCTCCTTCGCTTACAGGACAACAAATCTGAGGTAGTACGAGCAAGAGCAGAGTGGAGATGTAAGGTACAGTATGAGTGTCCATCATTGAAGGAAAAACAGTAAGCTAGATAATGAACACTCTTTTTGCGTGCATGTGTGCATGCAATTTTTTGCATGCATGCTTACATGCAAGTTTTTTTTTTTTTGGGTTACTTCCCAAAAAAAACTGAGTTTTTTTCGGGGAAGTAAAAAAAAAAAAGAAAAAAATTTTTTTTCATCAAGTAGTGGCAAATTAAGGTGTGCATTCTTCTTAGTGATAGCTCCATGACTTGATTCATGCACATCATGGCGGAAGGAAAGCGCCATCACCACCAAACACATGGATCGTACGCCATGCACGACAATAGAGATGTTTCACGTTACATCATAATACAAGTAATCATGCAAATAAGTACACTAGACTTAATGTAGAAAATCCCTGAATGGAACTTAGAGATTCACTAAAATAGAAGTGAATTACCATGGCACAATTATATATAGTTAATATAGGCAAACAAACCTTTTTGGTATCTCACATGAATATTATGGTAGTTGGAGGAAGTTTGGAAATAAGGCGCTCTTGATTACCTGGAGTTTACCATGGGATTCCCATGGGTTCTGGGTTACCAAGGAAAAAAAAAAAAGTCATTCATCACATGTGGTTTGACAAAAGGACGTGTGTTGATAATTCTGGAACCACATATAAGTCTGTTCCACGGTACATTGTAATGATTTTCTTGAAGATTTGAGGGAAGAAGCCGACAATTAAGGACAAGTGTTGTTGTTTTTTTATTATTTAAAATTTTCTCCCGAGCAAAGCCAATTCTTTATTAGTGAGAGTCCAACACTACAACCACTCCGATATAAGATGCAGATACACGAACATATCTATTGTAGAAGAGATGTGGGAATCTACTGTAGAGGAGAATAGGAGAAGAACCTGCTTGTCCTTCACCTTCTCTTTGTCTTTTTCTTACCTTAATTTGGGGAAAGCTTATGGATGGAGAGATGTTTGCCTGCCTAAGAACGAAGGGGTTCCCTTTGTCTTTTTCTTACCTTTGTGAAAAGAAGATCCATCTTATGGATAGAGAGATGTTTGCCTACGTTATAAGGAAGAAGAGGCCCTTGGATTGATACATCTACTAACTCGATATGGATAGGGAGGAGGCTTGTAGGAGAGTTGAATGCGGCAGTGCTACAAAATAGAAGAATTCTTTACGAATGGAGGAGGCCGACGAGACTCAAGGTCATGGAAATACATCCTTTCCCACCGCCAAACATATACCAACTTCTTCTTAGCAATGGATGGGAACGAGATCGAGGGAGACTTAGAGGTGGCCAAATGAAAGCTTATGGGAGCATGCATGGTGTGATACAACAAGTTGCCACGTGGAGAGTTCAAGCTCATTTGGGAGAAAAAGCACACGTGGCGAAGTGGTCATCATGTAATCCACTAGCATTCTATGATAGGCAAGTGACGAAGTGCGGGTTGCATGCATTGGGAGTACTCTATATGAGGCTTCCTGCGGATTGTGTGGTGCTTGGGAGGAGGATATTACCCACCTCTTCTTTCGGTGCGAGGTAAGCATGCATGCAAGTGTTGGTCAGGGTTACTGTAGCTCCAAAAGCACTTCATGGTTGAGTCATGGTTGAGTCTATCACCTAAGTCTTTGGAGCTGGCAGAGATCCCATGCATTATGTACGGTAGTGTGGTATTTGTGGAGGGAACGTACGTAACCATCACATCTACTCCAAAAGGGTGCGTGCGTATGGTTGAGGAGTTGTATTGTAATGCAATTGCATGTAATTTATTGCTTGAGTAGAGTGGTTATAAAGGAGAGCCCAATCCTCTTGTTGAGTAAAATTTACTCCTTTTAATCGAAAAGAATGGAAAAGAAAAGACCTGGTCATTGATGATAAATATAATTCTCTTTAAAATGATCAATATTAACGTGGTGACTCACTTGTGGCTAAGCTGTCGAATGCGCATGCTCCTTCACGAGGTTGTTTACGTAATCAAGGCACATCCTCCTGAGATTTTCGTGAATTCAAGTGCCCCCGATCTTTTAATTCAGCGAAACTCGATCGTCGCATGATGTGCACGGTGGGATGCTTTTCTTTTCCTTTTTCGAAGAAAAAAAAAATGATGACTTGATCCCCATGACCTGGTCTTCGTATGCCAATACAACATTTGACGGTGAAGAGTGCAATGTTACCCAAGAAGGACAAACATAGATATAGTTGGACCGACGGGCGTCCCTACATCCTACAACATCTTCCTCTCTTCTGCCGGGGAGGCTTAATTTGGGGTTCGGGAGTTGGAGGAGAGAGGACATAAAAATAGTTACGCGTACCATCAATGCCCAATCGGACCAACCCATATGCAGAGTTCTCCAACATCGATCCATGATCTCCTATCACGTCCTCCATCTGCCCTCCTCCGAACGGTGAAATTAGCCTCTAGTTTCGGATCATCATAATTAATAAATACTCGTCTGGTGGCTCCAATCACAACAAGTACGTACGTATGGAGGGAGTCCAGGGACATCTGACCGAGATCCATCCACCCGCGGGAACAAAAAGAAAGAAAACGTCCAATTAGACAAGCAATCGAACGGAGAGAGAGAGAGAGAGAGAGAGAGAGAGAGAGAGAGAGTCCACAACATCCATAAATGCGTCTCAACAACCCACCCATGTCTTAATCTCTCTCTCCTCACCTCTGCATGTTATCCTCCCCCTTCCCACCCGCATTTAATTTACTCCCCCCAACCCCACCAGGCCGACCCACCCACAATCCACCTCCATCAACTCTCGTCCCCACACAAACATGGCATAGAGACTTAAGAGAGATTTCCAACTGCACTCACACACACACACACACACACACACACACACACACACACACACACACACACACACACACACATTAAACACAGAACCAACTGAGAGAGAGAGAGAGATTATTAGCTAGGGAATCAAGAGAGAGACCAAGTGAGAGAGGGAGAGATGGGTAAGTGTTGTGGGGTGCAAGTGGTAGTGTTAATGGTGATGGTGGTGGTGGGGAGTAGTGTGGAGGGAGGGGGATCGGACCCGAGCAACCTGAGGGAGGAGTGCAGGGAGGAGGTGGACAAGCTGACGGATTGCATAGCGTACGCGACGGGGAAGGAGGAGGAGCCGACGGAGGGGTGCTGCAGGAAGGTGAAGGAGCTCAGGGACACCCACCCGGTGTGCCTCTGCTACGTCATCCAGAAGGCCAACTGCGGCAGGCAGGCCGTCTTCAGCATGGTCCTCCAGATCCAGAGGCTCACCACCCTCACCGACGCCTGCCACCTCTCCGGCTTCAACAACATCACCATCTGCCCTGGTACATATATATCACCATCACCATCTCCTCATCTCATATCATACCATCTCTTCTTCTTCTTCTTCTTCTTCTCCTCCTCCTCCTCTGGATCTAGAGTTTAAAGGGAGGAGACGGGTCTTTCTTTCTTCCACTGGATGCATGCCTTTGATTTGCAGCCTGACCCCCCTTAGATGAATCCTGCTTTAACGTAAATGCTGACGTACGTACGTCAAGGGTTTGTTGAATGGGCCCACATGGATTAGGTTGTGAGGATTGGAAGATATATAATAGAATTTTATTCCGCATTGATGTGATGCAGAGAGATGTATAGGATAATGCAATGTGATAGAAGCTTTAGCCTGAATTGGACATACAGACATACTGAGCTTGAGGCTTGAGCCCGAGCCAAATTGTTTTCGGCCCACTTGGGTCGTTATATGTGATTTAGAGAGGGCATTTGGTAATCCAGGAATAGATAGTCCTGCAATAAGTGCTGTAGGAGTTTGTCACTTCTTTGGGATGTAAACAATGGATAGAAAATGGAATAGTGTTCCTAGCTCCTTCCAAATGGTACCTTGGTGGAGAACCATTCCAAAGGAAAAAAGAATTTAATAGTGCCTCTATACTTTCAATGATATGGTTAGATACGTAGAAGAGAAAGAGAGTTTGGGGGTGTCGATGAATTCGAAAAAGAATTTATTTGTAGGAAATATAATGTAGATATAAAAATATAAAAATAGACAATCAATGACACAAGCATGGAAAATTATTGACCTAATTCCACCATAAAGAATATACATTAAGGAAGGAATCTAACTAGCAACATTCATTATTGTCTTGTAGAATACATATTTGACTAAATAGTCTTTTCCTCCTCCCCTTGGGTCTAGGGCCCCTTCGTATCATGTGTATGGAGGGATTATTTATAGGGTACATAAGAGGAAGATTGTTATCAAGAGATAAAGAAAAGTTTGTTGAGAGATATATTAAGAGATATTGCGAGAAGCCGTAACCACTTCGTGAATCACTCCTTGTTGTTGGGAGATAAAATATCTCGTAATCACTCACTGGATCGCGTCACCTTCTTGCCTTCCCGTGCAGATCAAGTCCAAACAGATTCGACTGTTCTAATCTCAAGCCAACTAGACGTAATTCATGATGACAACTTTCATCCCACATCACCTACTTTAATTTGTTCACTTTCCTTTTGGCAATAAATGGATCTCGATAAATGTGACACTAACTAACTTTTGCATTTTTCAAATGTAGCCTTGCTTGGTCTACCGAAGGGCCACCCAGATTATGCCATCTTCAATGGTTCAGGTATTCATTGGGGAGGGGGGGGTGTGCGAAACCATGCATAGATACGTCAAGATATTAATATCACCCAATCATTAACGTCATTACAAGCTTGATTGTGGCATCTCTTGGTGCGTGCAGATCTACAGAGGCAAAGCGTGGAGTGCGCAACCAGCAATGCCTTCGGTATCCGTTTGAACAACGCGGGCAGATTCGCTCTTGCAGTCTCATCTGCAATCTTCGCATCAATCTCTTCTTTCTGATTTTGTTATTTATTACATGTACAAATATATATACTAATCCCCATCTTCGCAAGGATGGAGATTAACTTAGCAAAGGGTACTTCTCGTGGTGGTCGGATATATTTCCATATATATATATATCGTCTTCGATTTCGAGATACAGGGAATGGGGAATTTGACAACTTCCCCCATTCTGTCCAAGTCCAAAGGAAATTCCTTTGGTTACACCTAATGGTCTTACTGCAAGAAGAATGCACGAAATTAAGTCTCTTGAGTAATGACTACAGCAGCGGTAGCGATCAATGGGTGTGCGTGCATAACATTCTCAAATGTAGTACTGCTATATGGTAAATTTAGGAAACTGATCCCACTGTGTTACAAAGGATTGACGATTATTTGAGAATTTGTGTTTAATCATTTTTAAACTCAGGGTCATCACAAAATGGTACAAGGTTTAAGTTCCTCTAGTTTGCTAAGGCCATGCCATTGGATTTAATCATTTTAAGCAGCTTCCTTGAATCTATCGAAGTTATAAACAAGTTGTCATTTCTAATATTTCTAGATTTGACTTGGATTTAAGCTCGAATTAGTGTATATATGTGTGCTAACTTTTTAGCTATTGATTGATTCAAAGAAGTTGAAGAATAGCATTGATCAGCTTCCTATTAACCATGTGTATTCTTGGATCGATTTAAGTACTTGGAATGACTTTTGCTTGGTTCTTCCATTTCACCATGGCTGCACATCGCATAGGAGATCGATGACATCCACTTCCTTGAAGGAAAGAATGGATCAAGGGAATAATTACTCCATGTCTAAAGATGTGATACTACCACATTTGTTCTGCTCATGAATGGGTCATTAAGGTGCACTAGATCATTGCAGAGTTCATCAAGATGGATTCCTCCTCCTCCATTTATTTAGAGAGGACGAAGATGTTGGAGGGAAGAGATGCAAGAGTTGGGAAATACACGCATGAGTCAAGATTTATTAACAGAATATGTTAATTGATGTGGTGCTAAACCGATTGGTTTGCAGGGCCAGTGCCCTAAATGTGATTGTAGTACAGAGTGAAAAAGTAAGAATAGTAACCTCTATAAGGAGAGGAGAGATGAGATGATAAGAGCGAGCAGGCAAAAATGGAAAGGGAAAGGGGCAAATGTATTTAAAGCAAAATCACACCTGCCACGTTGGGCCATAAGTCGAGGCCAGACGGGGTGAGGTTCAAAGTGATCCTAAACCATACTCCAGGCTCGATCTTCGTAGGACCAACCCATGCGCCCAGAAAATTTTAACATGAAACTCTCTATTGAGTATTTCTTCCCAAAAATGCACAGAATATTACATGGAATGAAATGTTTTACAACATATATTAGGGGGAGAAAATTGAAGGCCTGGAGCTTTGGAATTAAGAGATT
This sequence comes from Thalassia testudinum, assembly GCA_037157565.1. Lineage (NCBI taxonomy): Eukaryota > Viridiplantae > Streptophyta > Magnoliopsida > Alismatales > Hydrocharitaceae > Thalassia > Thalassia testudinum. The sequence continues at coordinate 25,324,778 of JAZHRO010000054.1, read as the reverse complement.
TTTGCCTAACTGGGTTTCTTTTGCACCCTCGGTTCTATTTTTCTTTTTTTTTTAAAAAACAAGATTCCTTTGGATGATTGGGCCAAGCTGCTCCAACTACGGCCCATGTACCAGCCCCGGCCACCAGAGGTAAGCATGAAAAACAATTAACAGTCCGTTTGATTGGCGGATGTAAAAAATAATAATTGCACCAAAAAATGATGAATTTGTAGTATAAACCGAGGAATTAGATTTTTTTTTGTGTACGTTTAGGTGAAAATTTGAAATTAAAATAGATATTTGAAAGAAAAAGAGGTCACATCATAAAATTAACAAGATAAAAAGAAAAAGTTAAGCAATTTTACTTCTAAGATAATTTTACTTCTAAGATAAATTTCTTTTATATCAAGATTTAATTTTATTTTAACTTCCAGACTTTAATTGGCTATGATTCTCCTAAACCACAAACATTTAACAAAGGGTAGTGACAGAGGAATTTATTTTTTTACCTAAGATCTCACCCATAAGATCTTGGCCGTCCATTAGAGGGAATAGAATAAAATTAGGGGAGTGGGTGTTACTCATGAGATTTTGTGTCCATTTTTAGAGAAGGGGGTAGATTTTGAGGTGGGGGCAAACATTTTTCCTTAAAACTCCAGGATTACGTATAAAGTCAACTCCCGGACATGAGATGCAGGAGACGAGGGACCCATAAGCTGATGGATGCGTCCCCCCAACCCATTTCATTAAATTCTTATGTCGACCTTCCCCCTGCACCTCCATACAATGATGCCCATTCCTCTCGTCCACACAAACGCACAACACTTGAGCAGCTGCCAATTAAGGAGTTGGAGACGAAGAAGAGAGGCTGGGGGAGGAGGAGGAGAGGAGAGATAGGGTATGGAATATAATAGGAGGTTTGACGTCGTGTCGGTGGTGATCCTCGTCCTGGTCTTCTTCCAGCTGGTGTGGTGTGTGTTGGAGACGGAGGGAGCGACGAACGAATCGGTGACGAGCAGGCTGCGTGAGAAGTGCAGAGGAGATGTGCAGAAGCTGACGAAGTGCCTCGAGTACGCGACGGACAAGGAGGACGAGCCGTCGGAGGCGTGCTGCAGGAGCGTGGAGGAGATAAGGAACAGCAGCCCCGAGTGCCTCTGCTACGTCATACTCAAGGCCAACTGCGGCCAGCAGGTCATCTTTGGCGTCGTCTTCTCCTTGAAGAGGCTCGCCGAGCTCCCCGACGCCTGCCGCCTCAGCGGCTTACAAAGCATCGCCCTCTGCCCCGGTATATATATAGGGTTAAAGCATGGAAATATATGTTGCAAACGTATTTTAAAACATGCAGTTTCCACTTAATTTTTTCATTCAAGAACCAACCACTTGAAAAACAGTAACAATGGATTGAAAATTAAAATCAGTCGTTTGAAAATTAAAATATATCGATTGAAAGTTAAATCACTCAAATATAATGATTGAAAATAAAAATATATCGGTGTATTTTACCTTTCCATTGAAATCTATTCGAAATAATTTCCATTAAAAACTCACCTATAAAAAAGTAATTTATCACTTAAAAATTAATTTTTCACCTATAAAAAATGATTTCCACTATCATAAAATCAAAAATACCGATTAAAATTAATTCCTCTCACTCCACACATTACAAAATAAGTTGCAAGCATACATTTATTTATTTTTACACACACATATACATACGTATACTAATGATTACCTGCATTGTGTAATATAAAAAATGTAACTTTTTCTTTTTATCATACTCATGCATTTCTTGTTGCTTCCCATCGATAATTAAAACAAAAACTAATCCTTTTTGCAGATGAAAAGTAACATTAACTTCTTTCCTGTTTACTTTGAGATATTTTTTTTATTCTCTTTACTTATATGTCACTAAAATTAAGATTACAATAAAAAAAATCTAACATTTAAACTGAAATTACATAAAAATAACATAACGAAGAAACGATACATTTCTAATAGATACTTAGCATATATTTCCTAATAATATCATACAAACATCTTGATAATATAGAATAATGTCTAGAATAGAAAAGAAATAACTTCACGAAAAGAATAATGTATAATCTCACAAAGAACTCTACTAAAATTAAATGTTAATATTTGTAAAAATGATGAGTAGATTCGAACTACGTAATCACTAATTCATTTATTTATTTTAGATATTAATGATATCTCAAGCAGGAGACCAAAGGTAGCAACGACTTGGTCCTTGCACTCCTCCACTTCGCTTAGATCTGCCTCCTCTCCTCCTGTCATCAATGCAGTTGCACTCAACCAACCATTGAGAGAGGAGGAGGAAAAGAAGAAGAGGGAGAAAGATCAGTAGATTGAATTCAAATCTTTTTGCCTTACTCTAGTGAATTGCACGAAGAAGTTCGTATTTTTGGTCGGTTGATTTTTGAGTAAATACATCATCATTATCGAAAAAAAAAATCAATAGATTGACCATCGTTGGCTGGATTAAATGATGCCTAGCAGTGGCCATTCTTCTTTCCCAAATGCTGATGTTGCTGCACCTGTCTTGACGGTACAAAGTTGATTTTTTTTGGGAGTTCCCGACAATTCTTGCCATCTCAGTTGTCTATATCAAATACATTCTTGAAGCTTTGGCTCAGGGAGTTTGTTCCTTTGGAGGTTAAAGATAGAGGGGCATAAGCCATACTTCAATGTTGATATTGCAGATATGGTGGACAGGATGAAGGGGGTTGAGGAGGGGGAGAAGGAGTTGGGTGGTAGGAAGAGAAAGGAGAAACATAGAAAGAGGAACCGTAATTTCAAACAACTAAAAAAATTATGAGGGCTTTTCCATAAAAATATACTAATACTTTCATTAAGATCTACCAAACATAGTTGTTTTAGTCCCGAATCACTAAATCCAATTAAGTAAATAATCATTCACATGAACGGGATACAAAAGTTGATAACCTACATTACGACATGTCTTACTTTTGTCATCGGCTTGAAATCACCGACGAAACTCAGCAACGATGTTATTATTATCGCTGTTTTGTTTTACTGTCGGTTAGATGGCACATTGACGTCAAAATAATACTTAACTATCAGACGGATTGGATATTTCGATGTCATTTCAAAACCAATGGGAATTGCATTTGCTGTCGGTTCTCTCATAAGTGACGGTATATGTAAGTCACTTTTTCCCTCTTTTACTTGTCCTTTTTTTATTTTCACCGTCGTTTAAGTAACTTTACGTCGCTTCTGTAAGCGACGGCATTTTTTTTTTTTTGAGAGTCGAAGTGGGCTGGGAGGACGATGGTTGAGGAGGAGAGGCGGAGGGGGCGGGGAGGAGGAACGGAGGCGGAGGATCTCACCTAAGATGGCGAGGAGAGGCGGCTAGCTACGGTAGGGAGGGTTTCACGTTCCCTCTGGGGAAGATGAACAGTGATAGGAGATCGTCACCGTACGCAATAGATGAAGCGAGATACGCTGTCGGTTTAATCACTAACCAACGTCGAAAGATGAATTAAATCCCCTCTAGATCGCACCCAAATTTTGGCTACTAAATTTAACCTACTTTGTCTAGTCGCTTATTCCACTAACTGACGACAAAAGTCACTAATCCCGTCCAAATTTGAGGCACAAATTTTAACCGTCTTTTCCCCATCACTTATTAAACTAACAGACGGTAAAAATATATTTGCCATCGCTTCAAAAATTGACGAAAAATATTAATGACAACTGCGCGCCCAATTGCTTTTCTACAATTGATGGTAGGTCAAGTACAGACATTCGCCGTCGCTTATTTGAATAAATGACAGTAAAAATAATTTTGCCGTCGATTTTACTAACCGACGACAAGTAACCGACAGTATATCCCGTTCTTCTAGTAGTGCCAGTTTGTGTCTGTGGAGGAGATCTCACCCTTAAAGATGCACTAGGAATTCTCTTAAGTACAATGGGAGTCATTAGCCTTTTCTTGTTTACATTAGACCCTTTTTATAAGAGGTTTAAGACTTTATTAATTATATGTAATCATTTTATTTTTGGAGAGCGTAATCATCTTTCTCACTTCTTAAGGACCTGCTTTGTCTTTGTGGCGACCCGAGTCTCGCCAATCGACGAGACCTGAGTCGCCGTGTGCTAACAAATAACACGAAAACCTACAAGATCGTAGTCACCCAATATAGAGTCATAAAAAATCAATAGCCAACATTCATTCATAAAGCATTAAATGAAGAAAACTAAAGTACCGACAATAAAATCAAAGTTTACCTAGAGTAGAAATAAAAAAGTCTCATACAGCTATCAAGAAGATAGGAAATAAAAACTAACAGCAGAAAGAAATTATTCCTATGAGTCACTGGCTCAGTATGGGCCGTCTCCTCAGGTAGGACCCGTTTCCGTGGACGGCGGACCAACAGCAGCCGCGGCACCCAACTACTCAGCAACACTTGAGTACAGAACCTGAGACAAAACGTTAGTGAAAATTGAGTAGACTAGTACAACTAAACATGTAACTCGAGTAACAGAGTACAGGAAAAAGGTATTATGTTGATAATTCATTTGTTTTACAATCTATCTCATATCCAGTCTCTTTTTTGCAGTTTGCCCAAATTCTTATTGGTCTCAAACTGTTAATCAACGTCTCGGGCACGAAATGATCTTTTGTGAATTCCTATGGTGAAAGATCGATATAAACCACCCTCCTGGCCAGGAGGATCGTTTATACCTGTCGAGTCACCACGCTCCGTCACCCTACGGTCATTGTGAAAAAGGGTGGTGGCTACGTCGTGTATCATGAACATGTACAAGCACTGTGTACGCTAAGTCACGAACAGCCAATGACCTACCCACCGACTGAAAAGAACTGCTCCAAACCTCGAGCCCTGCAGTCCACTACCTTAGTTGGCCGCTAAGCCTAACCAAAGAGTCGTAGGGAGGTCAGCCACTCCCTAAGCCAACCCAGAACCGGTCTAGTAGACCAAAGCTACAGTCAAATCCGATGAGTAGCAGGTTGAAACCAGTTTTTGATTCCCGACATATCCGTCGTATTATCTATTCAATTTCTAGATAATTGTATTTATTGTCTTGTTAATTACGAGAACCCTTAGTAATTTCGTATGACTAATTTTAGGGTTAACAATTATTCATATTATCTTCCAAATTATTCTTTCACAAGAAATTCTACCTTTTACAAGTGGTTCCATACTATTTAAATAGTTCTAAAGACAACAGAACTTGTTTTATGGAAAACAAGTTTCGTTTCATGCATGCGATAACAAGGGTATATGTACTTGTTAATTCTTTATTATCCACGTAAACCATTATTTCTTGTTTGTAGTGTCACAATTCAGGAAGACATCGTAGGGTTCTGTTACGAACGTGGCTTCTAGACGATTTTTAAGACGTCTGGGAGGTGGCCCAGACGTTTGACCAGATGTCTGGAACCCCTTCCAGACGTCTGGGATTCAATTTCTACGGCGTACGAGGTTGCGTCTGCGCGCATGCGCGTGCAGACCTGCAATCGCCACCCGCTTTCCTCTTTTTCCCTCTCTCCTCCTGTAGGCGCAGTGCTGTGCTCCCTCTCTCTCTCTCTCCCCGCGCGGCCTTAAAAGGCCCTCGCCCTATCCCTCGCCCTCATCTCCTCCGCTTCCTTCTTCTCCTTCCAGCCAGTGCGAGAGCGAGCGGCGGCAGCAGCGGCCACGGCAAGTGGGCGGGAGGAGGTGTTATGCGAGGGAGGAGACGCTCGACCGTGAGGGCTCGAGCTTGCTTGGGCAGCTAGAGCCGGCCAGCGGGGGAGCAACGGGCGTGGAGTGTCGTGGGAGGGCTGCTGCAACTCGAGCAGCGGGCGGACGGGGCACGGCGCGGCCGTGCGTCGCAGGCGGAGAGCGAGTCGAGCTCTGATTCTGGAAGTTTTTCCAGAATCAGACGTCTGAGATTCCAACCAGACGACGGTGAAGACGTCTGTAGGACTGTCCAGACGTCTGGCAAGTAAGTTATTTCGTCCTTCTTCCTTTTTCGCGCGTACGGTCATGTAGCCGTCCGCCGCGCCTTCGTCTGCAACCCGTCGTGCTGAGAGCGAGGAGTGGGTGCGTGCAGGTTCTGCTCGGGAGGGCACGAGACTTGCCATCCAACGCGAATCGGACGTCTGGCCGCAGTGCTAGACGACGGAGAGGACTTCCAGACGTCCGGGTTGACCATCGGACGTCTGGGAATTAAGCCAGACGCCCCCGCAGGCTTCTGGACCTCTGAGGGACTACACATAGTGAAGGTATCCTCTGAACCACCTTTTAAGACGTCTGGAATAGGTTCCAGACGTCTGATTTTGGACTGTTTCGTCGTTTTCGACCCGTTTAGGGCCCGTTCGGAGTCCATTTTCCGCGTTTCGAGTTGCGTTCTTTTCGGAATAAAATCCTCTACCCGTTTACAGTAATTATATACTGTTCTGAGAAACTCCTTATGTTTGATCCTTGTGTTAGGACCCCGTTCCATTGCAGTCTCGGGGGTTGCGGAGGCGCGCGGGATTTCCGACCACGCCCCCCAGTACTTCCGTTGTAGCTGGTAGAGTGGCTTGTAAATTTATTAGTATAATTTGTTACAATTATGGAATAATTAATAGAACCTAGGGCACTACATGAATCCTAGGAATGAGGAACTAGATTGATTGATAGATCCTAGGGTATTGCATGAAACCTAGGACTAGAAACTAGATTGAATGATAGATCTTAGGGTACGGCATGAATCCTAGGACTGGAAAACTAGTGATATGTATATAACATTGCAGTGGAAAGGAAGTAATAGCTGCCTGTAAATTGATTTAACAACTGCCTGTTATGAATAAATGAACATGATTGAGAACATGGGTTGTATGAACGTGAATCTAGAATGGTGAAACCTGAATGTGCGGAGTTAAAAGAGCTGGAACCCTACGGGGAATTAGGAGTAGAACTCCTGGAAAGAGAATGAAATGGAATTGAGAAGGAAAGATGTGGAGGTGTGTTGTCTCTTGGGTACGTAGTGCCAGGGGAAGCACCTGTTACCTGTTTAGTGCAGAGCGGAGCCAGCCGCCCCAGGGACCCGGGGTTAGGTCTAGCCACTCTGTATCGACTTTTGGCCCTCGTGTACACAGTACCGAGGAGAGCTACTAGTGTAGAGCGAGTACTAGCTACCCTACGGGCCTCGGGGTGCTGCTAACTCACCTACACCGACTTGTTAGGCCCACTGGGTGAACCAGGGTAGTCAGGCGAGGGCGCGCGGACTGTGGAGGGGCAAGACCCCTGTTTGGTTATTGTGGAGGGGCTGGACCCCTATTACTGAGAGGGGGCTCTGCCCTATACTGGTTCCGTGCTGTGCTTTGGGCGCACCCGTTAACGGAAACGACTGACCGCGTGCCAGTGCGAGGTAGCTACCCGTGTGTTTATCGCGCTTGCCGTAGTCACCGTTACGTCTGCCAGCGACCTTGGGGTGGTTGACTGAGAGTAGGATCACCACGGGGGACTCTCCCGGCTAGGAGAGCACCATGTGTTACTTCTACCTTTTGGAAAAGACTGCAATCAAGATCGTTCCCACGAGGAACATTCGAGATCAAGTGAAGGATCTGAGAAATAGATAAATTGTGAAACAAAGAAAGACGTAAATAAAGAAAGAAAGAAAATAAAATAGCTACTGTACACTTTACTGCTTCTTTAGTTTTAGTTGCCACTCTACTCAGCGTTTCGCTGACGTGTTACGCTCGTTACTTTTCAGGACCAGGTGTTGAGCAGCTAGGGTCAGCGGCTGCAGAGGACGCTGGGCCGAGTAGGGTCCAGTAGAGTTACCGCAGTTCTTTTGTACCCCTTTTTGTTCCACTGTAGTGAATAGTTCTTGTTACTCTCTGTACTTTTCTTTACTTGTAGTTCATGTTATGTTATAAATGTTGTTCTACTGTTGTGGTGGTACATGCTGTAGTAGTTCCTTTTCTTACTACTGTATTTTCGTTACTGCTAGTTATATTCATGCTGAATGTGGTTTATTTTACTGCTCTTTTGGTTACTTCCTCATTGGATGACGACTAGGTCTTGGGATTAGTCGAGTCGGTCCGATTCTCGTGTCTCGTAGGGACTCGGGAATCCGGTCGTTACAGGTTCCAACTCAGCAAAAAGTAGAACGCATGTGGGTTGATTTAGTACATATGAAAATCGCACAGGCCGAGTTCTTGATTACCCGAAAAACTGGCTAGAATGAAAAGAGGGATAGACTACTCTACTTAACGTGTTACGACCCAATTCTCGAATCCGTACGAGACACGAGAATCGGACCGACTCGACTGATCCCAAGACCCAGTCGTCCAACGAGAAAGTAACCAAAAAGCAGTAAAATAAACCACATTCACCATGCAAGTAACTAACAGTAACAAAAGTATAGCAGTAAATAAAAGAACTATTACAGTACACACCACCACAACAATAGAGAATTAAAAACAGGTACAGAAATATGAAGTTTACAATAAAAGAGTACAAAGGTGTAACAGAATACTCACTACTACAGAAAATGGGTACAACAAAAGTACAACTACTGGGCTCTACTAGGCCCAGCACCCTCCGCAGCCGTAGGCTCTGGCTACTCAACACCTGGTCCTAAAAAAGGTGACAAGTATGACACGTCAGCGAAATGCTGAGTAGAGTGGCAACCAGCTAGCTAAGAAAAGCAGTAAAGGTGGACAGGTAGCTGTTGTTTTCAATTTCTTTCTTTATATAAATAATTATTCTTTCTTTCATCACTTGGTTTATTTATTAGGTCCTTTTTCTTGATCTCGAATGTTCCTCGTGGGAACGATCTTGATTGCAGTCTTTTCCGAAAAATAGAAGTAGCACGTGGTGCTCTCCTGGCCAGGAGAGTCCCCCATGGTGGTCCTACCCTTAGTCAACCACCCTAAGGTCGCTGACAGATGTAACGGTGACTATGGCACGCGCGATAAATGCACGGGTAACTACGTCACACTGGCACGTGGTCAGTCGCTTCTGTTAACGTGTGCGCCCCAAGCACAGCACGGAACCAGTATAGGGCAGAGCCCTCTCAGTAACAGGGGTCCAGCCCCTCCACAGTAACCAAACAGGGGTCTTGCCCCTCCATAGTCCGCGTACCCTCGCCTGACTACTGGTTTGCCTAGTGGGCCTAATAAGTCAGTGTAGGACGGCTAGTTGAACCCCGGGCCCCGTCAGGTGGCTAGCTCCCTCCCTACACTAGTAGCTCTCCCCGGTACTGTGTACGCGAGGCCACAGAGTCGGTACAAAGTGGCCAGTCCTAACCCCGGGTCCCAACCCTAGGGCAGTTAGCTCCGCTCTGCACTAAACAGGGGGACAGTCTCTCTCCTTGGTACTCCGTACTCAAGGGCTAGCTCACTTCTCCATTCACTTTCCCAGTTCCGTTCCATTTATTTCCAGGAGTTCTACTCCTAATTCCCCGTAGGGTTTATGCTCATGTTTCTCAGGCCAAGCCATACTAGGTTTCATCATTTCAGGTTTATTCGCATATAGTACGTGTTTCCAACATTCAAACTTCTTTTCCTTTCCAATTTATATACAAGTGGCTCGTATTTAATTTCAACCAAAAGAAATTATATGTAACAGTTACTAGCAACAGTACTCTACATTTCACAGGCAGCTATTATCCAATTACAGGCAATTATCATTATTCTATCTACTTATCCAAGACTGCAATTCAAGCATTCAAGACATTCGTTTTAGTGTTTCTGTTCCTAGGATTCATGCCACACCCTAGGATCTATCATTCAATCTAGTTTTCAGGTCCTAGGATTCATGCCATACCCTAGGATCTATCATTTATTTCAGATATGCATTAATGTTTGTAATTAACTAAGGGAAGCCACTCTACCTGCAAAACCAGGAGTAATGGGGGAGTGATCGGCAGGTCCACATGCCTCCGCAACCCCTAAAGTCGCAACAGAACGAGGTTCTAACACAAGAATCAATCACAAGGAACCACTCAGAACAGGATAAAAGTATTTCAAACAAGTAGAGGAACTAATTCTGAGAAGAACAGAATCTTAAACGCGGAAATCGGACCTCGAACGGATCCTAAATGTGTTAAAAACGACAACTTTGACTCAAATCAGACGTCTGGAACATCTTCCAGACATCTTAAAAAGGGGTTTAGGTCATACCTCACTCTGCGCTACTCCTCAGACATCCAGAGGTCCTGCTGAACCATCTGGACCCAACTCTAGACATCCGACCACCTCTCCAGACGTCTGGAGACGCTCTCCGCCGTCTGGTGACTCACCCAGACGTCTGGGCCGCGTAGGAGGGCATGTCTCGCACCTTCCCAAAGCTAAACCTGCATGCGCACGCAAAAATCTCTCAGCAAGGCATGCGACAGAGCTTCAGCGGAACGACCTGTTTGGCTGTATCCGCAAAAGCAAGCAAAGGAGGGAAAAATACGTACCTCTCAGTCGTCTGGAGCTTCCTTCAGACGTCACCCACGTCGTTTGGATGTAGGTCCAGAAGTCTGATTCTGGGAAAAATTCCTTGAATCAGAACCTCCTCTGTCTTCTTCCCGCTGCGTGCAGCCGCGCCGCGCTTGTCCGCCTGCTGCCCTAGCTGCAGCAGCACCGGGGAACCCTCCCCAGCACAACGGTCCTCCGCGCGCACGCTGGCCGGCCTCAAAATGCTCCGGCGAGCTCTCTCTCTCTCGCGTGCTCTCTCTCCTCTTCACTCTTGCTGCACCTCTCCTCTCCGCCACTGCACCTGGCAGCAGCTGCTGCCCTCGCTTTCGCTCTCGTGCTCACACTAGAGGAAGGAGAAGATGGGTGGGGTGGTGAACGAGGGAGAGGGGAGAGGAGTATTTGTAGGCGTTGGGGGAAGTTTTCTGCAGGTGATAGCGATTTTACACGATTTGTTAATTAGGCAATTTAGTGTCGTTGCAACGCGTAAATCCGCTTTCGCCTTTAAATTTATATCCTAGATAGGGGAGTATCTAGGGTCGTCCAAGGAGGCAAAAATTGTAAAATTAATCCTCTTGCTTACAGATAGATCTCAACTTTCTTTTTGATATTTTTCAATATGTAATTTTTTTGTATTTTGAAAAGACGAGGGCAAACTGCAGATTGTAGCTAAAAGAACTAACACCTGCAAATGATTAACTAAAATCTAAAAGATAGAAATATCTTCTTCCTAAGCTCACTCTAGGCAAGTGGAGGCCTAGGGTAATTAGGAAGAAGAGGTGAAACAAGTGCTAGAACCAAAACAAACAACTGCAATAAAAAGCTAAAAGAAGGCAATTTTGATTGAGTAGAATGAGTGTTCTTTTCAAGGACAAGTAGAGGAATGCTTCTACTAGAATTAAACAATCCAAAAGCAAGAAAAGAAACACAAATCCTCTTGTAACAATGGTGAAGAAGGTTGTCTTCTTGCTCCAAGCCTAGCTGCTCCTTGGCTTGAAAAGAGGGCTTCCTTCTCCTCCTTCCTTGAGAGCTCCTCCAACGTGGAAGCTACCACCTTTAATGCTCTCTCCAAAGGGGTGGGCGTGCACCACCCTCAAAAACTCCTCCAAGGTGGCGTGACCACCTTCAAGATCTTCCTTGCCTGGCTTCTCCTTTGGCTGGCGTGACCCAAGAGAGAAGGGAAGAGGGGAAGGCACCAAGGGGACAGAATATCCCCTTAATCTTCTTCTTCTTCTTCTCTCTTGGACATGGGCTTCTTGGTGGAATATGAGAGTGGAATTGCTAGCCAAGGATGACTTGAATGGTGGTGGGTAGTGGTCTTTTTATAGGGTAGGATGGGGGGTTAAGGTGCCCCTCGAAATGGAGGGCTAGGATGGAAGGATGAGGGTGGTTGGTGATCCTATGGCTAGGGTGAGTTGGCGCCAACCCAAGGGGTGTTAAAGGGGGTGGTTATGGTGGTGTTGGTGTATTTTGGTGGTGGAGAGACACCCCCATGTTGGCACCAACATGGGGTCTTCTAGAAGGGGGATTAGGTGGATGGTGGAGATGGGTTCAAGGGGCATTATGTGGTGGAGATGAGGGGGGATTTTGGAGGGAAAAGTGGCGCCATTAAGGGTTGGTTATAGGTAGTTTTTGGCGCCACTTTTAGGTGTCTTTTGGAGGTGGTGGGTAGGTTAGGTTGGTGCCAAGTAGGTTAGCTTATGTGGAGCTTAGGTGGAGCTAGTTGGGTGGAGTTGGTAGGTGGGTTTTTGGGGTGGTACAAGCCAAGGAAGTTGGAGCATAGCTAAGCTAAGCTAAGCTAAGCTAGCTTAGCTAAAGGTGGAGTAGAGGAGAAGGTGTTGGAGCTAGGGTTTGGAGGAAGGAGCTGAGGAGGAGAAGTCTGGAGCTGGAGCTGGAGCTGGAGCTGGCTGCTGCTGAAGAGGCTGGCATGGGGCTACTCTAGCTGGCTTAGCTTGCTAGTTCTTTGCTAGTTGCTAAGCCAAGCTAAAGTGAGCTAGCTTCTACCAAAATGAGCTGATGTGAGCTAGGTCTGGTGCTCCCGGGGAGAATCAAGCTGGTTGAGGCAACTAAGGTAGTTTAGCTCAACTGAGTTGAGCTAAGCTGAGTCCCCGGGAGCTGGACTTGAGCTTCCTGAGTTGGGATGAGTTCTTCTTCAGCTGGCTGGAGTAGAGTGGAGCTGGATGTAGCTGGATCTGAGCTGGGGTGAACTCCTATCAACTTAGCTGAGCTAGCTAGAGCTCCCTGTGGACTAGTAGGAGCTGAGATGAGCTAGACTCAGCTAAGTTGAGCTAGATCTGAGCTGACTTGAGCAAGGGTGAGCTAAGGTGAACTCTCTTGAGCTGCCATCCAGCTGAGATTAGCTGAATGGAGCTGGGATGAGCTAACCCTAGTTCAAGTAAGCTAGGTTCCAGCTGTGGTGAGTTGGATCAAGCTGAGTTCCAGCTAGTCTGGGCTTCTCCTTCATCATTTGCCTTCTTGAGTGCTAGGGTTTTAGGGATCTATGCATCTGTACATCCCTAACACTCACAAAAACATATTAAAAGGACAATAAAAAATGCAATGCATGCCTATCCTAATTTATGCCTAAATGCAGCCCAAAAACCCATTTGCGGAGTAAAATCCTAAGAGCTAGGTTAGTTTTAATGCATAAGAATGATGATAAACTGGCGTTTATCACACCCCCATGCTTATCTTCTGCTAGTCTCTTAGTAAAACTTTAATTTTTTGGAAAACGAAATTTTTGGGAAATCTATTTTTTTTTTTTTTTTGACTTTTGAGGAGAAAAGGAGATTAAGGGACCTTGGTAGATTAAAACACAGGACGTACGGGATTTGTTAAAGATCAACATCAGGATTTATTTTTTGGATTCAACCATTAGATAGAACGGGATCAATATATCCTCCATAAAATTCACAAATTAACCCCTTGTTAATTCAGATGACTTGAAATGTTTATTTTTAGGATTTTTCTGGCTCGTGAATCTGATTCACAACTTGCAAAATCCTTTAAAACCTTATGTTTGTGTTTGTGGAAAGCCAACATTTATAAGGACGTGTTATTATTATTATTATTATTTTTTCTCCCCCATGCTTATTTTTAGCTTAGTCTTACAACAGATGTGTCGGGATCATCATTCCCGTTACCATTCCTCGAGGGGGCTCTGGCACCAGTACTTCGAGATAGCACTGTCCATGACACCACCCAGGAGCTCACAACCCCAAAACACGATGCGGTGAAAAGGGACGCTCCAAGCAAACTCAAGCTCTTGCTCCGACGCTATAGGTAGAGCACCGTCCAAGACACTTGAGCTGCTAAAATGCGCTTTAATGCTCCGTCTAAAGATATGAAATATAGATATAGAGCAGCGCCGAGGCGGTAACATGTTGACATCGCATCCTCAAAGAAGGTATTTTCCTTCTTCTCGGCGGTGGGAACTCAAACCAATGATCTGCTTCAGACTTTTACTAAATCCAAACACGGGAGTTTTTCAAAAAAAAAAAAAAAATTTTAATTATTTTTAAGTGTTGGCTTGTGTGTGAAAATAGATACAAGAGGTTTCTTAAGATACGCAAGTTTTTGAATTAGAAACTAAGTCAAATACTTTCCGTATTACAAAATAGGATCAAGTCACCTGAACTATCATGAGTTCAGGTGGAATTTTAGAGAAGGATATCTGATTTAGTCTAAAATAGACCCTGGAATTCTAATGATCAGATCCATATCCTTATCCCTAGTTTGTTAAAGATTAAATCCCATTGTACCAAAAGTGAATTTTTCGACCTTAGTCCCGATTTCAAAATTTTTCCTCAAAAAGTTTTCAACATTTTTATTTTTTTGGGTATGCAAGCAGGAAATAAAGAAAATTGTATGTTTTTAGGTTTTGAACATCCTAAATCGATCGTAAAAATTTAAAAACACCCCCCCATACTTAAGAAATGCCATGTCCTCATGCATTAGGAGGGAAAAGGGATCACCTTAGTGAAGAACGGTCGGGTTTAGGATGAACAAAACCTGGAAGAAGAAAGAAAGGAAAGCAAGAAAAAAATTGATGGGTTACCTCCCATCCAGTGCTATCTTTTACGCCATTCAGCTGGGCGTGATGTGCACTAGTGATCAAGGGTGGCTGGCTCAGTAAAATTAAAAGATTCCGATGGAATTCTAGGCGTATGGTCAAAATAGGGCTTTAAACGCTGGCCATTGACTTGAAATGTCGAATTAGTTTTTGGATCAAAAAGGTCAACAGCGCCGTATGGATATGTTTTATGGACAATAAAGGGCCGGTCCATTTAGATTTTAATTTGCCAGGAAAAAGACGTAATCTCGCATCGAAAAGCCAAACACGTTGATTAACGTCAAAGTGTTTCTAAACAATATATTTATCGTGAAATTTCTTTGTTCGGTCTTTATAAATCCTTGCATTTTCATAGGAAAAATTACGTAATTCTTCCAATTCAGTTAATTGTAATTTTCTATGGTTACCGGCGTCAGATAAATCCATATTGAGTTGTTTTATTGCCCAAAAAGCCCTATGTTCTAACTCTACCGGGAGATGGCATGCCTTCCCAAAAATCAGACGGAAGGGAGACATGCCAAGTGGAGTTTTAAAAGCGGTACAGTAGGCCCATAAAGCGTCGTCCAATTTGGTGGACCAATCTTTACGGTCGGGCCTAACCGTCTTTTGTAAAATATTTTTAATTTCCCAGTTAGAAACTTCAGCCTGGCCATTAGTTTGGGGGTGATATGGTGTGGAAATTTTATGATTAACCCCGTATTTAGAAAGGAGGTGACGGAATTGTGAGTGGGTGAAATGTGAGCCTCCGTCACTGATAATGGCTTTTGGTATGCCGAATCTTGAGAAAATATTTTTCTTGAGAAATTCGACAACCACACGGTGATCACTAGTGCGGGTGGGTATTGCTTCTATCCATTTAGAAACATAGTCGACTGCGACTAATATATACAAATACCCATCAGAGTTGATGAACGGTCCCATGAAGTCGATGCCCCAAACATCGAAAATTTCAACTTCTAAAATAGGATTAAGGGGCATTATATCCTTTTGAGTCATGTTGCTGATGCTCTGGCAACGCACACAGGACCGAACGAAGTCATGAGCATCTTTGTGCAAGCTGGGCCAATAAAATCCCGCATTAAGGATTTTAGCTGCAGTTTTCTTGCCCGAAAAATGTTCGCCACAGGCCATTGAGTGACAATGTGTTAAGATATCATGGATTTCAGAATCGGGGATACATCGTCGAATGACCTGATCGGCACAAATGCGGAAAAGGTCAGGCTCCTCCCAAAAATAATATTTAATATCAGCAAAGAACTTATCCCGTTTTGTTTTTGGCCAATCAGCGGGGATTTGTTCTGTTGCTAAGTAGTTTGCGATGGGCGCAAACCAAGGGAGGGTTGTAGCAGCTAAAATACTTTCATCAGGGAACTGATCTGGCGGGGTCATTATGTCATTCGTCATAAGACGAGAGAGATGGTCGGCCACTACATTGTGCAATCCCGCCTTATCCTTGATTTCCATGTCAAATTCCTGGAGCAGTAGAATCCAACAGATAAGGTGGGGTTTCTCATCTTTCTTTGTCAGCAAATATTTAATTGCTGAGTGGTCTGTATAAACAGTGACACGTGACCCCAACAGATAAGATCTAAATTTTTCTATGGCAAATACAATGGCAAGAAGTTCCTTTCAGTAACCGTGTAATTCCGTTGTGCATCATCAAGGGTTTTGCTAGCATAATAGATCACAACGGGCTTCTTGCCAATTCTTTGCCCTAGAACGGCCCCTACAGCAAAATCTGAGGCATCTGTCATTAATTCAAAGGGACTATTCCAATCAGGTCCCTGCAATATTGGCCCCTCAGTAACCTCTTTCTTCAACCTCAAAAAACTCTCCAGGCACTTATTATTAAAATCAAATGGCTGGTCTTTAGTAAGAAGCTGACTTAAAGGCTTGGAGATTTGGGAAAAGTTTTGTATGAATCGACGGTAGAAACCCACATGACCCAAAAAGGATCTGATTTGTTTGACAGTAGTGGGTGGTGGGAGCTTAGATATAGCATCTATTTTTGCTTTATCTACCGCGATTCCTTGTTTAGAAATAACATGGCCCAAGACAATACCTTCTTGGACCATGAAATGACTTTTTTCCCAGCTGAGGACCAGATTAACTTCTATGCACTTTTGGAGGGTTCTTTCAAGATTTTTGAGGCAATGGTCAAAAGAATCCCCAAAAACAGAGAAGTCATCCATAAAAACTTCTAAACATTCACCTACCAGGTCTGAAAAAATTGCAAGCATGCACCTTTGAAAAGTCGCAGGTGTGTTGCAAAGACCGAAGGGCATTCTTCGGAAAGCAAAGGTTCCGAAGGGGCAGGTGAAAGTTGTTTTGTCCTGGTCCTCAGGATGAACTGCCACTTGATTATAGCCAGAATAACCGTCCAAAAAACAGTAAAATTCCCGTCCGGCTAACCGCTCCAAGATTTGATCAATAAAAGGGAGCGGGAAATGATCCTTCTTGGTGGCGGTGTTTAATTTTCGATAATCTATACACACGCGCCAAGAAGAAGCGGTTTGAGTGGCTATATTTTCCACATTTTCATTGGTGACAACTGTTAGTCCAGCCTTTTTGGGGACAACTTGAGTTGGACTAACCTAGGAGCTATCAGAAATGGGGTAGATGATATCAGCATCCAGCACTTAATAATCTCCTTTTTTACCACCTCCTGCATACTAGGATTCAAGCGCCTTTGTGGTTGGCGGGAGGGGCGAGAATCGTCCTCTAAATATATACGATGCGTGCAATAGGACGGATGAATGCCTTTAAGATCAGAAAGGGTCCAGCCAATAGCTTTTCGATATTTACTCAAAACCTGTAGAAGTTTGTGCTCTTGTGCCCCGGTGAGTCCAGAATTTATAATCAGGGGCAGGGGCTAATTTGGACCCAGGAAGACATATTTGAGGGAATCAGGCAAAGGTTTTAATTCCAATTGTAGGCTCGGTTCCGAAAGAGTTTCTACTTTGTGGGTTAGAGGTGAGGTGAAAGTGAAAGGGTCAGCTGGAATGTTAGCTGGTCGTGTGGTTGAGGTGGAAGGGTGAGAAAAAGTAGATTGTTCAGGAACCGTATTTACAGCAAAACAGGAACCTAATTGGGAAATCTGCAATGTTTCCTCCACAATGTTTTCTATTTCTGAATCCGAATTATCAAAGAAATCTGGTTCCTGGAACTGCCTAGAGGCTTGAAAAATGTCTAGGGTTACAGATTCACCACCACATATGATCTTCATCTTTCCAGAATCACAATCAATATTGGCCCGGGCGGTGGCTAAGAATGGTCTTCCAAGAATAATGGGGGCAAACTTAAGTGCTTCAGGTACCTCTATGTCCAGGACTAAAAAGTCTACTGCGAATAGACAATCTTTGACTCGGACAAGAACATCTTCAACAATTCCCCTTGGTTTAATCGTAGATCGGTCGTCTAATTGGAGAGTAACCTCAACAGGCTTCAATTCACCGATCTTAAATTCCTCAAAAATAACTGTGGGGATAAGATTAATTGAGGCACCAAGATCCGACAGAGCGTGATCAAATGAGGTATCATTAATGATAACTTGGATTAGGGGGGCGTCGGGATCTTTTCTCTTAAGAGGCAGTCGGCTCTGCACAACTGAGCTGACTGTCTCTGGAAGAATTACCTTTCCTAAATTCTTGGGCTGCCTTTTTGGAGTACATAAATCTTTTAGGAATTTTGCATAGGCATGGATATACTTAATGGCATCTAGGATAGGGATATTAATTTCTACTTGCCCAAATAAATCCATTAATTCCTTCTCAGTGGGCTCAGATTTTGTCTTTTTCTTTTTTGAAGAGTGGAGGGCTTGTGGAAATGGGGCAGGGTTGCCCTGTTTTGCATGAATTGGTTCCTGAACAATAGGAGGGGAAGAGTTAATCTGTGTGTCATTAGAGCGGGTTTCTTTAACAGGCAGGGTATTGTGAGTGGTTTTCCCATTCCTCAAGGTAACTGCATTTGCAGTCTGGTTGTTTCTAGGATGAGGACCGGGGGCCTGGCTGTTATTGAAACTCGGTGGATGCTGAGGTGCTGGCTGAATAGGTTGACTGTGATATCCACCTTGAAATTGATTTCTTTGATTGTTTGGGTTGGGCATGGGTTGGGATGGTAAATTCCCAATAGGTCGATGATCAGGAGTAACCTTAACTTGGTGTTGTAAATTGGTAATCATGCGGGTTACTTCTGTCATTTGAGTCTGCATTCCTTGCAGAGTTTTCATGACCCGATTATTAATATCATCCTGGGATGGTCCAGGTTGATACAAAGGTTGCCTATAATTCCCAAAATAGTTTTGTTTGGGAAAAGGAATCGGATTCGGGTTTTTCCAGGAGTGATTCGGGTTAGTACTCCAATTTTGATTGGAAGTGTTGGAGGGGTTTCTAAATTACTCCTGGAGAGCATAAATATTTTCCGAGGTGGAATCAAAAATATTTTGGTCAAAATTCCCGGTTAAATCTTGTGGGAAATTAGTCGGAATTTGCTCGCCAGCAGATGTGGCATCGATATTGTGTAGATTTTCTCTTCGGAGAATGTGTGGGGGGTTAGTGTGTGGAGAGTGGACGTGTGGAGCTTGTTTGTTTGTGAGCTTTTCTTCCATTTTCTTTTGGCGAATTTGCATCTGATCCAGTTGTTGAGCTAACATATATAAATCATCTTGTGTGACTGGAACAGAGGTGGTTTTGGAGTCAATTTCATGGACTCCGTGTCTGGGGTTTTGTGATCTGCCAAAAGTGTCCATTGAAGTCATGTTAAATGAGTTTTCACTCATTTCTTCAAAGAGAAGATAGGCACTTTCGGCGTCTTTGTTAAGAAAATTGCCCCCACATGAGGCATCCACAAATCGTTTTAATTGATCTTCTAATCCGTGATAGAAGATCTGCACTGGCTGCCATTGTGGAATTTCATGGTGGGGATAACTTCTTAGAAGTTCCTGAAATCTTTCACAGGTTTCGTGGAGGGGTTCACCAATTTTTTGTTGAAAGGTTGTTATAGATCTTCTTAATGCATTTGTTCGACCGATCGGAAAATTTTTTTTAAGAAAAGCACTTTTTAATTGGGGCCAGGTGGTAATAGGATGCCCAACTGTTCTAAACCAATGTGATGCTTTGTCTTTAAGAGAGAGAGGAAAGAGTCTCATTAACCACATGTCTTCCTGCACATTGCGGGAACGAGTGGTTTGAGCGAGGACAGTTAATTCCTCGAGATGTCAAAAAGGGTGCTCTCTTGGAAGACCATGAAAATGCTTGATAAGGTTTAGAATGGCGGGTTTGATTTCGAAATCCCCTTGTGGTATGACCACCCCTGGTCTTTCCTCATAATTGGAAGGATCATAGAAATCCTTAAGAGGAACGACAGGCTGTTGGCGGGGTGGTGGATTTTGTCCTTGATTAGCTAGGTTCGTGATAGTCCTAGCTAGATCTTCTTGATTTTGTTGTAGTCGAGCCAAATGGTCGACCATTAATGCAAAGGGATTTGTATTATGGGTTATAATTGGAGGGCCACCTGGCCCTGCTGGTATTTCTGGTTGCTCCAAGTTAGGAAGGTGAGGGAGGGTGGAGTCAGCTTGTGGGTCAGCTGACGAGTTAGAAGTGGAAGCAGAATTCTTTTGACGGCTTCCTGGGTTTTCCATTTTTTTAGAAGACGAGGGGGAAGAAAACAATGATTTCTTGCTGCGGGGGGCGAAATCAGATGGTCCCTCGAGGTGTGGCTTTTGGGACCGTCGCCCGTGCATGCACTACTTGGAAGACTTGGAGGGGAGGAGAAGAGATAGAGATGAGAGAAAGTGTGCAAATCAAACAAACAAAACTAGACCTAACTTAAATGTGACTCCCTAATAACCTAAGACTTGGTCTATATTGGAAATAAGTAGTCAATAGTGAATACCCGTTCTGTCAACAAATCTAGCCAAGTTGCTTAAGGGGAGGTTTGGGCCCAAACGTTTCTTAGGGAAGACCCCAGGTGCTTGTACAAACCCGTGCCTGGTCGTTTGACACAGCCCCTCAGCCTGAACACCAGATACAGATGACAGAATTGGTATTAACTAAAGAGAACTTAAGACCTAAATAACAAGCCTAAGTTGATCAAGCCTTAGGGGTCAAGTTGCTACAAATTTTAATTAGGTATAGGATGCTATAGTGCACACGGAATGTGGAGGGCGTTTATTAGGTTGTTGCCCTGTTATTTGATTTTTTTTTATGTGTGTGCAGGAATTGGAGAGTGGCTCCAATGGAAATCAAGTTGTCACAAAATTTTCTTGTATTTATGTCTTTTAGGATTCAATTTAATTAAATGAGTTTTAGGGTTTTTCTCTTTAAGCTTTCAAACAAGTTTGAAAGTTCACAATCAAAGGAAAGACAAGTTGTATGTGTGATTGTATATTTCCTTTTAATTGAGTCTCTAAAGAGAAAGAAGAAACCCTAAGCCAATTATCCCTAAGACAAAAATTTAACTACCAATGAATTATTTTTAGGCTTCCAGAATTAAGTAGTGGTCCAAACAAGTCAAACAACACCACTACTTTGAAGAGAATCAAACAAGGATTCCAAAAAAGATTTTTGTAAGATTTTAAGAATTCTTTGATAATTATTTTGAATTTTTAATTGTACTAGTGTCAAAGTCCAGAAATGATACCTGTGGGTATTTTGGACTTTTCAGTATTACCACCGACCTCAAAAAATTTTTATAATTTTATATGATGTGTAAAATTTTACAAGGATTCCAGTAAGCTAAATTTCTCAAAAATTGGATGAGTATAAAAATTCTGAAAATTCGTGGACAGTAGCAAAATAGGAAGATTAGAGGGTGTGACCCCTCTGCTATCCACGAATTTTTAAAAATTAAATACAAATCCAATTGTTTTGAAATTTGGAACAGATGTTCCTAACTTAATTGGAAATCACTATATGAAATTTTATGATTTTAGGAGGCCTGGGGTTTTAGGAATCGATTTTTCAAGTCCAGACAGAAATCTAGACCCGAGAAACAGAACACCAATACTTGCAATGGAATGGTGCTAAAGAAGCATACAAGCAAACAATGGATTTTATAATGCACCACTCCACTTAATTAAAGTGTTTAGGGTCCTGAAAGCCAAGTTTAATATATTTTTGGTAGTTTTAATTATGTGACCAGAAAGACGAACCAACCTGAATTTCCGCGGGAAGAAAAAGATCTTTGAGCTCTCGCTTCCAGGTTCCCGCCTCCCCGCTGTAGTTTCTGCACACACAAAAGAAAGAAAGAGAAGGGGATGAGATCCACTTCAAGCAAGATAAAATTAGTTAATGCAAAAGCCGTGCCTCCCCGGCAACGGTGCCAAAAAGTGATAGCGATTTTACGCGATTTGTTAATTAGGCAATTTAGTGTCGTTGCAACGTGTAAATCCGCTTTCGCCTTTAAATTTATATCCTAGATAAGGGAGTATCTAGGGTCATCCAAGGAGGAAAAAATTGCAAAATTAATCCTCTTGCTTAGAGATAGATCTCAACTTTCTTTTTGATATTTTTCAATATGTAATTTTTTTGTATTTTGAAAAGATGAGGGCAAACTGCAGATTGTAGCTAAAAGAACTAACACCTGCAAATGATTAACTAAAATCTAAAAGATAGAAATATCTTCTTCCTAAGCTCACTCTAGGCAAGTGGAGGCCTAGGGTAATTAGGAAGAAGAGGTGAAACAAGTGCTAGAACCAAAACAAACAACTGCAATAAAAAGCTAAAAGAAGGCAATTTTGATTGAGTAGAATGAGTGTTCTTTTCAAGGACAAGTAGAGGAATGCTTCTACTAGAATTAAACAATCTAAAAGCAAGAAAAGAAACACAAATCCTCTTGTAACAATGGTGAAGAAGGTTGTCTTCTTGCTCCAAGCCTAGCTGCTCCTTGGCTTGAAAAGGGGGCTTCCTTCTCCTCCTTCCTTGAGAGCTCCTCCAACGTGGAAGCTACCACCTTTAATGCTCTCTCCAAAGGGGTGGGCGTGCACCACCCTCAAAAACTCCTCCAAGGTGGCGTGACCACCTTCAAGATCTTCCTTGCCTGGCTTCTCCTTTGGCTGGCGTGACCCAAGAGAGAAGGGAAGAGGGGAAGGCACCAAGGGGACAGAATATCCCCTTAATCTTCTTCTTCTTCTTCTCTCTTGGACATGGGCTTCTTGGTGGAATATGAGAGTGGAATTGCTAGCCAAGGATGACTTGAATGGTGGTGGGTAGTGGTCTTTTTATAGGGTAGGATGGGGGGTTAAGGTGCCCCTCGAAATGGAGGGCTAGGATGGAAGGATGAGGGTGGTTGGTGATCCTATGGCTAGGGTGAGTTGGCGCCAACCCAAGGGGTGTTAAAGGGGGTGGTTATGGTGGTGTTGGTGTATTTTGGTGGTGGAGAGACACCCCCATGTTGGCACCAACATGGGGTCTTCTAGAAGGGGGATTAGGTGGATGGTGGAGATGGGTTCAAGGGGCATTATGTGGTGGAGATGAGGGGGGATTTTGGAGGGAAAAGTGGCGCCATTAAGGGTTGGTTATAGGTAGTTTTTGGCGCCACTTTTAGGTGTCTTTTGGAGGTGGTGGGTAGGTTAGGTTGGTGCCAAGTAGGTTAGCTTATGTGGAGCTTAGGTGGAGCTAGTTGGGTGGAGTTGGTAGGTGGGTTTTTGGGGTGGTACAAGCCAAGGAAGTTGGAGCATAGCTAAGATAAGCTAAGCTAAGCTAGCTTAGCTAAAGGTGGAGTAGAGGAGAAGGTGTTGGAGCTAGGGTTTGGAGGAAGGAGCTGAGGAGGAGAAGTCTGGAGCTGGAGCTGGCTGCTGCTGAAGAGGCTGGCATGGGGCTACTCTAGCTGGCTTAACTTGCTAGTTCTTTGCTAGTTGCTAAGCCAAGCTAAAGTGAGCTAGCTTCTACCAAAATGAGCTGAGGTGAGCTAGGTCTGGTGCTCTCAGGGAGAATCAAGCTAGTTGAGGCAGCTAAGGTAGCTTAGCTCAACTGAGTTGAGCTAAGCTGAGTCCCCGGGAGCTGGACTTGAGCTTCCTGAGCTGGGATGAGTTCTTCTTCAGCTGGCTGGAGTTGAGTGGAGCTGGATGTAGCTGGATCTGAGCTGGGGTGAACTCCTGTCAACTTAGCTGAGCTAGCTAGAGCTCCCTGTGGACTAGTAGGAGCTGAGATGAGCTAGACTCAGCTAAGTTGAGCTCGATCTGAGCTGACTTGAGCTAGGATGAGCTAAGGTGAACTCTCTTGAGCTACCATCCAGCTGAGATTAGCTGAATGGAGCTGGGATGAGCTAACCCTAGTTCAAGTAAGTTAGGTTCCAGCTGTGGTGAGCTGGATCAAGCTGAGTTCCAGCTAGTCTGGGCTTCTCCTTCACCATTTGCCTTCTTGAGTACTAGGGTTTTAGGGATCTGTGCATTTGTACATCCCTAACACTCACAAAAACATATTAAAAGGATAATAAAAAATGCAATGCATGGCTATCCTAGTTTATGCCTAAATGCAGCCCAAAAACCCGTTTGCGAAGTAAAATCCTAAGAGCTAGGTTAGTTTTAATGCATAAGAATGATGATAAATTGGCATTTATCAGCAGGTCGGCAGGTTTCAGTTTGCGTGCGGCACGTGCGTAGACTCGCGATCGTATGCACGCAAAAATTAATTTCCAAACGTCTGGGAAGGCATCCAGACGTCTGGACCAACTCCCAGACGTCTTAAAGTGTTTTGATGTCACGAGTCTTAACATAATGCCACCAAAGGGTCACGGTGACTTCGAACGATGCACCCCGGGCCTCGAAATAGTCTCTACGCCCACCTCGGGATCTACGCACATACCGAAGAGAAGACCTGATTCAAACAGACCCATGATGGGGTTGGAGACATCTAATTACGTTTCTAATTTTTCATTAAGTATAACAAACTCAAAAGTGAAAATGAACTATATCAATGCGTAGTACGCGTCGATACGATTCCAACGGTATCATATTTGTCGAAATTCGAGGTTGGGAAGGCTTTGAACTAGTCGAAACAGCGCGAGGCGGTCTAGAGTCGGACCAGACCCGCCATCTCATGCGTCACTCGACGCGCCCGCACACGCGCCACATTTCCTGCTATATTCTCAAGTGCCTCACTCCACGGATCTCCATGCGGCCCACCCGAAACCGCTTGATCGTGCCATACGGCATGGTTTGTTGCACCCCACCTCGCGAACGTGCATGCGCTCGTGCGAAATCTTATGCTGCTACCTGCCATGTGTCGCCCGCTCGTGCATTCCCTCCACTACGCATAGCGCTGCCGCTATGCGTAGCAGCTATCGCCACAAAATTTGTGAGGGGAAGCCCAAGTTTTGCGGAATCGCGACCAGGTCCCTATGAATAAGGTTTTTCTTATCTCTTTCTTAATTAAAGAGGGGGTTGGAGACTAATGACGACCTAAGGGGTACTTATATAGGCCTTAGGGGTGGTTGTAATTAGGTTTAGGTGGGTGAAATACCCAAATTGCCCCAAGGGTTGGGTTTACCTTACATTTAGGTCCCTGGTGACTTCTTTTGGTCATAACTTGAGCTATACACCTCGGAATAGCGTGAAACAAGCATTGCTGGAAAGCTTGTGATGAGAGCAATCCAATGGTACCCTATATGGAACCCTTTTGACAAATTTTGACTATGGTTTGACTCAAAATACATGATTCTTAGTAATTTAAGGAGATTCTAACACCAATACCAAACCCTGACTAAGTTTCCAGGTTCGAACTGACTCGAACCACTTTAAAATGACTCGGAACCTAGATTTTGGGACATTATAGTCTTTATGTCATTTTTCCTTCTAGGTCAATGTTTCTTGGGCTTCAACATCTTGGTGTCTGGGTGGGAATTGAGCTCTATTTGGATATTCGGCCAACTCCCCTCTTGGTGGTTTGGGTGGGCTTTCGTCATCCTAGCCATGTTCCTGAGCCGACTCCATTATTAGTGTTATGATTGATCCTAGCACCACTTTGTCTGGGGTCTCCAGTTAGCCCCTTCTGTCAACCAATTGATTGGGCTGTGGTGAATGTGGCGACACAAGCCGTTTGCTTCTTCTGGCCTTCAGGTTAACTATTTTTGGGTTCATTGGGCTCGTTGGCTAGTTGCTTGGGTCTGACTTTATCTCCCTCATTAATAACTGATTGGTTGGTGGATGGGTATGGTGCACAAACTATCTAATATTTTTGGGGGTATCTATGTAAATATGGAAAACATTGGATATGCATGTAATTTTCAAAGATTACAGGAGTCTCTATGTAAAAACTCCAATTTCACATGTGGTGGGATGCAAAGGGGAAAAGGGGCTTGGACCTTTTTTTGCTCCAACTAGGCAGCTTGGCTTAGCCACCTATGCTAATGATTTACCCCATTCTCATAACCTTTTCGGTAGTTTAAAAAGGAAAATGTTCAACACACCTCTCATCTTACTCAAAATTTAACTCATAAAATCCAAGTCATGGATGAGGGAAAATGTAACAAAAACCCAACCTTAGTTTTTGTCTCATTCTCCTCCATCAAATTTTTTATGGGTAGGATTTTGAGTGAGATCCTTTGGTGTGTTTCCAACTACTCATTTAAAAAGTCATTTGATGAAAGTATGCCGGAGTTTACTTTTCTTGAGTATCATCTCAATTCTTCCCGGTTACCTTCCTATTCCTCTCATGTAATCCTCAAATATTCTTATGACCCTCTAGTAGCATAGGCCTTGTTTGGAAGTACGGATTAAGAGCAAGGCGTAATTTTAGTTGTAAGTGTTGAAACTTGTTATTTGCTATTTAGATGCGGTAATATGTATCATGCATCATCAAACAAAGTTGTTGCTTCAAGGAATAAAGTTGAAAGTGCAATTAATTGATATAACATGGATAGTTATAATGTTAATATAGGCATTTCAAATTATATCACGATCTTACTAACGTAGATTAAGGGGAGTTATTGGGTGGGAAATAATTATTCCGTCACTTAGAACAAATTGCATTGGATGAATCCTCTTATTCTGAGATTTACTAATCCATGTTTTAGCCTACCAAACATCACGGATTCCCATCATCTAAATGGACCAGTAAGATCATCAAATGCAATCAAAAGAAAACATCAGAATGATGGTGGGGCAACTTTCTTTTATGAGTAAACCCTATCCTATGCTCACTTCCACAACCTATTTGGCGCTGCATTTGTAAAGACTTGCATTGCCCTAACTTAGTTATAATCACAGGATTTCGCTGACTTGTTTTTCTTTGGAACCCACACTTAATTTGAAATTTAATTGCTTCAACATATAATGGAGATAGGTAAGATGTCTGTTACTAAAGGTAACTTTAGTCTCACTTGATTGCTAACACACACACACACACATATAGCTTATGTCACATCATTTAGCGAGTGCATGGAAGAAGATTATTCTCGGATAACAGAGCTAATTTCGGGTTCACGGTTCCATTAATTCTGAAACTTCTTGCCATGCATAAGTCTTCTGGCATTCTTTTTCCAACACTCATTCAGGTCCTTGCATTAATTAATTGCATATTTGCATGTATATATATATATCCTCTATTTTCATTTTTTCCCCTCTTCTTTTTGGAAAGAATGAGATTTGCATCCCGGCCAATCCTCTTAATTAGCCTTAAGTGGATCGAGTGTTCTTCCCACTTGGTTGTGTATAGGTAGGTAAGATATGCCCTAAAGACTCGGGAGCATGCACGGACTGTTAATTAAGCAACATTCTGTTCATTATCACCCTCACCTGGAGACCCCATATGCCTTCCATAGAGGAGGTGATCCGACAGCAGATGGCACGAATATGAGATTCTCATCAATCAATTATTTGTGCACTTTGATCTATTGGCACCTAATTAAATTGTCATCTCATCAGATTATTGTTGGAATATATAGTCAGTTTTCTTGAGGACGTCCTTGATGAGATCTCAAGTTCTCAAGAAGTGTTTAGTTCTTCTTCAACTGAAATCAACCAGTACCTGAAATATATTAATCCGTCGATCCATCTGCGTACAGTCCCTAGATGTTGATGATTTCGATTTTCACCCCCTTTTTTTTTTTTTTTTAATGCCATTAGAAGTTAATTTAATGTGAAACTAACAAACTAATTAACTTTGGTTTTGCATTTCGATGTATATATAGTCTTGCTTGGTATACCGGAGGACTCACCAGACCGTGCGATCTTCAATGGCTCAGGTAAAACAAGTGGAAGCATACATAAAAAATTTGAATACCACAGAAAACATTAATATCAATAATTTTGTTAGTGCTTACTCGTAAATTAACTTGACTGCCGTACGTGATCGATGATGCGCGCGCGCAGACCCATCAAGGAAGAGCACGGAGTGCGAAGCCAACTCCGCCTTTAGCGTCCGTTTCAGCAACGCGGGAAGATTGGCTCTTGCAGTGTCTTCTGCATTCTTTTCATCCATCTTTACTTTCTGATTTGTCATACCATGCATGTACAAATACATAGAAATATATATACATGTATGTATGTATCTATGTATGTGTGCAACCCTTGGTGGAGAATTGATCTTTCTCAATGGAGTTTGCACTTGATTCATAGAGAACATTTCTTAATTTGTTGTTTCCTCCGAATTCTCAGTGGAGTAACTTCACTTCATTGGTAGATAATTCTTATGGTTGTGTCGTCCTCTTTAATTTTTATACATGGCGAAGACGTTCTTATGTGATGATAGCATGAGCGCAATTTCCTGGCGATTGTAAGGAGGCTTCCATGAAAAGGAGGAATTAGTCGTTAGGTTTATCTACGAGGTTCTCTTGTTGGGTTAGGCTGTGCTTGAACTGTGGGTTGGTGTACATGTGTGGTTTCTGTTAGCCTTTCCCTCAATTTATCATGTACTTGGTCATCAAGTGGCTATGGACTTGGTTTTGGGTCGCGGAAAGAAAAAATTTAAGGTTTTAGGCTTGGCCCCTCTCATGTTACCCAAAAGGAGTTGTCGCAAATAACCCTGAGAAGGAAGTAAAATGAAAAAGGGAAAAAGGGGATTATGGTAAGTATAAGGCCCTTTAAAGAGATTATTGGATAAAGAAAAAAGATCTCGAAAGGTGGGTTAAGATCACTTCGGATTTGTTTTCTGGATTTAACAAGAACAAAAGATTGAGTTATCTAAACATGATCAAATAATCAATACGATAGATACGTCGAAAATTAAAAGGAATTAGATAGCTGATTTCAGCCCGCTACTCGCTGGATTTGGTTGTAGCGTTAATCTACTAAACTGGTTCTGGGTTGGTTTTGGGAGTTGCTAGCCTCCCTACGACTCTTACGTTAGGCATAGCGGCCAATTGGGATAACAGATTGCAGGGCTTGAGGGTTTGGAGTGATTTCTTTCTCGGCTGGTGGCTGGGTCACTGTTGTCTGTGGTTCAACATACATAGCGCTTGTACGTGTTCACATTACATGACGTAGCCATCACCGCTTTTCGCAATAACCCCAAGGTGATGGAGAGCAGTGACTTGGTGGGTATAAGCGATTTTCCCAGCCAGGAGGGTAGATTATACCAGCCTTGCGCTGAAGGAAGTTACACGAAATCGTCTCGTGCTCTAAGATGTCGATTGATAGATTATGAAGCGTAATCAATTAGGCTTCCAAGCTAAGAAACGAAATTAGATAACGAGATGTCTAATAAATGAATTAATTAAAGTCATAGTACTCGCTTTTTCTTGTAATTGGTTACTGTTGTACTCTGTTGTTGTTTCTACTCTATTCAATTTTTACTGACATGTTTTTTTGTTTCTGTACTCAGGTGTACTTGGGAAGTCGCAAGGAGATTTTCGTTATACATCTCCTTGGATTTATATACTACGGTAAATCTTCCGGTTAGTATTCAGTTTATGTTCCCTTAAATTTTGCAATATGAATTATTTTGTTAGCTATGTTAAATTTTATGATTATATATTGGGTGACTGTGATCTTGTGACCGATTTTGTGCTAATGTTAGCATACAGCAACTCAGGTCTTGTCGGTCGGTGGGACTCGGGTCGTCATAGCACATTCCTAAAGGCTCCTAATATGACCTATTCGCAAAATACCAAATAACAAAGAAGATAAATTATATAATTAAAATGTATATATGAAAGGAATTAAAAAGTTTTTTTGTTATCACTTTTTTCATATGAAGTCTTCAATCTCGATGACGGCTCTCCACATGGCTGAGGATATACTTGGAGATGTTAAGATTGTCCTCTCAATCGAAGATTGCTTATAAATTAAACTTTTATATACATCAATCACATTAAAAGAAACGTATATAAACATTAATATATATTAATTACCTCTAAGTGACCAATAATCTCCCTCTTGAGTTCGTTTGGGACAAGAGACGAGAATGATGCTCTTCACAACCTTGGAGAGTCTGCTACCAAATGGAGGGTAGTCTGGATCATCTCCATCAGAGGTGATCTTCACCATCACCCTCGTGCCCTCTGGTATAGCCTTCAAGTCCCTATTTCTCATTAGACCTCTTCCTCTTTTCTTTTTCACTAAAATTAATAATAATAATTGTATCATGAATAAAAAGTAAATACGAAATTTAAAAACTTTTAATATATAGAAAATAACAATTTACGTACCAGTAGTACTGGGCCTCGTTTGATTAGGGTCAATGTCGGTGTAATGACCCATTACACTTTTAGCCATTTAAGACATCTGAAGTTTCAGTTAAACGTATGTGCAGATGTCTAGACCCGTTTCCAAACGTCTGAAAGTGAAATTTTTCGTACTGCGCTTTGCGCTCTGTGCTCTACGTGCGAGTAGCGCATAGAGGCCCTTCTCTCTCTCCCTGCACCCTCACCCAAACCCTAAACCTGCTCCTATATAAACCCCTCCCTTCCCCTCTCCTCTCCTCCTTACACCACAGCCATCGCCACCTGCACCTTCTCCTGTGACTGTCATCTTTCCCTCCGCCTCTGCTGCAGCCGTGGCAAGGAAGGGGAGCCACTGGCGAGGGAGTGAGAGCAGGGAGGAGCGTGAGCTAAAGAGTGAGTGGGAGTGAGAGCGAGGAGGAGGAAGATAATCGCAGGAGCTCGATGGAGCTCGAGGAGGAGTCGGTGAGGAGCTGCTCAAGCTCGTGCAGCGGCTGGAGCTACCGCTGTGAGGAGCTCTTGATACTGGAAATTTTCTAGTATCAGACGTCTAGAGTGGAGTCTAGACAACTGGCAGGGTACCTGGATGTCTAGAGCTAAGGCCAAACATCTAAAAGCACATATATCTCAAGGTACGTATCTCCCTGCTCCATGCATATCGTAGCGTAGGGGTTGTTGTCGGCTGACCGCGCCTACATTTGCGTATGCAGGTGCACCTTTGGGAAGGAGTGTGGAACACTTTCCCACGTACTTTTGGACGTCTGATCACATCACCAGATGTCCGGAGGTGCGTCCAGACGACCAGAGACCTTGTCTGATGTCTGGAGCTGTCCCCAGACGGTTGTAGAGAGAGTCTGGACGTCTGAATCAGTTGCAGGAAACATAAGGTGAGTTTTGTCATCTTTTAAGACATCTAGGAAGAGTCTCAGACGTCTGATTTTGATCAGAAATCGCGTTTTTAGCCTATTTAAGGCTCAAACGGAATCTGATTTCTGCAAACGAAGTATCGTTGTTTTCTACTCAAGTTCCTCTACGTATTTATGTTGAGTATCTACTATTTTGACCTCGTCTAATATAATTAGTCGCTGGTACAGATTACCAACCAGTGGCATTTCGGGGCCTGCGAAGACGACGAAATCTATGACACAGGCCCCCATTCCTCCTGTGATACCCGGTAGAGTGGTTTAATTCATTTATTAATAATTAAATAAGAATGTACTTGGTTGAAATAGCCGAATGGAACTTTAGGATGTGTGATATTCGTGTTACGACGAGATTATGTTTTTAAAAGGATATTCGTTGCAGTATATTTGAAAACATCGTATAAACGATTACCAATTTTTATTACTCGAAATTCAAAATATTCCGAGGTCGAACTCAAGGAGTAAATTGGTATTTAGAAGCCAAAAATCACAATTATCAAAATGTGATATTTAACAAGGATATAAATGAAAGTTTATGTATAAGAAAACTAAAAAGAAAATAGCAATGGGAGAGGAAATATTGATGGCTTCTCCCTTCTTCTCTTTCTTGCTTTTCTTTTCTCTTTTTGGCCGCACCCTTTTCCTTCTTTCTTTCTCTGTCTTTCTTTTCTCAGACGTTTGATTCTGTGAATTAGACGGCTTATCTTGCAGATTGCTACAGTGAGTCTTCTCTTTTTCCTTCCCTGTTCTTCTTCCTTTTCTTCTGTCTTCTTTGTCTACGGTTGCTTCTCTCTTTCTTTTGCTTTCTTCTCTTGGCTTTTTTCTTTTCTACTTTGCTACAGCTCCTTCCTCTTTTCACCTGGCTTTCCTCCTTGGCTTCTTCTTCTTTTCTTGAGCTATAGCACCTCCTCCTTCTTCTTCCTTGCCTTAGGCTTTGGCTGCGTCTTCAGCTTCTCCTTCCTTGGCCTCTATGGTTCTCTTCTTCTTCCTCGGCTCCTTCCTCTGCCTTCTTCTTCTTCTTTCCTTGGCTAAGTCCTTCCTTCTCCTTCTTTACCGCTCCTGACTTCAACTCCTCTTCAGTAGCTCCTTCTTTGCCGCTCTTGACTTCAACTCCTCCTCTTTAGCAGCTCCTTCTTCTTCCCTGCACACACAAAGGCAAAACCTAACCCCTACCCTCCCCGCGTCTCTCTCTCTCTCTCTCTCTATTTTGCTCTCGGGACAGCTCTCCCAGAGCCTTCTCGGGTTATCGGGTCGGATCTGCGTGCCCGGGACCAAGCCCACCGGCGTGCGGTGGTGGGCGAGGAGTGCACGAGTAGTCGAGTTAGGCAGCCCGGTCCACGGAGGTGTGGGTCATGGACGAGATGTGGTGGGCGAGGGGACCTTACACCATGTCAGGAGGCAATGGGCTTATGGCACGTTTTCAATTTATGTTGCGCTTCTCGCTCGTCAACTTCCGAGGTGGGACTAAATGTCCCACCTTTTTCTCACGCGGGCCCGCAGTAGGTGACGCGCTCGATTGCAGCAGATGCAAGGGCTTGTGGCTGCAATTGGTGGTCTGGAGTCGTGCGCAAAGATGTTCTGCACGACCTGGGCTAGCAACTTGAGGCTGGCGAAGTCTGGAGCAGCTTGCAAGCTTTCTCCAAGCTTTGCTCCAAAGGTGGGGGGGGGGGTCGACACTTGTCCACAAGAAAACGGCCTTACGTCCTCGTCAAATTACACAGAAAGCTTCACCATGACACAGCGAAGGTGGCCCGGTGGTCGACGTTGCGCAGGGTGGCCTAGGCGTGCATGCCTAGGTCACCCTGTGACTGTGCAGGTGGGTGTGTTTGAGGGGCGTGTTGGGAGCGTGTGGCGGTGAATGGAGAGGGGGGAAATGATCAGTGGACGATGGAGGAGCTTCTGAGTGGTTTGGCGAGGTGGATGGAGGCGTGGAGCGACGGGCACACCTCGTCGGTGATCTGGCTGGAGGTGGAAACGATGGTGGTGGTAGTGGCAGTCGAGGGGTCAAAAATAGAAATTGATAAGGGGGAAATAAAGAGGGGAGGAAGAGGACTTAACTGAAGGACTTGGAGCGAAGGGGGGAGGCGGAGGGTGAGCGGTGCGTGTCTGCCGTCACTGGAGACGAAGGCCCTAAGATGGAGAGGCGGCGATGAGGAAGAGGGTCGGAAGGGCACGTGTTGGTGTGGCGCGGCGCGGAGGAGCACAGTGGAGATAGCTCTACCACTAGTATGGTGGCAGAGCGACGAGAAGAGGGAGGGAGAGTCACTGGAGCCTACGGGCAGCTGGCCGGAGGAGGAGGAGATGAAATTGGGGGGTGTTCTCTGGCCAAAACAGGCTTGGAAGAAGCAGAGGGATTTGAGGCTTCTTAAATAGGCACGGCTAGAGGGGGAATCTCAAGGAAACTGCGGGAACACCATGCCGCAGGTATGGCCGGAGTGAGACCCATACCTCCCGAGTGTTTACACGAGAGGTATGGGGCGATTCAAGGTATGGGGAGCTACTCATGCGGTAAGGGGCTTTACAGGAGCTCCCCTTTCAAATCTGGGAGCAGCTCCCCATGAAATTGAGGAGAAAACCTCTTCGCAAAGTCACCCGCGGTATGGGTCCCTGCTGCGATGGCAAAGGGACCAAAATGAAGAAAGTGACAAAGAAGCTGAAGGGGTCTTTGCAAGAGTTTCCAAAAGTTAAGGGTCTAAATGTAATTTGGTGGACCAATTTGCAAAGTAGGTCATGATGACCTTCTCTTAGGTCCAAATTTTGGTATAAACCTAATTTGGACCTAAGGAATCCAATGGTGAAGTTGGATTTTAGGTTTGACCACGTTTGACTAGACATTTTGAATAAAAATCTAAATTAGGTCAAATATTGGGCTTGGACAACAATCTAAGTCAAAACAGGTTCCAAAGGCTAAATTGAAGGTTCTAAATCCTAGGGGATATTTTTGCATGAATTTTAGAGGATTTAGTTGATTTTTATCTTTCTTGAAACCTTGTGAATTAAAGTGTATTTGTTTTAGGGTTACAGAATGTCATTTAATTCTTAAATTTCACAATAACCCTTATCTGACTGAACCATTCCACTTTTTCTCTTATTAAGTCCAATTGACCCATGTTTAGACCCTTAGAAATCCTGTTGATGCACTGCAATGGTAAAATTACAGTTTTACCCCTTGTTTCATGTTCTCTTCTCAGATTAGTGTTTCCTTGAATTAAGCCTTTCTCTTGGTTATGTAGGAGCTTTTGTTCACTTTATTAAGTCAAAATATGCTAGTTAGGACTCATGATGAGGTTTTCATCAATGTGGAATGAACCCTAGGGTAGGGAAATGAATGGGCCTGTTTGTACTGTATTGTTTACTTGAATGCATGGTTAAGATAAATTGCTAGCAAATGCCTGTATTATAATTATGAGTTGCCTGTTAGAATATTAGCTGCCTGTATTTAATGAATAATTTCCTGTGAAACCCCTAGTTGCATGTTATTGAGAATTGAACTATGAAAACACGAGCTGCCTGTATATGGATGAGAAATGAATTATGAAACATGAGACTTGGATCTGGATAGATGAGGTGAACATGAGCATGAACCCTACGGGGAATTAGGAGTTGAACTCCTGTGGATAAATAGAATCTGGAATGTAGACGGGAAGTGTGCTGGCCCTTGAGTACGTGGTACCAAGGAGAGCAACTGTCCCCTTTTTGTGTAGAGCGGAGCTAGCCTCCCTTGAATTGAGACCTGGGGTTAGGAATGGCCACTCTACACCAACTCCTATTGGCCCTCATGTACGTGGTACCGAGGCAAGCTATTAGTGTAAGGAGGGAGCTAGCCACCCAATGGGGCTCGGGGTTCAGCTAGCCACCCTACACTGACTTGTTAGGCCCTCTAGGCAAACCGGGGTAGTCAGAAGAGGGTGCACGGACTGTGGAGGGGTGAGACCCCTGTTCTGAGAGGGCAAGGCCCTATACTGTTTCGTGCTGTACTTTTGGCATACTCGCTAGTGGAAACGATTGACCGCGTGTCAGTGCGGGGTCACTATCCATGTGCTTATCACACGTGCCGTAGTCATTACTATGTCTTGACAGTGACCTCGGGGTAGTTGACTGGGTGTATGACTACCACGGGAGACTCTCCCGGCCAAGAGAGCACTATGTGTACCTTCTACTCTATGGAAAAGACTGCAATCAAGATCGTTCCCACGAGGAACATGCAAGATCAAGAAATATCTGGATACTTTGAGAAATGGGTGAAACCGAAACATATAAAACAATAGAAATGAGAATTAAACATGTTGTCTTTAATGTTTTGTACTTAGATAATATAAGCACCATTCTACTCAGCGTTCGCTAACTCTGTCTTTTAATAACACTGTTCAGGACCAGGAGTTGAGCAACCCGAGTTTCCGGCTACAGAGGGTGCTAGGCCTAGTCGAGTCCAGCCGTAGTCTTTTTTCAGCACTTTCTTTTTTCTCTACTGTTGTAGTAAGTAATTAACACTTAGTTATTGTTCTACTACTTCTGTTTCCTTTCCGCTTTCCATTGTTGTTGTTGTTGTAATATGTACTGAGACAGTTGTTTTATTTTCTTTACTGCTTTGTACATTTCTTCTACTTAGTTATATTGCATGTGTGAATGTGGTTTATTTTCCTGCTTTTGGTTATTTCTTGTTGGACGACTAGGTCTTGGAATTAGTCAAGGCGAGCCAGTCTCGGGTCCTGTAGGGATCCGGGAACTGGGTCGTAACAGTCGGCCTCAGGCTAGCCAACCTCAGCATCCCCTCCTCATCCCCTTGATGTCGTCATCGAAGTCCTGAACGTTGTCCCCGTCCCCCTCATCCTGGTCAAGGTTGTGACTGTCACTCTCATCCTCAGGCTCGGATAATGTCACAAACTTAGGGATGACTAACTTCTCCTTCTCAGTAAAAGGGGACTGCGCAAGTGCACTAGGGCAAATAGATGTATATGTAGGGGGTATTGAAATTGGGAGTGGGTACTAAATATGTATTGGTGGTAAGAGTGTAGGGGTCTTGGTGGGGAGTAAGCTCGGTAGGGAAAGTTTGCGTGTAGGGAGGCCGTGTACAGGGAGGCTAGGTGATAGGTGGCTGCGTGGTAGGAGGCTGTATGGTACGAGGTTCTTAGGTATCAGGGGTGGTGTGAGGACTGCTCCGACGAGAAGCCCAATTCTTCAGCTTCACTATCTGCACAACACAAAGAAACAATTAGTGACAAAAGAACACATAAATATATAATTCATATGAAAAACATGCATATAACTGAAAGTAATCATTATGTTACCTTAAAATAGTATTGGCCGTGTAAAAGGAACAAAGTTAACAGAACTGTGTCAGCAACATACAATAAGAGTAAACAAATTATTATATCAGAATAGTACAAGAATGATTTATGAGGAAATTTATTTTCTAAAAAAAAGGTTAGTAAATTATACCTTATATATCAACGTTTGTTGCACTTGGATTTAAATCTAGTTGTTGACGTTCTTGATACGCTTCAGTTTCTAATTCAAGCTCCCCTTTCTTTTTAGAATCGTAATAACTTCGTGACATTGTTCTAACAGGAATTATCCATCCACTTTTGCTATTATCAGTCACGTAGAAGATTTGAGAGACATGACAGGCTAAAGTGAACGGTTTAATATTCTGAAAAATTCGACGGTTATTATTCAGACTTATATACTTGTGCTTCTTATCAACCTTAAACTCGACGCCTCCTTTGAAAACATCAAACCATTCACACCTGAAGAGGATAAGTCTACGACCATATTTGAAACTAATTTCAAGAATTTCCTCAATTTGTCCATAATAATCATCACACTTGCTAGCTAATTCATAAGGGACAACAACGCCAGCTTATTGTATAGCCTTTACATTATCAACATATTTGATTATGTATCTAAAGCCATTTATGATGTACCCAGAAAGGTAATGTCTATAACTTAACGGATGGTCCGATATTACGTCAAAATCTTCCACCCAACACAGGTTGTTATTTTCTTTCATTTTAGTAATACACTACTTAAACCACTCAGGAAAGAATACATCGCATGATTTAGATATAATAATTGTTTAAATTCATCGTAGAAAAGGGTTGACTTCAGGAATTTGCTTAATATATACAAGTGTGCTAGTTATCAATCTACTTCTGGAATCTTAATAAATTCTATGTGCATAATCGACCTTCTTGGAAATTCAAAAAAAGAAAAATAATCTCCGTCATGTTCATTATATCCTCCATCATAATTTCTCTCAAAATGATTGAATTCATGGTCTGTCTCACCCAATATATGATATAGAAATTCATGGATTCCTCAACTAAATACCCTTCAACAATTGACCCTTCTGGCTTAACTTTATTTAACATGTAATCCTTCAATTTTTTCAAATACCTCTCTATAAGATACATCCATCTATATTGAATTGGCCTTGTGATCCTTACTTCATTTGCCAAATGTATTGTTAAATGCACCATTTTGTCGGGAAAAATTGGGGGGAAATTTTGTTCTATATTACATAATGTGATGATAACTTGTTTGTCCCAGTTGCGTAGTATTTCTGCATTTAAAGTCTTCGAACAAATAGCTTTGAAATATCGACCCATGTCTGTAAAATCATCTACAACGGAATCAGGTAAGATTTCAAGTATAGCCAATGGGAAAAACACTTGCATATAAACATGTGAGTTATGATTTTTTAACCCACTAATCTTTTTTTGAGATTCATTAACATAGTGTAACAACTGTGATGAGTAGCCATCCGACATCCGTATCTCTTTAAAAAATGAGAATATTTTATGAATCTGTTAATGCTTTAAGCTGTATATAGCATCTGGGAATTTAACACTACCATCATCCTTCTCTATCGTATGTAGCTCTAGATGAATGCCCAAAATCTCCATATCTTTTCTTATTTTTATTGTGTCTTTTGTATTATCTGTTAAATTTAAGACATCTAACATATTATCCATGATATTTTTCTCTATGTGCATCACATCCAGGTTGTGACGGACTACTAGATCTTTCCAATACGGGAGTTGCATGAAGAAAATTATTTTTTTCTTAAAGCCTGAATGTTTTAATGCAGTAAGGAATTTTTTAAAAAAAAGTCACAATCTTATGTTTCCAAGTTCTTGCAATTCTGCATTATTGTCACTGCTGACAACATAACATAATCTTTGCTTATCTTATTTCTTGGATTTGTCAGAGAAATATCGACAAGATTTGCCATCAAATTTGTCTTTGAACTGTGCCGTTCGCCATTTGTGGTCAATTGGAAGGAATCTGTGGTGACCCAAGTAACACAACTTGTTGCTTTCAGGTAATCGGAAATGATGTGTGTCATCCATACAAATTGGACATGTCAATTTTCCTTTTGTACTCTATCAAGACAGATTTGCATATGCTGAAAAATCATTGATAGTCCATAGCAATACGGCACGCAACATAAAGAATTCCTTCTTTCCTACATCGTATGTTTGAATACCGTTATCCCACGATAGTTTCAATTCATTCACCAACAATTGCAAGTATGTATATATATATATATCATTTCCTGGTATCTTTGGGCATGGGATCAACAATGTCAGCATCATAAACGACAATCGCATACACAGCCAAGGAGGTAAGTTGTAAGTTACCATCACCATTGGCCACATTGAATATGAAGATTACATATTCTTAAATAGATTAAACCCGGCACTTGCAAGTGCATTGACATTTGTGCAAGTGTGTGTACCTATAAATTTATTACAATAATACATTTCATTAAAAGAAAAACCTTCATTAAAAGAATACAATTAGCAAAGAAATCAATAAATTATAAACGTTCTCCTCTCCTTCCCTCTTATACTCTACCTCCCCTCTTCTTCACTTCTTTTCAACATTCTTTCCTCTTCTCCCTATCCACCCTCTCCTCCTTTGCTTCTTCCAAAATATTCTTTACCTATCTCTCCTACTCTCCAACCTCCTTTTAATATTAATTCTCTCCTACCTCCTCTCCTTTCCAATGTTCTTCCAAAAACTTATTCTCTACTTCCTCTTCTCCTCTGATCTTCTCTCCTCTTCTCTCTACCTATCCTCTTCACATTAACTCAAGATAACAACATAGGATCAAACAAAATTAACTAAGTGGGTATACCCCACAATCATGCATTAACATTTAAAACAAAGTTAACCATTAGGTATACCCCACAATCAATCATTAACATTTAAAATAGAATTAATTAGTGGGTACACCATACAATTATGCATTCACATTCAAAACAAAATTAATTAGTGGGTACACCCGACAATCATACATTCACATTTATGTATAAATTAAACTGCATACACACATTCGTACCTCGACGAAGATGTGAATCAGAGAAGACGTCTCTGATGATAAGCTTAACCTACATTAAATTACATAAATATATCATAATAAATAAAACTTTCTAATATAAAACATAGAAGATAAATAAAAATAAAAATTAGGGAGGGATAGTGTGGAGGAGGAGGGGGGGTGGTTGAGGGAGGAGGAGGTGTGGTGGGTTTGGGAGGAGGAGGATGGGTAGGGGCAGTGGAGGAGGGGAGGGCATGGGGGCGACGGGTCGGGGAAGGGGGCGGCGCTGCGGGGGGTGGGGGGGTTGTGCTGCGGGGTGTGGGGGGGCTGTGCTGAGGCGGTGCGTGGGGGTGGGGGACCAGGGAGGGGGCGGCACGTGGGCAACGGGTCGGGGAAGGGGGCATAGGGGGTGGCTCACCAAAGGGAGGCAGAGTTGACGGCGTGGAGGGGAAGCAGTGGCTGCGAGGGTAGGTCTTGAGCTCGTGGAATGGAGAAATGAGGAAGTGGTTTCGAGGGAGGGGGAAGGGGTGTGGGCTTGGAGTTATATTCACCATTCGTGATGGTTGATCGAATCAACCATCGCAAATTGTGACTTAACTTTCTCTCGCACGTGCATTAACAATTCATGACGGTTGATCGGTTCAACCGTCGTGAATGCGTGTATGGCAACTTTTCCGCTCGCGCATGTGAATAGATATTTTCATGCGGCGGCACGCATTCGCGACAATTAAGGATTAACCGTGGTAGGATGCAAGATTTTTTCCTTTTGCCCACCAAGATGAAAATTTCCAACCCTAAATGGCAACCGTTAATTCTCTGTGGCAACTTTTTTTAACTAACTGTCGCAAAATTTCTACCAAAATATCCCTCACTAATATGAAACACACTTCCAACTCAAAGATTGTGACATTCAAACACATAACTGTCCCTAATTACTCACTATTAGAGATGGTTTCGTGACCATTGCAAATTAAATGTCACCAATAGTGATTTTTCTTGTAGTGTGTATTGATGGGTCGATTGTTCGCTTTGAAGTTGTTTGTAGTTTTATGTGGTGGAAAAATCGACTAATCAATTATTAAAATAACTACTCGCAGAAGAGCGGATCGTATCCACAGGGAGGTAATGAGGTATTTAAATTAGCACCGGTTAAAATCGTTTGTTCATAGTTAGTTTAGACGAGAATCAAGCCAAATTTGCCTTCAGATTAAGGTTGAATCAAGAAAACATGCTGAAATGGTAATTTTTAACAACTAGAGGATATTTTTTGCAATGCAGATTCAATAAAATATCATTAAAAGATGACAATGGCAGAAAATGTAATTATAATGGGGCGTGTACTGTAGCAAAACAGGAGATTTCTTCCCCTTGGCCGTGCGTGAAGAGGAATGAACGGCCGGAGGCGTGAAGCTCGGAGGAAGTTCTTTGGACCGAGGGCTTCGCAGCGGTGGTGGTGGCGAGTCGCGCGGTGGCCGGAGCCGGCCGGATGGAGCTCCGACGAAGGTGGCTTTCAACGGTGGCTGCACCTGCTGGAGGAGGGGCGGCTGTGCACGCGCAACAGTTGCTTTAGGTGGTGCGTGTGGGCACTGCTGTTGCGGACGCGCGGGAGTTGAGCGCGCTGAAGGTGATGTGGGTGCACGCTCTGGTGGAGGTGCTGCAGACAACGGCGGGGGGCGCTGCAGACGGTAGGCGCAGGCATGTTGGAGTGGGCACACGGGAGTTGAGCGCGCTGAAGGTTGCTGGCGGGCGTGGGCTTGGCGCTGCAGATGAGCGCGCTGAAGCGTTGGCGAACGCGCGCCTGCTGCAGGCGGCGTGCTTGAGTAGATGCAGCGCGCGGCGAGGAGTGAGTGAGCGCACTGCAGGCTGGAGATGGCTTGAAGGCGGTCTTGCGTAGCAGGATGCACGCGAGACTGCAAGGCGGTTGGCGCTGGAGGTGAAGTGCAGCAAGTGTGGTTGCAGCTGGAGTGGGGGGGGTCAAAGCTTCAGACGTCTGGGAAACTTCCCGGACGTCTTAACTGACTGAGGAGTGAAATTGCAGTAGTGGTTGTGGAGGTTGTTGGTGATGACGGCGAGGGTGGTGAACTGCGAGGTGATCACAGTAATGCGAACGATCTCCAGATGGCGGTGTGGCCTGTCACACCACACGCCCACAGTGGTGGAGGCTCGTCCCTGCGGTTGAGGCCGGTGGTGGTGAAATGGACGAGATAGACTCTCTGCACAGTGTGGATTGTTGGGGTGGAGGCCTTCCTCCGCTCGGCAGCCTCTCTCCTCTTTTTGTAGCTGCCTGCATGAATTTGAATGGAGAGGCGGGAGCAGATCCACCTTCTCCGCTAATCCATGAATGTAGGCTTTAGTGCGGCAGGTGGCGTTGCAGCGGCAGCCGAGCCGTTGCTGAAAAGAAGAATAAAAGATATTGTTAAAATATTATGGTTATTTATATATAAACCCTCAACTTTTATGTTAACTTAAATTAATAACTGTAATGTACCTAATTGGTTAACTAATTAAATGAATGAAATTCTAAGTTAATTCTAAATGTATTTAAAATATGAATGTAATGTATGAATTATATAATTAAATTAAAAATATGAATTAATCTATTTACATCCTAATTTATACTAAATAAATGTTAGAATTAACCTAATGTCTAGGCACTTAAATACTTAAATAGCCCACAAATATGGGTTAATCATGTATACAACACCAACCTACTCTTCCATTTGGAATGATGTCCACAATCGTACCATTTTATG
The DNA here is from genome assembly GCA_037157565.1 of Thalassia testudinum. Classification (NCBI taxonomy): domain Eukaryota; kingdom Viridiplantae; phylum Streptophyta; class Magnoliopsida; order Alismatales; family Hydrocharitaceae; genus Thalassia; species Thalassia testudinum. The sequence goes on along the minus strand of JAZHRO010000054.1, from coordinate 25,282,690 downwards.
GATCAACCGTAAGTCTGCCTTTCTCAACTTGTCCTGCTTTGCTTGCATAACAAGCTTATATTGTTACACAAATTGCTTCAATGTTATCTTCGAGATCCCATAGACGTCAAGGAATGCATTCGTGCTCTCACACTTTTGAGTCGTGGTTGTCCCCGCCCAGAACATATAATCAAAATAGGCAGCCACCCACACATTACACATCCCAAACATGTGCCGCATCCACACATTACTCCGAAGGCACCTCGTCTCAACTAATAGTAACCAATGTCCCTCAAATTCATCAATTGCTTGAGAATTATGAACAATACGCTTCAACTCATCCCTAGAACTCATGTATTTACCAAATTGTTGTGGCAACTTCAACATTATATGCCCCAAGCACAAACGATGTTGAGTTTGTGGAAAGACAATCGCAACAACCTGAATGACAGCCTATGATTGGTTAATGATAATTTCCAATGGCACCACACCATTCATGCAAGACAACCATTTCTTAAAGAGCCATATAAAGTTCTCCGAAGTCTCCTCTAATATTAATGCACAACTAAATATCATCAATTGTCCATGATTTTTCACATTGACAAATGATGCAAATAACATTTTATATTTGTTCATCAAATAAGTTGTGTCAAAATACACCACTTCACCAAAAAACTTATAAGAAACACAAGTGCTATCTTCCCAAAAGATGTTCCTAATGTAGCCTTCTTCATCAATGTCTACCATGGAGAAAAAAGTCAAGTTCAAACTTTGCATTCGACAAAAATACTTTTTGAATAGCCTCTGCATCATCTTCACCCACACGAAACTGTCGTAGCTTCCTAATCTCATTTTGGGTATCTTCATGCGTAAAGGACACATTATCAAAATTACCATACTCCAAAAAAAAAGACAACAATGGTCTAGACAAATCAATACTACATTGATCATTTAAATCAATTCTCCACTTATTCACAGCATTCAAATCTTTTTTTACTGCACAAAAAGCGTGTGAGAGACTAATCAAGTAGCTCATAATTATGTTCAAGGTCCAATCCATTAATAACATATGTGGATTGTCCATATAACTTCACAATCACCTTGCACCCTATTCCAACCTGAGCCCCCACCTTAGTAGAAACACAAGTCGATTTTGAAAGCACTAAGGGGGGCGGGGGGGGGGGTGATTAATGCTAAAGGCGGTAAAAATAATGCTAATTGAAATTAATGCAGATCTAAAGGATAATCAAGCATTCCACAAATACATCATCAACCACAACCCAAGTATATATAGTGGAAATCGAACCCTAGGTAAAAATCACTACCTAGATCTCTCAATATAGGATTTTACCCCAAATCAAACTCAGAAAACTAATAGGTACTTATGAGGTACCAACCTCTTTACAACCCTTTTGATATTCCAATCAAGAGCAAACCCCTTGATGAGTTGCGACTCATCATAGCTAAATTGCCTAAGTTAAGTTAGAAACTAGGTTAAACACTATGGAGTTAACACATAAAAAGGGTTAAGTGTGGGAAATAACAGAAAATGCTTAAAACATCAATTTTGTGCTAAAAATGCATAATTAGGTCAATTATTGAGATATTCTATTATTAAATACAAAATGGTGATACAATTGCAAATTAAACACATTAATGAGTTCGAAACACCATATCAAAAGTAAAATTAACTTCTAAGATGTTCAATTAAGGTTCACTAAAAACCTGGTTGCATTTGGACATCAATAAGGCCTTGCATTTAAAGATTCTCATTTAGGTCCTTAGATCATAACATTTCAGCCTTAGAAATCTCTCCAGGGACCTATTTGTAGGATGCAGGGACCCAATTGCAAGCCCAAAAGGACTGCTCTGCAATCTTCCTTATCACTTATGGGCTGCTGTGCTATTTTTGTACCCCTTCGCTGAGGGGTCTCTTGTGCAAAAAAACAAAACAAAACCTACCACCTGCTGCAGCCCGTAGTCACTGTTCATGCGAAGAACATGGCTCATCGTGACCGTCGATTCTCTAGGTTTCTCAATTTGTGGCTCTCCTTCAATCGAACGTTCGCGCAACTTGGCGCATGCGAACACCACCTCACCCAGATCCCATCCTACGGCCACATTTTGATTTGAATCCCTGCGCGTGCCTCTCCTCTCATCCTCATCGCCCATGCCCTAATCACTTATTTCCACTGCGCGGTGAGGAGTTTCACTCTCAATCCTCTACTTAAGCACCTCACTAGCCTCGCGCGCAAAGGATCGGCCTCCTCTCCTACTTCCTTGAGGCCGATCCCTTCGTCCTCTCTAGCTCCCCTAACCCTTTCAATTGCCACATCAGTGATAGTGGTGTGGTTTTTCACCACCATTTCCTCCTCGCTGCTAGAGATGACGTATGCCTAAGGACGCCGCTGGAGATCTCCCCCCATTCCTCCTCCTTAGCCACCGACTCTGGATCCAAAGGTCCCATTCATTTGATTAGATTAGGATTTTCTGCTTTGTTAGAGTAGTTTAGAAGTAGCAAGCAGTATACAGTAGCTTAGTTAGGAGTAGATCAGTTGAAATCCACTAGTTTGATGGTCTTAGGAGTAGGTTTAGAGTAGAATTCGCACTCCACCTCCTCTGATCATATCAGATCAGAGGAGATGATTTCACCCCCCCTCACAGATTACTGTTTCTCCCTCTTCATATTTCCATTTCGCTTTCTGATTTCCTTCGAATTTTAATCCGCAATCCACCTATCCATTTGGAGTCAAACCCTCATCTCATTGCTCTCTAGCTTTGTGGTGCGCTGTTTCTCACTCTTGGCGGTGTTATAATGATATATTCGTTGCAGTATATTGCAAAAAATGGTCACCAGTTTAATTTATTTATTACTCGAGATTTAGATTATCCCGAGGTCGAACTCGGGGAGCACACATCATTCTAAAAATGTATAAGTTTACAATACTGTTACAAGAATTTAAGAGAGAGAGTGAGCAAAAATTTATCTTTTTCTTCTCTTGGCTTCTTCTTCTTCTCTCTTTTCTTTTAGGAGCTTCTCGTTCTTTCTTCTTCTTTCCTTTCTCTTCTTCAGTCAGCTTTTCTGCCTTCTTCTTTCTTCTACCCTCTGCTGCGGTTCTTCTTTTTCTCTTCCTTTTCTCTGTTGCTGCTTCTTCCTCTTTCTTCTTTCTTCTGCATCTTCTTCTCCTTCTTTCTTCAGCAGCTCCTTCCTTCTTCTTCTCTTTCAGCCTTTCCTTGCTCCGGACGTCTAATTCTTCGAGTCGGACGCCTTATCGGCCCTGTTACTACTGTGCCTCCTTCTTCTTCTTTCTTCTTTGGCTGCTGCAGCTTCTCCTTCACCTTCTTCTTGCTTCTCGTGGCCAAGTCTTCGCCGCTTCCCTTCCTTTTTCTCCTTTCTTCTTTTTCTCTGCTGCAGGAGCTTTGCGGCTAAGTCCTCACAGCCCGCTCTTCCTCTTCTTCTTCTTTCTCACCTATTCCCTGCACACACGCGACGCAAAACCTATCCCTACCCTTTCCTGCATCTCTCTCTCTCTGAATCTTTCTTTGGTACACTTTCCCAGAGCCAGGTAATCGGGTTGGGTCGCGTGCCCAGGTCCAGGCGCATCGGCGTGGGTGTGGTGCGCAAGGAGTGCTCAGGAGTGGGGGTAGTCGAGTCGCGGGTCAGGTCCGCATGGGCAGTGCCGCGAACGAGACCCGGTGGATAGGTGAGGAGGGACCTCACCCCAATGTTTCGAGGTGAATAGCCAGGAGCACCTTTTCAATTTATGTGTGGGTGCGCGCCCACACACTTCCGAGGTGGGACTAAAGTCCCACCTCCGATCTCAGGCGTCTGCAGGAGGAAGGTTCGTCCAATTGGGGCAGCGGCGAAGACCTGCGACCCCAATTGAGGTCTTGAGTGCATGCGCAAAAGTTTTCCGCGCGACCTGGGCTGCAGACCTGGAGCTGAAGAGGCTTGGAGCTGCTTGCAAGCTTGCTCCAAGCTTCTCGTCAATGGCGGTGAGGGTACGAGACCTGAACCCACCAGTACGGCCTTGCGGCCCTGTCAGAACACTTAGTGAGCTTCGCCAGAGCACGGCGAAGACAGTGCGGGGGTCGGCATGGCGTGGGGAGGCCAGAGTGTGCGTGCCTAGGGCACACTGTGTGCGTGAGAGTGGGTGTGTTCGGGGGGTGTTCTGGAGGTGTGGCGTGGTGAGTGGAGTGCGGATTTAGTGTCAGCGAGGTGTCGCGGTGCTTAAGAGGTGATTGGCGAGGCAGATGGAGGCGTGGAACAGTGGGAACGCCTCGTCGGAGGGCAACTGGAGATGGAGAAGGTGGTGATGGACAATGGTGGTCGGTGGGTGGAAATAGCAAATAAAAAAGGGGGAAATAAAAGAGAGAGTAAGTGGAAGAGTTTCACCTACTTAATTGACGAAAGGGGGGGGGGGGGGAGGAGGCGCTCAGCGCGTGCCTGCCGACGCCGGAGACGAAGACGCCCAGAGGGGGGTAACGGCGACGAGGAGGGGATCTGGAAGACGCCAGCTGGTACGGCCTGGCTCGGGAGGACAAGGCGGAGTGAACTTGTTATGACCCCGGCATCAAATGTCGTTTAAGACGTCTGGGAATTGGTGCAGACGTCTGGAATTTAATTTTTTCGGCGTACGGGTTCGCGTCTGCGCGCATGAGTGCGCAGACTGAACCACCGCCCTCCTTTCTTCTCTTTCCTTCCTCCCTGCAGGCGCAGCCATCTTTTTCTCTCTCTCTCCCCACGGTAGCCTTCAAATACCCCATCTCCTCTCCCTCACCCTCACTCCACCGCCTTCTTCTCCTTCTTCTTCCTGTTAGTGAGAGAGTGAGCGGGCGAGGGCAGCAGCAGCTGCTACCGTGAGTGCGTGGGGAGGAGGGATTACTGCGAGAGGGAGAGAGCTAGATCGCGAGGGTGCGAGCTCGCCAGAGCAGCCAAGGCCGGCCGGCGAGCGCGCAGTAGGAGCGTGGTGCTGGGGGGGAGCTGCTGCAGCTCAGGCAGCAGGCGAGCGCGGTGCAGCACGGCCGTGCGCTGCAGGCGGAGGGCGAAGAGGTCCTGATTTTGGGAAATTTTCCCAGAATCAGACGTCTAGACCTACGACCAGACGACGCGGGAGACGTCTGGAGGAAGATCCAGACGTCTGAAAGGTATGATATTTCCATTTCTTCTTCTTTTCGCGTGTATGGCCATGCAAGCCGTTCCGCCGAAGGGTTCTGCCTCGTTTCGTGTTGAGGACGGTCGCGTATGTGTGCAGGTCTCGTTCGGGAAGGTGCAAGGGCACGCCCTCCCACACAGATCGGACATCTGGGCATAGCACCAGACGGCGAAGAGGGTCTCCAGACGTCCGGAGTGACAGTCGGACGTTTGAAAACTAAGTCCAGACGGTTCACTGGGATTCTGGACATCTGAAGGACCGCGCAGGATTAAGGTATGACCTGAGCCACCATTTAAGACGTTTGGAAGATGTTCCAGACGTCTGATTTTGGGCAGACTCGTCATTTTTTACCCGTTTAGGGTCCGTTCGAAGTCCGTTTTCCTCGTTTCAAGTTTCGTTCTTCCCAGAATTTGTTCCTCTACGTGTTTACTGTATTTGTATCATGTTCTGAGTAGCTCCTTGTATTCGATCCTTGTGTTAGGACCCCATTCCATTGCGTCTCTGGGGGTTGCAGAGGCACGCAGGCTTGCCGATCACGCCCCCAGTACTCTCGATTTTGCGGGTAGAGTGGCTCCCTTTAATTATTTACCAACATTTATGCACTTGTGGGATAATTAATAGATTCTAGGGTATGGCATGAATCCTAGGACTGGAAAATTAGATTGAACGATAGATCGTAGGGTATGGCATGAATCCTAGGACTGGAAAACTAAATTGAATGATAGATCCTAGGATATGGCATGAATTCTAGGAACAGAAACACCAAAATGAAAGTCGTGAATATATAAATTGCAGTCTTGAAAGAGTAGAAAGAAAAATGATAATTTCCTGTAATTGGATAACAGTTGCTTGCTTATGAAGGGTTATTAACTGTTGAGAACATGGGCTATATGAATATAAAGCTGAAATGATAAAACCTAAATTGGCTGAGTTAAAGAAAAATGAGCAGGAACCCTACGAGGAATTAGGAGTAGAGCTCCTGAGAAGTGAATGGAATGGAATTGGGGAAGTAAGCTGGCCCTTGAGTACAGAGTACCAAGGAGAGCGACTGTCCCCCTGTTTAGTGTAGAGCGGAGCTAGCCGCCCCAGGGACCCGGGGTTAGGTCTGGCCACTTTGTACTGACTTTTGGCCCTCGTGTACACAGTACTGGGGAGAGCTACTAGTGTAGGGAGAGCACTAGCTACCCCATGGGCCCCGGGGTTCTGCTAGCCCTCCTACACCGACTTGTTAGGCCCACTGGGCAAACCAGGGTAGTCAGGCGAGGGTGCACGGACTGTGGAGGGGCTGGACCCCTGTTACTGAGAGGGCTCTGTCCTATACTGGTTCCGTGCTGTGCTTTGGGTGCACCCGTTAACGGAAACGACTAACCGCGTGCCAATGCGGGGTAGCTACCCGTGCGTTTATCGCACGTGCCGTAGTCACCGTTACGTCTGTCAGCGACCTTGGGGTGGTTGACTGAGGGTAGGACCACCACGGGGGACTCTCCCGGCCAGGAGAGCACCACGTGTTACTTCTACATTTCGGAAAAGACTGTAATCAAGATCATTCCCACGAGGAACATTTGAGATCAACAGAAAGATCTGAGGAATAACTCAATAATAAGTAAATGGAAAATAAAGAAAGAGATTAAAAAATAATAATAATAACAGCTACTTGTCCACCTTATTATTTTTCTTAGCTTTTGGTTGCCACTCTACTCAGCATTTCGCTGACGTGTCATCTTTGTCACCTTTTCAGGACCAGGTGTTAAGCAGCCAGAGCCGGCGACTGCAGAGGTTGCTAGGCCTAGTAGAGCCCAGTAGTTTTACTTGTGTAGTACCTACTGTACCGTTTCTTCTGTTGTAGTGAGTATTTTCTGTTACCACTGTACTCTTTTATTGTAAGCATCATGTTTATGTTCCTATTTAATTCTCTACTGTTGTGGTGGTGTGTACTGCAGTAGTTCTTTCCTTTACTGCTATACTTTTGTTACTGTTAGTTATGTACACAGTGAATGTGGTTTATTTTACTGCTCTTTTAGTTACTTTCTTAAGGAGAGATCGTGGAGAGCTTGCCAAAGTTGGCCAGAGATGGAGACCCATTCCTCTCGCGTGTTCGCAAGAGAGGAGTGGGCGATGGCAGGACATGGGAGGGGGTCCTTACGAAAGAGGACAACGTAGGGAACCCCCTTTTCGTTTCTGAAAGCGGCCCCCATACCCTACGCGGTGCCATCCTCTGTGCAAGGTCGCCGGAGGTATGGGCGGCTGTGTGGGGTGGTAGAGGGACCATTCTGCAAAGAATGAAAGAGAAGTTGGGGGGCAAAATGCAAGGGTTCAAAAAGATAAGGGTCGAAAAGTAATTCAAGAGGACCAATTTGTAAAGTAGGTCAAGATGGCCTTTCCTTAGGTCTAAATTTTGGTATAAGCCTAATTTAGAGCTAAGGAATCCAATGGTGACGTTGGATTTTTGGTTTGACCACATTTGACTGGTCAATTTGCATAAAATCCTAAATTAGGTCAAAAATTAGGTATGGTTCTCACTTTAGGTCAAGATAGGTTCCAAAGGCCAAATTGAAGGTTATAAACCCTAGGGAATATTTTTCCATAAATTTTAGGAGGTTTAGTTGATTTTTATCCTGCCTAGAACCTCATGAATTAAAGCGGATTTGTTTCAGGGTTATAGAATGTCATTTAATTCCTAGAAGTTGCTGTAACCCTTTTCGGATCAGGTCATCCCACTTTCTTTCTTATTAAGCCCATTTGACCTGTGTTTAGACCCTTAGACACCCCGTCTGTGTACTGCATTGGCAAAATTGTAGTTTTACCCCTTATGAATTATTTTATTCTTAAATTTAGAATTCTCTGATTTAGACTTTTCCTTAGGTTTTGTAGGAGCTTTTGTACACTTATTTGGATCAAAATGTACTAGTTAGGGTTCATGATGAAGCTCTCATCACTTTGAGATGAGGATTTGCACTCAAATCCATCTAAGGGTCTCCCATTCATTTCAGAAATCCACAAAGACCCCTGATCTTGATTTAAAATGGAATCGATTTGCTTGATCTGATTTTAATTTGATTTTCAATGCAAGATCGCGAGATTTTGATCCATTTGAGTTCTATGGGATTTTTGATCGAGTGAACTGATATATTTTTGTGTTATTCAGTCCATGGTAGTGAATCTGAGATGATTTTAATGATAGATTCTTCCTCAGATGAGCCATGGTTGAATTTAGTTTTAAATGGAGATTTTGATGGTTTTCAATGTGTGGGAGAGCCAAGGAGAATCAACTTTGTTGATTTGAGGCTCTACCTAGTATTTGTGAGTTGTTTTTGAGTGAGATTCTAAATTTTAACCTAAGGAATTTTCGATATTCCTTAAAGTTTTAGAGGTTTGGGATTCAAGTTTTTTGATTAAATTGACTGATTTAATCTCTTCCTTCATGCTGTCTGTAGCATAAGGAAGGGATTAGATTAGTGTTTTTTCTCTGATTTCAAGTGGAGAGTGCCGTTTAAGAGTTTTTCATGAAGATTTAACACTTCAAATTGATTTTAAAATGATTTTCAAGCCCTAACAGATCTTAAGGTTATTTAGTGTTTTGATTCTGAATCCCAAATCAATACATTAAAGTGCTTCTTCAGCAACAACATTTCCATGGATTTTCCAACTCCCATTTGATACAAATTTATATTAACTCAAAATCATGACTAAAATTCAGTATGCATGATCCCTGATCAGACTTTCTTAAGTCTGGTCTGGGATAATTCATACTGAATTTTATATCAGGTCTTGCTTCAGCTGCTGGATGGATGTTTTGATGCACTGCAGCAGCCCTTGACACTCATTTAAGACTTCTGAATTCAATTCAGATGATCTGAATTAGGCTTCAACGGTAGCAGCAGATCCTAGAGCTGCTGTTTCAGCAGCTGTAGGATATGTTCTTACTGCTGCTAAAGCTTGCATTAGTGACTATTTTGGCTTATCAGAAGGACAGTAGGCTAGGATTTTAGTTGCTGTAATTAGCTGACATGTTTTCAGTGTTGTACATAATCTAGACAAGCATCCATGTACTAATATTGATTCTAAATTGCATTTGAATGCTTGTACTTGTTTTAAATCTTTATTGTCAGCTAGTTTATGTATCCAATTATCCAAATTTGCAATTTAAAGAAGAAATTAGATGAAAATCATGTTTAATGGCTGGAACATACCTCTTAGATTCTATAGAGCATATTTGAATGCTTTTACATCTTATCCAGCCTCTTGATTAGGATTCTAGTGCCTTAGGTTCTTATTAGAAATTCCCTTTAAGACCTAGAATATGCTATCTTTGTAGATAAATAAAAATGATTTAAAAATCAAAAAAAAAAAAACCTTTCTTGGTGAAGATTACGTATATTTCTAGGTGTACACTAAGTTTTGAGGTCATCTGAACCCCCAGCTTGGTAGAACATACTAGCCGACGGTTCAGTATACCTCTTAACTTAATAAAAGAAACTAATCTTTAAAAGCCCCAAAAATACTCTATTCTTCTCATCCATTTCTTTCTTTCTCACCTCCTACCTCTATAAAACACATAAAACTTATAAAAATCAGAAAAACCCCAAAAATACTCAAAAATACCATGTACATTATGTATATACTTGTATATATAAGATATATATTAAGCTATATATATGTAATGATGAGAACCTCATCATGAGCCCTAACTAGCTTATTTTAACCTAATAAATTGAACAAAAGCTCCTGCATAACCTAAAGGAAGAACTAACTCAAGAGATTACTGATATGGAAAGAATACATGAAACAAAGGGTAAAATTATAATTTTACCATTGCAGTACATCAGCGGGATTTCTCAGGGTCTAGACATAAGTCAATTGGACTTAATAAGAGACAAAGTGGGATGGTTTAGTCAAAAAAGGGTTATTGTGAAATTTAAGAATTAAATGACATTCTGTAACCCTAAAACAAATCCACTTAATTTCACAAGGTTCCAGGCAGGAAAAAAATCAACTAAACCCTCTAAAATTCATGGAAAAATATCCCCTAGGATTTAGAACCTTCAATTTGGCCTTTGGAACATATTTTGACCTAAATTGGGTTCTTATCTCAATATTTGACCTAATTTAGGTTTTTATGCAAAATATCAATCAAACATGGTCAAACCTAAAATACAACTTCACCATTGGATTTCTTAGGTCCAAATTAGGTTTGTAGAAAAATTTGGACCTAAGGGAAGGTCATCTTGACCTACTTTGCAAAATAGTCCACCCAATTACATTCTGACCCCTAACTTTTGAAAGCCCTTGCAAAAACCCCTCAACTTCTTCATCACCTTTTGCATTCCGATCCTTCTGCCATTGCAGCAGAAGACCCATACCTCCGGCGAAGTTTCGAGGAGGATTTCTCCTCGCTTCCCCAGGGAGCTGCGCTCAGATTTGAAAGGGGAGTCCTCTGCGAAATCCCCTACCGCCTGAGCAGCTCCCCATGACCTGATTCACACCATACCTCTCGTACGAACGGCGAAGATTTTGCTCACCTGCCATGCATCTGACCCTCTACTTGTGCCTATAAATGAAGCTCCAGATCCAGCCGCTTCCTGCAAGCTTGTCCTGGCCTGAGATACTCTCTCAATCTCCTCCATCCTCATCTCTAGTCAGACGCCCGCAAGCTCTGGCAACCTCCTCTCCCTCATCTCGTCACTCTGCCACCATACCAGTGGCAAGGTTCGCCTTGCCTCATTCCTCCGTGTTGCGCCGCACCAGCGCACGCCTCTCTGACCTTATTGTCGTCGCCGCCTCTCCATCTCAGGCCCTTCGTCTCCGGCGACGGTAAATACGCGACGTCCACCCCTCTGCCTCCCCTTCGCTCCAATCACCACAAATAAGTTCCTCTTCTCCTTCTCTTCATTTTCCCCCTCTTTATTTCCCAAAACAACCCCTGACAACCACAGACCACCTTCGCCTTCCTCATCTCCGGTAGACCATCGGCGAAGGTGCAACCATCACTCCATGCATCCACACGCCTCGCCATCGACTGCAGAAGCTTCACCATCATCCACTGATCATCACCCACCTCTTCATTGATCGCCATTTACACCCAACACTCTCCCCGAACAAACCCACACATACGGTCACAGTCTGACCTAGGCACGCACGCCTAGGCCATTCTGCGCCATGCCACCCCCCGCCTTAGCTTCGCCGTGCCACGGCAAAGCTACCTATGTGCTCTAATGGGGCCGAAAGGCCGTGTTCAGTGATCGCAAGTTTTGACCCCCTGCCGCCATTGGAGCAGGAGTAAAGCTTGCTCGCAAGCTCACTCCAGGTCACCCCACTCCAGGAGATCGGTCCCAGGTGCGTGGAAGCATTCCACGAATCTTAAGCACCTAGCAATCGAAGCCTTCATCGACTGCAGTAGCAGCAATTGAGCAAAGCACCTCCCTGCAGGCACGCGAAGAAGCAGGTGGGACTTTAGTCCCACCTCGGAAGTTTTCAATGCAGGTGAGCGATTTAAATTGATTTTGTGTTTTCTCTTCGTTGCCTCCGAACACGGGGTGAGGTCCCCTCGCCCACTCACCCGCCTCATCCGCACTCACTCCTCTGCGGACCTGGCTGACTTGACCCGATAACCCTGCACTCCTCGTGCATCACCAATGCCGGTGCGCCTGGACCTAGGTGCGCTCAACCCGACCCGTTTACCCGATTGGCTTTGGGAGAGCGAACCGAAGAGAGAAAAGAGAGAGAGCGTACGCGAGGGAGGGTAGGGGTAGGTTTTGTCCTGTGCTGTGCAGGAAAAGAAGAAGGACGAGGAAGCAACTGCTAGAGAAGAGAAAGAAGTTGAGGGAAGGAGCTGCGGGAAAGAAGGAGAAGAAGAAGCACTGCAGCTGCAGCCAAGGCAAGGAAGGAACAAGAAGGAGGCCAAAGTGAAGGACTTAGCCGCAGGGAGGAAGAAAGAGGAACAACTGAAGACAAAAGAAAGAAGACTGAAGAAGAAGAAGGAAAGAGAGGCACTGTAGCAGAGGAGCAGCAGAGGCAAAGGCTGAAGAAAAAAGACAAGGAAGAAGAAGGAGGAATCAAGAGTAGAAGAAGGAGCCGCAGAAGAAGACAGAAGGAAAGGAAGGAGAAGACAAAGAGCTGAAGGAGAGAGTGAAATCACTGTAGCAACTGCAAGATAAGGCGTCTGACTTACAGAATCAGACGTCTGATTCACAAGGAAAGTCAGAGAAAGAAAGAAGGAAAAGGTGTGGCCAAGAAGAGAAAGAAAAGGAAGAAAGAGAAGAAAGAAGCCGTCAAGAGAATATTCAATTTCTTCGTCCATTTCTATTCTCTTTTTAGTTTTCTTATACATGGACTCTCATTTATATTATTGTTAAATATCATATTTTGAGAATTATGATTTTAGTTTCTAAAATACCAATTTGCTTCCTAAGTTCGACCTCGGATATTTTGGTGTTCGAGTAAAATAAATTGTTAATTGTTTTTGCAGCGATTTCAAAAATACTGCAACGAACGTCTTTTTAAAACATGATCTCACCTCGTCGCGTAACCACAACATTTTTTTTGGTGCCGTTGCCGGGGAGCAACGGGCATTTTAGAAGCTTTGATCACAACTTATGATCCAATATTGACTTAATTTCTCTCTTTGTTGTGTTTATCGTAGGGAAAGCCAAGGAAAGAAAAGCAGTCGCATAACAACACCAAGGAATAGGTAAACTATCATTAGCCCTCTCTCTTAATCCCCTTTTTGGCTACCTGCTTCCATACTTAGTAATTCACCAAAGTTGCCTGATTTTTACTTTCAACACATTTTTAATTGCGCATCCACTTAAGGTAACTAGGGCTAAAACCTTCTTGATTGAGCTCTAGATACCAATTTTTGAGGCAACTAAATTGGACTAAATAGAGCCAACTTAAGGATTACAAGCTAGGGTTTTAGAGACATATCTTTTTCTAAGAGAAGAAGCAAAAATTTCAAAAAGAGGTGTGCCTAAGCCTTGTTTGAAAAGATCTATCCAAGAGAAACCCTAAGCAAATCAGGCTCTTAATCCATTTGAACCCTAAAAACAAGGACCTAAAAAGCTCTCAAAGGAACAAAGAGGTGAAGTTGATCATTTGAGTCAACCAACCTTAAAATTAGGTCACTTTGCACTCAAAAGACCTAAAGTTCAAGTGGAACCCTAAGCACCTTGATCTTAACTAAAAAAGGTAGACTTAAGAGGTCAAGGTTCTCATTCTGGTCTACCTGGAATCTCAGTGACAAGAGAGGTCGGGTGGGGGAAACCCTGTAACCTGTGGGGACGCTCTACCGTGTAAGGGTCTTCGCGTGACTCTCCCTCTCTGGCTGCCCAGGTATTTCTCAGGTGGACGACCTTTCTGATTAAGGGGTATCATCTGCCCCAAACCTCTATAGTCACCCAACATATTGTGGGTGTCTCGATTGGGTCCAGCACATTCTGATCTCATCAAATCCTTCAGTGCATGTTTGGTAGGAGGTCCTTAAGACCTCTTTTAGAAATCCACTCTCCTCGAGGCCAAGCCTCGATACCCTTGTTTGTGCAGCAACCCCACCACATAGATCTTTCCTCTGATTCAGAACCAAGTTCTCCTTCTTCCATCATGGCACAACCTATTGAAGAAGAGAACAACCTTGAGCACCAGCTTCAGTGCTGGAGACAGCTCATCGCTAGTGTTTTAAATTCTAGATGTTGTAATATATCACGGGAAGTTGCTACCAGTTTACAATTTATTACTCGGAAAAAAAAGTTTCCCGAGGTCGAACTCAGGGAGCAAACTATGATTCCAGAAGCATATGAATTCACAATATTGTTTTGCAAAAATTAAGTCAAAAGGGGAGAGAGAAAGAGAACGAAAATTCTCTTGGTTTTTTCTTCTCTTCAGCCAACCTGTCTTCTTCTTTCCTCTTCTCTTCTTTACTTCAACGGTTTCCTTTTCTTTCTTTCTTTTCTTCTACTTCTAAGGCCTTCTTCTTCTTCTTCTCTGCTTCTCTTCTTTCTTTTCTGCTGTTGCCGCTTCTCCTTCTCTTTTCTCTTCTGCTCCGCCCCTTTTCTTTCCGACGTCTGATTCAGAAATCAGACGCCTTAACTGCTCGGTTGCTACATGATGAGAACCTCGTCATAAACCCTAAACTAGCACCATCTAACCTAGATTTGCGAGAAAAAGCTCCTACATAACTTATAGAAAGGCTTGACTCAGAGAATTCTGAGTTTGTGAAGAAAATAGGAGCTAAGGGGTAAAAATGCAATTTCACCAACACAATCTGTAAACAGGGTAACTCAAGGTCCAAACATAGGTCAAACTACCCTAATAAAGAGGAAAGTGGGATGATTTGATCCAACAAGGGCTACAGCAACTCCAAGGAATTAAATGACATCCTGTAACCCTAAAACAAATCCACTTCAATTCACGAGATTCGAGGCAAAGTAAAAATAGAATAAACCATCTAAAATTCATAGAAAAATAATCTCTAGGGTTTAGAACCTTCAATTTGGCCTTGGGAACCCATTTTGACCTACATTGAGAACCATGCCCAATTAATGATTTAATTTGGGTTTTATGTAATTTGACTGGTCAAACAAGGTCTGATCGAGAAATAAAATTCACCATTAGAATCCTTAGGTCCTATTTAGTCATGTATAAAAACTTAAGCCTAAGAAGAGACCTTCTTAGCCGACTTTGCATTTTGGTCCTCATCTATTACTTTTTGACCCTCAACTTTTGAAACCCTCACTTTTTGGCCCCTAAGTCTTCATCGTTCTTTGCATTTAGGTCCTCCCTGCAAAACCCTGAGCAGCGCCATGCTCCGGCGACTTTACGCGGAGCATGGCGCCGCACAGGGTGAGGGAGGACCTCTGCCCTTTCAACGGGGTGTTCCCTGCGACGTCTGCTGTCGCAGGGACACCTCCATGATCTCTGTAGCAGCCCATACCTTCCGTGCGAACGCGCAGAAGGTATGGGTCCCTACTCCGGCCATCCTTCGGCGAGGGAGGCACGTCGCCTCCCTCCGCCCACCTCTCCGCTTTCACCTCTATAAAAGCCGCCTCCGCCTACAGAAGAGGGCAGCTCGGTTTTGATGGAGAAACACCCCCATCTTTCCTCTCTTCCCACTCCGGCAGAAGCCCACCAGCTCCGGTGGTTCTTCCTCCTCCTCCTCGTCGCTCTATCGCAATACCAGCAGCAGAGCCACCCTCGCCCGCTCTTCCCACGTCGCGCCACGCCCGCTCTCTCCTCACCGCCGCCCTCTCCCTCTGGGCATCTTCTTCTCTGGCGACAGTCGATACGACTGCCGCCCTGCCCCGGCCCCCTTCGTCCCTACAACTAGGTCAGAACTTCTCCCCACCTCCCCCTCTTTCTTTTCCTCATTATTTTACATTCAATTAAGCCCTCGACCACTCCTGTCCACCGTCACCCCCTTCGTCTCCGGCTACCCTCCGGCGAGACACCCCCATCGCTCCACAGCCCCACACGCCTCGCCGACCCTCACAGAACCTCCGCCTCATCACCCTGAGCAACCTCCACTCACCTATTACTGCTCCACACCCCCACAACACTCCCCTGAACAAACCCATTTTTCCAATCGCAGTCCGACCTAGCCCCGCCGCCAAACGCCGCCCCACGACCTGCCACACCCCGCGCCACCTTCACTGTGCCACAGCGAAGGTCCCCCGCTAGTTTGATTAGGCCGAAGGGCCGTGTTTCTGTCTAACAGGTTCGCTGCTCCAGCCGCCATTAACAACGACTGAAGCAGCTTCAAGGCGAGCTCCAGGCCTTGCAGCCCCAGGTTCCCACGTGCTGCAGGTTGGGGCGAAGTCCGCGAAGGCTTCTGCCTCTTCAGTGGGCACCGACATCGGCTGCAGCCGATCAGAGGGTGAGGTGGAGTCGTCCTGCGGGCACGCGCGAAGACAGCACAGAAGATAGTCCCACATCGTGGGATTTCGAAATGCCGCCCGCGCATAAATTGGAAAAGTGCCTTAGCCTTTTCGCCTCTTGACCACGGGGTGAGGTCCCTCTCACCCGCTTCACCCGGCCTCGTCCGCGACCACCCCCCGCGGACCTGGCCTAACCCGTATACCCGACCTGCAGTCCTCTCCCACCATCGCACGCCAGTGGGCCTGGACCCGGGCACGAACCCGTACCCGAATACCCGGCTCTGGGAGAGCGATCCTACGAGCGAAATCTGAGAGAGAGAGACGCGGGGGAGGGTAGGGTTAGGTTTTTGCTCTGACCAGGCTATGTGAGTGTGCAGGCAGACGAAGAAGGAGAAAAAGAAGGCCACAGAAGAGGAAGGAGAAGAAAAAGAAGGAAGAAGCAAAGCAGAAGAAGAAGGACTGCAAAAAGAAGAAGAAGAAAGAAGCAGAAGAGGGAGCACCAAGGAAGCACTATAGCAGATGCTACTTAAGTCGTCTGATTGAGAAATCAGACGACGCTCTGAAGACAAAGACAAGAAGAAGGAAAGAAGAACAGGCGCCGCAGAAGAAGAAAGAAAGAAAAGAAGAAGGAAGAAAACAGAAGAGTTGAAGACGATCAAAGTAAAGAGAAGAGAAGAAAAAGAAGAAGAAAGACTGCAAGAGAGAAAGAAGAGAAGAAGAAAAAGCCAAGAGACCAATCTACCTCTCTCTCTCTCTCTCATTTTTGTAACAGAAACATTGTACTTCTAGAATTATAAGTTTGATCCCTCAGTTCGACCTCGGAAAACCTTTTCTGAGTAAAAATTGAAAACGATGGCGACAACCGTAGCTTATACTATAACGACTATACTATAATAAATACAAAGCACCACGAGTTGCCTGCCACTCACCTTTCACTACAGTGCTACTCTTCCTCTTTTTCTTTAGCTTCTTTCCTTCCTTCCTTCTCCTTTCTTCATTTCTTTCCTACTGCGGCTAAGTCTCGGCCGCTATTCTTCTTCTTCCTCACCTATTCCTGCGCACACTCAAAAACTTCAGTGCAAAACCTACCCTACCCCTTCCCCATGTCTCTCTCTCTCTAAATCTCTCTTTGGTAAGCTCTCCCAGAGCCGAGTAATCAGGTCAGGTCGCGTGCCCGGGTCCAGGCGCACCGGTGTGGGTGGTGCGCGAGTGCACAGGAGTGGGAAGTTGGGTCGGGTTAGATCTGCGTGGGCATGTCGCGGACGAGACCTAGTGAATAGGTGAGGGACCTCACCCCAGTGTTATCGGAGGCAACCAGCCGATAACACTTTTCCAATTTATGTGTGGGCGTGGGCCCGCACACTTCCGAGGTGGGACTAAAGTCCCACCTCCGATTTCAGGTGCATGTGGGAGAAAGCTTCGAGCAATCAGGCCAGCAGCCGAGGCTTGCAACCCCAATTGCTATCCTGGGTGTGTGCGCGAATTCCTTCCGCGTCGCCTGGGGCTCACGCCTGGAGCTGAAGAGGCTTGGAGCTGCTTGCTAAGCAGCTCCTGTAGTTCGACAATGACGGCGAAGGGGCCGAGACCTGAAATCACAAAGACGGCCTCATGGCCACGTCAGACAACGCAGGGAGCTTCGCCAGAGGATGACGAAGGTGGTGCGGGGGTCGTCGTGGCGGGAAAGTGGCTATGGCAGTGTGCCTAGGGCACCCGGCAGAGATGCAGGTTGGTGTGTTCGGGGGGTGGTCTAGAGGTGCTAGGTGGTGAGCGGAGGGCGGATTCGGTGTCAGTGAAGTGTCGCGGAGCTTAAGGGGTAGCTGGCCAGGCGGATGGAGGCGTGGAGTGGCGAGAATGCCTCGCCGGAGAGTGGCCGGAGATGGAGAAGGTGGTGATGGACAGTGGTGGTCGGTGGGTTAAAATAGTAAATTAGGAAGGGGGAAATAACAGAGAGAGAGAGAGGAAAGTTTTTACCTACCTAATTGACGAAGAGGGAGGGAGGCGGCGCTCGGCTCGTACCTGCCAGCGTTGGAGACGAAGATGCCCAGAAGAGGAGTAACGACGAGGAGGAGGAGATCTAGAGACGCCAGCTGGTGCGGCCTGGCGTGGGAAGACTAGGCGGAGTGGGCTCTGCTGCAGGTATGGCATCAGAGCTACGAGGAGGAGGAGGAAAGATCGCCGGAAGCTTGGGTTGTCTGACCGGAGAGAGAGGAGACGAAGGAGGGGGGTTTTCTCGGCCAAAACTAGCTTGAAGGAGACGGCTGCCCCTGCCGCTCCTTATAAAGGTGTTGGTGAGGAGAGGGTTTCGAGGGAATGACGTGGGGTGCTCACTGGAGATGGCCGGAGATGGAGACCCATGCCTGTCGTGCGTTCACACGAGAGGCATGGGCAGCCACAGGTCATAGGGGAGGGTCCCTGCGACAGAGGACGACGTAGGAAACCCCCCAGTTCGTTCCTGAGAGCGGTTGCCTTACCTTACGCGGCGCCATCCTCGGCGCAAGGTCGCCGGAGGTATGGTGCCTGCGCAGGGTGGCAGGAAGGACCGTTCTGCAAAGAACGAAGGGGGAAGATAGGGGACTAGATGCAAGGTTTTGAAAAGATAAGGGTCAAAAAGTAATTCAAGAGGACCAATTTGTAAAGTCGGTCAAGATGGTCTTCTCTTAGGCCCAAATTTTTGTACCAACCTATTTTGAACCAAAGGAATTTAATAGTGTAATTTGATTTTATGTTTGACCATGTTTGACCGATCAATTTGCGCAAAAACCCAAATTAGGTCATAAATTGGGCATGGTTCTCAATTTAGGTCAAAATAGGTTTCAAAGGCCAAATTAAAGGTTGTAAACCATAGGGAGTATTTTTCCATGAATTTTAGAGGGTTTAGTTGATTTTTATCCTGCCTGGAACCTCATGAATTAAAGCAAGTTTGTTTTAGGGTTATAGAATGTCATTTAATTCCTAAAAGTTGCTATAATCCTTTTCAGATCAGATCATCCCACTTCCTTCCTTATTAAGCTTATTTGACCTATGTTTAGACCCTTAGATACCCTGTGTGTGTACTGCATTGGTAAAATTACAATTTTACCCCTTATGACTTGTTTTAGTCTTCAATTAAGAATTCTCTGAGTTAGGTTTTTCTTTAGGTTTTGCAGGAGCTTTTTCACACTTATTTAGATCAAATTGTACTAGTTAGGGTTCATGATGAGGTTCTCATCATACCCCCATGCCTAGTTTTTGCTAGTCCCTTAGCAAACTTTTAAGGTTTTATCCTTTGTTCTAGACCATAAATTTCCTATCAAGTTCAGATGAGTGCTTTTTTCTCTTGTATCCTTGATTTGGTTAGAATGCAAATCATAGGCCTAAAAGGTACTCTAGTACTAACCAAGATCCAGATCTGTCTAGCTTTAGCCTCAGTCTTTAACAAAGGTTTTTAAGGCCTACAGGAACTAACTTAAGGTTTATTGGACTTCGTGGTTAAAGCACCCGTGCTTGAGATAATTTTAGCCTTGGTTCAGTTCGCAGTGCGTTTTGTAAGAGAGAGAGGTAGAAGATTTATTTTTTTGGAGAGTTTTCTCTCTTTTTCTTTTTAATTCTAGTTTAGGATTGGCTTCTCAACACGGTCTGTATCGGATTCCTTGTCCCCATCATTAATCCTCAAGGGTTCCTGGCAGTCGATGCTTCGAGATAGCACTGCCCATGGTAACCCCCAGAACCCTGGCTTTCGAGATTTCGAGATAATCCTGTCCATGGTGTTTCGTGGCCGAATCCAAACCCTGGCAATTGACACTTCATAATAATGCCATCCATGGAATTTGAACCAGCAGAGTACTTACATGCCCCCAGTAGGATATGTAAATATCCTAAGAGACAAGCACCGAGGAGATGATATTTTGTTATGCATCTTCGTGGGGAATTTCCCACCTCTCTACGCTGGGAACTCGTCCAAATCAACTTGTGTTGATTGGCCACTCCTACTCTAAGTGACATTTTCAGAATTTTTGAAATGCTTCTGCGTGATTTTGATTCTTATGCTTACCGAACCAGACTGTGTGTGAAATTTGGGTGCTTAGGTTACTGAAACCCGCAAATCAAAAGTTAGTTAACGAGGCCAAATACTCCCTAAGCCTTGGACCTAATACTTAAGTTTTTCATTTTCCTCAACCTCTTGAGGAATATCTAGATCTTAATGGGTACTAAGAGTCTATCCAAGAATGCCTGAGGTTTGCGTTCTTACTAATCTTACTGTGCACTTTTCTTTTCTTTTCCTGAATGTGGTCTAGAACTCAGGTTAATCCCTTAATTTCTTACTAATGACTATCTCTTTTCTTTCATTTTGTGCTCCTTTTTATCATTTTGTTCTTTTTCTCCTCCTCCTTTGTAAAGTCCACAAAAATTTCTTTCCTCCCCTCATTTTATTATTCTTTTTCAAAAAAAATTTTAATTTTTTTGGTGTTTTTGGCATATGTGAATTTTTTTGTTTAAAAGCTTTTCTTACGAGTTTTGCACTTTCATACCCCCCATGCCTAAGATTTGCAATGTCCTCATTGTAACATAGGAGGGTTTTTATTTAGCTTAGTTCATACATTATGATAGATGTTTTGGTGAGTGAATGGGTCGAGGTGACTGTTGCGGACGATTTCTAATCTCAGATGCAAGCACCTGAGGTGGAGTCAACTGTCCTAAAGGATGAACCTTAAGTAGGAAGAGGTATCAGAGAAGGTTTCGGGTTTTTCCAAAATGAATGACGGGCTGCCTCCCGTTGAGCGCTGAGTTTTACGCCATCGGCTGGGCGCAATATGCTCAGGGAGAATGGAGGATAAATGACCACTCAGCCAAATCTGTAGAGGTTACATCAATGAGCGGTTTTAGTCTCTGACCGTTCACGATGAAAGGTTCGGAATCGTGGCTGAGCGGACTAATTTCGACGGCTCCATTTCCAAAAACCTGTTGGACGAGATATGGTTTGACCCACTTGGACTGCAGTTTCCCAGGGAAGAGCTTGAGTCTGGCATCGAAGAGTAGGACCTTCTGACCAAGATGAAAGATCTTTCTAGATATGTGCTTGTCATGGAGGGCTTTAACCCGCTCTTTGTAGATTCACGAGTTCTCGTACGCATCAAGGCGTAATTCATCGATCTCGCTTATCTGAAGCTTTCTGTGGGTTTCAGCCTTAGAAAGATCTAAATTACAGCTCCATACTAACCAATAGGCTTTGTGCTCCAGTTCGAAGGGAAATTGACACGCCTTCCCGTACACCAGTCTAAAGGGAGACTTGCCTAATTGGGTTTTATGGGCGGTCCTACAGGCCCACAAGGCTTCCAGAAGTCGGGACGACCAGTCCTTCCTGTTAGGCCGAACAGTGACCTGCAGGATTTTCTTGATCTCCCGATTTGATAGCTCAGCTAGACCATTAGTCTGGGGGTGATAAGGAGTAGAGATTCGGTGTGACACCCCGTATTTGGTCATCAGTGACCTGAACTGAGCATTTGTGAAATGGGTCCCCCCGTCAGAGATGATAGCACGAGGAATCCCGAATCGTGAGAAGATGTTGTGATGAATGAATTTGAGAACAATTTTATGATCACAGGTTGGGTCGGTATGGCTTCAATCCATTTGGACACGTAGTCCACAGCCAGCAGAATGTACTCGAAGCCATCCGAAATAGGAAAGGGGCCCATAAAATCAATCCCCCAAACATCAAAGATTTCGCATACGAGAATCGGCTGCAAAGGCATCATGTCGCGATGGCTCATGTTGCCCAAAGTTTGGCAACGACTGCATGCTTTGTAATGATTGTATGCATCCTTGAATAAGTGGGCCAATAAAAGCCACACTGGAGGATTTTCGATGCGGTTTTGTACCCAGAGAAATGGCCACCGCATGCCTGGTCATGGCAGAAGGAGAGAATATCATTGATTTTGCCCTCTGGGACACATCTTCTGATAATTTGGTCAGCACTTGTGCGGAAAAGGTACGGGTCTTCCCAGATGTAGTACTTGGCATCAGAGCACAACTTGTCTTTCTTGGCCTTCGGCCAATCAGACGGAATCTGATGAGATGCCAAGTAGTTTACTATATCAGCAAACCATGGAAGCCTAGTACCAATAGTCAATAAGTGCTCATCTGGAAAATGCTTTGTGATGGGTCAAGATGGGTTGATGATCTCAGAAGGAAGGCAAGACAAGTGGTCAGCTACCACGTTCTGTCTTCTCGCCTTGTCATGAATCTCGAGGTCGAATTCTTTCAACAACAAGATCCATCGGATTAATCGAGGCTTCACGTCCTTCTTGGCAAGGAGATGCCTCACAGCTGTGTGATCCGAGTAGATGATGACGTGGGAACCTAGGAGATAGGATTGAAATTTTTCTAGGGCAAATACTACGGCTAGCAGATCTTTCTCCGTAACTGTATAGTTACGCTAAGCCTCGTCAAGTGTCTTGCTAGCGTAGTAGATGACTACGGGTTTCCAGTCAACTTTCTGCCCCAGAACCGCTTCTACCGCGAAATCAGATGCATCGCACATGATCTCAAAGGGTTGAGACCAATTAGGGGATTGTAGGATCGAGGCCTGGGTGACTCAGTCAATAAGGTTCTCAAAGGCTTGAGTGCATTCCTTGGAGATTTCAAAGGGTACATCCTTGGAGAGAAGAGTAGTGAGGGGGCACGCGATCTTCGAGAAATCAGGGATGAAGCGACAGTAAAAACCGACGTGCCACAGAAAAGAATGGATGTCCCTGATCAAGCTGGGCATAGGAAGTCGAGAAATCAGATTAACCTTGGCTCGATCCACTTGGATGCCTTTCTCAGAAATTAAATGTCCTAGGACGATCCCCTCAGGCACCATAAAGTGGCTCTTTTCCCAAGAAAGAGCCAAATTTACTTCGATGCAACGCCTGAGTATATGAACCAAGTGCTGTAGGCAATCATCAAATGATGCCCCAAAAACTGAGAAGTCATCCATGAAGACTTCCAGATAATCACCTACCATATCTGAGAATATGGTAAGCATGCACCGCTGAAAAGTCGCGGGTGCATTGCAGAGACCAAAAGGCATCCTTCGGAATGCGTATGTCCCGAAGGGGCAGGTGAACGTGGTCTTCTCTTGATCCTCAGGATGAATAGCTACTTGGTTATAACTGGAGTACCTGTCAAGTAAACAGAAGAATCGATTTCCCATTAATTTCTTGAGAATCTGATCAATGAAAGGTAGTGGGAAATGATCCTTCTTCGTGGAGGAGTTGAGTCTTCGGTAATCTATGCAGACTCTCCACGAGTTGGCCATTCGGGTCGGTATGACCTCTCCAGTTTCAGTCGTATGGTGGTGAGCCCTGCCTTTTTAGACACAACCTGGATTGGGCTCACCCAATGACTGTCAGAGATTGGGTAGATGATCCCTGCATCTAACCATTTAATGATCTCCTTTTTCACAACCTCCTACAGATTGGGATTCAAGCATCTCTGCATCTCACGGGAAGGTCGTGCGCCCTCTTCAGAATAGATACGATGTGTGCAATAAGAGGGACTTATTCCAGTCAAGTCATCGAGAGTCCAACCAATGGCTCTGCGATGTTGCTGGAGAATAGCAATCAGACGGGATTCTTGTTCAGGAGTGAGCTTGGAATTTATAATCACAGGAAATGTCTGATTAGAACCCAAAAAGATGTACATTAGATGATCAGGAAGGGGTTTAAGTTCAAGAATGGGGTTATCAACAGCAGCGGGTAGTTCAGGGTGAGTGTGAGGTTCAAGGATAAGAGTTATGGGTTTGTCTGAATCAGGGTTTGACTCCTTTAATTGCGGTTCAAGATCTTCTTGTGGTTGATGAGGTATAATCAGGTTATTCTCAAATTGTGTTTCATCAACCAAAGCTCTAATATCACAGATTTGTTCAATGACACCGCAATTGATTCCTTGTTGGGCCTTAAAGATATCAATTTTGAGAGTCTGATTCCCAAATTTTAGTTCTATTTGGCCCTCCTCACAGCTAATGTTGACCCTAGCAGTGGCCAAAAAAGGTCTCCCTAGAATGATCGGTGTATCCCTAGGATTTTCAGGTGCATCCATGTCTAAGACTATGAAGTCTACAGGGAAATAGAAATCCCACACCCTTATAATAACATCCTCAAGAATCCCTTTTGGTGACTTTATAGATCGATCTGCTAACTGTAGTGTCACCTCAGTCGGTTTTAGCTCAGAGTCTTCTAGGTGGTTGAGTAAGGATGTGGGTATAAAATTTATGGAAGCACCCAAGTCTATCAGTGCTCTGTCGAACTGGGTTTCACCTATCTTACATGAAATCAGGGGAGTGCCTGGGCCTTTTGCCTTGGGTGGGAGTCTGCTCAGGATTACAAAACTGGCTTGCTCTGACAGTATAATTGGATTCCCACTCTTGGTTCGCGACTTACGCTGAGGAGTACACACATTCTTCAAGAATCGTGCATAAGCCGATACGTGGCAAATTGCATCCATCAAGGGGATGTTTATTTGGACCTACTCAAAGAGCTTGACCAGGTCTTCCTCAGGAGCCACGGATTTTGTTGTCTTCTTTCCCTTGGTCAAGGCCTCGGGAAATGGAACCTTGGTTGGTTTCTCTAGGATAGGTCCAGGTTTTTGATCTGGGACAGGGATAGGAACGTCCTGGATTACTGTCCTACGGTTTGGGTCACTACCAGGCTTAGGGTGGTCTGGATAAGGTGGATCCTGGGTCTCCTTACCACTACGGGTGGTAACAGAATTTAGCCCTGCCTGATTCTGGTTAGGGTTTGGTAGGATGGGTTGCTGCTGCTGGTAACCCGCATAGGAAGTTGAGGCCTCCATCCCGTCAGGTGAAGGAATAGAGGGGGCCTGATAAACCATATGTGCTTGGCTCGAGTGTGGGTTCATAACGCGCTGCTAGGTCGGCACGTTATTAGGGTTAGGAAGAAGCTGAGAGGGAAGTGTGCCTGGTTGGCGAGAATTTGCCAACTGGGTCAGTTGGTTTCAAACCTCTGTGATTTCATCCTTGTGTTGTTTTTGAATAGCCGCATTCGTTCTCTGAATGTCAGCCAAAGTCTGAAGGATGAGAGACATTTGGTCTTGGTTTGGCCCGGATGGATAAGTAAGGTTGGGCCGAGGCTGAGGCGGCTGGTAAGGACGAGGTGCTTGAGGACGGGGCTGAAAGGGTGGTCTTTGAGTTTGGGAATTCCCCACCCACTGGAAGTTGGGATGGTTTCGCCATCTAGGATTGTAGGTATTGGAAAATGGGTCATTTTGGATGACGTTGAGGTCCTCGCAGGTCTGAGGAACCTCATAAAAGTCAGAGAATGGGGGAGTAGGGTTCCCCCGACAGGAATAGAAAGGATCGGAGGTTCCTCCAGTCCTACAGTCAGATGGGGATGGATACGAGTCCACCCTAGGAGAAGGTCGGTGGAAAATGTTTTGCACAGTCTCCCGTGCGAAAGGAGGCTGTGTGAAGGAGTTCTGCGCAGAGGTGGCTTGCTGCAAATGCTGAGTCAGCTCATCCACCTTCTTCTCAATGATAGAGACCTTGTCTAATCGACTGGCTATTAATTCCAGATCGACTGATGCGGACAGGTCCTACGTCTCGTGTGCTCCCCTAATGTTCGTCGCTACGCGGGTATTCGTCCTGTCGAATAGTTCCATGGAGTCATTATTGATGGAGTTCTCGCACATGTTCTCGAGAATCTCCCACACGGTGTCTTCATGTTGACCCATGATATTTCCTCCGCAGGCTGCATTGACGAAAAGTCTAATATCCTCACGGAGTCCCTGGTAAAAAGATTGGACTTATTCCCATTTAGGAACTCATTGATGGGGGCACTTTCTCATGAGATCCTGAAAATGATCCCATGCCTCATGAAGAGGTTCTCCCGTTTGTTGCGTGAAATGAGTAATCTGATGGCGCAAGGCATTGATCCGACCAACGGGGAAGAACTTCTTCAGGAACTCAGACTGAAGTTCCTCCTAATTGTTGATCGGCTAGGTCTGTGTTTGATTCCAATGGGCGGCCTTGTCCATAAGAGAGAAAGAGAACATCTTCATAAGGAGAATATCCCGATTTTGCGCATCTGACCCGAAAGTCTGGGCCAGATGCTTCAGCGGTTTAATGTGCTGGAAGGGGTCTTCAGAATTAAGCCCATGGAATTTAGGTATGGCATGAATCATGTTGGGCTTCAGTTCAGAATTAGGTCCTCCAGTCGAGATTTTGACTCGAGGCTCAATAGCCACCGCAGCGGGATTATAGTGATCTCGCATCATGGGACGCTGCGGTGGGTGCATGAAGTTCTGGAAGAGGTCATTGAGTCGCTGGAGCTGGTGCTCCAGATTTTTCTCTTCCTCAACTAGCTGAGCCATTGTGGAAGAAGAAGGTGAGTTGGGTTCGGAATCGAAGGAGAGGTCTATGTGAAGTGTTAGTTGCACAAACAAGGTACCGAGGCTTGGCCTCGAGGAGAGTGAATTTCTAAAGGAGGTTTCAAGGACCTCCTACTAAACATACACTGATGGAGAGGATGAGTTTAGCAGGTGCTGGACCCAATCAAGACACTCAAAATGTTAGGTGACTATAGAGGTTCGGGGCGGATGGACCCCTTGATCAGAAGGTCGTCCACCTGAGAATTACCTGAGCAGCCAGAGAGGGTGAGTCCCGCGAAGACCCCTACACGGTAGAGCACCCCCACGGGTTACAGGGTTTCCCCCACCCGACCTCTCTTGTCACTGAGATTCCAGGTGGACCAGAATGGGGACCTTGACCTCTTAAGTCTACCAGTTTTAGTTAGGATCAAGGTGTTTAGGGTTTCCACTTGAACTTTAACCTTTTGAGTGCAAAGAGTGACCTAAGTTAAAGGTTGGTTGATCCAAGGGATCAACTTCACCTATTAGTTCCTTTGAGAGCTTATTAGGTCTTGTCTTTTAGGGTTCAAGTGTTTTTAAGAGCCAAATTTCTTAGGGTTTCTCTTGATAGATGTTTTCAAGCAATGGCTTATGCACACTTCTTTTGGGAGTTTTTCATTCTTTCTTAGAAAAGTGTGTCTCTAAAACCCTAGCTTTGAACCTTATGTTGGCTCTAATTGGTCTAGTTAGTTGCCTCTAGATTGGGTAATTAGGGCTCAAGCAAGAAGGTTTTAGCCCTAACTACCTTTAATGGATGTACAGATAAAGTATGCTGAAATTTGAAAACATGCAACTTTGGTGTTTTACTACATATGAAAGACAAGTTATTCATAAATTGCTTTTTGACTTTTTCTTCCTTTTTAGAATTTAGGGGTTTAAATGAGAGGATAGAAAATTACCTGTCCTTGGTGTGGTTGTTGTGCGGCTGTTTGTTTTCCTTTTTATTTCCTGTGCCTGCACAACAAAAGAGAAGAGATTAGTCAATCAAAAATTGTGAATCAATAGCTTCTAGAATGGCTGTTGCTCCCCGGCAACGGTGCCAAAAACTGGAGACAGCTCGTCGCTAGTGTTTTAAATTGTAGACGTAGTATATCACGAGAAGTTGCTACCAGTTTACAATTTATTACTCGGAAAAAAAAGTTTCCCGAGGTCGAACTCAGGGAGCAAACTATGATTCCAGAAGCATATGAATTCACAATATTGTTTTACAAAAATTAAGACAAAAGGGGAGAGAGAAAGAGAGCGAAAATTCTCTTCTTGGCTTTTTCTTCTTCTCTTCAGCCAACCTGTCTTCTTCTTTCTTCTTCTTCTCTTCTTTGCTGCAACAGCTTCCTTTTCTTTCTTTCTTTTCTTCTACTGCTAAGGCCTTCTACTTCTTCTTCTCTGCTTCTCTTCTTTCTTTTCTACTACTGCCGCTTCTCCTTCTCTTTTCTCTTCTACTCCACTCCTTTTCTCTTTGACGTCTGATTCAGAAATCAGACGCCTTAACTGCTCGGTTACTACAGTGCTGCTCTTCCTCTTTTTCTCTAGCTTCTTTCCATCCTTCCTTCTCCTTTCTTCTTTTCTTTCTTGTTGCGGCTAAGTCCCGACCGCTATTCTTCTTCTTCCTCACCTGTTCCTGCACACACACAAACTTTAGCGCAAAACCTACCCTACCCCTTCCCCGCGTCTCTCTCTCTCTGAATCTCTCTTTGGTATGCTCTCCCAGAGCTAGGTAATCAGGTCGGGTCGCGTGCCAGCGTCCAGGCGCACCGGCGTAAGTGGTGCGTGAGGAGTGCGCAGGAGTGGGAAGTGGGTCAGGTCAGATTTGCGTGGGCGTGTCGCGGACGAGACCCGGTGAATAGGTGAGGGACCTCACCCCAGTTTTATCGGAGGCAACCAGCTGATAACACTTTTCCAATTTATGTGTGGGTGTGTGAAAATGGTAAACCGCGGTGCTGCTTTGTGTTTATTATAGTACAGTCGTTATAGTATAAGACAAGACAACCACGGTTGTCATTACAATAGATTTTTTTTAACTCGGAAATAGTTTTCCCGAGGTCGAACTCAGGGAGCTACTGGAATTCTAGAAGTACAAAGTTTCTCTATTGGATTACAAAAATAAGAGAGAGGGAGAGGGGGAGAGAGAGGGAGAGGGGGAGAGAGAGAGAATTTTTTATCTTGGCTTCTTCTTCTTCTTCTCTTCTTCTCTCACAGCTGTGCCTTCTTCTTTCTTCTTTTTGTGCTTTCTGTCTTCTTCCCTCTTCTTTCTTCTTCTTCTTCTTCTTCTTCTTCTGCTATTCCTGTCTTCTTCTTTTCTTCTTTCTTCTCTTTTCTTCCTATTTCTTTCTTTCTCTTTTTTTTGATTACTTTTTCTCTGGCGGCCAAGTCTTCTTCTTTCTACTTCTTTTGTTCTTTTTTCTTCCTGGCTGTTCGTCTTCTTCTTCTGCTCGTCCTGTCTTCTTCTTTTCTTCTTTCTTCTCTTTTCTTCCTATTTCTCTCTTTCTCTTTCTTTTGATTTCTTTTTCTCCAGCAGCCAAGTCTTCTTTCTTCTTCTTCTTCTTTTGTTCTCTTTTCTTCCTGGCTGTTCGTCTTCTTCTTCTGCTCGTCCTGTCTTCTTCTCTTCTCTTCAGCTGCAGAGTCTTCTTCTTTTCTTCTTCCTTCTTCTCTGCTTTATCTCCTCTGGTCGCTGCTCAACCGTCGTCTGATGCAGTGGTCAGATGACTTAACTGCAGGTCTGCTACAATGCTTCTCTTCTTCTCCTTCCTTTCTTCCTTCGCCGCTTCTTCTTCTTCTGCTCCTGCACACTCACACAACTGGTCAAAGCAAAACCTACTTGTTGGTGCTAGAGCACCACGATCATTTATTTTGATGATAACAAAACACGTGTTATTTAACAATTGCACTTGGAGTCTTAGATTTCAGGTCAATTGCAAATGTAGGTGTGTTTAGACGGAATTCGAGCTCGCATCCAGGACGAATTGGAGGAGCTTGATGGAGAACAGAGGAGATTCGCGAGGAGCGATAGATTGAAGATGGAAGGACAAGAAGAATAGGATAGAATTCTTTTTATTCCTTTCATGTACATTTGTCGTTATTTTCTTGCTCTTTATTTCCTTAGAAAATTATGTTAAAGAGCCTCAAAGTACCCTAACAGTAGTCCTAGGAACACCGGCACAACCCTAGGATACTTAGGTTTTCTGTAGAGAACTTAGAAAACCAATATAGGGTTCAAACAGCACTTCCAGACGTCTCATTCCCAAATCAGACGTCTGATAAAGTGTTTTAAGACGTCTGACTGTTGATTCAGACGTCTGATAACATTTAGGCTGGACAAGTTAGTTCTGTCTGATGAAATCAGATGTCCAGACCTTAGACCAGACGTCTTAGGAGACGTCAGATGACTTTGCCAGACGTCCAATTAGTGGACCGTTAGCTGGCTTAACAAACACTCAAGGATATGACCGTTAGAGCCTTATCAGACGTCCTTAGCCCTTTCCAGATGTCTGATAATTGACCGTTTTGCCTCGACTGACCCGAAAATCTCTTCTCAGAGATTTTATAGCCGTTGCAAATCCATTCCAACGAAAAAGTAGGCTTCCAGACGTCCAGACATAGTGCCAACAGGTAGGTTTATAGGATTACTTGTTTATTTTATCTTAGTTATTTGGTTGGGTATCGCTTTGCGAATTCCCGTCTCCTTCGAGGGACAAAATCCTTCTCGTGAAGAGAAGGGGTTGAGGAACGCTACCCTCGCACTTGTAGCGTGGTTGTATTTGAGGTTGAATCACCCTCGTTTAAAGTGATTCGCTTAGTGGATTTTGATCAACTTGGTTGATCGGAAAATCCTAACTCGAGAGGGTTAGGTGGTGGTTTTCACCCAGTTTGGGTTTCCACCTAAAAATCTTTGTGCCTTTTGTGCGATTGTTATTTTGTGAGATTGTTTATTATTTATTTCCGCAATTATTACATAACCCCCTCCTGGTAGGGAAACTACAGTTGGTATCAGAGCAGGTTCTTGCTATTCGGAGTAACACCCAGCAAGAAGATCTATGGAGGGAAGCAATTCCGCGGGTAGGATTTCCGAGGGCTAGTCTACGACTCGTCCGCCGTTCTTCGACGAGAGCAACTACCCCTACTGGAAGCTGCGGATGAAGACTTGGCTTCAAGCCAATGATTTCACGATTTGGGCCAGGTGCGAGACGCCATTTGAGATCCCAGAAAAACCCGCGGGAGGCTACTCGCAACAACAAATTCACGAACTCTTTTTGAACGTGAAGACCATGAACGCCCTCTACTGTGCACTTAGCTCGGAGGAGTTCAATAGAATCTCGCAATGCGCCACCGCATACGAGATTTGGCACACACTTGAGGTAACTCACGAAGGTACCTCTAAGGTAAAAACCTCTAAAATTAATTTACTTTCTCAAGAATTTGAATCTTTTTCTATGAAGCCTAACGAATCTTTAAGTGAAATGAACACTAGGTTCACTCTCATTGTAAATAATTTGAAAGCATTAGGGAAGACTTTCATCAAGGGGGAGCTTCAAGGGAAGCTTCCTCGTTCCCTCGGACCGGAGTGGGAACAGAAAGTCACCACCATCGAGGAGGCGAACGAGGTGGAGGAGCTAAACATGGAAGATCTCCTAGGCAATCTAATGGCCTATGAGACTAAGTTGAAGCAAAAGAAGAAGGATACACCAGAGCCTAAACCGAAGAAGACTCTCGCCTTCAGAGCCACATCGGATAGCGAGGTAAGTTCCGACGACGAAGACTTTAGAATTTTACTTAAAAAATTTTCCAAGTTTTGTAGGGAATTAAAGAAAGAGAAGGAGAAGAAGAAGAGCCCGAGACGTTGCTACCACTGCAACGAGAAAGGGCACCTACGACCAGAGTGCCCTCTTCTCAAAAAGGAGAAGAAGAAGGAAAAGGAGAAGAAATCTAAGAAGAAGGCGTTCCAAGCCACTTGGGACGATTCAAGCTCGGAGGAAGAAGAAGAAGAAAAAGAAGAAACCGCTTGCTTTGGTTTCATGGCCAAAGGAAGCGACAGCGAAAGTGGAAGCGACTCAGACAACGAGGTAAGTTACGATTTACAAGACGCTTTTAATGAGCTTTTTGAAGTTAGTAAATCACTAAAAAGAGAAAACAATAGCATGAAGAAGAATCTTAGTTTTCTTAGAAGTGAAAATGAAAGATTAGAAATAAAACTTAAGGACCTAGAAAGTAGCTCTAGTCCTAAGGATCATAACCTGTTGTTAGAAAATAAAAATTTAATCAATGAAAATACAAAACTGATTGAGGAAAATGCTAGTCTAAAATTAGAAATTTCTGATTTAAAGACTAAGATACATATTATAGAAAAAGAAATTGCATGTCTTAGGGAAAATTCTAACAAATTAATCAACAAAGTAGATAATTTTTATAGCCCTAAGGTTGAGAAAGGATCTCCGTCAAGGAGACCCGCTAATTGATCCGGATCCAAGCTCACTTGGATACCGAAGAAAAATTTGGAATCTTGTTTTGTCGGGTTCAGGGATAACTACAACACAAAGGACTGGACCTACAAACTAAAGGCTGGTCAACTCGAGTTGGGAGAACCAAAGAGTAGACCAAGGAGGAGAACAAGAAGACCGACGAGACAACGAACAAACGATGGACCCGCCGCACGTCGACCACCAGATTGGAGACCGGCGCCAATGCCCGGGCCTCCAAGCTACGGATGGGAGCCCCATCCGATGTGGCATCCACCACCATTCAGGCCATTTTATTGGCCATGGTAGGTGAGGTAAAAATTCTTCACCCTATCTTTTTATCATTAGCATTTAGATAGGGGGAGTTAAAAGTTATGAGCTAACTGTCAATTTTTAAGGGGGAGTTACAAGTTAGCTAAATTTCCTTTAGTAAGGGGGAGAAACATAATAGCTATCTTGTTGTTATAAAAAAAAAGGGGGGGAAGACATTACCTTTGTCAAAAGAAATTTATAGAAGAGCATGTTTTAAGGGGGAGTTATAGGAAATGTAAAATCAATTAAACCTTTTTGATAATGTCAAAAAGGGGGAGGATTTTTTTGCATTTTTATTTATGGTTTTGTCATCATCAAAAAGGGGAAGATTGTTGGTGCTAGAGCACCTCGATCATTTGTTTTGATGATAACAAAACACGTGTTATTTAACAGTTGCACTTGGAGTCTTAGATTTCAGGTCAATTGCAAATGTAGACGTGTTTAGACGGAATTCGAGCTCGCATCCAGGACGGATTGGAGGAGCTTGATGGAGAACAGAGGAGATTCGCGAGGAGCGATAGATTGAAGATGGAAGGACAAGAAGAATAGGATATAATTCTTTTTATTCCTTTCATGTACATTTGTCGTTATTTTCTTGCTCTTTATTTCCTTAGAAAATTATGTTAAAGAGCCTCAAAGTACCCTAACAGTAGTCCTAGGAACACCGGCGCAACCCTAGGATACTTAGGTTTTCTGTAGAGAACTTAGAAAACCAATATAGGGTTCAAACAGCACTTCCAGACGTCTCATTCCCAAATCAGACGACTGATAAAGTGTTTTAAGACGTCTGACTGTTGATTCAGACGTCTAATAACATTTAGGCTGGACAAGTTAGTTCTGTCTGATGAAATCAGACGTCCAGACCTTAGACCAGACGTCTTAGGAGACGTCTGATGACTTTGCCAGACGTCCAATTAGTGGACCGTTAGCTGGCTTAACAAACACTCAAGGATATGACCGTTAGGGCC
Source organism: Thalassia testudinum (assembly GCA_037157565.1). Classification (NCBI taxonomy): domain Eukaryota; kingdom Viridiplantae; phylum Streptophyta; class Magnoliopsida; order Alismatales; family Hydrocharitaceae; genus Thalassia; species Thalassia testudinum. Next base: position 25,249,577 of record JAZHRO010000054.1, on the reverse strand, counting down.
TTATCAGATGTCTTTAGGCCTTTCCAGACGTCTGATAATTGACCGTTTTGCCTCGACTGACCCGAAAATCTCTTCTCAGAGATTTTCTAGCCGTTGCAAATCCATTCCCATGAAAAAGTAGGTTTCCAGACGTCCAGACATAGTGCCAGACGTCCTATATGTCGTCTGATGGACTTGTACAAGAACCCTGTTTAGATCTGATTCAAGTCAGGAAGAAACCCGCCCAAAATCAGACGTCTGACCTTGAAATCAGATGTCTTAAAGTGATCTTCCAGACTTCTGATGCTATAATTAGACGTCTGATAAGCCTGTCAGAACAATGATTGTTTCTGATTTTGGGCTGATTCACTTGGACTTTGCACCCAACGGCTATGGAAGCTTTTCTAAGCCTTCCAAAGCCTTCCTAAGGCCTCTATAAATAGAGAGGAGCCTTTGACACACTAATACACTAAGACACACCTTGCAATACACTTTCTACCATTTTGTGTCTCTCTTGCTCTCAAATCTCAAGTTCTACATCTTGAGAGCATCAAGCCTTCACGCACCCGCTCTCCCGCCGTAGTTCACGAGAGCGAAGTTGCGCCATCGCGTGGCTCACGCATCCACGTCGTCGACGCACTCCTTTCAAAGGGAAGCATCCTATTTCCTATAGAAGCTTAGGTTAAAAATTACTTTGTTGGCTCTATAGGATTACTTGTTTATTTTATCTTAGTTATTTGGTTGGGTATTCGCTTTGCGAATTCCCGTCTCCTTCGAGGGACAAAATCCTTCTCGTGAAGAGAAGGGGTTGAGGAACGCTACCCTCGCACTTGTAGCGTGGTTGTATTTGAGGTTGAATCACCCTCGTTTAAAGTGATTCACTTAGTGGATTTTGATCAACTTGGTTGATCGGAAAATCCTAACTCGAGAGGGTTAGGTGGTGGTTTTCACCCGGTTTGGGTTTCCACCTAAAAATCTTTGTGCCTTTTGTGCGATTGTTATTTTGTGAGATTGTTTATTATTTATTTCCGTAATTATTATGTAACCCCCTCTTGGTAGGGAAACTACACTACCCCTACCCTTCCCCGCGTCTCTCTCTTTCTCAGATTTCTCTCATAGGATCGCTCTACCAGAGCCGGGTATTCGGGTATGGGTATCGCACCCGGGAACAGGCCCACCGGCGTGCGGTGGTGGGCGAGGTGTGCGCAGTGTCGGGTATTCGGATCCGACCCAGACTCGCGGGGCGTGAGCGCGGGCGAGCGCGTGGCGCGCACGTGCGTGAGGGACATGACCCCTGTGTTCGAAGGAGAATAGCCTCGAACACTTTTACAATTTATGTGCGGGCGCTGAGCCACGCACTTCCGAGGTGGGACTAAAGTCATACCTCCCGACTGGCGTCCGCAGGCGAGGAGGCTGTAGGCAATTGCAGCAGCTCGCGAGGGGTTTGCCTCAGCTGCAGACCTGGGAGTCTTCGCAGAGACACTCCACGTGACCTGGGACCAGCGCCTGGGCGAGATCGAAGCTGCAGCTCAGGTGAAGGAGCTTCACCTGCCCAGCAATGGCGGCGAAGGGGGCGTGACCTGAAACCAGGAATACGGCCTCTCGGCCCAGTCAGAAGATGCAGGGAGCTTTGCCGGAGTGCGGTGAAGCCAGTGCTGGTGGTGGCGAGGTGTGAGGCGGTGTATGGTGGCAGCCCCAGGTCAGACTATAGTCGGAAAAATGGGTTTGTTCGGGGGGTCATTAGGTGGCATATGGCAGGGAATGAAAAGGGGGAAGCTGTTGAGTGGAGTGAGGGGAAGCTTCTGAGGTGATCGGCGAGGGGTGAGGAGGTCTGTGGAGGTGGAATGGGCTCGCCGGAGAGGGTGGTCGGAGATGGAGCAGGCGGAGGTGGAAGTTGTGTGTAGGGACGCGAAAATATAAATTGACAAAGGGGAAATTTAAAGGAGGAGGAGAGGATGGTTTTACCTAAGTTTTGGACGAAGGGGGGAGGGTGGAGCCGCCGACTCGTACCTGCCGGAGCTGGGGAAGAAGAGGCCCTGGAGGGGGAGATCGGCGACAAGGAGGCAGGCAGAGGGTGTCGGCGGGTGTAGCACGATATAGACGAGAGGGTTAGGAGAACCCTGCTGCAGGTAAGGCAGCAGAGCTACGAGGAGGAGGAGGAGTTAGTCGCCGGAAGCTGTAGGCCGTCTGTCGGAGGAGGAGAGGATGAAGTGGGGGGTTATTCTCTGTCAGAGACAGCTTACAAGAACCGGCAGGGGGTGCTGGTTCTTATAAAGGGGGTGGCGGAGAGGGAGGCGCAGGCTGGCGACGTGCCAGCCTCACTGGAGAGTGGTCGGAGACGAGACCCAAACCTTCCGTGCGCTTGCACGGAAGGTATGGTGGCCGGCAGGCAGCATGGCCGAGTCCCTGCGACAGAGGACATTGCAGGGAACCCCGCGTACGTTTTGCAGGACGATCCCCTCTCCCTACGCGGCGCCATGCTCCGCGCAAAGTCGCCGGAGCATGGTGCTGCGCAGAGTTTTGCAGGAGGGACCGTTCTGCAAAGAACGATGAGAAAGTTGGGGTCCAAAATGCAAGAGTTTCAAAAGATAAGGGTCAAAAAGTAAATGAAGAGGACTAAATTGCAAAGTCGGTCAAGGATTTTAACCCTAAAAATAAACCCACTTCAATTCACGTAGTTCGAGGCAAGGTAAAAATCAACTAAACCCTCTAAAATTCATAGAAAAATAATCTCTAGGGTTTAGGACTTTCAATTTGGCCTTAGGAACCCATTTTGACCTACATTGAGAACCATGCCCAATTAACAACTTAATTTGGGTTTTTACGTAAATTGACCTGTCAAACAAGGTTTAATCTAGAAATAAAATTCACCATCAGAATCCTTAGGTCCTAATTAGTCATGTATAAAAACTTGGGCCTAAGAAGAAACCTTGTTGACCAACTTTACACTTTGGTCCTCATATATTTACTTTTTGGCCCTCAAGTTTTGAACCCTCACATTTTGGCCCCTAACTCTCCTTCGTTCTTTGCATTTAGGTCCCTCCTGCAAAACCTGAGCAGCGCCATGCTCCGGCGACCTTGCGCGGAGCATGGCACCGTGTAGGGTGAGGGAGGGGCCCTAGCAAGTCAATGGGGGGTACCCTGCGTCGTCAGCCATCGCAAGGACACCCCCCTGAGTGCTGCGACCGCCCATACCGCCCGTGCGAATGCACGGACGGTATGGGTCTCCTTCCTCCGGCGTCCTCCAGCGAGGGAGACACGTCGTCTCCCTCCGCCCTCCTCTCTGATTCTGCCCCTATAAATACCCCCATCACTCCGCCGTTCTTCCCAGCTCGGATCTGACGGAGACACCCCCTCAATTCCTCCCTTCCCACTTCTACAGACGCCCCCTTGCTCCGGCGGCCTCTCCTCCTCCTCCTCGTCGCCCTGCCGCACTACCAGCAGCAGGGTTACCTTCCCTCGATCTTTCCGCGTCACGCCGCACCCAGCTGGCGCCTCTCCAGCCCTCTCCTCGCCGCCGCCCCTTCCTCTGGGCGATTTCTTCTCCAGCGACAGTCGATACGACTGTCACCTGCGCCAACCCCTCCTCGTCCAGCTTAGTAGGTAAAACTTCTCCTCTTCCTCCCCTATTTCTTTTCCATACTGAAAGCCCTTACTGTCGCCACCGATTTCCCACCAATCACCCTCACCTTCTCCACCTCCGGCCAAACTCCAGCGAACCGCTCCCATCGCTCCAGCACCCCACACGGCTCGCCGACCTGTGCATAACCTCCACCTCCTCACCCTGATCCTCTTCCGCCCCTCCACTTCCCACCAAACGCCCTCTGCAGATCCACCGAACACACCCACTTCTCTGCCCGCAGTTTTGACCTAGGGCGACCCTTTTGCTCCACCACGCCCCCTGCAGACCTTCCGACCACCTTCGCCGTGCCACGGCGAAGGTCCTCCGCATATCTGATCAGGCCGAGAGGCCGTGTTGTTGAAAGCAGGGTCTGTGCTCGCCGCCGCCATTGACGAGTGAAGAAGCTCCGCCTACCTGCTGCTCCAGGCACGCCACGCCTAGATTAGGCTCCCAGGCTGCGTGGGGTGACTTCGCGAAGTGCCAGGTGGCAGAACGGTGGCAGCAACTAGCTTTTCTTAAGTCGTTGTAGTACAGATAGTTATTGCCATCATTTGCTAATATTTGTTACTCGGAAAATACAGTTCTCCCGAGGTCGAACTCAGGGAGCAAGTCGTATTCTAGTGATATACATGTTCTATTACAAAAATAAAGAGAGAGAGAGATGAAAGTTTGGCTCTTCTTCTTTTCTTCTTTCTTCCTCTTTGTCTTCTCTCCTCTTTGGCTTTTGTTCTTCGTGTTCTTCCTCTATTTCTTGGTTGGACGATCCTGTCTTTTTCTTCGTTTTATTTTCTTTATTTCTTCTTTTCTTGCCTCAGATCTTCCTCTCGTGCTCTTCTTCTTCTTTTCTTCTTGCTTCTCTTCTTCTTCTGCTTTCTGTTTCTGCACTTGGTGGCTCTGTGTTCCTCTCTTTCCTCTGCTTCGCCTTCCTTCTTCTTCTTTGCCTTCACCTGTCTTCAGGACGTCGTCTGATTTCTAAATCAGACGACTTAAACCGCTTGTTGCTACAGTGTCTCCCTTAGCTTCCTTCTTCACCTGTGCCTGCACGCTCAAGAATTCAAGAGTCAGAGGGCAAAACCTACTCTACCCCCCTCCCCCGCGCGTCTCTTTCTCTCTAAGTTCGCTCTTAGGATAGCTCTCCCAGAGCAACCGGGTAATCGGGTACGAGTCGTGCCCGGGTCCAGGCCCACCGGCGTGCGGTGGTGGGCGAGGAGTGCAGGTCGGGTTAATCGGGTCGGGCCAGGTCCGCGGAGCGTGATCACTGTAACGACCCGGTTCCCGAGTCCCTACGAGACACGAGAACCGGACCGACTCGACTAATCCCAAGACCTAGTCGTCCAACGAGGAAGTAACCAAAAGACAGTAAAATAAACCACATTCAGCATGAATATAACTAACAGTAAGAAAGTACAGCAGTAAGGAAAGAAACTACTACAGTAGGTACCACCACAACAGTAGAACAACATTTATCATATAACAAGAACTGCAGGTAAAGAAGGTACAGCGGAAACAAAAACTACTCACTAGAACAGAAACAAAAGAGGTACAAAAGACTGTGGTAACTCTACTGGACCCTACTCGGCCCAGCGTCCTCTGCAGCCGCCGACCCTGGCTGCTCAACACCTGGTCCTGAAAAAGGTAACGAGTGTAACACGTCAGCAAAACGCTGAGTAGAGTGGCAAACTAACTAAAGGCAACAGTAGAGTGTACAGTAGTTGTTATGTTCTATTACTTCCTTTATTCACATCTTTCAATTTTCTCACTATTTCATTTATTTCTCAGATCCTTTACTTGATCTCGAATGTCCTCGTAGGAACGATCTTGATTGCAGTCTTTTCCAAAAGTAGAAGTAGCACGTGGTGCTCTCCTGGCCGGGAGAGTCCCCCGTGGTGATCCTACCCTCAGTCAACCACCCCAAGGTCACTGACAGACGTAACGGTGACTACGGCACGCGCGATAAACGCACAGGTAGCTAGCCCGCACTGGCACGCGGTCAGTCGTTTCCGTTAACGGGTGCGCCCAAAGCACAGCACGGAACCAGGGCAGAGCCCTCTCAGTAACAGGGGTCCAACCCCTCCACAGTAACCAAACCGGGGCCTTGCCCCTCCACAGTCCGCGCACCCTCGCCTAACTACCCTGGTTTGCCCTAGTGGGCCTAACAAGTCGGTGAAGGAGGCTAGCAGAACCCCGGGGCCCGTGGGGTAAGCTCTCCTCGGTACTACGTACACGAGGGCCAACAAGTTGGTACAGAGCGGCCAATCCTAACCCCCGGGTCCCTGGGGTGGCTGGCCCCACTCTGCACTAAACAGGTACAGGTACTTCCCTTGGTACTGCGTACCCAAGAGACAGTACAAACTACATCTCAGTTCCATTCCTTTTTCTTTCCAGGAGTTCCACTCCTAATTTCCCATAGGGTTCCAGCTCTTTATCTCAGAACATCATATGTTTCACTTTCCAGTTTCACGTTCTCACAATCTATGATCTCAATCATGTTTCTTTATTCATAACAGGCAGCTGTTAATTCAATTTACAGGCAGCTTTATATTCCTTTCCATTCTTTTTTCCAAGACTGCAGTATTATACATTCCACTAGTTTTTCCATCCTAGGGTTCATGCCACATCCTAGGATCTAGCATACAACTAGTTTCCAGCCCTAGGATTCATGCATCACCTAGGAGCTATCATTCCATACATTTCTCATTCCTAGGATTCATGCAATGTCCTAGATTCTAGTTATGGTTCCATACTTTAACAGAGTTTAATAATAAACTTAAGCCACTCTACCAGGTACAACGGGAGTAATGGGGGCGTGATCGGGAATCCCGCGTGCCTCCGTGTCTCTCAAGACTGTAACTGAACGAGGTCCTATCACAAGGATAAACACAAGGAGTGTCTCAAAACAGTGTATAGCTACTGTAGACGGGTAGAGGAATTAATTCTGAAAAGAACGCAACTCGAATCGTGGAAAACGGAGCCCGAACGGGCCCTAAACGGGTCGAAAAAGATGATACTGTGCAAAATCAGACGTTTGGAACTTCTTCCAGACGTCTTAAACAGTGGATCAGAGAATTACCTGTTCAGTGTGGTTTCCCAGACATCCAGAAGTCTGCGGGGACGTCTGTCCTAGCTCCCAGACGTCCGATGGTCACCCCGGACGTCTGGAGGTCACTCAAACCGTCTAGTACAACTTCCAGACGTCTGATTCGCAAAAGATGGCGAATCAACGAGCCTGCGCACAGCCAACTCCCTCCCTCAGTACGGTCAGTCGACAGGAAGGAAGAAGAAAACGGAATACTCACCTTTCAGACGTCTGTATGAGATACCAGACGTCGTCCTCGCCGTCTGCCTATCAACCCAGACATATGATTCTGGAAATTTTTCCAGAATCAGGGCGCGACCCGGACTCTGCTCGCGACGCCGCCCGCGTTGCACCTCGCGCTCCTGCTGCTCAGACTGCAGTAGGTCCCTCTCCGCGTCGTTCCGCGCCCCCTGCGCCCTCCGCCGGCCAGCCAAGCCGCTCCGGCGAGCTCGCCCTCACGGCAGAGCTCCGCCCTCGCACGCCGCGCCTCCTCCGCGCTCACTGCGGCCACCGCTGCAGCCCTCGCGCTCGCTTGCTCTCGTGCACAGGAAGGAGAAGAAGAAGGAGACGGGAGGGGAGGCGTGGCCCTTTTAAGGCCGCGCGGAGAGGAGAGAGAGAAGGCGCGGCAGGCGTCTGCAGCCGCAGAAGAAAAAGAGGGAATAACGAATATGCGGTCTGCGCGCGCAGGCGCGTAGAGGACTCGCGGGTGTGGACGATAACGATTTTTCAGACGTCTGTAAACCATCCCAAACGTCTTAAAATACGTCTGGGGCACGCGTTCGTAACAATCACGGACGAGGCCGGGTCGGGTGAGAGGGACCTCACCCCGTGGTCAGGAGGCAGACAGCATAAGGCACGTTTTGCCTTTATGCGCCCGCGCGCCTCTGAAAGGTTCCGAGGTGGGACTAAATGTCCCACCCCAATTGAGCGCCTGTCGCGGAGGGAGCAGCGGGCGATCGTGGCTTCACGTGCGGCCTTCGCCCCAACTGCGAACCTGGGACGTTTCGCGGAGACGCCCTGTGCAACCTGGGAGTCGAACCTGGGCGAAGGTGTGCCTGCACCTGCAGGCGAAGGAGCTCTGCCTGCTCAGTAATGGCGACGACGGGCGAGTCACCTGGTCACAGAAGAATGGCCTTTCGGCCAAATCAGACAGGCGGGGGACCTTCGCCGTGGCACGGAGAAGGTGGTCAGAGGGTCTGCAGGGGGCGTGGTGGAGCAAACAGATCGCCCTAGGTCAAACTGCGAGCGAGGAAGTGGGTGTGTTCGGTGGGTCTGCAAAGGGCGTTTGGTGGGCAGTGGAAGGGCGGAGGAGGATCAGGGTGAGGAGGCGGAGGTTATGCACCGGTCGGCGAGCCGTGTGGGGTGCTGGAGCGATGGGAGTGGTTCGCCGGAGTTTGGCCGGAGGTGGAGAAGATGAGGGTGATCGGTGGGAAATAGGTGGCGACAGTAAGGGTTTTCAGTATAGAAAAGAAAGAGGGGAGGAAGAGGAGAAGTTCTACCTGCTAAGCTTGATGAGGAGGGGTTGGCGCAGGCGACAGTCGTATCGACTGTCGCTGGAGAAGAAATTGCCCAGAGGAAGGAGCGGCGACGAGGAAGGGACCGGAGAGGCGCCAGCTGGGTACGGCGTGACGCGGAAAGATAGAGGGAAGGTAACCCTGCTGCTGGTAGTGCGGCAGGGCGACGAGGAGGAGGAGGAGAGGCCGCCGGAGCAAGGGGGCATCTGTCGGAGTGGGAAGGGAGGAATTTAGGGGGGTGTCTCCATCAGATCCGAGCTACCGAAAGCAGCAGACGGTGGTGGCTTTTATAGAGGCGAAATCAGAGAGGAGGGCAGAGGGAGACAACGTGCCTCCCTCTCCGGAGGATGGCCGGATCGCGACCCATACCTTCCGTGTTCGCACGGAAGGTGTGGGTGATGGCAGAGATCGTGGAGGTGTCCCTGCGACAGCAGACGTCGTAGGGAACACCCTGTTGTCTTGGCAGGGGGTCGCCCTCACCCTGCGCGGCACCATGCCTCGCCGGAGTATGGCGCTGTGCAGGGTTTTGCAGGGAGGACCAAAATGCAAAAAATGATGAAGAATTAGGGGCCAAAATGCGAGGGTTTCAAAAGTTGAGGGTCAAAAAGTAATGGATGAGGACCAAAATGAAAAGTTGGTCAAGAAGGTTTCTTCTTAGGCCCAAGTTTTTATACATGACTAATTAGGACCTAAAGATTCTGATGGTGAATTTTATTTCTAGATTAAACCTTGTTTGATCGGTCAATTTATGCAAAAACCCAAATTGAGTTGTTAATTGGGCATGGTTCTCAATGTAGGTCAAAATGGGCTCCTAAGGCCAAATTGAAAGTCCTAAACCCTAGAGATTATTTTTATATGAATTTTAGAGGGTTTATTTGATTTTTACCTTGCCTTGAATCACGTGAATTGACGTGGGTTTGTTTTTAGGGTTACACGCTGTTATTTAATTCCTTGGAGTTGCTGTAGCCCTTATTGAGTCATTTCATCCCACTTTTCTTCTTATTAGGTTTTTTTGACCTATGTTTGGACCTTGAGTTACCCTATTTTTAGATCGTATTGGTGAAATTGCATTTTTACCCCTCAGTTTATGTTTTCTTTGCAAACTCAGAATCTCTCTAAGCCAAGCCTTTCTAAGGTTATGTAGGAGCTTTTATTCTCTGTATTAGGTCAAAATGAGCTAGTTATGGCTCATGATGAGGTTCTCATCACCAGGCTGCAGCTGAGGCGAAGTCCTCGCGCGAAGCCCTCGCATTGGCCCTCGACTGCTCGCTGCCTTCTCCGCACGGGCTTTCACATTGGGGTGGGACATTTAGTCCCACCTCGGAAGGCTCTGAAGCGGCGCGCCGATATAAATTGAAAAAGTGTTGTAGGCTTATCGCCTCAGCACACGGGGTGAGGTCCCTCTCACACCGCTTCACCCGGCCCGTCCGTGAGCTCATCACGCGGATCCGGCCGACCCGACCCGACCAAGCCCGACCTGCACTCCTCGCCCACCACCGCATGCCGGTGGGCCTGGACTCGGGCGCGACCCGCGTACCCGATTACCCGGTTGCTCTGGGAGAGTTGTCCTAAGAGCGAATTCTGAGAGAGAGAGAGACACGAGGGGGGGGAATAGAGTAGGTTTTTGCCCTCTGATGCTGAACTCTTGAGCGTGCAGGCACAGGTGAAGAAGAAGAAGGACTGCGGAAGAAGAAGAACTGAAGCGACACTGTAGCATCCGCGGGTTAAGTCGTCTGATTGGAAAATCAGACGACGTCCTGAAGACAGGTGAAGACAAAGAAGAAGAAGAAAAGAAGAGAGAAGGAGCAGCCAAGTGAAGAAACAGAAAGCAGAAGAAGAGAAGCAAGAAGCAAGAAAAGAAGAAGAAGAAGAACAAGAAGAACAAAAGCCAAAGAGGAGAGAAGACAAAAAGGAAGAAAGAAGAGAAGAAGAAGAAGCCAAACTTTCATCTCTCTCTCTCTCTCTCTCTCTTTATTTTTGTAATAGAACATGTATATCTCTAGAATACGACTTGCTCCCTGAGTTCGACCTCGGGAGAATTGTTATTCCCGAGTAAAATATATATATTTGAAATGATGGCAATAACTAGCTAAACTACAACGCTATAGCAAAACCTAGTTATAGTTGTCGCCGACCGTTTCATTTTTGGCGCCGTTTCCGGGGAGCAACGGCTATTCTAGAGGTAGACATTTCTGTTTCTTTTTAGTTCTAATAATCTCCTCTCTTTTTTGCAGCTACAGGAAATCAAGAAGACAAGCAACCACACGACAACCACTTCGAGGACAGGTAATTTTTTCCTCTCGCTATTAACCCCTAAACTCTAAAGAGGAAGAAAAGAAAAGAACAAGCAATGTCGGGCTAACCTGTCTTCTATACTTAGTAAACCATAAGAAGTTGCATGTTTTCAACCCATTATTCCTGCACACTATTAAGGGTATTTAGGGGCTAACACATTCTTGCTTGAGCCCTAATTACCCACCAAAGAACTAACTGGACCAAGTAGAGCCAACATAAGATTCAACATTAGGGTTTTAGAGACACACTACTTAAATCAAGAATGGAGACAATCCAAAAGAAGTGTGCCTAAACCATTGATTGAACACACTTATTCAGAGAAACCCTAAATAATTGGCTCTCTAAACACTTGAACCCAAAAAGAAAGGACCCAAAAGCTCTCAAAGGAACAAGAGGTAAAGTTGACCCCTTGGGTCAACCAACCTTAAAATTAGGTCACTTTCTCACTCAAAATACCTAAGAGTTCAAGTGTAACTCTAAGCACCCTGATCTTAAACTAAAATTGGTAGACTTAAGAGGTCAAGATCCCCATTCTGGTCTACCTGGAACCGCAGTGACAAGAGAGGTCAGGTGGGGGAAACCCTGTAACCCGTGGGGACGCTATACCGTGTAGGGGTCTTCGCGGGACTCACCCTCTCTGGCTACCCAGGTAATTCTCAGGTGGACGATCTTTCTGATCAAGGGGTCCATCTGCCCCGCACCTCTATAGTCACCCAACACATTTTTGGGTGTCTCGATTGGGTCCGGCACCTTCTAACCTCTTCCACTCCAACAGTGCATGAACGGTAGGAGATCCTTAAGACCACCCTTAAGATCTCCTTTAAAATTTCACTCTCGTCAAGGCCCAGCCTTGACTCCCGTGTTTGAGCAGCAACCTAACCCCATCATTCTCTCTTCCGATTCTGAATCAAACTCTTCTTCTATCATGGCTCAGCCAGTTGAGGAAGAAAACAATCTGGAGCACCAGCTCCAGCGACTCAACGACCTCTTCCAAAACTTTGTGCACCCACCGCAGCGTCTTATGATGCGGGACCATTATAATCCTGCTGCGGTGGCCATCGAGCCTCGAGTCAGAATCCCGACTGGGGGACCTGACTCTGAATTAAAGCCCAATATGATTCATGCTATACCTAAATTCCATGGGCTTAATTCTGAAGATCCCTTCCAGCACATCAAACAGCTGAAGCATCTGGCCCAAACTTTTGGGTCAGACGCGCAAAATCGGGATATTCTTCTCATGAAGATGTTCTCCTTTTCTCTTATGGACAAGGCCGCCCATTGGTATCAAACTCAGACCCGGCCGATCAACAATTTGGAAGAACTTCAGTCCGAGTTCCTGAAAAAGTTCTTCCCTGTTGGACGGACCAACGCCTTGCGCCATCAGATTACACATTTCACCCAACAAACAGGGAAACCTCTCCATGAGGCATGGGATCGTTTTCAGGATCTCATGAGAAAGTGCCCCCATCACGGAGTTCCTAAATGGGAACAGGTCCAATCTTTTTACCAGGGACTCCGTGAGGACATCCATCTTTTCGTCAATGCAACCTGCGGAGGAAACATCATGGGTCAACATGAAGACACCGTGTGGGAGATTCTCGAAAACATGTGCGAGAACTCCATCAACAATGACTCCATGGGATTATTCGACAGGACGAATACCCGCGCAGCGACGAATCTCAGGGGAGCACACGAGACGCAGGGCCTGTCCGCATCAGTCGACTTGGATTTAATGGCCAGTCGATTGGACAAGGTCTCGATTATCGAAAAGAAGGTGGATGAGCTGACTCAGCATCTGCAGCGAGCCACCTCTGCGCATAACCCTTTCGCACAGCCTCCTTCCACAAGGGAAACTGTGCAAAACATTCTCCATCGATCTTCTCCTAGGATGGACCCATCATCCGAATCTTTGCCCGAAGGTCCTTCCGATTCCTTCTACACCTGCCAGGGGAATTCCATTCCTTCTTTCTCTAACCCTCTGGAGGTTCCTCAGACCTGTGAGGACCTCAACGCCATCCAGAACGACCCGTTCTCCAACACCTATAATCCTGGATGGCGAAACCAACCTAACTTTCAGTGGGCAGGAAATTCCCAAACCCAAAGACCATCCTTCCAACCCCGCCCACAACCTCCTCGTCCTTACCAGCCGCCTCAGCCTCGGCCCAACCCTACTTACCCATCTGGGCCAAATCAAGATCAAATGTCCCTTATCCTTCAGACCCTGGCTGACATTCAAAGAACGAATGCAGCTATCAAAAACAACATAAGGACGAACTTACAGAGGTCCGAAACCAATTGACCCAGTTGGCAGACTCTCGCCAGCCAGGTACTCTTCCTTCCCAACCTCTGCCTAATCCTAATAACGTGCCAACCCAGTGGTGCGTTATGAACCCAAACCCGGGCCATGCCCATATGATTTATCAGGCCCCCTCTGTTCCTTCACCCGACGGGATAGAGGCCTCCACTTCCTTTGCAGGTTACCAGCAGCAAGCTATCTTACCCAATCCCAATCAAAACCAGGCAGGACTTAATTCTGTAACAACTCGTAGTGGCAAGGAAACCCAAGACCCACCTCATCCGAACCACTCCAAGCCCGGTAGTGATCCCAAGCCTAGGACAGTAATCCAGGACGTCCCCACCCCTATCCCAGATCCACAACCTGGACCAATCCTAGAAGAACCAACCAAGATCCCGTTTCCCGAGGCCTTGACCAAGGGAAAGAAGACTACCAAGCCTGTGGCTCCTGAGGAGGACCTGGTCAAGCTCTTTGAGCAGGTCCACATAAACATCCCTTTGATGGATGCAATCCGCCACGTACCGGCTTACGCACGATTTCTAAAGAATATTTGTACACCCCAGCGTAAGTCGCGAACCAAGGGTGGGAGCCCAATTGTTCTTTCAGAGCAAGCCAGCTCTGTAATCCTCAATAAACTCCCACCCAAGGCAAAAGATCCTGGTACTCCCCTGATTTCCTGCAAGATAGGTGATACCCAATTTGATAGAGCTTTGCTAGACTTAGGTGCATCCATAAACCTGATACCCACATCCTTACTTGACCCTTGATGAGAACCTCATCATGAGCCATAACTAGCTCATTTTGACCTAATACAAAGGATAAAAGCTCCTACATATCTCAAGGAAAGGCTTAACTCAGAGAATCCTGAGTTTGAGAAGAAAACAAGTCATAAGGGGTAAAAATGCAATTTTACCAGTATAATCTGCATACAGGGTAATTCAGGGCCCAAACATAGGTCAAAGCAGCTTAATAAGAATAAGAGTGGGATGAAATGATCTAGCAAGGGCTACAGCAATTCCAAGAAACTAAATGATAATCTGTAACCCTAAAACAACCCACTTCAATTCACAAGGTTCGAGGCAAAGTAAAAATAGAATAAACCCTCTAAAATTCATAGAAAAATAATCTCTAGGGTTTAGAACCTTCAATTTGGCCTTCAGAACCCATTTTGACCTACATTGAGAACCATGCCCAATTAATAACTTAATTTGGGTTTTTACGTAAATTGACCGGTCAAACAAGGTTTAATATAGAAATTAAATTCACCATCAGATTCCTTAGGTCCTAATTAGTCATGTATAAAAACTTGAGCCTAAGAAGAAACCTCCTTGACCAACTTTACACTTTGGTCCTCATATATTTACTCTTTGGCCCTCAATTTTTGAACCCTCGCATTTTGGCCCCTAACTCTCCTTCGTTCTTTGCGATCAGGTCCCCCCTGCAAAACCTGCCAGCACCATGCTCCGGCGACCTTGCGCGGAGCATGGCGCCGCGCAGGGTGAGGTGGGGGACCTGGCAAGTAAACCGGGGGTGCCTTGCGTCGTCAGCCGTCGCAGGGACACCCCCTGGTCGTTGTAACCCACCATACCGGCCGTGCGAACGCACGGACGGTATGGGTTCTTGTTTTCGGCCATCCTCCGGCGAGGGAGACACGTCGTCTCCCTCTGCCTTCCTCCCTGTTTGATCCCTATAAATACCCCCCGTTGCTCCACCGACCGGGGCAGCTTGGATCTGACGGAGAAAATCCCCAACTTTCCTCTCTTCTTCCTCCGGCAGACGCTCACCAGCTCCGGCGGTTTCCTCCCCCTCCACCTCTTCGCTCTGCCGCAATACCAGCAGCAGAGACTTCCTCCCCTACTCTTCCCGCGCCACGCCGCACCCAGCTGGCGCCTCTCCGGCTCTCTGCTCGCCGCCGCCCCTTTCCCTGAGCATCGTCTTCTCCGGCGACAGTCGATACGACTGTCGCCCTGTTCCTCCCCCTTCGTCCCTGCAAGTAAGCTAGAGCTACTCCCCTTCTTCTCCTCTTTCTTTCCCCGCTTTCAATTTATTCAATTAAGCCCTCGACCGACCCTGACCATCGTCACCCCCTTCGTCTCCGACCACCCTCCGGCGAGCCGCTCCCATCACCTCAGCGACCCACACGGCTCGCCGACCACCGCAGGACCTCCGCCTCCTCACCCTGATCAACCTCCGCCCTGCCACTTCCCCCACATCACCCTCTGAAACCCCACCGAACAGACCCATCCTCCGACCCATAGTCCGACCTAGGGCAGCCCTCGCACGCCGCCCCGCGCCTCGCCACCACCCACACGAGCTTCGCCGCACCCTGGCGAAGCTCCTGGCACTTTCTGATTAGGCCGAGAGGCCGTTTTCTTGTGAACAGACCACTCGACCTCCGCCGCCATTGCCGCACGGGAGGAACTGCTTCCACCTGCAGCTACAGGCGCGCCACGCTCAGCGCCACGCCCAGATTCAACTCCCAGGCCTTGCGAGGCGTTTTGGCAAAACACCAGGCTCGCAGCTAAGGCAGAAAGCTTCGCGTGACGCCGCAATCTCCCGCTGATTTCCCCGCTGCGAGCGCGCAATTGAGGTGGGACATTTAGTCCCACCTCGGAAAAGCCTGAAGAGTCGCAGCGACATAAGATGCAAAAGTACTGGAGGCTTACTGCCTCAGCACACGGGGTGAGGTCCCCTTCACCCGCCCGGTTACCCGGTCTCGTCCGCTCTCACGCCCCGCGGACCTGACCCGACCCGACCCGACCCGACTTAAGACTGACCTGCACTTCTCGCCCACCACGCACGCCGGTGGGCCTGGACCCGGGCCTGACCCGAACCCGGTTACCCGGCAGCTCTGGGAGAGCTTTCCCAAGAGTGGTTTCAGAGAGAGAGAGAGACGCGGGGGGGGGGGAAGGGTAGAGTAGGTTTTGCCTCTGACGAAAAACTCTGAAGTGTGCAGGCACAGGCGAAGAAGAAGACCCGCGGAAGAAGAAGGAAGCTGACTGTAGCAACAGGTAGTTAAGTCGTCTGATTTGGAAATCAGACGACGGCCTGAAGGGAAAAGAAGAAAGGAGGGGTGACGTCCCTGGCTGAAAAAGAAAAGAAGAAGCTGACACTTAGCCGCAGGGAGGAGAAACAAGAAGAAACCTTCACAGAAGAGACTGCAGAAAAAGAAGAAGAGAGACCAAGACAGAAACCAAGGAAGAAGAAGAAGGAGATCTGAAGAAACAAAGAGGAGCATCACCTCTGCAGAACAAAGAAGAAGTAGGAGATCTGAAGAAAGAAAGAAAGAAGAACATCACGAGGAGAAAACAAAGAGAACAACAAATTCTTTCCCTCTCTCTTTCTTTATTTTGTAAAAGAAACATGTATATCTCTAGAATACAACTTGCTCCCTGAGTTCGACCTCGGGAACTCTTTTATTTTCCGAGTAAAAAATTTATATATTTGAAATGTTGGTAATAACTGGCTATACTACAACGTTATAACAACAAAACCCGGTTGTCCCGAACCAAGCATTTCATTTTGGCGCCACTGCCGGGGAGCAACGGCTATTCTAGAGGTAAACATTCCTGTTTCTTTTAATTTCTGATAATCTCCTCTCTTTTGTGCAGCTACAGGAACTCAAGAAGACAAGCAACCACACGACAACCACTCCGAAGACAGGTAAATTTTTCCTCTCACTATTAACCCCTAAACTCTAAAGAGGAAGAAAAGAAAAGAACAAGCAATATAGGGCTAACCTGTCTTCCATACTTAGTAACCATAAAGAGTTGCATGTTTTCAACTCATCACTCCTGCACACTATTAAGGGTATTTAAGGGCTAACACATTCTTGCTTGAGCCCTAATTGCCCAACAAAGAGTTAAATGGACCAAGTAGAGCCAACATAAGGTCAAACATTAGGATTTCAGTAGAGACACACCCCTTGATCAAGAATTGAGGAAATCCAAAAGAGGTGTGCCCAAGCCATTGATTGAAAATAATTAACAAGAAAAATCCTAAACAATTGGCTCTCTCTAAACACTTGAACCCTAAAAGAAAGGACCCAAAAAGCTCTCAAAGAAAACAAGAGGTAAAGTTGACCCCTTTGGGTTAACCAACCTTAAATTAGGTCACTCTTTGCACTAAAAAAGACTAAAGTTCAAGTGAAACCTTAAGCACCCTGATCTTAAAATTGGTAGACTTAAGAGGTCAAGATCCCCATTCTGGTCTACCTGGAACCGCAGTGACAAGAGAGGTCGGGTGGGGGAAACCCTGTAACCCGTGGGGACGCTCTACCGTGTAGGGGTCTTCGCGGGACTCTCCCTCTCTGGCTGCCCAGGTAATTCTCAGGTGGACGATCTTTCTGATCAAGGGGTCCATCTGCCCCGTACCTCTATAGTCACCCAACACATTTTTGGGTGCCTTGATTGGGTCCAGCACCTTCTAACTTACCTCTCCCAACTGTGCATGTACGGAAGGAGGTCCCTAGGACCACCCTTAAGACCTCCATTAGAAATTCACTCTCGTCAAGGCCAAGCCTCGACGCCCGTGTTTGTGCAGCAACACCCTCACATTATTCTCTCTTCTGATTCAGAACCAAGTTCTTCTTCTTCCCCCATCATGGCTCAGCCAGTTGAGGAAGAAAATAATCTGGAACACCAGCTCCAGCGACTCAATGACCTCTTCCAAAACTTCGTGCACCCACCACAGCGTCCTATGATGCGGGACCACTACAATCCTGCTGCGGTGGCCATTGAGCCTCGAGTCAGAATCCCGACTGGAGGACCTGATTCCGAACTAAAGCCCAACATGATTCATGCTATACCTAAATTCCATGGGCTTAATTCTGAAGATCCCTTCCAGCACATCAAACAGCTAAAGCATCTGGCCCACACTTTTGGATCAGATGCGCAAAATCGGGATATTCTTCTCATGAAGATGTTCTCCTTTTCTCTTATGGACAAGGCCGCCCATTGGTATCAAACTCAGACCCGGCCGATCAACACTTGGGAAGAACTTCAATCCGAATTTTTGAAAAAGTTCTTTCCCGTTGGTCGGACCAACGCCTTGCGCCATCAGATTACACACTTCACTCAACAATCAGGAGAACCTCTCCATGAGGCATGGGATCGTTTTCAGGATCTCATGAGAAAGTGCCCCCATCACGGAGTTCCTAAATGGGAACAAGTCCAATCTTTTTACCAGGGACTCCGTGAGGACATCCGCCTTTTCGTCAATGCAACTTGCGGAGGAAACATCATGGGTCAACATGAAGACACCGTATGGGAGATTCTCGAAAACATGTGCGAGAACTCCATCAACAATGACTCCATGGGATTATTCGACAGGACGAATACCCGCGCAGCGACGAATCTTAAGGGAGCACATGAGACGCAGGGCCTGTCCGCATCAGTCGACCTGGAATTAATGGCCAGTCGATTGGACAAGGTCTCAATCATTGAAAAGAAGGTGGATGAGCTGACTCAGCACTTGCAGCGAGCCACCTCTGCGCGTAACTCCTTTGTACAACCTCCTTCCACACAGGAGACTGTGCAAAACATCCTCCACCGATCTTCCCCTGGGATGGATCCATATCCATCCCCATCTGATTCTTGGACTGGAAGATCATCCGATCCTTTCTACACCAGCCGGGGGAACTCCATTCCTCCTTTCCCTGATTCTCAGGAGGTTCCTCAGACCTGCGAGGACCTCAACGCCATCCAGAACGACCCATTCTCCAACACTTACAACCCTGGATGGCGAAACCATCCCAATTTTCAGTGGGCGGGAAATTCCCAAACCCAAAGACCACCTTTTCAGTCCCGCCCACAGCCCTCTCGTCACTACCAGCCGCCTCAGCCTCGGCCCAACCCTACTTATCCATCAGGGCCAAATCAAGATCAAATGTCCTTAATCCTTCAGACTCTGGCTAACATTCAAAAAATGAATGCGGCTATTCAAAAACAGCACAAGGACGAGCTTACAGAAGTTAAAACTCAACTGGCCCAGTTGGCAAATTCTCGCCAACCAGGCACACTCCCTTCCCAACCTCTTCCTAACCCAAATAACGTGCCAACCCAGAAGCGCGTTATGAATCCAAATTTAGGCCACGCCCAATGGATTTATCAGGCTCCTACTGCTCCATCTCCAGACGAGATGGAAGCCTCAACTTCTTATGCGGGATTTCAGCAGCAGCCACCCCTCCTACCAAACCCAAACCAAAATCAGGCCGGATTAAATTCTGTAACAACACGTAGTGGTAAGACAACTCAAGACCCGCATTATCTAAACCACTCCCAGCCTGATAACCATGACCCTCGGATAGTTATCCAAGGAACCACTGTTCCAGATCCACAACCTGAACCTATCCTAGAAGAACCAACCAAGATCCCATTTCCCGAGGCCCTGACCAAGGGAAAGAAGACCACCAAACCCGTGGCCCCTGAGGAGGACCTGGTCAAGCTCTTTGAGCAGGTCCACATAAACATCCCCTTGATGGATGCAATCCGCCACGTACCAGCTTACGCACGATTTCTAAAGAATATATGTACACCCCAGCGTAAGCCGCGAACCAAGGGAGGGAGCCCAATTGTTCTGTCAGAGCAAGCCAGCTCTGTAATCCTTAGTAGACTCCCACCCAAGGCAAAAGATCCTGGAACTCCCCTGATTTCCTGTAAGATAGGTGGTACCCAATTTGATAGAGCATTGTTAGACTTGGGTGCATCTATAAATCTGATACCCACATCCTTACTTGACCATCTAGAAGAATCTGAGCTGAAACCAACCGAGGTGACATTACAATTAGCAGATCGATCTATAAAGTCACCAAAAGGGATTCTCGAGGATGTTATCGTGAGAGTGCGGGATTTCTATTTTCCAGTGGACTTTATAGTCTTAGATATGGATGCACCTGAGAACCCTAGGGATACACCAATCATTCTAGGGAGACCTTTCTTGGCTACTGCTAGAGCCAACATCAGCTGTGAGGAGGGCCAAATAGAGCTTAAGTTTGGAGATTAAACACTGAAAATTGATATATTTAAGGCCCAACAAGGAATTAATTGCGGCGTCATCGAGCAAATTTGTGACATCAAGACTTTGGTTGATGAATCACACCTCCAGAATGACTCGAGTATGCCTCATCAACCACAGAAGGATCTTGACCCGCAAACAGAGGAGTCAAATCCAGATGTGAACAACCCAGTAACTCCCACCCTTGAACCTCACATCTATACTGAACCACCCGCTGCTGCTGAAAACCCCATCCTCGAACTGAAACCCCTTCCTGCTCACTTAAAATACGTCTTTTTGGGTTCTAATCAGACCCTTCCTGTAATTATCAATTCCAACCTCAGTCCTGAACAGGAATCCCGTCTGATTGTTGTCCTCCAGCAACATCGCAGAGCCATCGGATGGACTCTCGATGATTTGACTGGAATAAGTCCCTCTTATTGTACTTATCATATCTATTCAGAAGAGGGCACACGACCTTCTCGTGAAATGCAGAGACGCTTAAACCCCAATCTGCAGGAGGTCGTGAAAAAGGAGATCATCAAATGGTTAGATGCCGGAATCATCTACCCGATCTCCGATAGTCGTTGGGTGAGCCCAATTCAGGTCGTGCCCAAGAAGGCAGGACTCACCACTATAACGACTGAGACCGGAGAAATCATTCCTACCCGATTAGCCAACTCGTGGAGAGTCTGTATAGATTACCGTCGACTCAATTCCTCCACGAAGAAGGATCATTTCCCACTACCCTTCATTGATCAAATTCTCGAAAAACTAGCGGGAAATAGGTTCTTCTGCTTTCTTGACGGGTACTCCGGTTATAACCAGGTGGCAATCCATCCTGAGGACCAAGAAAAGACCACGTTCACCTGCCCCTTCGGAACATACGCTTTCCGAAGGATGCCTTTCGGTCTTTGCAATGCACCCGCTACTTTTCAGCGATGCATGCTTGCCATATTCTCAGATATGGTAGGTGATTATCTGGAAGTCTTCATGGATGACTTTTCAGTTTTCGGAGCATCATTCGACGATTGCCTCCAACACTTGGTCCAGATACTCAGGCGGTGCATCGATGTGAATTTGGTTCTTTCCTGGGAAAAGAGCCATTTCATGGTGCCTGAGGGAATTGTCCTGGGACACTCAATTTCGGAGAAAGGTATCCAAGTGGATCGAGCTAAGGTTAATCTGATTTCTCACCTTCCTATGCCTAGCTCGATCAGGGACATCCGATCCTTTTTAGGGCATGTCGATTTTTATCGACGATTTATCCCTGATTTTTCAAAAATCGCACGCCCCCTGACCACTCTTCTCTCCAAGGATGTTCCCTTCGAAATCTCCAAGGAATGCACTCAAGCATTTGAAATCCTGCGTGACCGAGTCACCCAAGCCCCGATCCTACAGTCCCCTGATTGGTCTCAACCCTTTGAGATCATGTGTGATGCATCCGACTTCGCTGTAGGAGCGGTTTTGGGGCAGAAAAATGACAAGAAACCTGTGGTCATTTACTACGCCAGCAAAACACTCGATGAGGCTCAGCGTAACTATACGGTTACTGAGAAAGAGCTGCTAGCTGTAGTATTTGCCCTAGAGAAGTTCAGATCGTACCTTCTGGGTTCCCATGTCATCATATACTCAGATCACACAGCTATGAGGCATCTCCTTGCGAAGAAGGACGCGAAACCTCGATTGATCCAATGGATCTTGCTGTTGCAAGAATTTGACCTTGAGATTCGCGACAAAGCGGGAAAACAAAACGTGGTAGCTGATCACTTGTCCCGTCTTCCTTCTGAAATAATTGACCCTTCCGGACCCATCACTGAGCATTTTCCCGATGAGCACCTGCTGACTATTGGTACTAGCCTTCCATGGTTTGCTAATATTGTAAATTACCTGGCATCTCATCAGACCCCATCCGATTGGCCGAAGGCCAAGAAAGACAAATTACGCTCCGATGCCAAGTATTACATTTGGGAAGACCCGTACCCCTTCCGCATAGGTGCCGATCAGATCATCCGGAGATGTGTCCCGGAAGGGGAAGTCAACAATATCCTCTCTTTCTGCCATGACCAGGCATGCGGTGGCCATTTTGCCGGGCATAAAACCGCATCAAAAGTCCTCCAGTGCGGCTTTTACTGGCCCACACTGTTCAAAGACGCATACAGTCATTGCAAGGCATGCAGTCGTTGCCAGACTTTGGGCAACATGAGCCATCGCGACATGATGCCTATGCAACCGATTCTAGTATGCGAAATCTTTGATGTTTGGGGGATTGATTTTATGGGCCCCTTTCCTGTTTCGGATGGTTTCGAATACATTCTGTTGGCTGTGGACTACGTGTCCAAATGGATCGAAGCCATACCGACCCGAACCTGTGATCACAAAATCGTTCTCAAATTCATTCATCAACACATTTTCTCAAGGTTCGGGATTCCTCGTGCAATAATCTCTGATGGGGGGACCCATTTCACAAATGCTCAGTTTAGGTCACTGATGACCAAATACGGGGTGTCTCACCGAATCTCTACTCCTTACCAGCCCCAAACTAATGGTCTAGCTGAGCTGTCTAATCAGGAGATCAAGAAAATCCTGCAAGTCACTGTTCGACCTGACAGGAAGGACTAGTCGTCCCGACTTCCGGAAGCATTGTGGGCCTATAGGACCGCCCACAAGACCCAATTGGGCATGTCCCCCTTTAGACTGGTGTACGGAAAGGCATGCCACCTTCCCGTAGAACTGGAGCATAAAGCCTATTGGGCAGTACGGAACTGTAATCTAGATCTTTCCAAGGCTGGGACCCACAGAAAACTCCAAATCAGCGAGATCGATGAATTACGCATAGACGCGTACGAGAACTCGCAAATCTACAAGGAGCGGGTTAAAGCCTTCCACGATAAACACATCTCGAGAAAGATCTTTCATCCTGGTCAAAAGGTCCTACTCTTTGATGCCCGACTCAAACTCTTCCCAGGAAAACTGAGATCTAAGTGGGTCGGACCATATTTGGTCCGACAGGTTTTTGGAAATGGAGCAATCGAAATCAGTCCACTCAGCCACGATTCTGAACCTTTCATCGTGAACGGTCAGAGACTCAAGCCGTTCATTGATGTAACTTCTACTGATTTGGCTGCGGCATCTTATATCCTCCTTTCCCCTTGAGCTTATTGCGCCCAGCCGATGGCGTAAAACTCAGCGCTTAACGGGAGGCAGCCCGTCATTCTCTTTACCTGAAACTTGTTCTGACACCTTTTAGCACTCGAAGTTCACCCTTGTAGACAGCCGACCCCAACTCAGATGTTTGCATCAGGGATTTGAAATCGTCCGCAAAAATTCAACCCGACCCATCCACTCATCCAAATTTCTGTCTTAAGGAATGAACTAAGACCCCGTAGGTTACAATGAGGACATTGCAAATCTTAGGCATGGGGGGGTATGAAAGTGCAAAACTTGTAAGAAAAGGTTTCAAACAAAAAAATTCACATATGCCAAAAACACCATAAAAATTAAAAAAAAAAAATTTTCGAAAAAGAATAAGAGGAAAAGAGGAGAAGGAAATTTTGTGAAGGAGAAAAGAAACAAAATGAAAAAGGAGCACAAAATTATGAGAAAAAGTGATAGTCATTAGTAAGGAACTAAGGAATTAACTTAAGTTCTAGACCTCATTCAAGAAAAGTGCACAATGAGATTAGTAAAGAATGCAAACCTTAGGCATTCTTGAATAGACTCTTAGTACCCATTAAGATCTGGACACTCCTCAAGAGGTTGAGGAAAATGAAAAGCTGAAGTATTAGGTCTAAGGCTTAGGGAGTATTCGGCCTCGTTAACTAATTTTTGGTTTACGGGACTCAGTAACCTAAGCACCCTAACCTCACACACAGCCTGGTTCAGTAAGCGTAAAAATCAGAATCACGCAGAAGCGTCGCAAAAATCTGAAAAGATCACCTAGAATAGGAGCGGCCGATCAACACAAGATTGATTTGGACGAGTCCCCAGCGCGGAGAGGCGGGAAATCCCCTCGAAGATGCGTAACAAAATATCATCTCCTCGGTGCTTGTCTCTTAGGATATTTACATATCCTACTGGGGGCATGTAAGCACTCTGCTGGTTCAGATTCCATGGATGGCATTATCTCGAAGTGTCAATTGCCAGGGTCTGGATTCGGCCACGGAATACCATGGATGGGATTATCTCGAAATCTCAATAGCCAGGGTTCCGGGGGTTGCCATGGGCGGTGCTATCTCGAAGCATCGATCGCCAGGAACCCTTGAGGATTGATGATGGGAGCAAGGAATCTGATACAGACCGTGTTGAAAAGCCAATCCTAGGCTAGAACTAAAAAGAAAAAGAGAGAGAAAACTCTCCAAACAGAAAAATTTTCTATCTCTCTCTTACAAAACGCACTGCGAACTGAGCCAGGGCTAAAATCATTTCAAGCACGGGTGCTTTAACCACGAAGTCCAATAAACCTTAGGTTAGTTCTTGTAGGCCTTAAAAACCTTTGCTAAAAGACTGAGGCTAAGGCTAGACAGATTTGGATCTTGATTGGTACTAGAGTACCTTTTTGGCCTATGGTCAGCATCCTAACCTAATCTATGCTCAAATAAAAAAGGCACTTATCTAAAACTATTAAAAACTTCATGGTCTAGAACAAGGGTTGAAACCGTAAGTTTTTGCTAAGGGACTAGCAAAAGCTAGGCATGGGGGTATGATGAGAACCTCATCATGAGCCATAACTAGCTCATTTTGACCTAATACAAAGGATAAAAGCTCCTACATATCTCAAGGAAAGGCCTAACTCAGAGAATCCTGAGTTTGAGAAGAAAACAAGTCATAAGGGGTAAAAATGCAATTTTACCAGTATAATCTGCATACAGGGTAATTCAGGGCCCAAACATAGGTCAAAGCAGCTTAATAAGAATAAGAGTGGGATGAAATGATCTAGCAAGGGCTACAGCAATTCCAAGAAACTAAATGATAATCTGTAACCCTAAAACAACCAACTTCAATTCACAAGGTTCGAGGCAAAGTAAAAATAGAATAAACCCTCTAAAATTCATAGAAAAATAATCTCTAGGGTTTAGAACCTTCAATTTGACCTTCAGAACCCATTTTGACCTACATTGAGAACCATGCCTAATTAATAACTTAATTTGGGTTTTTTCGTAAATTGACCGGTCAAACAAGGTTTAATATAGAAATTAAATTCACCATCAGATTCCTTAGGTCGTAATTAGTCATGTATAAAAACTTGAGCCTAAGAAGAAACCTCCTTGACCGACTTTACACTTTGGTCCTCATATATTTACTCTTTGGCCCTCAATTTTTGAACCCTCGCATTTTGGCCCCTAACTCTCCTTCGTTCTTTGCGATCAGGTCCCCCCTGCAAAACCTGCCAGCACCATGCTCCGACGACCTTGCGCGGAGCATGGCGCCGCGTAGGGTGAGGTGGGGGACCTGGCAAGTAAACCGGGGGTGCCCTGCGTCGTCAGCCGTCGCAGGGACACCCCCTGGTCGTTGTAACCCACCATACCGGCCGTGCGAACGCACGGACGGTATGGGTTCTTGTTTCCGGCCATCCTCCGGCGAGGGAGACACGTCGTCTCCCTCCGCCTTCCTCCCTGTTTGATCCCTATAAATACCCCCCGTTGCTCCACCGACCGGGGCAGCTTGGATCTGACGGAGAAAATCCCCAACTTTCCTCTCTTCTTCTCCGGCAGACGCTCACCAGCTCCGGCGGTTTCCTCCCCCTCCACCTCTTCGCTCTGCCGCAATACCAGCAGCAGAGACTTCCTCCCCTGCTCTTCCCGTGCCACGCCGCACCCAGCTGGCGCCTCTCCGGCTCTCTGCTCGCCGCCGCCCCTTTCCCTGAGCATCGTCTTCTCCGGCGACAGTCGATACGACTGTCGCCCTATTCCTCCCCCTTCGTCCCTGCAAGTAAGCTAGAGCTACTCCCCTTCTTCTCCTCTTTCTTTCCCCGCTTTCAATTTATTCAATTAAGCCCTCGACCGACCCTGACCATCGTCACCCCCTTCGTCTCCGACCACCCTCCGGCGAGCCGCTCCCATCACCTCAGCGACCCACACGGCTCGCCGACCACCGCAGGACCTCCGCCTCCTCACCCTGATCAACCTCCGCCCTGCCACTTCCCCCACATCACCCTCTGAAACCCCACCGAACAGACCCATCCTCCGACCCACAGTCCGACCTAGGGCAGCCCTCGCACGCCGCCCCGCGCCTCGCCACCACCCACACGAGCTTCGCCGCACCCTGGCGAAGCTCCTGGCACTTTCTGATTAGGCCGAGAGGCCGTTTTCATGTGAACAGACCACTAGACCTCCGCCACCATTGCCGCGCAGGAGGAACTGCTTCCACCTGCAGCTACAGGCGCGCCACGCTCAGCGCCACGCCCAGATTCAACTCCCAGGCCTTGCGAGGCGTTTTGGCAAAACACCAGGCTCGCAGCTAAGGCAGAAAGCTTCGCGTGACGCCGCAATCTCCCGCTGATTTCCCCGCTGCGAGCACGCAATTGAGGTGGGACATTTAGTCCCACCTCGGAAAAGCCTGAAGAGTCGCAGCGACATAAGATGCAAAAGTGCTGGAGGCTTACTGCCTCAGCACACGGGGTGAGGTCCCCTTCACCAGCCCGGTTACCCGGTCTCGTCCGTGCTCACGCCCCGCGGACCTGACCCGACCCGACCCGACCCGACTTAAGACTGACCTGCACTCCTCGCCCACCACGCACGCCAGTGGGCCTGGACCCGGGCCTGACCCGAACCCGGTTACCCGGCAGCTCTAGGAGAGCTTTCCCAAGAGTGGTTTCAGAGAGAGAGACGCGGGGGGGGGGGGGGGGGGGGGGGGGAAGGGTAGAGTAGGTTTTGCCTCTGACGAAAAACTCTGAAGTGTGCAGGCACAGGCGAAGAAGAAGACCCGCGGAAGAAGAAGGAAGCTGACTGTAGCAACAGGTAGTTAAGTCGTCTGATTTGGAAATCAGACGATGGCCTGAAGGGAAAAGAAGAAAGGAGGGGTGACGTCCCTGGCTGAAAAAGAAAAGAAGAAGCTGACACTTAGCCGCAGGGAGGAGAAACAAGAAGAAACCTTCACAGAAGAGACTGCAGAAAAAGAAGAAGAGAGACCAAGACAGAAACCAAGGAAGAAGAAGAAGGAGATCTAAAGAAACAAAGAGGAGCATCACCTCTGCAGAACAAAGAAGAAGTAGGAGATCTGAAGAAAGAAAGAAAGAAGAACATCACGAGGAGAAAACAAAGAGAACAACAAATTCTTTCCCTCTCTCTTTCTTTATTTTGTAAAAGAAACATGTATATCTCTAGAATACAACTTGCTCCCTGAGTTCGACCTCGGGAACTCTTTTATTTTCCGAGTAAAAAATTTATATATTTGAAATGTTGGTAATAACTGGCTATACTACAACGTTATAACAACAAAACCCGGTTGTCCCGAACCAAGCATTTCAACCATCTAGAAGAATCTGAGCTAAAACCAACCGAGGTGACATTACAATTAGTAGATCGATCTATAAAGTCACCAAAAGGGATTCTCGAGGATGTTATTGTAAGAGTGCGGGATTTCTATTTCCCAGTGGACTTTATAGTCTTAGATATGGATGCGCCTAAAAACCCTAGGGATACACCAATCATTCTAGGGAGACCTTTCTTGGCTACTGCTAGAGCCAACATCAGCTGTGAGGAGGGCCAAATAGAGCTTAAATTTGGGGATCAAACCTTAAAAATTGATATATTTAAGGCCCAACAAGGAATTAATTGCGGTGTCATCGAATAGATTTGTGACGTTAGGATTTTGGTTGATGAATCACACCTCCAGAATGACTCGATTACGCCTCATCAACCACAGAAGGATCTTGACCCGCAAACGGAGGAGTTGAATCCAGATAGAAACAACCCAGTAACTCCTACCCTTGAACCTCCCATCTATACTGAACCACCACCAGCTGCTGATAATCCTATCCTCGAGTTAAAGCCTCTTCCTGCTCACTTGAAATACATCTTTTTGGGTTCCAATCAGACCCTCCCTGTGATTATCAATTCCAACCTCAATCCCGAACAGGAATCCCGTCTGATTGCTGTCCTCCAGCAACATCGCAGAGCCATCGGGTGGACTCTCGATGATTTGACTGGAATAAGCCCCTCTTATTGTACTCATCATATCTATTCAGAAGAGGGCGCACGACCTTCTCGTGAAATGCAGAGACGTTTAAACCCTAATCTGCAGGAGGTCGTGAAAAAGGAGATCATCAAGTGGTTAGATGCCGGGATCATCTACCCGATCTCCGATAGTCGTTGGGTGAGCCCAATTCAGGTTGTGCCTAAAAAGGCAGGACTCACCACCATAACAACTGAAATCGGAGAAGTCATTCCTACCCGATTAGCCAATGCGTGGAGAGTCTGTATAGATTACCGCCGACTCAATTCCTCCACGAAGAAGGATCATTTCCCACTACCCTTCATTGATCAAATTCTCGAGAAACTAGCGGGAAATAGGTTCTTCTGCTTTCTTGACGGGTACTCCGGTTATAACCAGGTGGCAATCCATCTAAGGACCAAGAAAAGACCACGTTCACCTGCCCCTTCGGAACGTACGCTTTTCGAAGGATGCCTTTCGGTCTTTGCAACGCACCTACTACTTTTCAGCGGTGCATGCTTGCCATATTCTCCGATATGGTAGGTGATTTTCTGGAAGTCTTCATGGATGACTTTTCAATCTTTGGAGAATCTTTTGATGATTGCCTCCAACACTTGGTCCGGATACTCAGGCGTTGCATTGAGGTGAATTTGGTTCTTTCCTGGGAAAAGAGCCATTTCATGGTGCCTGAGGGAATTGTCCTGGGACACCTAATTTCAGAAAAAGGCATCCAGGTGGATCGAGCTAAGGTTGATCTGATTTCTCACCTTCCTATACCTAGCTCGATCAGGGACATCCGTTCTTTTTTAGGGCACGTCGGTTTTTACCGCCATTTCATTCCAGATTTCTCGAAAATCGTGCGCCCCTTGACTTCTCTTCTCTCTAAGGATGTACCCTTTGAAATCTCCAAGGAATGCACACTGGCCTTTGAAAACCTGCGTGACCGAGTCACCCAGGCACCTATCCTACAATCCCTGATTGGTCTCAACCCTTTGAGATCATGTGCGATGCATCTGATTTCGCTGTAGGAGCAGTCCTGGGGCAGAAAGCTGACGGGAAACCCGTGGTTATATACTACGCTAGCAAGACACTTGACGAGGCTCAGCGTAACTATACGGTTACGGAAAAAGAGCTGCTAGCCGTAGTATTTGCCCTTGAAAAATTTTGATCCTATCTTCTGGGTTCCCATGTCATCATTTACTCGGATCACACGGCTGTAAGGTATCTCCTTGCCAAGAAGGACGCGAAGCCCCGACTAATCCGTTGGATCTTGCTGTTGCAAGAATTCGATCTTGAGATTCGCGACAAGGCGGGAAGGCAGAATGTGGTAGCCGACCATCTGTCCCGTCTTCCTTCTGAGATCATCGACCCTTCCGGACCCATCACGGAACATTTTCCTGATGAGCACCTGCTTTCTGTTGGTACTAAACTTCCATGGTTTGCTGATATAGTAAACTACTTGGCATCTCATCAGACACCGTCTGATTGGTCGAAGGCCAAGAAAGACAAATTGCGTTCTGATTCCAAGTATTACATTTGGGAAGACCCGTACCTTTTCCGCATAGGTGTTGATCAAATTATTCGGAGATGCATCCCGGAAGAGGAAATCAGCAATATCCTATCTTTCTGCCATGACCAGGCATGCGGTGACCATTTCTCAGGGCATAAAACCGTATCCAAAGTCCTCCAGTGTGGCTTCTACTGGCCTACACTTTTCAAAGACGCATACAGTCACTGCAAGGCATGCAGTCGTTGCCAGACTTTGGGCAACATGAACCATCGCGACATGATGCCTTTGCAACCGATTCTCGTATGCGAAATCTTCGATGTATGGGGGATTGATTTTATGGGCCCCTTTCCTGTTTCGGATGGTTTCGAGTACATTTTGCTTGCGGTGGACTACGTGTCCAAATGGATCGAAGCCATACCGACCCGAACTTGCAATCACAAGATTGTTCTTAAGTTCATACATCAAAACATTTTCTCAAGGTTCGGGATTCCCTGTGCTATAATCTCTGATGGGGGGACCCATTTTACAAATGCTCAGTTTAGGTCACTGATGTCCAAATTTGGGGTGTCTCATCGAATCTCTACTCCTTACCACCCCCAAACAAATGGCCTAGCTGAGCTGTCAAATCGGGAGATCAAGAAAATCCTGTAAGTCATTGTTCGGCCTGACAGGAAGGACTGGTCGTCCCGACTTCCGGAAGCATTGTGGGCCTATAGGACCGCCCACAAGACCCAATTAGGCATGTCTCCCTTTAGACTGGTGTACGGAAAGGCATGTCACCTTCCCGTAGAACTGGAGCATAAAGCCTATTGGGCAGTACGGAACTGTAATCTAGATCTTTCCAAGGCTGGAACCAACAGAAAACTCCAAATCAGCGAGATCGATGAATTACGCCTAGACGCGTAGAGAACTCGCGAATCTACAAGGAGCGGGTTAAAGCCTTCCACGACAAGCACATCTCGAGAAAGATCTTTCATCCTGGTCAAAAGGTCCTACTCTTTGATGCCCGACTCAAACTTTTCCCGGGGAAACTGAGGTCCAAGTGGGTCGGACCATATCTAGTCCGACAGGTTTTTGGAAATGGAGCAATTGAAATCAGTCCACTCAGCCACGATTCCGAACCTTTCATCGTGAACGGTCAGAGACTCAAACCTTTCATCGTGAACGGTCAGAGACTCAAACCGTTCATTGATGTGACTTCTACTGATTTGGCTGAGTCATCTCTCATCCTCCATTCTCCGTGAGCTTACTGCGCCCAGCCGATGGCGTAAAACTCAGCGCTTAACGGAAGGCAACCCGTCATTCCCTCTGAAAATCTAAAACCTTTTTTTTCTGACACCTTGGTGCACTTAAGGTTCACCCTTCAAGACAGCCGACTCCACCTCAGATGCTTGCATCTGAGATTAGAAATCGTCCGCAAAATTCATCCCGACCCATTCACTCACAAAAATAACTATCTTAAGGAATGGATTAAGTAAATAAAAACCCCTAAATCACAATGAGGACATTGCAAGTCTTAGGCATGGGGGGGTATAAGTGCAAAACTTGTAGAAAAAAAGGTTTTAAACAAAAAATTCACATATGCCAAAAACACCATAAAAATTAAAAATTTTTCAAAATAAAAAGAATAAGAGGAGAAAGGAAATTTTGTGGAGAAGGAAAAGAAACAAAATGAAAAGGAGCACAAAAGATGAAAGAAAAGAGTAATAGTCATTAGTAAGAAGCTAAGGAATTAACCTTAGTTTAGACCATTTCTCAAGAAAAGAAATGAAAAGTGCTTGGTAAGATTAGTAAGAACGCAAACCTTAGGCATTCTTGATAGACTCTTAGTACCCATTAAGATCTAGACAATCCTCAAGAGGTTGAGGAAAATGAAAAGCTTAAGTACTAGGTCCAAGGCTTAGGGAGTATTTGACCTCGCTAATTGATTTCTGGTTTACGGGACTCAGTAACCTAAGCACCCCAACCCCACACACTGCCTGGTTCAGTAAGCATAAAAAATTCAAAATCACGCAGGAGCGTCGCAAAAATTCTGAAAATACACCTAGAATAGGAACGGCCGATCAATACAAGTTGATTTGGATGAGTCCCAGCGCAGAGAGGCGGGGAATCCCCTCAAAGATGCGTAACAAAATATCATCTCCTCGGTGCTTGTCTCTTACGATATTCACATATCCTACTGGGGGCATGTAAGCACCCTGCTGGTTCAGATTCCATGGATGGCATTATCACGAAGTGTCAACTGCCAGGGTCTGAATTCAGCCACGGAACACCATGGATGGGATTATCTCGAAATCTCAATAGCCAGGGTTCCGGGGGTTGCCATGGGCGGTGCTATCTCGAAGCATCGATTGCCAGGAACCCTTAAGGATTGATGATGTGAGCAATGAATCTGATACAGACCGTGTTGAAAAAGCCAATCCTAGGCTAGAACAAAAAGGAAAAAGAGAGAGAAAACTCTCCAAACAGAAAAACTTTCTATCTCTCTCTCTTGTAAAATGCACTGCGAACTGAACCAGGGCTAAAATCATTTCAAGCACGGGTGCTTTAACCACAAAGTCCAATAGACCTTAGGTTAGTTCTTGTGGGCCTTAAAAACCTTTGCTAAGGACTGAGGCTGAGGCTTGACAGATTTGGATCTTGATTGGTACTAGAGTACCTTTTAAGCCTATGGTCAGCATTCTAACCTAATCTAGGTTCAAAAGAAAAGGCACTTACCTGAAGTTGTTAAGAATATCATGGTCTAGAACAAAGGTTAAAACCTTAAGTTTTTGCTAAGGGACTAGCAAAAGCTAGGCATGGGGGTGTGATGAGAACCTCGTCACAAACCCTAAACTAGCACCATTTAACCCTGATATGCAAGAAAAAGCTCCTACATAACTCTAGAAAGGCTTGGCTCAGAGAGATTCTGAGTTTGTAAAGAAAATAGAAACTAAGGGGTAAAAATGCAATTTCACCAATCCGATCTGAAAATAGGGTAACTCAGGGTCCAAACATAGGTCAAAACAACCTAATAAGAAGAAAAGTGGGATGAGATGACTCAATAAGGGCTACAGCAACTCCAAGGAATTAAATGACATCCTGTAACCCTAAAAACAAACCCACTTCAATTCACGTGGTTCGAGGAAAGGTAAAAATCAAATAAACCCTCTAAAATTCATAGAAAAATAATCTCTAGGGTTTAGGATTTTCAATTTGGCCTTAGGAACCCATTTTGACCTACATTGAGAACCATGCCCAATTAACAACTTAATTTGGGTTTTTACGTAAATTGACCGGTCAAACAAGGTTTAATCTAGAAATAAAATTCACCATCAGAATCCCTAGGTCCTAATTAGTCATCTATAAAAACTTGGGCCTAAGAAGAAACCTTCTTGACCAACTTTACACTTTGGTCCTCATATATTTACTTTTTGGCCCTCAACTTTTGAACCCTCACATTTTGGCCCCTAACTCTCCTTCGTTCTTTGCATTCAGGTCCCTCCTGCAAAACCTGAGCAGCGCCATGCTCCGGCGACCTTGCGCGGAGCATGGCGCCACGTAGGGTGAGGGAGGGGCCCTGGCAAGTCAATGAGGGGTACCCTGTGTTGTCAGCCACCGCAGGGACGGTATGGGTCTCCTTCCTCCGGCGAGGGAGACACGTCTCTCTCCGCCCTCCTCTCTGATTCTGCCCCTATAAATACCCTCGTCGCTCCGCCGTTCTTCCCAACTCGGATCTGACAGAGACACCCCCTCAATTCCTCCCTTCCCACTCCGACAGACGCCCCCTTGCTCCGGCGGCCTCTCCTCCTCCTCCTTGTCGCCCTGCCGCACTACCAGCAGCAGGGTTACCTTCCCTCGATCTTTCCGTGTCACGCCGCACTCAGCTGGCGCCTCTCCGGCCCTCTCCTCGCCGCCGCCCCTTCCTCTGGGCAATTTCTTCTCCGGCGACAGTCGATACGACTGTCGCCTGCGCCAACCCCTCCTCGTCCAGCTTAGTAGGTAAAACTTCTCCTCTTCCTCCCCTCTTTCTTTTCCATACTGAAAGCCCTTACTGTCGCCACTGATTTCCCACCGATCACCCTCACCTTCTCCACCTCCGGCCAAACTCCGGCGAACCGCTCCCATCGCTCCAGCACCCCACACGGCTCGCCGACCTGTGCATAACCTCCGCCTCCTCACCCTGATCCTCTTCTACCCCTCCACTTCCCACCAAACGCCCTCTGCAGATCCACCGAACACACCCACTTCTCTGCCCGCAGTTTTGACCTAGGGCGACCCTTTTGCTCCACCACGCCCCCTGCAGACCCTCCGACCACCTTCTCCGTGCCACGGCGAAGGTCCTCCGCATATCTGATTAGGCCGAGAGGCCGTGTTGTTGTAAACAGGGTCTGTGCTCGCCGCCGCCATTGACGAGTGAAGAAGCTCCGCCTACCTGCTGCTCCAGGCACGCCACGCCTAGATCAGGCTCCCAGGCTGCGTGGGGTGACTTCGCGAAGTGCCAGGCTGCAGCTGAGGCGAAGCTCTCGCATTGGCCCTCGACTGCTCGCTGCCTTCTCCGCACGGGCGCTCACATTGGGGTGGGACATTTAATCCCACCTCGGAAGGCTCTGAAGCGGCGCGCCGATATAAATTGAAAAGGTGCTGTAGGCTTATCGCCTCAGCACACGGGGTGAGGTCCCTCTCACACCGCTTCACCCGGCCTGCCCGCGAGCTCATCACGCGGATCCGGCCGACCCGACCCGACTAAGCCCGACCTGCACTCCTCGCCCACCACCGCACGCCGGTGGGCCTGGACCCGGGCGTGACCCGCGTACCCGATTACCCGGTTGCTCTGGGAGAGCTGTCCTAAGAGCGAATTCTGAGAGAGAGAGACGCGGGGGGGGGGGGGGATAGAGTAGGTTTCTGCCCTCCGATGCTGAACTCTTGAGCGTGCAGGCACAGGTGAAGAAGAAGGACTGCGGAAGAAGAAAAACTGAAGCGACACTGTAGCATCCGCGGGTTAAGTCGTCTGATTAGAAAATCAGACGACGTCCTGAAGACAGGTGAAGACAAAGAAGAAGAAGAAAAGAAGAGAGAAGGAGCAGCCAAGTGAAGAAACAGAAAGCAGAAGAAGAAGAGAAGCAAGAAGCAAGAAAAGAAGAAGAAGAAGAACAGGAAGAACAAAAGCCAAAGAGGAGAGAAGACAAAAAGGAAGAAAGAAGAGAAGAAGAAGAAGCCAAACTTTCATCTCTCTCTCTCTCTCTTTATTTTTGTAATAGAACATGTATATCTCTAGAATACGACTTGCTCCCTGAGTTCGACCTCGGGAGAATTGTTATTCCCGAGTAAAAAAAAATATATATATTTGAAATGATGGCAATAACTAGCTATACTACAATGCTATAACAAAACCTAGTCATAGTTGTTGCTGACCGTTTCAACCGGCCAATTTACGTAAAAATCTAAATTAAATCATTAATTGGGTTTGGTTCTCAATGTAGGTCAAAATGGGTTTTTAAGGTCAAATTGAAGGTTCTAAACCCTAGAGATTATTTTTCTATGAATTTTAGAGGGTTTAGTTGATTTTTACCCTGCCTCAAACCTCATGAATTGAAGTGGGTTTGTTTTAAGGTTACAGAATGTCATTTAATTTCTTGAAGTTGCTGCAACCCTCGTTAGATCAGATCATCCCACTTTCCTTCTTATTAGGTTAGTTTGACCTGTGTTTGGACCCTTAATTACCCTGTTTGCAAACTGCGTTGGTGAAATTGTAGTTTTACCCCTTATGACTTGTTTTCTTCCAAAACTCAGAATTCCCTGAGTTAAGTCTTTCTTTGGGTTATGTAGGAGCTTTTTCATACATAT
Organism: Thalassia testudinum; assembly: GCA_037157565.1. Taxonomy (NCBI): domain Eukaryota; kingdom Viridiplantae; phylum Streptophyta; class Magnoliopsida; order Alismatales; family Hydrocharitaceae; genus Thalassia; species Thalassia testudinum. The sequence continues at coordinate 25,214,312 of JAZHRO010000054.1, read as the reverse complement.
CTTGGTTAGATTGTGCTAGTTAGGGTTCATGATGAGGTTCTCATCAGTGTGCGCCCACACACTTTCGAGGTGGGACTAAAGTCCCACCTCCGATTTCAGACGCCTGCAGGAGAAAGCTTCGAGCAATCGGGGTAGCAGCCGAGGCTTGCAACCCCAATTACTATCCTGGGTGTGTGCGTGGTGGCTGGAATGCATGGTAAGCCGCCTTGTTCTGTCCTATTGTGTCTTTATGTTTATTATAGTTTAAGTACAATCGTTATAGCATAAGATAAAACGGCTACTAGATTACTACCAAAAATTTTTTACTTGGAACAAGGTTTTTCCGAGGTCGAACTCAAGGAGCAACTATGTTTCTAGAAGACTAAATAAGATCTCTATTATGTTACAAAAATAAAAGAGAGAGAGAGAGAGATCTTGGCTTCTTCTTCTCTTTCTCTTTTCTTCTTCTTCTTCTTCCTTGGTCGTTTCTCTTCTTCTCTTCTTCTTCTTTCTTTCTTTGTTCTTTGTTCTTTCTTCCTCCTTGATTTCTTCTTCTGCCTTCTTCTTCTGTTCTTCTCTTCTTTTCTTTTCTTTCTTTCTTTCTGGCGGCAATGTCTTCTTCCTTCTTTTTTTTTCTTCTTTTCTTCTCTGCCTTCTGCAGCTGTGGTGATTCCGACGTCTGATGTTGTGTTCAGATGACTTATCTGTGGCTTTGCTATAGTGCCTTCCTTCTTCTTTTGTTTCTTCCTTCCTTCTTCTTTTCCTTCCTGTCTTCTTCTTCTTCAGCTGCCCTGAGCGGCTAAGGCTTCGGCCGCCTCTCTTCTTCTTCCTTTCCTTTCTGCCTTCTTCTTCTTCCTTTCTTCCTGCACGCTCACACAAGGGTTAGAGCAAAGCCTACCCCTACCCTTCCCCGCGTCTCTCTCTTTCTCAGATTTCTCTCTTAGGACTGTTCTCCCAGAGCCGGGTAATCGGGTGCGGGTATCGCGCCCAGGACTAGGCCCACCGGTGTGTGGTGGTGGGCGAGTAGTGCGCGGTTCGGGTAATTGGATCCTGCCCAAACCCGCGGGACGTGAGCGCAGGTGATGGCGAGAGAGCACGTGACGCACTGTGTGCGGGAGAGGGACCTAACCCCTGTGTTCGAAGGCGATAAGTCGTAGGCACTTTTTCAATTTAAGTGCGGGTGCTTGGCCACGCACTTCCGAGGTGGGACTAAAGTCCCACCTCCCAAATTGGCGTCCGTAGGCGAGCGATCAGCCTCCAATTGAGGCAGCCCATGAGGCCTTCGCCCCACCTGCGAGCCTGGGTGTCTTCGCAACTCCTGCCCACGTGACCTGGGACGCGTACCTGGGCTGGAGGGTGCCTGCAGCTGCAGGTGAAGCTGCTGTAGCTCGTCGACAATGGCGGCGAGGGGCGCGAACCTGAAATCACAGCTACGACCTCTCGGCCCAGTCAGAATACGTAGGAAGCTTCGCCGGAGTGAGGCGAAGCTTGTGCGGTGGTTGGCGGGGTGCAGGAGTGCGTGGAGAGGCTGACCTAGGTCAGACTATGGTCGGAAAGGTGGGTTTGTTCGGGGGGTGGTCGGGCGGCGCTTGGTAGTGAATGGAGAGGGGGGATCGGTGAAGTGAAGTGTGAGGGACCTTCTGGGCTGGTCGGCGAGGTGTGAGAGTGTCTGTGGTCGTTAGATGGTCTCGCCGGAGGGTGTGATCGGAGGTGGAGAAGGTGGTCTGGACAGTGGCGGTTGGGTGGTCGAAAGGTCAGTTTAAAAGGGGGAAAATACAAGGGAAGGAGAGAGGAAGCTATCTACCTAATTACTCGACGAAGGGGGAGGGCAGAGCAGCCGGCTCGTATCTGCCGGAGCTGGAGACGAAGACACCTTGAGGGTTTCGGCGACGAGGAAGCAGGCGGAGGGCACCAGCGGGTACAGCCTGGCGCAGAAGACGGAGCAAGGAAAACCCCACTGCAGGTAGGGCAGTAGAGAGACGAGGAGGAAGGGGAGGAGTTCATCGGAAGCTTCAGGCTCTCTGACCGAAGGAGAAAGGGATGAAGAGGGGGGTAGTTCTCCGTCAAAGGAAGCTTGAAGGAGCCGACAGGGTCTACCAGTCCTTATAAAGAGCTTGGTGCAGAGAGAGGGCGAGTTGGCGTCGTGCCAGCCTGGCCGGAGTAAGGCCGGAGATGACACCCATGCCTTCCGCACGTTCGCACGGAAGGCATGGTGGTCAGCAGAGGTCGTGGGCGGGTCCCTGCGATAGAGGACGTCGTAGGGAACCCCTCTTCTGTTCTGGAGGACGGTAACCATACTCTGCACGGCGCCATGCTCCACGCAAGGTCGTCGGAGTATGGCGCTGCGCAGAAGTTGCAGGGAGGACCGTTCTGCAAATAATGATGAAAAGTTAAGGACCTAAATGTAAGAGTTTCAAAAGATAAGGGTCAAAACGTAAATAAAGAGGACCAAATTGTAAAATCGGTCAAGGAGGTCTCTTCTTAGGCTCAAGCTTTTATAAAAGACTAATCTGAACCTAAGGATTTTAATGGTGAATTTTAATTCTAGGTTGGACCATGTTTGATCAGCCAATTTATGAAAAAACCCAAATTATGTTATTAATTGGGCATGGATCTCTTTTTAGGTCAAAATAGGTTTCTAAGGCCAAATTGAAGGTCTCAACCCTAGAGAATATTTTTATGTGAATTTTAAAGGGTTTAGTTGATTTTTATCCTACTCGAATCTCGTGAATTGAAGTGGATATGCTTTAGGGTTACAGAATGTCATTTAATTCCTAGAAGTTGCTATAACCCTTTTCAGATCAGATCAACATACTTCTCTCATTGTTAAGCTTGTTTGACCTATGTTTGGACCCTTAATTATCCTATTTGCAAATTGCATTGGTGAAATTACAGTTTTACCCCTTATGATTTGTTTTATTCTTAAACTCAGAATTCTCTGAGTTAAGCCTTTCTTTGGGTCATGTAGGAGCTTTTTCTCACACATCTGGGTTAGATTGTACTAGTTAGATTTTATGATGAGGTTCTCATCATACCCCCATGCCTAGCTTTTGCTAGTCCCTTAGCAAAATTTCAAGGTTTCAACCCTTGTTCTAGACCATGAAGTTCTTAATGATTTCAGATAAGTGCTTTTCATTTGAAACCTAGATTAGGTCAGAATGCCAACTATAGGCCTAAAAGGTACTCTAGTTCCAATCAAGATCCAGATCTGTCTAGCCTCAGCCCCAGTCCTTAACAAAGGTTTTTAAGGCCTATAAGAACTAACCTAAGGTTTATTAGACTTTTTGGTTAAAGCACCCGTGCTTGAGATAATTTTAGCCCTGGCTCAGTTCGCAGTGCGTTTTTTAAGAAAGAGAGGTAGAAGGTTTATCTCTTTAGAGAGTTTTCTCTGTTTTTCTTTTTTTAATTCTATCTTAGGATTGGCTTTTCAACACGGTCTGTATCGGATTCCTTGTCCCCATCATCAATCCTCAAGGGTTCCTAGCAGTCGATGCTTCAAGATAGCACCGCCCATGGTAACCCCCAGAACCCTTGCTGTTGAGATTTCGAGATAATCCCATCCATGGTGTTCCGTGGCCGAATTCAGACCCTGGCAATTGACACTTCGTGATAATGCCATCCATGGAATCTGAACCAGCAGAGTGCTTACATGCCCCCAGTAGGATATGTAAATATCCTAAGAGACAAGCACCGAGGAGATGATATTTTGTTACGCTTCTTCAAGGGGAATTTTCCACCTCTCTGCGCTGGGAACTCGTCCAAATCAACTTGTGTTGATCGGCCGCTCCTACTCTAGGTGTCATTTTCATAATTTTTGCAACGCTTCTGCGTGATTTTGATTTTTATGCTTACTGAACCAGGCTGTGTGTGAAGTTAGGGTGCTTAGGTTACTAAGTCCCGTAAACCAAAAGTTAGTTAACGAGGCCAAATACTCCCTAAGTCTTGGACCTAATACTTAAGCTTTTCATTTTCCTCAACCTCTTGAGGAATGTCTAGATCTTAATGGGTACTAAGAGTCTATCCGAGAATGCCTAAAGTTCGCGTTCTTACTAATCTTGCTGTGCACTTTCCATTTCTTTTCCTGAATGAGGTCTAGAACTTAGGTTAATTCCTTAATTTCTTACTAATGACTATCACTTTTCTTTCATTTTGTGCTCCTTTTCATTTTGTTTCTTTTTCTTCCCCTCCTCCTTTGTAGAGTCCTCAAAATTTTCTTTCCTCCTCTCATTTTATTATTCTTTTTCAAAATTTTTTTTTAATTTTTATGGTGTTTTTGGCATATGTGAATTTTTTTATTTAAAACCTTTTCTTACAAGATTTGCACTTTTATACCCCCCCAAGCCTAAGATTTGCAATGTCCTCATTGTAACTTAGGAGATTTTTATACAACTTAGTTCATACATTAGGACAGATGTTTTGATGAGTGAATGGGTCGAGGTGACTGTTGCGGATGATTTCTAATCTCAGGTGCAAGCACCTAAGGTGGAGTCGACTATCCTAAAGGGTGAACCTTAAGTGCACAAAGGTGTTAGAAAAGGTTTCAGGTTTTCAAAGAGAATGACGGGCTGCCTCCCGTTAAGCACTGAGTTTTACGCCATCGGTTGGGCGCAATATGCTCAGGGAGAAAGGACGATAAATGATGATTCATCCAAATCAGTAGAGGTTACATCAATGAACGGTTTGAGTTTCTGACCGTTCACGATGAAAGGTTCGGAATCATGGCTGAGTGGACTGATTTCGACGGCTTCATTTCCAAAAACCTATGAGACCAAGTATGGTCCGACCCACTTGGATCGCAACTGCCTAGGGAAAAGTTTGAGTCAGGCATCGAAGAGTAGGACCTTCTAACCAGGATGAAAGATCTTTCTAGAGATGTGCTTGTCATGGAAGGCTTTAACCCGCTCCTTGTAGATTCATGAGTTCTAGTACGCATCAAGACGTAGTTCATCGATCTCGCTGATTTGAAGCTTTCTGTGGGTTCCAGCCTTAGAAAGATCTAGATTACAACTCCGTACTGTCCAATAGGCTTTGTGCTCCAATTCGACAGGAAGGTGACACATCTTCCCATACACCAGTCCAAAGGGAGACATGCCTAATTGGATTTTGTGGGTGGTCCTATAGGCCCACAAGGCTTCCGGAAGTCGGGACGACCAGTCCTTCCTGTCAGGCCGAACAGTGACCTGCAGGATTTTCTTGATCTCCCGATTTGATAGCTCAGCTAGACCATTAGTCTGGGGGTGATAAGGAGTGGAGATTCGGTGTGACACCCCGTATTTGGTCATCAGTGACCTGAACTAAGCATTTTTGAAATGGGTCCCCCCGTCAGAGATGATATCACGAGGAATCCCGAACCGTGAGAAGATGTTGTGATGAATGAATTTGAGAATAATTTTATGATCACAGGTTCGGGTCGGTATGGCTTCGATCCATTTAGACACGTAGTCCACAGCCAGCAGAATGTACTCGAAGCCATCCGAAACAGGAAAGGGGCCCATAAAATCAATCCCCCAAACATCAAAGATTTCGCATACGAGAATCGGCTGCAAAGGCATCATGACGCGATGGCTCATGTTGCCCAAAGTTTGGCAATTACTGCATGCCTTGCAGTGATTGTATGCATCCTTGAACAGAGTGGGCCAATAAAAGCCACACTGGAGGATTTTCGATGCGGTTTTGTGCCTAGAGAAATGGCCACCGCATGCCTGTTCATGGCAGAAGAAAAGAACATCATTGACTTCACCCTCCGGGACACATCTCCGGATGATTTGGTCAGCACCTATGCGGAAGAGGTACGGATCTTCCCAAATGTAATACTTGGCATCAGAGCGCAATTTATCTTTCTTGGCCTTCGGCTAATCAGACGGGATCTAATGAGATGCCAAGTAGTTTACTATATCAGCAAACCATGGAAGTCTAGTACCAATAGTTAAGAGGTGCTCATCAGGGAAATGCTCCGTGATGGGTCCGGAAGGGTTGATGATCTCAGAAGGAAGGCGGGACAAATGGTCAGCTACCACATTTTGTCTTCCCGCCTTGTCGCGAATCTTAAGATCTAATTCTTGCAACAGCAAGATCCATCGAATTAGTCATGGTTTCGCATCCTTCGTGGCAAGGAGATGCCTCACAGCTGTGTGATCCAAGTAGATGATGACGTGGGAACCCAGGAGATAAGATCGAAAATTTTCAAGGGCAAATACTACGGCTAGCAGCTCTTTCTCCGTAACTGTATAGTTACGCTAAGCCTCGTCAAGTGTCTTCCTAGCGTAGTAGATGACCACGGGTTTCCCGTCAACTTTCTATCCCAGAACTGCTCCTACAACGAAATCAGATGCATCGTACATGATCTCAAAGGGTTGAGACCAATCAGGGGATTGTAGGATCTGGGCCTGGGTGACTCGGTCACGGAGGTTCTCAAAGGCTTGAGTGCATTCCTTAGAGATTTCAAAGGGTACATCCTTAGAGAGAAGAGTAGTCAGGGGACACGCGATTTTCGAGAAATCAGGAATGAAACGACGGTAAAAATCGACATGCCCCAGAAAAGAACGGATGTCCCTGATCGAGCTAGGCATAGGAAGATGAGAAATGAGATCAACCTTGGCTCGATCCACCTGGATGCCTTTCTCAGAAATCAGATGTCCTAGGACGACCCCCTCAGGCACCATAAAATGGCTCTTTTCCCAAGAAAGAACGAAATTAACATCGATGCAGCGCCTGAGTATATGAACCAAGTGCTGGAGGCAATCATCAAATGATCCCCCGAAAACTGAGAAGTCATCCATGAAGACTTCCAGATAATCACCTACCATATCAGAGAATATGGCAAGCATGCACCGCTGAAAAGTCGCGGGTGCATTGCAGAGACCGAACAACATCCTTCGGAATGCATAAGTTCCGAAGGGGCAGGTGAACGTGGTCTTCTCTTGGTCCTCAGGATGAATAGCTACTTGGTTATAACCTTAGTACCCGTCAAGAAAGCAGAAGAATCGATTTCCCGCTAATTTCTCAAGAATCTGATCAGTGAAAGGTAGTGGGAAATGATCGTTCTTCGTGGAGGAATTGAGTCGTCAGTAATCTATGCAGACTCTCCACGAGTTGGCTAATCGGGTAGGTATGACTTCTCCGATTTCAGTCGTAATGGTGGTGAGCTCTGTGTTTTTAGGCACAACCTAAATCGGGCTCACCCAACGACTGTCGAAGATCGGGTAGATGATCCCTGCATCTAACCTTTTGATGATCTCCTTTCTCATGACCTCCTGCAGATTGGGGTTTAAACGTCTCTGCATCTCTCGAGAAGGTCGTGCGCCCTCTTCTGAATAAATATGATGTGTGCAATAAGAGGGACTTATTTCGGTCAAGTCATCGAGAGTCCAACTAATGGCTCTGCGATGTTGCTGGAGAATAGTAATCAGACGAGATTCCTGATCAGGAGTGAGCTTGGAATTTATAATCACAGGAAGGGTCTGATTAGAACCCAAAAAGATGTATTTCAAATGATCGAGAAGGGGTTTCAGTTCAAGGACAGGGTTATCAGCAGCAGCGGGTGGTTCAGGGTAAATGTGAGGTTCAAGGGTAGGAGTTATGGGTCTGTCCAAATCTGGATTTGACTCCTCTAATTGCGGTTCAAGATCTTTCTGTGGTTGATGAGGTATAATCAGGTCATTCTCAAAATGCATTTCATCAACCAAAGCCCTGATATCACAAATCTATTCGATGACACCGCAATTGATTCCTTGTTGGGCCTTAAAGATATCAATTTTGAGGGTTTGATTTCCAAATTTGAGCTCTATTTGGCCCTCCTCACAGCTGATGTTGGCTCTAGCAGTAGCCAAGAAAGGTCTCCCTAGAATGATCGGTATATCCCTAGGGTTCTCAGGTGCGTCCATGTCCAAGACTATAAAGTCTACAAGGAAATAAAAATCCCACATTCTTACAATAACATCCTCGAGAATCCCTTTAGGTGACTTTATTGATCGATTTGCTAATTGTAGTATCACCTCAGTCGGTTTTAGCTCAGATTCTTCTAGGTGGTTAAGGATGTGGGTATCAGGTTTATGGAAGCACCCAAGTCTAGCAATGCTCTGTCAAATTGGGTTTCACCTATTTTGCAGGAAATCAGAGGAGTACCAGGATCTTTTTCCTTGGGTGGGAGTCTGCTTAGGATTACAGAGCTGGCTTGCTCTGATAGTACAATTGGACTCCCACTCTTGGTTCGCGGCTTACGCTGAGGTGTACACACATTCTTTAATAATCATGCGTAAGCCGGTACGTAGCGAATCGCATCCATCAAGGGGATGTTTATTTGGACCTGGTACCTGCTCAAAGAGCTTGACCAGGTCCTCCTCAGGTGCCACGGGCTTGGTTGTCTTCTTTCCCTTGGTCAAGGCCTCGGGAAATGGAACCTTGGTTGGTTCTTCTAGGATAGGTCCAGGTCTTTGATATGGGATGAGGATAGGAACGTCCTGGATTACTGTCTTAGGGTTGGGATCACTACCAGGCTTGGAGTGGTTTGGATAGGGTGAATCTTGGGTCTCCTTACCACTACGGGTTGTTACAGAATTTTATCCTGCTTGGTTTTGGTTAGGGTTGGATAGGATGGGTTGCTGCTAATAGCCCGCATAAGAAGTGGAAGCCTCCATCCCGTCGGGTGAAGGAACAGAGGGGGCCTGATAAATCATGTGTGCTTGGCCCAGGTTTGGGTTCATAACGCGCCGCTGGGTCGGCATGTTATTAGGGTTAGGAAGAGGTTGGGACGGAAGTGTGCCTGGTTGGCTAGAATTTGCCAACTGGTCCAGTTGATTTCGAACCTCTGTAAGTTCATCCTTGTGTTGTTTCTAAATAGTCGCATTCGTTCTTTGAATGTCAGCCAAAGTCGGAAGGATGAGGGACATTTGGTCTTGGTTAGGCCCTGATGAATAAGTAGGGTTGGGCCGTGGCTGAGGCGGCAGGTAAGGACGAGGTGGTTGTGGACGGGGCTGAAAGGGTGGTCTTTGGGTTTGGGAATTTCCTGCCCACTGGAAGTTGAGATGGTTGCGCCATCCAGGATTGTAGGTATTGGAGAATAGATCATTCTGGATGGCGTTGAGGTCCTCGCAGGTCTGAGGAACCTCCAAAGAATTAGAGAATGGGGGAATGGAATTCCCCTTGTTGGTATAGAAAGGATTGGAGGATCCTCCGATCCGAGAATCACATGGGGGTGGATACGGATCCATCCCAGGAGAAGGTCGGTGGAGAATGTTTTGCACAGTCTCCCGTGTGGAAGGAGGCTGTGTAAAGGAACTATGTGCAGAGGTGGCTCGCTGCAAGTGCTGAGTCAGCTCGTCCACCTTCTTCTCGATGATAGAGACCTTGTCCAATCGACTGGCCATCAATTCCAGGTCGACTGACGCGGACAGGCCCTACGTCTCGTGTGCTCCCCTAAGGTTCGTCGATGCGCGGGTATTCAACCTGTCGAATAATCCCATGGAGTCATTGTTGATGGAGTTCTCACACATGTTTTCGAGAATCTCCCACACGGTGTCCTCATGTTGACCCATGATATTCCCTCCGCAAGTTGCATTGACGAAAAGCCTAATATCCTCACGGAGTCCCTGGTAAAAAGACTGGACTTGTTCCCATTTAGGAACTCCATGATGGGGGCACTTTCTCATGAGATCCTGAAAGCGATCCTATGCCTCATGGAGAGGTTCTCCCGGTTGTTGGGTGAAGTGGGTAATCTGATGGCGCAAGGCATTGGTCCGACCAACGGGAAAGAACTTCTTCAAGAACTCAGACTAAAGTTCTTTCCAATTGTTGATCGGCCGGGTTTGAGTTTGGTACCAATGAGCGGCCTTGTCCATAAGGGAGAAGGAGAACATCTTCATGAGGAGAATGTCTCGATTTTGTGCATCTGACCCAAAAGTATGGGCCAGATGCTTTAGCTGTTTAATGTGCTGGAAGGGATCTTCAGAATTAAGCCCATGAAATTTAGGTATGGCATGAATCATATTGGGCTTTAATTCAGAATCAGGTCCTCCAGTCGAGATTCTAACTCGAGGCTCAATAGCCACCGCAGCAGGATTATAATGGTCCCTCATCATAGGACGCTGCGGTGGGTGCACAAAGTTATGGAAGAGGTCATTGAGTCGCTGGAGCTGGTGCTCTAGATTGTTCTCTTCCTCAATTGGCTGAGCCATTGTGGAAGAAGAAGGTAAGTTGGGTTCGGAGTCGGAGGAGAGGTCGATGTGAAGTGTTTTCTCAGACAAGGGCACTGAGGCTCGGCCTCGAGGAGAGTGAAGTTCTAAAGGAGGTTTCAAGGACCTCCTACCAAACATACACTGTTGGAAGAGATGAGTTTAGCAGGTGCTGGACCCAATCAAGACACCCAAAATGTTGGGTGACTATAGAGGTGCGGGGCAGATGGACCCCTTGATCAAAAGATCATCCACCTGAGAATTACCTGGGCAGCCAGAGAGGGTGAGTCCCGTGAAGACCCCTACACAGTAGAGTGTCCCCACGGGTTACAGGGTTTCCCCCACCCGACCTCTCTTGTCATTGAGATTCCAGGTAGACCAGAATGGGGATCTTGACCTCTTAAGTCTACCACTTTTAGTTTAAGATCAGGGTGCTTAGATTTTCACTTGAACTTTAGGTTTTTTGAGTGCAAAAAGTGACCTGAGTTGAAGGTTGGTTGACCCAAGGGGTCAACTTCATCTATTAATTCCTTTGAGAACTTATTAGGTCTTGTCTTTTAGGGTTCAAGTGTTTTTAGAGAGCCGATTTCTTAGGGTTTTTCTGAATAGGTATTTTCAGACAATGTCTTAGGCACACTTCTTTTGGGATTTCTCAATTCTTGATTAAGGAGTGTGTCTCTAAAACCCTAGTGTTAATTCCTATGTTGGCTCTACTTGGTCCAGTTAACTCCTTGTTGGGTAATTAGGGCTCAGGCAAGAAGGTGTTAGCCCTTAAATACCCTTAATAGTGTGTGCAGGAATAGTGTTTTGAAAACATGCAGCTGTTACTAGGTATGAAAGACAGGTTATACCTATATTGTTTATTCTTTTCTTTTTCTTCCTCTTTAGAATTTAGGGGTTAATAGAGAGAGGATAGAAATTACTTGTCCTTAGAGTGGTTGTTGTGTGGCTGCTTCTTGATTTTCCTGTACCTGCACATAAAAGAGAGAAGAGATTATTAGAGACTCACAAATAGAGATTTTATAGCTTCTGGAATAGCCGTTGCTCCCCAGCAACGGTGCCAAAAATGGTGGCTGGAATGTGTGGTAAGCTGCCTTGTTCTGTCCTATTGTGCCTTTATGTTTATTATAGTTTAAGTACAGTCGTTATAGCATAAGACAAAACGGCTACCAGATTACTACCAAAAATTTTTTACTCGAAACAAGGTTTTCCCGAGGTCGAACTCAGGGAGCAACTATGTTTCTAGAAGACTAAATAAGATCTCTATTATGTTACAAAAATAAAAGAGAGAGAGAGAGATCTCTTGGCTTCTTCTTCTCTCTCTCTTTTCTTCTTCTTCCTTGGCCGTTTCTCTTCTTATCTTCTTCTTCTTTCTTTCTTTGTTCTTTGTTCTTTCTTCTTCCTTGCTTTCTTCTTCTGCCTTCTTCTTCTGTTCTTCTCTTCTTTTCTTTTCTTTCTTTCCTTCTGGCGGCAATGTCTTCTTCCTTCTTTTTTTTTTCTTCTTTTCTTCTCTGCCTTCTGCAGTTGTGGTGATTCCGATGTCTGATGCTGTATTCAGACGACTTATCTGTGGCTTTGCTACAGTGCCTTCCTTCTTTTTCTGTTTCTTCCTTCCTTCTTCTTTTCCTTCCTGTCTTCTTCTTCTTCAGCTGCCTTAAGCAGCTAAGGCTTCGGCCGCCTCTCTTCTTCTTCTTTTCCTTTCTTCCTTCTTCTTCTTCCTTTCTTCCTGCATGCTCACACAAGGGTCAGGGCAAAACCAACCCCTACCCTTCCCCGCGCCTCTCTCTTTCTCAGATTTCTCTCTTAGGACTGCTCTCCCGGATCCGGGTAATTGGGTGCGGGTATCGCGCCCGGGACTAGGCCCACCGACGTGCGATGGTGGGCGAGGAATGTGCGGTTTGGGTAATCAGATCTTGCCCAGACCCGCGGGGTGTGAGCGTGGGCGAGGGCGAGCGAGCGCGTGACGCACTGTGTGCGGGAGAGGGACCTGACCCCTGTGTTCGAAGGCGATAAGCCATAGGCACTTTTTCAATTTAAGTGCGGGCGCTTGGCCACGCACTTCCGAGGTGGGACTAAAGTCCCACCTCCCAAATTGGTGTCCGCAGGTGAGCGATCAGCCGCCAATTGAGGCAGCCCGTGAGGCCTTCGCCCTAACTGCGGGCCTGGGTGTCTTCGCGACTCCTGCCCACACGACCTGGGACACGCACCTGGGCTGGAGGGTGCCTCCAGCTGCAGGTGAAGCTGCTGCAGCTCGTCGACAATGGTGGCGAGGGGCGCAAACCTGAAATCACAGCTACGGCCTCTCGGCCTAGTCAAAATACGTAGGAAGCTTCGCCGAAGTGAGGCGAAGCTTGTGCGGTGGTTAGCGGGGTGCGGGAGTGCATGGAGAGGCTGACCTAGGTCAGACTGTGGCCGGAAAGGTGGGTTTGTTCGGGGGGTGGTCGGGTGGCGCTTGGCAGTGAATGGAGAGGGGGGATCGGTGGAGTGGAGTGTGAGGGAGCTTCTGGGCTGGTCGGCGAGGTGTGAGAGTGTCTGTGGTCATGAGATGGTCTCGCCGGAGGGGGTGATCAGAGGTGGAGAAGGTGGTCTGGACAGTGGTGGTTGGGTGGTCGAAAGGGCAGTTTAAGAGGGGGAAAATACAAGGGAAGGAGAGAGGAAGATATCTACCTAATTACTCGACGAAGGGAGAGGGTAGAGCAGCCGGCTCATATCTGCCGGAGCTAGAGACGAAGACGCCCTGGAGGAGGGTTTCGACGACGAGGTAGCAGGTAGATGGCGCCAGCGGGTATAGCCTGGCTCAGACGACGGAGCAGGGCAAACCCTGCTGCAGGTAGGCCAGCAGAGCGACGAGGAGGAAGAGGAGGAGTTCGCTGGAAGCTTTGCGCTCTCTGACCGGAGGAGAAAGGGATGAAGAGGGGGGTAGTTCTCCGTCAAAGGAAGCTTGAAGGAGCCGGCAGGGTCTGCCGGTCCTTATAAAGAGCTTGGCGCAGAGAGAGGGGTGAGCTGGCATCGTGCCAGCCTCGCCGGAGTAAGGCCAGAGCTGGCACCCATGCCTTCCGCATGTTCGCACGGAAGGCATGGTGGTCGGCAGAGGTCGTGGGCGGGTCCCTGCGACAAAGGACGTCGTAGGAAACCCCTTTTTTGTCCTAGAGGACGGTAACCCTGCTCTGCATGGTGCCATGCTCCGCGCAAGGTCGCCGGAGTATGGAGCTGTGCAGAAGTTGCAAGAAGGACCATTCTGCAAAGAATGATAAAAAGTTAGGGACCTAAATGTAAGAGTTTCAAAAGATAAGGGTTAAAAAGTAAATAAAGAGGACCAAATTGTAAAGTCGGTCAAGGAGGTCTCTTCTTAGGCTCAAGTTTTTATACAAGACTAATTTGAACCTAAGGATTTTAATGGTGAATTTTAATTCTAGGTTGGACCATGTTTGATCGGCCAATTTGTGAAAAAACCTAAATTAAGTTATTAATTGGGCATGGTTCTCTTTTTAGGTCAAAACAGATTTCTAAGGCCAAATTGAAGGTTCTAAACCCTAGATGATATTTTTATATGAATTTTAAAGGGTTTAGTTGATTTTTATCCTACCTCGAACCTCGTGAATTGAAGTGGATTTGCTTTAGGGTTACAAAATGTCATTTAATTCCTAGAAGTTGCTATAACCCTTTTCAGATCGGATCAACCTACTTCTCTCATTGTTAAGCTTGTTTGACCTGTATTTGGACCCTTAATTACCCTATTTGCAAACTGCATTGGTGAAATTACAGTTTTACCCCTTATGATTTGTTTTATTCTTAAACTCAGAATTCTCTGAGTTAAGCCTTTCTTTGGGTCATGTAGGAGCTTTTTCTCACACATCTGGGTTAGATTGTGCTAGTTAGGGTTTATGATGAGGTTCTCATCAGTGCGGGAATTCCTTCCGTGTCGCCTGGGGCTCACGCCTAGAGCTGAAGAGGCCTAGAGCTGCTTGCTAAGCAGCTCCTGCAGTTCGGCAATGGCGGCGAGGGGGCCGAGACCTGAAATCACGAAGACGGCCTCACGGCCACATCAGACAACGCAGGGAGCTTCGCCAGAGGACTGCGAAGGTGGTGCGGGGGTCGTCGTGGCGGGAAAGTGGTTGTGGCAGTGTGCCTAGGGCACATGGCAGAGATGCCGTTGGGTGTGTTCGGGGGGTCATCTGGAGGTGCTAGGTGGTGAGCGGAGGGCGAATTCGGTGTCAGTGAGGTGTCACGGAGCTTAAGGGGTAACTGGCAAGGCGGATGGAGGCGTGGAGTGGCGAGAACGCCTCGCCGGAGAGCGGCTGGAGATGGAGAAGGTGGTGGTCGGTGGGTTAAAATAGTAAATTAAGAAGGGGGAAATAACAGAGAGAGAGAGGAAAGTTTTTACCTACCTAATTGACGAAGAGGGAGGGAGGAGGCGCTCGACGCGTACCTGCCGACTTCAGAGACGAAGATGCCCAGAAGAGGAGTAACGATGACGAGGAGGAGATCTGGAGACGCCAGCTGGTGTGGCCTGGCATGGGAAGACTAGGCGGAGTGGGCTCTGCTGCAGGTATGGCAGCAGAGCGACGAGGAGGAGGAGGAGGAAAGATCGTCGGAAGCTTGGGCTGTCTGATCGGAGAGAGAGGAGACGAAGGAGGGGGGTTTTCTCGGCCAAAACTAGCTTGAAGGAGACGGCTGCCCCTGCCGCTCCTTATAAAGGTGTTGGCGAGGAGAGGGTTTCGAGAGAATGACGTAGGGTGCTCGCCGAAGATGGCCGGAGATGGAGACCCATGCCTGTCGTGCGTTCGCACGAGAGGCATGGGCAGTCGCAGGTCACAGGGGAGGATCCCTGCGACAGAGGACGACGTAGGGAACCCCCCACTCATTCCTGAGAGCAGTTATCTTATCTTGAGCGGCGCCATCCTCCGCGCAAGGTCGCCGGAGGTATGGTGCCTGCGTAGGGTGGTAGGGAGGACCGTTCTGCAAAGAACGAAGGGGAAGATAGGGGGCTAGATGCAAGGTTTTTAAAAGATAAGGATAAAAAAGTAATTCAAGAGGACCAATTTGTAAAGTCGGTCAAGATGGTCTTCTCATAGGCCAAAATTTTTATACCAACCTAATTTGAACCAAAGGAATTTAATGGTGTAATTTGATTTTATGTTTGACCATGTTTGATCGGTCAATTTGCGTAAAAACCCAAATTAGGTCATAAATTGGGCATGGTTCTCAATTTAGGTCAAAATAGGTTTCAAAGGAAAAATTGAAGGTTCTAAACCCTAGAGAGTATTTTTCCATGAATTTTAGATGATTTAGTTGATTTTTATCCTCCCTGGAACCTTGTGAATTAAAGCGAGTTTGTTTTAGGGTTATAGAATGTCATTTAATTCCTAAAAGTTGCTATAATCCTTTTCAGATCAGATCATCTCACTTCCTTCCTTATTAAGCTTATTTGACCTGTGTTTAGACCCTTAGATACCCTGTGTGTGTACTGCATTGGTAAAATTACAGTTTTACCCCTTATGACTTGTTTTATTCTTCAATTCAGAATTCTCTGAGTTAGGCTTTTCTTTAGGTTTTGCAGGAGCTTTTTCACACTTATTTAGATCAAATTGTGCTAGTTAGGGTTCATGATGAGGTTCTCATCAAGCGCCTAAATGATCTCTTCCAAAACTTTGTGAACCCATTGCAGCGTCCTATGATGCGAGATCACTATAATCCCACTACGGTGGCAATCGAGCCTCGAGTTCGAATCCCGACTGGAGGTCCTGATTCCGAACTTAAGCCCAATATGATTCATGCTATACAAAAATTCTATGGGCTTAACTCTGAGGATACATTCCAGCACATTAAACAGCTCAAGCATCTGGCTCAGACCTTCGGATCAGACACACAAAATCGAGATATTCTACTCATGAAGATGTTTACGTTCTCCCTCATGGACAAGGCTGCTCATTGGTATAAACTCATACTCGTCCGATCAACACATGGGATGAACTTCAGTCCGAGTTTTTGAAGAAGTTCTTTCCCGTTAGTCGGACAAATGCCTTACGCCATCAGATCACTCATTTCACCCAACAAACGAGAGAACCTCTTCATGAGGCATGGGACCGATTCTTAGATCTCATGCGAAAGTGCCCCCATCACGGAGTTCCTAAATGGAAACAAGTCCAGTCTTTTTACCAGGGACTCTGTGAAGACATTCGATTGTTCGTCAATGCAACCTGCGGAGGAAACATCATGGGTCAGCATGAAGACACGGTGTGGGAGATTCTTGAAAACATGTGCGAGAACTTCATCAATAATGACTCCATGGGCTTATTCGACCGGACGAATGCCCGCGCATCAACAAATCTTAGGGGAGCACATGAGATGCAGGGCCTGTCCGCATCCATTGACTTGGAGCTGATGGGCAGTTGGTTGGACAAGGTCTCTATCATAGAGAAGAAGGTGGACGAGCTGACTCGGCATCTATAGCTAGCCACCTCTGTGCAGAACTCTTTCTCACAGCCACCTCTTGCGAGGGAAACTGTGCAAAACATTTATCACCGATCCTCTTAGGGGATGGACCCGTATCCACCCCCGTCTGACTCCAAGACCGAAGGGACCTCCAATCCGCTCTATTCTAGTTGGGGGAACTCTGAACCCCCATACTCTAACTTCCCTGAGGCTCCTCAGACCTGCGAGGACCTCAACGCCATCCAGAATGACCCATTTTTCAATACCTACAACCTTGGATGGAGAAATCATCCCAACTTCTAGTGGGCAAGAAATTCTCAGAATCAAAGACTACCTTATCAACCCTGTCCACAAGCCCCTCGTCTATATCTGCCACCTCAGCCTCGGCCCAACCCCACCTATCAATCTGGGCCAAACCAGGACCAAATGACTCTTATCCTTCAAACACTAGCTGACATTCAGAAAATGAATGCGGCAATACAAAAATAACATAAGGACGAGATCACAGAGGTTCGTATCCAACTCACCCAGATGGCGAATTCCTGCCAACCGGGCACACTTCCTTCGCAACCTCTGCCGAACCCAAATAACATGCCGACCCAGAGGCGCGTTATGAATCCAGGCCACGCACATATGATTTATCAGGCCCCTTCTCTTCCATCACCTGACGGGATGGAAGCTTCGACACCTTATGCAGGATTTCAACAGCAGCCACCCATTTTACCAGCCCCAAACCAGAACCAGGTAGGATTTAACTCCGTAACAACCCGTTGTGGTAAAGCAACCCAAGACCCACCTTATCCCAACCACTCCAAGTCTGGTAGTGATCTAAGCCCTAGGATAGCTATCTAGGATGTCCCTATCCCAGATCAAGAACCTGGACCTATTCTAGAGGAACCAACCAAGGTTCCATTTCCCAAGGCCTTGACCAAGGGAAAAAGGATAACCAAACACGTGGCTCCAGAGGAGGATCTAATCAAGCTCTTTGAACAAGTCCAAATAAACATCCCTTTGATGGATGCAATCCGCCATGTACCGGCTTACACACGATTTTTGAAAGACGTGTGTACACCCAAGTGTAAGCTGCAAACCAAAGGTGGGAGTCTGATCATATTGTCAGAGCAAGCCAGCTAAGTAATCTTGAGTAAACTCCAACCCAAGGCTAAAGACCCAGGCACTCCCTTGATTTCATATAAAATTGGTGAAACCCAATTCGACAGAGCCTTGTTAGACCTAGGTGCCTCTATAAACCTAATACCTACATCCCTCCTTAACCACCTTGAAGAGTCCGAGGTTAAACCGATAGAGGTGACACTACAGTTAGTCGATTGATCTATATAGTCACCTAAAGGAATACTCGAGGATGTCATTGTTAGGGTACGGGATTTCTACTTCCCAGTGGATTTTATAGTTCTAGATATGGATGCACCTGAGAACCCAAGGGATACACCGATTATACTAGGGAGACCTTTCCTGGCCACTGCTAGGGCCAACATAAGCTGCGAGGAGGGCCAAATAGAATTGAAATTTGGGAACCAAACTCTAAAGATTGACATCTTTAGGGCCCAACAAGGGATTAATTGCAGCGTTATAAAACAGATATGTGATATCAAAGCCATGGTTGATGAACTGCATATCGAGGACAACCTAATTATCCCTAATCAACCACAAGAAGATCAAAACCCGTAATTAGAAGAGTCTGAACCTGATCTAGACACACCCATAACTCCTACCCTTATTCCTAACACACACCCCGAACCACCCGTGATAGTCATTTTTCGTCGATGTTTTAAAATATATTCGTTGCAGTATTACCATAAAAAGCGATTATCAATTTAAGTTTATTTATTACTCGAAACTTAGAATGTTCCGAGGTTGAACTCAGGGAGCAAACTTAATTCCAGAAGCATACAAAATTCACAATTCATTACAATATACTACTTTACAAAAATTAAAGAGAGAGGGAACAACAATCTCTTTTTTTTTTCTTTCTTCTCCTCTTCTCTCTTCCTTCTCTTCTTTCTCTACCTTTTCTTTCTCGGACGTCTGATTCTTTGAATCAGATGCCTTATCTGCCTCTTGCTATAGTGCCTTTGCAGGTTCTTCTCCTCTTGGCTTCTTCTTCTCTTCTCTGCTCAGCCTTCTTCTTCTTCTTCCTTTCCTCTGTGCAGCAGGCTTCCCTCCTTCTCTTTTCTTCTCTTTTCCTTTGGCTTTCTTCTTCAGCTCCTTCTTCTGTTGCAACTCTTGGTTGCTTCTCCTTCTCTTCTCTTCAGCCGCGTCTCTTCTTCTTCTCTCTGCTGCTCTGTGCGGCTAAGTCCTCAGCCGCTCCTCCTCTGGCTGGGTCGTTATCTCGCTCTAGGGTTTCATCGTAGTATAGTATAGAGAAATGGTTACTAGTTTAATACAATTTGTTACTCGGAAATAAAAAGTTTGCCGAGGTCGAACTCAAGTAGCTACTAGAATTCTAGAAGTACAATGTTTCTATTACAAAACTAAGAGGGAGAGAGAGAGAGAGAGAGATAGATTGGTCTCTTGGCTTTTTCTTCTTCTCTTCTTTCTCTCTTGCCTTGTCTTCTTCTTCTTTCTCTTCTCTACTCTTTGCTTGATTGTCTTCTTCATTCTCTTCTCTTCTTCCTTCTCTTTGCTTGATCTTCCTCAGTTCTTCTTCTTCTTTATCTTCTTTCTCTTTCTTTCTTCTCTTTTCTTCCTTCTTCCCTTTGCTTTCAGCTGCGGCACCTTTTCTTCTCTTCTTCTTTCTCTGCAGAACTTCTTCCGTCGTCTGATTTCTTAATCAGACGGCTTAAGTGGCATCTGCTACAATGCTTCCCTTGTGCTTCTTCTTCTTTCTTTTTCCTTCTTCTTTCTTCTTCTTCTCTTCCTGCACACTCACACAGCTGGTCAGAGCAAAACCTACCCCTACCCTCCCCCGCATCTCTCTCTTTCTCAGATTTCTCGCATAGGATCGCTCTCCCAGAGCCGGGTATTCGGGTACGGGTTTCGCGCCCGGGACCAGGCCCACCGACGTGCGGTGGTGGGCGAGGAGTGCAGGTCGGGTATCCGGATCCGGCCCAGACTCGTGGGGAGTGAGCGCGGGCGAGGGCAAGCGTGTGGGGCGGGGCGTGCGTGAGGGACCTGACCCCTGTGTTCGAAGGCGATAAGCCTACAACACTTTTTTCATTTATTTAGCTGCAGCGCTTTCAGAACTATCGAGGTGGGACTAAATGTCCCACCCAAATTGGCGCCTGCAGCTGAGGAAGCTGTAGGCAATTCGCAGCAGCATGCGAGGCCTTCGCCCCAGCTGCAGGCCTGGAACGCTTCGCAGAGATACTCCGCGCAACCTGGGACCAGTGCTTGGGCGAGGTCGAAGCTGCAGCTGCAGGTGAAGGAGCTCCACCTGCTTAGCAATGGCAGCGAAGAGGGCGTAACCTGAAATCAAGCATACGGCCTCTCAGCCCAGTCAGAGGATGCAGGGTGCGGCGAAGCCAGTGCAGGTGGTGGCGAGGCGTGAGGCGGCATATGGTAGCAGCCCTAGGTCGGACTGTGGTCGGAGGAATGGGTTTGTTCGGGGAGTCGTTAGGTGGTGTGTAGCAGGGAATGGAAAGGGGGAAGCTGTTGAGTGGAGTGAGGGGAAGCTTCTGAGGTGATCGGCGAGGAGTGAGGGGGTTTGTGGAGGTGGAATGGGCTCGCCGGAGTGGGTGGTTGGAGACGGAGCAGGTGGAGGTGGAAGTTGTGTGTAGGGGCGCGAAAATACAAATTGACAGGGGGAAGTTTAGAGGAGGAGGAGAGGAAGCTTTTACCTAAGTTTTGGACGAAGGGGGAAGGGCAAAGGCACCGGCTCGTGCCTGCCGGAGCTGAGGAAGAAGAGACCCTGAAAGGGGAGAACGACGACGAGGAGGCAGGTGAAGGGTGTCGGCGGGTGCAGCGCGACACAGACGAAAATGTTAGGGGAACCCAGCTGCAGGTAAGGCAACAGAGCAACGAGGAGGAGGAGTTGGTCGCCGGAAGCTGCAGGCCGTCTATCGGAGCTGGAGAGGAGGAAGTGGGGGGGGGGGGTATTCTCCGTCAGAGACAGCTTATCCTCTTCTGCTGGCGACGACTGTCTTTATAAAGGCAAAGGCAGAGGGGTGGGCGCAGGGAGGCGACGTGCCTCCCTCGCCGGAGGATGGCCGGAGCTGCAACCCATACCTTCCGCATGTTCGTACGGAAGGTGTGGGCGATGACAGAGATCATGGAGGTGTCCCTACGATAGCAGACGTCGCAGGGAACACCCAGTTCATTGGGCAGAGGGCCTCCCTCACCCTGCGCAGCACCATGCTCCGTGCAAAGTCGCCGGAGCATGGCATTGCTCAGAGTTTTGCAGGGAGGACCTAAGTGAAAAAAATGATGAAGAACTTAGGGGCCAAAATGCGAGGATTTCGAAAGTTGAGGTTCAAAAAGTAATAGATGAGGACCAAAATGCAAAGTCGGTCAAGTAGGTCTCTTCTTAGGCTCAAGTTTTTATGCATGACTAAATAGGACCTAAGGATTCTAATGGTGAATTTTATTTCTAGTTCAGACCTTGTTTGACCGGTCAATTTACGTAAAAACTCAAATTAAATCATTAATTGGGCATGGTTCTCATGAACCCAAATTGAAGGTTCTAAACCCTAGAGATTATTTTTATATAAATTTTAGAGGGTTTAGTCAACTTTTTATTTTCCTCGAACATCGTGAATTGAAGTGGGTTTGTTTTAGGGTTACAGGATGTCATTTAATTCCTTGGCGTTGCTGTAGCCCTTGTTGGATCAAATCATCCCACTTTCCTTCTTATTAGGTTAGTTTGACCTATGTTTGGATCCTGAGTTACCCTGTTTACTGATTGTATTGGTGAAATTGCATTTTTACCCCTTATGACCTATTTTCTTCACAAACTCAGAATTCTCTGAGTCAAGCCTTTCTATAAGTTATGTAGGAGCTTTTCCTCGCGAATCCAGGTTAGATTGTGCTAGTTAGGGTTCATGATGAGGTTCTCATCATCCTCCTTTCCTCTTCTCCTGCATCCCTGTACAGTATAAGGTTAGGCAAAACTTAACCCCTACCTGCCCCACGTCTCTCTCTCTCTTTCAATATTCACTCCAGGGTTCACTCCCAGAGCCTTAATCAAGTAAGAGGATCTAGTAACATGCCCGGGACCAGGCGCACCGGCGTGGGTGGTGCGCGAGGAGTGCTTGGTCAGGTAATCGGGCTTGGACCCAGGCCAACAGGGCGTGAGCGCAGGCGAGGGCAGGCGCGAGGGACCTGACCCCTGTTTATCGAAGGCAGACAGCTAAAAGCACAAAATCAATTTATGTGCGGGCGCTCACCCGCACACTTCCGTGGTGGGACTCACTTTCGTGCCTACGCCTGCAGCTGAAGTCCTCGCGATTGCAAAGACACTCGAGGCTTGCGTCTGCTATTGGGGACCTGGGACCGCGCGTGAGTCCTTTCCGCATTGCATGGGACTCCAGCCTAGGACTGCAGAGGCCTGGAGCTACTAGCAAGCTTGCTCCAAGCTCGGCAGCAATGGCGACGATCGCTCAGAACCTGAAAGCAAGAATACTGCCTTGCGACTCTGTCAGACCATCAGAAAACCTTTGCCGTATCATGGCAAAGGTGAGGCGGGGGTTTGCTGGCCGCGGAGTGGCCTAGGCGTGCGTGCCTAGGTCACTCTGTGGCCGTGAGGATGGGTTAGGTCGGGGGAAGATGACAAGGGTTGGCGCGGTCAGTGGAGGGTCATAGAGTGATCAGTGGGTGGTGGTGATGCTCAGGGATAGGTTGGCGAGGCGGATGGGGTGTGGAGTGGTGGGGACGCCCCATCGGAGGTCTGGCCGGAGGTGGAGATGGCGATGGTGGACAGTGGAATCAAGGGGTATTTTTGTGAAATAAATTGAGGGGAATTGAAGAAGGGGTAGAGAGGAGTGGTTCTAACTTGATTAAGTGGACGAAGGGGGAGAGACGACGACTGGCAGTACCTGCTGTCGTCAGAGAAGATGATGCCCAGTGGAGGGAGACAGCGGTGACGACGAGGCGAGAGGTGCTCACGCGGGTGCTACACGAAGAGGAGGAAGGTGGTGAGGACAGCTCTACCACTTGTATTGTGGCAGAGCGACGAGAAGGAGGAGGGCGGCTCGCCGGAGCTTGTTGGACCACTTGGCTGGAGGAGAAGAAGACGAATTTGGGGTGGAACTCAGGCCAAGACAAGCTTCCCCAAAGCGGCAGCCCCTACCGCTCCTTAAATAGGTGCTGGCAGGGAAGGAAATACGAGGAGGAGGCGTGGGCTGGTTGCCGGAGACTTGGCCAGAAAAGAGACCCATACCTCTCGTGCATTCGCACGAGAGGTATGGGTACCGGCAGGGCGGGGGAGGTGGTCCATGCAGAAGAGGACAACGCAGGGGACCCTCCTCTCGTTTCTAGGGCTGGCTCCCATACCCTACGTGGCGCCATCCTCCGCGCGAAGTCGCCGGAGGTATGGCCTGCTGCTATGGGTGGCAAAGGGACCGGTTTGAAGAAAATGAAGGGAAATTTGAGGGGGTAAATGCAAAAGTTAAAAAAGTTAAGGGTCAGAAAGTAATTACTAAGGACCAATTTGTGAAGTGGGTCAAGGCAAACTTTCCTTAGGTCCAAATTTTGATATAACCCTAATTTTGACCTAAGGAATCCAATGGTGAAGTTGGATTTTAAGTTTGACCATGTTTGACCGATCAATTTGCACAAAAACCCAGATTAGGTCAAAAATTGGGTATGGTTCTCAATCTAGGTCAAGATAGGTTTCAATGGCCAAATTGAAGGTTATAAACCCTAGGGAATGTTTTTTTATGAATTTTAGAGGATTTAATTTATTTTTACCTTTCTTGAAACTTCATGAATAAAAGTGGGTTTGTTTTAAGGTTGTAGAATGTCATTTAATTCCTAGATGTCGCTATAACCCCTTTCAGACCAAATCATCCCACTTTCTTTCTTATTAATCCCATTTGGCCTGTGTTTAGATCCTTATAAATCCCATTTATGTACTGCATTGGTAAAATTACAGTTTTACCCCTTATGAATTGCTTTATACTCAAATTTATAATTCTCTGATTTAGGCTTTCCCTTAGGTTTTGTAGGAACTTTTGTATACTTATTTAGGTCAAAATGTGCTAGTTAGAGTTCATGATGAGGTTCTCATCAACTCAAGTTTATAATTCATGATGAGGTTCTCTCCATAGATTAGGAGCGGCCGATCAACACAAGTTGATTTGGATGAGTTTCTGGCGCGGAGAGGTGGGAAATTCCCCTCGAAGATGCCTAACAACATATCGTCTCCTCGGTTCTTATCTCTTAGGATATTTACATATCCTACTGGGGGCATATAAGCACTCTGCTGGTTCAGATTCCATGGGTGGCATTATCACGAAATGTCGATTGCCAGGGCCTGGATTCGGCCACGAAATGCCATGGGTGGGATTATCTCGAAATCTCGAAAACCAGGGTTCTGGGTGTTACCATGGGCAGTGCTATCACGAAGCATCGATTGCCAGGGACCTTTGAGGATGATGATGGGGATGAGGAATCCAATACAGACCGTGTTGAGAAGCCAATCTGAAGCTAGAAATAAAAGAAAAGAGAGAGAAAAATCTCCAAACCAATAAATCATCTGTCTCTCTCTCTTTTACAAAAATGCACTACAAACTGAACCAAGGCTAAAATATGTCTCAAGCACGAGTGCTTGAACCACGAAGTCCAATGAACCTTAAGGTAATTCCTGCAGGCCTTAAAAACCTTTGCAGAGGATCGAGGTTAAAGCTAGTCAAGTCCAGATCTTGGTTGGTACTAGAGTACCTTTAGGCCCACTGTCGGCATTCTGACCTAATCACAAAAGAAAAAGAAGAAAAAGCACTTATCATAACTGGTGAAAGAAATTCATGGTCTAGAACAGAAGTTAAAACCTTGAAATTTTGCTAAGGGACTAGCAAAAGCTAGGCATGGGGGTATGATGAGAACCTCATCATGAGTCCTAACTAGCTTATTTTGACCTAATAAAGTGAAAAAAAGCTCCTGCATGGCCTAAAGGAAGGCCTAACTCAAGAGATTACTGATCTGGAAAGAATACATGAAACAAAGGGTAAAACTGTAATTTTACCGTTGCAGTACATCAACTGGATTTCTCAGGGTCTAAACATAAGTCAATTGGACTTAATAAGAGAAAAAGTGGGATGGTTCAGTCAGAAAAGGGTTATTGTGAAATTTAAGAATTAAATGACATTCTGTAACCCTAAAACAAACCCACTTAATTTCACAAGGTTCCAGGTGGGATAAAAATCAAATAAACCATCTAAAATTCATGGAAAAATATCTCCTAGGGTTTAGAACCTTCAATTTGGCCTTTGGAACCTATTTTGACCTAAATTGGGGTCCTAGCTCAATATTTGACCTAATTTGGGTTTTTGTGCAAAATGTCTAGTCAAACGTGGTCAAACCTAAAATCAAACTTCCCATTGGATTTTTTAGATCAAAATTAGGTTTGTACCAAAATTTGGACCTAGGGGAAGGTCATCTTGACCTACTTTGCAAAATAGTCCACTCAATTACATTCTGGCCCCTACCTTTTGAAAACCCTTGCGAAAACCCCCTCAACTTCTTCGTCACTTTTCACATTACGGTCTTTCTACCATTGCAGTAGAAGACCCATACCTCCGGCGAAGTTTCGAGGAGGATTTCTCCTTGCTTCCCTAGGGAGTTGCTATCAAATTTGAAAGGGGAGTCCTCTGCGAAATCCCCTACCGCCTGAGCAGCTCCCCATGCTCTGATTCACACCATATCTCTCGTGCGAACGCTCGAGAGGTATGGGTGTCGTACCCGTGGCGACCTCCAGCGAAGATTTTGCTCGCCTGCCAAGCATCTGACCCTCTGCTTGTGCCTATAAATGAAGCTCCAGATCCAGCCACTTCTGGCAAGCTTGTCCTGGCTTGAGATACTCTCTCAATCTCCTCTGTCCTCATCTCCGGTCAGACGCTCGCAAGCTTCGATGACCTCCTCTCCCTCATCTCGTCACTCTGCCACCATACCAGTGGCAGGGTTCGCCTTGCCTCGTTCCTCCGCGTTGCACCGCACCAGCGCACGCCTCTCTGACCTCATCGTCATCGCCACCTCTCCATCTCAGGGCCTTCATCTCCAGTGACGGTAGATACGCGCCGTCCGCCCCTCTACCTCCCCTTCGCTCCAATCACCATAGATAAGTTCCTCCTCTCCTCTTCATTTTCCCCCTCTTTATTTCCCAAAACAACCCCCGACAACCATAGACCACCTTCACCTTCCTCATCTCCGACAGACCACCAGCGAAGGCGCAACCATCACTCCATGCACCCACACGCCTCGCCACCGACCGCAGAATCTTCACCATCATCCACTGATCATCACCCACCTCTTCATTGATCGCCATTCGCACCCAACACTCTCCCCGAAGAAACCCACACACACGGTCACAGTTTGACCTAGGCACGCACGCTTAGGCCATTCTGCGCCACGCCACCCCCCCCCTCAGCTTTGTCGTGCCACAGCGAAGCTACCTATGTGCTCTAATGGGGCCAAAAGGCCATGTTTAGTGATCGCAGGTTTCGACCCCCTGCCGCCATTGGAGTAGGAGCAAAGCTTGCTCGCAAGCTCACTCCAGGTCGCCCCGCTCCAGGAGATCGGATCCCAAGTGAGCGGAAGCATTCTACAATTCTTACACACCTAGCAATCAAAGCCTTCATCGACTGCAGCAGCAGCAATTGAGCAAAGCACCTCCCTGCGGGTGCGCGAAGAAGCGGGTGGGACTTTAGTCCCACCTCGGAAGTTTTCAATGCAGTTGAGCGGTTTAAATTGATTTTGTGTTTTCTCTTCGTTGCCTTTGAACACGGGGTGAGGTCCCCTCGCCCACTCACCCGCCTCGTCCGTGCTCACTCCTCCGCGGACCTAGCTGACCTAACCCGATAACCCTCCACTCCTCGTGCATCACCCACGCCGATGTGCCTGGACCTGGGTGCGCTCGACCCGACCCGTTTACCCGATTGGCTCTGGGAGAGCAAACCGAAGAGAGAAAAGAGAGAAAGCGTACGTGGGGGAGGGTAGGGTAGTGTTACTAGCTAAGTTATTAGATTAAATTAAAATAAATTAGTAATTTAAGTTATAACTGAACTAACTTATATTGTACATTTATATTATTGTATTTTAAGTAAATTAAGCTAATTTAACTATATTTATAATATATTATGCTATTTATAACTTAAATTATATTTATACACTCTTAATTCACATATTTAAATGTAAATAAACCAAAATAAATCATGTAAAACAAAATAAAAATGTGTATTAAATACTTTACTATATGTATTAACTCTGTACAGGGTCAATTAGACCATTAATTAACTAATTTAACCTGTAATTAAAGAATAAACCTAATTAATAGTATGAATAAACTGAAAACTTTGACTAATTTATTTATATAATAAATGTAGTTAATTGTGAAAATAAATTATACCACCATGTAGCCCTATGTAAATACTTTAATACCCTATAATTTAATTTTAAATTATAATAATTTATGGCCCTTACATCGAGGGCCAAAATCACGAAATCCACACATGCACGCTGAGATTTCAGCGTTGAGGTTGCGCTAATATAGAGCCACATCGTGGGCGTAAAAGCACCAACGGTGCTATAAATTGTTTTTACTCCCCACTTCCTAGTCGTCACGGGCACTGAGCGCCCGAAACCAATACACCTTCCCTCAAGCATATTATGAGCATTGACCATGGTTTGAAATGAGATTTGAGTGCGATGCAGGTTGGGAGCCTAGCACTGTGCGTGGGCCTGTGTGGGCCCAAAATTTGGCATAATACGAGATCAATGGGCTGATTAACAAATCAGGGTGACCTAAGTAGAGGGCTGATTCCACCTCTTGAGGGTGCTGTGTATCCCTCGAAGGAGTCGCCCACCAATTAAGGACCTAATTTTTTATTAATGAGCACTAACCATGGGTCTTGATTACCAAGGGGTGATGAAGAAGCATAGAGAAGAACTAAGCACATGCATATGTACTGTAAATAAGTATATGTAGTATAAATATATATACTGTATATAAGAATAAACATATATATGTTTACCGTAAATAAATAATAGGTATACGTATAGTGTTTGATTTCTTATATGTATATAAATTACATAATAGCTTTAGTGACGAATACATATGTTACTATATATGGATATATCTGTTAGTATAAGTAGTGTATGTCTTATATAGAATAAACGTTAGTATATATCCTATTTTTACCTTAGCTTATATATATACTTCTTCCTAAAGTTTAGCGACGTTTATAGAAGTTGTTGTACATAGTATATATGTTACTATAGGTGTTAATATATTAAGTTAAGTTAGTATAGTCTATATTATACCATATTATTGTATAGATATGTAAGTATTAGTATAGATAGTATATAGTATTTAATTAAAGTGTTTGATGCTTATTTGTAGATAGATGTTTATAAGCATTTTAGTTCATTCTTTTGTATATAAATTGTTTCATTCTTTCATTTATTAATTAATTCATTCATATTCGTACACAAAACCAATCTTTTTGGAATTAAAGAATAGTATTGGACTTAGAGAGTGATGTATATCAATAACTGACTCCTACTGAACGACCTGGAATAAACCAGTAAAAATTAAGTAAATAAATAAAATTGACGCGACAACGGTTTGTATTTGTGACATATACTACAACAACGACGTTCTTTATACGAACCGTTGTCGAACGATCGATTACCCTCTTACTCAAGAGGAGAGGAATGCATAACTCCGGCCCTCAGATTATAAGTAGATGAATGAATAAAATTGAATTAAAACAGAATTTAGCTCCTACGAATAACCCTTAAAAGATACGCAATCAATTGTATAACATAGCTATCTAGGAAACTAAAAAAAAATTCCTTAGTGATTGTGAGAAGATGATGCTGTTGGGAGTTGAAGTGATAAAACTTCAAGCAAGTGGGTGTTAGAGAATCAAAACTTCAATCACTTCTAAGAACGCCAAAAGCATGCTTTAGATGAATGTGGCCTTGAATGTGCTTTAGAGTGAGTTATAAGGTGTTTTCTAACCTCCAAGAGAGGGAAATCATCTCATATATACAGAGGGGTGTTTGAACTACTTCAGGTGTTCATGCATAAGACCCCTCTTCAACTGCTAAAATGTTTCCCAATTTGATTTGCCAATGGCTAATGTGTTTGGTCAAAAAGTACTTTAACTAACATTAAGTACAAGTTATCTAACGTTAGGTAAACTATCTAACGTTTGGTATTTAGTTAAATACAAAGTTTGTTAGCTCCTGTCCACACTTAAATTGGCCCAAAAGGGATTATCTAACTTTAGGTAAATGTGATTTAACGTTAGGTGAACTATCTAACATTACGTGTTCAATTAGGTACAAAGTTCGCTAGCTCTTAGAGCTTCTGAATGACACCAGACTATTATCTAACGTTAGATATCATATACCTAACATTAGATGGCCTGTAAAAGGCCCTCTAACTGTCCAAACTAGTATCTTGGGTTTTGGTCGGGCTCGGATAGGTTGTGTTAATATGGTGATTTAATCGTTGAAATGAGTACAGTGGTTAACCTAAATTGAGCCTAACCATCTTTTTACAAAATTTTTAACCTGGCCTACTTGATTTTATCTTGGTCACTTTTAGGCCCAGGGTCGAACTCAGGGAAGCGGGATTAGAGGTAAATAAGTTTCTACGCCTGTCCTACAACGAATCTCTTCCGTTCGTTTATTATGTTTTTGGTGTTTTTCTATTTAAGATTTTTTTTCTGATAATTTTTGTCCTTGAGGTACACCCTCAAAATCAGGTTCTTGGCTTTGAGCCAAATTAGGATTCCAAAACTGGTCTTGCTATTCGTAAGACCGAGTACCTGTAAGTCAAGGATTATCTTTTCTCTTTTATATATATTTTTTATCTTTTTAATAGCAGGAAAGAGAAATAGAAATAAGATAAATATAGTATGTATATATATATAGATATATTATATATATTATATGTATATATAGGGGTGGGGGTGGAGGTGGAAATGGCATGTAGCACGGTGTCAAGTTGATCGTCGTCTAGGAAGACGCAACCAACAGGATGAAGTGCCGCGTGGAGTGTAGGATGGATGGGTGGAAGGTGTGTGTGGCGATGCTTTCTGTACGTGGGTATCGGGGAATATCAGCAACTGGTGTAGATATTCCCGCGATATAACGCGGTGATACGAAGGTAAGTATATATTTATATGTATATATATAGATAGGGTTATAATTATATAGGTGTATATAGGTGCCAAAGGCTAGAGCACCACGATCATTTGTTTTGATGATAACAAAACACGTGTTATTTAACATTTGCAATTTGAGTCCTAGATTTCAGGTCAATTGCAAATGTGGACGTGTTTAGACGGAACTCGAGCTCGCATCCAGGATGGATTGGAGGAGCTTAATGAAGAACAGAGGAGGTTCGCGTGGAGTGACAGATTGAAGATAGAAGACAAAAAGAATAGGATAGATTCTTTTTAATCCTTTCTTGTATCTCTTGTCTTTATTTTCTTGCTCTTATTTTCCTTAGAATATTATGTTAAAGAGCCTCAAAGTATCCTAACAGTAGTCCTAGGAACACCTGCACAACCCTAGGATACTTAGGTTTTCTGTAGAACACTTAGAAAACCAATATAGGGTTCAAACAGAGTTTCTAGATGTCTGATTCCCAAATCAGACATCTGATAAAGTATTTTAAGACGTCTGACTGTTGTTTCAGGCGTCTGATAACTATTAGGCTGGACTTAGTATTCTGTCTGATGAAATCAGACGTCCATACCTTAGTACAGACGTCTGATGGACTTGCCAGACGTCCAATTAGTGGACCGTTGGCTAGCTTGTCAAACATTGCAGAATATGACCGTTAGAGCCTTATCAGACGTCCATAGGCCTTTCCAGACGTCTGATAATTGACCGTTTTGCCTCGACTGACCCGAAAATCTCTTCTCAGAGATTTTCTAGTCGTTGCAAATCCATTCCGTAGAAAAAGTTGGTTTCCAGACGTCCAGGCATAGTGCTAGACGTCCTGTATGTCGTCTGATCAACTTGAACAAAAACCCTGTTTAGATCTGATTCAAGTCAGGAGGAAACCCGCATAGAATCAGACGTCTGACCTTGAAATCAGACGTCTTAAAGTGGCATTCCAGACGTCTGATTCCATAATTAGACGTCTGATCACCCTGTCAAGTGTAATCATTGTCCTGATTTCGGCCTGATTCTCTTGGGCTTTGCACCCAACGGCTATGGAAGCATTTCCAAGCCTTCCAAAGCCTTCCTAAGGCCTCTATAAATAGAGGGGAACCTTTGCAACACAAAGACACACCAAGACACACCTTGCAATATACTTTCAAACCATTTTGTGTCTCTCTTGCTCTCCAAGCTTAAGTTCCTACACCTAGAGAGCTAAATTACCTTTGCGCACCCGCTCTCCCGCCGTTGTTCACGAGAGCGACATTGCACCATCGCGTGGCACACGCACCGCGTCATCAACTCGACGCACTCTTTGCAAAGGGGAGTTTCCTATTTCCTATAGAGGCTAGGTTTAAATTACTTTGTTGGCTCTATAGGATTACTTGTTTTATTTTATCTTTGTCTTTTGGTTGGGTATTCGCTTTGCGAATTCCCGTCTCCTTCGTGGGACAAAATCTTTCTCGTGGAGAGAAGGGGTTGAGGAACGCTACCCTCGTACTTGTAGCGTGGTTGTATTGAGGTTGAATCACCCTCGTTTAAAGTGATTCAGTTTAGTGGATTTTGATCAACTTGGTTGATCGGAAAATCCTAACTCGAGAGGGTTAGGTGGTGGTTTTCACCCGGTTTGGGTTTCCACCTAAAAACAATCGAGTATATTGTGTGATTGAATTTTTTGTATTACAATACTCTATAATTTCACTATTCACCCCCCCTCTAGTGCAATTTCATTTGGTATCAGAGCAGGTTCTTGCAAGATCGGAGTAACACCCGGCAAGAAGATCATGGAGGGAAGCATAGCTGCAATCGGAATCTCCGAAGGGCAATCCACCGTCCGACCACCCTATTTCGACAGGAGGGACTTCGGATATTGGAAGTTGAGGATGAAGACGTGGCTCCAAGCCACTGAATTCGAGATATGGGGATGTTGCGAAACCCCATACGAGATCCCGAAGCGACCCCAAGGAGGCTACTCACAGCTGTAGATTCGAGAGCTTTCACTCAACGCAAAGGCAATGAATGACCTGTATTGCACGCTGAGTCCGAAAGAGTTCGAGAAAATCCAAGAGTGCACCACCGCCCACGAGATATGGAGGAGGTTGGATGGCACTCATGAGGAGACGAGCTCAGAAGAAGATCTCGGGGAGAAGGAAACCGCGTGCCTTGGTTTCATGGCAATCGGAGAAAGTGACGACGACAGCGACAATGAGGTAAATCTCGATCTACAAGAAGCTTTTAATGAACTTTTTGAAGTTAGTAAATCACTAAAAAGAGAAAATAATAGCATTAAAAAGAACCTTAGTTTTCTTAAAAATGAAAATGATAGGTTAGAAAAATAACTTAAGGACATAGAAGCTAGTCCTAAAAATGATAACCTATTATTAGAAAATCATAAACTCATCAATGAAAATAATAAATTGATTGAAGAAAATGATAGTTTAAAGTTAGAAATTTCTGACTTATAGACTAAGATGCATACTATAGAAAAAGAAATCGCATGTCTTAGGGAAAACTCTAACAAATTACTCAACAAAGTAGATAACCTATATAGCCCTAAGGTTGAGAAAGGATCTCCGTCAAGGAGACCCACTAATCGATCCGGATCCAAGCTCACTTGGATACCGAAGAAAAAATTAGAATCTTGTTTTGTAGGGTTCAGGGATGACTACAACACGAAGGACTGGACCTACAAGCTAAAGGCTGGTCAACTCGAGTTGGGAGAACCAAGGAGTAGACCAAGGAGGAGAACAAGAAGACCGACGAGACGGCGAAC
Organism: Thalassia testudinum; assembly: GCA_037157565.1. Lineage (NCBI taxonomy): Eukaryota > Viridiplantae > Streptophyta > Magnoliopsida > Alismatales > Hydrocharitaceae > Thalassia > Thalassia testudinum. Next base: position 25,181,666 of record JAZHRO010000054.1, on the reverse strand, counting down.
AAACGACGGACCCGCCGCACGTCAACCACCAGATTGGAGACCGGCGCCAATGCCCGGGCCTCCAAGCTACGGATGGGAGCCCCATCCGATGTGGCATCTGTTGGTGCTAGAGCACCACGATCATTTGTTTTGATGATAACAAAACACGTGTTATTTAACATTTGCAATTTGAGTCCTAGATTTCAGGTCAATTGCAAATGTGGACGTGTTTAGACGGAACTCGAGCTCGCATCCAGGATGGATTAGAGGAGCTTAATGAAGAACATAGGAGGTTCGCGTGGAGCGACAGATTGAAGAGAGAAGACAAGAAGAATAGGATAGATTCTTTTTAATCCTTTCTTGTATCTCTTGTCTTTATTTTCTTGCTCTTTTTATTTTCCTTAGAATATTATGTTAAAGAGCCTCAAAGTACCCTAACAGTAGTCCTAGGAACACTGGCACAACCCTAGGATACTTAGGCTTTCTGTAGAATACTTAGAAAACCAATATAGGGTTCAAACAGCACTTCCAGACGTCTAATTCCCAAATCAGACGTCTGATAAAGTATTTTAAGACGTCTGACTGTTGTTTCAGACGTCTGATATCTGTTAGGCTGCACATAACTAGTTCTGTCTGATGAAATCAGACGTCCAGACATTATACCAGACGTCTTAGGAGACGTCTGATGGACTTGCCAGACGTCCAGATAGTGGACCATTGGCTAGCTTAGCAGGCACTCAAGATTATGACCGTTAGAGCCTTATTAGACGTCCTTAGGCCTTTCCAGACGTCTGATAAATGACCGTTTTACCTCGGCTGACCCAAAATCTCTTCTCAGAGATTTTCTAGCCATTGCAACATTTGGAAATCAATTCCCACAGTAAAAGTAGGTTTCCAGACGTCCATACATAGTGTCAGACGTCCTGTATGTCGTCTAATGGACTTGCGCAAAAACCCTGTTTAGATCTGATTCAAGTCAGGAGGAAACCCGCATAGAATCAGACGTTTGACCTTTAAATCAGACGTCTTAAAGTGGCCTTCCAGACGTCTGATGCAAGAATTAGACGTCTGATCACCCTGTCAAGTGTTAATCATTGTCCTGATTTTGGCCTGATTCTCTTGGGCTTTGCACCCAACGGCTATGGAAGCATTTCCAAGCCTTCCAAAGCCTTCCTAAGGCCTCTATAAATAGAGGGGAGCCTTTACACACCAAGAGAAACACAATACACACTTGGATACACTTAGCTACACACTTTCACTCTTTTGTGTCCAAAAAAGATCTTGCTCTCCAAGCTTAAGCTCCATTCCCTTGAGAGCATCAAACCTTCGCGCACCCGCTCTCCCGCCGTTGTTCACGAGAGCGACATTGCGCCGTTGCGTGGCTCACGCACCCGCATCATCGTCGACGCACTCCTTGCAAAGGGGAGTTTCCTAATTCCTATAGAAGCTTAGGTTTATTACTTTGTTGGATCTATAGGTTTGTTGTTTATTTTATCTTTGTCTTTTGGTTGGGTATTCGCTTTGCGAATTCCCGTCTCCTTCGTGGGACAAAATCCTTCTCGTGGAGAGAAGGGGTTGAGGAACGCTACCCTCGTACTTGTAGCGTGGTTGTACTGAGGTTGAATCACCCTCGTTTTAAAGTGATTCGGTTAGTGGATTTGATCAACTAGGTTGATCGGAAAATCCTAACTCGAGAGGGTTAGGTGGTGGTTTTCACCAGGTTTGGGTTTCCACCTAAAAATAATTGTGTACTCGTGTGATTGCTTATTTGTGAGATTATTTCAATTCCGCATTCTTTACGTTACGCTAATCTCACCCCCTCCAAGTAGGAACCTTCAGCATCCACCACCACCATTCGGGCCATTTTATTGGCCATGGTAGGTGAGGTAAAAATCATTTACCCCATCTTTTTTTTCATAAGCATTTAGATAGGGGGAGCAAAAAATTATAAGCTAATTGTCATTTTTTAAGGGGGAGATACAAGTTAGCTAAATTTCCTTTAGTAAGGGGGAGAAAAATAATAGCTATCTTGTTGTTACAAAAAGGGGGAGAATATCACCTTTGTTAAAATAAATTCATAGAAGAGCATGTCTTAAGGTGGAGTTATAGGAAATTAAAATCAATCAAACCTTTTTGATAATGTCAAAAAGGGGGAGGATTTTTATGCATTATTATTTACGATTTTGTCATCATCAAAAAGGGGGAGATTGTTGGTGCTAGAGCACCACGATCATTTGTTTTGATGATAACAAAACACATGTTATTTAACATTTGCAATTTGAGTCCTAGATTTCAGGTCAATTGCAAATGTGGACGTGTTTAGACGGAACTCGAGCTCGCATCCAGGATGGATTGGAGGAGCTTAATGAAGAATAGAGGAGGTTCGCGTGGAGCGACAGATTGAAGATAGAAGACAAGAAGAATAGGATAGATTCTTTTTAATCCTTTCTTGTATCTCTTGTCTTTATTTTCTTGCTCTTTTTATTTTCCTTAGAATATTATGTTAAAGAGCCTCAAAGTACCCTAACAGTAGTCCTAGGAACACCTGCACAACCCTAGGATACTTAGGTTTTCTGTAGAACACTTAGAAAACCAATATAGGGTTCAAACAGAGTTTCCAGACGTCTAATTCCCAAATCAGACGTCTGATAAAGTATTTTAAGACGTCTGACTGTTGTTTCAGACGTCTGATAACTATTAGGCTGGACTTAGTATTCTGTCTGATGAAATCAGACGTCCAGACCTTAGTACAGACGTCTTAGAAGATGTCTGATGGACTTTCCAGACGTCCAATTAGTGGATCGTTGGCTAGCTTGGCAAACACTGCAGAATATGACCATTAGAGCCTTATCAGACGTCCATAGGCCTTTCCAGATGTTTGATAATTGACCGTTTTGCCTCGACTGACCCGAAAATCTCTTCTCAGAGATTTTCTAGCCGTTGCAAATCCATTCCGTAGAAAAAGTTGATTTCCAGACGTCCGGGCATAGTGCTAGACGTCCTGTATGTCGTCTGATCAACTTGAACAAAAATCCTGTTTAGATCTGATTCAAGTCAGGAGGAAACCCGCATAGAATCAGACGTCTGACCTTGAAATCAGAAGTCTTAAAGTGGCCTTCCAGACGTCTGATGCCATAATTAGACATCTGATCACCCTGTCAAGTGTAATCATTGTCCTGATTTCGGCCTGATTCTCTTGGGCTTTGCACCCAACGGCTATGGAAGCATTTCCAAGCCTTCCAAAGCCTTCCTAAGGCCTCTATAAATAAAGGGGAACCTTTGCAACACAAAGACACACCAAGACACACCTTGCAATATACTTTCAAACCATTTTGTGTCTCTCTTGCTCTCCAAGCTTAAGTTCCTACACCTAGAGAGCTAAATTACCTTTGCGCACCCGCTCTCCCGCCGTTGTTCACGAGAGCGACATTGCGCCATCGCGTGGCACACGCACCGCGTCATCAACTCGACCCACTCCTTGCAAAGGGGAGTTTCCTATTTCCTATAGAAGCTAGGTTTAAATTACTTTGTTGGCTCTATAGGATTACTTGTTTTATTTTATCTTTGTCTTTTGGTTGGGTATTCGCTTTGCGAATTCCCGTCTCCTTCGTGGGACAAAATCCTTCTCGTGGAGAGAAGGGGTTGAGGAACGCTACCCTCGTACTTGTAGCGTGGTTGTATTGAGGTTGAATCACCCTCGTTTAAAGTGATTCGGTTTAGTGGATTTTGATCAACTTGGTTGATCGGAAAATCCTAACTCGAGAGGGTTAGGTGGTGGTTTTCACCTGGTTTGGGTTTCCACCTAAAAACAATCGAGTATATTGTGTGATTGAATTTTTTGTATTACAATACTCTATAATTTCACTATTCACCCCCCCTCTAGTGCAATTTCAGTTATATATATATATATTTATTTATTTATTTATTTATAATTAGATATATATGTATGTATATATAACTATATAGATGTAGATATATATATGTATATATATATAGTAATATATGTATATAGATATATATATGTGTATATATGTATATAGATATATGTAGATATATATATATGTATTTATATCTATAGATATATATGTATATATATATGTATATATGTATATATATGTGTATAAATATATATATATGTATGTATGTATGTATGTATACTTATATATAATTGTATAGGTACTAATATGTATGTGTGTGTGTATATATATATATATATATATATATATATATATATATATATATATATATATAAGTATGTATATAGGCGTGTACAAGTGAGTGTGTGTGTACGAGAGTGTCTGTGTGTGTGTATGTGTCTGCAGGAGGGAGTGAGAGAGTGGTTGTGAGAAAGAGAGAGAGAGAGAGAGCGTCTGCTGGAGGGAGAGGGCGCGGGCGTTTAAGCAGTCTGGAGGTTGCGCCCGTCGTCTGATGGCGCACGCAGAAGCAGGCGCACACAAGCGTAGGAGTGCGAAGATGCACACGCACATTGGAGGGAGCGGGCGTGAGGAGGGGACTGCAGCACAGCGCGCTGCAGACCGCAGCGCACCCCGCTGCACGCTGAGGTGAACACGGGTGGAGAAGCAGGCGCTGGGAGAGACGCGAGCGTTGGCGCTGAAGCATGCGCGGGGAGAGACGCGGGTGCGGGCTGGAGGCGGTTGCAGCGCAAAGAGAGAGCGCGCAGTGACCAGATAAGTGAGAAACTTTCCAGTCACCGCACTGTAGCTACAGTGTCGCGCACTCTAGCGTGAACAGTAGCTATAGTGCGCGCTCGGCTCGGGAGACCGGTTGCGGCCAGTTTGGCATGCGCAGGCACGTTGGAGCGAGCCTACATGCGCGGAAGGAGCTGCGCCGGCTGCTGCAGGGGCACACGGTGTCTCGCACGCGTGGAGGAAGCTGCTACGCTACTACTGGTGCTGTTGGAGATGCTGGAGCTGTTGGAGCTTCGGCAATGGTGGACAAAGCTTGAACGATGGAAATAGAGAGGTGAACCACCAGGCCCACCGGCTCTTGGATGAGTTGGGCGGTGGTGGGACTCACAGTGGTAGCCGTGTACCACTGTGAGCTGCTCCTGCCCGCAGCGTAGCTCTTCAGTAGGAAGAGGGGCTCCGTATGGAGGGTAGAGGGGAGGAGATGGCCTGGAGGAAGGAGATGCTATCTGTATGCTCGACCAGGCTCTTGTGCAAGGAAGCGAGGAGGGCTTTTTAAAGAGGATGGAGGCAAGCACAGCCATGCCCTGGGCTGTGCATGGCTGTGCATGCGGCTGGCAGGGCATGCTGTGGCAGAGCATGGCGCGAAGAAGCAGCCATGCCCTGTAGCCGCGCGGAGAAGAAATTCAAAGCCAATAAAAAAAAGTGAAGATGGTGAATTTGCGAGGCAGCACTTGAAGAATACGTTAATTACAAGGCCAATTTATTCACTCTCCTCCCCTCTCAAATAAATGTATGCATGCGTTTATTTTTACAAATGCGACTGTGGCTACCTAATATACATTGGCAATGCTAGGAAATAACACAAGATGGCACAATTGTTGGTGCATTTTTGCTGTGCAATCATACCCCCATGCCTATCTTTTGCTAGTCCCTAGCAAAACATTTTTGTATTGTATTTAGAAATGATCTTTAAGCTGAAGATCTTCTTCAGAGGCAACATAGGATTATTTATTTGTTGGATATTGTGAGAACCAATTGTAGAGAAGACTACCAGTACTTTAAGTCTTATGTGACATAGACCATCTCTCAACTAACCAAGACTCTTGATATTTAAACCTTAAGTATGATTTCCAGGACCCAGGAGGTTTTTGCCGTACTCGAGAGCTCAAGAGATCATGGCTTGTGCATGGTGAAGGATCAAGACTGACCAGATGAACATTAAGATTCAAACCCAGGGTTTCACGAATTTTTAAGTGCAGGTTGGTCCCAGTTTTAGCTCATGTCTTCGGATTGACCCTTAAAAATATAACGGAAAACTCAACTCCCAATTTATAACATTTATGGCTCAAAGAAAACAGGGTATTTGTAACTTGCCCTGAAGCATTTTTTGTAGGGAGAAGATTTTACAGACATTTGCAAGATATACTGACTTATTTGTAGCTTTTTTTTTGAAACACGTGTCAGTATATCTCTTACAACATTATTTGGAGGAGCACACTTTTCTTTTGGTAGGAGAATTCCTTTTTGGTGGAAAGAGTCTCTCCTAAACACAAGACTAAAGCCTGGGATAAAAAGTCTACCTACGAGCACAGGTAAGGACTCTACCTTCCCTAATGAACACTAGGGTTGGATCTTATGTTCACCTGGTCCTTCTTGATATGTGTAGTGTGAACCAAGATTACTTAGGCTCTTTAGTAGAAGCAAACCAACGAATCTTGTACTGGTGTCTCAGGTACAAGAATACATCCTTAGTTAGGAGAGATTCTGATCTATCTTGTCAATGCTTAAGTGAATTAAGCCGAGCCTGAGTGAATCAAGCTTCCGTGGCCTGGAAAGTCTTCAAAACAGTGGTTGAATATCCATAAACACTTATTGTACTTTTGTTTCAACCTTCAGATCATTACTAAACACCTTTTTTTTCTTTTTTTTTTTTACATATTTATAGATAGATGGAAACTGCATGATACCATAAAATACCCAGATCCTATGGATGCCTATCCACCCCCCCATGCCAAATGATGCTATGTCCTCATATGCATGCAGGGTAGGGTAGAGGAAGGAGCAAAGATTGGGTAACGAGAGCTGAGGTGCATGGTATTCAGCAGGGTGGTTGGGTGGGTGAAGTGAAAAGTGAAGTGAGCGTGACAGTGGCGAAGTGTTGTTGGGGTGCCTCCCAACGAGCGCTGAATTTAACGTCCCCAGCTGGACTCAGAATGAGGCACAACATTAGTTACCTTCCAGTAGGGCAACAGTTTCTCTAACAAGGGCAGGATCATGAGTAAGATAGGGTTTCAAACGCTACCCATTGACCATAAATTTATGCCCATATTTGGGATCTTTAATCTCAACGACCCTGTTGGGAAATGGTCTCGAGACCAGGAAAGGACCAGTCCATTTGGACTTCAATTTCCCAGGAAAGAATTTGAGCCAGGCATTGTAGAGCCAAACTTGCTGAGATGGCTCAAATTCCTTCCGCCAAATACGGCTGTCGTGAAAAGCCTTAGTGCATTGCTTGAAAGTTAAGGCAGAATCATAGGCTTCACGACGGAGCTCTTCTAGCTCTTGGAGTTGGAGTTTCCTTTCTCGACCACACAAGTCTGGGTCGAGGTTACATTGGCAAACCGCCCAATAAGCGCGGTGCTCCAACTCCACGGGTAAATGACAAGGCTTCCCGTAAATGATTCTATAAGGAGACATACCAAGAGGAGCCTTGAAGGCGATCCGATATGCCCAAAGTGCGTCAATCAGCTTGTCGGACCAATCCTTACAGTCAGGCCGAACCATTTTCTAGAGAATTTGCTTGATTTGCTGGTTCGACACCTCTGCCTGGCCGTTCGTTTGAGGATGATACGGGGATGCGATACGATAGTGGACTCCGTATTTCCTCAGAAGTGCCCGAAAAGAAGCATGGGTAAAGTGACTTCCTCCATCCGAGACAATGGCTCCAGGGATCCCAAAGCGCGCAAAAATGTGGTCTTTGACAAATCGAGTGGATATAACATGGTCAGCACGGCACGTGGGAATAGCCTCGATCCATTTCGAAACATAATCAACAGCCACGAGGATAAATTCAAAGCCGTTGGAAGGAGGAAAGTGACCCATGAAATCAATTCCCTAAATGTCGAAGATTTTCGCAACTAGGATGGGTTGCAAGGGTATCATATCACGATGTGACATTGATCCTAACGACTGGCACCTAGTGCAAAGTTTGGCATAATTGTGTGCATCCTGGTGAAGGGAGGGCCAAAAGAAACTACACTGCAACACCTTGGCTGCAGTTTTCCTCCCAGAGAAATGGCCTACGCAGGCCTGATCGTGGCAGAAGGATAGCACATTGGGGAATTCGCTGTCAGGAATACAGCGACGGATGATTTGATCAGCACCTATTCAGAAAAGAAGTGGATTATCCCAGAAATAATACTTTGCTTCTACCATGAGACGCTCGCGCTGGTTTTTAGGCCAGCAACGTGGAAGGGATCCAGAAGCAAGGTAATTGGCAATGTCGGCATACCAAGGTCCACTTGCCACATTAATTGCCAATAGGTGTTCATCAAGAAAAATCTCATTAATCGGCAGTGTGAGTCCAATATGGTCAGGGTCTAGTCTAGAAAGATGATCAGCCACAACATTTTGGGCTCCAACCTTATCGCGGATCTCAATGTCAAATTCTTAGAGCAAAAGGATCCAACGAATCAGTCTAGGCTTGGCATCCTTCTTATGCATGAGATGGCGAATGGCAGCGTGATCAGTGAAAACAATAACATGTGAGCCCAGAAGGTAAGAGCGGAATTTCTCCAGCCCAAAGACGACTGCCAGTAGTTCTTTCTCAGTGGTAGTATAATTACGCTGGGCCTCGTCCAACATCTTACTGGTGTAGTACACAACGAAGGGGTGTCTATCACGTCTTTATCCCAGGATGGCTCCGACTGCAAGGTCGGAAGCGTCACACATGAGTTCAAAGTCGAGAGACCAATCAGGTGGTTGGAGAACAGGGGCCTTGGTGACAGCATTACGCAGCTGCGTGAATGCTCGTATGCAGTCGGGGCCCATATTGAAGGGTACGTCGGTCGATAGGAGATGAGTTAAAGGTCGAGAAATCTTGGAGAAATCTTTAATGAATCTCCTATAGAAACCGACGTGTCCTAGGAAGGAGCAGATTTGTTTGACAGAGCCAGGCACAGGTAAATCAGCAATTACATCAAACTTAGCTCTGTCAACCTTGATACCCCTATCGAAGATGATATTTCCGAGAACAATTCCCTCATGTACCATAAAATGACTTTTTTCCCAGGAAAGCACGAGGTTTACATCAATACATCTCCTAAGGATACGGGTCAGGTTGGCAAGACAGTCCTCAAAAGATGGTCCAAAGACCGAAAAGTCATCCATGAAGACCTCGAGAAAGTCACCCACCATGTCATGAAATATCGCCAGCATACATCTCTGGAAAGTTGCTGGCGCGTTACAAAGTCCGAACGGCATCCTTCTAAATGCAAAGGTGTCGAAGGGGCAGGTAAAAGTGATTTTCTCTTGGTCCCGGGGGTCAATTGCCACTTGGTTATATCCTGAGAATCCATCCAGGAAACAGAAAAATTTATTTCCTGCTAACCGCTCCAGGATTTGGTCAATGAAAGGTAGCGAAAAGTGATCTGTCTTAGTTGCAGTATTGAGCTTCCTATAATCTACACACACTCTCCAAGATGTAGGAGTGTGTGTAGGGATAGATTCACCCCTGTCATTGACACGGATGGTGAGTCTCGCCTTTTTGGGCACGACGTGGATCGGACTCACCCAGGGGCTATCGCTGATCGGGTAGATAATACCCGCATCCAGCCACTTAATAATTTTTTTTTTAACGACCTCCCGCATGTTAGGGTTGAGACGTCGCTGCATCTCGCGGGAAGGTCGAGCCTCCTCCTCCATATATATACGGTGAGTGCAGTAGGAGGGGCCAATGCCAGATAAGTCTGATAAAGACCATCCAATGGATGCTTTGTATTCCATAAGGACCATTAGTTTGCACTCTTGCTCCATGGTCAATTTTGAACTGATGATTACAGGGAGCGTTTCATTTGGTCCCAAGATCTTAAGTGTACTAGGTAGCTCTTTCAGCTCGGGAGTGGATGGTGAAAGATCTGGCATTTCTTGGGACGAGAGTGTCCCAGGCGGATCGGAAAACAAGTCAGGAGGAGGAAGTTGTCCCTCAGATTGGCCAAGGGGGGGCTTCTTGGATAGATGAATCCAGAAAGAAATAGCCCCAGTGAGTAGTATATGGGCTCAAGGTCCCAGTGTGGAGTTGCAACTCCGCCTGATTTGGCAGGAAAGAAAGGGCAATCCGATCTTCAAGAGTGTGGACCAGCGATGGGTAGCCCGGATATGACTCAGACCACGAGGTATGGGACGTGGAGAAAACCTCGTCAGAAGTCTGGTCAGGGGAAGGTACGGGAATAGGGAGGGACTAGGGAACGTCACAATATGTGTCGGTCAGGCAATTGTTAGTGTTTAAAGGAAGCCTGCAGCAGTCAGAATAAGTCCCAATTAGTCCGATACATGCGCTGACGGCCATGTCCTCATCAGACGTGTCATCCTCGATGCAATCGCAATCAAAGTTCTTGGCTGCCTTGAAGATGTTAAGCTTGAGCTTCTCAGATCCAACGACAATCTCAATACAACCCGACTCGCAGTCGATATGGGCGCGAGCTGTGGCCAAGAAAGGTTGACCAAGGATGATCGGGCAATCAGAAAGTGAGCTAGGAACTTTCATATCTAAAATAAGAAAGTCAACAGGAAAACAGAGACTATTAACCCTAACCACCACGTCTTCCACCACACCCTTTGGAATTTTGACAGAGCGATCTGCCAACTATAATGTGACAGGGGTGGGTTTCAGATTTCCCAAGGACAATTTTTCAAGCATGATGGTTGGTATAAGATTGATGGAAGATCCTAGATCAAGCAGGGCATGGTTAAAAGTGTAGCCTTGGATGCTACAGGAAATAAGCGGTGTGCCTGGATCTTTCTGCTTCGGTGGTAGATTTGACAGTATAGCACAACTCGCATGAGGTGAAAGAACCACCGGATTCTTAGTTTTCTTTGACTGTTGCCTGGGTGTTGTGTAGTCTTTGGAAAATCGGGCAACAGTAGGTATGTGGTCGATAGCCTCTAGCAGGGGTACCTTGATTTCAACATCCCTGAATAAATTACGCAGGTTATCAAAGGCCTGCGTATCCTTCTTCTTGCCTTTTGGCTCCTTCAGTAGAGCCTTAGGGAATGGGACTGATTCTGGCACCAATTTGGGTGTATCGTCCTCTCGCAAATGCGGTGCGCATCCCGACTGAGAGGGCGATGATGAAGATGGGCCAGGATCAGGTCGAGGCGGATCGACGGTCTACTTACCGCTCCTCGTAGTGATTGCATTGGACGATGCGGGTCCAATGGGATCATAAAGCGGAGGAGGGTTCGCAATAGGGACATAAGAGTGAGATGCTGCATCAAGATTAGCCTGAAATCCCGGTGGAATGCTCAGAGCCTGTAGAATCTGATGAACTTGCCCCTCAGAAGATCGTACCTGTGGTTGAGGACCATGGGGTACGAAATTTCGCAGGTTGGGAATAGGTTGGACTGGAAGAGTGCCCTGAGATCGAGTCGCCATGCGTAGTTGACTGATCTCAGCATTCTGCTGCGCCAATTGGTGCTGAAGAGAGGTCATGTTCTCCTCATGGCGCTTTGATATTTCCGTCATCATTCGATCAATTTATCAAGAGGACTTGATGCGTGTTCTGTTTGTAGTATGCAAGGACCCGATGGCGGATTCGCCATAGGATTAGACTGGGGTGATGGGATGACGGGTGCGGATGGTCGCATTGGTCCACCCGCGGGGTTTTGGCGCTACGGGTTGTTGGACCATGCGAAGTTCGGATGATTTCGCACCCTGGGTTATAAGTGGCAGAGAACAGGTTGTTCCCCAGGGTGCAAGCGTCTTCTATGCCAAAAGACGCGTCCGCATGTAAATATGCTTCCGAGCACACGGAGGCTTGGTCCTCCGTGTCAAAATACTGGCTTGCAGAAGCCAGATCCACATGACTTACCGAATGGCTCGGCACGACACTCGGTAAGGAAGGTCTTACGAGGTTTCTAGGGATAAGCCTGGTGTTGGAAGAATTGGGATTGTGACGAAGTGGTGAGGTGGGGGTGTTTGCCATAGAACGAGTGGGATTGGCCAGAAGCTCGTCCAGCTTCTTGTGCACGACGGAGACTTCATCCAATTTCTGTGCGATAAGGCTGAAATTTGTGGATGAATGGGAGAGTCCCGTGTCAACTTCGTGGACATTACGGGGCAGGCTAGTACGATTAAAGGCGACAATGGAGGCATTGTTCATTGAGTTTTCGCTCATATTTTCAAATAATTCGAATGCTCCATTCTCATCTTTATTCATGAAATTCCCTCCGTAGGAAGCGTCTGCAATCTGCTTCAAAGTCTCATTTAGCCCATAGTAGAAAATCTAGGCTATATGCCACTTAGGCAGACCGTGGTGCGGACATTTCCTGAGGAGGTCATTATATCTCTCCCATGCCTCATGAAACTGTTCACCGTTATGTTGCGTAAAGGAAGTGATAGCACGGCGGAGCGCATTAGTTCACCCGATTGGGAAGAACTTCTTGAGAAACGCTCTTCGCATCTCTTCCCAAGAGTAGATGGTTCTCCCAAGGGTGCGTAACCACTGCGATGCTTTATCCCCTAATGAAAATGAGAACATTTTCATGAGAACTATTGGTAACCCGATATTTCTCGATTTAACTGTTTCAGCCAATCGGGTTAGGTCTTCCAAGTGGAGAAAAGGATCTTCACTTGCAAGACCATGGAAGTGAAAATTTATCAGGCCAATTACATTAGGTTTCAATTCAAAGTCGTCCCCGCCCATGGGGACCCGAATTTGTCCTATGGTCTCTGTAGCAGCGGGATTCTGATAGGAGCTAAGAGACCTAGGCTCCTCCCGTTCGAGAGGGTTCTGCATTTCCTCCAATGTTTCCCTAATGGCTTCAATTTGTTCATTATACATTTCCATTTGGGCTTGGAGGTGGGTTATGGGATCCACGGCTCCACCACCTGGTGGGTTTTGAGGGCAGTTTCCTCCCTCGGGATTTGGGAGTGGGCGTGCAGCCATGTTTGTGGAGGAGGACAATTCAGCTTCTTTTCTAAAATTATCAGACAATTCAAACAGTTCAGGTTTTTGTGACCTCCTCCCAAACATGCACTACCGCAGGAAGAATTGGGAGGATACGAAGGGAAAAGGAGATGAGAGAAATGACGCCGCAAAGGTACACTTGATGAGAAATCAAGACAATCAAAGCCCTAACCTCTATAGTGTGCCCTTAGACCTAAAGATCTAAGTTACCTACTATCACGACCTACGGAACCGAATGCGAGCACCACGAAACCATCGGGCCAGATTGAAAGGCCGTTTGCCCCAGTCTTAGATACCCGATAGCACGCCGGAACCCTCACCAGCACGTAGGCGCTACACGCAAGTAGTTAGACCTCCAATCCTTAATAAGGGTCAAGTTGCTACCAGTTTTAATTAGAGGCTTAGGATCAAGTGCTTCTGGAATGTGAAGGGTGTTATTTACGGGTAATGTCCAAGTGGTTGATTTTATAAAGTGTGTAAACCAAGCATGCAATGGGGAAATCTCCCCGAATTGAAGTTTTAATTGGTAAATGGTTTTTAGAGTTTCAGCCTTAAGTAGTATGAATTTTAGGATTTTGCTGAATTACCAATTCAACCAATCTCCGGGTTTTGAGAGAATACAAGTTTTCTTCTAAGCCCAACAAACCCTTCTTCAATGTCAATTGGTTAATGCATGCTAAAATGCACTAGGCTTCCCTAGATGGAGTAGATTAGTGTGAAAGGGAGCCAAAGCACTTCAATTCAAGTGCTCCCAATCACCAGAATGATGTTCCACACACAAGGCTCAACCATAAGATAAAGAAAATCAAAGTGTTGGGGTTGAAGTATTCAGGATTAAATCATAGGCACATGAAAGGTCGTGGTGGGGTTAGAATCAACTCAATTCCAAGTCTCCCCACCAAAAAGGTGATCCCGAATTGCAGATAAATGAGGCAAAGAGGGATGGAAATCAATTTATTTATTTTTGCCTCAAAGAATACTTCACATGGCGAAAGATTCAAGAATCAAGAATCTTGGATCTTCGCTATGCGAAGTTTGGCGGGAAATCTCGGGGTAGTGGGAGTGATGGCAAATAATCAAGCAAGTGATTTTCAATCCACTTGCCCCAAGAGATCCCAAGAAGTTTTTTAGTTTTTTTTATTATTATTAGGGTAACAAGTTGACCTAAATTGCTAAGAGAGAGACATACCTTTTCTGCAATGTCAGTGAAGTTCCTAGTGCGGCACTGGCGACTTCATGCTCTCGTTCCCGCCTTAGACTTGCCCACGTCTCCGACTTCCTCTGCTTGTCTCCTCGCTACTGGTTCACCTGCACACCAACAAACAAAAACACCCGTGAAGAGAAGGGTGTGAGAAGAGAAAAATTAAAGGAATGGAGTAGAAACTTACCTGAATGCGCACTTCCCCAGCAACGGCGCCAGAAAAAAGTATGGTCGGGCTCGGATAGGTTGTGTTAATATGGTGATTTAATCGTTGAAATGAGTATAGTGGTTAACCTAAATCGAGCCTAACCATCTTTTTACAAAATTTTTAACTTGACCTACTTGATTTTATCTTGGTCACTTTTAGGCCTAGGGTGGAACTCAAAGAAGCGGGATTAAAGGTAAATAAGTTTCTACGCTTGTCCTACAACGAATCTCTTCCGTTCATTTATTATGTTTTTGGTGTTTTTCTATTTAAGATTTTTTTTCTGATAATTTTTGTCCTTGAGGTACACCCTCAAAATCAAGTTCTTGGCTTTGAGCCAAATTAGGGTTCCAAAACTGGTCTTGCTATTCGCAAGACCGAGTACCTATAAGTCAAGGATTATCTTTTCTCTTTTATATATTTTTTTTATCTTTTTAATAGCAGGAAAGAGAAACAGAAATAAGATAAATATAGTATGTATATATATAGATATATTATATATTATATATATATAGAGGGGTCAGGGTGGAGGTGGAAATGGTGTGTAGCACAGTGTCAAGTTGATCGTCGTCTAGGAAGATGCAACCAACAGGACGAAGTGCCGTGTGGAGTGTAGGATGGATGGGTAGAAGGTGTGTGCAGCGACGCTTTCTGTACGCGGGTATCGGGGAATATTAGCAACTGGTGCAGATATTCCCGCGATATAACGCGGTGATACGAAGGTAAGTATATATTTATATGTATATATATAGATACGGTTATAATTATATAGGTGTATATGTAGTCATATATATATATATATATATATATATATATATATATATATATATATATATATATATATATATATGTATGTATGTATGTATGTATTTATAATTAGATATATATGTATGTATGTATAACTATATAGATGTAGATATATATATATGTATATATGTATATAGATATATGTAGATAGATATATACATATATATGTATTTATATCTATAGATATATATGTATATATGTATGTATACTTATATATAATTGTATAGGTACTAATATATATATATATATATATAAGTATGTATATAGGCATGTACAAGTGAGTGTGTGTGTGTACGAGAGTGTCTGTGTGTGTGTCTGCAGGAGAGAGTGAGAGAGTGGCTGAGAGAGAGAGAGAGAGAGAGAGAGCGTCTGCTGGAGGGAGAGGGCGCGGGCGTTTAAGCCGTCTGGAGGTTGCGCCCGTTGTCTGATGGCGCACGCAGGAGTAGGCATGCGAAGATGCGCACACATGCTGGAGGGAGCGGGCGTGAGGCGGGGACTGCAGCACAGCGTGCTGCGGACTTGTTACGAACGCGGCTTCAAGACGTTTTTAAGACGTCTGGGAGGTGTCCCAGACGTCTGGAACCCCTTCCAGACGTCTGGGATTTAATTTTCTGCGGAGTACGGGGTTGCATCTGCGCGCATGCGCGCGCAGACCTGCAACCGCCACCCTCTTCCTCTTTTTCCCTCTCTCCTCCTGCAGGCGTAGTGCTACGCTCTCTCTCTCTCTCCCAGCGCGGCCTTATAAGGCCCTCGCCCTCCCCCTCACTCTCATCTCCTTCGCTTCCCTCTTCTTCTTCTCCCAGCCGGTGTGAGAGCGTGAGCGAGCGAGCGGCGGCAGCAGCAGCCGCGGCGAGTGTGCGGGAGGAGGTGTTGCGCGAGGGAGGAGACGCTCGACCGTGAGGACTCGAGCTTGCCGGGGCAGCTAGGGCCGACCGGCGGGGGAGCAGCGGGCGTGGAGCGTCACTGGAGGGCTGCTGCAGCTCGTGCAGCAAGCGGACGGGGCGCGGCGCGGCCGTGCGTCGTGGGCGGAGAGCGAGAGGAGCTCTGATTCTGGAAATTTTTCCAGAATCAGACGTCTGGGCTTACGACCAGACGACGGTGAAGATGTCTGGAGGATTGTCCAGACGTCTGAGAGGTAAGATATTTCGTCTCCTTCCTTTCTCGCGCGTACGGCCATGCAGCCATCCGCCGCGCCTTCGTCTGCAGCCCGTCGTACTGAGAGAGAGGAGTGGGTACGTGCAGGTTCTACTCAGGAGGGCGCGAGGCTCACCATCCAACGCGAATCGGACGTCTGGCCGCAGTGCCAGACGACGGAAAGGACTTCCAAATGTCTGGGTTGACCATCGGACATCTGGGAATTAAGCTAGATGCCCCCGCAGGCTTCTGGACGTTTGAGGGACTACACAAAGCGAATGTATCCTCTGAACCACCTTTTAAGACGTCTGGAAGAGGTTCCAGACGTCTGATTTTGGACTGTTTCATCGTTTTCGACCCGTTTAGGGCCCGTTCGGAGTCCGTTTTCCGCGTTTCGAGTTGCGTTCTTTCCGGAATAAAATCCTCTACCTGTTTACAGTAATTATATACTGTTATGAGAAACTCCTTGTGTTTGATCCTTGTGTTAGGATCCCGTTCCATTGCAGTCTCGGGGGTTGCGGAGGCACGCGGGATTTCCGACCACGCCCCCAGTACTCCCGTTGTAGCTGGTAGAGTGGCTTATAAATTTATTAGTATAAATTGTTACAATTATGGAACAATTAATAGAACCTAGGGCACTGCATGAATCTTAGGAATGAGGAACTAGATTGATTGATAGATCCTAGGGTATTGCATGAAACCTAGGACTGGAAACTAGATTGAATGATAGATCCTAGGGTACGGCATGAATCCTAGGACTGGAAAACTAGTAATATGAATATAGATATTGCATTCTTGGAAAATGTGGAAAGAAAATAATAGCTGCCTGTAAATTGGTTTAACAGCTGCCTATTATGAATAAATGAACATGATTGAGAATATGGGTTGTATGAACGTGAAACTGGAATGGTGAAACCTAAAGGTACGGAGTTAAAAGAGCTGGAACCCTACGGGGAATTAGGAGTAGAACTCCTGGAAAGAGAATGAAATGGAACTGAGAAGGAAAGATGTGGAGGTGTGTTGTCTCTTGGGTACGTAGTGCCAGGGGAAGCACCTGTTACCTGTTTAGTGCAGAGCGGAGCCAGCCGCCCCAGGGACCCGAGGTTAGGTCTGGCCACTTTGTACCGACTTTTGGCCCTCGTGTACACAGTACCGAGGAGAGCTACTAGTGTAGAGCTAGTACTAGCTACCCCACGGGTCCCGGGGTGCTGCTAGCTCACCTACACCGACTTGTTAGGCCCATTGGGCGAACCAGGGTAGTCAGGCGAGGGTGTGCGGACTGTGGGGGGGCAAGACCCCTGTTTGGTTACTGTGGAGGGGCTGGACCCCTGTTACTGAGAGGGCTCTGCCGTATACTGGTTTCGTGATGTACTTTGGGCTCACTCGTTAACGGAAACGACTGATCGCGTGCCAGTGCGGGGTAGCTACCTGTGTGTTTATTACGCGTGCCGTAGTCACCGTTACGTCTGTCAGCGACCTAGGGGTGGTTGACTGAGAGTAGGATCACCACAGGTGACTCTCCCGGCCAGGAGAGTACCACGTGTTACTTCTACTTTTCGGAAAAGACTGCAATCAAGATCGTTCCCACGAGGAACATTCGAGATCAAGTGAAGGATCTGAGAAATAGATAAATTGTGAAATAATAGAAAGATGTAAATAAACAGCTACTGTACACTTTACTGCTTCTTTAGTTTAGTTTCCACTCTACTCAGCGTTTTCACTAACGTGTTACACTCGTTACTTTTCAGGACCAGGTGTTGAGCAGCCAGGGTCAGCGGCTACAGAGGATGCTGGGCCGAGTAGGGTCCAGTAGAGTTACCGCAGTTCTTTTGTACCCCTTTTTGTTCCACTGTAGTGAGTAGTTCTTGTTACTCTCTGTACTTTTCTTCACTTGTAGTTCATGTTATGTTATAAATGTTGTTCTACTGTTGTGGTGGTACATGCTGTAGTAGTTCCTTTTCTTACTGCTGTATTTTTGTTACTGCTAGTTATATTCATGCTCAATGTGGTTTATTTTACTGCTCTTTTGGTTACTTCCTTGTTGGACGACTAGGTCTTAGGATTAGTCGAGTCGGTTCGGTTCTCGTGTCTCGTAGGGACTCGAGAATCGGGTCGTTACAGTAGCACACCGCGCTGCGCGCTGAGGTGAACGCGGGCGG
Source organism: Thalassia testudinum (assembly GCA_037157565.1). Classification (NCBI taxonomy): domain Eukaryota; kingdom Viridiplantae; phylum Streptophyta; class Magnoliopsida; order Alismatales; family Hydrocharitaceae; genus Thalassia; species Thalassia testudinum. The sequence goes on along the minus strand of JAZHRO010000054.1, from coordinate 25,163,346 downwards.
AGAAGTGGACGGTGGAAGAGACGCGAGTGCAGGCTTGGGGTGAGACGCAAGCGTGGGCTGGAGGCGATTGCAGCACGAAGAGAGAACACACGGTGACCGGATAAGTGAGAAACTTTCCGGTCACTGCACTGTAGCTACAGTGTCGCGCTCTCTAGCGTGAACAGTAGCTACAGTGCACACTCGGCTCGGGCGACCGACTGCGGCCGGTTTGGCATGCAGAGGCGTGCTAGAGTGAGCCTGCGCTTACGAAGGAGCTGTGTTGGCTGCTGCAGGGGGGTGCGATCTCTCGCACGCACGGCGGAAGCTGCTGCGCTTCTGCTGGTGCTGCTGGAGCTTCAACAATGGCGGACAAAGCTTGAACGGTGGAAACAGAGAGGTGAACCACCACGCCCACCAGCTCTTGGATGAGCTGGGCGGTGGTGGGACTCACAGTGGTAGTCATGTACCACTGTGAGCTACTCCTGCCCGCAGCGTAGCTCTTCAGTAGGAAGAGGGGCTGCATATGGAAGGTAGAGGGGAGGAGATGGCCTGGAGGAAGGAGATGCTGTCTGTATGCTCGACCAGGCTCTTGCACAAGGAAGCGAGGAGGGCTTTTTAAAGAGGATGGAGGCAAGCATAGCCATGCCCTGGGCTGTGCATGGCTGTGCATGCGGCTAGCAGGGCATGCTGTGGCAGAGCATGGTGCGAAGAAGAAGCAGCCATGCCCTGTAGCCACACGGAGAAGAAATTCAAAGCCAATAAAAAAAAGTGAAGATGGTGAATTTGCGAGGCAACACTTGAAGAATACGTTAATTACAAGGCCAATTTATTCACTCTCCTCCCCTCTCAAATAAATGCATGCATGCGTTTATCTTTACAAATGCGACTATGGCTACCTAATATACACTGGTAATGCTAGGAAATAGTACAAGATGGCACAATTGTTGGTGTATTTTTGCTGTGCAATCAGGTTTTCACTAAGTATTATTGCCATGCAATAACACCTAGAGACTTAGTTAAACATATTTTGACCTATTTAGGCTATGTGTGGTGTTCTTGTGAGAGTTGCATATGAACCCCCTATGTTTATGCTAATATGAGATCTAATTGGGGCTTTTCTTACATTCTCAAGAATATAAAATTACAACTCAATTCCTATAATACAAGGAAACGTAAACTTGATGTCCTCCTTCTTTCTTCATATTTTGTCAAGAGAGCTTCAACTTGAAAATCAAACTTACAATATCTATGCATAAGATCCAGTTTTAATCTCAATTGCTTGATATGCTTGTTATCATCAAAACCATCATTAAAGGCTAATGTGATGTCTAATTGCTTATGCACCTATAGATTTTCTAAACTCCCAAGATTTAGTCATCCAACATATAAACATAAAATAACATTCACATGCACAATGTGTCAGATCACATATATATGTAACAAAAAGAAGATCTGATCTAAAATAGTAGCAGAAAATCACCATCCATAGCCATCATAATCCATAAGTACGGAACTAAGAAAATAGTATGAAATATCATTAAAGAATCTAAATCAAAATAACCGCGGAAGGAAGGTGCCAAAAAGGAAAGCCATCTACAACTACGAAGTGGTCCTACTGACCAGCTAAGGTATTGCACTCGGACCAGCACTAACACCTCCTACAGCTACATGACCTGGTTGTGGCTCACTAAGACCTGAGTATAGAGTCCAACGAAAGAGACGTTGCAACATCTGTGTAGAGTAGCAAAAAAAAAACAATACGAACTAGAGTGAACTACAATCAAACGGGTACCTTGCATTCTCTTCCACCATTTCGATCATCAAGCACCCAAATCATCTCCCTTGGAAGGATCAAAGAGATATTATTGCGATATTCCAAATAGTAGAGTTGATATGATACACCCTCGTGGCGGAGAGGGTGACCCGTACTTGTTCGTCTAACTCTATGCAAGAATGAGAGAAGCATGGTTGAAATGCAATTTTTGAAGTGTTTGAGGATAAAAATGTAATTTGAAAATTCTGCTGGGAGTTTAAGGCTCACCAACTTGAAGTTTGTGTCGATATAATTATGATGACATGTGGTTCGTTGAAATTGAAGCCTTGTAGACCCTTGAACCACCTTTAAGAAGCAAAGGGATCACTTGAATCAACCTCTAGACCATTGCTTCACAACCCCAACGTCGAACTGGCTGCCTCCTGTGCGCCTGCCACGCGTCAAGCATGGATTCTCCACCCCTTCGCATGTAAAATCGCCATTGGTGTACTCACGTCCGTCTAATTCGCACACACCTGATGATGCGCATGGGATCCTTCTCTCGTGCCTGTGTACGTTCTTTCTTCGTGTGCATGCTTAACCTCGAGGCTGCTACTTTCCACGCGCATACGTAGCGCACCTCTATTCTCTACTCACCTGCTATGCTATGCGTTGTGCCCCTACTGTGTTGCTCACTACATGGGACACTTCTCTCTCCTCTCCTCTTCTTTCTCCCTTCTACTCTCTTCTCCTCGATATGTGTGTGAGTTGGGGAGGGAATTAATGAGCCAATACCTTAATTAGGGGTTTATATAGGCCATTAATTAGGTTTGCATGAAGTGAGGCTCTCAAATGACAAAAATACCCTTAAGATATTGGTTTAATCTAGCTTCAATCTTGTTCATCTTATTTTTTATTTAACTTGAACTACGTACATCGTATTCATGCAAAACAAGTACCGTTGAAAAGCTTATAATACGAGAAATCCAACGATACCGCATATGACCTCCCTTTTGAAAATGTTTGATTGAGGGTTGACCGAAAACATGCATATTTCACATTATACGAGGCCTTCTAACTCGTCCTGACCCTAACAGGTACAAATGGGTCGGAAACGATACAATCACCTCTAAACTAACTCAAAACTCGTATTTTAAAAAAGGTGACCCCTAAGACTCCCAATTTCAGTTTACATGCACTTATGTCCTTGTTAAACATGTTTTGTGCATAATTTTTGATACACAACTCATATTACCTCAAAATAGGAATCATTGGAAAACTTATGGAAAGAAGAATCCAACAGTACACTACATCACATCTTCCAAGAAAATTTTACCCGAGGGTTGTCTAGGCTTGATCAAAAGCCACGTTTCTTACGTGGTCAGCTGGGCGCACCACCTAACCTTGAACGAGCAAGCCTTGCTCCCAACAACAAAACCCTATCTAACAAATTAGACTTTGACCACTTTATGCAAAACTCAAATCCACACTTGTGTGCATCCTTTTGACAATGTGTATACAACTTCCCAAATGAATCAAACTCCATTCCTAACACAACTGAACAATCCTCATGTCGATTCACATTCTAAGTTCAAATCTGCAGCACCACAGCGTGACCTACAATGCTCAAAGTAATTAACTTCAATCACCAAACATTGGAAACAATTAATGTGCATAAAAAATCAACAATTGTACAAATCTCTCCAACCTTCACAAACTTCACCACCATTTTTATCATCACCTTGAAGGATAGTCACCTCTCCTTTTGCAACATTTGCACATTCACCCTAAGCTAACAGTTGGAGTCCTCCAAATTTACATTAACCATCATAAGAGGCATAGGCACAAGACATAGGAATAGATTCAATCTTAACTAAATTGTTCATAGGACCCCCAACATAGTATAGAAGTGCCAGATCCTCCTCAAGGTTCACTTCCTCAAATCCTACAGACATACCAACCTAGAACCCAACAACTTGAAAAGAATTTCAAACAAGTAAATATTCGGAATGAGGATATTAACTAACAATCATACCTTCATGAAGATCCAAAAACTCATCGCAATACCCTTCCTCCATGATTGATAATTTAGATCCAAATCCATTTCGACTGAACAGTTCAAATAACGGCCTCCACCCTATATGTTGTCTCCAACGTGGAAAGTGCTTGCAACATCGATAGAGGCACCTCTATGCTAACTGGGTGTGTGCTTTCTGAGACCTCACCTGTGTGCTACCAACATGCATGTGCTGACTCAACCCACTGTTGGCATGTGTGCTAGTTGTTGGTGTGTTGCCAATGTGGATGTGCCAATATACTTCGATGTATGTGTTGGCTTGGTGTAAATCAGCATAGAACACATGACAGGTCCCGAATAGTTATAAATGGATATTATAAATGAACATTAACCTATAGAAACTCAGCTCACTTAACATATCACATTAGTAAAAGATATCCACACATCTCTCCACTCAAAATGCCTCTAGATAACATGCCTAACTACATCGAAAAGTTGAACACATAAAATTCTTTATCATTTTCATAGTGTATTTTTCTTTTTCCAATAAAAATTACAAATCATGATGTACCATGACAAGATCAATGCATAAAATCTCATTTTTGTAGAATGATAAATTCTAACTGTGATGCCTACAAATAATGGTAGGAATCAGAACTTGACCAGGGAAGGAGGTGTCAATTTATAAATGGGTAAAAATGAGCTTATATTTTCTTCCATTTTTCAATCCGAAACCCGAGCCTCCTCAAAGGGTATCCACCCATGTGATATATCCATCCACTACTACAAAACCGCAATCGCATCCCTTTGGCCAAAACCCTCGTTAGTATTAGTCATCCACTTCCCCACCACAAGCCCTCTCTCACGATGGCCATGGCCTCGACAACCGCCGCCTCCCTCTCCAACCCGCGAACAATCCCCACGGGCCACGGGTTCCTCAAGGAGGCCTCCCCCCGCCACCTCTCCCTCCGGCCGCTGCCCTCCCGGCGCAGCCCCATCCATGCCGTCCTCTCCCCGGACTCGCGGCAAACGATCTCCACCGTCGTCCACTCCCCAGCCAAGAGCACCCCGGCCCTCCGCTCCTTCGCCGCCGACGAGCCCCGCAAGGGCGCCGACATCCTCGTGGAGGCCCTGGAGAGGGAAGGGGTCCGCCACGTGTTCGCCTACCCGGGAGGCGCCTCCATGGAGATCCACCAGGCCCTCACCCGCTCCCCGTCCATTGTCAACCACCTCCTCCGCCACGAGCAGGGGGAGGTCTTCGCCGCGGAGGGCTTCGCCCGCTCTACCGGCCTCCCGGGGGTCTGCATCGCCACCTCCGGCCCCGGCGCCACCAACCTCGTCTCCGGACTCGCCGACGCCCTCCTGGACAGCGTCCCCCTGGTCGCCATCACCGGTCAGGTCCCCCGGCGCATGATCGGCACCGACGCCTTCCAGGAGACCCCCATCGTGGAGGTCTCCCGCTCCATCACCAAGCACAACTACCTCGTCCTCGACGTCGACGACACCCCCCGCGTCGTCCGCGAGGCCTTCTACCTCGCCACGTCCGGCCGCCCGGGCCCCGTCCTCATCGACGTCCCCAAGGACATCCAGCAGCAGCTCGCCATCCCGTCCTGGGACCCCCCCATGCGCCTCCACGGCTACAGCTCCCGCCTCCCCAAGCCCCCCGAGCCCGCCCACCTCGAGCAGATCGCCCGCCTCGTCGCCGAGTCCAAGAAGCCTGTCCTCTACGTCGGCGGTGGGAGCCTAAACTCCAGCGAGGAGCTCCGCAGGTTCGCCTACCTCACGGGGATCCCCGTCGCGACCACCCTCATGGGCCTCGGCTCGTACCCCACCGACGGGGAGCTCTCCCTCAAGATGCTCGGCATGCACGGCACCGTCTACGCCAACTACGCCGTCGAGCATTCCGACCTCCTGCTCGCCTTCGGCGTCCGCTTCGATGACCGCGTCACCGGGAGGCTCGAGGCCTTCGCCAGAAGGGCCAAGATCGTCCACATCGACATCGACCCCGCGGAGATCGGCAAGAACAAGCAGCCCCACGTCTCCCTATGTGGGGACCTCAAGCCCGCCCTGGAAGGCCTTAATAGGCTGCTGGAGGAGACCGGGCTCCGCCGGAGGCTCGACTTCTCCGCGTGGAGGGAGGAGCTCCGCGCGAAGAAGGCGGAGTTCCCCCTTAGCTTCAAGACCTTCGGGGACGCGATCCCCCCGCAGTACGCCATCCAGGTCCTCGACGAGCTCACCGACGGCCGGGCCGTCATCGCCACTGGCGTCGGGCAGCACCAGATGTGGGCCGCCCAGTGGTACAGCTTCAAGAGACCCCGCAACTGGCTCTCGTCCGCGGGGCTCGGCGCGATGGGCTTCGGGCTGCCCGCGGCAGCAGGCGCCGCCGTCGGGAGGCCCGGGGAGCTCGTCGTGGATATAGACGGCGACGGCAGCTTCCTCATGAACGTGCAGGAGCTGGCTATGATAAGGGTGGAGAATCTCCCCGTTAAGGTCATGATACTCAACAACCAGCACCTTGGGATGGTCATGCAGTGGGAGGACCGGTTCTACAAGGCGAACCGGGCGCACACGTACCTCGGGAACCCGGCGAACGAGTCGGAGATATTCCCGGACTTCCTCGCCATCGCCAAGGCGTTCAACGTACCTGCTGCGAGGATAACGGAGGTGGGAGAGGTCAGGGCTGCGATCCAGGAGATGCTGGACACACCCGGGCCGTATGTGCTGGATGTCGTAGTGCCGCACCAGGAGCACGTGTTACCCATGATCCCGAGCGGCGGCGCGTTCAAGGATCTCATCGTCGAGGGCGACGGGAGAACGCTGTATTAGGTGACCAATTTGACTGGTATCTCTTCTTCTACCCCTTCTTGGTTGTTGCTTTGTACTCCATCTATGTATCCATTGAAGTATTGTTTGGTTGATGAGGTGTTCTGCTTGATGTCCCCACAGACTCCTCTTTTGACAACCTTGAGGTCAGTGCCGTGCTTCTACTACTGCCTTGGTTGTATGCTGATCTTGTTTGTAACTTGCTTAGTGACCTTTCTGTTTTGGAATGTAAGCATCGAATGCGAACCATGTTCCAGACGATGATCCTCGTGTAGCTACTATAATCATAAATAGTGTAGTGAATGGTTTTGTTTTTCCACCAATTTTTTTTCTGATAATGGTTGCGTTGCTGATTCTCTTATATTTTGAGGTGGTTCTCATATAGATGATGCTTTGCCATGATTCCAAGCTTTATCTCTGTTGAAACTGTGTTCCTGTCCAAACATTCAGGGATCTTTTTTCTCCCTTTGCTTTTTCCATCATTTGTGAATGAATTTGATTGCAGCTTATTAGAATGCTCCTTCTTTCTTTTCCCTGACTGTCGAATTTTCATGTTTACTTTATGATGCCTTTCACAGGAATTGTTTCGTTTTATCACCTCTGATGTCTTCGAAAAACAGTTCCCATTTTCAGCAAACATATTATCTCTTGAAAAGGCCTAAACACATTATTTTGGTGCACAGGGGCTGCAAATTTGACCACCCATTTAGGAATAAGAGAACTGGAAAGTTTTGCATCCTTGCTTTCTCATGTTTTGGTTATTTATAGATTCAGAGATTGCAAGATTATGCTACTGTTTTTTTAGAGCAGTTTAAGGCTGGGTATAGCTGTATAGGTGTGCAGTAGAACTTCAAAATGACCTAGGTCTTTGCCTTTGCCTTCTTTCATCATCTTGGCTTCCAGCACAGTTCAACACTTATGCACTTTGCTCATTGGGGCTTAGAAAGTATCGAGAAAGTTACACCCGCCTATGTTTTTAGGGTGCATCTTGTTTTCTCTTGCATTTGATATGCAATATTGCTCCTCAAATAACACTGCAATGGATTTTTTGATGTCCCTTGAGAGGAATCAAAATGGTATCCTGTGCCTAAATGTGTGTTTTGGACCTAAAAAGAGTGCTTGTAAATCTAATGCTTGATCGTATGACTTAAAAGAGTGCTTGTAAATCTTTTTTGCTTCATCAGCTTAAGATAAGTCACTCTCCTTTGGCCAGTCATCTGAATAAGAAATGGTTAAAAGTGCAAAAGAAGCTTTGCTTAAGCATACATGCTTGGCTACCTGATAATATAAATCTTTTAGTTTTTGTTTATTTTTGGAACTATTTGATTTTTGCACAATTTTGGCAGAAGTCATAAATTCTGCTCGTAGTGATGCTTTGCCCATTCATATCAGACTCCAGTATAGATAAAGAAGGTTAAGGTTGTGGTCATCAACAAACTAGTTGGACATTTTGCCCAAAATATCCTATTCATAAGCATAAGCTTTTCTTTTATCTTGTCTTAGTTTGAGTAAACCCCCTTCCCAATACTGTCTTCCATGAAGCTTATCAAAAATGCTTCGACTTTGGTTTTTGCATCATCAAAGCTATATAAATTAGAATTATAAAACAGTGAAAACCTTTTCAAAAGTAAAACCCGTTAAAACTATGTCCTTTAGAATCAATATTTTAGATTAGAAGCGAAAAACTGTTGGCTTGGCTTGCAAGAAAATCGGGGAACACATAGATCCTCAAGGGCATAAAAATATGCATGGCAACGTAGAAGTGGTTTTTTTTTTTTTTTAAGAAAACTTAGAAGTAATTTTGAACAACCCTTTCACAATGGAATGCTATTGAATGAGACATCCTTGTTGTCACGGAGCTTGGCTACTTATAAAAAATTTTGGATGATTCTTTCACAATGGAATGCTATTGAATGAGACATCATTGTTCTCTTATGTATGATTCTCTCGCGATGAAATGCCATTGAATGAGACATCACTGCTTTCACGGAGCTTGCCTTGGAAGGTAATTACCATAAAGGGTGCTTTATATGCATTGAATGATATCTATGAGTATCATCTTGAACTTAGATTCATTGTGCATGCAGATCGTTGATGAATATTTCCATCTAAGGGTTGTCCCGATCTGCATCTATCACCAAGAAGTGAGGAAATTTCAATTTAGATTGCGTCCTTTTTCTTCCTGAAGGTTGAGCTGTAACCCTTATTTTCCAACACTCAGATTCTGAAGAGGGTCATTGTATGGGATGCCCCTGGATTTGGAAGCAGCTCGGTTTGACTCCATTACCAACTCCCTTTAAGTTGATTTGATCATGCTCAGATATATTTGGAAAGTAAATAGTTTTTCAAAAAGAAGACGAAAGGTAGGTTGTTGACTCTCCAACATTGTTGCATCCCTTGTTTGGGTACAGTTGGATTTGCTTATCCTTTGTCCTGCTTATTAACTCGCTGAACTTGTGGTCTCATTTTTTTTGCAGTGGGAAAATTCTCTGAATTACCAGAACCATTGTATCAAGAAAATGACAGTAATCGTTATTTTGTTTGATGCTGCCAATTCCGCAGTTTTATTTCGGTTAAATGACTGAAATATTTGTTTCCTCCACTTGCTTCACCGAGAACTTAACCACGGACCTTTGAAAGCATGAGAAGTTTTGTTGAGATCATACAAATGCGACACCTGTTGCAGAATTATAAAGTGCTCCGAGGATTCCGTTTTCTAGTATGTTTGAAAAGAAAATTCCGTACCTGCCTGTGGAGTTGTCAGTGCATCACCTGCGTCAACAAGGAAGCTTCCTTGGTGGGGCATGGCCATTGAAATCCTTGGGGTGGCGTGCTCTTTTTGACTACAGGGGTTTTCGATCATGTGCAGAATTTTCAACATTCATGTGCTTAATATCCTCCCTTTTTTCTTTTTGTGTATTTAGTGGTGTTGGCGGATTGATGATCCATGTAAGCATCGCTGGCTGAAAGTATGGAGCCTTGTGATTGGGCCATCAACCTTTGCATGCATGCCTACGTGCACTTGTGCTTGCGTACGCACATGCTAGGTAAATGCTAATATAGTCAATAACAGTAGAATCAAGCATGTTGAGGTTGTTTCCTATATGAATGTTAATTTTCATAAAGAGGTTCATTTTCACTTATTTCAACTCTAGGACCAAGTGACATATATGTTTGCCAAGCTGATCCATTCCCCCATCATAGTCTCAAGCTAAGCTAATCATATTTGTATTTCAATTCAAAGAAAGACACTAGGATATTTTCTTCCCTGTACTTTTTTGTTTGGATCTTGATGCCGTTTCCCATTCTACCATAATGTGGATTGAGATTTCATGGTAAAGAACTTCATTCTCTTCCTAACCTAAACATAATAGATTGTGGGTATCTGGTGTTGAAAATTTTCCATCTCAAAATAATAATAATAATAATAATAATAATAATAATAATAGAAATTTCTCATGCTTTGTCCCACCACCCCCCACCCAGCACCCGTTTTATCGAGACTACTCTGTTATTAGTCACGCTGCGATTGGTGGCTTGGCTTTATGACAGAAGTTGGCGCGCGAACTTTCCTGTGACTTGAGTTGATATTTTTTTGGGAAGGTTTAGATGAAATGCTGTTAAGTTCAAATGCTTCCGCATCTCATTTCAGCGGTTAGTTATGTACTCTTATTTGAATGTACGATTGGTGCAGGTATGCCCCCTAGTTATTTGAATTGGTTGCCAAACCTTCCGAGGAGGGCATCCCAAACATCCGTAATTGTTGCTAGCCACTATGTAGTGCTGACACCTATCTGCAAATTTTGAAATTTTCCTCGTTGTGTCAAAGTGCTGCCATGCCTTGACAGGTTAGTAATTTTCGGTTACTGTCAATATAAGAAGTTGGTCAAATATCTCATTTTTAATCTAATTGAATGTCTTCTCTTTTTATCGTTTCCCGAGCGTCAATTCTGACTCTAGAATAGAATGATTCGGAGGATCGGCCTGGAAAGTGATGTCTAAGACGGTGCTTTTTCTTTGGTCCTTCGAGGTTTCTTTTCTGGTGTAGTTTTTTTTTCTGGACAGGGAGACATTTTCCATCATTTTACCTGGTGAATCTTATTTGTCAAGAATGATACTGCGGTTTTTCCCTCAAGCACAACCACGTGTAGAGATATATCATACATATATCTAGATTTGAAGACGATGTTTCATAAATGGTACTCCCTTGTTTTTTTTCACAGCCTCCCGTGAGTGTACATGTTAGCAAATGCATGTCTCTGTCGAAAATGATGTCTTCTATTAACGTTGACAAGGATAGGGATATCGAATCTAGTAGTTGCTTTGGTTATTTTTTTTTTTCTTTTTGATATTCCTTTCCATGGAGCTGTGGATTCATTTCGCAAATTTGTTATGTGAAACTTTGCAAACTTACTTTCCACTTCCTATCCCTTGCACTCGCCCACTTTCCTCTACCTTCACTCCCATCACCCTCTTCACCAAAGCTCCTCTCTTCCTCTTACTCTCACTCTCTTCTTCTCCTCCACCTCTTCTCCCCTCTCCTCCTCTCACATACTCTGTTGGTCACCTCACACTCCACCTCTTCCTCCTGTACTACCATCACTTCTCCCCCACCAATGTACAAGTTATGCTCCCCACACAAAGAGCACGAGAAGGTTTTTATCCAGCACCAAGGCATTCAACGTAATTGTAGACTACGTGCCCCACTTGGGGCATCACCTTATAGGACCCCAACAAGCTCCATGATTGTATCGACCTCGACTTGGTGGGTGGAGGTTGATGGGGGAGGCAGTGGTGCCTTGCGGTGGCTATAGGGGGAAGATATCCATCAGTTGCCCCAGGAGGAGTTTTGGTGGACCTATCTCCAAGTTCACTTTGAAGTACTGTATCATGCACCAAGAGTTATTCATTTCATAAGGGTTCTACTGTAATTACAAGTTACGCAAGGCTTACAATATAATTGCAAAAAAGTGTAGAGATGCCAACATGAAGCGCTCTCTTCTATTCAGTTTCAATAATGTCATTCGATGTTTTTGGTAATGCAATATGATCGTAGTCTATCTCCTCGCTCATTTTCAAGTGTTTTGTCTTTGGCAATCACGTGTCAAATCCAATTTTTGATGGATCTTGCAAATAAACAAGGTTTTTTCTGTGGGTGAAATTCAAAATCATGCCTTCTTTCGAAGATGAATAAACATAGAATGCTCACCAACTAAGAGAAGCTTATTGTGGCAGCATAGAAGCTTTCGAAGATGAATGCTCACCAACTAAGAGAAGCTTATTGTGGCAGCATAGAAGCATGTCCATTTTTGCAGAGAAGCTTGTTGTGGCAGCATAGAAGCATGACCAATTTTGCTCATGTAAGAATCGACAGAATGCCGTTCACATCCCCTGTGAGGATGGAGGGTGGATGGCAAGCTCCATCTCCTTGGCAGATAGTCCGGTAGGAAGGTTTGGCAGCCAAGGATATTAATAATTATCATCTATCTTGCCACAGTCCAAATTTCAAGGCTGGAGAACGGATTTGTTAAGTTCTACTTTTAAGCCTGGGAGGATGGATAAACTTTCCAAGATGCTGTTGAAATTTTTTGGGCAATAGGTGAGGCTTACAAGAGGACACATATGTCTTATTCTCGACATGTTGATAAACAATTAAGGGTTAAATTATGGTAAGAGTTACAATAAAGTATAATTTCTGCTTGAATTTATTAAATAGGAATTAGGAATGAGGGGTAACTTGTGATGTGGAAGAAGATTATTTACTTAGATATTGGGGTTAGAGTAGAGGATAAAGTAAGAAAATAAATATTTAATCTTGAGATGACAAGTAAGTTATGTTAACATTTTTTTGTTTATAATGAAATGAAGGGATATGTTGGAAAAAATTACATACAGGAAGGTGTGAGGGAAGAAAGATAAATCGGGGGCTAACTTAAATTATCCCAACCTCTACCTCAACATGAGTCGGGATAATAAAGGCTTCTAAGGTAAATAGAAGTTGTATTCTAAGCACGAGATGACCTCTAAAAATAGGGGGTTATTTTCCTCGATAAACTAAGCATAAAGACGTGGACTCGAGTCCCTTGATTGTGACGGAGACGACGATAGAAAGATGAGGCTCGACCTCGTTTTCGGAGGTTATGATGTGAGTAGTTTGAACGCCAACCCAAAAAAAAATTAGGGAGAGGCATGTGGAGGGGAATGATTAGACCAGAGAGATCAGTAATAAGGAAGGAAATGCCTACATCGCAAAGAAGGTTGTAGTCAGGGAAAGGCGAAAAAGTGTCGCTAGTCAAAGTTAGGCCCAAGTTAGTCAACGTATTAATGGGGATATGTAGCTCAGAGGGGTAGATATTCCCGATTATTGAGGTAAAAGATTTAAGCCGATTATTTTCGGTACAAAGCGTAGACAAAGACCTTCGGGCGGTTTTCTCGGGCCTGAGGTTATGAATGGTTGTAAAGACATCCGATATGCATGTGAAATTTCTTCACATTGGGCATATTCTCCGACAAGTTTCCCTAAGTTGTATTGTTTTGTAGTAACGACTTGTAATTATAATGGACCACAAGCTGGAAGTATTTTATTTTGGTGGGATTTAGAAAGAGATTCTGTTTGGAATGAGGATGGAAGAGGCCTTAAGTCAATTATTACGTCGACCCTTCTCCTATTGGGCCTACAGATGTTTCCCCCACGTTAATGCGTCGAAGCTTGAACTTTGTTACCGTGCAAAAACAAAAATTTCGCAATTGGGCATGTCATTTCGGAGGTCGGGATTCTGTGGCAGGATGATAGAAAGTAACGCAGCGGAGCTTTTGGGAAACTTTTTTTTCCCTAATTTTAGCTTCACTTTCAGGGTTAGGTTAGTTGAAGGTTAGGAAACTAATATTAAGAAACGGAAATTGGTGTTGAGTTTTAATTGTGTTTTTTTTTTTTTTTTGTAGAGAATTATTAATATCAGTTTATGTTTAATTAAATTAATTAAATTATAGTGTTAACTTCTATAACATTTATAGGAGGGTGAATGATGTGAAAGAAAGAGAAAGAGTTGTGTGTGCCTTTAACATAGATTTGAGTAGCACCGGTGGCAGCTGATGATGGTCAAATTGATGTTAAGAGAGGAAAATAGATGTTAAGTAAAAGGACGTTAAGTGGTGAACCAATTAACTAGGCTTTAAAAGATTCAGAAACCATAGCCGCTATCTACTTATGGTGAGAGACGCAACCCTCAGTAAATTTAGAGATAGAAACTCGAAACAGGGTGTTTTTGTCATTCTAACCAAGAATCTAACCGTGCAACATTGGAACCTTTCAATTAGAGGACCGACTATGAACCTTTTTGATCAAAATATGGTAAATCACTTTTCAAGCAAAAAAATTAACTTTTAGACAAATCTCCACGGCGGAGAAACATCCATATAGGTTGTCATTTGATGGAACTGTAGACAAAAGCTTCTTCATTATTTATATCTACCTGATTGCTGTGAAATGAGATTGTGTAATTACGATTACGAAACTCGCAATATTTAAGATCAAATTTTCGCTAAAAATAATGCTAGGAGGGGGATAAATGTGCCCCCTTTCGTGGATCCATCGGTGAAGAGCGAAATGTCATACTTAACAAGATTCTTGAAATCTGGATACTAATTTATTTCCAAATACATATGCGGCAATCTAGAATGATTTCATGAGCGGAGGGTTGTGCGGAGGCAATGAGGTGTCTAAACCAAGGTTTTGAAAATTGGGTCAGACCGGCCGATCCAATCAGTTGGGTTGGAAATCGGCAATAGATCAGTCGATCTTTAAATTGGTAGAACCAATCAAAACCCAGTTCAATCGATATGACCCGATGAATAGAGACCAGTCGATCCACCTGTCTACCAAAATAAATAAAAAAAAAAAAGAATGGAGACCTTTTCATTGTGCGTCATTCGACCTTCCCTCACGCATTGTTGGATCGGTCGAAACTTCAAAATTCAAAGCCGCAGCCTTCCCCCTTCCCGTTGCCCTAGTTGGGAGTCGAGACCTTTCCCCTCCCACTGTAGCAGCGCCGCGTCCTTCCCACCATGCAGCACGCCGGTGTCAACCTCCTTCCCACAGCGCGTGCACACCGACATCGACCTCCTTCCCACCACGTGCGCACATAGCAGCACCTCGTCGCATCCTTCCCACCGCGCGGGCATGCCAGTGCCAACCTCCTTCCCACCACGCACAGCAACGCCTCACCACCTGCTTCCCACCGCGTGTGCACATAATAGCAATTTATTTCAAGTAAAACTTTACACTTTCGGAGAAAAATTTCTAAGCAAAAACAATATAAAGAAAGTCTCTAAGCAAGAATAAATACTAGAGGCCCGTTTGGAAGATGAGATTAAGAGAAGGGGATAAGATCAAGTGTGTAGCAAAGGTATTATAAATTTGTTTGAATGGCAGTATATGTCTTATAATGGAACAAAATTGCCAAGTCAAGGAATAAATTTGAACAAGTAATTAGCTTAATATTACATAGATAGACATACACGCACCCCACCACCTGGGATTATTCAATAGCAAGATGCAACTATAACCGATCACAATCAGAATCCCACTACCTGGTGGACAGATCTTGACCCATGAGGAACAACGGGCATGTTGCCAAACCCATTGGATCCCCACTTCAGAAAGCCAAACCTTTACTTGTTCCGTTGGAACTCAAGCTCCATATTTGTCTTCACAGCATTTGCTAACCTTGCGACATCCACCTGGACCGAGTGATCAACTAAGACATCCACCGAGCGGGGGGAAGAGGAGGAGATTCGAAGGAAGGGAGAGTTATGAGGATGGGGGGTGCAGGGGGTTGGAGGGATTGGGAGGAAGAGGATGGGGGTTACAATACACCTAAAGGGAGAAATGAGGAGAGAGTTGTTGATGGAGGAGTTGATGGCCTTCTTGACGTGATAATTAAGGGTCTACCTTGTTGCTAAGTTTATGATGTTAGTATAGGTAGATTTATCAATTTGGATGATATCTCATATTTTTAATATGATTGTCCATGTGTAATATGATATTTGGTATTCGATGTTATTTTGTGATATATATAATTGTCCACGTGTAATGTGTAATTTGATTGCCAATGTATTTGATGTGACATGATTTTGTGAAAATGATGAGGAATGGGTAAGAATCTTTTTTTTTCTTCTTATTTTGTTTATATAAAAATGGATAGAAATGAGAAAGGAGTTCCTAATGAGTTTCATCCCACTCCTGAAGTTAATAAAATGACAGTTAGAAGAAAATAAGATATTACTTGAGATCATTGTACACTTATTTTATCAAAACCTTTCGAAGTGAAATGTAATTACTGTCCTAAGATTATCAGTGGATGAGGGATTCACAGATTTAAGGAATACTTGGCAAGGAAAAAGTGGCAGACCGAGTCATGTAGAAATGTCCCAAGTCATGTGGAGTATCAAATGAAAAATGCATTGGAATCATATCAAATAGAAAAAAGGAGACTTGATGAAACTTTTACAATGACTTCCACTGGCTCTCAATTTTATTTCATGGTTTACCTGAGGAGCCATCAAGCCCATCAAGTAGTGTTGTATCGAAGTATTCTCAAACCCATTGTTTAAAAAATGTTTTCCCTCCAGCTACTACACCTGGAAGCCATCAAAAGTGTTTTGGCTTCAAAAGATCTTATTCACACTCTTGATTTTAAAATTGCAAAGTGGTTTATTAAGGCACATATACCATTTCACACAGTTGAGATTCCAGAGTTTCAGGAGATGCTTGATGTTGTTGCATCTGTTGGATTTGGTTATGAAGCATCATTTGCATATAGGGTTAATAGACCCTTATTACAAGAAAATGTGTAGCATATGTCTGATTACATTGAAAAATTTAGAAGACATTAGCAAAAATTTAGTTGCACACTCATGGCAGATGGATGGACGGATGGACGACAAAGAACAGTAATTAATTTTTTGGCATACTGTCCTGAATGAATTGTTTTTCTTAAATTAGTTGATGCTTCTAATCATTCAAAAATATAGGAATATTTATGTGGCTTAGTAGAGAAATGCTTCTAATCATTCAAATGAAAATCGATGGAATCCTATTTGATTTGAATGGATGAATTTAGTAGAGAAATGGACAGAGAAACCTGAGAATATCTTATTACAAGATTTAGAGGCTTGGTTGGATAGGAAGGACTTGAGACATATGCCTGCAATGATACTAACTTATGCAAATTTTAAATCCTTAAAATTATATTTAAATTATTATGAACTTAACATTTAGCTAATTTTATCTCATTTGCTCTCTTGCATGATATCAGTGATGCTAAATGATCATCACAAAGATCAATTTGGATCTTTTTTCTCTATTTTTTTTGCTTATGTTGTCTTAAAATTTTGAAATGCTTCTATTACAACTTGATTTTTCTTTTTTTATGTACTTCTCTTTATGTCTCTTAGTTTAGTCTTTAATGCTTTCATTTTATTTTTCAACGTGATTGGATGTTTCATATTTAAAATAATATTTTATGATAGTTATATTTAATTTTTTATACATTAAATTTTGATTTAACCCGATTTAACCCGATTGAACCAATACAAATCAAACTTAAATATGATCGGTCCGATTTTTCTCGATCCGTTTCTAATGATGACATCATCATCGGTTCGATCAATTCGAACCAGTGATTGAACCACTAAAAATCAAAATCAAAATTTGACCAATTTAAATTTTAAACCCTTGATCTAAACTCGAGGCCCTCTTAGCAGTCCCTGTGGAGCTCAAGCAGATGTGCCACGTTCAGAGTGGTGCTTCACGTTGTCTTCCTTGTTTGCCACATTTCTTCTTCCCTTTGTCTTGACATTTTATAATTGCACTATATGTGCAGGTTCTCCCGTGAAGCAATACCAATTTCTTCTCCAAATAATTAGGAATACGATGTATGTAAAAGTATTTAGCGTACCTCGCATTTTATTTTAGCTAGATTTCACGGATGAAATCTTAGTCCTTCATAGGAAATAATGAGACAAAAATCTTCTATTTCTATCTTATTCTTCTCCATAAATTAATTAAATCTCATAGGTGTGATCTTGAATGAGATTCATGAGCATGGATAATAGTACTCGAATGTGCCCCCTAAATGACTACATTACTTCCATCGTGATGCAGATCCGGACCATCCTCTCCGATGCCCATTCCCTTGCAGGGTGTCGACGTGATTAAACATCTTATTGCAAATTGTGTTATGTTATTACATGGTGGTCGTTGTTAGCTTATAATTTTTATGCCCCTTTGCCTACAAATCTTTTAGGCCAACCATTATGCTCCTCTGCCCTCTGTGAGTAGTTTACTTGACTGTATCAGAAAAATTAGAAATTTGCGCTTTGATATAATTGGTGACGTTTGTGTGAAAATGGCTGTTACTTGTGCTAATTTGTAAGGTATGCATCTATCTGCACCATAGACGGTACTTCCAAGCTCGATGATAAACAGTGGTTGGCATATTGGATCGCCTATACTCCTTCCCCACTCTCTTGGAGATGGTCTTGCACAGCCCATGTATACTCGCCTGGTGATCTATGGATCTCCTCGTGAGTCGTCGATTATCAGAGAAATTTGGAGAAGTAATTAATTAGGGAAAACGAACTTGAGTAGGAAATTAATTAAATTTGCTTTTACGTAGACCATGAGCAAAGATTTCCAGCAATTGGTTTTGATTCCATATACTTGTTTGGGCTTTTAGATATTATCTTAATGATGGTTTAACATGGTAATGATTTGCTACAGGATGCCAATTTGGTACACCATGCAGTTATCTAAGTGGCATGTTAATAGGTTGAAAAAACTTGCATTCCATATGGAATACAAAAAATCAAATGTCAAATCTATCTCAAGCAAAATGACTAAAACTTTCTCTGTGAAAAGTGTTTCTAAGTAGCATTCCTTTCATGCAGTCAATGGGAAATTAAGGAATTAAAGAACGGGTACGGTTGAAGGACAAACTAAGCATATGGAAGCTAATACTTGGCCAAAGCATTGATACCAAGAAGCACAAACTGTATTGGTTGGAATTCTATATGAATTATCCATGTATTGGTTGGAATATGGTAATGGGATACTTTCGATCCTAAATTCGTTCTCCAGCTATAAGCTTTAATTTGTTTCAGATCTAGCAAAGCAAGAAAGCAAGCAAACTTATAATTACAAATTTACAACCATTACAGTCTGTTCCCATGGAAGGGAAAAAATTAATTAATTCCTCCCTGTCATTACATGATGATTGACACTGTAATATACCGACAATAATTGGGAAGAAGGAGAAGACCGACAGAAAACATGGTAGTCTATGAGCAATGCCCGGAGTGAGTTACATGTTTCTCACTTCACTTCTAATTATGGTGTTTGCATCACGAACGTACAACGTTGACCAACAACATTAATTGAGGATCGTCAAGAGGAGTACCACACAGCACCAAACCGATGGCAATTCCACGATTTGGTATCTTTCTAAGTAAACCAGAAGAACGAATGTGATCAAATATATATATATATATACATACACTCACACTCCTCCATTAAGCAGATTTTGTGACGGTTGTGAGGTGGGGGTGGACGTGGGCATTGGAGTAGCGATATTTGAGGATGGCATATATGCCCCGCCTCGTCGCCAATGATCCGAACCTCCTGTGCTTCACCACCTTTGTTTCGGCCTTTAGTTCCGATTCCTGTGATCAGAGAGAGCAAAGAGCTTAATTTTTATCACTTGGGTTATGTCAACTAGCGAATACTAATAATGTTCAATGACTCAATTAGTAATTTCTATATATTAATGGCATGTCTCCTCCAAATTGAAGAATCTATATATTTATTGAGAGTGCACTGCTAAATATTGGTTCGCTACAAACTTCATCTTGGGTTCCATGCATGTTTAGAAAATTAATTATAGCATGTTCATGGTTTAGATGCAAATTAATTAGATCTCTTCTTGATGTGAACCTCTTAGGCCATTAATCAAGGAGAGTGAATGTTGGGTAGATTCCAGCTGGTAATGTACCATGCTATTAATTATTAATCTCAAAAATAAATTGCCTATGAGATCATCTTGTAAATGTCCGGCTGCAGCCCTTGAAATCAGCGAATAGATAGGGCTAAAAATACCTCGGAGTTGGTCGCGACCGTGCAATCTTTTGTTTGAAAGGTTTGCTTCTTGCGAATGGCAGCTGCAAACATCATCTCAACTTGTCATATAAGTGGAGAAATAAATAGAATTCGCTTTAACATGATCTATTAATACTTGGGATTCATTATCTTTTTACGTATTTTGTCCCTCGTTCATTTGTTTTGAATTAATTCCACGATATACGGAACGGGGAGATACATATATAACAATTAATTAAAGACTGAGTTCGTCATCTCGCACCATTAGCAAGCAACCTAATCCAACCTGATCCAACGTCCCAAAACCTTTGGTGTGAGTTGGGTTACGTTGAAAATCTATTAATCACCCGTTAAGATGGAGACACGTCGTATTCATCTTGATTAACCTAGATGTTGCATGCCCCAACTAGAAATTAAGTTTCAAATCTCATCCTTCTTTACGTACGTACCAACAACTTCGTCGTCGGACGTCTTATCCGATGTTCCATCCACGAAGTAAATCCTGAAGCTTGGGGAGCCAACATTCTCCTCCTCACCCTCTTCCCCATGACGACGATCTCTGACCACCACTCTCCTCCTCTCCTCCTCCGTCTTCACCTCCGCCACCGCCACCGCCCCTTCATCCACACTCTTCCTCGTCGACCGCTCACGTGCTTCCGCCTCGTCGTGCTTACGTAGGGTTATGACCTTCTCATCCAAACGTTGCACCTTCCCAATGTGGAAGCCACCCGCGTGGTGCTGGACAATGGCCCGAATCTCGTGGGTATCCTCCAGGCCGTCGTCCTTCCTTCCCACCACCTGCCTCCACTTGCCGAGGGTCACCGCGGAGTCGGTTGCGACGAGGAGGTCCTCGTCGATTGCGAGCCTGGAGGCGTTGCAGCCCATATTGATTGGCTGCAGGTTGAGGGGAGTGGGGATGGAGATCTAAGGAAGAGGGAGGGAGGGCTATGTGGAGGAGGGGGTTAATTGTGCTCGTGATGCATGTGCATGATGGCGGGAGAGGGGTTATGATATGACGATATATGCATGCATGAGGAGTTGAAGGTGGTGGTGGTCGTTGGGTGTTGGTAAATTTGGGTGGGTCTCTCCTCTACGATGATATCCACGTCAGCACCTTTTATTAGGACATGCCGTCATGTCCCCACGATTATTTTGCATGATCTGGACCTTCTAGAAGGCCTTTTCCTCTTTCGGAGCCAATCTGGTTGTCGAAATACCTTCGAGAATGCATTAGGACTTACGGCATTTTCTTTTCTTTTCTTTTTTCTAATTTTTTCAGAAGGTAAGGGCAGGCGATTTAATTCCCATAAGTTGTTGGCGGTTTTTAGAGCATTTTCCCACGTGTTTTAAGTGTTGCACGTTTCGGATGTTGTGGCGGATACCCTCGAATTCTTACTTTTTACGGTTCTACCCAGACAGGTTTGGGCATTTTGCGGATGTGTCTTTCGGCTTTCTTTGGCCTTTTTTTTTTTTGTTTATTCTATTCATGATTAATTAATTGTTATTGCTAAAAAAGAATAAAGTTAAACTTGAACCTTGGTCTTTTATATGGGAGTGCATTCGTTGATTAGTACCAATATATGGTACTCTTTTTCCCACACTGTTTAGCCACCAAGGCTTTTAAAACAAGGGTATCGGTCAACCTCTAGGAGTGGAGAAGATGGAGGTATGTGAGTGACCCTTCCTCAAAAATAGTACCGAACCAAATTGCAAACTTAGAAAAGTTGAGATATATGCTGTTAGAAGGACTAAAGATTAATATGGAATAACTGAATCTTAGATTTGTTGGTGGTTGTCATGAATTCATTTTCTCATTAGTCTCGGGTCGAATGCCAAATGGTTCGAGCAATTTATAAGGCATGGCTAATCAAAAAAAGCCCTTATTAAATGGCTCTGCACTTGGTTTAAAATGTTCACGTACGAGGAGTATTATGCAGTCTTTTGTACTCTGGAGATCTTTTCACGGTTCTTTTCTTTTAATTGACAGTAATTTTTTTGCCCGTCATTCTTTTTCTTGGCTAAAGCAGTGAGGATATAACTGAACCATCAACGAGAAATCGCGTACCTGTAACATAAGGGGAAAAGGGGAAAAACTAACCCTTAGCTGATACGGGAAATTTCATAATTCCAAGGCCCAGAAAGCCCAACAGGCCCACGATCCAATTATACATACTCACACTGTTGCAACATGAAACACCAATACAAATTTAATTGAGCTCCGCGAGAGGGGAACAAAAAAAAACTTCGAAAGCTTGTGATGAAACGGAATACGTTTTTTTACTTTTTATTTTTTTTATTTTTTTGTCTCATAACGACCTCCGAGAAGCTATTAGTCAGAGAAGATATATAATTATAACAACACCCTAACGGTAAAAAGTAAATATATAGAGCTTCTTTGATGCTCTAGTACCTTCTGGAATCTCCCTCTATTTATATGCTCCACTAATCCTTAGGAATCTTCCAACCCATTGTTATTATCGTGGGGAGGATCATATCGAGCCATCTCCTGGATGGACGACAAGACAATGATATGCTAAATTTTGAAGTATAAAGAATACCAAGCTACTTCACTATGTATCCAGTAGATATCCATGCATGCCTTACCCGTTAATCACTTTATTCTCAAATATGATACAGCAAAGAGAGCTTGCAAAGAAGGAAATTTATGACAATTCCATACCCCAAATGAAGTTGTTGTCCTTGGCTTGTCCAAAAGGAAAGGCTGTTCATGGCTAATAGATTGTTATCTGGGAGGTTTTCTTGGACCTCACTTACATCCTCTACAATATCCTCTTAAAATTAAATACTCATATATTTCTATAATGCTCCTATTCTATAAGAATATAAGATATATTGGATGGAAAATTTTCTCCAGTGAGATCATTGCCTCATTCATTTGAGGACCTCTCATATATAGTTGCTCCATTATTTTGAAAAATGTTTGCGAAAGAAGAGAAATCAAAGACGTCGTAGATGTTCTCCTCTCTACGTTGTTATTCAGGTAAGACCCACGAAATTTTAATTTTATTTTAATTATTGCTCTCTTTCCTGCAGCTACGCTGTGACATATGTTTTGTATTATTCTGGGTCGGTGACCCTTTCTACTGATAAATTAACCATTACACAGAAAAAAGAAAGAAAGAAAAAAAAAAAAGAGTAAATGAGCTTGAAAAGTATCTGGGGAGGACAAAAGTACCTCTCCCTAAATTGCATGCATGCATGGAGCAACCCCAGCACTTCAAAAATTATGCGGTACGTTTGATAGTTTATCACACAAGTAAGTTTACTGTACGAACTGGAAAGCAAGCTCCTCGCCCCTCGTGGGACGCCCATGTACGTGTCACTAGCCGGGGTACAGAGAGGAGAGGTTGACCCATTATTTTTTTCTCTTTGCAGGCCTGGGCTCAAGTCCAATCCAATATAAATGGACCAATCCGGCCCAAACTTCTGTGCATATAACGTGCACCTTCACACAAAATATTATCGGAGTTGTTGTATTTGATAATGAACCGGATGACAATTTCAAAATGTACTTCTAAGCCATAGCTGGTGCTTAGGATAATGTATACTTTAAACACGTTTATTGTTCTTGCTAAATTAGAAAAACTAAGGATTGTGTATGGTTAGGGTGGCCAAATATATACTTGACCTAGTTGTAATGTTTTAAAAATTAAATTGATCATTGAATTAATTAGGTGGTGCTGATTTGATTTGTATTAGTTAAATCGGCAGTTACGTTAGTACAATATCATCACGTGAAAAAATTAAAAATAAATTAAAATTTTTAGATTAATTTATATTCACTCAACCAAGTTTAATCAAAAATCAAAGTTCAATAAAATATCATATTTTATAATTTTAATTATACGAAAAGTAACATATTTTTATCGGATATTAAAAACAATAAAAGATATAATCAAATTTAAGAATATATAAATCTCTGTTTTGATTTAAAATTTTAAATTATATGTTTTTTTTTTTTTTAACTCTAAAAAAAATGATTAGATCGGAAGATCGCTGTAATTAAATCGACTAATTTTAACTTTTATCACCTAAATCTATAGAATCGCACGTAAGACATCGGTTTCCCGTTGAATCGATTGATCTGATCGGTTTGATTCGACTTCTTAAAATATCATGTGATTGTGGACCTTGTGGTAGCCGGATACATTACTTTAATTCCGTGAACGGCACCTGCACATTGGGATGGTCAGGCTTTCAATATTCGTGAGTCATGACAATATTTATTGTTGCGTTTGGTAGCACATGGGTGGAGCCATGACGAGTTCTTTCGTGGGGGATGGCAAAGGAGGGTTTGGCACTATACTTGATTGGATGTATTGATGAGGTGTTTGTGCAAAAATAGCTTTAGACTAAATCAGATGTTGATTGCTCGCTCCTTATCACGATGCTTCCATGCAATTAATCCTTAATTACCGGCGGAAACCTCCATGTAATCCTTAATTAGCTTTTTCCATAGGACATATATACATTTTTCCTATTACAGGATGAAGCTTACAAGTTACAAGTTTCGGGTTCTTTTTGCCTAAAGCTACACAAGTTGGAGAAAGTCGGTGGATGCTTCTGCTTGTGATCTTCGTTGAAGCCTCCCAACGCCTCTCGTGACAGACCAAGAGATTTCTTTTTATGAAAGTACATGATAATCGAGCAAACACGTACGTACGCGTACAGTCGTATATCTAATTAATTACATGTTACGATGGTCCCTTTTTATTTCTATTTGAGTTCCTTGTTGTGGTCATGCGAACATGTCGATGAGAACAGCTTAATGATTCGGTATAATTCCAATCGGTGGGACCTTTCGTTGAACAGGTTGCCATGGATTTGATTAACGCTTAATTGCAATCATGCTTGAAGCCTAGGACTTAACAAACAAAAAGGCGAAGCACGTAAATAGAAAGATTGGTGCTGCAATTATGATGGAGAAAGGAAGCTATGGCACGACCCTTTCCTACAGTAGAATCGCAGACCTAACTTCGTATCTTTATCCTTGCATTATACGAGGGATTGATACGTGGGGGGGGTGGTCAAGTCCTGCCCAATTTACTCGATTGGATTTTGGATCATAAAAGAATACAAAAAGACAAAATAAAGATGGAGCAGCACGTCATAAGGCATTCCATGTCTACACACCACATTTTCTGGTAGGACGAAAGTATATAAATGTATAAAGCTATGTCCTCCTCTCATGAGTACCTCCTTCGCATAGGTGGGAATCAACCGAATGCATTCATATATTTAAAATATTATTCGAAAGCCAATGTGCCAAGTAACGTAAATGCTATCTCGTGATAAAATTCACCACCACTTAAAAGGTAAATATCACTTTTGAATAAAAGATGTAACGGTGCAAGTTATGCAAAAGTAAAATATATTGACGGTAAATAAAATTACATTTAATAAATTCAGTACCACATATGAACGAAATTACATAAATGCAAAACAAAAAAATCACTGGCGCATTTTAGTTTAGAATCCAATTGCACTAATATAAAACTAAAAATCACTAATACAGTTTTATTTAAAAGTAAAAATCACTTGTACATTTTTATTATAAATAAAAATTATAGGTGATTTCTTCACTCATAAGTAGTAGTGGTTATATGAGTGATAGTAGATCTCCTCACGTGATAGTGCTTATATTATTTTTTTCAGGTGTAGGCCACTCAAAAAATTTATATATGAAATGTGTGTATAATGAAGATCATGTCTAAAATATGTTACTTTTTAAGTTTTTATATATTTTCACTCACGGTTAATCGAATCAAATTTGAACAAAATCAAGATTAAGGTTTGCACGAAGATAAAAGGGTTGTCAGCATTTGGAAGGAAACTAGAAAATGTTTAAACATTATGGAGATTACTCTTTTAAATACTATTTCAAGATGAATAGCCCTTAAAAAGTGATAAATCAAAGCATCATCGGTGTATATAGTTGCAAAATTGTTACTCATATAAAATTAGTTTTTGGCCTTTATTTTTCCGTAAAAGTTAAGATTACATAAAAATAAAAATCTCAAATTCCAAAAAGTGATAAATCAAAGCATCTTTGGTGTGTATATAGCTGCAAAACCGTTACCCATATAAAATGGTCCTTGCTCTCTCCCCGCCGCCTCCTACTACGACGTCCCACACCTCCCCTTTCCAAAGCTCTATCAGGGTTTAGAATAAGTGTATATCTAATAAGGATATAATCACCTCTGAATTTTCAATATGTTAGCAGAAGATGCAAGAATTTTTTTTTTCTTCTTACCTCATGCACGTGTGATTTTCGAAATCTGATCGTAATGATCAGTTAAATTGAGGACAAGTCGTGCATATTTGAAAGCACGTTGTTTGCATTTGTCAAAAGTCACTGTGAATTTGGTAATTGTCATCCAACTAAAATCTATCGGATGAATTTAACTATTCAGCCGTTAGGCCTTGTAGTCGACTGTACAGTCCATCCAAACAACTAACCTTCCAACCACATCTTTCGTTAGATGTGTCGACCTTGTAAAGTGTACCTATTTAAGCCATCCAGTTAATTGTGTCCCCCTTTAATCAGATTGTCAATATGGACTCATCTAATCGCCAGCTTCTTTTTTTAATTTGGACAAATCTTATAATATTTAACTTTTTACCTCAAATTACTCCATTAAAAAAGTCTCTATTGATTTCTTCTTAAATCTTTATGAGACCTCTTTTATTAGATTTTGATGAAAATTTTCCCTCCCTCGTCACCCATCGAGGGCTTTGGAGGGAGTATTAGATGGACGAGGAATGGTGGCACAAAGGTGGCACCTTGTTGGTTCAGAATCGCAGAAATCGGGTTCGTCCGGGAAGGTGTGGTCGTACTTGCTGCAGCACCAATGGGTGTATGCATTTGAGGGGGGGTGGTGGTAAAGGAGGAGGGGAGATTTTTATGTAAAGGAAGGAAATGATGTTGGAGAGGTGCCTTTGAGAAAAAATTCTCTCACGACGAACTATCGTTCGAAGGTACATATATAAATAAGAGGGGTACATACTTAACCATGAGATATATGAAAGGATACCCATCTTTTACGAATTTATAAGAGAAAATCCATTTTCTGAGGGTAGTTTACTTGTTGGATTTCCCTTAAAATTGGACTTATCCTCTAGTTATGTGTGAAAATATCTGACCAAATTTTAATCCGAACTTACCTTATTGTCGACTTTTAACTTAATTTTGAAAAAAATACTAGACTTACGTCACTCTTCCCAAGGCCAAATATTGTTCATAACATGGCACATCCTCCTCTCGTTCCATATGAGAATCTATCTTCTAACCTTCGTTTCTATGAGGGAGCAATTGGTTAGTGGGTTAAGCGAATATGATTCGATTTAACTATTTAAATCGTCATTTAATTTATTCCTTATTTATGTCTGATTAATTAAATTTAATCTTTACTTATTTTTTTTCATTATTTACATCGAATTAAGTAAATTTAATTTTAAGTAAATTTATTCAATTTTTTTTATAAGATAACTTTAACTGGTTAAAACATCCAAACAAATTAACTCATGTATTTCACCATCTATTCCACTCTATCTCTATTCTTCTACTTACTTCACAAACTCATCCCTCGTACCAAATAGAAAAATACTCCTTTATCGTATCAGAAGATAATCTTCGGTCATAGACGCCAACACCCTTCTCACGTAAATCGAAGTTAACAAATCCCCTGTACAAACTAGTTCTAACCCTGCGGCAAAAGGTGTGAAATAAACATTAAGGGTTACTTTTACGATAACGATTAGTTTCTTCTGGAGATTTGTTGGTGCTTAGCTGACATTTTTTTATTTATATTAAAATAAAGAAACATGTTAAGAAAATTCAAGAAGATACAGCAGAAGAGAGATAGAATAAAAGTTATCTTAGGTGTTATCCCAAACTCCTATCGCAACACAAATTGAAATAATACGAACCAGGAAGGTAGATAAAAATTGAGTTGTCCTCCGATGCAAAGATGGTCGGTAAACATAGGCCCAGTGGAACTGGGTGGTGAGGGGGTTGAAATTGATAAATATTTCCTTGGTGCGGATGCTCGAGCTCGGATGCCAAGGAGTTATTTGATCGGAACTTATGGCCGCAATTGATGATGAGCCATGTCCCAACTGGGCCACGGCCACGTTTGTTTCTTCCCAGGAGGCATCGCACCCGATGCGCCACGGTGGTTGGTATTATATATATTTGCCTAGATTTATCACATCCGCAAAGATAACCCGATAAAAGTTACTTGCTTTTAAATTTGTGTCCCCCTAACAGTAATATTTTACTAATTAATCATGAATAAATTGTCTTATACAAAGTTTAGGTTTGGTTAAGACATTGACGTCCATCTGTCTTTGAAAATGATAGATAAATGTAAGAAATTAACGAAGACATTCCAGGATCTTGAAATCGAAGCGGATTTACAAACTAGGTGATAGGAGGGACATTGGTTTGCATGTTAAGCTACGAGGAGGATACAAAGTATTTTAATTGAAGGTTAAGAAAGTGTTATTTAAGAAATGTAGAATTAGCAATAATATGTAGTTATATTTATTTTTAAAGTGATGTTAATATTAGTTTATATT
Source organism: Thalassia testudinum (assembly GCA_037157565.1). Classification (NCBI taxonomy): domain Eukaryota; kingdom Viridiplantae; phylum Streptophyta; class Magnoliopsida; order Alismatales; family Hydrocharitaceae; genus Thalassia; species Thalassia testudinum. The sequence continues at coordinate 25,135,020 of JAZHRO010000054.1, read as the reverse complement.
TACTTAAAATTGATATTAACTCTTATAATATTTAATTGACAGTAGTGCTCAGAATATAAAATACAATAGACGTCAGAGAATCAATTAGGATGTAACTTTAACTTTGGCTTAGATAAATTTGTGTTAAAGTAATCAAACCTGAATTAGCAGATGAGAGATTAAATAGTCAAGTAAACATTTCAAGTAAATCGAGCCTCAAGGATATGGTATATGTATTTCACATGTGAAGGGAGAGATCGATAGGACATTAAGTCAAATGACTGTAATGTTTTTGTATCATAAAAGACAAATGAAGGCTCTAATTCCTTCATCTTGTGGATTTATAGAATACCTTACCATCAGGCAAGGGTCGAGGGAGACAAAAATTTAAGGCTTAGCTTACCTAGAGTGTTAACCCCTCTTTTCGAAGGTAACCACCATTTACTTGAAGGGTTAACCCGCATAATCTTAACATCTATTTTGGAGGGTTAACACATGTTTTGCTAGCATTAGTTCTTAGAAGTGTTAGCAAAATAAGTATTAAATTTATAACTCCCTGACACCCAAGCTTCACTCTTTAAAAATTAGTGTTAACATCAGTTCAACTAAACAACACAAAACTTAACACCATAATTTAACACTGATGAGTCCCGAGAAGCCATCAAAGAATTTGTTGACATAGAAAATATAATGTAGCTACAAGAGAATAAAAATATGCAGGGTAATCAAAGGATCCGAATCAACAAATCACAGGCAAGGAATCACAAGGAAAACAAGGAGATTGGTGACCCAAGTCCACCACAAGGGGTGTACGTCTAGGGGGAGGGCAATGCTTCCAAATATTCACTAGCAAATAGCGATAATACAATTTTGTTGTCGGATTGCCTCCTAGGTAGAGAAACTTTGAGGGCTTCTCTTCATTATTTATAGTACATGAAGTATCTTAGCGATGCAAGATCTTCTTCAGCGGTCTTTTCGGACTCTCTGGCACGTCCGTTGTCAAGACATGTCCGTTGTTAAGGCACGTCCATTGTCAGACTATTAATGATATTGATAACGCCATCGTTACTACCCACGTAGGAGTCGTGGACTTTTTCCACCGCCTCTCTAACTTTGGTCAAATCGAATCTTCTACCAGGTTAAGCTTGTCTAGATCCTCCTATTTACTCCGTATCCAGGTAATCGGATCCTTTCTCAAGCTTTATGCAGAGTTTTGAGTCCAAGAGCACTTTTTTGCCCCTCATCATATGCTCTCACTCTCTAGCTAGCGGATGCAGCTGAGAGAATAGTTAAAGCGCTTAAAACTCCACAGTAGACGATACTAACTATGAGAGTATACTTCTTTCACTTTTTTACCCTTGTGCTGAGGTCACCCTTGCCCCCAACAACTATCGCCCAGAAGTACCGGGGGATAGGTGCTTCGGTGCCCCTACTCGCCTCAAAGGGAGAAGGGGGTAGGTGGTTGATTGTTTTCGCTCGCCCCCTGAGAGAGGGAGGGAGAGGTCGTCCGGCCCACATCTCCTAAAAAATAGGTGATTAGTAAAATATAAATCACAATGGAAGTCTGGAAATTTAGCCCCCGACTTCAAATTCGATCTCAACCCACTATTCCATGCTGGCCAAATTAGAGGACCTATGCACTCCCCGAGTCCTTAAGAGACCACCCGCGATGATGTGCCAACATCCATTGGAGGGAGCTGACACTCGTTAAGGTTCTAGGGTCCGCGTGTTGCAGTGTACCCTCTGGCGGCCTGTCTTGTATGGGTGGCTTATGCACTGAGAGAGTGGGGGTTTTTCAGGCATTAGATAAGGTAGTTTGCAGGGGGTGGGGATATAAGTGGTATTTAAATTTTGCAAAAGTAAATCTCTATTTTATAAAATAGAAGAATTTTTCTACTTATTTTTACATAAGAAGAAGATGCATAGAGCCTTGTTTCCACCATTAGCTGACCTTTTATCCGGGCCATCAAGGTTAGCTAGCTATGGTCAGGCGAAGAGATCTTGGTAAGTGGATCTTGGCAAGTGAATCTCCTTTTCATAGTGATGGCAAGGGATCAACTGTTTCATGGTCCAACACTTGTCGGGACAATGTTTGGCTTTCAATGAGCTCATGGGCTTTACATATTCTCCTCCCCATCTTTTTTATTTTTTGGAAGGGAGACCATCCGACTGAGAATGGGAATGTTGATGCCCTCCTATTGAAGGTGTCAGACAGACTCCCCCTTTTTTTGTTTGAAAGTGAAACACCCAGCTAAGCATGGTCTAGCGGCTACGACAAGCAAGGATTCAGTTCCTAACTTTAAATTGGTCTCGACCCACTATCTATGCTGACAAGACTTGAGTACCAGGCTCTCCCACGAAGGTTCCTCGAACGGGGTCGATGCTCGCAGGGGGCTCGAGGTCTATGTTTGATGAGAACCTCATCATGAACCCTAACTAGCACATTTTGACCTAATTAAATGAACAAAAGCTCCTACAAAACCTAAGGGAAAGCCTAAATCAGGAAATTGCAAATCTGAGAATAAAATAATACACGATGGGTAAAACTGTAATTTTACCATTGCAGTGCATGAACGGGATTTCTAAGGGTCTAAACACAGGTCAAATGGGCTTAATAAGAGAAAAAGTGGGATGGTTTGATCGGAAAAGGGTTATGACAAAATATGGGAATTAAATGACATTCTGTAACCCTAAAACAAACCCACCTTAATTCACGAAGTTTTAGGAAAGATAAAAATCAATTAAACCCTCTAAAATTCATAAAAAAATATTCCCTATGGTTTAGAACCTTCAATTTAGCCATTGGAACCTATCTTGACCTAAATTGAGAACTATACCCAATTTTTGACCTAATTTGGATTTTTGTGCAAAATGTTTGATCAAACTTAGTCAAACCTAAAATCTAACCTCACCATTGGATTCTTTAGGACCAAATTAGGTTCATATCAAAATTTGGACCTAATGGAAGGTCTCCTTGACCCACTTTACAAAACGGTCTTCAACAATTACTTTTTGACCCTTACCTTTTTGAGACCTTACAATAACCCCCCTACCTTTCCCGTCGTATTCTACAAATAGGTCCCTCTGCCACCCGCCTGTGCACATCATACCTCCGGAGACTTTGCGCGGAGGATGGCGCCGCGCACGCATGGGGAGTTGGCCCCAGATTTGAAAGGGAGACTCCTTGCATTGTCCCCTGCAGCATGGGCCGGCTCCCATACCCTGTTGGCCACCATACCTCTCGTGCGAATGCTCGAGAGGTATGGGTATCGCTCCGACCATACCTCCGACGAGGTATCCCCAGTTCCTCCTCGCTTTTCTCCCACGACCAACACCTATTTATGGAACGGCAACCCCTGCCGCTTCCAGTAAGCCTGATTTGGCCAAGGAAATCCCTCAAATTTTCGTCTCCTCCTCCTCCGGCCATTCGCCCACAGGCTCCGACGACCCTCCTCCTCCTCTCTCGTCGCTACCTCCGCCGTTGTCGGCCACGCCTTGCCGTACCAGTAGGCGCCCTCCAGCCCCTCTTCCTCGTTGCAGTCTTCTTCCCTGGGCACTGTCTTCTCCGACGACAGCAAGTATAGCCAGTCGCCAACTCTCCCCCTTTCGTCCACTTAGTTAGGTTAGACTTACTCCTCTCTATCCCCTCTTCATTTTCCCCTATCAATTTATACTATTACACACCGACCATCACACACCACCGCCACCTTCTTTACCTCTGGCAGACCACCGGCGAGGTGCAGCCACCGCGTCACACCTCCACATGCCTCTCCAGACACCCCACTAGTTCCGCCATGACTCACTGATCATAACCCCCCTTCTCATTCACCGCCACACACTCCCAACACGTCCCCCAAACAAACCCACCTGCACAGCCACAGGGTGACCTAGTTACGCATGCCCAGGCCACCCTGTGCCACTCTGACCACCTGGCCATCTTTGCCGTGCTCCGGCGAACCTCCCCGAACGATTTGACATGGCCGAAAGGTCATACTATTGATTTCAGGGTCAGGACGCCTTCCACCATTATCGCTGAGCTTGAAGCAAGCTTCAAGCCATTCCAGGTCGCGCTCGGCTCCAGGAGAGACCCTCAGGAGGTGCAGGTTTGAGGCACGCACACACCCAGACTTCAATTGGAGTCGAGAGACTCCACACCTGCTGCAATTGCGAAGCTCACTCTGCAGGCGCGTGTGAGAAGCGGGTGGGACATTTAGTCCCACCTCGGAAGCTAACAAGCGGGAGGCGCGACATAAATTGAAAACGTGTCTTAGGCTCGTTGCCTCAAGACACAAGGGTGAGGTCCCTCGCCCTCACTCACCCGGCCTCGTGCGCGACTATCCCCCGTGGACCTGGCCTGACTCGAATACCCTGCCTGTGCACACCTCGCGCACCACCCACGCCGGTGCGCTTGGTCCCGGGCGCGTCACCCGACCAACATACCTGATTAAGGCTCTGGGAGAGCAAACCCTGGAGTGAAACAGAGAGAGAGAGAGACATGGGGAGGGTAGGGGTTAGGTTTTTCCTAACCAGATGCCTGTGCAAGGAACAGAAGAGGAAGCAAAGGAGGAGCGGCGAGGACTTAGCCACAGAAAGGCAACTGCAGTGAAATAGCGGCGGTATGACTGAAGCTAGGTTTCTTTTTGTTTGTTATAGAAATGTCGTTGAGGTACACATAGTCATTGCCACTATTACAATTTTACTGGGAAATATTTTTCCCGAGGTCGAACTCAGGGAGCTACTAGAATTCTAGAAGTACAATGTTCCTATTACAAAAATAAGAGAGAGAGAGAGGTTGTTGAAGCGACACTGTCTCGATCGTGTTTTAACAGTTATTGCGTCGTAGTATAGGTGATCAAGCGTCGTCAACAAATAAAAGATTTTATTACTCAAAAATCAGAGTATCCGAGGTCGAACACAGGGAGCAATCGGAATTTACTACTAATCTCAAATGTAATTGAACACTCTAATTTACTCAAAACTTTAATTAAATATGAATGTATGTGGTTAAAAAGTAATTATGACAAAAGAATGAAATTGGACGTCTGATCTTGTGATCAGACGTCTTAAAAGTGTTTTCCCCTCTTCTTTTGCTTTCTTTCTTCTGCAGCCTTCACTTTGCTTCTTTTCTCTTCTGCTTGTGTTGGCCTTCTTCTTCTTTCTCTGCAGTCTCTCTTCTTCCTTGTCTTCTCTCTTCTGCGAAGGCTTCTTCTTCCTTGGTCTTCTGTCTCTTCTCTGCAGCCTTTCTTCTTCTTCTGCCTTACTCAGCCTCTTCTTCAGAGTTTCTTCTTCTTCTGCTCCTTCTTCTTCTCTTCTCCTTCCTGCGGCTAAGTCTCTTCTCTTCAACTCTCAGGCTACATGCACAAGGAGCAAAACCTACCCCTTTCCCTCTACCCGCACGTCTCTCTCTCTCTCTGCAAATCGCTCTCAGGACGCTCTCCCAGAGCCACGGGTAATCGGGTCGGGCTTCGCATCCAGGACCAGGCGCACCGGCATGAGGGTGATGCGCGAGGTGTGCTCAGATAGGGTCGGGTCGGAGCCCGCCAGATCCGCGAGATGAATCCGCGGACGAGGCGAGCGTGGGTAAGGTGAGGGACCTCACCCCTATGCGTTCGGAGGCGATAAGCGTATAACACAAAATCAATTTAAAGCATACCTGCGCGTTGTAGATTACCGATGTGGGACTATTAGTCCTGCCCCGCTCTCGCGTGCGCCCGCAGAACCTTCGTGTAATTGCCACAGCTGCAGCCTCTGTTGGCGTTGATTTCTGGAGCAACGATCTTCGTGAGACCTGCCCCAATGCGCTGCACCTGAAGGCTGGACGTCCTGAAGCCTGGAGCGACTTGGAGCTTCTTCAACTGTCGTCAATGGCGGCTGCAGCTCCAATCCTGTCATGCATGAATACGGCCTATTGGCCTAATCAAACCACCTGCAGACCTTCGCCGTGGCATGGTGAAGGTGATGCGACGTGCAGCAGGTCGCGGGGCGGCCTAGGCGTGCGTGCCTAGGTCGTCCTGTGACCGGAGGTGTGGGTGTGTTCAGGGGGCTGTTGTGGAGGCGTAGAGGGATGGTGGATGGGCGGAGATTGCTCGGTGAGGTGAGGCGGAGCCTCTGAGTTGGTCGGCGAGGCGTGTGGAGGGGCGGAATGATGGGGGCGACTCGTCGGAGGTCGGCCGGTGACGTGGAAGATGAGGGTGGTCAGGCGGTGTCGAGGGGCAATCAATTGAAATAAAATCAGGAAAAGAAAGAGGGGAGGTTGTGGAACAATTCTAACCTACTTACAGGGACGAAGGGGACGGAGAGGCGGACAGCAGTACCTACTATCGCTGGAGAAGAAGATGCCCAGTGGGGGAGGACGGCGGCGACGATGGGGCTGAGGCGGCGTGCGCGGGTATTGCGCGACGTGGAGGAGAATCAGGAAGAAGTCTCTGCCACTGGTTTTGTTTCAGAGCGAAGAGGAAAGGAAAGGGAGCTCTCCGGAGCTCGCTAGACCCTTGGCCGGAGAAGAAAGAGAAGAATTTGAGGTGGAAGTCCGGCCAAGTCAAGCTGAAAATGAGCGGCCGGGTTTGGGGGTTCTTTTATAGGTGCTGGGCCGTATGCTCAAAGCGTGGAGGGCACGAGTTTGTCTCCGACGGCTCACCGGAGAAGGAAAGTAGGTGGATACCCAAATCCCTCGTGCGTTCGCACAAGAGATTGGGATCAAATTAGAGATTGTGATAGGCCTCAGATGGAAGGGAATTTCTCAGAGAATCTCTCTTCCATTTCTGGGAGGGGATCTCTGAGGAATCAGAGAGTATTCCCTCTCTAATCCTCGCCGAAGAAGGATTCTGCCCCAATAATGGCGGAAGGACCTGATTGCAAGGTTGGCGAGGAAGTTAGGGGGCTCTCTGCGATGATTTTCAAAAGTTAAGGACCAAAATGTGATTTGGGTGTACTAAATTGCAAAGTAGGTCAAGATGACCTCCCCTTAGGTCCAAATTTTGGTACAAAGCTAATTTTGACCTAAGGAATCCAATGGTGAAGTTGGATTTTAGGTTTGACTATATTTGACTAGACATTTTTCGTAAAAATCCAAATTAGGTTAATTGATGAGCTAGGACCCTAATCTAGGTCAAACTGGGTCCCAAAGGACAATTTGAATGTTCTAAACCCTAGAGGATATTTTTCCAAGATTTTTAGAGGGTTTACTTGATTTTTATCCTAATCGGAACCTTGTTGATTTAAGCAGGTCTGTTTTAGGGTTACCAAATGTCATTTAATTCCTAGATTGCACATAAACCCATGTCTGATTGAATCAACCCACTTTTTATTTCATTTAAACCATTTGACCTATGTTTTGTCTCTGAGAAATCCCGTTTATGTACTGCAATGATAAAATTGCAGTTTTAACCTTTATTTCATGTTTTCTTCTCAGAATACTTATTCCTTCTATTAAGCCTTCTTCTAGGTTATGTAGGAGCTTTTACTCTCTTTATTAGGTCAAAATGAGCTAGTTATGGCTCATGATGAGGCTCTCATCATACCCCCATGCGTAGCTTTTGCTAGTCCCTTAGCAAAATTTCAAGGTTTTAACTTCTGTTCTAGACCCTGAGTGTAAGTGTTTTTCTTTTTCTTTTGTGATTAGGTCGGAATGCCAACAATAGGCCTAGAGGTACTCATGTACCAACCAAAATCCGGACCTGAGCCGCTTTAGCCTCAGTCCTCCGCAAAGGTTTCTAAGGCCCACAGAAACTAACCTAGGGTTTGTTGGACTCCGCGGTTAAAGCACCCATGCTTGAGACATTCTTAGCCTAAGTTCAATTTACAGTGCGTTTTTATAAGAGAGAGATAGAAGATTTATTTGTTTGGAGAGTTTTTCTCTCTCTTTTCTTTTTATTTCTAGCTTCGGATTAGCTTCTCAACACGGTCTATATCGGATTCCCCATCCCAATCATCAATCCTCAAGGGTCCCTGGCTTTCGAGATAATCCCGCCCATGGCAACCCCCAGAACCCTGGCTTTCGAGATTTCGAGATAATCCCGCCCATGGTGTTCCGTGGCCGAATTCAGACCCTGGCGATCGACAATTCGTGATAATGCCGCCCATGGTATCTGAACTAGTAGAGTGCTTACATGCCTCTAGTAGGATATTTAAATATCCTAAGAGACAAGCACCGAGGAGACGATATTTTGTTACGCATTTTCGAGGGGAATTTCCCGCCTCTCTGCGCCAGGAACTCATCCAAATCAACTTGTGTTGATTGGCTGCTCCTAATCTAGGTGACTTTTTCAGAACATTAAATGCTTTTGCGTGATTTTGATATTTATGCACACTGAACCAGACTGTGTGTGAATTTGGGGTGCTTAGGTTACCGAATCCTTAAACCGGAGGTCAATTAACAAGGCCGAATACTTCCTAAGCCTTAGACCTAATACTTAAGCTTCGCATTTTCCCCAACCTCTTGAGGATTATCCAGATTTTAGCAGATACGTGAATTTTTAAGCTAACGAATCTAGCCCAAGAGGCCTAAGATCAGTGTTCCCGCTAATATCTTGTTATGTCTCCTTAGCACTTTTCTTTTATTTCTTTTCTTGATCTGGTCTAGAACTTCAGTTAATTCCTTAATCTTTTACTAATGACTATTTCTTTTTATTTTCATTTTGTGCTCCTTTTTGTCATTTTACTCTTTTTCTCCCCTTTATGAGTATGTGGCTCACAAAATTTCCTCCCTCCCCCATTCTTTTGTTCTTTTTCATAATTTTTCATTTTTTTTTGTGTTTTTGACATATGCGAATTTTTGTGAGAATCCTTCTGATTTTTTCTTGGTTCTGTATGTATGTACTTTATCACCCCCCCATGCCTAAGTTTTGCAATGTCCTCATTGTAAATGGAGGGTGTGAAATAGTGTTGAGGTCAGGGACTTAGAACATGATACATTGGGTGGGTGAATGGGTCGAAAATGAATGATGCGGATGATTTCAAGCTCTGATACGTGTACCAGAGGTGGGATCAACTGTCTAAGGCTGAACTCAAGGTGCAATGGCTGTGGAGTACAGACGGATAATCAGATGGGTCTCTGTTTTTGGGATGACGGGTTGCCTCCCGTTAAGCGCTAAATTTAATGCCTTCAGCCGAGTGGAAAATAGGGTGGAGAGGGAGTGGTCAAATCAGCAGAATTTTGTAAAACAAGCACCTTGATTAAGAGACTGGTTGGTCCAACCAGGTGCTTGTTAGGATCAGTCGACTGATGATGCAGCCCAAACCCAATAAGTCTGGTGGGTTGATAGATGTAGATCAACAGATGCAGAACCCACCATATGTAGTGAAGTTCAAATGAATATGGAAGTCAAAACTCCTGGTCAGAGTAGGGTTCCGAAAAATAATCAATGTAAGGTGTGGAATCCCTACAGGGGTGATCACAGAATGTTGACTCCTGCTTTTCGGTCTGATCAATGCCTAATACCCAATATAGATATGGAGTTGAATCATCTGCAAACGGCTCAGTGAGAGGTGAATCGGAATAGAAATTGAGTCCGGTTGCGGGTCGAGGTATAGAATGGGTTTTGATTGGTTCTGTATATGTGGAGCAGGTGGCTTCAAAGAAAATTGGCTTGTTATAATCAGGAGGCAGATTTTCTCCGATGTTATGGTCAGATTCGAAATCGTCAGAGAGTTTGCGAAAATCAAAGTCTGAATGAGATTCCAGATCATGAGTTCCACCATAGAATAAATCATATGTTGTATACTCAGCAGCCTGACTGGGGTCTAGCCTAAATGTTAATTCTGAGCTTAAAAAGGTATCCTTATCTGGTAGAGGCTCAGGTTCTAAGCTAGTAGGGCAGACCCAATTGAAACCCTGCTCGTCCAACTCCTCGATTTCTGTGTAGTAGATCGGCATGACTTCCGAAAAATTGATTCGTTCCTCTGAGGATGTTGGCGAGGGATATTCATCAAATCGAGGCCAAAAGTCATATACTTCATTGAAAGATTGATCTTCTTCATATGGGGCCTTGAAATCTTCAAAATATGTTTCCGATCTAGGTTCTAGGCTTAGGATGTGGGTTGAATTACTAGAATCTAGGTCTGAATAACCTTCGAGAGTCACCTTCTCAGAATAAGGGACGAAATTTATACCCTCGAGAGGTTCAGCTCTACCTTCATTATTGCTGGAGTCTTGGGATTCTAAAATGGGCTCATCATGGTATTTTCCTGCATTTGGAGCTTCCCAACCTTCTTCAATATCAGGCACATTGTACTCTATCTGGGTTGGGAATCCACAACCATTTTGTGCCTCAAACCCGAGATCAGATTTATCCTCGATGTTGTCCCAAGATAGTTCCTCCTCTGTTTGTGGTATATACGGGTACTTCTGGTCAATAACTTGTTTTACTAATCTCATTATCTCTTCCTGTTTTTCAAGTCTATCTTGGTGTTGCTTCCAAAGTCGAGGATTTGTCATACATTGAAGGTATTCAATATTGTGCAGTTTTTCTATCTCAATGTATCGAGTAATGAGTAAGTCACGGGTTGATCCTTTTGTGGCTTCTGCTAATAGTACTTGGGCACAAGTTATGATAAAGGTTGTGGTTGTTGGAACATCAACCTGAATGTTTCCTACTGGTGTTGAGGTTTCTTCTTTTTCATAGAATTTCAGGGCATCCTCAATCATTTTATTTCTCACGGATCTCTGATATTCAGGTTTCTTGAATGGTGGTCCTAAGTGGTTTGGCTGCATATTTGGATCAGGTGGTGGAATCCAGATGTAGAATCAGAGTTTGAATTAAGATGTAGAATCAAGTTATGAAGCGATCAGATCTGAATAACGAGTTCCACTGAAAATGTGTATGTGTGCTCTAAACAGAAAAGATGAGGGACTGGAGATGTTTTTGACCCAATCAAGACACCCAAAGACGTTTGGATGACTATGGAGGTTCGGGGCGGATGGACCCCTGGATCAAAAGATCGTCCACCTAAAAATTTCCTGGGCAGCCAGAGAAGGAGAGTCCCGCAAAGACCCCTACACGGTAGAGCATCCCCACGGGTTACAGGGTTTCCCCCACCCGACCTCTCTTGTCACTGAGATTCCAGGTAGACCAGAATGGGAACCTTGACCTCTTAAGTCTACCACTTTTATTTCAAAGGTGCTTTAGGGTTCTCACTTGAACTTTAGATGTTTTGATATTGTGACCTAATTTAGAGGTTGGTTGACCCAAAGGGTCAACTTCACCTGACCTGTCCTATAGATGGCAGAATGATTCTAGGTTTGGAGCCTAGAGATCACCCTGATTTGACTCCCAGGTTATTAGGTCCCAAAATTTAAGATTCAAGTGATTTTAGAACTCAATTTTTCTTAGGGTTTGTCTTGTTTAGATCTCTTCAATCAAGGTCTTGGGTGACACACTGATGCGAGAAGGTTTATTTCCTTTTATGCAGGCATGTGTGACTAACACTCCAAGATCCTACTGTAGAAACCCTAATTTGGTTATATTTCCAATCCTTTTTTCTTTTTCACAAAAACTCTCTTTGGACTTGAAAGCAAGAAGTGTGTTGTCCATAGAGATTAAGCGCTATTTCTATTAGGCACATGAATTTGTGGGATAGAATCTGAAAAAAAATCGCTCCAACTTCAAGAAGAATTAAAAATTTTTCGTAAAATTAGGAAATGTTTGCCTTAAAGATGATGATTACTATATAAAGAAGGCAATTGATTCCTAAATTGATTTTCTTCCTTTTGGATTTTCAGGATTAGGGGATGGTTTAAGGAAGAAAAGAAATTACCTGCCCTTGAGTGGTTGACTTGTAGGAGGGATTTTCTCGTGAAATACCTGCAAGATCAAAACAAAGCAAAGTAGGGCAAGTTAGTGTTCAATATGATAAAAAGAATGTAGAGACTAATGATAAATTGCGTATTGCTCCCCGGCAACGACGCCAAAATATTGAAGCAACTGGCTCGATCGTGTTTTAACAGTTATTCCGTCGTAGTATAGGTGATCAAGAGTCGTCAACAAATAAAAGATTTTATTACTCAAAAATCGGAGTATCCGAGGTCGAGCACAGGGAGCAATCGGAATTTACTACTAATCTCAAATGTAATTGAACACTCTAATTTACTCAAAACTTTAATTAAATATGAATGTATGTGGTTAAAAAGTAATTATGACTAAAGAATGAAATTGGACGTCTGATCTTGTGATCAGACGTCCTAAAAGTGTTTTCCCCTCTTCTTTTGCTTTCTTTCTTCTGCAGCCTTCACTTTGCTTCTTTTCTCTTCTGCTTGTGTTGGCCTTCTTCTTCTTTCTCTGCAGTCTCTCTTCTTCCTTGTCTTCTCTCTTCTGTGAAGGCTTCTTCTTCCTTGGTCTTCTGTCTCTTCTTTGCAGCCTTTCTTCTTCTTCTGCCTTGCTTAGCCTCTTCTTCAGAGTTTCTTCTTCTGCTCCTTCTTCTCTTCTCCTTCCTGCGGCTAAGTCTCTTCTCTTCAACTCTCAGCCTACCTACATAAGGAGCAAAACCTACCCCTTTCCCTCTACCCGCACGTCTCTCTCTCTCTCAGCAAATCGCTCTCAGGACGCTCTCCCAGAGCCGCAGGTAATCGGGTCGGACTTCGCATCCAGGACCAGGTGCACCAGCGTGAGGGTGATGCGCGAGGTGTGCTCAGATAGGGTCGGGTCGGAGCCCGCCAGATCCGCGAGATCAATCCGCGGATGAGGTGAGCGTGGGTAAGGTGAGGGACCTCACCCCTGTGCATTCGGAGGCGATAAGCGTATAACACAAAATCAATTTAAAGCATACCTGCACGTTGTAGATTGCCGATGTGGGACTATTAGTCCTACCCCGCTCTCGCGTGCACTCGCAGAACCTTCGTGCAACTGCCACAGCTGCGGCCTCTGTTGGCGTTGATTTCTGGAGCAACGATCTTCGCGAGACCTGCCCCAATGCGCAGCACCTGAAGCCTGGACGTCCTGAAGCCTGGAGCGAGCTTGGAGCTTCTTCAACTATCGTCAATGGTGGCTGCAGCTCCGATCCTGTCGTGCATGAATATGACCTATTGGCTTAATCAAACCACCTGCTGACCTTCGCCGTGGCACGGCGAAGGTGATGCGACGTGCAGCAGGTCGCGGGGCGGCCTAGGCGTGCGTGCCTAGGTCGTCCTGTGACCGGAGGTGTGGGTGTGTTCGGGGGGCTGTTGTGGAGGCGTAGAGGGATGGTGGATGGGCGGAGGTTGCTCGGTGAGGTGAGGCGGAGCCTCTGAGTTGGTCGGAGAGGCGTGTGGAGGGGCGGAATGATGGGGGCGACTCGCCGGAGGTCGACCGGTGACGTGGAAGATGAGGGTGGTCAGGCGGTGTCGAGGGGCAATCAATTGAAATAAAATCAGGAAAAGAAAGAGGGGAGGTTGTGGAACAATTCTAACCTACTTACAGGGACGAAGGGGACGGAGAGGCGGACAGTAGTACCTACTGTCGCCGGAGAAGATGCCCAGTGGGGGAGGACGGCGGCGACGACGGGGCTGAGGCGGCATGCACAGGTATTGCGCGACGCGGAGGAGAATCAAGAAGAAGTCTCTGCCACTGGTTTTGTGGCAGAGCGAAGAGGAAAGGAAAGGGAGCTCTCCGAAGCTCGCTGGACCCTTGGCCGGAGAAGAAAGAGAAGAATTTGAGGTGGAAGTCTGGCCAAGTCAAGCTGAAAATGAGCGGCCAGTTTTGGGGGTTCTTTTATAGGTGCTGGGCCGTATGCTCAGAGCGTGGAGGGCACGCCTTTGTCTCCGACGGCTCACCGGAGAAGGAAAGTAGGTGGACACTCAAATCCCTCATGCGTTCGCATGAGAGATTTGGATCAAATCAGAGATCGTGATAGCCTCAGATGGAAGGGAATTCCTCAGAGAATCTCCCTTCCATTTCTGGGAGGAGATCTCTGAGGAATCAGAGAGTATTCCCTCTCTAATCCTCGCCGGAGAAGGATTCTGCCCCAATAATGGCGGAAGGACATGATTGCAAGGTTGGCGAGGAAGTTAGGGGGCTCTCTGCGATGATTTTCAAAAGTTAGGGACCAAAATGTGATTTGGGTGTACTAAATTGCAAAGTAGGTCAAGATGACCTCCCCTTAGGTCCAAATTTTTGTACAAACCTAATTTTGACCTAAGGAATCCAATGGTGAAGTTGGATTTTAGGTTTGGCTACGTTTGACTGGACATTTTTCGTAAAAATCCAAATTAGGTTAATTGATGAGCTAGGACCCTAATCTAAGTCAAACTGGGTTCTAAAGGCCAATTTGAATGTTCTAAACCCTAGAGGATATTTTTTCAAGATTTTTAGAGGATTTACTTGATTTTTATCCTGACCGGAACCTTGTTGATTTAAGCAGGTCTGTTTTAGGGTTACCAAATGTCATTTAATTCCTAGATTGCACATAAACCCATGTCTAATTGAATCAACCAACTTTTTATTTCATTTAGATCATTTGACCTACGTTTTGTCTCTGAGAAATCCCGTTTATGTACTGTAATGATAAAATTACAGTTTTAACCTTTATTTCATGTTTTCTTCCCAGAATACTTATTCCTTCTATTAAGCCTTCTTCTAGGTTATGTAGGAGCTTTTACTCTCTTTATTAGGTCAAAATTAGCTAGTTATGGCTCATGATGAGGCTCTCATCAAAGGTAGATTTGTTTCTTGGCTTTTTCTTCTTCTCGTCTTTCTCTCTCTTGTCTTGTCTTCTTTCTTCTTTCTTCTTTTTGCTTGATCTTCTTCAGTTCTTCTTCTTCTTTATCTTCTTTTCTTCTTTATTCTTCTCTTTTCTTTCAGCTGTGGCACCTTTTCTCCTCTTCTTCTTCTTTACTTTGTCTGCAGAGCTTCTTCCATCGTCTGATTTCTCAATCAGACGGCTTAAGTGGCATCTGCTACAGTGCTTCCTTTGTGCTTCTTCTTCTTTCTTCTTCCTCTTTCTTTTTCCTTCTTCTTTCTCCTGCGGTCTTTCTCTATCTTTTTCCTTCTTCTTGCAGTCCTTCTTCTTCTCTGCCCTGAGCGACCAAGGCTTCGGCCACCTTCTTCCTTCTTCTTCTTCTTTGTCTGCACACTCACACAGCTGATCAGAGCAAAACCTACCCCTACCCTCCCCCGTGTCTCTCTCTTTCTCAGATTTCTCTCATAGGATCACTCTCCCAGAGCCGAGTATTCGGGTACGGGTATCGCGCCCGGGACCAGACCCACCGGCGTGCGGTGGTGGGCGAACTGTGTGCAGTGCCGGGTATCCGGATCGGGCCCAGACCCGCGGGGCGTGAGCGCGGGCGAGGGCAAGCGCGTGGGGCGCTCGTGCGTAAGGGACCTAACCCCTATGTTCGAAGGCAAATAGCCTCGAACACTTTTTCAATTTATGCGCGGGCGCTGAGCCACACACTTCCGAGGTGGGACTAAAGTCCCACCTCCCAGACTAGCGCCCACAGGTGAGGAACTCGCGGCAATTGCAGCAGCTCGCGAGGGGTTTGCCTCAACTGCAGACCCTGGAGTCTTCGCGGAGACACTCCGCGCAACCTAGGACCAACGCCTGGGCGAGATCGAGGCTGTAGCTGCAGGTGAAGGAGCTTCACCTGCTCAGCAATGGCGGCGAAGGAGTGACCTGATCACAGAAATACGACCTCTCGGCCTAGTCAGAAGGTGCAGGGAGCTTCGCCGGAGTGCGGCGAAGCTCGTGCGGGTGGTGGCGAGGCGTAAAGAGGTGTACGGTGGCTGCCCTAGGTCAAACTGTGGTCAGGAAAATGGGTCTGTTCAGGGGGTCTTTAGGTGGCGTGTGGCAGGAAATGAGACGGGGGAAGCTGTGGAGTGGAGTGAGGGGAAGCTTCTGAGGTGATTGACGAGGAGTGAGGGGGTCTGTGGAGGTGGAATGGGCTCGCCAGAGAGGGTGGTCAGAGACGGAGCAGGTGGAGGTGGAAGTTGTGTGTGGGGGCACGAAAATACAAAATGACAGGGGGGAAATTTAGAAGAGGAGGAGAGGAAGCTCTTACCTAAGTTTTGGACGAAGGGGGAAGGGTGGAGCCACCAGCTCGTGCCTGTCGGAGCTGAGGAAGAGGAGGCCCTGGAAGGGGAGAACGGAGACGAGGAGGCAGGCGGAGGGTGTCAGCGGGTGCAGCGCGACACAGACGAAAGGGTTGGGGGAACCCTGCTGCAGGTAAGGCAGCAAAGCAACGAGGAGGAGGAGGAGTTGGTCGCCGGAAGCTGCAAGCCGTCTGTCGGAGCTGGAGAGGAGGAAGTGGGGGGGTATTCTCCGTCAGAGACAGCTTACCCTCTTCTGCTGGCGATGGCGGTCTTTATAAAGGCGAAGGCGGAGGGGTGGGCACCCTCGCCGGAGGATGGCCGGAGCAGCAAGCCATACCTTCCGCGCGTTCGCACGGAAGGTGTGGGCGATGGCAGAGATCATGGAGGTGTCCCTGCGACAGCAGATGTCGCAGGGAACACCCAGTTGATTGGGCAGAGGTCCTCTCTCACCCTGCGCGGTGCCATGCTCCGCACAAAGTCACCGAAGCATGGCGCTGCTCGGAGTTTTGCAGGGACGACCTAAGTGCAAAGAACGACGAATAATCTAGGGGCCAAAATGCGAGGGTTTCAAAAGTTGAAGGTTAAAAAGTAATAGATGAGGACCAAAATGTAAAGTCGGTCAAGAAGGTCTCTTCTTAGGCTCAAGATTTTATGCATGACTAAATAGGACCTAAGGATTCTAGTGGTGAATTTTATTTCTAGATCAGACCTTGTTTGATGGATCAATTTACGTAAAAACCCAAATTAAATCATTAATTGGGCATGGTTCTCAATGTAGGTCAAAATGGGTTCCCAAGGCCAAATTAAAGGTTCTAAACCCTAGAGATTATTTTTCTATGAATTTTAGAGGGCTTAGTCAATTTATACTTTGCCTCGAACCTCGTGAATTGAAGTGGGTTTGTTTTAGGGTTACAGGATGTCATTTAATTCCCTGGGAGTTGCTGTAGCCCTTGTTGGATCAAATCATCCCACTTTCCTTCTTATTAGGTTAGTTTGACTTATGTTTGGACCCTGAGTTACCCTGTTTACTGATTGTGTTGGTGAAATTGCATTTTTACCCCTTATGACCTATTTTCTACAAAAACTCAGAATTCTCTGAGTCAAGCCTTTCTATAAGTTATGTAGGAGCTTTTTCTCGCAAATCTAGGTTAGATTGTGCTAGTTAGGGTTCATGATGAGGTTCTCATCATAGCCCCATGCCTAGCTTTTGCTAGTCCCTTAGCAAAAACTTAAGGTTTTAACCTTTGTTCTAGACCATGATGTTTTTAATAACTTCAGATAAGTGCTTTTTCATTTGAACTTAGATTAGGTTGGAATGCTGACCATAGGCCTAAAAGGTACTCTAGTACCAATCAAGATCCAGATCAGTCTTTGGCAAAGGTTTTTAAGGCCCACAAGAACTAACCTAAGGTCTATTGGACTTTGTGGTTAAAGCACCCGTGCTTGAAATGATTTTAGTCTTGGTTCAGTTCGCAGTGCGTTTTGTAAGAGAGAGAGATAGAAAGTTTTTCTGTTTGGAGAGTTTTCTCTCTCTTTTTCTTTTTAGTTCTAGCTTAGGATTGGCTTTTCAACACGGTCTGTATCAGATTCCTTGCTCCCATCATCAATCCTCAAGGGTTCCTCGCAATCGATGCTTCGAGATAGCACCGCCCATGGCAACCCCTGGAACCCTGGCTATTGAGATTTCGAGATAATCCCATCCATGGTGCTCCGTGGCCGAATCCAGACCCTGGCAATTGACACTTCGTGATAATGCCATCCATGGAATCTGAACCAGCAGAGTGCTTACATGCCCCCAGTAGGATATGTAAATATCCTAAGAGACAAGCACCGAGGAGATGATATTTTGTTACGCATCTTCGAGGGGATTTCCCACCTCTCCGTGCTGGGAACTCGTCCAAATCAACTTGTGTTGATCGGCCGCACCTACTCTAGGTGTATTTTTCAGAATTTTTTTGACGCTTCTGTGTGATTTCTGATTTTTACGCTTACTGAACCAGGCTATGTGTGAGGTTAGGGTGCTTAGGTTACTGAGTCCCGTAAACCAGAAGTTAGTTAATGAGGTCAAATACTCCCTAAGCCTTGGACCTAATACTTAAGCTTTTCATTTTCCTCAACCTCTTGAGGAATGTCTAGATCTTAATGGGTACTAAGAGTCTATCCAAGAATGCCTAAATTTTACGTTCTTACTAATCTCACCATACACTTTTCATTTCTTTTCTTGAATAAGGTCTAGAACTTAGGTCAATTCCTTAGTTTCTTACTAACGACTATCACCTTTTTCTTTCATTTTTGCGCTCCTTTTTCATTTTGTTTCTTTTCCTTCTCCCACAAAATTTCCTTTCTCCTCTTATTCTTTTATTCTTTTGTGAAAAAAATTTTTAATTTTTATGGTGTTTTTGGCATATGTGAATTTTTTGTTTAAAGTCTTTTCTTACAAGTTTTGCACTTTTATACCCCCCCATGCCTAAGGTTTGCAATGTCCTCATTGTGACTTAAGGGATTTTTATTTACTTAGTTCATTCCTTAAGATAGAAGTTTGGATGAGTGAATGGGTCGAGATGAATTTTGCGGACGATTTCTAATCCCAGATGCAAGCATCTGAGGTGAAGTCGGTTGTCTATAAGGGAGAACCTTAAGTGCACAAAGGTGTGAAAAAGGTTTTAGATTTTCAGAAAAATGATGGGTTGCCTCCTGTTAAGCGTTGAGTTTTACGCCATCGGCGGGGCGCAATAAGCTCAGGGGGAATGGAGGATATAAGATGATTCAGCCAAATCAATAGAAGTCACATCAATGAATGGCTTGAGTCTCTGACCGTTCACGATGAAAGGTTCGGAATCGTGGCTGAGCGGACTGATTTCGATGGCTCCATTTCCAAAAACCTGTTGGACTAAATATGGTCCGACCCACTTGGATCGCAACTTTCCCAGGAAAAGTTTGAGTCGGGCATCAAAGAGTAGGACCTTCTGACTAGGATGAAAGATCTTTCTCAAGATATGCTTATCATGGAAGGCTTTAACCCACTCCTTGTAGATTCGTGAGTTCTCATACGCGTCTAGGCGTAATTCATCGATCTCGCTGATTTGAAGTTTTCTGTGGGTTCCAGCCTTCGAAAGATCTAGATTACAGTTCCGTACTGCCCAATAGGCTTTATGCTCCAGTTCTACGGGAAGGTGACACGCCTTTCCGTACACCAGTCTAGAGGGAGACATGCCTAATTGGATTTTGTGGGCGGTCCTACAGGCCTACAATGCTTCCGAAAGTCGGGACGACCAGTCCTTCCTGTCAGGTCGAACAGTGACCTGCAGGATCTTCTTGATCTCCCAATTTGACAGCTCAGCCAGACCATTAGTCTGGGGGTGGTAAGGAGTAGAGATTTGGTGAGACACCCCGTATTTAGTCATCAGTGACCTAAACTGAGAGTTCATGAAATGGGTCCCCCGATCAAAGATTGTTACGAACGCAGCTTCAAAACATCTTTTAAGACGTCTGGGAGCTGGCCCAGACGTCAGACCAGACGTCTGGAACCCTTTCCAGATGTCTGGGATTTGATTTTCCGCGGCACGGTGGTTTCCGTCTGCGTGCCTGCGCGCGCAAATCTGCAGATGCTCTTTTCCCCTCTCACCTCCGCAGGCGCTGCTCTCTCTCTCTCTCCCCACGCGGCTTTAAAAAGCCTCGACCTCTCCCTCACTCTCATCACCTCCGCTCCTCCTTCTTCTTCCAGCGAGTGCGAGCGCGAGCGAGCGGTGGCGGCGGCAGCCGCGGCGAGTGCGGGAGGAGGTGTTGCGCGAGGGAGGAGGCGCTCGGCTGTGAGGGTTCGAGCCTGCCGGGGCTGCTAGAGCCGACCGGCGGAGGCGCAGGAGACGCGAGGTGACGCGGGAGGCCTGCTGCAGCTCGAGCAGCAGGCGGACGAGGTGCAGCGCGGCCGTGCGTCGCGGGCGGAGGGTGAGTCACGCTCTGATTCTAGAAGTTTTTCCAGAATCAGACGTCTGGGTTTCCAACCAGACGACGGGGAAGACGTCTGGAGGACTGTCCAGACGTCTGAAAGATAAGTTTTTTTCGTACCTTCTTCCTTTCCTTCGACTGTTCGTACTGAGCACGAGGAATGGGTACGCGCAAGTTCTGAGATTCGCATCCAACGCGAATCAGACGTCTGGCAGCGGTGCCAGACGACTGGAGGGACTTCCAGACATCCGGGGTGACCATCGGACGTCTGGGAACTTGGTCAGACGCCCCCGCAGGCTTCTGGACGTCTGAGAGACTACACAGGACAAGGTACCATCTGATCTCCATTTTTAAGACGTCTGGAAGAAGTTCCAGACGTCTGATTTTGCACTGTTTCGTCGTTTTCGACCCGTTTAGGGCCCGTTCGGAGTCCGTTTTCCGCGTTTCGAGTTGCGTCCTTTTCGAAATAAGATCCTCTACCCGTCTACAGTGATTAGATACTGTTTTAAGAAACTCCTTGTGTTTGATCCTTGTGATAAGACCCCGTTCCATTGCAGTCTCGGGGGTTGCGGAGGCACGCGGGATTCCCGACCACGCCCCCAATACTCCTGTTGTAACTGGTAGAGTGGCTTTTAAGTTTATTAGTATAATCTATGAAATTATGGAACCATAAATAGAACCTAGGACATTGCATGAATCCTAGGAATGAGAAACTAGAATGAATGGTAGATCCTAGGGTGTTGCATGAATCCTAGGGCTGGAAAACTAGATTGTATGATAGATCCTAGGGTATGGCATGAATCCTAGGATGGGAAAACTAGTGGAATATATGAATACTGCAGTCTTGGAAAATGTGGATAGGAAATAATAGCTACCTGTAAATTGATTTAACAGCTGCCTATTATGAATAAATGAACATGAATGAGAATATGGGATGTATGAACGTGAAAATGGAAAGGTGAAACTTGAATGTTCTGAGTTAAAAGAGCTGGAACCCTACAGGGAATTAGGAGTGGATCTCCTGGAAAGAGAAAGGAATGGAACTGAGAAAGAAAGACGTGGTAGTGTGCTGTCTCTTGGGTACGTAGTACCAGGGAAGCACCTGTTACCTGCTTAGTGCAGAGCGGAGCCAGCCGCCCCAGGGACCCGGGGTTAGGTCTGGCCACTTTGTACCGACTTGCTGGCCCTCGTGTACGCAGTACCGAGGAGAGCTACCAATGTAGGGCAAGTACTAGCTACCCCACGGGCCCCGAGGTTCTGCTAGCTCACCTACACCAACTTGTTAGGCCCACTGGGCAAACCAGGGTAGTCAGGCGAGGGTGCGCGGACTGTGGAGGGGCAAGGCCCCTGTTTGGTTACTGTGGAAGGGTTGGATCCCTGTTACTGAGAGGGCTCTGCCCTGTACTGGTTCCATGCTGTACTTTGGGCGCACCCGTTAACGGAAACGACTGACCGCGTGCCAGTGCAGGTTAGCTACCTGTGCGTTTATCGCGCGTGCCGTAGTCACCGTTACGTCTGTCCGTGACCTTGGGGTGGTTAACTGAGAGCAGGATCACCGCGGGGGACTCTCCCGGCCAGGAGAGCACCACGTGCTACTTCTACTGTTCGGAAAAGACTACAATCAAGATCGTTCCCACGAGGAACATTCGAGATCAAGTGAAGGATCTGAGGAATAGATAAATTGTGAAACAATAGAAAGACATAAATAAAGGAAGAAAGAAAATAAAACAGCTACTGTACACCTTACTGCTTCTTTAGTTTAGCTGCCACTCTACTCAGCGTTTCGCTGACGTGTTACACTCGTTACTTTTCAGGACCAGGTGTTGAGCAGCCAGGGTCAACGGCTGCAGAGGACGTTGGGCCGAGTAGGGTCCAGTAGAGTTACCACTGCGCTTTTGTGCCATTTTTGTTTCCACTGTAGTGAGTAGTTTTTGTTACTCTCCGTACTTTTCTTTACCCGCAGTTCTTGTTATATTATAAATGTTGTTCTACTGTTGTGGTGGTACATGCTGTAGTAGTTCTTTTTCTTACTGCTGTATTTTGTTACTGCTAGTTATACTTCATGTTGAATGTGGTTTATTTTACTGCTCTTTTGGTTACTTCCTCGTTGGATGACTAGGTCTTGGGATTAGTCGAGTCGGTCCGGTTCTCGTGTCTCGTAGGGACTCGGGAATCGAGTCGTTACAGAGATTATAGGACGAGGAATCCCGAACCTTGAGAAAAGGTTTTGATGAATGAATTTGAGAACGATTTTGTGATCACAGGTTCGGGTCGGTATGGCTTCGATCCATTTGGACACGTAGTCCACAGCAAACAGAATGTATTCGAAACCACCCGAAGCAAGAAAGGGGCCCATAAAATCAATCCCCCAAACATCAAAGATTTCGCATACGAGAATCGGCTGCAAAGACATCATGTCGCGACGGCTCATGTTGCCCAAAGTCTGGCAACGAATACATGCCTTGCAGTGACTGTGTGCGTCTTTGAACAGCGTAGGCCAGTAAAAGCCACACTGGAGGACTTTTGTTGTAGTTTTATGCCCAGAGAAATGGCCACCGCATGCTTGGTCATGGCAGAAAGAGAGGATATTGTTGATTTCCTCTTCCAGGACACATCTTCGGATGACTTGATCAGCACTTATGCGGAAAAGGTACGGGTCTTCCCAGATGTAATACTTGGCATCAGAACGTAATTTGTCTTTCTTGGCCTTCAGCCAATCAGACGGGATCTGATGAGATGCCAAGTAGTTTACTATATCAGCAAACCATGGAAGTCTAGTACCGACAGTTAGCAGGTGCTCATCAAGAAAATGTTCCGTGATGGGTCCGGAAGGGTTGATAATCTCAGAAGCAAGATGGGACAGATGGTCGGCTACCACATTCTGCCTTCCCGCCTTGTAGCGAATCTCAAGGTCGAATTCTTGCAACAGCAAGATCCAACGAATTAGTCGGGGCTTCGCGTCCTTCTTGGCAAGGAGATGCCTTACAGCCGTGTGATCCGAGTAGATGATGACATGGGAACCCAGGAGATACGATCGGAACTTTTCAAGGGCAAATACTACGGCTAGCAGCTCTTTCTCCGTAACCGTATAGTTACGCTGAGCCTCGTCAAGTGTCTTGCTAGCGTAGTAGATGACCACGGGTTTCCCGTCAGCTTTCTGCCCCAGGACCGCTCCTACAGCGAAATCAGACGCATCGCACATGATCTCAAAGGGTTGAGACCAGTCAGGGGATTGTAGGATAGGTGCCTGGGTGACTCAGTCACGAAGGTTTTCAAAGGCTAGTGTGCATTCCTTGGAGATTTCAAAGGGTACATCCTTAGAGAGAAGAGAAGTCAAGGGGCGTGCGATTTTCGAGAAATCCGGAATGAAACGACGGTAAAAACCGACGTGCCCTAGAAAAGAACGGATGTCCCTGATCGAGCTAGGCATAGGAAGGCGAGATATCAGATCAACCTTAGCTCAATCCACTTAGATGCCTTTTTCTGAAATTAAGTGTCCCAGGACAATTCCCTCAGGCACCATGAAATGGCTCTTTTCCCAGGAAAGAACCAAATTCACATCGATGCATCGCCTGAGTATCCGGACCAAGTGTTGGAGGCAATCGTCAAATGATGCTCCAAAAACTGAAAAGTCATCCATGAAGACTTCCAGATAGTCACCTACCATATCTGAGAATATGGCAAGCATGCACCGCTGAAAAGTAGCAGGTGCATTGCAAAGACCAAAAGGCATCCTTCGGAAAGTGTATGTTCCGAAGGGGCAGGTGAACGTTGTCTTTTCTTGGTCCTCAGGATGGATTGTCACCTGGTTGTAACCGAAGTACTCGTCAAGAAAGCAGAAGAACCTATTTCCCGCTAGTTTCTCAAGAATTTGATCAATGAAAGGTAGTGGGAAATGATCCTTCTTCGTGGAGGAATAGAGTCGGTGGTAATCTATACAAACTCTCCACGCGTTGGCTAATCGGGTAGGAATGATTTCTCCGGTCTCAGTCGTTATAGTGGTGAGTCCTGCCTTCTTAGGCACAACCTGAATTGGGCTCACCCAATGACTATCGGAGATCGGGTAGATGATTCCAGCATCTAACCACTTGATGATTTCCTTTTTCACGACCTCCTGCAGATTAGGGTTCAAACGTCTCTGCATTTCACGAGAAGGTCGTGCGCCCTCTTCTGAATAGATATGATGAGTACAATAAGAGGGACTTATTCCAGTCAAATCATCGAGAGTCCACCCGATGGCTCTGCGATGTTGCTGGAGGATAATAATCAGACAGGATTCCTGTTTGGGATTGAGGTTGGAATTGATGATCATAGGAAGGGTCTGATTAGAACCTAAAAAGATGTATTTTAAGTGAGTAGGAAGGGGTTTTAGCTCGAGGATGGGGTTATCAGCAGCGGCGGGTGGTTCAGTATAGACGTGAGGTTCAAGGGTAGGAGTTACTGGGTTGTTCAAATCTGGATTCGACTCCTCTGTTTGCGGGTCAAGATCTTTCTGCGGTTGATGAGGTATAATCAGGTCATTCTGGAAGTGTGTTTCATCAACCAAAGCCCTAATGTCACAAATCTGTTCGATGACACCGCAATCGATTCCTTGTTGGGCCTTAACTATATCAATTTTCAGGGTTTGATTTCCAAATTTGAGCTCTATTTGGCCCTCCTCACAGCTAATGTTGGCTCTAGCAGTAGCCAAGAAAGGTCTCCCTAAAATGATTGGTGTATCCCTAGGGTTCTCAGGTACGTCCATGTCTAAGACTATAAAGTCTACAGGAAAGTAGAAATCCCGTATCCTCACAATAACATCCTCGAGAATCCCTTTTGGTGACTTTATTGATCTATCCGCTAATTGTAATGTCACCTCGGTTGGTTTTAGCTCAGATTCTTCTAGATGGTCAAGTAAGGATGTGGGTATCAGATTTATGGAAGCACCCAAGTCTAGCAAGGCTCTATCAAATCGGGTATCACCTATCTTGCAGGAAATCAGGGGAGTACCAGGATCTTTAGCCTTGGGTGGGAGTCTGCTTAGGATTACAGAGCTGGCTTGCTCTGACAGAACAATTGGACTCCCACTCTTGGTTCGCGGCTTACGCTGGGGTGTACACACATTCTTTAAGAATCGTGCGTAAGCCGATACGTGGCGGATTGCATCCATCAAGGGGATGTTTATGTGGACCTGCTCAAAGAGCTTGACCAGGTCCTCCTCAGGTGCCACGGCCTTGGTGGTCTTCTTTCCCTTGGTCAAGGCCTCGGGAAACGGGATCTTGGTTGGTTCTTCTAGGATAGGTCTAGGTCTTGGATCTGGGACAGGGGTAGAAATGTCCTGGATTACCGTCCTAGGCTTGGGATCACTACTAGGCTTGGAGTGGTTTGGATGAGGTGGATCTTGGGTTTCCTTACCACTACAGGTCGTTATGGAATTAAGTCCTGCCTGATTTTGGTTGGGATTGGGTAAGATGGGTTGCTGCCGGTAACCTGCAAAAGAAGTGGAGGCCTCTATCCCATCGGGTGAAGGAACAGAGGGGGCCTGATAAATCATATGGGTTTGGCCCAGGTTTGGGTTCAAAACGCGCCGCTGGGTTGGCACGTTATTCGAGTTAGGAAGAGGTTGGGAAGGAAGAGTGCCTGGCTGGCGAGAGTTTGCCAACTGGGCCAGTTGGTTTCGGACCTCTATAAGTTCGTCCTTGTGTTGCTTTTGAATAGCCGCAGTCGTTCTTTGAATGTCAACCAAAGTCTGAAGGATAAGGGAAATTTGATCCTGATTCGGCCCTGATGGATAAGTAGGGTTGGACAGAAGCTGAGGCGGCTAGTAAGGACGAGGGGGTTGTGGGCGAGGCTGAAAGGGTGGTCTTTGGGTTTGGGAATTTCCCGCCCACTGAAGGTTGGGATGGTTTCACCATCCAGGGTTATAGGTGTTGGAGAACGGGTCATTCTGGATGGCGTTGAGGTCCTCGCAGGTCTGAGAAACCTCCAGAGAGTCAGAAAAGGGGGGGATGGAATTCCCCGGGCTGGTGCAGAAAGGATCGGATGGACCTCCGGTCCGAGAATGAGATGATGGATATGGATCCATCCTAGGAGAAGATCGATGGAGAATGTTTTGCACAGTTTCCCTTGTGGAAGGAGGCTGTGCAAAGGGGTTATGCGTAGAGGTGGCTCGCTGCAGGTGCTGAGTCAGCTCATCCACCTTCTTTTCAATGATTGAGACCTTGTCCAATCGACTGGCCATTAATTCCAGGTCGACTGATGCGGACAGGCCCTGCGTCTCATGTGCTTCCCTAAGATTCGTCGATGCGTGGGTATTCGTCCTATCGAATAATCCCATGGAGTCATTGTTGATGAAGTTCTCGCACATGTTTTCGAGAATCTCCCACACGGTGTCCTCATGTTGACCCATGATATTTCCTCCGCTGGTTGCATTGACGAAAAGACGGATGTCCTCACGGAGTCCCTAGTAAAAAGATTGGACCTGTTCCCATTTAGGAACTCCATGATGGAGGCACTTTCTCATGAGATCCTGAAAGCGATCCCATGCCTCAAGGAGAGGTTCCCCTGTTTGCTGAGTGAAGTGAGTAATCTGATGGCACAAGGCATTGGTCCGACCAACGGGAAAGAACTTTTTCAAAAACTCAGACTGAAGTTCTTCCCAAGTGTTGATCGGCCGGGTCTGAGTTTGATACCAATGAGCGGCCTTGTCCATAAGAGAAAAGGAGAACATCTTCATGAGAAGAATATCCCGATTTTCCGCATCTGACCCAAAAGTTTGGGCCAGATGCTTTAGTTGTTTGATGTGCTAGAAGGGATCTTCGGAATTAAGCCCATGGAATTTAGGTATAGCATGAATCATATTGGCCTTCAATTCGGAATCAGGTCCTCTAGTCGGGATTTTGACTCGAGGCTCAATGGCCACCGCAGCAGGATTATAATGGTCCCGCATCATAGGATGTTGCGGTGGGTGCACAAAGTTTTGGAAGAGGTCATTGAGTCACTGGAGTTGATGCTCCAGATTGTTTTCTTCCTCAACTGGCTGAGCCATGATGGGGGAAGAAGAAGAGCTTGGTTCAAAATCAGATGAGAGAATAATGGGGTAGGGTTGCTGTGCAAACACGGGCGTCGAGGCTTGGCCTTGACGAGAGTGAATTCCTAAAGGAGATCTTAAGGGTGGTCTTAAGGATCTCCTACCATTCATGCACTGTTGGAATAGATGAGTTTTGAAGGTGCTGGACCCAATCAAGATACCCAAAAATGTGTTAGGTGACTACAGAGGTGCGGGGCAGATGGACCCCTTGATCAGAAAGATCGTCCACCTGAGAATTACCTGTGCAGCCAGAGAGGGTGAGTCCCGCGAAGACCCCTACACGGTAGAGCGTCCCCACAGGTTACAGGGTTTCCCCCACCCGACCTCTCTTGTCACTGCGGTTCCAGGTAGACCAGAATGGGGATCTTAACCTCTTAAGTCTACCTCTTTTACTTTAAGATCAAGGTGCTTAAGGTTTCACTTGAACTCTTAAGTATTTTTGTGAACAAGGTGGCCTAATTTGAAGGTTGGTTGACCCTAGGGGTCAACTTCACCTAGTGATTCCTTTGATAATTTAGGCCTTGTTTCTTTTTAGGGTTCAAGTGTTTAGAGAGCCAATTATTTAGGGTTTTCCTTAATAGGTATTTTCAACCAATGGCTTAGGCACACCTCTTTTTGGATTTTCTCAATTCTTGATTAAGGGGTGTGTCTCTAAAACCCTAATGTTTAATCTTATGTTGGCTCTACTTGGTCCATTTAACTCCTAGTTGGGTAATTAGAGCTCGGGCAAGAAGGTGTTAGCCCTTAATTACCTTTAATATTGTGTGCAGGAATAGTAGTTTTGAGAACATGCAGCTATTACTACATATGAAAAACAGGTTATACCTATTTTTTTTGTCTTTCTTTTTCTTCCTCTTTAAAATTTTAGGGTTTAATAGGAAGTTACCTGTCCTTGGAGTGGCTGTGGTGCGGCTGCATCCCTTTCTTTCTGTACCTGCACAAAAAAGAGAAGAGATTATTAGAAACTTACAAATAGAAATTTTATAACTTCTAGAATAGCCGTTGCTCCCCGGCAACGGCACCAATGAAATAGCGGCGGTATGACTGAAGCTAGGTTCTTTTTTTGTTTGTTATAGAAATGTTGTTGAGGTACAGATAGTCATTGCCACTATTACAATTTTACTCGAAAATATTTTTTCCGAGGTCGAACTCAGGGAGCTACTAGAATTCTAGAAGTATAATGTTTCTATTACAAAAATAAGAGAGAGAGAGAGAGAGAGAGAGGTAGATTTGTTTCTTGGCTTTTTCTTCTTCTCTTCTTTCTCTCTCTTGTCTTGTCTTCTTTCTTCTTTCTTCTTTTTGCTTGATCTTTTTCAGTTCTTCTTCTTCTTTATCTTCTTTATTCTTCTTCTCTTTGCTTTCAGCTGTAGCACCCTTTCTTCTCTTCTTCTTCTTTACTTTGTCTGCAGAGCTTCTTCCGTCGTCTGATTTCTCAATCAGAAGGCTTAAGTGGCATCTGCTACAGTGCTTCCTTTGTGCTTCTTCTTCTTCTTTCTTCTTCCTCTTTCTTTTTCCTTCTTCTTTCTCCTACAGTCTTTCTCTATCTTTTTCCTTCTTCTCGCAGTCCTTCTTCTTCTTCTCTTCCCTGAGCGGCCAAGGCTTCGGCCACCTTCTTCTTTCTTCTTCTTCTTTGCCTGCAGACTCACACAGCTAGTCAAAGCAAAACCTACCCCTACACTCCCCCGCGTCTCTCTCTTTCTCAAATTTCTCTCATAGGATCGCTCTCCCAGAGCCGGGTATTCGGGTACGAGTATCGCGCCCGGTACCAGGCCCACCGGCGTGCGGTGGTGGGCGAGGTGTGCGCAGTGTCGGGTATCCAGATCCGGCCCAGACCCGCGGGGCGTGAGCGCGGGCGAGGGCAAGCGCGTGGGGCGCTCGTGCGTAAGGGACTTGACCCCTGTGTTCAAAGGCAAATAGCCTCGAACACTTTTTCAATTTATGCGTGGGCACTGAGCCGCGCGCTTCCGAGGTGGGACTAAAGTCCCACCTCCCAGACTAGCACCCGCAGGTGAGGAACTCGCGGCAATTGCAGCAGCTCGTGAGGGGTTTGCCTCAATTGCAGACCCTGGAGTCTTCACAGAGACACTCCGCGCAACCTGGGACCAACGCCTAGGCGAGATCGAGGTTGTAGCTGCAGGTGAAGGAGCTTCACCTGCTCAGCAATGGCGGCGAAGGAGTGACCTGATCACAGAAATACGACCTCTCGGCCTAGTCAGAAGGTGCAGGGAGCTTCGCCGGAGTGCGGCGAAGCTCGTGCGGGTGGTGGCGAGGCGTAAAGAGGTGTACGGTGGCTGCCCTAGGTCAAACTGTGGTCAGGAAAATGGGTCTGTTCGGGGGGTCTTTAGGTGGCGTGTGGCAGGAAATGAGACGGGGGAAGCTGTGGAGTGGAGTGAGGGGAAGCTTCTGAGGTGATTGACGAGGAGTGAGGGGGTCTGTGGAGGTGGAATGGGCTCGCCAGAGAGGGTGGTCAGAGACGGAGCAGGTGGAGGTGGAAGTTGTGTGTGGGGGCACGAAAATACAAAATGACAGGGGGGAAATTTAGAAGAGGAGGAGAGGAAGCTCTTACCTAAGTTTTGGACGAAGGGGGAAGGGCGGAGCCGCCGGCTCGTGCCTGCCAGAGCTGAGGAAGAAGAGGCCCTGGAAGGGGAGAACAGCAACAAGGAGGCAGGCGGAGGGTGTCGACGGGTGCAGCACGACACAGACGAAAGGGTTAGGGGAACCCTGCTGCAGGTAAGGCAACAGAGCGACAAGGAGGCGGAGGGCTTGGTCGCCGGAAGCTGCAGGCCGTCTGTCGGAGCTGGAGAGGAGGAAGTGGGGGGGTATTCTCCGTCAGAGACAACTTACCATCTTCTGCTGGCGACGACGGTCTTTATAAAGGCGAAGGCGGAGGGGTGGGCGCAAGGAGGCGACGTGCCTCCCTCGCCAGAGGATGGCCGAAGCAGCAACCCATACCTTCCGCGCGTTCGCACGGAAGGTGTGGGCGATGGCAGAGATCATGGAGGTGTTCCTGCGACAGCAGACATCGTAGGAAACACCCGGTTCAATGGGTAGAGGGCCTCCCTCACCCTACGCTGCGCCATGCTCCGCGCAAAGTCACCGGAGCATGGCGCTGCTCAGAGTTTTGCAGGGAGGACCTAAGTGAAAAGAACGACGAAGAATCTAGGGGCCAAAATGCGAGGATTTCAAAAGTTGAAGGTCAAAAAGTAATAGATGAGGACCAAAATGTAAAGTCGGTCAAGAAGGTCTCTTCTAAGGCTCAAGTTTTTATGCATGACTAAATAGAACCTAAGGATTCTAATGGTGAATTTTATTTCTAGATCATACCTTGTTTGATGGGTCAATTTACATAAAAACCCAAATTAAATCATTAATTGGGCATGGTTCTCAATGTTGGTCAAAATGGGTTCCCAAGGCCAAATTGAAGGTTCTAAACCCTAGAGATTATTTTTCTATGAATTTTAGAGGATTTAGTTGACTTTTACTTTGCCTCGAACCTCTGGAATTGAGATGGGTTTGTTTTAGGGTTACAGGATGTCATTTAATTCCCTAGGAGTTGCTGTAGCCCTTGTCGGATCAAATCATCCCACTTTCCTTCTTATTAGGTTAGTTTGACCTATGTTTGGATCCTGAGTTACCCTATTTACTGATTGTGTTGGTGAAATTACTTTTTTACCACTTATGACCTGTTTTCTTTACAAACTCAGAATTCTCTGAGTCAAGCCTTTCTATAAGTTATGTAGGACCTTTTTCTCGCAAATCTAGGTTAGATTGTGCTAGTTAGGGTTCATGATGAGGTTCTCATCATGCAGCCAAAGAGAAAGGGTGAAGGACTTGGAGCAACAAAGGAAGCAAAGGAGGAAGAAGAAGACGGCACTGTAGCCGCACCAAGTTGCTAAAGCAGGAAGAGAAGAAATGAGAGAATAGAGGCACAGGGCAGTAAGAAAGAAAGAAAAAGAAGAAGGAGGAGGCGCAATTCAACAGAGAAGAAAAAGAAGCCAAGAGGAAGAAGAAGAGCCAGTAGCACTACTGTAGCAACTGACATTTAAGGTGTCTGACCCTTGGAGTCAGATGTCTGGAAAAAGAGAGAAAGGCAGACAAAAGAAGAAAGAGAGAAGAAAAGAAGAAGACATTTTTTTCCTTTCTTTAGTCTTTCTTTTGTAAAATAGTATCTATTATAAATTGTGATTTTCTACGCTTCTAGAATCAAGTTTTGCTCCCTGAGTTCGACCTCAGAGAATTTTTATTTTCGAGTAATAAAGCATAATCAAACCGGTCGGTTCTACCCCGACCAATGTTGGCTCAGGTACCCGCTGGCAACGTGTCCTGTGCGGGTGGCTCATGCTTATGGGAAACACGAGAAGGTTTTTAATGTCTTAGCCTTCAGTCGGAGCAGCACCTGGTTGTGGATGAGGTTGCTAGCCTTGTAAAATTTTCCTTTGGCGGGAGGTTGGTGGTTGTTGTTTGGTTGTCCTCGTCGCCTGAGATCTTAGCGGAAGGGTGGCCCCAAAGGAGGATCCCCCAAACATCAATGACATCTCAAAAGCGGGAGGTTGGTGGTTGTTGTTTGGTTGGCAAAGAAAAAATATTGGTTAAAAGCCTTGATTAGCAGATGAGCAGCCAAGAGATGCCCTCCGTTAGAGCCACTGCCAAGTGGATGGTAATTTGCCATCACACTCTATTTTCCTTTTTTTATGGTGACAGGAGCTAATGCGCCATTTCATCTACCAGCCACCACTTTCTTTTTTCTTTTTTAATGGAGGCATGGGCTAATGGCCACCTGATCTGCCGGGGGAGTTGAGTTATATTTCTATGGCCAACTTATCCCCCTTCTTTTTTTTTTGTATTTTTGGTGGCACCTCCTTCAGATGGACTTGAGAACCTGTTGACATGCTGATGATGACCATAAGGGTAGACTTTACCAAGTAGGCACCCCCTTATTTGTTTTTTCTTTAAGGAGGATGCACCCGTGGTAGGCGGGAGGAGCTGGTTACGCCTTCTCATAGGTGGAGAGGCTGAGGTGGGGCACTGTGGAGGTGTTGCCCTCAAGCCACTGGATGTACAGAAGAGCATGGCATTTTTGTTAACGTTTCCACATACAGTGCCATTTGATGGGTCCTGGGAGGCCATCAAAGAATTTGTTAGCGTAGGAAACGTAACGTAGCTATGAGAAAATGAAAATATGCAGGGTGATCGGAGCTCCTAAGTAATTGGAAGATTCGACTCAAATCACAGGCAAGCAATCATAAAGAAAGCAAGGAGATTGGTAACCCAATTTCACCGCAAGGGGTGTACGTCTGGAGGGAGGGTAATGCTCCTAAATATTCACTAGCAAATAGCGGTAATACAATCTCTTTCCCAGATTGCCTCCTGTATAGAGAAACCTCAAGTGCCTCTCTTCGCTATTTATAGTACAAGAAGTGTCTTAGTGACACAAGTTCTTCTTCAATGGTCTTTTCGGACTCTTTGGCACATTCATTGTCAGGTTATTAATGGTATTGGTAGCACCATCGTTACTATGACGTGGTGTTGCAACCCAATCTCATCTCCTTAGAGGACCTGAGATTGGCTTGTCTCGACTAATCCCAAGACTCAGTCGTCCAACGATAAATAACCAAAAAGCAGAAAATATTCTACAACCACACATGCAATGTAACTAACCAAAAATAATAGAAGGCAGTAATGGAAAATAGAATGAGAAGTTTCAAAAATATTACATGCCACAAGTGGAAGAGTACTACAACATGCATGGCCATCATAATTACAACAGAGGGAAATATAACATGAACAGGAATAGCTAATGCATACTAAAGTACTCACTACTACTAAAAGGCTTTGGAACAGAAAAGGAACAACACTACGGCTGGGCTCAGCTAAGCCCAGCAGCCTCGACAGTCCATGGCGCTGGTTACTCAACTCTATGACCTGAACATGGTTATATAATCCGTAGTTAGCTAACGCTGAGTAAAGTGGTAGTTAGTCCATTTATATGCAATTTAACTTAAAGAAACAAGTAAGTAACTAATCATTCATTTTCATTATTCTCAACTAGGTGTTTCTATTTCAGTTATTCTAATAAAGATCTACAACATTTCTTAATCATTTTGTTCCCTAAGGGAACGATCTTGATTGCAGTTTATTCCGTAATGTAGGATATACACATGGCACTCTCCTTGCCGGGAGAGCTTGCGTGGTAGTCCTACACCTGGTCTACCACCCCGAGGTCACAATCGCGACGTAGCGATGACTACGGCACGTGTGATAAGTTCACAAGTAGTTACCCCGCATTGACACGCGGTCAGTCATTTACGCAAGCGAGTATGCCCAAACGTATAGTGCAGAACAGAACATGGGTCTCACCCCTCAGAACAGGGTTCTCGCCCCTCAATAGTCTGCGCACCCTCGCCCGACATCCCGATTTGCCCAGAGGGCCTAACAGGAGTTAGCGTAGGATGGTCAGTCCTAACCTCGGGTCTCATGGGGCTGCTGGCTCCCTCCCTACACTAAAGTAACCAGAGTCGATGTAGGGGGCCATTCCTAACCCCAAGTCTCAACCCAAGGGTAGCTAGTTCCTCCCTACACTAAAGTAATCAGAGTCGATGTAGGGCACCATTCCTAACCTTGAGTCTCAACCCAAGGGCGAATAGCTCTCCCTACACTAAATTGACAATAGCTCTCCTCGGTACTGCGTACACGAGGGCCAGCTCACTTTCCATGCAAAAGGGACGGTTGCTCTCCTCGATACCGTGTACTCGAGGGCCATCTCACTTCCCTCCTACATACGATATTCGTTCCATACACGCGAGTTTCTTTCTAGTTCCCCGTAAGGTTCGTACATAGACTTTCTCATTTCCACACCCGATTTATTAAATGCATAACAGGAAGCTCAAGATTTCATAATCGATTATTCAGTACATCGCAGATATTTTCATTCATGCCATGTTCCATTAAATGTGGTACAGGCAGCTCATGATTTACTACTTTCAGCAAACAACATAGCAATTTAATCATTTAATACATGCGCATTCATCTCTTTCATCCCTAGAGTTAATTTCACAACCTAGGGTTCAAGCGAATATTTCTAAAGTAGCATGCGTTCATCTTTTTCAACTGAAGTGTTCATTTCACAGCCTAAGATTCAATCAAATATTTCTAAAGTATGCAATTTAATTATTAATTCTAGGATTAGAGAGAAAACCACTCTACCGGAATACATGAGTGGAATGAGAGCTTGAATCGTAGATCCCGTCATCTTCGTGGGCCCCGTATACTCAATTGGTTGGAGACCTATACAATGACCAAACACATCAAACGGGTTCAAAATAGCATACAAGTGACACTAACATGTAGAGAAACTCGAACGAAAACCAACGATACTTCGTTTGCGCAAAATCGACTCCTTTTGGGCCCTAAATAGGCCAAAAATGTTCATACTGACTAAAATCAGATGTCTAAGACTAGACCCAGATGTCTTAAACAACCTTAGAATCTCACTTGACTTTCCTGCGACTTCCTCAGACGTTTGAACCCCTCCACAACCGTCTAAGGGAGATCCCAGACGTCTGACACTCCCTCTGGTCGTCTGGGAGTGCAGTCAGACATCTGGAACTGTCTCCAGACATCTTAAAACACCTCGAAGGGAGTGTCACGCGCCTTTCCTACGTCCTGTACCAGCACATGTGCGTGGGTTTAAAAGAAATGTGACACGTAAAACATAAGTACGTGCATGCAAGCACGTACACAGGACATACCTCGGCACTCTGCTTGCTGTCAGATGTCCGACACCAGCTCCAGACGTCCCGAGGATCCTCCAGACGTCTGATACTGCAAAAAAATGTTTCCACAGTACGCCCTGCGGACCTTCTCCTCAAGCTCCTCTCCGCCCACACCTACCACAGCAGCTCCTCCAGTGACTACAAGAGGTCGCACCTCCTCTCCCGAGCTCCTCCTCGCACCTTCGGATCCTCTCCTCACCCTCTCTCACGAGCTCCTCGCTCTCCCTCTCCCTCGCCCATGATTCTCCCT
Source organism: Thalassia testudinum (assembly GCA_037157565.1). Taxonomy (NCBI): domain Eukaryota; kingdom Viridiplantae; phylum Streptophyta; class Magnoliopsida; order Alismatales; family Hydrocharitaceae; genus Thalassia; species Thalassia testudinum. The sequence goes on along the minus strand of JAZHRO010000054.1, from coordinate 25,100,007 downwards.
CTCTGCTTCTCCTCCGTCTCGAGCTTCCCTCCTTCCCCTACTCGTGGCTGCAAGGGGACGAGGAAGAGGTGTGGTCGCCGACAAGGGGTGGAGGAACGAAGGTGGAGGTGGTGGTGGTGTGGAGAGGTGAGGGAGATGGTGAGGGTGGAGAGGAAATGGAGAGGGTGGAGGGGGTTTTAAAGAGAGGGTGTGTGTGCATGGGTGTGTTGTGTGGGAAGAGAGGGAGAGAAAAATTGTGAGATTTTCCCCCGCGACATCTTTCTCTTCCCGCAAGGCCCACACACCTAAACTTTAGGGGGTTTAAAATTACGCTCACGCCCCTGTCTTTCTGGAAAATTAAGAACGACCCTTAGGAAGGGTCATTTCATGTGACCATCGTAGACTTTCTCCACTGCCTCTCTGACTTTGGTCAAATCGGATCTTCTGGTGGGTCAGGCTTGCCCAAATATGCCTGAGCGTAGGTGGGTCGAGCAGAGCCGGATCCGTATGTTTACTCTGTATCTGGGTAGCAGGATACTTTCTCAAGCTTCATGCGAAGTTTTGAGTCTGATTGGCTCCCTGGGATGCGGAGTAGCCAACTCACATAACGATCGGACCTCCTCCGTGGGGGATGATCTGATCGTGGGATTTAAGCAATCTCACAAATGGCACAAGAAATGGTTACCCAATTCCACTACAAGGGGTGTACATCTGGGTGAAGGATGGAGCTCTGAATTACGCACTAGAAATTTGGTATGGTTACAAGGCATACAATCTTTTGATTTCTCCTGGATTATTTGGGGGAGGTCTTGAGGGTCTTCCCCTCTATTTATAATGCTGGGGTCAGGCTTCCAACGAGATCTTCTGAACTGATCGGGCTCGGGATCCCAGCGGGATCTTCTGAGTGAATCAGGTTCCCAGTAAGATCTTCTGAGCAGATATGTTGCCCGACAATAGTACACATGCTGCTAAGTTATTAATAGTAGCTGCCATTGTCAGCATTTATTGGAGTGCAAGCCTGTTGCACTTTCGTCGTGCCTTCAAGCAAACAAGGTATTTTGGATTCGACTACGTCCGACCTTCTTGTGAACGGTCGAGTTGGATCGTCGATCCCGTATGACTTCTCTTGGATGTAGACAAGTTGGGTCTCTGAGCCCACCTAAATCCATCTTCTATGAGTTGGATCTTTCTTTTCGAGTCTATTGTGAGATTTTGGATTCGAAGGTATTTTTTATCCCTTATCAAATACTAATTTAAGTAGTTAAAAATTGATATTAACACCATCTTACAAATAAATATAAATAAAAATTAATATTAATTTTATATTTCTTAACATTAATTTTAAAGTCTTCAAAGTAAACTAATCTCAAGTTAGGCAGGGCAAAGTGAGAAGGAGTTGCATTTAATAGTATAATATTACTTTTACTTTTGATACTGAGATAATTGATTAAAAATTAAATTGTGATGTACAGCTATCGAAAAAATTAAAAAGTCAGGAAGGATAGTTGCTCCCCCTAACTCCACCCTGCTATTAGGCTGTCCTTTTGTTAGCCCATCCAGTGAAAGTGATTGTTTTTTTATCGAAGTTTTAATCTGTGGGTATCAAAACCGTCGGGCTCCACTCAAACCTATTGATCATCCCTCTCTACACGTGTAGTAAAGCGTACCGTTCACCATAAGAAGATAGTCAAGTACGTTCGTATATATCGATAAGCTTAAAAAACATGGATAAGGATCTATGTTCAACTTACGTCCACCTTATCGGCATTCCGAGTACAGGTTCCATGGCGTAAAGGAACATGAGATACTTCTAACATGGGGAAAGATCTTCCAGACGCCGCTGCCCAAGTGCCCTGATTCTTCTGATTTCATAAGCAACATGATTTGTGCCAAACGTCATTTTAATCCATCACAACGTCATTATTCACCTCCCATGAAGTAAACAACATTCCCATGTCCTTCTTTTAGAAAGTCATATGTGATGAACATAAAATTTGATCTTATAATCTCAATGTATTAATATAAAGGTTTTATTACCCTACTAACTCCTTAATGGCCATCATCCTCATGTTGCTCCTATCCCCCCTCCCTCTAACAACCCTTCAAATTTGCACATGATTGCCTGTTGTAAAAACCATCGAAAATGGTAAGGGAAAGAAAAGGTATATGTCATAGTTATCTTTTCTACCATGTTTTTACTTGCCCTGTATCCTCGTCGATTAGTAGAATTGGTTAAGTGAAATGAACATGATATGGTAAAAGGTGGAATCAACAGGAGACTTATGAAGTTTTGATGTTTGTGTCATCACATGACTCTTCACGAAAATAAGTGAAGAATAAACCAAACTCTATATTTGAGGTCGCATTTGGTTAGTGGAATTCATCAAATGGAATAAACATAGATATTAGTAAAGAGTGGCCTTGACAGGACAATCGTGAGAATACTTGTGTCATCATATATGTTAGCTCAAGGATTTAAACAAGAATATTGTTAGGAATAAACTAGTTCTACACTTGAGGTGAAATAAATTTATCTTAGAATTAAAAGCTTAATTTTAGAAATAAACCAACCTCAAACCAGTAAATAAATACGACATGAACGTTATTCCATCTATTCCACCTCCTTTCATTGTTGCATTATCATATCTTACAAGCCTGACGTGCCGCGTTTGTGTCCAACTCTCTTTATGGAAAAATCCACTCATTGAAAAACAAGATAAGGAACCAAGAGAGCAAACATGTTTACCTACGTAATATGGGAATAAAGAGGTACCACACCACGCTAACCACACCCTTAACTTTCTTTTTTCGAGGATTTCCAAACAAACACCGTAACTCGGCCGAAGGTGTTCCCCGTTCAAACATAAGGAATTCGTCGCTAATACTCTATCCGAAATGGTCAATCTCCATCCATCCAGAAACAAGAGGGTTTTTTTGCTTGCACTGCAGCCAATCTCCCCGTTTTGATGCTGCGTCACATTACCATATCTCCCATATGAGGGCAAACCTCCTTGCCTGCCACACTCTCTCAAGGCAGGAGTTGCTTACACAAATGGCCCCACCACTTCCCCCAATAATCCACACCAAATGGCCCCCATATTCGACCTCCATTTTCAGGAAGAGGCATCTCCTCCTTTGTGCGACCCACACATGAATACATACCACACCTTTCTTGCTTTCTTTTGCCCTCTCCCTCACTCCCTCCCTTTTGTATCAACATTGGATACCCCTTTTCGCCTACTAAGAAAACCATATGCCTTTTGGACACAAAAAGAACCCCCACACGCATAAACCATCACCCACCTTTTTATCTTATCCATCTCTAACCTGATTTGCCATGTTGGCTATTGCTAATTCCAACAATTCAGCTTAAATATACATTGACAGGATTAGATAAGAAAGTGGTAATGGATTGATCATGAGTGCCAAAGGGACCAAAGAACTACTAGCAACATCATGGGAGAGTCAACAACATATTAAAAATAGTCATTACTAGCTAGATTATCACTAAGTTCTTCTCTTCTTCATTCGAGATGAATCGCCGCCGAGACAGCAGCCTTCCTCTTCACTGCCCGATTCCTCCGAAAGCTCCGTAACGCAGCTTGATTCGGAATTGGATGGAGCCAGGTCCCGACCAACAGGCCTCGCCAGACCAGCAATCTGATTATCATCCGAACGCGATCTATTCGCACCTCTTGCAACCCTTCTCTTCCGAAACATGTGGCATAACACCCATCCTTCTGCCTGACTGATTGGAGTCTGCACCAAATGAAACACCCACCTAAGGTTTTAGTGGCGAATAATTGCATCAACCAAAGGGTGAAGACTAGAGACACAAGCTGAAACCAAAACAGCCCATCCAAGCGTCACACTCAGAGGCGATCTCCTTGTCGGGGGTGTGGGAGCCACAAAAGATCGCAGACGTGAATGGTTCCCCATTCACCCTGAACTCTCCTGGGTATCTTTCGATAACAGTAGATCATAATGACTAAAACAGTCTAATGGTTGTCATCATGCAACTCTTAACAGTGACCACAAAACTATACCACAGCTACCAATTACGAGCAAGAGATGGTAAAAGGCAAAAAGTTTTAGCAACTTCCACACAAAGAAACCAAGCGATTAACTGAACTCACATCCACAAGGCGGTACTCGTGAATGACCCAATCGGTCCTCGACCCATTGAAGGGCCTTCCCCGGTAGAACACGAGGGCACTCTTCACGCCAACCACCCTGTTCCCTACGGACGCCGTGACCTTCTGCTCCTTCCCCGTGGGCTTCCAGTGGCCGCAACCCGCGGCATGGCAGCCGCCGCACTTGGCTTCCCTCCGGGCGAAGAAGTACCTCTCCTTCTCGGAGAAACCGGTTCCGCCACCTGAACACGCCCAAGGAACAAAAAACCCAATTCCCAGATCAGTCCCAAAAGCGCAGACGCTTTGTTTAAAAGCTACCGACGCATTTCGTCGAACACCTCGTCGGCATTCTCGAATTTATCAGACGTCTAATCAAATGAACGGAAACACGGTGCGTGGGCTGACCGGGGACATCCCAGGGATCGAATCTGGACAGGTCGATGTCGGGGATAACGGAGGCCGGGAGGGGATAGCGGAGGACCTTCCTCCTGAGGTAGTACTCCACGAGCTCCTCGTCGGTGGGGTGAAAGCGGAACCCCGGGGGCAACCTCACCACGCTCTCCATGGTTAGTGGAGCGCTGTTGCCCACTTTGTCAAAATCCCACCTTTAACTTGTTGGGGGAAGAGGGGGCGGGGGTGGGGGGAAGGGTGTGGAGAAGGGAGATGGTGTGCAGTGGGCAAAAGTGGGGTCTTTTATAGATGGAAAGAGATGGGGATGGAACAGGAGAGGAGTATCGTATGGCGTGAGGGAGACTCAACTCAAACATGTAGTAGCAGTAGTGATACGATTGCGCTTCTGCTTCCACCACACAGCTTCTTCCGCTGCTCCATTTGTTTTCCCGTGTTCCTTCTTCGCCTCCTTCTCCTCTTCCTCCTCCTCTCCCAACCAACTGCTTTCTATTTATTACCATCGGCTATTACAGGTCGTGTAATGATGCTTCTTCCCGAAGCAACCGAGGATAAAATTGGAGAGAGTAACTTAACAAAAAAAAATCATTTGCCAAAAACAAAGAAAACTTAACAAAAAAAAAAAAAAAAAAAGGTCATTTGGCAATAAAAAAAAATTAACCAAAAAAGTTCTTTGGTAAATGATACGGATGAATGATTGGATCTTTGATTGGAGTTTCATGTATTTATGTCTTTAATTTTCACACATCAAAATATATATATCAAAGGAAATTTATTTTTTATTATATAGGTATATGTTAAGAATGTCGGATTAATTTTAAATTTGATGTATAAGATATTTATATAAAATAATTTTAATTTTTAAATTTTTAATTTAAAATATTACTTATTTACATGTACCCTTTTACCCCATATATATATATATATATATATATATATATAACAACTCCCTCGATCAAGAGCATTTGGGTATCGATTGGGGTGAATGATTAGGAAGAAAAGATACGAGGAAGGCCCCATTGCAAATAATTAGATCTTGACAACAAGAGAAGTTGATGTTGTTATGTGGATATGTATGATTTTCAATGAACCATATTATATCTAGTCCACTAAAACCATCGATCCTGCTGTCATATTCATTCAATCTTATAAAGCACCCACAGGTTTAAAATTTATTATCCAAAAAAAATTGAAATACATCCTCTATTTAAAATAAAAATGGCAACATGGGTTCTAAAATTTATGAAATTTGATGAGATTTGGAAAACTTTTATTACACGCTCAAGGGCTCTCCAAGGTTCAAAGAGGTTCAACAATAAGCTCTAAACGGTTCAAATAGCTCACCTAGACATTTCTAGGAGAGACAAATAAAGGATGTACAACAAGACCTAACATCTACTTGAGTAAGTCAGGTGACTCGATTTACTTAGACGAATGTGTCGCTTACCATAAGTCATCCCCACCCAATAGTCAAGACGAGGCTATCCTAGTTGACATGAACTCAAGTTGCCCATGGGCTCAGGCGAAATACACTTTTTCCCCCGCTTAGGTAATAGGTGAAAGATTTCTTCTAGCTAGTCGTTAATAGGATGACAGTTGTCACTGCGTCCACAACTCCATGTGATTGCCGTCATACTCACGACTCTTTGATTGGCGGAAATGTCACGATGGCCATTACTCTTGGCCGAACAATCGAGTTACCACAATCTCCACTTCTCAAGGAACATATAACTAGGCACCATATGTATCAAAAAATACACAATAGATAAATGGACATTGCATTGCTTCTTATACTCAACTAATGAATTAATGATATTTGAGAGTATCTTTATTCATTCCAAATGTATATCATCTAAGGTGAAACTTGATAATCCATCCTCCGAACTATCATATGTGTTTTCTTAATTGAATGGACATGTTCCTATTTTTAAATCCAAATAATGGCTATTTAAGTCTCCTTTTATTGTTAAGTGCATTTTATATTTTATCTAAGAATTTTATTTAGATTTTTAACAACATATTTGTGCGTTTGCCCATGCGGATGTCCTGTTATATATATATATATATATATATATATATATATAATTCAATCACTCATGCACATCTATGTATAATCTACAAACTATCTATCTCCGGTGAAATTTAAATCCGCGCATCTTTGACCCTCATCATTTCCCAACGACGTTTCGTGTTGCCACGTGCTTTCGCATACCCGTAACGCATCCGCCTTTCTCGAAATATATATTTTGAATCGCAAGGGAAGTTCCAACACAAAATGTGTAAATAATAACTCGAGGGAATAAATTAATGCGTAAATCCTATAATTAATTTATGGCTTCTTATCTCGTGTCCACTGTCTACTATGAACAGAAATACATTATAAACATAAATGACATCTTTATCGAATCTCTCAAAATCTTTTGAAGGAAAAAAAAAATCCAAATGGAGAAACATGGTACGAATGAATTGCTCTCCGTTTATCGATCTCGCAGATATCATTAAATAGCGGTTAATGATGGACCACCTTTTGCCAAATGGTCAAAGATTTTGCGTGAGGGGATACAGAAGTATTTGAATAATAATAATTTCATGCCGATTTCTTTACGGAGATTTCACCGCATGCCTTGGCTCATCACGTCCTTCCCAATTCCTTTTTGGGATGTTCAAACATCAGTTGGTCTCCTCGAGCGTATACGCCGTGTGTATTCTTTGAGTTGGAATATGGTCTTACAAACGAAATCGTTAAAAAAAAAAGGAAGGAAAGGAAGAAAGAGGGATTGTCTGTAGCGGTACGTCAGTCATCTTGTCAAAATAGCTGCCGCTTAGCCGTTCAAGTTTTCCTTTGTATCCAAGTTGTTATTATTTGATCTGATTACGAAAAAAAGGGTTTTCTTTCTGGTGGAAAAAATAGGGATTACTATACCCTTTTAGAGAGCATAATCTAAGAAGAATTAAATTAACATATCCAGCCATCTCTCCCTTAACACACGCACCATTCATAACCATCCACCAAAGTAGTCAATGTGTGCATAGCACTAACGCAGTGCACCTTTTATTGTATGAGCTGGAGGATTGTGTGTCTCGAGGTGTTGTGGACGTAGCGATGAGCATGTTAACAATTTTGCATTTAAAAATTGTTGTTGGGGTGCACTAGATCTTGGTTACATTTTGGGTTGGTCAGTGAATCAAAGCTTCGAAATGCTCTTGTTCAGGTTTGGATCCTGCTAGCCCTCAAACCCTGATCCGGGTACTAAGCGGGTCACACCGAACTCATTGGTATAATGAGAAGAGCAAATGGTAATCCAAGGCATCGTTTTACGCAAGAACTGACGGCTCTCTCCTTAGCTAATGTGGGGGCAGTTGCAGCCGAGAGTGATATCACAGCACCTGTCAGAGCACCCACACCCACGGAGAGGCTTTGCGTGGAGTTTGGCGTATAGCACACAACCACGTGCTAATGATTGCTCTAAGGTGAAACTCTTCGTTGATATGGGAGTAAAATTTACAGGTCAGTCCATTCGAAGGATTAAAAAAAATATATATATAAGGTTAAAAAATATAAAATTGATGTTAATTCATAATTATATTTTCTTGGGATACGATGTCAATACTGATTTATGTTTAATTGAATTTATATTAAGTTGTGTTGTTAATTCTTATGGTGTTTATTTGATAGTGGCGTTAGGTATATAAAATATGAGGAATATCAGAGATATAAGTAGTATATAATTTTAACACGAATTTGACTAATACCAATTGAAACTAGTGTTAGACAAATTCTTATTAAAGTTACTAAATCCAATTTTACAAATGAGAAATAAAATAATCAAGTAAATAGAAGTTAACCTTAATTTTTAAGAGATTAACCTTCCAAGTAAACTAAACATGAAAATTTAGACTTTAAGGTTCGCAAGACTTATGCTTTTTAGGTTATTTTTCCTACCTATGAATTTTACCTTCCCCTTAGGTTACAAATAATATGCTCAAACCCACTCATCAAAGAATGGGGATCTAACCACAAGGTTGATCTAACTAATCTATAATTTTTTCCAATCCCAGCTTGTCCCATTTACACGTTGAACAGGTGGGTCCTATAACCTATTAGCCAAGTTTAGGGTGAACGGTAAAACAATTTTGCCCTGTTAGCCTAGCTTAGGATATGTGTCAATTCAAGAGGGGAAGGGGATGCAGTGTTGGGTGGGATCACAGGTGAGATTCTAAGTGTCCCAAATATTTCTCATATAAATCTACCAAAGATTATAAGATGATGGTAAATGAACTCACGTACTTATGCATGTACCAATACATTGTCTCTTTGGTTGACGTAGCAGTGAGAGGATGCACCTAGCGTGCAAATAAAGAAGAACGAGAAAAATGTATGCACCTTCTTGCAAAAAAGAGAACCTCCTGAAAAGTGTTGATGCTGGGACGAGGCAAAAAGGAGAGATGAAAACAAGAGCAAGAGCACAAAGAGAAGTTAGAGTTGGATTCTTAGTACTGATAGGAGCTGGGCCCTATTCGGATTCGGTAATTGGAATGGATCCACTCAAACAAAAAAGCACATGTAAAAGAGACAAAAGGGATTGATGACTCTATTCTATCAAAAATGATGTACATCTGAGAGAAGTAGTTGGATTTTTGAATTTCATTAAGCATTTATTGTATAAAATACAATTTGTTCTCATTTGCTCTATGTGCACTCATGTACTCACTTTTCCTGGCAACTCTCGTGTTTATGGGTTACATGTATGAATAATACATATGACATATTGCAAGATGTTTGAGTAGTGGGGATCGTTGTTATACAAGTGGGTGGTTTAAGATAACCACCCATGTAGCCATAGCTCTTGAAAGTTGAAGTTTATGGGTATGAAGATAACCACCATTGTGTCGGCAAACATCTTGGAGGAGAAATCGCCTAACTTTGTAAGCATGCGAACTTAGGCTTCATTGGTTAACCTTGTCAAGTGAGCTAGAGGATCTTATCGAATCGCCAAGGTTTGCCAGGTAGGCTTGTTATGTCGAATCAATTAAGCTTACCAGGTAGGTTGAATTTGTCAAGCCAGCTAAACTTGTCGAATAGGCTTATTTCCCCGATCTAATTAATCCTATTAGGTGTATCCCATTCACTCGTCTACTTCTACATGGATTTTTGCAGGCTTTACCTACGTAAAAGATTGGCTCCATTCCTTAATGGATTGTAGAAGATCTTTTACCGACCTATTAAGCCATCTATTGATAAAAAGAATTTTCCTTTCCTCGACAAATACACATGCTGATTATCAAACTAGCATCGGTTGAATCAGTAGCGTAGCACTCATGACACATGAATATTGCACGTGTAATAGGACACCACTCATTGTAATGCTACAGAAGCACCATCAACATAGATGTTGGTGCAAGTCAAACAATGTATACATATACGTACATAGAGCGACAAGAAGCTATCTCTCTCTCCAATGTTGAAAACAAAATAAACTTGCTTTGACTTCATCTCTGGGGTCCACGCCCCATTAATAATACAGGGAGCTCTTGGTTATTGAACGCAAGTGTAGTTAAGTTCCTTCTCTCATTCGTGTGTCTGTGTGTGTGTGTGTGTGTGAGAGAGAGAGAGAGAGAGAGAGATTTCTTTTGGTTGATTTAAAATTTTAAACCTAGCAAAATCTCATTCGAAATTTACCCAGATTTACGACGACTATCGTGGCCCTTATAGTCGTCGTCACAGAGTTTGAACAACAAAAGCAAGGGAAGGTTGCGGTCCACGGAAGAATAGAACGTGATATAATGAGCCCCAAATGTTTAGAAGCAATATATATAAAAGCAAACGTGGTTGCCAAATAGTCCATGCGTAAATTTAACGTATAATTAATTTATTCGAACAAGACCGCAAGGAAGTTCAACCTAGCTAAGATAGTGGTAGATGACCCACATAAATTTGAAAGATGCTAATTAAGCAAACGGGTAGGGTTGAAGCACCAATTAGCACGTACCTTTTTCCTTTTTTCTGATGCATGACTCAATAACTTCATAGATCTCGTCGTTCCAGTAGTAGAATGATGTCAAATTATTTACTCCCTTTACCTATCCTGAAAATACACTTTTTATCCTTTAATTAGTCGAAATAGGTTTTGCAGTATAGCTAGCGACGTCAAAGAGGCTGCAGTCTACGCACAGCTATGACCAACCATCCATTAATTTGGTTACGTTAGTTGGTAGCTTTGTGACATCATGATCAATTAGTACATGTCGCTTTATGCTTCTTAATTAGATGAAAGTGATACTATTATCAGGTTTTATTAGTTAAGATATTTTTTATTAGGCTTATATATATATTCCTTTGCATGTTCTTTAATTGAAATTAGAGAAGAGGGATGTGCGTCTGGGGAACAACTGGAGCACTTCTCTTATTTTCTTTGAGCACTTTATGAGAGACAAGACAACAGATAGAGAATTTGAGAAGCCCTATTGCCTATGTTACTTTTGGAAAACATCTACCGTGGGGGACACTTAACATATATGTCATGTATGTATACACCATTAACTAATTAATAGGGATTTTTATGCCTTTGAAATAATTTACAATAATGTACAATACCCCTACGTTCATGGCATTTACATCAATATCCCTCGAAAAGTTATTTTATTCACATTGATATCCCTTCATTGCAAAAGTTAATAGAAACAACGCAAAAGAATATGATTTTTTTGTATTTAAACAAAATATAATCTTATCAAGTGCTACCTTCCCAATCCTCTTCCTCCATTTTCCACCTTCTTGCCATTCCTGCTCTTCTAGCAAGCTCTATTTTCTTTTACCAAAGAAACGACAGCTCGAAGTGAGTCCAACACCTTATATATTCAAATAGAACCATTCAATTTAGAGCCCTGACTTCTAAAAGTGTAGGGCACGGGAGGTTGAATAGAAAGACTACCGTAAAAAATTTAATGGAATATCTAAATAGAATAGTATTAAGGAGCTTTTAAGGGGAATCAATACAAAACAGAAAGAAACTAAAACATATATATATATATATATATATATATATATATCATCACAAATGATACCAATTAAAGCATCATTAATTATCAATCCAACGCCGTTCACTGGTATAGGAAACAGAGCAATTTCCGAGTGGCACGAAGGAATACCCAAAAAAACATAATGGCAAGAGCATAAATTTGAAAGCTTATAGCGTAAAAATTTCTATTAATTAGACTACGTTTACTTTTCCATACTTACGTTAGCTTCTGCCAAACGTGTTGTTAGTTAGCGTTCTCGAGAAAAGAAAGAAAGAGGAAGATTGTGAGAAGTAACTTCCAAGCCCGATACTCCCGAGTGTGAAATTTCTCTCACCACATCTCATATTCTTATTCTACTTTACGTGTCAAATGTTGCCCGCAAGATTTTGCCGTTCAAGTACATATCAGCTACGCTATCCACCTCCAAGTTGAAGCTAATTAAGTTGGTATCCAAACTATATATTAGACTGTTGATACGTACGCCTATGCTTCAGACCATTTCTTACTCTTAGGAAATTTCAAAAGTCAAATGGATCGAGAGTGTTGGACACGTTTAGTGGTGCTTATCTTCTTAGACATTAACGGGCACAAATCCATGCATGCAAGTGGCGAGCTGATATGTACATAGATTGCAAGAAGCAATGGCGCATCTTTTTAATAGATTGAAAAAAGGTTGCAATGTCGTATGTGTGTGAACGTTCCGGCGCTGTTACCAACTACAGATTGGAAAGGGGCACAGTGACATTATTTGAGTTCCTCCCTCGATGTCTTCTGCGCGTACGCCACGACGACGTGCCTTTTGTCGTGTAAACAAGCTTCTTCGTGTCTTCAATTTTCTATTTGGAAAAGAACTCGTCGTTTGATTGCTGGAACACCACAGGATCCCTTGCTGTGCTAACTAATTTGACCAAAGGACCCATTGTTGAAGGGGATAGAATACCTTAGCACGTCAGGAAGAGGGTATGATTATGAACGATCATTAGAGAACCAATGATTTTGATTGAACCCCAACCCAAAAGACCATACCTAGCTACCATTATACATGCTTTAATTTGAGTCTTCTCCCTTTTGTACAACTTTTGCAATATGTCAGACTCCTCTTTTCTACCATAGAGGTTGATGCATTCATTTATTCATTTGGACTAATACCATCACATTGGGAGATTACCTCGTTAACGAACTCCATATATCTCCTAACTGACTTAATTTGCTTTGCTCCTTGTTCGCTTCATTGACGATACTGCACCAGTATCAGTGTCGATGCCTTGTCCCCTTTCTTTGTAGCTCCTCCTTTTGATCGCCACCACTGATCCTCAAGAGTCCTTCTCCTCCACCTCCAAGCCAATACCTTCGAGCACTTCAGGATGCTATCTACCTGGTTATCTTCTCCCTTACTCTTCCATCTCACACCATCCTCCTCGATCCTCTCTTCGTTGTTGTTTCCCCCACTATCTCAACCACATACCAAACATCGCTATGCCCTACCCTCCTTGCTGTAGTTCTCTCTACCTCTGCTATAATCCATGTGATGACATAGGTTCCACCAATTGATTACACCTGATAAAATCCAAGTCATCAAGTACAATTTCAATATTCAAATTACATGATTCACAGTCACCCAACACATAATCATGATATATCAATAGTCAAATGAAAAACATCTTAAAATAATAATTAAATATAAAAGTAAATATGCTAACAACAAATAAAATCCAATCCACAAGTTCAGGGAACTAAAGGAAAAGCACAATTTAACAACTCCAACAAGGCCTCTCTTGTGATGAACACTAAACCCTAACCTCCCTCACTAACATCTCTCTTTGAAATATCGAAGATGGCCGAACATAAGTCCTCCCCTTCATCAAAATGCCACCACATCACCCTCCTCGAGGTCAACCACCTCCCTCCTCCTCCTCCCTTTCCACCCGCCTTCCTCCTTGCCCTCCTCCACCCATCCTCCTCCCCTCCACTTCCTCCTCTGGTGGTAAAGTTAATTTATGCATATTGTGATGATCGCTTCCTCAATGACGTTGTTGCCATCTAAAGACGTGAAGCAGCTTATCTATCTGCTAGAAATTCGTGTTACTTTTGATGCATCATTTTCTCTCTCTCTTTTTTTTTTGAAAAATTTTCTATTTCTCTGTCATCTTGTTTTAATATTCCCCAATAAGAACATTTTTGTTGTAGAGTTCCCTGAAAGGAGTGTTGAGTTTCCTCCCTTGCATACCTCCATCCTCTATCCTTTTGGGTTACATCCTATTGTAATAATTTTCATTCCTTAATAGAATATCTCTATTCCAAAAATTTTTTAAAAAAAGTCCTAAAATTATGTAGGATGCTTTTTTAGCCTTATTCCTATGTAATTCACTTTCCTATTTGTCTCCAGGATGGGTCATGCTCCTCTGATTTGATATTGCAAGTCACTCTGGGAATTGTAATTATGCTCCAAAACTTTCCTAAAGAAGCTTACCTAGCAATTATTGGACTTACTATATTATGCACTCGCAATTTTGCTTCCGAATTTTAGGTAACTATGCACCTTCCGGCCCTCACCTTCTCCCCACTATCAATTTTGGTTTCAAATGGCAATTGTGGGTTTGCACTTCAGTTGATTTTTAAGTCTAACATTTTCTAGCTGACATATTTAGTTTTTTATCAACTAAATCCTAATTCGACCCAATTTGATTAATGTAAATTAAATTGAAATTTTATGGATTTTACTTTTTTTAATTTAATTTAAATAATGATGTCCTCGTCAATTCAACCTATCTGAACAAGTGGTTGAACCACTAAAATTCAAAATCAAAACTTTGGAACAATGGCTGATCTTATTTTTAAATCACGAGATAGGGAGGAACATTGCTTAATACGACCTGACGAGACTTAGTTAGTGGGATTTTCTAAATGTCCACGTTGAATACTCGGGAAGGTCATTTCAGCATGGGCCTTTAATCCAGGTGTTCCTGCGGAAGAACAATTGGACACTAATTGGGCCTCGCCTCTATGGTGGGCCTGTGGGCCTTATGGGAAGCCCAACGTCTTCGGTGCTGCATGCGAAGGTTACCCTGACCCATTGTTGCTTCATGGAAATCATTTCGTAGCCGCCGTTTTCGATCTAACAGTGGTAAATTGTAATTTTCCATAGAGAGAAGTGAACATAAGAAATGTTTAGGAACTTATCCTGATACTTTGTAGCTTGGCAAAATCTGGATACGTGTGTGGGTTCTCTTACTTGTGGAAATCATGAAATGAGTTTGGCTGCATCTATGTCCAAAAGGTTTTGGGATTTTATAAATGCACTCTTATGAGTGGCTCGGCCTGACCAAATAAAGAAAAAGAACAAGGGCCTGCTGAAAGGTAAAAGTGCATGCGTACAGCCAGAGTCACTGCGACAAGTTTTTTTTGCTTGAATTTTTGAAAAGAAATTCAAGTTCTTTGAAAGTAAGAAGGTTGTCGAAGGATTTGAAAATTAAGTCCATACATGACCTAAAATAGGTTTGGATAGAGGCAAAGGATCCAAGTAGCTTGCCCCACGTGGAAAAAGGGTTGGTTTTGGTTACACATATAGGAAGGGTGTATATAGCTTAGTTGCATATGATTTATGCGTAACTTCCTTAATATCTTTATATATAAATAATATTTTAAAATAAAAATTTAGATACTATAATCATTTCATAAAAATATGAAATATATCAAATTTCATTTAAATTAGATGATCTTAGCACATCCATCAAATAAGCCTAAAATTTATAATATTTAGGCCGTGGAAATTGATCCATATTTGATACAAGGGAAGCAACATCAAATTGACTTAAATTTCATGCGTAATGTACTCATATAAGATAATATCAATTTTTAAAATTTCACTTTAAATAAACATGTCAACTAAGCTCTATATAAGTTATATGTAGCCAAACTATATATGTATATATAGGGATCCTATTTAGAGAGTACAGTGTTTAAAAATCCTAAAATAAATACTATGTATAGGATATTGGATTTTAATCTAGTGGATGGAATAAATACCACCAACTAATCAATTGTGGTATTGTAACAATGCGAATAAAGTGAATGTTACCAAAAAAAATTGACATTCGTAACTTTATAAAATTCATTAATAAAAAGTTGAAAGCAATTAAATTAATTGGTATTAATAAATAATGAAAATAGAATGTGAATACAACTATTTGCATAATAAAAATCGCATGTAACAAGTAAAATAATAATAAAAAAATTGTAACGTCATGGTATCATATTTGTAATAAAGTTTAAATATGATTGTAACAAATAAACTTTATAGTTGTAATAGACTAAACGAATATTGTAACAAATGCATGATCAAGGTGTAATATCGTCATATTAAATAAAGTTGTAATATAACTGGAGCTAAGTAATAAAATATACACCGCAGAGAATTCTAATCAAATTAAATGATTTAATATAAATAAATGATATAAAAGAACACCAATAAAATATCATAATAGCTTCGATAAACTATTGTAATATAAACTTATTTTATTTGTAACCAAATAAATTCAACGATATAATAGGATAAACGTAAGTTGTAATGAATAAGTGCATAAGTTGTAACATTGTCAGAGTAAATGATGTTGTAATACAATCTATGTAATTAATAAGGCAGTTATCCATCATATGATGTATTTAATGTGTGTTACAAATAATGCAATGTGTTATAGTTGTAATACAAGTGTGGCAATGAAAAAAATGTATGCAATGAAAGTTTTTGAGCATTGTAATACAATTAAGAATGTGTTGTGACTTATATGTAACGTACATTTAAAGAAAACTACATTGTAATATGTATGAGAACAACCGTAAGATGATGTGTGCAACTCCAAAACAAACCTTCCGAAATTTACGTGAGATGATGGAGGTTGGTTGCCAAAAAGGACTTAACACTTTAAATATCATAAAAACTAAAAATTAACAAAACTAGAAATAAAAACCACTAAAACAAGACCTAATGGTTTTATCAAATAACGACTTGATCGTATGGTCACAAAGTTGTGCTTATTTTGAGGTTTTTGAGCACTGTGCTTTTTAGATACATTTCTTATATATCAGCCCATAGGCAACAGGTTCCATCATACATCAAATATCTGTTCCAGTGTATTTTGAGTTCATTTCCTAGTTCTCTGTAAAGTTCATACATAATACTCATCTTATTTCATTTCACAGTGTGCATCTTTATCATATACTGATTTCTAATTCGTACAACAGGTAGCTCGTAAATTAACAGGTTAAACCGTCATTAACAGTATAAGCAACCATCTTAGCCTTGAACTATTCCAATTATCACAGTATGAAATTTAACAACATGCATTCTTAGGTTTTATAACATAAGAGGTTCATGCACTGAATATAAACCATTCACATTCTCATTCCTAAAGTTCATTTCATAATATAGGTTTCAAGCAAATATTTCTAATTTAACATGCACTTTACTAATTCAAACCACAGAAGTAGGGAGGACCACTCTATCAGGGTATACGGGTGGTATGGGGGCTCAAACGGTGGATCCTGACGTCTCCGTGGGTCCCGTGTACACTACGGACTGAAGACCTATAACATTGACCAACATGTCAAACAAGCTCAAAATAATATAGATACTACACTAACACGTAGAGAATTCCGAATGAAAACTAACGATACTTTGTTTGCGTAAAACCGACTATGTTTGGGCCTTGAACCGGCCCAAAAACACGTACCCTGACCAAAATCAGACGTCTGGAGCGAGTTCCAGACATCTTAAACGAACGCAGTAGCTCACCCTGCTCTCCTGTGTCTGTACCTGTAACGACCCGGTTCCCGAGTCCCTACGAGACACGAGAACCGGACCGACTCGACTAATCCCAAGACCCAGTCGTCCAACGAGGAAGTAACCAAAAGACAGTAAAATAAACCACATTCAGCATGAATATAACTAACAGTAAAAAGTACAGCAGTAAGGAAAGAAACTACTACAGTAGGCACCGCCACAACAGTAAAGCAACATTTATCATATAACAAAAACTGCAGGTAAAGAAGGTACAGCGGAAACAAAACTACTCACTAGAACAGAAACAAAAGAAGGTACAAAGCTGTGGCAACTCTACTGGACCCTACTCGGCCCAGCGTCCTCTGCAGCCGCCGACCCTGGCTGCTCAACACCTGGTCCTGAAAAAGGTAACGAGTGTAACACGTCAGCAAAACGCTGAGTAGAGTGGCAAACTAACTAAAGGCAACAGTAGAGTGTACAGTAGCTGTTATGTTCTATTACTTCCTTTATTTACATCTTTCAATTTTTCTCACTATTTCATTTACTTCTCAGATCCTTTACTTGATCTCGAATGTCCTCGTGGGACGATCTTGATTGCAGTCTTTTCCAACAGTAGAAGTAGCACGTGGTGCTCTCCTGGCCGGGAGAGTCCCCCGTGGTGATCCTACCCTCAGTCAACCACCCCAAGGTCACTGACAGACGTAACGGTGACTACGGCACGCGCGATAAACGCACAGGTAGCTAGCCCGTACTGGCACGCGGTCAGTCGTTTCCGTTAACGGGTGCGCCCAAAGCACAGCACGGAACCAGGGCAGAGCCCTCTCAGTAACAGGGGTCCAACCCCTCCACAGTAACCAAACCGGGGCCTTGCCCCTCCACAGTCCGCGCACCCTCGCCTGACTACCCTGGTTTGCCCTAGTGGGCCTAACAAGTCGGTGAAGGAGGCTAGCAGAACCCCGGGGCCCGTGGGGTAGCTAGTACTCTCCTAACACTACTAGCTCTCCTCGGTACTACGTACACGAGGGCCAACAAGTCGGTACAGAGCGGCCAAGCCTAACCCCGGGTCCCTGGGGCGGCTGGCCCCACTCTGCACTAAAACAGGTACAGGTACTTCCCTTGGTACTGCGTACCCAAGAGACAGTACAAACTACATCTCAGTTCCATTCCTTTTCTTTCCAGGAGTTCCACTCCTAATTCCCCGTAGGGTTCCAGCCCTTTATCTCAGAACATCATATGTTTCACTTTCCAGATTCACGTTCTCACATTCCATGATCTCAACATGTTTCCTTGTTCATAACAGGCAGCTGTTAATTAATTTCACAGGCAGCTTATATATTCCTTTCCATTTTTCCAAGACTGCAGTAATATGCATTCCACTAGTTTTTCCATCCTAGGATTCATGCCATATCCTAGGATCTATCATACAATCTAGTTTTCCGGCCCTAGGATTCATGCAACACCTAGGAGCTATCATTCCATACATTTCTCATTCCTAGGATTCATGCAATGCCCTAGGTTCTAGTTATGGTTCCATACTTTAACAGATTTTATTAATGCTTAAAACCACTCTACCAGGTACAACGGAAGTAATGGGGGCGTGGTCGGGAATCCCGCACGCCTCCGCGACTCTCAAGACGGCAACCGAACGAGGTCCTATCACGAGGATCAAACACAAGGAGTGTCTCAAAACAGTGTATAGCTACTGTAGGCGGGTAGAGGAATAAATTCTGAAACGAACGCAACTCGAATCGCGGAAAACGGAGCCCAAACGGGCCCTAAACGGGTCGAGAAAGACAATACTGTGCAAAATCAGACGTCTGGAACTCCTTCCAGACGTCTTAAACGGTGGATCAGAGAATTACCTGTTCGGCTTGGTTCCCCGGACGTCCAGAAGTCTGTGGCGACGTCTCTCCTAGATCCCAGACGTCCGATGGTCTCTCCGGACGTCTGGAGGTCACTCCCGCCGTCTGGTACAACTTCCAGACGTCGGATTCGCAAAGGATGACGAATCCGAACACCTGCGCACAGCCAACCCTCCTCCCTCAGTACGGTCAGTCGACAAAAAAAGAAGGAGAAAGCGGAACTCACCTTTCAGACGTCTGTATGATCACACAGACGTCGACCTTGCCGTCTGGATATCAGTCCAGACGTCTGATTCTGGAGATTTTTCCAGAATCAGAACCTCGCTCGGCCTCCGCTCGCGACGCCGCCCGCGTCGCACCTCGCGCGTCCGCTGCTCCGCCCGGAGCAGGTCCCTCTTCGCGACGCTCTGCGCCCCCCGCGCCCTCCGCCGGCCGGCCAAGCCGCTCCCGGCGAGCTCGCCCTCACGGCAGAGCCCTGCCCTCGCACGCCGCAGCTCCTCCGCGCCTTCTGCTGCGCCGCTGCCGCTGCGCCCTCGCGTCCGCTCGCTCCGCCCGCAGCAGGAGAGGAGGAAGATGGTGGAGACGGGAGGGGAGGCGCGCCCCCTCCCCCTTTTAACGCCGCGCGGAGAGGAGGAGAGAGACGGCCGCAGTCGCCTGCAGCCGCAGAGAAGATGCGGATCGCAGGTCTGCACGCACAGGCGCGCAGACGAATATCCCGTGCGAGTATAACTGTTCGTCAGACGTCTGTAAACTATCCCGGACGTCTGGTCAGACGTCTGGATGTGATCCCAGACGTCTTGACAGACGTCTGGGCCACCTCCCAGACGTCTTAAAAGACGTCTGGGGTACGCGCTCGTTACAATATAACAAACTCAAAGGAAGTTTCGTCCCCGAAACTTGCGCCAACTAGGGTGCGGAAAAAGGATGTCCAAATAACCATAACAAACTCAAAGAGGAACGAAGCCGGTCCGAAAAGACGTACCCGCGAAAAGCTCTGGGTACCGCTCCCGCATTGCCGCCTCAGGCTCCCAGGTAGCCTCCTCGTACCGCTGGCTCCTCCACAAAACCTTTACCAGGGGTACTTGCTTTCGTCTCAACCTGCGGACGGCTCGGTCTAGGATCTGCACTGGCCGCTCGGGGTAGGTCAGGTCGTCGCTCACCTCGACGCTCTCGTGACTCAGTACGTGGCTGAGATCGGCTACGTACTTCCTGAGGTTGGACACGTGGAACACGTCGTGCACACCAGAAAGCTGCGGGGGAAGGGCAAGTCTGTAAGCAACGGGTCCAACCCGCTCCAGGACCTCGAAGGGCCCCACGAACCTCGGCGCGAGCTTCCCTCTCACCCCAAACCGCTGTAAGCCCTTCATGGGCGAAACACGAAGAAAGACGTGGTCCCCAACCTCGAACTGCACCTCTCTGCGTCTGAGATCTGCGTAGCTCTTCTGTCTGCTCCTGACAGTGCGGAGTCGTCTGTGGATCTGTTCAACTACCTCCTGACTCTGCCGGATCAACCTGGGGCCAACCTCCCACTTGGTCCCCACCTCAACCCAACTCAAGGGTGCCGTGCATTTCCGTCCGTACAGAGCCTCGTAGGGAGCCCTGCCGATGCTCGAGTGATAACTGTTGTTGTATGCAAACTCTGCCAGGGGCAGGTGTTCCTCCCAAGAGCCCCTCCAGTCTAGTACACAGGCACGCAAAAGATCCTCAAGTGTCTGTATCGTGCGTTCCGACTGTCCGTCCGTCTGGGGGTGGTAAGCCGTGCTAAACCTCAACCTCGTCCCCAAAGCCTGCTGAAACTCAGCCCAAAACTGGGACGTAAAGCGGGTATCCCGGTCGGATACGATCTCCCGCGGAACTCCGTGTAGTCGCACCACATCACGGATATACCTCTCTGCCAACTGTGCTGGTCCCAAAGTGACTCGGATCGGCAAGAATCGTGCCGTCTTCGTCAACCTATCCACTATTACCCAGACCGCGTCGTGTCCTCGCTGGGTAACAGGTAAACCCACCACCAAGTCCATGGTGATGCTCTCCCACTTCCACTCCGGCACTGGAAGCGGCTGAAGCGGCCCTGCAGGCCTCTGACGCTCGGCTTTCACCTGCTGGCACACTAAGCACTGCTGCACGAACTCACCCACATCCCGCTTCATCCCTCTCCACCAGAACTCGCGTCTCAAGTCATGGTACATTTTCGTGTTTCCGGGATGTATGGTGAATCTGGAACCGTGTGCCTCAGTCAGGAGCTCTCTCAACAGCTCCTCGTCTCTGGGGACGCACAGCCGTCCCCTCAAGCGTAACACCTGGTCTGTGAAAGAGAAGTCCCCTGGGTCCCCTGACAGTACTCTGTCGCGCAAAGACTGCAAGTACGGATCGGCCATCTGTCCCGTGATGATGCGGTCTATCAACTCTGGTCTGGTCTGCCGTGTCACCGTCACTGCCCCACAGTACCCTCGTAACTCTAGAGGTCGCCAACTGCCCACCTCCTCCAAAAGGCTCCAACTCTGTAACTGTAGACTGGCCAAGCGTGCGGGCGCCTTACGGCTCAAGGCGTCAGCCACCACATTGGCCTTTCCCGGGTGGTAGGAGATGCTGCAGTCGTAGTCCTTCAGGAGCTCCAACCAACGTCTCTGTCTCATGTTGAGCTCCTTCTGGTCAATAAGATATTTGAGGCTCTTGTGATCTGTAAAAATCTCGAAGGTCTCACCGTACAAGTAATGCCTCCATGTCTTCAGCGCGAAGACAACAGCTGCCAACTCTAGGTCGTGGGTAGGGTAGGTATGCTCATGGGGCTTCAGTTGCCGCGAAGCGTAAGCGACCCCGTGACCCCTCTGCATGAGCACACCTCCTAACCCCTGCAAGGAAGCGTCCGTGTACACAACGAACCCGCCACTACTGTCAGGAATGGTGAGCACGGGAGCCGAGGTCAACCTCTCCTTCAGCTCCAGAAAACACGCCTCACAGGCGTCTGTCCAAGTGAAAGGCACATCCTTCCGAGTCAACTGTGTCATAGGACGGGCAATCTGCGAAAACCCTCTGATGAACCGTCTGTAGTAACCTGCCAGTCCCAGGAAACTGCGAATCTCAGTGACTGAACGCGGTCTCTCCCACCTGAGCACTGCCTCGACCTTGGCGGGATCCACCGCCAGGCCGTCTCCAGAGATCACATGACCCAAAAAGGTCACCTCCCTCAACCAGAACTCGCACTTGCTGTATTTGGCGTACAGCCTGCGTCGTCTCAGAGTGTCCAGAACCATCCGCAAGTGCTGTCCGTGCTGCGTCCGATCTCTAGAATAGATGAGTACATCATCTATGAAAACCACCACAAACTGGTCCAAGTACGGTCTGAACACCCGGTTCATCAGGTCCATGAAAGCAGCGGGGGCATTGGTCAGCCCAAACGGCATGACCAAAAACTCGTAGTGTCCGTACCGGGTGCGGAAAGCTGTCTTGGAGACGTCGGTCTCCCTGATCCTCAACTGGTGGTATCCAGACCTCAAGTCGATCTTGGAAAACACCGTGGCACCCCGCAACTGGTCAAACAAATCGTCAATCCTCGGCAGCGGATATCTGTTCTTGATGGTGACCCTATTCAGCTGTCTGTAGTCCACACAAAGGCGTAGGGTCCCATCCTTCTTCTTCACAAACAGTACCGAGGCTCCCCAGGGAGACGCACTGGGCCTCACGAAACCCTTCTCCAAAAGGTCCTGCAACTGAGACTTGAGCTCTCGCAGCTCAAGCGGTGCCATCCTGTATGGCGCGGTGGAGATGGGGTTGGTCCCTGGTACTAGTGAGATCTCAAACTCGATCTCACGCTCGGGCGGTAGTCCTGGTAACTCGTCTGGAAACACGTCGGGGTACTCTCTGACCACCGGGATGCTCTGGAAGTCTGCCACGGGGCTGTGCTCTGCCACCACACAAGCTAAGAAGCCCTCACACCCCTGGCTCAAAAGTCTCGCCGCCCGAAGTGCCGAAATGCACCTGAAACCTCCGTCCACTGGCTGCCCGTGAAACTCGAAGGAAGGCAACTCCGGAATGGAGAAGACAATCTTCCTCTCAAAGCAGTCTACCAATGCGTGGTAAGCGGACAGCCAATCCATCCCCAGGATCACCCCAAAGTCCTCCATCTGTATCATAATCAGGTCAGCTGGCAGGCTGTGTCCCCCGATGCTGACCCCGCAACCCGTGTACACCTCCTCAGCTACAAACAGCTGACCACTCGGACCTCTGATTACGAACGGGTTCTCTAACAATGTATAATCCTGGTCCAAACTAACTGCGAAACTGTCTGCGACAAACGAGTGCGTAGCGCCGGAATCGAAAAGCGTGTAAACGAGTCTGCCAGAAACTGAAACCATACCTGCTACCACCGATCCCGAAGCTCTGGCGTCCCTGTGTGTTAGGGCGTTGATACGCCCCTCAGCTCTAGGTGCAGACGAAGCAGCCACACTCTGCGTCGGACGGGTAGGTGCCGGCCGGTACCCTCCTCGCGACTGCGGTCCTCCTCCTCGCGCCTGGAAACCGCGGCCTCCTGCGCGCCCTCCAGTGCTCTGCGCGGGAAGTATCTGCTGACCTCCTGCCCTAGATGGGCAGTCCCTCCTGACGTGGCCCGGCTGGCCACACTGGTAGCAGAGGGGAACCCGACTCCCGCCCTCAGTGAGTCCCTGCTGTCGGCTAGGCGGGGGTCCGGTGCTGGCGACTGGCCCCTGTCGAGGGCCCCCAAAGGCCAGTGATGGCCCTGCACAACGTGACGGCTCTCCTGCGGACGCCACGTGTCTCCGTTCTCGCCGGCCCTGTGAGAAGTCTGGCTGAAAGGGCCTCTTCCGCCCGCCGTCGGTCTCTCGCGCGGACGGGTTGGTCTCCTCGTAAGTCATGGCTGCCTCTACCACCCTCGAAAACGTCGGCAGCTTCAGGGGTTTGACATACCCCCGGATCGCAGGCCGGAGCCCCTCGGTGAACCTCCAAAGGCGCTCCTCCTCAGTGGCTACCGCTGTCGCTGCAAAGCGGGACAGCTCCAAGAAACGCGTGCGGTACGCGCTCACGGTCATCGTCCCTTGGCGGAGAGTGTGGAACTCCCGCCTCCTCTGGTCCTGCCACGTCTGGGGAAAGTACTGCTCGCAGAAGAGGGTGACGAACTGGTCCCACGTCGGCTCGTCCCTCTCCTGTCCCCGGACCGCCCTCCACCACCGGTGTGCCGCACTCTCCAGCTGGTACGTGGCAAAGGCCACGCGGCACTCCACCGGGGGGCGAAGGGTGTCGAAGATCTTCTCCAGCTGCTCAAGCCAGTCCTCTGCCTCGGTCGGGTCCTCATCCCCCTTGAAGGAGGGGGGCTTCAGCTTCCGGAACTGTCCGAAAAGCTCGAAGTGGTGCTGTAGGGGAGGTGCTGGTGCGCCTCCAGGCGAAGGTGTCTCGTGTACAGAAGTGTCGGAGGAAGGTGGGGGCGGCAGGGGCCCATCCCCTCCCTCGTGTCCGGCGCCGCGTCCGTCGCGTGGTCCCACAGAGGACTCCCCCTCTGTAACCCCAGGAGGAGGTGCTCGGGGCGGTGGGTGGAGCTCCTCTCGTACAATATCCCGTATCAGTCTGGCGAGGTCCTGGGCCTGGATGCCAGGGAGTGGTGGCTGGTCCACCGAGACGTCAACGACAGCACGTCCACCTCGCCGACCTCGCCCTCGGCCGCGCCCGCGGCCAGTCTCGCCAGTCCCACGACGAGGCATCTCCTGCAAGGAGACGCGAAACAAAACGGAAACGTCAAAACAGACGGTACCTAACAACACTTCTAAGAGCTCATGTCAAGAGATATGTTGTGGTGGCTACTCTCGCTATAAACATGTGAATTGGTTATTTTCCAGTCAGTTGATTCACTTCTCGGGACGACCTTGCTCTGATACCATCTTGTAACGACCCGGTTCCCGAGTCCCTACGAGACACGAGAACCGGACCGACTCGACTAATCCCAAGACCCAGTCGTCCAACGAGGAAGTAACCAAAAGACAGTAAAATAAACCACATTCAGCATGAATATAACTAACAGTAAAAAGTACAGCAGTAAGGAAAGAAACTACTACAGTAGGCACCGCCACAACAGTAAAGCAACATTTATCATATAACAAAAACTGCAGGTAAAGAAGGTACAGCGGAAACAAAACTACTCACTAGAACAGAAACAAAAGAAGGTACAAAGCTGTGGCAACTCTACTGGACCCTACTCGGCCCAGCGTCCTCTGCAGCCGCCGACCCTGGCTGCTCAACACCTGGTCCTGAAAAAGGTAACGAGTGTAACACGTCAGCAAAACGCTGAGTAGAGTGGCAAACTAACTAAAGGCAACAGTAGAGTGTACAGTAGCTGTTATGTTCTATTACTTCCTTTATTTACATCTTTCAATTTTTCTCACTATTTCATTTACTTCTCAGATCCTTTACTTGATCTCGAATGTCCTCGTGGGACGATCTTGATTGCAGTCTTTTCCAACAGTAGAAGTAGCACGTGGTGCTCTCCTGGCCGGGAGAGTCCCCCGTGGTGATCCTACCCTCAGTCAACCACCCCAAGGTCACTGACAGACGTAACGGTGACTACGGCACGCGCGATAAACGCACAGGTAGCTAGCCCGTACTGGCACGCGGTCAGTCGTTTCCGTTAACGGGTGCGCCCAAAGCACAGCACGGAACCAGGGCAGAGCCCTCTCAGTAACAGGGGTCCAACCCCTCCACAGTAACCAAACCGGGGCCTTGCCCCTCCACAGTCCGCGCACCCTCGCCTGACTACCCTGGTTTGCCCTAGTGGGCCTAACAAGTCGGTGAAGGAGGCTAGCAGAACCCCGGGGCCCGTGGGGTAGCTAGTACTCTCCTAACACTACTAGCTCTCCTCGGTACTACGTACACGAGGGCCAACAAGTCGGTACAGAGCGGCCAAGCCTAACCCCGGGTCCCTGGGGCGGCTGGCCCCACTCTGCACTAAAACAGGTACAGGTACTTCCCTTGGTACTGCGTACCCAAGAGACAGTACAAACTACATCTCAGTTCCATTCCTTTTCTTTCCAGGAGTTCCACTCCTAATTCCCCGTAGGGTTCCAGCCCTTTATCTCAGAACATCATATGTTTCACTTTCCAGATTCACGTTCTCACATTCCATGATCTCAACATGTTTCCTTGTTCATAACAGGCAGCTGTTAATTAATTTCACAGGCAGCTTATATATTCCTTTCCATTTTTCCAAGACTGCAGTAATATGCATTCCACTAGTTTTTCCATCCTAGGATTCATGCCATATCCTAGGATCTATCATACAATCTAGTTTTCCGGCCCTAGGATTCATGCAACACCTAGGAGCTATCATTCCATACATTTCTCATTCCTAGGATTCATGCAATGCCCTAGGTTCTAGTTATGGTTCCATACTTTAACAGATTTTATTAATGCTTAAAACCACTCTACCAGGTACAACGGAAGTAATGGGGGCGTGGTCGGGAATCCCGCACGCCTCCGCGACTCTCAAGACGGCAACCGAACGAGGTCCTATCACGAGGATCAAACACAAGGAGTGTCTCAAAACAGTGTATAGCTACTGTAGGCGGGTAGAGGAATAAATTCTGAAACGAACGCAACTCGAATCGCGGAAAACGGAGCCCAAACGGGCCCTAAACGGGTCGAGAAAGACAATACTGTGCAAAATCAGACGTCTGGAACTCCTTCCAGACGTCTTAAACGGTGGATCAGAGAATTACCTGTTCGGCTTGGTTCCCCGGACGTCCAGAAGTCTGTGGCGACGTCTCTCCTAGATCCCAGACGTCCGATGGTCTCTCCGGACGTCTGGAGGTCACTCCCGCCGTCTGGTACAACTTCCAGACGTCGGATTCGCAAAGGATGACGAATCCGAACACCTGCGCACAGCCAACCCTCCTCCCTCAGTACGGTCAGTCGACAAAAAAAGAAGGAGAAAGCGGAACTCACCTTTCAGACGTCTGTATGATCACACAGACGTCGACCTTGCCGTCTGGATATCAGTCCAGACGTCTGATTCTGGAGATTTTTCCAGAATCAGAACCTCGCTCGGCCTCCGCTCGCGACGCCGCCCGCGTCGCACCTCGCGCGTCCGCTGCTCCGCCCGGAGCAGGTCCCTCTTCGCGACGCTCTGCGCCCCCCGCGCCCTCCGCCGGCCGGCCAAGCCGCTCCCGGCGAGCTCGCCCTCACGGCAGAGCCCTGCCCTCGCACGCCGCAGCTCCTCCGCGCCTTCTGCTGCGCCGCTGCCGCTGCGCCCTCGCGTCCGCTCGCTCCGCCCGCAGCAGGAGAGGAGGAAGATGGTGGAGACGGGAGGGGAGGCGCGCCCCCTCCCCCTTTTAACGCCGCGCGGAGAGGAGGAGAGAGACGGCCGCAGTCGCCTGCAGCCGCAGAGAAGATGCGGATCGCAGGTCTGCGCGCACAGGCGCGCAGACGAATATCCCGTGCGAGTATAACTGTTCGTCAGACGTCTGTAAACTATCCCGGACGTCTGGTCAGACGTCTGGATGTGATCCCAGACGTCTTGACAGACGTCTGGGCCACCTCCCAGACGTCTTAAAAGACGTCTGGGGTACGCGCTCGTTACAGTACCCGTCATCTGCTACCCCGCACAGTAGTCTAAGGGGGTCTCCAGACGTTTGACACTGCTCCCAGTCGTCTGGGAGAGCAGTCTGACGTCTGACACAGCCTCCAGACATCCTAAAGTGCCTCGAATGTCATGCCATGCGCCTTTCCAACATACTCGTACTTGCGCATGCACGCGTAACCACAACAACGACACCTCAACACTCCATACCACGCATGCATAGGTGTGCAAGGTACATACCTTAGCACTCTACGTGCTATCGAACGTCCTGAGCGCCCTCCGGATGTCCGATGACCCCTCCAGACATCTGACAACGGTCGCAGACGTCTAATAATGTGGAAATATCCGCGTGCAGAGCTTCCTCGCGAAACTCTTCTTCTCGCGATCACCTCCTCTTTGCCCACAGAGCTACAGCAACGACTACGGCAACTCGTGGAGGCCTCGAGGCTCTTACTCACGAGCTCCTCCTACTGTCGCCTTTCTCCTTCTCCCTCCCCTACGGCTGCAAGGGAAGGGAAGGAGATGGGCGGTGGTGGGGGCAAATGGAGGAGTGCCCTCCATGTTCCTCCTCTCACACACACCGCCCCTCCCTCTCCCGTGCTCTCTCTCTTCCTCTCCTCTGCTCTCCTCCTCCTCCACTCCTCTCCTCCTTCGCTTACTCTCCCTCCCCTCTGTGCTCCTCCTGTTCCTCTCCTCTCCTTCTCCACCATGCACGATGGTAAGGGAACTGGGGGGGGGTAAGGGATGGCTGTCGGCTGCAAAGGATGGAGGAGCGAAGGTGGAGGTGTGGTGGCAATGGAGGTGTGGGGAGAGGGTTGCCGTGGGATGGGGTGGAGGGTGGAGGAGTGGGGGTTTTTTAAAGAAAAGGGTTAGGGTTTAAGGGTGTGTGTGAGAGTGGCTTGAGTGGATGTGAGGGGTATTTTGCAAAGTTAACCCCGCAAAAGCCTTCTATTCCCGCAGAGCCCACACAATAAATCCCAAGGGATTTAAAATTGCATTAACACTCCTAAAATTTTGGAAAGTTTCCGAACGACTCTTAGGAAGGATCATTTCATATCTCAAAATAAAAATTTGAGAATTTAAAACATTTAATAAAAGCATAAAGTGCACCAAATTTCAACTGATCGGATGATATTGGTACTTTCTTCTAACAAGGTTAAATTTTACAATGTCTAGGCTATTAAAATTGATCCTCCTTAATTTAATGTAACGTGTAAGGATGTTAGGTTGACTTAAATTTTTTTACATAACATACTTATGAGATGTGATATCCATTCTCAAAATTTTACTTTAAAACATATTCATAGTGAAAAATACCAAGTAAGCTATCGGTAATTTATGTGTACATGGTAAGCTATATATTCTTTTCTTTTCTTTTGTGTACGTGAGTGCAGAGAGAGAGATTATCTAGTCAGGCTAAAGCCTAGATAACTTACTTAGGTCAAGCGATCTTGTAATAAATATTGGATCCTACATTGAAGGCAAACACCACTATGTTAGATCAAAATAACCTTTTGGGGACAAAATCACTTTTGATTCATCATCATGTGCTAATTAAAATATAATAGAGTCCCTCATTTTCTTGGAAACACACACCATAGTTGAAGAATAGCGTAATCCTATTTTCTTTTGCATTATCAGAAGGTATTTCATTTGCATTTATGCGAAATCATTTTACATCAGTGTAAAACTATCAAAATCACATTCAGAATCATTTTATATCGATGTGTTTTGATTTAAAAATGAAACAAATTCCTGTACACACTAACTCACAAAGTATTAACTTTTTAATGTGTGATAGGATCTACCATGTAACATAACATTACTTTTTATGTTTCTTTACATTAAATACCAGCTGTATAGTGGGAACTACGTTTATGGGTTGAAAAATGCACTACATTATGCATTTCTTTACATTTTGTCTTTATATAATACGTATATAGATTTTACCATTTTATTTGCTTATAAAGATGTCATATAGATGTCCAATTTACGTGAATTGAATAGATATGCTATCCCAATGATACAATTTCAATGATTGGACTTGTAGAAAACATTCCATACAATGACCTCTCACCATATATAATTGCCTCTTAAGATAGCTCCTTTCTCTCTCTCTAAAATGTGCCTACCCATGATGATTTTTAGTTCATCCATGGATCACTTATTATCATAAAATCCTACGTATCTCACTATTCCAATATAACTAAGAATCGTGTAGAGTTTCAACTCAATTAGACAATCCTATCTCCTACAACGATGATATCAAATTTTTAATAACCAAAATAGTGCGAAAATCAACCCGTCTTGGTAAAGAGGTTAAGGGTATCTAATTCAAACGAAATTTGAAAGATATCTTTTCTATATTAATTGATTTCAATCCTTAAAATTTCATGGTGATATATAATCTATAGATGAAATTAAAAGTATTGAAAGTGACCAATTTGCTCCTCGTTGAGGTAGCCCCATTTTACCTATATATATATATATATATATATTAAAAAAAAGTGTATTTCTAAGTAATATTAATAAATCTATAGTGGATGTATAGTTAGAGAACTGCAATACAACTTGATGATATTAATAAATAGCCTGACATGATATACATTTTAAATTATTACTATAAAATTATTAGTGCTCCTTTCAAAATATACTTGTTACTTTATTCTAGGGATGTATATTTAAAGTTAAATATGATGTAATCAAAGAGTGAAGAAATGGTTTTTTTAATCATTTCTCATATTAAAAATTTTTACATGGTCAAAAGCAAATATTAAAGATAAAAATTATACAATGTACAAGATTAAATATTCACATAAAAGATACATTATAGGTAATTATATTTTATAGGTCTATTAAATTTCCATTGATTGAGAATATCTTTTCAATTTTCATCACAGAAGAGATAAAAAGAAAAATCACACAATTTAGAGAGTTCAATTGGAGATCTCACTCAAAAAATGTTATATGATAGACCTCAAATCAAAAAGGCTAATACATATTGTACGGTCACCCATGGTTCTACGGGTCTTAATATATATTAAGATTCTTTTCTTGGATTATAGGTTTATGGTTGTGATTGGGGTTGCCAGATCATGCACTGCCAATTTGGCTTGATCTAAAACGGTTTAGCTTTAATTTCGAACTAAACACAATCGCACACAAAGGTAAAGAGGATTGGTTACCAAGTTCACGCCTTAACATACAATGCTACATCTTAGGGGTGAGGCAAGTCCCTCAATGCACTGTTTGAGATAGTGTATAAATTACATATTCAAATGCTTAATCAAGCTAATATTTTTCCATTCAAATAGCCTCAACTTGTGATTCATATGGGATTAAATGAATCTAATATACTAATCTCTCTAATTGAAGTCTAATTACAAATTATCAATAAAAAAGTTTTATTACTTTAATATGTGAGCAAACTTGAATTTCAGGGACAAAGGAGAGTTGGAGAATGACGAGGGAGCTTGAATAGTGATACAGGTTGAAGAATCGAGAACAAATTGGTGTGGAGGAAGAGCCCAATCAACTAAGTTGGATCTAAATCAAATCTAAGTTAAGAGTTGGAATAGCGATACAAGTAGAAGAATCAAGAATAAATTGGTGTGGAGGAGGAGCCCAATTATCTAACCTAGAGCTAAATCAAATCTAAGTTAGGTGCACACATCCCCTAATGCTTACACACTACCCAATGAATACACTATAATTCATTTGCATGCTTAAAGGCCATCATTTACATGCGTACTCTTGACCAATTCAGATGTCTTCTCGTGAATATCCACAAGCCCATTTCAATCACACATCTATCACCTATGCATGATCTTTCTGTCGACTAAAATCACATGTCACGAATCAATGGGAAAAAGAAAGTCAAACTCACCAAAAGTGACTCGTGAAATGGATAAACTCAATGAATTCCAAAAAGATAGCCAGCTCAACTCAAAAATAAAATAAACTTTTTGTCGACTAAGTCAAGGGACCACCGTCTTGGGTGAACCACCAGACAGTCAATTTGCTTGCAAAAAGCATCCAAGAGCATTCAGCTAGGCCAAGCACCTACTCCTCGAGAGGTGGTGGAGGAAGAGAAGAGAAGAGGGAGGAGAGGTGGATGGAGGGAAGGAAAAAGAGAGGGCCTTGGGTGAAAGAGAGAGGAAAAGGGCCATAAATTAAAAGAAAAAAACTTTTATTATTTAGTTCACAGGAGTTCGTGAACAAAGCAAATGAATGTTCTTGAAAATATTTACTTAAATATGGAATACAAAAGGATACATACTTCTTTTTAGGTTTTTCAAATGGTCATATATGTAATTTTTCTATCATAGTTAATTAATTGTTGCTGTTGTGAGATAGGGCAAAGTTTTGAAACGATGGTGGTGTGTGTGTCTAGATCCTCTAGGTGTTCGAGATGATTACATGATTAATTCACCTCTCAATACAAGAAATTGATCTTTAAAGTCAAGCCAACAAGGGTTGGGCCTTAAAATCTGAAATTCATCAAACCTAGGCAAGATGAGGGAGCAGGGAGTAATTCCCTTTTTGCCTATGTAGGGCATCAAGGGATATCCTCTGTATCAAGTAAGACGCAAATCGACTGTCCTAAGTAAGGCACAGATAAAAGGGTATATCCCCTATCGTATATTTTTTACACCAAGTTTTTCTAACCCGAGACATATCCTAATCTCTGCCGATGGAGAACCCTTACTGTAGGATTCATCGTGCACCGAACATGTCCAAGGAGGCTTTCCTTTTCCTTTCTATGTAATTTATCATAAAAACAAATGTTGACGTCTCTGTTGTAACCAAACGATTATGCAAACATTGGCCGTATCATTAAAATGTGAGCTTGTAATTTTGTTTTGACTATTTTAATGTACAATAGTTGTTGAGAAGGAAAAAAAAAACATGGGGTTGGTGGGGGGTGGTGGTGTTGTGTGTGTGTGTGGAAGCTCGATTCGAATAACTAACGAACATTCGCAATTAACTCGTGAAATGGAATGAACGAGTTTACCCTTAGTTAGGGGAAATGAGTGAATGGAATGTAACGAGTTATTTGCGTATAATATATATATAGTTAGTAATAGCCGTGTGCGCATGCACGCAGGTAGTACGTACTATTGATATATACTGGACTGAGTCGTTGGATGAGTTGAGTTGTTTTTTCCTTTAGCAGAAAACCGGCAACCGAAACGATTCAAACGGACTATTTAATAATGTCTTCTCGCATAACTTACGGCAGAAAAGACAGATGGTATTGTCATTGCGTTGGGATGAACAACCAAATCAAACGAGGGAAGATGCTGTGATGCGTCGCACATGTAATAATAGACCCCGATGGAAGTGAGAAAAATTTCATGGGAAGATGATGTACGTTTATAGATTTCGATCGACCGTAATGCCCGATCGAAATAGAGAAAGGTTTTTTTAACACAAAGGAAGACACACATACTAAAAGATACATGTATTCTCGGGAAGAGTATAAAATACAATACTTGGAAAATGACATGGATTTTGTTTTATCTTAACTATTGTTAATCAAAATTTAGGGGAGCATGATTGTTAACTAATTCAAGATAACAAAATAAAAACAAGGAGCTAAACTCAAAGAGGCTATGGAATCTTAGTCCCAAAAAGGATGCGAAACATCCTATCTAAATATCAATATGGTCCTCGCAGATTTTCCTTAGATGGACTTGCTGTTCGTGGCTTGCTATAAAGGAGAGGTTTCTCATTGCACCAAGACTGCTTGCATGGGGTCTAATAACCATCGACACCTCTTGCTCTCTCTGTTTGGGCAACGACGAGATGCCTTCCCATCTCTTACACCGTTGCCCCTACACTAAAACAACCCCACCACCCCCACTCCACCAACTACCTACGTGTTTTACTTTGCTACTGGAAAGCTCTCATTGCCATGATCTGGAGCGTCTGGAACGCAAGCCACAAATACAAATACAATTACAATGAAGATCTACCCACACCATCCAGTGTTTGCGGTGACCATGTTTTTCTTGTGAGATTGTATCACACACTATCTAATTTGGCTGGTGGTCTTGTTTTGAGCCAATATATTATCTTTCCACTAACAAAAACTCTTATTTGTTTCCAATAAAAATATAAAGAAATTTCTTTTACGATACATATATGCAATCGCTTCCTTTCTCTAAATCACAGGTTTAATAGGCTCCTACACCCTCACTCACCCTCTCATTTTTAAGTTTACATCAAATATTACTAATAATTTTTACATATAAACTAAATATCGTTAATGATTTTTAAAATATCACCCATAATTTTTATAATTAAATTAAATATCACTGATAATTTCTATATTTGAATCAAATATCACTAATAAATTTTAATTCTAAATCAAATATCGTAAATAATTTTTAATTATAAATAACAATATCGTGATAATCCTAATTCCGCTTATTCACGTCAACGTGGAATGCTTTTTGTATTTTTCTTTTGTTCGTAATGGCAGATGTGTCACCTTTTGTTTAATTTTTTCCTTCTCTCCTCCGAGTTCCAGCCGGATATATTTTACAGTGGAATCCTTCGAAATGGTTTGAGTTTGACCCTAATTGCAAGACTGGAGCCTCAAGGACTCCGTTGGGAAGGATTTTTTTTACGGATGGCCGCTTTTACCAAAACCTTGAAATCTCAGTATTTGCACATCCATCCACATGATGGTTAATAGTTAACATCTCTCAAGTCAAGTCTCCTAATATAACAATAATTAGTCAATACCATATATGCGTGCAGGGGCTATCCGATGAGCCTGAGACTAAAGATGATTTGAACATACATGGATCCTTAAATAACAAATCGGATAAAAAATTAATCATCTAAGTAGATTGTTGGTGAAATTTTATCTAAGACGAAAATGATTTTGATTATTATTTTAACAAACAAAGAGCCATATAAATATCACTTTATAAATTATAAGTTGTAAAGATCCGTTTTATCCTGAATTTTTTAAGATCTTTGGATTATCGGTCAGATGTCTGGTCAGATGTCTGGAAATCAAAATTTTTAGTACGAACATCACGTCTACACGCGGACTACCTGCAGACAGTACCCTCCTTTCTCTCTCCTTCCCTCTTCTCTCCTCCACCGAACCCTAACGCACCCCTTTATAAACCCCTCTTCTCCTCTCTCGTTCTCCCCACTCCACAGCCACCTTCTTCCCTTCCTCTCCACCACAGCGAGAGGAGCGAGCGCGAGAGAGAGCGCGAGAGTGACGACGAGGAGGCGACGTGAGAAGAGGAGGAGGAGCTTGAGCTCGCGAGCTCGTGTGGGAGCTCGCCGGAGGGTGCATGACTTGAGCGACGTCTGCGGGAGGAGGAGAGCATCGAGAGAGTCGTCCCCGACACTGCTGCAGCCGGAGCTGCAGGCGAGGAGGCGAGGTCGCGGCTGCGCGCAGCGAGGGCGAGCAGGAGGAGGTTCTGGTTCTGGGTTTTTCCTAGAATCAGATGTCTGGAGTGATGTCCAGACGACGGAGTGGATGTCTGGTGTTAAGACCCGTGCTGTTTGAGCCCTTTAAGACAGGTCAGCTGTTTGTAGCTGAGGAGGTTTACCCAGGTTGTGAGATCAGTGTTGGGGGACACAGCCTCCCCGCTGATCTAATTGTGATACCGATGGAGGACTTTGGCGTGATTCTGGAGATGGACTGGTTGTCCGCTTACCACGCTTTGGTGGACTATTTTGAGAGGAATATCGTCTTCTCCATACCGGAGATGCTTTTTTTTTAGTTTCACGGACAGCCAGTGGACGGAGGCTTCAAGTGCATTTCTGCACTTCGGGCGGCGAGACTTTTGGGCCAGGGGTGTGAGGGCTTTCTGGCTTGTGTAGTGGCAGAGCCTAGCCCCGTGATAGATTTTCAGAGTATCCCGGTGGTCAAAGAGTACCCCGACGTGTTCCCAGATGAGCTGCCAGGACTACCATCCGAGCATGAGATCGAGTTTGAGATCTCACTGGTACCGGGGACCAGTCCCATTTCTACAGCACCTTACAGGATGGCACCACTGGAGCTGCGAGAGCTCAAGTCCCAGTTGCAGGACCTTCTGGAGAAGGGCTTTGTGAGGCCCAGTGCGTCTCCGTGGGTAGCCTCGGTATTGTTTGTGAAGAAGGATAGTACCCTACGCCTTTGTGTGGACTACAGACAGCTGAATAGGGTTACCATCAAGAACAAGTATCCGCTACAGAGGATTGACGACTTGTTTGACCAGTTGCGAGGTGCCATGGTATTCTCTAAGATAAACTTGAGGTCTGGCTACCACCAGTTGAGGATCAAGGAGACCGATTGTTAAGACCCACGACATCAAACGCTTTTAAGACGTCTGGGAGTTGGTCCAGACGTCTGGTTAGACATCTGGACTCCTTCCCAGACGTTTGGAATTAAATTTTTGCGACGTATGTAACGACCCGTTTCCCGAGTCCCTACGAGACTCGAGAACCGGACCAACTCAACTAATCCCAAGACCCAGTCGTCCAACGAGGAAGTAACCAAAAGAGCAGTAAAATAAACCACATTCAGCATGAATATAACTAACAGTAAGAAAGTACAGCAGTAAGGAAAGAAACTACTACAGTAGATACCACCACAACAGTATAACAACATTTATCATATAACATGAACTGCAGGTAAAGAAAGTACAGTGGAAACAAGAACTACTCACTATAACAGAAACAAAAGAGGTACAAAAGACAGTGGTAACTCTACTGGACCCTACTCGGCCCAGCGTCCTCTGCAGCCGCTGACCCTAGCTGCTCAACACCTAGTCCTAAAAGGTAACGAGTGTAACACGTCAGTAAAACGCTGAGTAGAGTGGCAAACTAAACTAAGACAATAGTAGAGTGTACAGTAGCTGTTATGTTCTATTACTTTCTTTATTCACATCTTTCAATTTTCTCACTAATTCATTTATTTCTCAGATCCTTTACTTGATCTCGAATGTTCCTCGTGGGAACGATCTTGATTGCAGTCTTTTCCAAAAGGTAGAAGTAGCACGTGGTGCTCTCCTGGCCGGGAGAGTCCCCCGTGGTGATCCTACCCCCAGTCAACCACCCCAAGGTCACTAAACAGACGTAACGATGACTACGGCACGTGCGATAAACGCACAGGTAGCTAACCCGTACTGGCACGCGGTCAGTCGTTTCCGTTAACGGGTGCGCCCAAAGCACAGCACGGAACCAGTCCAGGGCAGAGCCCTCTCAGAAACAGGGGTCCAACCCCTCCACAGTAACCAAACCGGGGCCTTGCCCCTCCACAGTCCGCGCACCCTCGCCTGACTACCCTGGTTTGCCCCAATGGGCCTAACAAGTCGATGAAGGAGGCTAGCAGAACCCCGGGGCCCGTGGGGTAGCTAGTGCTCTCCTAACACTAGTAGCTCTCCTCGGTACTACGTACACGAGGGCCAACAAGTCGGTACAGAGTTGCCAGTCCTAACCCCGGGTCCCTGGGGCGGCTAGCTCAGCTCTGCACTAAACAGGGGGACAGTCGCTCTCCTTGGTACTCCGTACTCAAGGGCCAGCTCACTTCCCCAATTCTATTCCATTCGCTTTCCAGGAGTTCTACTCCTACTTCCCCGTAGAGTTCCAGAACATCTTATGTCTCACTTTCCAGTTTCACGTTCTTACAAACTATGATCTCAATCATGTTTCTTTATTCATAACAGGCAACTGTTA
Source organism: Thalassia testudinum (assembly GCA_037157565.1). NCBI lineage: Eukaryota > Viridiplantae > Streptophyta > Magnoliopsida > Alismatales > Hydrocharitaceae > Thalassia > Thalassia testudinum. Next base: position 25,062,555 of record JAZHRO010000054.1, on the reverse strand, counting down.
ATTCAATTTACAGGCAGCTTTATATTCCTTTCCATTTTTCCAAGACTGCAGTATTATACATTCCACTAGTTTCTTCCATCCTAGGATTCATGCCATATCCTAGGATCTATCATACAATCTAGTTCTCCAGCCCTAGGATTCATGCAACACCTAGGAGCTATCATTTAATCTATTTCTCATTCCTAGGATTCATGCAATGTCCTAGGTTCTAGTTATGGTTCCACACTTTAACAAATTTATTAATAACTTAAAGCCACTCTACCAGGTACAACGGGAGTAATGGGGGCGTGATCGGGAATCCCGCGTGCCTTCGCGACTCCCAAGACTACAACTGAACGAGGTCCTATCACAAGGATCAAACACAAGGAGTGTCTCAAAACAGTGTATAGCTACTGTAGACGGTAGGGGAATTAATTCTGAAAGGAACGCAACTTGAATCACGGAAAACGGGACCCGAACGGGCCTTAAACGGGTCGAAAATGACGACACTGTGCAAAATCAGACGTCTGGAACTTCTTCCAGACGTCTTAAAAAGTGGATCAGAGAATTACCTTGTTCCGCGAGGTTTCTCAGATGTCCAGAAGTCTGCGGGGATGTCTAGCCTAGCTCCCAGACGTCCGATGGTCACCCCGGACATCTGGAGGTCGCTCCCGCAATCTGGTACAACAGCCAGACGTCTGATTTGCAAAGGATGGCGAATCACCGAGCCTGCGCACACCCAACTCCCTCCCTCAGTACGGTCAGTCGACAAGAAGGAAGAAGAAGACGGAAAACTCACCTTTCAGACGTCTGTATGGTCCTCCAGACGTCTCCCTCGCCGTCTGTCTATCTACCCAGACATCTGATTCTGGAAATTTTTCCAGAATCAGGGCGCCACTCGGCCTCCGCTCGAGACGCCGCCCGCGTCGCACCTCGCGCGCCTGCTGCTCAGACCGCAGCAGTCCCTCCCGCGTCGTTCCGTGCCCCCCTGCGCCCTCCGCCGGCCAGCCCTAGCAGCCCGGCGAGCTCACCCGCACGGCAGAGCTCCGCTCTCGCACGCAGCACCTCCTCCGCGCTCACTGTGGCCGCCGCTGCCGCCCTCGCGCTCACTCTCGCGCTCACTCTCGCGCACTGGGTGAAGGAGAAGGGGAAGGAGACGGTGGTGACGGAGTGAGGGGAGGCGTGGCCTTTTAAGGCCGCGCGAGGAGGAGAGAGGGCGCGGCAGGCGTCTGCAGCCGCAGAAAAAAAGAGAGGGAATAACGAATATGCGGTCTGCGCGCTCAGGCGCGCAGACGACTCGCGCGTGTGGAAGATAACGATTTTTCAGACGTCTGGAAACCATCCCAGACGTCTGGCAAGACGTCTGGATGTGATCCCAGACGTCTGGTCCGACGTCTGGGCCACCTCCCAGACGTCTTAAAAGATGTCCGGGGCACGCGTTCGTAACAACGTACGATTGCGAGTCTACGCGCATGCGCGCGCAGACTGAACCCGCCGCCCTCTTTTCTTCTCTCTCTTCCCTCCCTGTCCTGCAGGCTCTTTCTTTCTTCCTCTCTCTCTCCCCCTGCACCTTCAAATAGCCTCCTTCCCCCTTCCCTCTCCCTCACCCCCACTCCACTGTCTCCTCCTTCTTCCTATTAGAGTGAGAGTGAAAGAACGAGGGTAGCAGCTGCTGCCGGGTGCGCGCGGGGAGGAGGAGGTGTGGCGAGAGAAAGAAGAGGTAGAGCGCGAGAGAGCGAGCTTGCCAGAGCAGCCAGGGTCGGCCGGCGGGCATGCAGCAGGAGCGTAGTGCTGGGGAGGTGCTGCTATAGCTCAGGCAGCAGGCGAGCGCGGCACGGCACGGCCTTGTGTAGCAGGAGGAGGGCGAGGAGGTCCTGATTCTGGGAAACTTTCCCAAAATCAGACGTCTGGACCTACGTCCAAATGACGTGGGAGACGTCTGGAGGAAGATCCAGACGTCTGAAAGGTACAATATTTCTTTTCTCCTTCCTTTCGCGAGTACGGCCATGCAGGCCGTTCTGCCGAGGGTTCTGCCTCATTGACGTGTTAAGGACGGTTGCGTACGCATGCAGGTTTCGTTCGAGAAGGCGCAAGGGCACGCCCTCCCACACAGATCAGACGTCTGGGCACAGCACCAGACGACGGAGAGGGTCTCCAGACATCCTGAGTGATAGTCGGACGTCTGGAACTAGGTCCAGACGGTTCAGAGGGATCCTGGACGTCTGAAGAACAGCGCAGAAGTGAGGAATGATCTGAACCATCATTTAAGACATCTGGAAGGTGTTCTAGATGTCTGATTTAGGGCAGAGTTGTCATTTTTGACCTGTTTAGGGTCCGTTCGAAGTCTGTTTTTCACGTTTAAAATTTCGTTCTTCTTAGAATTAATTCCTCTACTTGTTTAAAGTACTTGTATCCTGTTCTGAGTAGTTCCTTGTGTTTGATCCTTGTGATAGGACCTCGTTCTGTTGCGGATCTGGGGGTTGCGGAGGCACGTGGACCTACCGATCACGCCCTCATCACTCCCGATTTTGCGGGTAGAGTGGCTCCCCTTGATTATTTATCAACATTTATGCACTTGTGAGATAAAATATAGATTCTAAGGTATGGCATGAACCCTAAGACTGGAAAACTAGATTGAATGATAGATCATAGGGTATGACATGAATCCTAGGGCTGGAAAACTAGATTGAATGATAGATTCTAGGATGTGGCATGAACCCTTGGAACAGAAACACTGAAACGAATGTCGTGAATACATAAATTGCAGTCTTGGAAAAGTAGAAAGAAAAATGATAATTGCCTGTAATTGGATAACAGCTACTTGTATACAAATATATATTAAATGTTGGAAACACGGGCTATTTGAGAATAAAACTGGATTGATGAAACTTAAAATGGCTTGGCTAGAGAAATATTAGCATGAACCCTATGGGGAATTAGGAGTAGAGCTCCTGAAAGGTAAATGGAATGGAATTGGGGAAGTGAGATGGCCCTTGAGTACGGAGTACCAAGGAGAGCAACTGTCCCCCTGTTTAGTGCAGAGTGGAGCTAGCCGCCCCAGGGACCCGGGGTTAGGTCTGGCCTCTTTGTACCGACTTTTGGCCCCTGCGTACATAGTACCGGGGAGAGCTACTAGTGTAGAGAAAGCACTAGCCACCCCACGGGTCCCGTGGTTCCGCTAGCCGTCCTACACCGACTTGTTAGGCCCACTAGGCAAACCAGGGTAATCAGGCGAGGGTGCGCGGATTGTGGAGGGGCAAGACCCCTGTTTGGTTACTGTGGAGGGTCTGGACCCCTGTTATTGAGAGGGCTTTGCCCTATACTGGTTCTGTGTTGAGCTTTGGAGCGCACCCGTTAAAGGAAACGACTGACCGCGTGCTAATGCAGGGTAGCTACCCATGCGTTTATCGTGCATGCCGTAGTCACCGTTACGTCTTTCAGTGACCTTGGGGTGGTTGACTGAGGGTAGGATCACCAAGGGAGACTCTCCCGGCCAGGAGAGCACCACGTGCTACTTCTACTTTTCGGAAAAGACTTCAATCAAGATCGTTCCCACGAGGAACATTCGAGATTAAGAGAAAGATCTGAGGAATAATTCAAGAATAAGTAAATAGAAATAAAGAAAGAAACTAAAATTAACAGCTACTTGTCCACCTTACTGTTTTTCTTAGCTAGTTGGTTGCCATTCTACTCAGCGTTTCGATGACGTGTCAGCTTTGTCACCTTTTGAGGACTAGGTGTTGAGCAGCCAGAGCCTGTGGCTGCAGAGGGTGCTGGGCCTAATAGAGCCCAATAGTTTTACTTGTGTTGTACCTACTGTATCGTTTCTTCTGTTGTAGTGAGTATTTTCTGTTACAATTGTACTCTTTTATTGTAAGCATCATGTTTATGTACCTGTTTAATTCTCTACTGTTATAGTTCTTTCTTTATTGCTGTACTTTTGTTACTGTTAGTTACATGCATGATGAATGTGATTTATTTTACTGCTCTTTTGGTTACTTTCTCGTTGGATGATTGGATCTTGGGATCAGTCGAGTCGGTCCGATTCTCGTGTCTTGTAGGGATTCAGGAATCAGGTCGTAACACCGATGTCTCCAAAACAGCTTTCCGCACCCGGTATGGACACTACGAGTTTTTGGTCATGCCATTTGGGCTGACCAACGTCCCCGCTGCTTTCATAGATTTGATGAACCGGGTGTTTAGACCATACCTGGATCAGTTCATGGTGGTATTTATTGATGATGTGCTCATCTACTCTCGGGATCAGGCGCAGCACAGACAACACTTGCGGATGGTTTTGGACACACTGAGACGACGTAGGATGTATGCCGAGTACAGCAAGTGTGAGTTTTGGTTGAGGGAGGTGACTTTTCTAAGTCATGTGATATCAAGGGATGGCTTGGCTATGGATCCAGTCAAGGTTGAGGCAGTGCTTAGGTGGGAGAAACCACGTACAATGATAGAGTTCCGCAGCTTCTTGGGACTAGCTGGCTACTATCGACGGTTTATCAAGGGTTTCTCACAGAAGGCTTTCTATAATATTCTGAATGTTCCATTGTGATTGTTCCTTGTTATAGGACTTCGTTCCGTTGCGGGTTCGGAGCTTGCTAAAGCACGTAAGCCTGCCGTTCGAGCCCCCAATACTCTTGGGTTGTCTAGTAGAGTGGCTTTCCCTAATTTAATTATAAACCTGAATGCATGTGTGGGTTGAATAACTAGAACCTAAGATATGACATGAATCCTAGGACGAGAAGTACTTGAAATGTCTGTATGCGTGTTTGAATTGCAGTCTTGAATGAGTAACTAGAAATGTTAACAACTGTCTGTTAATGAACAAGAACTGCCTGTGAAATATGAATTGCCTGTGCTAGTTAAACAGTTACATGTGACCTTACCTGTTACATACGTTAAATGCTAGAATACAAGCTGCATGTGTATAACCTGAAAATGGAAACGTGAATGATAGAAATACGAGCTGCATGTGTATAACCTGAGAATGGAAATGTGAATGATGAAACTTGGTATGAAATGGCATAAGAAATATGAGTATGAACCTTACGAGGAATTAGGAGTAGAGCTCCTGGAAATAAATGGAATGGATCTGGAAATGTGAGTCGGGAAGTATGCTAGCCCTTGAGTACGTGGTACCAAGGGGAGAGACTGTTCCTTGTTAGTGTAGAGCGGAGCTAGCCGCCCTTGGGATGGGACCCGGGGTTAGGATTGGTCACTCTACATCGACTTCTTAGCCATCGAGTACAATGTACTGGGGAGAGCTACTAGTGTAGGGAGAGAGCTAGCCACCCCACGGGACCCGGGGTTCAGCTACCCTACACCGACTTGTTAGGCCCACTGGGTAAACCAGGGTAGTCAGGCGAGGGTGCGCGGACTGTGGAGGGGCGAGACCCCTGTTTGATTTTTAGGGGCTAGACCCCTGTTACTGAGAGGGCTAGGCCCTATACTGTTCCGTACTGTACTTTGGGCACACCCGTTAGCAGAAACGACTTACCGCTTGCCAGTGTCGGGTAGCTATCCGTGCGCTTATCACACGTGCTGTAGTCACGATTACGTCTGTCTGTGACCTTGGGGTGGTGACTGGGTGTAGGATCACCACGGGGGACTCTCCTGGCCGAAAGAGCACCACGTGTACCTTCTACTCTTCGGAAAAGACTGCAATTAAGATCGTTCCCACGAGGAACATTCGATATCAAGAAAGAGATTTGAAAATATATAAACCAATGCGTGAAAATGAATAACTTGTAAATTAAAGAATTAGAATAGCTAGTTTACCTGTTAGCTTTACTACTTTAGTTAGTTGGTTGTCACTCTATTCAGCGTTTGCTGATTGTGTTTACTCATAACCCTTTTTAGGTCCAGGTGTTAAGCAGCCCGAGTCTCCGGCTGCAGAGGGTACTGAGCTCAGTAGTTGTAGTCTTCTGTTGTAGTACTTTCTGTTGTTAGTGACTTTCAGACTTTTGTACCTTTACATTTATGTACCTTCTTTCCATTTTACTATTGTGGTGGTGATATGTACTGTAGCAACTTTTACTTTCTTTACTACTTATTCTTTTACTGTTAGTTGTTTAGTATAGCGAATGTGGCTTACTTTCTTACTTTTTGGTTATTTCTTGTTGGACGACTAGATCTTGAGATTAGTCGAGTCAAATCGATCTTAGATCCTGTAGGAATTCAAAAACCAGATCGTAACATAAGTTAACTTTGCAATTTATAAATTATGTTTTGTTAATTATAAGTCACCTTCTGTAAGATATATAAATATTTTGTAAAAAATAAAAAAACTTTCTAAAATGTATACCAAAATTTTGTAATGAACTTAAATAAATTATTCGAATCTTTGACTCACGGGATAATATATGTAGGTATCATTGGATATTATAATATATTACAAGATTATATCTTCTTACATATCATTAAATTTTACCTTGGTTGTGTTAAGTACTTTCGCATGCTCCCCAAAAAGGTGTGCAAAATGCATTGTTTAACGTTGTGCCCAATGTAAAAATGAGTTAATACGTACTAAAGTTACATTTACATAAAATCCTTGAAGCTGGATTGTTAAGATATCAGATCTAAATCACTTTCTCCACAAAGAAAGATGCTTGTGATGGAAAATGTTTAAAGATCATCTCTTTTACTCTTTGTTGGCATTGAAATGTACAAGCAATGCCACTCTTTTTACTTATCTCTTCCATCAATACTTCCTACACTCATTTGACTTCACCTATGTCGCTATCCAAATTGACGATCTCCTCTGTCGTGGGGTGTATGTGTGTAGTGTAGGGAAAGATGGCGAGAACTGGCATTGGAAGAGGAAGTGATCCTATAGGGAGGAGGAGGGCCATTACTCCTTCAATATATGAATGTATGAATGCTTTGCTGCTAACTCCAAAGTTTTGATGTCTAGACCTAATTTACATCGCAAGTGAGCAAATTAGATCTTGCAACTTAAAAATAGGAGATTAACCTCTATTTGTGTTTACTTAGAAATGAAAGTTAACTCCTTATTGGTGTTTGCTTAAAAAAGAGGGGTAACTCCTCGTTGAGAATCATGTGACCTCGCAAAGGGATGTCAAGTCAAATGTTTAGACAATGTTCCTTAGGTTTGATGTAATTTATATTATCCTCACAGCACCGGTCGAAATAACCTAGGCCATAAATAAGAGTTGCCTTCCCTTTTTAAGAGGGAAAGTGTTTCACAGGCACACTCTTGCATATTATTTTATACACAACCGATGCATCATGTCATGTCATTTTGTATATAAAATATAAAGGATGTCAAAGATACGAATGATATATAATTTTAACACAGATTTAGTTAACATCAATTGAAACTGATGTTAAACAAACTCGTTTTGAAATGTGTAAACCCAGGTTAGCTAATTAAGGATTAAGTAGTTAAGTAAATCCAGGTTAATATCCTTTTTGAAAGGTTAGCCCCGCAAATAAATTAAGCTTTAAGAGTTACCTATGATCATAAACTAAGTCTTAAGGTAAAACATATGAAATGCAACTTATATTTAGAAATCCCCATAAATCTGATCTACCGAGATAAAGGGATAAAGTGTCAGCAATCATAAATCATGAATATATATATATATATATATATATATATATATATATATATATATATATATATATATATGGTATTACAATCATACAAAGATACAATTCATAGAGGCAAACATCTTGTAGAGCTTAAAAATTATATGAATATCAATATTTATTTAGCAACATATGTCTTCATATCATTACCTACCCAAAAGCAGCTAGGATGGTAAGTCAACTACCCTTTTATTAGCTTCTTCCTTAACAAACAATCTTGATTGACTTCCTTAATTATTCGACAAGGTCATACACATAAAATGATGGGAGTTATGGCTCTTGAACTTTCAAGATGACTTGCATTGCAGTCGGTGTACGTCAAATGCAGGGTAAGTCTCGATGCGAGAAGTTCTGACAGTGGGCCCATACTTTAACGAGGGGTTGGATTACAAGGATGGGCGGCACCTTCGTACGACTATAGTTGTTCGATACGTACATACATACACATAAGCTCCTAAATATATTGTATTCGTATAGATGCTCTCACAAAATTTCTCAATTTTATGCTCGTGTCCCTCTGTGAGAATATAAAGTTACAAATCAAACAAATATTAGCCAGGTTACACCAAGTTTAGTATTAGTTAAGGTGTCAACATCCATACTAAAATATAGGATCTATCAAAATATTTAAAAAATAATGGAGAAAGGAGAATCTTGACATTGACACGCAGATAATGTACGCCCCAGCAAATTATGGTTGAGGCAACGAAAAGGTAGCGTTGAAATTAGTCCAAATATCACGGTGCAGAAGGGAAAACGCACCTTATGTTCTGGAACTCTTCCTAGCAACAATGAATTTTTTTTTGTTGATCCGTAATTTATTTGGGTTGTGCAAAAGATATCCAGTATTATTCGGTTAAATGAAAATGGATATGAGTGGGAAAAAGTATATTACAATATATTTTACGGTGTATATCCCTTTTTGAATAAAATATATCAATATATTTTAATATTTTAAATTTTTTATTAATTAAAAATTAAAATATATCGATTAAAAATAAAAATATATTAATATATTTTGATTTTCAACTAATTTTTCACTTTATGTAGGTTGAAAAATATAAAAGTTGACGTAAAAGTTGATGTGCAGCAATGTGAACGTGGTCCCAACCTATGTCCCTTCTTTTTATGCAAAAAAAATGCTAACATATGATAGGGTCTACCACTGTTGAAACAGATAGTAAATTACTTTTGTACATGTACCTCAAATCACTTTCAGAATCACTTCGCACTGGTGTAAAATCACTTTACACTGATGCAATCTTATTTTACACTGATGCAAAATAACTTTGCACCTTCAAAATAATTTTGCACGGGTGCAAAGTAATATTGCATCGGTGTAAAATTAAATTATAAGTGTTTCTTCACCTATGACAAGTGATTTTTCACTTGAAAGGTGATTTTTCCACCTTAGAGTTTAAGATTTAGTTTTTAGTGTTTGGGGTTTAGCAAAAATCACTTCTCATACGTGAAACCACTTCCCATAAACCTAAACCTTAAACCATAAACCCTAAATCTTAAACTCATTGGTCAAAATCACTTTTCACGTGCGCAAAACCACTTTGGACATGTGAAATCACCTTTGGAATAATTTTGCACCGATGCAAAATAAGATTGCACTGATGCAAAAAAAACCTTAGAATAAGTTATCACCGGTGTAAAGTAGTTTATCACTAGCGAAAAGTTATTTATCACCCGTGCATTTTAAGTTAAAGTATTGTGGTGATTTTTTTTAAATGTGGTGGGGACCACCACGTAACAAACCTTACATTCTTTTGTTTCTTTGCATTAAATATCAATTATCAAGTGGACCCGCGTTCTCAACGTTGTATAAAGTACGAAAATAGCACCTACAAATTTTTCCACGTCACTTTTTACGACAGTATCTGCGTTTTCCTATTTTTTGCCTTTTTCATTTATGCAAAGTGATTCTTCAAAGTGATTTTTTACTTTTCATATGTAAAATCGCTCTTCATGAGTCCTAAATCCTAAATCGTAAACTCTAAACCCTAAATCCTAAACTCAAAATCCATAGATGAAAATTACTTTTCACTTTAAAAGTGACAACCTATTTTCTATCGGTCGAAAGTTAAAATACACCAATTTATTTTCATTTTCAATCAATATATTTTAATTTTTAACTGATATACTCCAATAGAAAACTAAAACACACGATTAAAATTCAAAACATACTGATATATTTTGTTGAGTGAGGGATGTACGTTATAAAGCATGTTGCAACGCACATCTCTTTACTTTTTGATTATGAAAAACAAGGGTCAGCTATGCATGCGTGTATATATATATATATCCTAATATAAGATCTATTTCCATAATTTTATCCACAAAAAATAAATAAACAAATAAGAAGAGTAACACATCATCATACCTACCATCGTAACCATCTCAATCAGCATTCTAATTAGCATACTTGGTGTATCCCCTCACTTCCTACACCCAATGGGTCCCATAAGATTTGAATTTCAAAATGCCTAATAAAAAGCTTTCCCCACAATACCTCACCTACCCCAGCCTATCCTACCCGACCTTCCCACTCCACCACCTCAACTTCACCATCAACACCTGCACCTCGATACTCACAGGAAGGAGATTGGAAGGCCTTGCCACTTCTTTGATTTGTTATAAGCTCCAGGTGACGGTGGATGATTGGAAGCTTATGGTGGAGATCGCCATTCAAGGCCTTCCTTTTGTCCACTGATCATCGGAGCCTCTCGTCCTCCTCCTCCCCTCGTAATGACGGTGATGCGCTTTACCTTCTCTACCACAACACTGGTAAACGCATGTTGGTCGATGGTGTGAAGGAGAAGAGAAGCAAAAGCAAAAAGTAGCAGCAACATCCTGAGAATAAAGATGATCAAGAAGGAAGAAATTATAGAGATGCCAATGGCACGTAAAAATTGAATGAATGTAACTTAAGATGTGAACAGTGGCAACTTAAGGTTAATGGACAAGAATGAACGTAAGTTTGAGGTGCTTGTGGCACTTGAAGTAAAAAAAATATAAGAATGAATTAACTTAAGTTAAAATACTAGTGACACTTTTAAGTAAAGAAGATACGGATGAGTAGCCTACGTTTAGATGCCCATGGCAACTCAATTACAAAAAAATAGAATAAATAAATATAAGTTGAGCCGTCAATGACACCACAGTTAAGAAAGATAAGGATAAATTAAGTTATGTTGGGATACCGAGGCGTCTCAATTAAAAAAGATTAGGATGAATAAACCTAAATTGGAAAGCCAATAGCACCATAATTAAAAAGTACCAGGATGAATGAAGATAACTTAACATGGCCATGGCTCCTAAAGATCAATCAACCAAAATTGAGTTACTAATGGCACCTCAAGTAAAGAAGTCTAGGATGAATTAACCTATGTAGAGATTCCAATGGCATTGCAATTAAAAAATAATTGTGATAAATGAGCATAAGTGGAGATGCCAATACATAGCACCTCAATCAAATAAAATAAGGATGAATTAACGTATGTTGGAGATGACAATAACACCTCAACTAACAAAGATTGAGATGAAGGAATATAAGTTTGAGATGTCAATGATGCTTCAATTAAAAAAGATTGGGATGAAGGAAGATAATTTAAGATTCTAATGACACCTCAATTAAAAAGATTAGGATGAATCAACATAAGTTGAGATATTAATGATAACTTAAGATTAGAGGACAAGAATGAATTAACCTAAGTTTGTGATCCCCATGGCACCTAAAGCTAAAAAACATAATAATGAATCAATGTAAGTTGAAATGCTAATGACACTTTCAAATAAAGAGGATGGGGATGAATTAGGCTACATTGGGATACCAATGACACCTCAGTTAAAAAAATTGGGATGAACGAACATATGTTAAAATGCCAACGCTATCATAATTAAAAAATATTGGGATGAATAAACATAACTTAAGATGCCAATGCACCTAAAGATCAATCAACCTAAACTGAAATGACAATGGCACCTCAAGTAAAGAAGATAATGATGAATAAACCTATGTTGAGATGCTAATGACTTCTCAAGTTAAGAAGATATATGGATAAATAAATTATGTTGGGATGTCAATGGCACCTAAATGAAAGCACATTGGGATGAATGAATATAAGTTAAAATACTAATAGCATGTCAAGTAAATAAGCCAAGGATGAATTAACTTATATTGAGATACAAATGGCATTTCAATTAAAAAATAATTGTAATAAATGAACATAAACTGAGATGACAATGGCATCTCAAGCCAAGAAAATAGCGATGAATTAATGTATGTTGAGATGACAATACATGGCAATTCAATGAAAAAAGATTGGGATGAATAACCATAAATTGAGATGTCAAAAGACACTTTAACTAAAAAAGATTGGTATAGATAAACATAATGTAAGATGTCAATGACACAAAGTAAAAAAGATTGGGATCCATCTAAATTGATGCCAATGACATTGACACATAAAGTAAAAAATATTGGAATCCATCTAAATTGATGCCAATGACATCTCAATTACAAAGATAGGGATCAATGAACATAATATGTGAGCCCATGACACCTCAAGTATATAAAACATGGATTAACATAAGTTGTGATGTCAAATAGCACCCAAAATATAGAAAATGATGGTAGGTTTGACCTAAGTTGAGGGCATCTCAACCAAAAAATGATATGAATGCCAATGACAATGTATGATTTTTCCAACACTCAATGAAAAAAGGCATGGACAAGACTAAATGACAATGACACTTTCATACATAGCATTATTAGACGGCAATGCACCTCATGTAAAAAAGAAAGCCACCTATGTGAAAAAGCCACCTATGTGAAAAAAGATGAGGATGTTGGAATTAAAATCAAATAAAATCAAATATTGAATGATTTTCTATAGTCTCAAGATCAATCTATTCCTCATATCATCAATCAAAATGAATATGAAAAGGAAAGGATGAAGGGATACCTAAATCCATCGCAGCGGAAGCGAAAAGGAGATCGCGGAGATCCTCTGAGACCGTGTGCTTGCTTCTCTAATAAGAGGTGGTGGCTATGATGCTTCCAGAGGGTTGAGAGAGCAAAAAGACTTATGGGGGTGGTGGTAGTAGTACCCTTTGGGTTCCCCTTAAGCTTTATTTATAACATTTATGCGATGGGATGCAGAAAATCAAAATGCGCATTTTGCCCTCACCCCTCTAGGAACCATAACTGCTTAAATTAAAATGTCAATTCCACCCATCACGAAATTACATTTTTCCCCTAAGGTTTCTATGCATTAAATCCCATATCCTAATGAGATGCTGAAACGACTCATCACCTTTCGGTCCTTTAAGATGTCTGGGATGTTCACCAAATGTCTGTCCAGACGTCTGAAAATTCTTTTTCCTTTCAACGTGTACCGTGCTCACGCCACTCCCTCGCCCACGCCTCACGCCTCACCTTGTGATGGCCATCACCACACCCCGCACCACTGCCTGCGATGCCACGCTCTTCCCCTCACCTCTTCTCCCTTTATAAACCCCCCTCCTCCTCTTCGTCTCAAACCATTATAGCTGAGCGAAAAAGAGAGCAGGGAGCCGGGGAGAGAGAGAGAGCAAGCGGAGAGCGAGTCTGAGTGCGAGAGCGAAGGGCGCTGTGCTGCTCTACTGCAGCGTCTGCAGTGAGGAAAGCCAGAGCGGTTCCGCGGAAGTCATTTTTCCACGGAATCAGACATCCGGATCAACATCCAGACGTCTTACCGGACGTCTGAAGGTAGAATGAGATGTCTGGTAGAGATCTATTTCCCGTATTTTTTCTCTGCTAAAGTCCTGACAATTCACGTGCATGTGTCAAAGGTTGGGAGACGGATTGGAGCAGTTTTAGATGCCCGGAAGTATCTCCAAACGTCTGGCATAACCCTCGGACGTCGACACTACGTTCCAGACGTCCGATAGAGACGCCCTGGGAGAGCTATGCTTGCGAGTCATTTAACACATCTGGCCCCCTTTCCCAAACATCTGATTTCTGTCAGACCTCATGTTTTAGGCCCATTCAAGGCCTAAACGATGTCAGTTTTCCATAAACGAAACATCGTTTCTTTTCATACGAATTTCTTCACGTAATGGTAGCTTGTCTGTATCTTTTGGAATCCTTTTGACCTGTCCATCCACGTCTTAGGTCTCCAGTTCGTCAGGTGTACGGAACTTGCGGAGACGTCGGGAGTTGCTATACGAGCCCCCATTCCACCCGGTTATCCTGGTAGAGTGGTTCTGACTATACATCTCCAAGATTAATAAAATGCATGAAATTAGTTAAACCTAGGATGTGAGATGAACCCTAGGAAGAAATAAACATATATATCTATTCGATTGAACCCTAGGTTATGACATGAACACTAGGGATAGAAAAGATGCATATGTAGAGAGATGGATGATTAAATAAATCATAAGCTGCCTGTACTACCCGAAATGAACTACATTATGGATAGGAAAAATGAACTCGTACTGTGAAAATTGAGATGCTTGTTCTGTATATAACAAACCAGATATGGAATAAAGAAAAGTTCATGTACGAACCCTACGAGGAATGTAGAACGAGATAAGAATACTGCAGTACAGAGAGCCAGATGGTTCTGAAATTTGCTGCCCACAAGCGGCCATTAAGGGATGCAAGCTGACCTTCGTGTACAAGGTTCCAAAGAGAGCAACTATCCCCTGTAGTGTAGAGGGGAGCTTGCCACCTTTGGGTCGAGACCCGGGGTGGGTTTGGCTACTCTACATCGACTCTTGTTGTCCCTCTTGTACGTGGTACCGAGGTGAGCTACTTAGTGTAGGGGGGATCTAACCACCCTAGGGGGCCCTGGGTTAGGCATGGTCATCCTACAAGGACTCTTGTTAGCCCGTTGGGCAAACCAGGATAGTCGGACGAGGGTACACTGACTGAGGAGGGGAAAAGCCCTTGTTCTGTTCTGAGAGGGCAATGCACTATACTGTTCCGCGCTGTACGTTGAGGGGTACCCGCTAGCGGAAATGACTGATCGCGTGCCAGTGTGGGGTAGCTACCCGCGCGCTTATCACGTGTGCCGTAGTCACCGCTACATCACGACTGTGACCTCGAGGTGGTAAACCGAATGTAGGACTATCACAGAGGGACTCTCCCGGCTAGGAGAGTGTCACGTGTGCATCCTACATCACGAGAAAACTGCAAGCAAGATCATTCCTTTAGGGAACAGGAAGATTAAAGTAATGTAATGAATCCTGATTAGAGATCTCTATACAGCAACACGTTATAAGATAATTGGAATCGGGAAATAATATATTAAATGTACTTTATGATTTTCGCCTCCACTCTACTCACCGTTAGCTAACTCCAGTTATATAACTTTGTACAAGTCAGGGATTTAAGCAGCCCGAGCTACCGGCTGCCGAGGACGCTGGGCCTAATCGAGCCCAGCTATAGTTTCAACTGCTAGTTGTAGTGAGTTCCTGTAGTTATATTTTCAGTATTTTTCGTTATGCTCTCTATCTGTACTAGTTTTGTTGTGATGGCAGTATTCTTGTTCTTGAAGTCATGTAATATTCTAGTATTACTATTCTATTTCTTCTTTTGTTGCCAATTTCTTTCTACTTAGTTATTGTACTTGTGTGGTTGTGGATTGATGCATGTTATTTAGTTATTTCTTGTTGGACAACTAGGTCTTGGAATTAGTCGAGGCTAGCCTGTCTCGGGTCTTGTAGGGATCTGGGTTCGGGTTGTGACAGATGCGAATGACTAATTTACATAATTAGACCACCTTAATGATAGTAAATGTGATGTCCAAATATATGTACATAATTAATGTATAATTCTTTAATAATAATATATGTAGGTTCGTATTATGAATCTAACAATCTCCCACTCAAACCACATATATCATCCTTATAATCATACGTTCATATATACCTGTATGAGCTCATTAATACAACATCACAATAAATCATATCTCCACCAATCTCGTCCATACTTTGTTAACATACGACCAAAGTTGGTTTTCGCCATTATGAAATTGAGTAGACCAAACAATGATCACATACATTAACACAAGTAATAACATATATCTGATATAGGTACATAGCATGAAAATTGCATGTTAATGTGATCTAGACATGCCTATTTTCAATTGGTCCAAAAACCTTATCATACAAGAGATCACATGGCAAGAACTAATGAGTTCAAATAATGGAAAACTTTATTATTATGCGCATAATCCAAAACATGTCCATACATGAAACACCAAAATAGAACAAAGTCCCACTGAATTGTTGTATTATAGAATAGATACAACACCCATACAAACAACATGCCCATGAAAAACGTTTGGCATTATACCTTTAGTGAGCAGGTTTGCCACCATGGAGTTGATCCTAATGTGTTCAATGGACACCTGTCCACTCTGAACTCTTTCCTTAATCGCTAAATATTTGATATCAATGTGCTTCAACCTCGAAGAACTTTTATTACTATTGGAGTACATCACCACCGAATTATTGTCACAGTAAAGCTAAAGTGGTCTTTCGATACTGTTACTACCTAGCTCCCGGATCCCTACAGGACCCGAGAGTGGTTCACCTCGACTAATCCCAAGACCTAGTCGTCGAACGAGAAAAAAACAAAAGCAGGAAAATAACCACATTCACACATGCAATATAACTAAACAAAAGGAAAATGAAACAATAAAGGAAAGTAGAACAACAGTCTCAAAGTATAGTACATGCCACCACAACAACAACAGGAAACAAAAAGTAATGAGAACGGTAATTTAAAGTCCAGTACTCACAAATACAATAGAAACAAAGAACTAGAAGGAAAACTACTACGCTGGGCTCAGCTCCCTTTGCAGCCGGAAACTCGGGTTGCTCAATTCCTGGTTCTGAACAGGGTTACGAAAAGACGGAATCAGCGAATGCTGAGTAGAGTGGTGTTTATATTATCTATGTACAAGTAAAGTAAAAACAACAAGTAAGTTTTATTCTCATTTCTATTTATCTCATTTATGTATTTCTGGTTTATCTATTTCCCAAAGCATCCAAGTATTTCTTGATCTTGCTTGTTCCTTAATCGTCATTGTTGTGAATTGATGTTGTTGTAGTAAATGTAGGAAATACAAACCATTATTACAACCATTTTTAGTTAATTACCTAATTTTTACTGGTTTATTCCAGGTCGTTCACTGGGAGGCAGTTATTGATTTACATCACTCTCTAGGTCCAAAATTATTCTTTAATTCCAAAAATGATTAATTTTATATATAATCAATACTGAATGAATGAATCTATGAAGAATGAATAAAAGGTTCCATGATGTACAAAAAGGGTTAATGAAAAGTGCTTGCAAAAAAATATACTTACAAACAAGCATCAAATAATACATAGGTATATTCTATATTATCTATTTATAAGTTATATTACTAATACTTACATAATTATACATTACTAACTCATATTACGTAGCATACTAACTTAACTTACTATACTGACATATACAATAACACATATAATAGCTACAGCGACAAATTTAGTCGCTGGACCCCAGAAAAAAACTATATACAAACTATAAGAAGGAAACCAAGGTCTATAGCGATAGTTATTTCGCTTACAGTGACATTTTATTTTGTTAGTAAATGTATGAAGTTATATACAAATGTAAATAGCTATACTACGTATATATATACTTTAGTTATCTTATACATATTTATTTACAAATACTATTTATACAGGTCTCTGTATATACATTATACTTATACATACTTTTGTTCTCTCTTTCACTCTTCACTTCTCCTCATCATTTCTTCTTCTTCTCTTAATTTTACTCTTATTATGTTCTCAATGACACTTAGGTGTTAGATACTTAGGTGTTTTGACGGTGTTATTATGGCTCTTAATTAATCAAAAATTTGTCTAGTTTGTGGGCACGCTTTTCGAGAGATACACATCACCTAGAGGGTGGAACCAGACCTCTACTAAGCGTGCCCTAATTTCTCATTAGGCTGCTTAATTACATGTTCATACTCAAACATTTGGGCTTAACAAGCCCGCACACACCCGGGCCCCCGGCCCCACACACAAGCTCAATTCATGCACAAGATATGTTTAGAATGGTCATATGTATTCGGTTGTTCGGCCGCCCAGCGCCCGTGACAATTGAATAGTGTAGGGAACAAAAACAATAAAAAGCGCTGCGTGCGCTCGCTCGCCCACGATGTGGGAGTATTCGGGTGCTAACACAGCGCTGGAAATTCAATGCAGCTGTGCAGCATTCATGATTTTGGCTCTCGATTCGAGAGCCATAATTTATTAGTTATTAAAAATAAATTATGTGAAAATAAAGTATTTATATAGTACTATACAATTGTACAATTAATTTGAAATTTTAATTATATTTACTGTATAAATAAATTAGCTAAAGTATACAGTTTATACATACTTATTTTTAAGTTTTGTTTCTTAATTACGTATAAATTAGTTATTATATGGTCTAATTTACCTTATACAGAGTTAGTATACATGTCTAAATATTTCATAAACATTTTTATTGTATTTTACAGATTTAATTTCTATTTTATTTACATTTAAATAGCAAATTTTTTGACTATTTTATTTGTAAATTAAATTTAAATAGTGTATATATTATAAATATACTTAAATTAGGTTAAATTAATTAAAATACAGTAGTATACATATACAGTATAAATTAACTTAGTTTTAACTTAATCTACTAATTTATTTTAATTTAATCTAATAACTTAACTATTAACTTAATAAATTAATTATTTATTCTGTATACATAATTAAATTAAGGTACCAGGTTCAGCATTTTTATTATATACGTATAAATACATATATACAGTCTTATAACTTCTTAAGGTTATTTATAGTACTTGTTACCTATATGGCTTTATTATTCATATATATTAGTTCAATGAATAATTAACTGTATAATTAAGGTATATATAGTATAATCTAACTTAAATATTTACTTTACATAATACAATACATGCATAAGTTATTTAACTTATAGATATGTATACTTTACATTATAGATAAGTAAGCTTATTATATAGCTTAAATAAATACTTATATACATATTATATAAGGGATTTCTACTATTTTTAGATTTTTTTTAATTTTTATGGTTTTTATTTATGTTATGGAGGTAGGAGATACGAATGAAAGAAATGGATGAGAAGGAGATGATTTTGGTGTTTTTAAGGGTAGATTCTTTTATTAAATTCCATGGTATACAGAACCATCGACTGGCAAATTATACCAAGTCGGGGGTTCAGAATACCATGAAACTTGTTGTGCATTTAAGGAAATATCTGATCTTCAATCATACGATTTTATTTTATTTTTTTAGAATTTCTTATAATTTTTATTTAAATCCCAAGTTCACTCATCCTAAGCCTTTAAAGAGGTGTCTAAAGTGTCCTAAGGGCTTAGGATGAGTCCTAAGTGTCTAAAAGGTAGGGAACTGCCTTGAATAAGTTCAGTCTAGGTTATGGAAAAGATAGAAGCTGCTAGGCATGCAACTCAAGACAAATTTTAATTAATTTCATATAATGGACAGTTAAACTCATTATTTAGCTGACAAAGGATTAAAAAGATTTCATTACAAGCATTCAAAGGATATTACAAGTCAATTACAATATAGGAAAGCTTGTATACAAATGATAGAACAATTTACATCAGTCAACTTCTAACAAAATTAAATCTAAGTTGCTGTCCATAGGATTATTCAAACTTGGGATTCCTACTATAATAGCAGGAAGAAGCTATCAACAGCAGCAACAGTAGAAATAGTAGAAGCTGCAAAATTTGACCCCATCATCCAACCAAATCCCTCTTCAGATGTCTCAACTGCTGCTACAGTTGACTCATCTAAAGAGGAACTGATTTGCAGCAGGATAAAGGAGTTAATTCCAACATGTACCTCCTGATCTAACCCTTTATATCCCAGATCAGATTATAGACAGTCTGGTCAGGGATTCAAAAGGGATAATCCAGGGAGCACTTGATTGGAATTAAGGAGAGGACTGTAGCTGCTTATGCAGCAGTTGACTATAAGTCTGGGATTAAAACACATAAAACAAAAATCAGTAATTCACTCAACACAATCTGATAAGAGTCTTAATTCATAGAAAAATCACTCGGGATTATAAATCAAAACCAAAATCCCTTGTCAGTAACATCTGATCAAACCAATGTTAAAAGAGCAACTGATCTAATTCTTTCTAATGCTATAGACAGCATGTAGAAAGAATCAACTCAGTCCATTGAAACCAAACCCTCCAATCCCAGAGTTCTGGAACCTTAAGGAATATGGATAATTCCTTAGGTTAGGAAAACAGATTTGCTCCTCAAAATCAACTGGAGGATGCAAGGTAGAGTCTCAAATCAACTAAGTGATTTTTCATTGACTCATCCATGCATTCAAGACAGTTAAAATCTCATAAAAATCCAATTAAGATCATGGCTCTTTTGAGGTGAATTTTGACTTCAAAATCACACCAAATTCCTTGCCAAGTAATGAATCAAAATTAAAAAACCTCAGTATGCTAGATTGAACGTTCAAAAATCAAATTATTCGAATTCTTTGCAATCCAAATTTCACTATCAATCCAGCAAAACAATTCTCTTTCAAGCTCAGATCAAGGGCTTTTGTGAGCAAAATGGAATGAGTGAGAAGCCCCTAACATGATCTTTGACGCTAATTTCAGATCTGATATCAGAAGATAATCAGATCTAAAATTAGGTCTGATGAGTGGGTGAAATAGCAAGAAATAAATCGTGGGAATCAGAAGCGGAATGAAAACATTGAGAGGGAGAAAACTTATGCTAAATGGCTGTGTGAAACCATCCCCTCTGATCTGGAATGATCAGAGGAGGTGAGGGGGGGAATTTACTCTAATTCTACTCCTACTGCTAAACTAACAGAACAACAGAATTAATCACTGCCATTTACTCTAATTCTACTGCCAATCTACTTAACTACTACTACAGCTAAATTACTGCTAACCCATGAATAGGTGGTTGGAAGGGGTTTAAATAGGGAGAAGGGCTTTCCAAATGAAGAAGGGATTTTAGCGACGTCCGGGACGTCGCTAAAACCCTTCCCAAAATGTCGGTGAAGATCCCTGCCCACCGGTCGCTCGCCCGCAGCCGTACTCCCTTGCGCCCAATTCGTGTGCGTGTACCACAAGCCGTCCGATCGAAGATCGGACGGCTGGGATCTCACGCAAGGCGCTCTCATGGATCGTGCCCGTGCGCCTGCGTCATCGCGCGCATCTGGCCAGGGCACATCTGCGGGCGCCACGTCTCGCGATCTCATCCGACTGCTACTGATCAGGCGGCCCAATTTCGCCCGCGTGAGTAGTCGTCTCCGCAATTCAGCTCCGCACTACTCGAACTCGCGTCGCGTGAGCGCGGGAGTGCGCTCCAACCGCTGTGCTACGCCCGCTGCTTTGTCACGGCGAGTGCGAGCGTGCGCGTAGTTTGATGAGAACCTCATCATGAACTCTAACTAGCACATTTTGACCTAAATAAGTATACAAAAGCTCCTACAAAACTTAAGGGAATGCCTAAATCAAAGAACTATAAATTTGACTATAAAGCAACTTACAAGGGGTAAAACTGTAATTTTACCATTGCAGTACACAAACAGGATTTCTAAGGGTCTAAACACAGGTTAATTGGGCTTAATAAGAGAGAAAGTGGGATGAATTGATTTGAAAAGGGTTATAGCAGCTTCTAGGAATTAAATGACATTCTGTAACCCTAAAACAAACCCGCTCTAATTCACGGAGTTCTAGGCAAGATAAAAATCAATTAAACCCTCTAAAATTCATGAAAGAATTTCCCCTAGGGTTTAGAACCTTCAATTTGGCCATTGGAACCTCTCTTGACCTAGATTGAGAAGTATACCCAAGTTTTGACCTAATTTGGGCTTTTGTGCAAATTGACTGGCCAAACATAATCAAACCTAAAATCCAACTTTACCATTGGATTCCTTAGGTACAAGTTAGGGTTATATCAAAACTTTGACCTAAGGAAAGTTTTCCTTGACCTACTTTATAAATTGATCCTCAAGAATTACTTTTTGAACCCTTGCACTTAGGCCCTCAACTTTCCCTTCGTTCTTTGCAAACCGCTCCCTCTGCCACCGGCAGCAGTTGCCTGATGAGAACCTCATCATAAGCCCTAACTAGCACAATTTAATCCAAATGAGTGTGAAAAAGTTCCTACAAAACCTAAAGAGAGGCTTAACTTAGAGAATTCTGAGTTAAAGAATAAGACAAATCATAAGGGGTAAAACTGTAATTTTACCAATGCAATGTGCAAACAGGATAATTAAGGGTCCAAACACAGGTCAAATGACCTTAATAAGGAGGGAAGTGGGATGATCTGATCTGAAAAGTGTTATAGCAACTTCTAGGAATTAATGACATTCTGTAACCCTAAAATAAATCCACTTTAATTCACGAGGTTCGAGGTAGGATAAAAATCAACTAAACCCTCTAAAATTTATATAAAAATATTCCCTAGGGTTTATAACCTTCAATTTGGCCTTTGCAACCTATTTTGACCTAAAATGAGAACCATGCCCAATTTATGACTTAATTTAGGTTTTTACGTAAATTGACCAGTCAAACATGGTCCAACCTCAAATAAAATTTCACCATTAAAATCCTTAGGTTCAAATTAGTCTGGTATAAAAATTTGGGCCTAAGAAAAGACCATCTTGACCGACTTTACAAATTGGTCCTCTTAATTTACTTTTTGACCCTTATCTTTTGAAACCCTTACGATTTGCCCCCTATCTTCTCGTAGTTCTTTGCAGAACTGTCCCCCCTGCCATTTCTACGCAGCACCATACCTCCGGCGACCTTGTGCGAAGGATGGCGCCCTGTAGGGCAGGGCGCCCGTCCTCAGGAACAAGCGGGGGGTTCCCTACGTCGTCCTCTGTCGCAGGGACCCTCCCCTGACCTCTGCAACCGACAATGCCTCTTGTGCGAATGCATGAAAGGCATGGGTGTCCATTTCCAGCCACACTCCAGCGAGCGCGGCACGGCGCCTCCTCGATCTCCTCTCCTCGCCAGTGCCTATTTAAGGGACGGCAGGGTCTGCCGTCTCCTTCAAGAGAGTTTTGGCTGCAAGAAACCCTAGATTTCGTCTCTTCCCTCTCCAGTCAGGCAGCCCGAGCTTCCGGCGATCCTCCCTCCTTCTCCTCGTCGCTCTGCTGCCATACCTGCAGCAGAGCCCACTCTACATGTCGTCTCGCGCCAGGCCGCACCAGCTGGCGCCCTCAGATCTCCTCTTCATCGCCGATAAGCCCCTCCTGGGCATCTTCATCCCCAGCTTCGGCAGGCATGAGCCGGACGCCTCCCTCTCCCCCTTCGTCGACTAAGTAGGTAGGAATCTTTCTCTCTCTCTCTCCCTTATATTTTCCCCGTCCTGATTTACCATTTTAACCCACCACCGCACGTCGGTGGGCCTGGTCCCGGGCGCGCAACCCGAACCCGATTACCCAGGTCTGGGAGAGCTTTCCTAAAGAGAGATTCAGAGAGAGAGAGACGCAGGGAAGGGGTAGGGGTAGGTTTTGCACTGATCCTTGTGTGTGCGCGCAAGGAAGAAGGAAAAAGAAGAAGAAGCAGGCGAAGGAAGAAGAGAGGAGCGGCCGAAGACTTAGCCACACTGAGCAGCTGAAGGAGAAGAAAAGGAGCCGCACTGTAGCAAACGCATAGTTAAGTCGTTTGAGCACCGAGTCAGACGACGGAAGGTCAACAGCCAGAGCAAGAAAGAAGGTAGGCTGAAGAAGAAAGAAAGAAGAGGAAGGGCCAAAGCAAAGAAAAAAGAGAAGGAGACAGGAAGGAGAAAGAAAGAAAGAAAAGAAGAGGAATGGCCAGAGTAGAAGAAGAAGAAGAAAAGAGGGAAGGACTTAGTAGCTGAAAGAGAGAGAAGGCAAAAGCTCTGCAGCCGCAAGGAAGAAAAGAAGAAAATCGAAGAGGAAGAAAGGGAAAAGAGAAAGGGTCACCACAGCCACAGAAAGAAAAGAAGAGAGAAGAAGGCAGATTGAAGGAAGAGAAGAATCAGCTGCAAGAGAAGAAGAAAAGAGAAGAGGAAGAGAGAAGAAGAAGAAGCCAACAAAAAAGAGAACTTTTGCTCCCTCTCTCTCTCTCTATCTCTTAATTTTTGTAAAACCTTATATTATGAATTTATGTTTCTAGAATTATAGTTGCTTCCTGAGTTCGACCTTGGAAAACTTGTCATTCCGATTAAAAAAATTTGTATTAAACTGGTAACTGTTTTGTCATATACCACAACGACTGTAATAACAATAAAGACTAAAACATGCCACCACTGCCCATGCCTCCGGTGACTTTGCGCGGAGGATGGCGCCGCGTAGGGTATAGGGACCGGCCCCAGAAACGAAGGGGGGTCCCCGGCGTTGTCTTCTTCCGCATGGACCCCCTCCATGCCCTGCCGATACCCATACTTCTCGTGCGAACGCACGAGAAGTATGGGTCTCTTCTCCGGCCACGTCTCCGGCGCCTGTCCACGCCTCCACATACTTTCATCCCTGCCAGCACCTATTTAAGGAGCGGAAGGGCCTGCTGTTTGAAGCAGACTTGATTTGGCCGGAGATTTCCCTCAAAATTCTTCTCTTCTCCTCTGACCAGGTGACCAGCAAGCTCTGGTGACTCTTCCTCCTCCTTCCAGTCACTCTGCCACAATAGCAGTGGTAGTGCTGTCTTCACCTCCTTCCTCCACGTCGTGCAACACCCTCATGCGCGCCCCCAGCCCCATCGTCGTCGCCGCTCTCCCTCCACTGGTGCCTTCTTCTTCGGTGACAGCAGGTACTGCCTGCCTCCCACTCTCCCCTTTTGTTATGACCCGTGCCATCAAGCACTTTTAAGATGTCTGGGACTTGGGCCAGATGTCTGGTCGGATGTCTGGACACCTTCCCAAATGTCTGGAAATCAATTTTTGCGTGCGTACGACCGCATGTCTGCGCGTGTGCCACGCGCAGACTGAGCCCCAACAGCCTTCTTCTCTTTCTTCTTCCCTCGCCGATTGCAGAACCTTTTCCCCCTCATGCCTACATATATCCCCTCCTCCCCCTCACACCACCCCATCCATCCATCCATCCATCCACCTTCTTCCTCCAGCGAGAGCGAGGGCAGCAGGTTGCTGCCAAGTGCAGCGGTGGAGAGGAGAGGGGCAGTGAGAGAAGGGAAGAGAGGAGAGCACACTAGCCATGAGGGAGCTCGCTGGAGAGGCTTGCGATCGGTCGAGCGTGCATGAGGCAGAGTGTTGTGTCAAGGAAGTCCTCCCCAACGCTGCTGCAGCTAGAGCAGCGGGCGGACAAGCGCGGCGCGGCCGCGTGCGGCAAGAAGAAGACAAAGGAGCTTCTGATTCTGGGATTTGTCCTAGAATCATACGTCTGGACCTACATCCAGACGACACAAACGATGTCTGTAGGAGGCTCCATACGATTGAGAGGTACGTACTGCGCCCACTGTTTTCCTTTTTGCAATTACGGCCATGCGGCTGTTCCGCCGAAGCTCTGTTGCGTGCCATGTTTGAGAGATTTTGCGTACGTGTGCAGGTTTTGCTTCGAGAAGGCATGGGACACGCCCTCCCACACGGTTCAGACATCTGGGCGAGTCACCAGACGGCGGAGAGCGTCTCCAGACGTTCGAAGGGATAGTCGGACGTCTGGAACTAGGTCCAGACGGTTCAACAGGATCTTTCAACGCCTAAGGAGCAGCGCAGAGTGAGGTATGATCTGGACCGCTTTTTAAGACGTCTGGAAGATGTTTCAGACGTCTGATTTGAGTCAGAGTTGTCATTTTTGACTCGTTTAGGGTCCGTTCGAGGCCCGATTTCCGCGTTTAAGATTCCGTTCTTCTCAGAATAACTTCCCCTACTTGTTTGAAATAATTTTATCCTATTCTGAGTGGTTTCTTGTGGTTGATTCTTATGTTAGGACCTCATTCTGTTGCGAACTTGAGGGTTGCAGAGGCACGTGGACCTGCCGATCATGCCCGCATTACTCCTGATTTTGTGGGTAGAGTGGCTTTCTGCAGTTACTTATAAACATAAATGCATATCTGAAATAAATGATAGATCCTAGGGTATGACATGAATCCTAAGACCTGAAAACTAGATTGAATGATAGATCCTAGGGTATGGCATGAATCCTAAGACCTGAAAACTAGATTGAATGATAGATCCTAGGGTATGGCGTGAATCCTAGGACTAGAAACATTGGAATGATTGTATTGAATGCCTGAATTGCAGTCTTGGATAAGTAGATAGAATAAAATAATTGCATGTAATTAGATAACAGCTACCTGTGAAATGTAGAGTACTGTTAGTGACTGCTACATGAAATTCCTATTGTTTGAAGTTAAATACGAGCTGCATGTATATAAATTGGAAAAGAAAGTTTGAACATTGGAAACACGTGCTATATGCAATAAACCTAAAATGATGAAACCTCGTATGGCTTGGCCTGAGAAATATGAGTATGAACCCTATGAGAAATTAGGAGTAGAGCTCCTGGAAATAAATAGAATGGAACTGGGAAAGTGAATGGAAAAGTGAGTTGGCCCTTGAGTACGGAGTACCAAGGAGAGCGACTGTCCCCCTGTTTTGTGCAGAGCGGAGCTAGCCGCCCTAGGGTTGCTACCCGGGGTTAGGACTGGCCACCCTGTACCGACTCTATGGCCCTCGCGTACACAGTATCGGGGAGAGCTACTAGTGTAGGGAGAGAGCTAGACACCCCACAGGGCCCGGGGTTCAGCTAGCCATCGTACACCAACTTGTTAGGCCCACTGGGCAAACCAGGGTGGTCAGGCGAGGGTGCGTGGACTGTGGAGGGGCGAGTCCCCTGTTTGGTTACTGTGGAGGGGCTAGACCCCTGTTACTGAGAGGTATCTGCCTTATACCGGTTCCGTGCTGTGCTTTGGGCACACCCGTTAATGGAAACGACTGACCCGTGCCAGTGTGGGGTAGCTACCCATGCGTTTATCGCGCGTGTCGTAGTCACTGTTACATCTGTCAGCAACCTTGGGGTGGTTAACGGAGGGTAGGACCACCACGGGGGACTCTCCCGGCTAAGAGAGCACCACGTGCTACTTCTACTTTTCGGAAAAGACTGCAATCAAGATTATTCCCAAGAGGAACATTCGAGATCAAGAAAAAACCTGATAAATAAACCAAGTGATGAAAGAAAGAATAATTAGTTGCATAAAGAAAGAAATTGAAAATAACAGTTACTTGTCCACCTTTACTATTTTTCTTAGCTAGCTGGTTGCCACTCTACTCAGCGTTTCGCTGACGTGTTGTACTTACCACCTTTTTCAGGCCCAGGTGTTGAGCAGCCAGAGCCTACGGCTGCGGAGGGTGCTGGCCTTGTAGAGCTCAGTAGTTGTACTTTTGTGGTACCATTTTCTGTAGTAGTGAGTATTTGTTACACCCTTATACTCTTTTATTGTAAACCTCATATTTCTGTACTTGTTTAAAATTCTCTACTGTTGTGGTGGTGTGTACTGTAATAGTTCTTTTCTTTACTGCTGTACTTTTGTTACTGTTAGTTACTAGCATGGTGAATGTGGTTTATTTTACTGCTTTTTGGTTACTTTCTCGTTGGACAATTGGGTCTTGGGATCAGTCGAGTCGGTCCGATTCTCGTGTCCTGTAGGGATTCGGGAATCGGGTCGTAACACCTTTCGTCCACTCAATTAGGTTAGAACTACTCGTCTCTTTCCCCTCTTCAATTCCCCTCAACCTATTTCACAAAATGCCCTTCGACAGCCACAATCCACCGCCATCTTCCCCATCTCCAGCCACCCTCCGGCGAGACGCATCCGCCACTTCGCAACCCCACACGTCTCGCCACCTACCTCACAACCTCCGCCACACTCCACTGAACATCATCCACCCACTCACGCACCGCCTACACCACCACAAACGCCCCCCGACCTAACCCATAACTTCGGCCACAGAGCGACCTAGGCACACACGCTTAGGCCGCCTCGCGACTAGCCAACATCCGCTTCACCTTCGCCGTGATACAGCAAAGGATTTCCTATGATCTGATAGGGCTGCAAGGCCGTGTTTCCGCATTTCAGGTGTCGACCCTCTCCCGTCATTGACGTGGGCGCGAAGAAGCTTGCTCGCGAGCTCCAGGCGTCAGAGTCCCAGGACGTGCAGATTGGCATCGTGAATCCACACAGCCAAGCAATTGACTCAGCGAGCGACCAAGGCTATGGCAATTGGAGGGAAGGTCTCCTGCGGGCGTGTGAGCAACAGCGGGCGGGACATTAGTCCCACCTCGTAAACGGCTGGGCGCAGCGCTTCACATAAATTGAAAAGGTGTATTAAGCTTATCGCCTTCGATACACAGGGGTTAGGTCCCTCGCCTACGCACGCAGCGCGCCACGCGCTCGCACCCGCCCTCGCCTGCGCTCACGCCCTGCGGGCCTGGGTCCGAACCCGATTACCCTATCATGCACTCCTCGCCCACCACCGCACGCCGATGGGCCTGGTCCCGTGCGCGTTACCCGACCCGTATATCTGCAATGCTCTGGGAGCAAACCTTTGAGAGAGAAATAAAGAGAGAGAGAGACGTGGGGTGGGTAGGGGTTAGGTTTTGCCTAACTGTGTAACGTGTAGGGAAGCAGGATAGGAAGAAAGGAGGAGCGAAGCAGAAGAGAAGAAGAGGCAGCTATTGAAGAAAGAAGAAGGAAAGGCAGAGGAGCAGCTGAGGATACTTAGCCGCATAGAGCAGCTGAAGAAAGAGGAAGAAGACAAGAAGGAAGAAGTTGTAGAGAAAGGAAGGTGAAGAAGAGAAACTAAAGACAGAAGAAAGAAGAGGAGAAGCAGCCAAGTGCTGCAACAGAAGGAGCTGAAGAAGAAAAAGAAAGAAGGAAGCCTGCCGAGGAAAGAAGCCAAGCAGAGAAGAGAAGAAGAAGAAACCAAGAGAAGAAGAACCTGCAAGGTATTGTAGAAAAGGGGCATATAAGGCGTCTGATTCAAAGAATCAGACGTCCGAGAAAGGAAAAGCAGAGAAATAAGAGAAGGAAGAGAGAAGAAGAAAGAAAGAAAGAAAGAAAGAAAAGAAAAGAAAAAAGAGAAAAGGATTTTTCTTCACTCTCTCTCTTTAATTTTTGTAAAGTAGTAAATTGTGAATTTGTATGCTTCTAGAATTACGTTTGCTCCCTGAGTTCGACCTCGGAATATTCTAAATTTCGAGTTATAAATTTTTATTTGTTTTCGCGAAGAGTTCATCTATATTACAACGAGATATCTGTTAAAACACGATCTAGCCGCGCAAGCACGGTTCTCATTCGTTCGATCGGAGATCAATGGCTGAGATCTATCCTCCGGGTGAAGGTGGAAGCGGGCGACGATCTGGACACGGTGAGCAGGCGCCACGTGACATGCCGTGGGCCGTTGATCATCAGATCAACGGTCAAAACTTCTTGGGCCCATTGTAGGACCTCCGGATGTCAGATTTGGCCAATTTCGAGTCCATTGGACTCCGTTCGTCGCTCTGAATCCATCCGTGCGGTTCGATTGCTCATATGAGGCCTGCTTTGACAAGTGCTCATACAAATGGCCATTAATATTATTTTATAAGCAATCTTGACGTATGATGCATGCAATGCTCCCATTCTACTTATATTGTGTTATCTGTGCCTTTTATTCTTAAGATGGGTCCTATTTAACAGAATTATCACCCCAAGATGCAGTGTTATCATACCCTCATGCTTACTCCTTGCTAGTCTCTAGCAAGGTTTATTCTAGTCTTTATTTTCTGTCAGAATTTAAGAAGTAATTACTTAGACACTTCGTCACTTGTCAATAGGAGGAAATATACTAAGATCTTAATTTACAAAGACTAAGCAGCGCCCGGGTGTCTGCCAAAATACGAATCCCCTGAATCCTTGCTTTAATGTATGTAAATATATATATATATTTTAGATTTTTTGGAATTCAGAGTGGGTTGGTAACTTTTTACGGCTACCCAACCTACTCAAAACTCGAACAAAACTCTAAGTGCTAAGCATCTTGGTGTGAAGATCGTGATAGACTCACTCAACGGTAATTCAGACAGGCTCCGGGTTTCTACGCCACTAGGTGACCGGAAGAGGAAGTATTTTGCCTGAAGGTGTATTTGTTCAATCGGTAGCTTTCTCCCTACGTTTCTTTTAATTGGGGTCAGCACAAGGATTTTTCCAGTGTATATCTCCCCGGCTGTACTACTTCCCCGCTTCTTCCTTAAGTGTTTTGATTTTTTTTGTGCAATTACTGAGCTGGGCTCTGGACAACCGACCAATGGGCTATTACCCACGATCACTTGCCAGCCATACTCGTGCGGTGAAGTGTGGTTTATTTTGCTTTCTTCGCTCTTTTTTTTTTTGTAGGTGGCTTCCCTGATCTCAAATTTACCTAGAGGCAATGAAGAAGTGGTCCCATGGCTGGGCTCTGGACAACCTATCAATGGGCTGTTACTCACGACAACTTTCCAGCCATACCACCCTAAAGAGTTCATTAGCTACCCAATTTCTGTCAAAATATCCGAGAAGTGAGTCTGTGCATAAATGTGTGCAAATGCTTAGACTCAAAGTCCTTCTAAGTTAGAGGGTGAGTTGATAAGTCGTATACTTATCACCTTATTTAGTTGGTGGATTAGAGTAGCTTAAGGTTGCAAGGATTTGAAGCTAAATCCATATTTTAATGGACACTAGGGTTGATTAAGCCTGAAGGCCTGAAAAGTCTCAGTGTTCAAGTTCTTTTTGTATTATTTTCCACTATTGATAAGTTTCTAATGCCTAAGTTTCTTCCTAAATTCAATTTTTTTTTATTCAGACTGATTAAATGAGCTCAGGATCGTGCAATTTACCACCCCCCCATGCTTAAGTTGGACAATGTCTTCATTGTCAAATACATGGATGCAACAGGGGTTCAAAAAGATATCACCTGAGTGACGTAAAATACCGGATCAGTCTGAATCCTCTGGGTTGCCTCCTAGGAAGCGCTGAGTTTAACACCTCCAGCTAGACATAGTGCACAAACAGGAATGGTTTGGGTCAAGGAGGCATGTACAAAATCAGCCATACCCAAAATCAGAAGTCCACAGATGCGAATAAGGTTGTGGTGGAGTCCCGTTCCTAAGGGGTAGGAATTCTGCAGCAGATGTATCACGCATGCCCGTGTCAGATCCTCTCTTAGTCTGCAGGCAAGCAAAGAAGTTGATGTAGACGAGCGCACCCCGAATATGACATGCCAGACACTAAAGATGTAGGTTTTATACTCAGCTTGTGTCCTCATAAAATTGTAATACGCCAAAAATGTATCAATTCTAGTGCATTCGGGTTGCGGGATCTTTATTCTGGTAGGGCAGGTAACAAAATTAAGAGTTTCATAATGAGCCCTATAATCAAGCATGAGGCCTCTCTCCAAAGACGAATCCATCTCTTGTGCAACTATGGTTTCATTGCTCATTCCCTCCAAGCCCTTGACCTCAAGAATATTTTCTTCAACCTCCTTTGTATCAGATTCACTGTTTGAGGTTGCATTAGAGGTAGGGCCAATTTCATCCTCTAGTTCATATTCCTTCTCGCGGCCCTCCTCCAAATTTGTGATGAGGATCCCAACCGATTCATAATCGATTTCTTTGAAATTGTAACTCCATTCCCCATCTCCTATGTTGGCTGTTGTTCCCACCGGCTCACTTCTCTCAGGCCGATTAGATTCGGATTCTGAGACATCTCTGTAGGTTTGGCCCTACGAGGAGGGATGACGTAATAAAATGCGGAAATAAAATATAAAGCAATCTCACCAAAGAAAACCAATCACACAATGTACACAAATGTTTTTAGGTGGAAACCCAAACCGGGTGAAAACCACCACCTAACCCTCTCGAGTTAGGATTTTCCGATCAACCAAGTTGATCAAAATCCACTAAACCGAATCACTTTAAACGAGGGTGATTCAACCTCAATACAACCACGCTACTTAAACGAGGGTAGCGTACCTCAACCCCTTCTCTCCACGAGAAGGATTTTGTCTCGCGAAGGAGACGGGAATTCGCAAAGCGAATACCCAACCAAATAACAAAGATAAAATAAACAACAAGTCCTATAGAGCCAACAAAGTAATTATGAACCTAACTTCTATAGGAATAAGGAAACTCCCCTTTGCAAGGAGTGCGTCGAGGATGACGCGGGTGCGTGAGGCACGCGACGGCGCAACGTCGCTCTCGTAGACAACGGCGGGAGAGCGGGTGCGCGAAGGCCTGATGCTCTCAAGGGAATGGAGCTTAAGCTTGGAGAGCAAGATCTTTTCTGGACACAAAAGAGTGTGAAAGTGTGTAGCTAAGTGTATCCAAGTGCATGTGTGTGTTGCAAAGGTTCCCCTCTATTTATAGAGGCCTTAGGAAGGCTTTGGAAGGCTTAGGAAGGGTTCTATAGCCGTTGGGAACAAAGCCCAAGAGAATCAGGCCGAAATCAGGACAATGATTACACTTGACAGGGTGATCAGACGTCTAATTCTTGCATCAGACGTCTGGAAGGCCACTTTAAGCTGTCTGATTTAAAGGTCATACGTCTGATTCTATGCGGGTTTCCTCCTGACTTGAATCAGATCTAAACAGGGTTCTTGTTCAAGTTGATCAGACGACATACAGGACGTCTAGCACTATGTTTGGACGTTTGGAAACCTACTTTTACTGTGGGAATGGATTTTCCAAACGTTGCAACGGCTAGAAAATCTCTGAGAAGAGATTTTGGGTCAGCCGAGGCAAAATGGTCAATTATCAGACGTCTGGACAGTCCTATGGACGTCTGATAAGGCTCTAACGGTCATATTCTGCAGTGTTTGCCAAGCTAGCCAACGGTCCACTAATTGGACGTCTGGCAAGTCCATCAGACGTCTCCTAAGACATCTGGTCTAAGGTATGGACGTCTGATTTCATTAGACAGAACTAACTATGTCCAGCCTAACAGTTATCAGACGTCTGAAACAACAGTCAGACATCTTAAAATACTTTATCAGACGTCTGGAAGTGCTGTTTGAACCCTATATTAGTTTTCTAAGTATTCTACAGAAAACCTAAGTATCCTAGGGTTGTGCCGGTGTTCCTAGGACTACTGTTAGGGTACTTTGAGGCTCTTTAACAAAATATTCTAAGGAAATAAAAAGAGCAAGAAAATAAAGACAAGAGATACAAGAAAGGATTAAAAAGAATCTATCCTATTCTTCTTGTCTTCTATCTTCAATCTGTCACTCCACGCGAACCTCCTCTGTTTTCCGTCAAGCTCCTCCAATCCGTCCTGGATGCGAGCTCGAACTCCGTCTAAACACGTCCACATTTGCAATTGACCTGAAATCTAGGACTCAAATTGCAAATGTTAAATAACACGTGTTTTGTTATCATCAAAACAAATGATCGTGGTGCTCTAGCACCAACAATCTCCCCTCACATTCTCAGTTTCCTCCTGATGTTTGTCCTCAATGCTCCCCAAATTGTGTTTCGAGGAATCCTCAATGACCTTATCCATTGAGTTGTTCAACTCCTGGGGGGTATCAATGGTGGACTAAACCAAATTAGGGTGATTGGGTGTAGTCCAATTGATCATGGTAGGTCCTTGCTTTACGAATTCCATGAATGGCGTAGTGTGCAACAGCTTTCTCTGGCCTTCTTCCCCCAATTATTGGAATATATCCAACATGGCCTGTTGCCCTTTAACCATTTCTTGATTCTGTCTGTGTAACTCTAACTGGAGGTTATGAAGAATTGATAGGGTGTCATTTGGTGTCCCTTGGATTTCCTCCTTGAAACCCAGGTTAAAAGAGTGTGGTTGAGGTTGTGGATTAGAATCCATACTGGGGTTTGGGTTCTTGGGTGGGTCCTCTATTCTATCATGTTTAGGGTCTAGTTCTTCAAGAGGAACCATTCTCTGTTTGGTCCTACTCCAGAATAGTTGAGGTTCTTAGTCCTCCTCCCAGTCAGATTCTTCATTAGGGGACCAAATCAAAGGTTGATGATCCTGGGCTTGCCTAGATTTCTGATCAAAGTTTGATGATCCTAGGCTTGCCTAGATTTCTGATCATTCTCTGATTTCCATTTGTCTAGAATTCCTTCCAATTCAAAGGTCAAGTAGGAAAGGTTGTTAAATTCAGGTGACCTTTCTTGGTTATTATCCTGAGAAGGGTAGGGTTCTTGGTGTTCTCCTAGAGTGTAGGTCCTATCAAAGTAATTAGAGAGCGGGTGGGACCTAAATGATGAGGCGTCATGAGGAGAATCGAGATATGGAGCCCCACGATTTGAATCATACCCTTGGGTGGATATGTTGGGTGTATTTCAATAAGAGGTTGGTGCGGTTTGGTCATAACTGGGACAATTGGGCCAAGAGGGGTATTCTAGGTCGTACCCCCAACTTGGTGGTTGGTTAGCCCAAGTAGGTTGTGGATATGGTCTACTTGGGTTAGCATACAAATCATGTTGGGGGCAGTTTGGGTAAGATGGATAGTCATTGAAATCCATGGTTTGGAAGAAATAGAGGGATGCGGGAAGAACAGATGAGAGAGAGTTGTGTGTTCAACCAAGCAAACAAGCCTAGTCCTTATGGTGTATTCCTTAGGGGACCTAGAAATCTCCAAAAGGGTAATTAAGTCCATAAGCACTGGACTTCCCTTCCCAAAGCTAATCTAGCCAGGTTGATTACGAGGGGATTGCAGGGAAGGTTCTTCCTTTGGCTTGCGTCGCCAGTTCCATAGACCCCACAACCGCGGTCGTTTGACACTGCCCCGTAGCCTAGTCACCATATTCTACTAAGGGAATGAGAACCAAGTGCCCAGAAAACAAAACCTCGCCTCTCGAGACTTAACCTAGTCTTACCCAGGGCACGTCTACTCACTTTTAAAAGGGCTAGGATAGTGCTTGTGCTAGGGTTATGTGATGAGGCATTGATTAAGGTAGTGCCTCTTAGTTTTCCACTTTCACTGTGTGTGCTCCTATCAAAACATGATTTTCAAGCAATGATTTTTTTCAAGATGTGATGTCTTTTAATGTTTCATCTTCACTTTAGTGTCTTTTAGGATTGACGTGTCTTAATGTTTTCAGACAAGTTTCAGTGGGCACGTCTAGTTTTGCACACAATTCAGTGAAAGTAGATTTCCTTTTATTGTGTAGAGGCTCTAAAACCCTAATGTGCTCATCCTAATGATCATGCAGCTTCTATTAGATGAGTCATTTTTAGGGTTTAGTGGTGCGGCCCAAGTGAATCCAAGGTGGCTTCGCAAACACCACTCAAAAAGAGAAAAGAACACTCCAAGAATTTATTCAGAATGTTAGAGTGTACATTTTTTTGTTGGGTGATGTGTTAAGGATGTGGGTCAGGTAATCATACACCACGCCAATTTTTTTTCAATTTTACAATTTTTTTTTTTAGTTTTTCAAGCAAGCAAACAACCATGAGTGAAGAACTACTCACGACCGGTCCTTGTTGCGCTTACTCCCTTATTACCATCATGGGTTGCGTTACTTCGCCGTCCAAGTGCCGAATTCCTGCAACCATCAAGTAAAAGGAGACAGGGCATTAGACGATGTAAGAATGGATGTAAAATGAAAGTGACAAAACAAATCCGTTGCCTCCCCGGCAATGGCGCCAAAAACTGACGTGCACGTGCACGTGTGTTTGGAAGTGTCGTTATAGTTTGCACTTTCAACGTCAGTTTTAAATTAAAGAAACGGACATGAGTACGAGTGTTGGTCTCAGGGAGGCATAAAAATCAGATTTCTCTTGTCACTTATTTTCACGAAAATCGCGGGGTTTTGCTTGCGAAAAGCGCGGTTGAAAAGCGAGAGAGAGAGATTAGGGTTAGAATTGTTTCATTCATAACATGCAACTCGAATAGAAAATAGAGCAAGCAACTGAATAGAAAACAACTTCTTTAATCATGCAGCTTTAGTTCATAAATTACAGCATTAGATACATGCTTAAACATAAGTAAAGTAAAGCTTAAAAGAAGGAAAGAAAGGGAGAGAGAGGGAGGGCAATGAGGCAGCCACATTGGTGGAAAGGGCTCTGTCGGCGGCTCGTCATCTCCGACAATTACAAAAGGGCTTAAAGGTAGCTAGGAGGGGGGAAGAGTAGTTGCAAGTGGAGTGAATGCCTTGAATGGGTGGTTGGAAGGGGTTTAAATAGGGAGAAGGGCTTTCCAAATGAAGAAGGGGTTTTAGCGACGTCTAGGACGTCGTTAAAACCCTTCCAAAATGTCGGTGAAGACCCTTGCCTGCCAGTCACTCGCTCGTAGCCGTGCTTCCTCACGCCCGATCCGTGTGCTCGTGCCACAAGTCGTCCGATCGATCGGACGGCTGGGATCTCGCGCAAGGCGCTCGCTTGGATTGCACCCTTGCGCCCGCGTCATCGCGTGCGTCTGGCCAGGGCACATCTGCAGGCGCCACGTCTCGCGATCTCATCCGTCCGCTGCTGATCGGGCGGCCCAATTTCGCCCGCGTGCATCGTCGTCTCCGCAATTCAGCTCTGCGGGACTCAAACTCACTTCGCGTGAGCGTAGGCGTGCTCTCCAACCGCTGCACTGCCCCCGCTGATTTGTCGCGGTGAGTGCGGGTGTGGGCGCGGTTCTTAGCCATTCGATCGGAGATCGACGGCTGAGATCTGTCCTTCGGGTGAAGGTGGAAGTGGGTGGCGATCTGGACGCGGTGAGCGGGTGCCACGTGGCGCGCCATGGGCCGTTGATCATCAGATCAACGATCAGAACTTCTTAGGCCCATTGTAGGAACTCTGGGTGTCGGATTTGGCCAATTTCGAGTCCATTGGACTCCGTTCGTTGCTCTGAATCCATCCATACAGTCCGATTGCTCATCCGAGGCTTGCTTTGACAAGTGCTCATACAAATGACCATTAATACTATTTTATAAGCAATCTTGACGTATGATGCATGCAATGCTCCCATTCTGTTTATGTTGTGTTATCTGTGCCTTTTATTCTTAAGATGGGCCCTATTTAACAGAATTATCACCCCATGATGCAGTGTTATTAGTCCTCATGTGCTATGAGGTCCTTAGCGATGAGGAGGGTTGGAGATAAGTTGAGGATTTCACAGTCGGTGGCTGTGAAATCAGGGATTTGGTGGGGAGGGGCAGCTGGAGTGGAAGAATGACCACTAAGAAGGTAGGAGAGAGCGACCTTTGCACGTGCGACCACTGAGGTGCTTAAGTAGCAATCTCAGTGGCTCGAATCACCGCACGGGTGAAGATAGTCGCCGATGCAACCGGCAGCAAGG
Organism: Thalassia testudinum; assembly: GCA_037157565.1. Lineage (NCBI taxonomy): Eukaryota > Viridiplantae > Streptophyta > Magnoliopsida > Alismatales > Hydrocharitaceae > Thalassia > Thalassia testudinum. Next base: position 25,025,610 of record JAZHRO010000054.1, on the reverse strand, counting down.
ATGAGAGGAGAGGAGTGCGCGGGCTGCCAACTTAAAAACTGACCGTCGAATGGGATCTGGGAAGAAGGGTGAGCACACGCACCGCTTCGCGCGAAGCTTCGATTCAGATCGGCTTGCCGATCAAAATCACGAGAGATTGGACACCTAAGATTTGCCAAGTTCTTCGCATGCTACAGTGCGTGTAAGGAACTACAGGTGGCTTGATTCTTTTGGAAAACTTGCAGGGAGAGCCCCTTCTCGAAGGGGTAGAAAAATTATGAACAGGTCCATAAGTGGAAGAAATAGTAATTGGACGAACCCTAAGGGCTTTCAAAGAGGTCCCTGGAGGTTACAAATAGGTTCGAGAAAGTTTTCTAAAGAAGAAAATGTGATGCATGAAGGACCTAAATGTAAGCTCTAAGTTTCAAGGCCTTAATGATGTCCAAATGCCATCAAATTTTTGTATGTGCTCAATTAAACATTTAAGAAATTAATTGTTTTTTTGATTTGGACTTTTAAACTTGTTTGTGTGTTCAATTACCACTTGGATCACCATTTGACTTTTATTTTAAGAATATCTCGTTTTATGACCTAATTATGCAATTTTAATACAGAATCAAGGTTTTAGGCCTTTTTCTTTGATTCCCACACTTAACCCTTTTTATTTGTTCATTTGATATTGTTGTACCCAGTGTCTAGCTTAACTTTAGCTTTTTAGCTATAATGAGTAGCCACTCATTCCTCGTGGGAACGATCTTGATTGTAGTCTTTTTCGTGGAGTAGAAGGTACACATGGTGCTCTCCTAGCCGGGAGAGTCCCCCGTGGTAGTTTTACACCCAGTCAACCACCCTGAGGTTACTGTCGAGACATAGCGGTGACTACGGCACGCGTGATAAGCGCACGGGTAGCTACCCCGCACTAACACGCGGTCAGTCGTTTCTCCTAGCATGTACACCCAAAGTACAACACGAAATAGTATAGGGACTTGCCCTCTCAGAATAGGGGTCTCGCCCCTCCACAGTCCGCATACCCTCGTTCGACTACCCCGGTTTGCCTAACGAACCTAACAAAGTTGGTGTAGGGTGGCTAGCTTAACCCCAGGCCCCGTGGGGTGGGTAGCTCCCTCCCTACACTAGTAGCATGCCTCGGTACCACATACGCAAGGGCCTACAATAGTTGGTGTAGTGTGGCCAATCCTAACCCCGGGTCTCAACCCAAGGGAGGCTAACTCCGCTCTACACTAAAAGAGCCACTATGCTCCTTGGTACTACGTACACAAGGGCCAACTCACTTCCCGTCTGCATTCCAGATTCCTTTCATACATAGGAGTTCTACTCCTAATTCCCTATAGGGTTCATGCTCATTATTCATCTCATTTATCCACATTCAGATGTCATATTGCATAACTCGTTCCTCATCCATATACAGGCAGCTCGTGTTTTCACAATTTAATTCTCAATCATTTACATGCAACTTGTGGTTTCATCGTCCATTTTCTCATTCACATATAAGCAACTCGTATTCTAACATGCATCTCATAATCCATTTACATAAAGGCAACTCGTATTCTAACATGCATCTTATAATTACACTAATACCATTTGCTAGCAATTTATTTTAAACATGCATCAAGTAAGTAGCATAGGTCACAACAGGCTCATATATTTCTACCCTAGGGTTCATTTCACATCCTAGAGTTCGATCAGATTATTCCAAACAAGTACATTCTTATTTAATATTAACAACTAAATTAAACCACTCTATCGGGTATCACGGGAGGAATGGGGGCCCGTGCCACAAATCTCGTCGTCTCCACAAGTCCCGAACACACCACCGGCTGGTAACCTGTACCAGCGACTAATTTACATCAGACAAGCTCAAAACAGTCGATACTCAACACAAACACGTAGAGAAACTCGAGTGGGAAATAGCGGTACTTTGTTTGCGGAAATCCGATTCCGTTTGGGTCCTCAACAGGCCAAAAATGCGGTTACAAATGAAAATCAGACGTCTGGGACTAGTCCCAGACGTCTTAAAAGGCGTCAGATCTCACCTTGCACTTCCTACGGCTGCTTTAGACATCCAGACTCTCTCTACAACCGTCTGGGAGCAGCTCCAGACATCGGACAAGGCCTCAGGTCGTCTGGAAGCACCTCCGGACATCTGAGGACGTGATCAAACGTCCAAAAGTTCTTGGGAAAGCGCACCGTGCACCTTCCTAAAGCCTTCACTTGCGTACTAAGACGCATACCCATTTTCAGCCAAAAAAATCCTACGTTACAGTCTGCATGGGAGGACCTATGCAGACAACACGTACCTCCGCGCAAGAAATGTGCTTTCAGACGTCCGGCTTCAGCTCTGGACGTCCTGATACCTCTCCAAACGTCTGATACTGGAAAGCCAATGTCCGGAACTTCCTCTTTCCATCCTTCTCCTCCACGTGAACTCCGCGTCGCCTGTAGCTGCGATGCATCCGCCTCAGAAGGTCGTGAAGCTCCCTTCACAAGCTCCCCTCCTCGCACGGCTCCGAACTCCTCTAACTCGAGCTCAAGAGCTCAGTGAACCTCTCTAGAGCTCTCCCCCTTGAGTTCCTCCTCCTAGAGCTCACACCGCCGCACCCCCAACACGGCACTCCCTGCATGCAAGCTCTTTCGCCGCACCTCCACTCCTACACGCTCCTCTCACTCCCTCGCCCTCATTCTCCCCTTACTCCCCCACCCCCACTCCCTCCCTCTCGCTCTCCCCAGCTCTCCCCCGCTCTACCTCGCTCTCCCTCCTCGTTGAGAAGGTGGAGGTCGCTGGCGCAAGGGAAAGGTGAAGGTGGCAGTGGCTGGAGTGGTGGGGGTGGACTGGAGATGGAGGGGTTTAAATAGAGGAGGTTAGGGTTTAGGTGAGGAGAACGAAGGGGGAAAAAGGAAAAATATGCGTGCATGACGCCTACGTGCTGAAAGCAAGCGAACGTACAATTTTCCCCCCACTTTCAGATGTTCGGCCCTCAATCCAGACGTCTGGATAGACATCTGATGAGAACCTCATCATGAGCCATAACTAGCTCATTTTGACATAATACAGAGGATAAAAGCTCCTACACAACTCAAGGAAAGGCTTAACTCAGAGAATTCTGAGTCTAAGAAGAAAATAAGTCATAAGGGGTAAAAATGCAATTTTACCAACACAATCTGCAAACATGGTAACTCAGGGTCCAAACATAGGTCAAACTAACCTAATAAGAAGGAAAATGGGATGATCTGATCTGATAAGGCTACAGCAACTCCAAGGAATTAAATGACAATCTGTAACCCTAAAACAAACCCACTTCAATTCACGAGGTTCGAGGCAAAGCAAAAATCTACTAAACCCTCTACAATTCATATAAAAATAATCTCTAGGATTTAAAACCTTCAATTTGGCCTTAGGAACCCATTTTGACCTACATTGAAAACCATACCCAATTAATGATTTAATTTAGGTTTTTACGTAAATTGGCTGGTCAAACAAGGTCTGACCTAGAAATAAAATTCACCATTAGAATCATTAGGTCCCATTTAGTCATGCATAAAACTTGAGCCTAAGAAGAGACCTTCTTGACCGACTTTGCCTTTTGGTCCTCATCTATTACTTTTTGAGCCTCAACTTTTGAAACCCTCGCATTTTGGCCCATAATTCTTCATCATTTTTTGCATTTGGGTCCTCCCTGCAAAACCCTGAGCAGCGCCATGCTCCGACGAGGCATGGCACCACGCAGGGTGAGGGCGACCCCCTGCCAAGACAACGGGGTGTTCCCTGCGACGTCTGCTGTCGCAGGGACACCTCCACGATCTCTGCCATCGCCCACACCTTCCGTGCAAACGTGCGGAAGGTATGGGTCGTGATCCGGCCATCCTCCGGCGAGGGAGGCATGTCGTCTCCCTCCGCCCTCCTCTCTGATTTCGCCTCTATAAAAGCCACCACCGTCTGCCGCTTTCAGTAGCTCAATTCTGACGGAGAACCACCCACAACTTTCTTCCCTTCCCACTCCGGCAGACACCCAGCGAGCTCTGGCGAGCTCCCTTTCCTTTCCTCTTCGCTCTACCACAAAACCAATGGCAGAGACTTCTTCCTGATTCTCCTCCGCGTCGCACGATACCCGCGCACGCTGCTTCAGCCCCGTCGTCGCTGTAGTCCGCCCCCACTGGGTACCTTCTTCTCCGGCGACAGTCGACACGACTGCCGCCCCACTCCGGCCTCCTTCGTCCCTGCAAGTAGGTAACAGTTATTTCTCTTCCTCCCCTCTTTCTTTTCCCTATTTTAATTTGCGCAATCAAACCCTCGACCGACCCGACCACCATCATCTTCCACGCCTCCGGCCCACCTCCGGTGAGTCGCTCCCATCATTCCGCCACTCCACACGACTCGCCGACCGACCCAAAACCTCCGCCTCATCCCACTGAACCGTTTCCGCCCCTTCACTACCACTCCTCACCTCCACATCACTCCCCCGAACAAACCCATTCCCCCGGCCGCAGTCCGACCTAGGGCAGCCCCTACACGCTGCCCTACGCCTCGCCACCACCCGCACGAGCTTCGCCGCACTCCGGCGAAGCTCCCTGCACCTTCTGACTAGGCCGAGAGGCCGTATCTCTATGCACAGGGTACCCGTCCTTCGCCGCCATTGCCGAACAGGTGAAGCTGCTTCAACCTGCAGCTGCAGCTACGCTTCTGCCCAGCCTGCGCTCCAGGACGCGCGGATTGCGACCACGCAGCTGCCCAGGCCTTCAGCTGAAGAGAAGACCTAGCAACAGCCGCGAATGCCTGCAGCTTTCTCAGCTGCAGGCGCCGAATTGGGGTGGGACATTTAGTCCCACCTCGGAAGATCCTGGAGCCGCGCACCCCTTTAAATTATTTTTGTGAAATTACCTTATCGCCTCTGAACGCACCGGGGTGAGGTCCCGTGCCCATTCACCCGCCCGGTTCGCGAGCTCACCACGCGGATCCAACCCGAACTTATCCTAAGCACTCCTCACGCATCACCCACCTGCCGGTGCGCCTGGTCCCGGGTGCGAAGCCTGACCCGATTACCTGGCGGCTCTGGGAGAGCGATCCTATGAGCGAAGTCTTGAGAGAGAGAGAGACGTGCGGGTAGAGGGAAAAGGGTAGGTTTTGCTCTGTGCAGGCCGAGGCAGAGAAGAAGAAGAGAACAGGGTGCAGTGCAAAGAAGAAGAAGCAGAGGAAGAAGAACAGATCGCAAGATGAAGAAGACCGAAGGAAGAAGAAGGTGGAGCACTGTAGCAGCGGTGATTTAAGTCGTCTGATTGGAAAATCAGACGACGCTCTGCAGAAGAAGGACTGCAGAGAAAGAAGGAGAACGAAGAAGTCAGGCAGCTGAGCAAGGCAGGGGACCGCAAGAAGAAAAGCTCTGCAGCTGAAGCAGAAAGAAGAAAGAAGAAAGGAGAAGCTGAAGAAAGATAGAGCTGAAAGAAGAGAAGAAGACGAGAAGCTCTGAAGAAGAGAAGAAATAAGAAGAACTGAAGGCAGAAGGCAGAAGATCAAGGAAAAAGATCCCAGAAAAGAAGAAGATGAGCTAAGAGAGAAGAGAAGCCACAAAACTAAGATTTATTTCTTCCTCTCTCTCTTTTATTTTTGTAATAAAGAAACATTGTACTTCTAGAATACAACTTGCTCCCTGAGTTCGACCTCAGGAACTCTTTTTTCGAGTAACAAATTGTATTAAACTGGTAACCACTTCTCTATACTATACTACAACGAAATAATAAAAACTATAGGGGATTCGTGCGTGTGTTGCTAGTTTTTGGCGCCATTGCCGGAGAGCAACGGCTATTCTAGAAGATTTAAATTTCTTTTAAGAGATTGCTAATCTTTTCTCTCTTGTGTGCAGGTAAAAATTGGAAGAGCAGTCGCATAACAAACACTCCAACAAACAGGTAATCTTCATTAACCCTCTCTTAAACTCCCTTAAAATCTAAAAAGGAACGAAAAGAAAAATCAACTTAGGGCTACCAGCATCATACATGGTAATTCCTTAAAGTTGCCTAAATTTTTCATTTCCACACATTTTAACTATCCATCCAACTAAGGTAACTAAGGCTAAAACCTTCTTGATTGATCCCTAGATACTACATTTTTGAGGCAACTGAAATGGACCAACTAGAGCCAACTCAGGAATTGAAAAGCTAGGGTTTTTAGAGACACACCTTCTATTAACAAAGAAAAGATCTTCCCAAAAAGAGGTGTACCTAAACCTTGTTTGAAAAGATCTATACAAGAGGAACCCTAAGCAAATCAGGCTCTTAAATCCATTTGAACCTTAAAATAAAGGACCCAAAAAGCTCTCAAAGGAACAAGAGGTGAAGTTGACCCCTTGGGTCAACCAACCTTAAAATTAGGTCACTTCTTCACTCAAAAATACTTAAAAGTTCAAGTGAAACCTTAAGCACCCTGATCTTAAACTAAAATTGGTAGACTTAAGAGGTCAAGATCCCCATTCTGGTCTACCTGGAACCGCAGTGACAAGAGAGGTCGGGTGGGGGAAACCCTGTAACCCGTGGGGACGCTCTACCGTGTAGGGGTCTTCGCGGGACTCACCCTCTCTGGCTGCCCAGGTAATTCTCAGGTGGACGATCTTTTTGATCAAGGGGTCCATCTGCCCTGCACCTCTATAGTCACCCAACACATTTTTGGGTGTCTTGATTGGGTCCAGCACCTTCTAAACTCTTCTACTCCAACTGTGCATGAATGGTAGGAGATCCTTAAGACCACCCTTAAGATCTCCTTTAGGAATTCACTCTCGTCAAGGCCCAGCCTCGACGCCCGTGTTTGAACAGCAACCCCACCACATTATTCTCCATCCAATTCAGAACCAAGCTCTTCTTCTTCCCCCATAATGGCTCAACCAGTTGAGGAAGAAAACAATCTGGAGCGTCAGCTCCAGTGACTCCATGACCTCTTCCAAAACTTTGTGCACCCACCGCAGCGTCCTATGATGCGGGACCATTACAATCCTGCTGCGATGGCCATTAAGCCTCGAGTCAGAATCCCGACTAGAGGACTTGATTCCGAATTGAAGCCCAACATGATTCATGCTATACCTAAATTCCATGGGCTTAATTCCGAAGATCCCTTCCAGCACATCAAACAGCTAAAGCATCTGGCCCAAACTTTTGGGTCAGACGCGCAAAATCGGGATATTCTTCTCAAGAAGATGTTCTCCTTTTCTCTTATGGACAAGGCTGCTCATTGGTATCAAACTCAGACCCGGCCGATCAAAACTTGGGAAGAACTTCAGTCCGAGTTTTTGAAAAAGTTCTTCCCCGTTGGTCGGACCAACGCCTTGTGCCATCGGATTACGCACTTCACTCAACAAACAGGGGAACCTCTCCATGAGGCATGGGATCGTGTAACGACCCGATTCCCAAGTCCCTACGTGACACGAGAACCGGAACGACTCGACTAAACCCAAGACCTGGTCGTCCAACGAGGAAGTAACCAAAAGAGCAGTAAAATAAACCACATTCAACATGAATATAACTAACAGTAAGAAAATACAGCAGTAAGGAAAGAAACTACTACAGTATGTACCACCACAATAGTAGAACAACATTCATAACATAATATGAACTACAGGTAAAGAAAAGTACAACGGAAACAAGAACTACTCACTACAGTGGAACTAAAAAGAGGTACAAGAGAACAGTGGTAACTCTACTGGACCCTACTCGACCCAGCGTCCTCTGCAGCCGCTGACCCTGGCTGCTCAACACCTGGTCCTAAAAGGTAACGAGTGTAACACGTCAGCAAAACGCTGAGTAGAGTGGCAGCTAAACTAAAGAAACAGTAAAGTGTACAGTAACTGTTTTAATTTTCTTTCTTCCTTTATTTACGTCTTTCTATTGTTTCACAATTTATCTATTTCTCAGATCCTTCACTTGATCTCGAATGTTCCTCGTGGGAACGATCTTGATTACAGTCTTTTCCGAACAGTAAAAGTAGCACGTGGTGCTCTCCTGGCCGGGAGAGTCCCCCGTGGTGATCCTACTCTCAGTAAACCACCCCAAGGTCACTGACAGATGTAACGGTGACTACAGCACGCGCGGTAAACGCACGGGTAGCTAACCCGCACTGGCACGCGGTCAGTCGTTTCCGTTAACGGGTGCACCCAAAGCACAGCACGGAACCAGTACAGGGCAGAGCCCACTCAGTAACAGGGGTCCAATCCCTCCACAGTAACCAAACAGGGGCCTTGCCCCTCCACAGTCCGCGCACCCTCGCCTGACTACCCTGGTTTGCCCCAGTGGGCCTAACAAGTCGGTGTAGGAGGCTAGCAGAACCCCAGGGCCCGTGGGGTAGCTAGTACCTCCCTACACTAGTAGCTCTTCTTGGTACTACGTACACGAGGGACAGCAAGTCGGTACAGAGTGGCCAGTCCTAACCCCGGGTCCCTGGGGCAGCTGGCTCCGCTCTGCACTAAACAGGGGGACAGTCGCTCTCCTTGATACTCCGTACTCAAGGGCCAGCTCACTTCCTCAATTCTATTCCATTCACTTTCCAGGAGTTCTACTCCTAATTCCCCGTAGGTTTCCAGCTTTTTAACTCAACACATTCCGGTTTCACCTTTCTAGTTTCACGTTCATACATCCCATATTCTTAATCATGTTCATTTATTCATAACAGGCAGCTGTTAATTCAATTCACAGGCAGCTATTGTTTCCTTTCCACATTTTCCAAGATTGCAGTATTCATACATTCCACTATTTTTCCCATCCTAGGATTCATGCCATATCTTAGGATCTATCATACAATCTACTTTTCCAGCCCTAGGATTCATGCAACACCCTAGGATCTACCATTCAATCTATTTCTCATTCCTAGGGTTCACGCAATGTCCTAGGTTTTATTTATGGTTTCATAATTTAACAGATTTTACTTAAAGCCACTCTACCGGTTACAACAGGCGAACTGGGGGCGTGGTCGGGAATCCCGCGTGCCTCTGCAACCCCCGGGGACTGCAACGGAACGGGGTCCTATCACAAGAATCAAACACAAGGAGTGTCTCAAAACAGTGTATAGCTACTGTAGACGGGTATAGGATTTAATTTCGAAAAGGACGCAACTCGAAATGCGGAAAACAGAACCCGAACGGGCCTTAAACGGGTCGAAAACGACGAAACAGTGCAAAATCAGACGTCTGAAACTTCTTCTAGATGTCTTAAAAAGTGGATCAGGAATTACCTTGCTCTGCGTGGGCTCTCAAACGTCCAGAAGCCTGCGGGGGCGTCTGGCCTAGTTCCCAGACGTCCGATGGTCACCCCGGACGTCTGGATGTCGCTCCCGTCGTCTTGTACTACAGCCAGACGTCTGATTCGCGTTGGATACGAATCTCAGACCCTGCGCATACCCATTTCCTCTCTCTTAGTGCGGTCAATCGAAGAAAACGAAGAAGACGGAATAACTCACCGTTCAGACGTCTGGACAGTCTTCCAGACGTCGTTCCCGTCATCTGGCTAGGATCCCAGACGTCTGATTCTGGAAAAATTTCCAGAACCAGGGCGCGACTCACCCTCCGCTCGCGACGCCCGGCCGTGCCGCGCCTCGTCCGCCTGCTGCTCGAGCCGCAGCAGTCCTCCCACGGCCGAGCCCTTCTTCCTACACGCAGCACCTCCTCCCACGCTCATCGCGGCTATCGCTGCCGCCGCCTCACTCGCGCTCACTCTCGTGCACCGGCTGGAAGGAGAAGAGGAAGGGAACGGAGATGACGGGAGTGAGGGAGAGGGCGTGGCCTTTTAAGGCCGCGCGAGGGGGAGAGAGAGAGGACTGAGGGCGCAGCCTGCAGCTGCAGGAGAAAGGGAAAAAGCGAGAGAGAGAGAGAGATGAGCTTGCAGGTCTGCGCGCTCAGGCCCGCAGAAGAAACCGTTGTGCCAAAAATAACCAATTTCCAGACGTCTGGAAGTGGTTCCAGACGTCTGGTCAGACGTCTGGGTCACTTCCCAGACGTCTTAAAATACGTCTGAAACGCGCATTTGTAATAATATAACAAACTCAAAGGAAGTTTCATCCCCAAAACTTGCGCTAACTAGGGTGAGGAAAAGACGTCAAAATAACCATAACAAACTCAAAGAGGACCGAAGTCAGTCCGAAAAGAGGTACCCGCGAAAAGCTCCGGGTACCGCTTCCGCATTGCCGCCTCAGGCTCCTAGGTAGCCTCCTCGTACCACTGGCTCCTCCAAAAAGCCTTTACCAGGGGTACTTGCTTTCGTCTCAAACTGCGGACGTCTCGGTCTAGAATCTGCACTGGCCGCTCGGGGTAGGTCAGGTCGTCGCCCACCTCGACGCTCTCGTGACTCAGTACATGACTGGGATCGGCTACGTACTTCCTGAGGTTGGACACGTGGAATACGTCGTGCTAACCAGAAAGCTGTGGGGGGAGGGAAAGTCTGTAAGCAACGGGTCCAACCCGCTCCAGGACCTCAAAGGGCCCCACGAACCTCAACGCAAGCTTCCCTCTCACCCCAAACCGTTGTAGGCCCTTCATGGGCAAAACACGAAGGAAGATGTGGTCCCCAACCTCAAACTGCACCTCTCTGCGTCTCCGATCCGCGTAGCTCTTCTGTCGGCTCCTGACAGTGCGGAGTCGCCTGTGGATCTGCTCGACTACCTCCTGACTCTGCCGGATCAACCTGGGGCCAACCTCCCACTTGGTCCCCACCTCAACCCAACTCAAGGGTGCCGTACACCTCCATCTGTACAGAGCCTCGTAGGGAGCCATGCCGATACTCGAGTGATAACTGTCGTTGTATGAAAACTCCGCTAGGGGCAGGTGCTCCTCCCAAGAGCCCCTTAGTCCAGTACACAGGCACGCAAAAGGTCCTCAAGTGTCTGTATCGTGCGCTCAGACTGTCCGTCCGTCTGGGGGTGGTAAGTCGTACTAAACCTCAACCGCGTTCCCAAGGCCTGCTGAAACTCAGCCCAAAACTGGGACGTAAAGCGGGTATCCTGGTCGGATACGATCTTTCGCGGAACTCCGTGTAGTCGTACCACATCACGGATATACCTCTCTGCCAACTGTGCTGGTCCCAAAGTGACTCGGATCAGCAGGAATCATGCCGTCTTCGTCAGTCTATCCACAATTACTCAGACAACGTCGTGTTCTCGCTGGGTAACAGGTAAGCCCTCCACCAAGTCCATGGTGATGCTCTCCCACTTCCACTCTAGCACTGGAAGCAGCTGTAGTGGCCCTGCAGGCCTTTGATGCTCGGCTTTCACCTGCTGGCACACTAAGCACTGCTGCACGAATTCACCCACATCCTGCTTCATCCCCCTCCACCAAAACTCGCGTCTCAAGTCGTGGTACATCTTCGTGTTTCCGGGATGTATGGTGAACCTGGAATCGTGTGCCTCAGTCAGGAGCTCTCTCAACAGCTCCTCGTCTTTGGGAACGCACAACCGTCCCCTCAGGCGCAGCACCTGGTCTGTGAAAGAGAAGTCCCCTGGGTCTCCCGACAGTACTCTGTCGCGCAAGGACTGCAAGTACGGATCGGCCATCTGTCCTGTGATGATGCGGTCTATCAGCTCTGGCCTGGTCTGTCGTGTCACCGTCACTGCCCCACAGTGCCCCCGTAACCCCAGAGGTCGCCAACTGCCCACCTCCTCCAATAGGCTCCAACTCTATAACCGTAGAATGGCCAAGTGTGCGGGCGCCTTATGGCTCAAGGCGTCAGCCACCACATTGGCCTTCCCCGGGTGATAGGAGATGCTGCAGTCGTAGTCCTTCAAGAGCTCCAACCAACGTCTCTGTCTCATGTTGAGCTCCTTCTAATCAAAAAGGTATCTGAGGCTCTTGTGATCTGTGAAAATCTTGAAGGTCTCACCGTACAAGTAGTGCCTCCAAGTCTTCAGCGCGAAGACAACAGTTGCCAACTCTAGGTCGTGGGTAGGGTAGGTATGCTCATGGGGCTTCAGTTGCCGCGAAGCGTAAGCGACAACGTGACCCCTCTGCATGAGCACACCTCCTAACCCTTGCAAGGAGGCATCCGTGTACACAACGAACCTGCCACTACTGCCAGGGATGGTGAGAACGGGAGCCGAGGTCAACCTCTCCTTCAGCTCCAGAAAACACGCCTCACAGGCGTCTGTCCAAGCGAAGGGCACGTCCTTCCTGGTCAACTGCGTCATAGGACGCGCAATCTGTGAAAAATCCTCTGATGAATCGTCTGTAGTAGCCTGCCAGTCCCAGGAAACTACGAATCTCAGTGACTGAACGCGGTCTCTCCCACCTGAGTACTGCCTCGACCTTGGCTGGGTCCATCGCCAAGCCGTCTCCAGAGATCACATGACCTAAGAAGGTCACCTCCCTCAACCAGAACTCGCACTTGCTGTATTTGGCGTACAGCCTACGTCGTCTCAGAGTGTCTAGAACCATCCGCAAGTGCTGTCCGTGCTACGTCTGATCTCGAGAATAGATGAGTACATCATCTATGAAAACCACCACGAACTGGTCCAAGTACTGTCTAAACACCCGGTTCATCAGATCCATGAAAGCAGCGGGGGCATTGGTCAGCCCAAACGGCATGACCAAAAACTCGTAGTGTCCGTACCGGGTGCGGAAAGCTGTCTTGGAGACGTCGGTTTCCCTGATCCTCAACTGGTGGTATCCAGACCTCAAGTCGATCTTGGAAAAAACCGTGGCACCCCGCAACTGATCAAATAAGTCGTCGATCCTCGGCAGCGGATATCTGTTCTTGATGGTGACCCTATTCAGCTGTCGGTAGTCCACACAAAGGCATAAGATCCCATACTTCTTCTTCACAAACAGTACCGGGGCTCCCCAGGGAGACGCACTGGGCCTCACGAAACCTTTCTCCGAAAGGTCCTGCAACTGGGACTTGAGCTCTCGCAGCTCAAGCGGTGCCATCCTGTATGGCGCGGTGGAGATGGGGCTGGTCCCTGGTAACTCGTCTAGAAACATGTCTGGGTACTCTCTGACCACCGGGATGCTTTGGAAGTCTGCCACAGGGCTGGGCTCTACCACCACACAAGCTAGGAAACCCTCACACCCCTGGCTCAAAAGTCTCGCCGCCCGAAGTTCCGAAATGCACCTGAAACCTCCATCCATTGGCTGTCCATGAAACTCGGAAGAAGGCAACTCCGGAATGGAGAAGACGATCTTCCTCTCAAAATAGTCCACCAAGGCGTGGTAAGCGGACAACCAATCCATCCCCAGAATCACTCCAAAGTCCTCCATCTGTATCATAATCAGGTCAACTAGTAGGCTATGTCCCCCGATGCTAACCTCGCAATCCGTGTACACCTCCTCAGCTACAAATAGCTGACCACTCGGACCTTCGATTACGAACGGATTCTCTAACAGTGTATAATCCTGGTCCAACTAACTGCGAAACTGGCTGCGACAAACGAGTGCGTAGCGTCGGAATCGAAAAGCGTGTAAACGAGTCTGCCGGAAACTGAAACCATACCTGCTACCACCGATCCCGAAGCTCTGGCATCCCTGTGTGTCAGGGCGTTGATACGCCCTTCAGCTCTAGGTGCGGACGAAGCAGCCACACTCTGAGTCGAACGGGTAGGTGCTGGCCGGTACACTCCTCGCGACTGCTGTCCTCCTCCTCGCGCCTGGTAACCGCGGCGTCCTGCACGTCCTCCAGTGCTCTGCGCGGGAAGTATCCGCTGACCTCCTGCCCTAGACGGGCAGTCCCTCCTGATGTGGCCCAGCTGGCCACACTGGTAACAGAGGGGAACCTGGCTCCCGCCCTCATTGGGTCCCTGCTGTCGGCTGGGCGGGGGCTCGGTGCTGGCGACTGGCCCCTGTCGAGGGCCCCCAAAGGCCACTGATGGCCCTGTAAAACGTGACAGCTCTCCTGCGGACGCCACGTGTCTCCTTTGAGTTCTCCTAACACGCCTAGGGTGACGGCGGAAACTCGTTCCACCACCAACTCCCCTGTCGTACGCTCGGAAGGGGGAGGAGGGGGTGGCGATGTGGATGGAAGCTGAAATTCTTCACGAACCACCTCTCGAATTAGTTGGACAAGGTCCGAAGACGGTATGCTCAAGAGAAGAGGAGGGGGGTATGTACTCCAAGCCCGACACATTTGTCCCTCGGGCCCCGACCTCGGCCGCGCCCGCGGCCCACCCTCCTAGTTCCACGACAAGGCATCTCCTACAAGGAGACGCAAAACGACATACGTCAGTACGGAACAGTACCTAACGAAAACGTCTAAGAGCTCATGTCAAGAGATATGTTGTGGTGGCTACTCTAGTTTTAGACATGTGAATTGGTTATTTTCCAGTCAGTTGATTCACTACTCGGGACGACCTTGCTCTGATACCATCTTGTAACGACCCGATTCCCGAGTCCCTACGAGACACGAGAACCGGACCGACTCGACTAAACCCAAGACCTGGTCGTCCAACGAGGAAGTAACCAAAAGAGCAGTAAAATAAACCACATTCAACATGAATATAACTAACAGTAAGAAAATACAGCAGTAAGGAAAGAAACTACTACAGTATGTACCACCACAACAGTAGAACAACAATCATAACATAATATGAACTGCAGGTAAAGAAAAGTACAACGGAAACAAGAACTACTCACTACAGTGGAACCAAAAAGAGGTACAAGAGAACAGTGGTAACTCTACTGGACCCTACTCGACCCAGCGTCCTCTGCAGCCGCTGACCCTGGCTGCTCAACACCTGGTCCTGAAAGGTAACGAGTGTAACACGTCAGCAAAACGCTGAGTAGAGTGACAGCTAAACTAAAGAAACAGTAAAGTGTACAGTAGCTGTTTTAATTTTCTTTCTTCCTTTATTTACGTCTTTCTATTGTTTCACAATTTATCTATTTCTCAAATCCTTCACTTGATCTCGAATGTTCCTCGTGGGAACGATCTTGATTGCAGTCTTTTCCGAACAGTAGAAGTAGCACGTGGTGCTCTCCTGGCCGGGAGAGTCCCCCGTGGTGATCCTACTCTCAGTCAACCACCCCAAGGTCACTGACAGACGTAACGGTGACTACGACATGCGCGGTAAACGCACGGGTAGCTAACCCACACTGGCACGCGGTCAGTCGTTTCCGTTAACGGGTGCGCCCAAAGCACAGCACGGAACCAGTACAGGGCAGAGCCCTCTCAGTAACAGGGGTCCAACCCCTCCACAGTAAGCAAACAGGGGCCTTGCCCCTCCACAGTCCGCGCACCCTCGCCTGACTACCCTGGTTTGCCCCAGTGGGCCTAACAAGTCGGTGTAGGAGGCTAACAGAATCCCGGGACCTGTGGGGTAGCTAGTACCTCCCTACACTAGTAGCACTCCTCGGTACTACGTACACGAGGGCCAGCAAGTCAGTACAGAGTGGCCAGTCCTAACCCGGAGTCCCTGGGGCGGCTGGCTCCGCTCTGCACTAAACAGGGGGACAGTCGCTCTCCTTGGTACTCCGTACTCAAGGGCCAGCTCACTTCCCCAATTCTATTCCATTCACTTTCCAGGAGTTCTACTCCTAATTCCCCGTAGGTTTCCAGCTTTTTAACTCAGCGCATTCCGGTTTCACCTTTCCAGTTTCACGTTCATACATCCCATATTCTTAATCATGTTCATTTATTCATAACAGGCAGCTGTTAATTCAATTCACAGGCAGCTATTGTTTCCTTTCCACATTTTCCAAGACTGCAGTATTCATACATTCCACTAGTTTTCCCATCCTAGGATTCATGCCATATCCTAGGATCTATCATACAATCTAGTTTTCCAGCCCTAGGATTTATGCAACACCCTAGGATCTACCATTCAATCTATTTCTCATTCCTAGGATTCATGCAATGTCCTAGGTTCTATTTATGGTTTCATAATTTAACAGATTTTACTTAAAGCCACTCTACCAGTTACAATAGGCGAACTGGGGACGTGGTCGGGAATCTCGCGTGCCTCCGCAACCCTCGGGACTGTAACGGAACGGGGTCCTATCACAAGAATCAAACACAAGGAGTGTCTCAAAACAGTGTATAGCTACTGTAGACGGGTAGAGGATTTAATTCCGAAAAGGACGCAACTCGAAACGCTGAAAACGGAACCCGAACGGGCCCTAAACGAGTCGAAAACGACGAAACAGTGCAAAATCAGACGTCTGGAACTTCTTCCAGACGTCTTAAAAAGTGGATCAGGAATTACCTTGCTCTGCGTGGGCTCTCAGACGTCCAGAAGCCTGCGGGGCATCTGGCCTAGTTCCCAGACGTCCGATGGTCACCCCGAACGTCTGGATGTCGCTCCCGTCGTCTGGTACTACAGCCTGACGTCTGATTCGCATTGGATACGAATCTCAGACCCTACGCGTACCCATTTCCTCTCTCTCTTAGTACGGTCAATCAAAGAAAACGAAGAAGACGGAATAACTCACCTTTCAGACGTCTGGACAATCTTCCAGACGTCGTTCCCGTCGTCTGGCTAGGATCCCAGACGTCTGATTCTGGAAAAATTTCCAGAACCAGGGCTCGACTCACCCTCCGCTCGTGACACCCGGCCGCGCCGCTCCTCGTCCGCCTGCTGCTCGAGCCACAGAAATCCTCCCGCGTCACTCCGCGCCCGCTGCGCCCCCCGCCGACCGGCCCTAGCAGCCCCGGCGAACTCGCCCTCACGGCCGAGCACTTCTTCCTACACGCAGCACCTCCTCCCATGCTCACTGCGGCTGTCGCTGCCGCCGCCTCACTCGCGCTCGCTCTCGCGCACCGGCTGGAAGGAGAAGAGGAAGGGAACGGAGATGACGGGAGTGAGGGAGAGGGCGTGGCCTTTGAAGGACGCGCGAGGGGGAGAGAGTGAGGACTGAGGGCGCAGCCTGCAGCTGTAGGAGAGAGGGAAAAAGCGAGAGAGAGAGAGATGCGCTCGCAGGTCTGCGCGCTCAGGAGCGCAGACGAAACCGTTGTGCCAAAAATAACCGATTTCCAGACATGGAAGTGGTTCCAAACGTCTGGTCAAACGTCTGGGTCACTTCCCAGATGTCTTAAAATACGTTTGAAACGCACGTTCGTAACAGATTGCTTTCAGGATCTCATGAGAAAATGCCCCCATCACGGAGTTCCTAAATGGGAACAGGTCCAATCTTTTTACCAGGGACTCCGTGAGGACATCCGTCTTTTTGTCAATGCAACTTGCGGAGGAAATATCATGGGTCAACATGAAGACACCGTGTGGGAGATTCTCGAAAACATGTGCGAGAACTCCATCAACAATGACTCCATGGGATTATTCGACAGGACGAATACCCGCGCATCGACGAATCTTAGGGGAGCACATGAGACGCAGGGTTTGTCCGCATCAGTCGACCTGGAGTTAATGGCCAGTCGATTGGACAAGGTCTCAATCATTGAGAAGAAGGTGGATGAGCTGACTCAGCACATGCAGCGAGCCACCTCTGCGCATAACTCCTTTGCACAACCTCCTTCCACACAGAAGACTGTGCAAAGCATTCTCCACCGATCTTCCCCTAGGATGGATCCATATCCATCCCCACCTGATTCTCGGATCGGAGGATCATCCGATCCCTTTTACACCAGCCCGGGGAATTCCATTCCCCCTTTCTCTGATTCTCTAGAGGTTCCTCAGACCTGCGAGGACCTCAATGCCATCCAGAACGACCCATTCTCCAACACCCATAACCCTGGATGGCGAAACCATCACAACTTTCAGTGGGCGGGAAATTCCCAAACCCAAAGACCACCCTTTCAGCCCCGCCCACAATCCTCTCGTCCTTACCAGCCACCTCAGCCTCGGCCCAACCCTACTTATCCATCAGGGCCAAATCAGGATCAAATGTCCCTTATCCTTCAGACTCTAGCTGACATTCAAAAAACGAATGCGGCTATTCAAAAGCAACACAAGGACGAAATTACAGAGGTCCGAAACCAACTGGCCCAGTTGGCAAATTCTCGCCAGCCAGGCACACTTCCTTCCCAACCTCTTCCTAACCCGAATAACGTGCCAGCCCAACGGCACGTTATGAACCCAAACCCAGGCCATGCCCATATGATTTATCAGGCCCCCTCTGTTCCTTCACCAAACGGGATAGAGGCCTCCACTTCTTTTGCGGGTTACCAGCAGCAACCTATCTTACCCAATCCCAACCAAAACCAGGCAGGACTCAATTCCGTAACAACTCGTAGTGGTAAGGAAACCCAAGACCCACCTCATCCAAACCACTCTAGGCCTGATAGTGATCCCAAGCCTAGGGCAGTAATCCAGGACATTCCCACCCCTATCCCAGATCCAAAACCTGGACCTATCCTAGAAGAACCAACCAAGATCCCGTTTCCCGAGGCCTTGACCAAGGGAAAGAAGACCACCAAGCCCGTGGCACCTGAGGAGGACCTGGTCAAGCTCTTTGAGCAGGTCCACATAAACATCCCTTTGATGGATGCAATCCGCCACGTACCGGCTTACGCACGATTCTTAAAGAATGTGTGTACACCCCAGCGTAAGCCGCGAACCAAGAGTAGGAGTCCAATTGTTCTGTTAGAGCAAGCCAGCTCTGTAATCCTAAGCAGACTCCCACCCAAGGCTAAAGACCCTGGTACTCCCCTGATTTCCTGCAAGATAGGTGATACCCAATTTGATAGAGCTTTGCTAGACTTGGGTGCATCCATAAATCTGATACCCACATCCTTACTTGACCATCTAGAAGAACCTGAGTTAAAACCAACCGAGGTAACATTACAATTAGCAGATCGATCTACAAAGTCACCAAAAGGGATTCTCGAGAATGTTATTGTGAGAGTGCGGGATTTCTACTTTCCTGTAGACTTTATAGTCTTAGACATGGATGCACCTGAGAACCCTAGGGATACACCAATCATTTTAAGGAGACCTTTCTTGGCTACTGCTAGAGCCAACATTAGCTGTGAGGGGGGCCAAATAGAGCTCAAATTTGGGAATCAAACCCTGAAAATTGATATATTTAAGATCCAACAAGGAATCAATTGCGGTGTCATCGAACAGATTTGTGACATTAGGGCTTTGGTTGATGAAACACACTTCCAGAATGACCTGATTATACCTCATCAACCGCAGAAAGATCGTGACCCGCAAACTAAGGAGTCAAATCCAGATACGAACAATCCAGTAACTCCTACCCTTGAACCTCACGTCTATGCGGAACCACCCGCTGCTGCTGATAACCCCATCCTCGAACTAAAGCCCCTTCCTGCGCATTTGAAATACATCTTTTTGGGTTCTAATCAGACCCTTCCTGTGATTATCAATTCCAACCTCAATCCTGAACAGGAATCCCGTCTGATTGCTGTCCTCCAGCAACATCGCAGAGCCATCGGGTGGACTCTCGATGATTTGACTGGAATAAGTGATGAGTGGCTACTCATCGTGGCTAAAAGGTCGAAATTAAGCTAGACACTAAGCAAAACAATATCAAATTAACATATAAAAAGGGTTAAGTGTGGGAATTAAAGAAAAAGACCTAAAACTTTTAATGTGTGTTAAAACTTCATAATTAGGTCACAAAAGTGAGATACTCTGAAAATAAAAGAATAAATGATGATCCATGCATCAATTGAACACATAAACAAGTTTGAAAAGCCAAATCAGAAGTAAAATCAATGTCTTAAATGTTCAATTAAGCACATGTAAAAATTTGAAAGCAATTGGACATCATGTAGGTTTGGAAATAGATAGTTTACATATAGGTCCTTCATGCATTACATTTCTACCCTTCAAAACTCCTTTTTGGACCTTTTTGCTAGCCGCAGGGACCCTTTTGTAAGGCTGCAAGGCCCTTCCAGCTACTATTCTTCTCACTTATGGGTCTGCATGTAAATGTTCTACCCCTTCGTTCAAGGGCCTCCCTACAAAAATCCCTTTATTTCAACGAGAAGCTGTGTTCTTCACGTGCACTGTAGCATGCAAAGAACACAGCCATTCTCGACCGTCCATCGCACTTTTGATCTCGATCTGCGGCTGGAATCAAATGGAACCTTCGCTCGATTCGATGCGTGCGTTCACCTCTCTTCCCAGATCTCATCTGACGGTCAGATATCTCTCTTGACTCGCCGCGCGCTCTACCCATCTCATCCTCACCGCCGACGTGAATTTGATTATCCTCACCCTTGCGGTGATTCCAGCCACTGAGCTGCTATTTAAGCACCTCAGTGGTGTCACACGCAAGGGATCGCTCCCTCCTACATCTCTTAGCGATCAGTTCGTCCACTCCAGTCTCTCCTCCTCATCTAGCCCCTGATTGCACAGCCACCGACTGTGGAATCATCGCCTGCTCTCGACCCTCCTCGTCGCTAAGGACCTCGTAGCACCTGAGGACGACCCTGGAGTCTCACTAGCAGACTCTTCCCTCCGCTGGAGTCACCCTCCTCCTTTCTTCCTCCTTAGCCGCCGGCTAAGGACCCATAGGTCCCATTCTTCCTTTTAGTTTAGGTTTCTAATTCTGCACAATTAGTGTTAGTTGTAGTTTACAGTAGTTTAGAATAGATTTAGCTTTAATTGTTAGTGTTTAATGTTAGTTGTAGTTTAGATTAGTCTTAGGAGTAGAATTAGCATTAGATCCCCTCCCTCACCTCCTCTGATCAGTCCAGATCAGAGGGGAAGAATCATCTGTTCATTGTTCAATTTATCTCCCTCTTCATGTTTTGTTTTTCCACCATCCAATTCTGATTTATGTTTCTTTTAACGATGAATTTTTCATCATTCACCCACACATCCGGACCCAATTTCAGATCTGATGGTGTACTGCCTCAGATCTGAAATTGGCGTCACAAGCACCATTTGGGGCTTCTCACTCACCCCATTTGTGTTCACAAAAGCCCCTTTTATTTTAGATTGATTGCCTCAGTTTGTCAGATTCACTTTAACATGGATTTTAAAGAATTTTGCTCTCTGGATTGCCTTGACAGATCTGACAAATTGAAGGGATTTTGGTTTTCCTTGTGGGCAAGGACTATGAGAAGTTCTCTGGTGACAGAGAACAACTCAGAAGAGCCTTTCATGAATCTGTTTCTACCTTGATCTGAATGCATTCGCAAGCTTTTATAAATTCCTTTAATGCATTCTTAGTCTGTTTTGCCATTTCAGAACTACCATACACCACCTGTTTTGATGATTATTTTTGTATGGTGATTTCCTAACCTAAGGAGTTCTCCATACTCCTTAAGGTTGCAAGAACCTGGGATTGTATGTTTTTGGTTTTAATTGATTGAGTTAAGTTCTCCTTCATGCTGTCTATAGCATTAGGAAGAGCTAACTCAATGCCATTTGTTGTTTTGATCAGAAATGATGCTTTTGATAAGGGCTTTTTCTTGTTGGGTATTTGAACTGAATTCTTATGTGATTTTCGTGAGATTTAAACCCTTATCAGATTTGGATTTCAACTCTCAAAATTTTTAGTTTGTTTTGAATTTTCTCTTATTCCCAGTTATACAGTAACATGCTGCAACTTGTAGCTACATTTCCCTCCATCTCTAAATTCTCCTCTTCTCTAAAATTCCCCTCTCATCTGTGAATACATCCCCCTCTTCAAATGGACTAACTGCAGCAGCAGTTAGCCCATTTGACAGTGGCTTAAGCCACTGCTGCTGCTAAACAAAACACCCTGAACAGCACATTCTCTTCTCTTCCCATCTTCTCGGACAGTAGCTTAGCTGCTGTTTAAAATGAAATAAAAACTTAATTAACCCTTCTTCCTAACTTCCTACTAAAGCCTACTTATATATACTTAATTCTCACACTGTAAATATACATATCCATACTATTATAACTATAATATACAGCCTGATTATGTAAGTATACATACATAGATATACTGTAAATACTGCATGAACTTGTATATAAATCGATATACATCTGTAATCTATGTAAATATATGTACAAATACTAAACTATTATGTATGTATTTACTTAATTATGTATATATATACAGAGACAGAGATATATTTACTTAGCTAGTAGCTATATTATAGAATAAATTAGCTAAATTAATAATTTAGAGCTATAATTAAGTAAATAAATCCATAGACTTAGGTTAATATATATAGTAAGTAATTTAAGTTAGTTAAAGTGTATTTATACCTATTGTATTTACTGTTAACTTAGTTTTAACTTATAAACACCTAGAACTGCTATTTTAACCTAAATAAAATAGAAATAAATTCGTAAAAATACAATAAAAATATGTATAAAATACTTAAGTATGTAAATTAAATCTGTATAAGGTCAATTATACCATTTACTAATTATTTTATAAGTAATTAACTCTTTAATCACCTAAATCAACCTGTATAATCAGCCTAGTTTAGCGAATTTATTTGTATAGTAAACATAATTAAAAGTCAAAATTAATTAATCAATTATGTAGTATTATGTAAATACTTTATTAACCATATTTTATTTTATTTTTTTTAATAATTTATGGCCCCCAAATCGAGGGCCAAAAGCGCGAACAGACGCAGCTGCGCCTGATTTCCAGCGCACGATGTGGCGCTGGAATAGCGCCACATCGTGCGCTGCAAATCGACCGCAGTGAGTTATTATGAATTTGTCCTATAGGCAAGGCAGTCGTCACCGGCGCCGGGCGCCCGAAACACTGCCTATATATTCCGACCCGATTACCCATTGAGCTGTGGTCTGAGCATTATATCTGAAATGTGAATGTGTGTGGGGCCGGGGGCCTGAGCGTGAGTGTGTGCGGCGCATGGCTGAGGCCCTGCGCTTAGTATGGAAACGTAATTAAGCCACCTAATCAAAGATTAAGGCGTGCTTAGTGGAGGTCAGGTCCCGCCCTCTGGGTGCAGCGTATCCCTCAAAAAGCGTGCCCGCAAATTAAACACATTTTAAGCTGAATAATAAAAGCTAATGACGGTTGCTTAATCCCCTTCGCCGCAGCACTTGAAAACTCTGGTAAGGCCGAAACATAACGCAGAAACAAAAGAGAAGAAGAAACGTCGCTATAGCCCATTACATTTGTATAAATAAACCCATATAATTACTAACAGAATAAAATGACACTATAAACGTCGCTAAAGTCCTCAGTTTGCTTCTTTAGGTTGTATATAGTGTTTTTTGAGATTTAGCGACGCTTATATATGTCACTGAAACTGCTGTATATGTTACTATATATAACAAACTGATAAGTCTCTACACCATTGCATCCTAAGGTATTATATACTATTATGTTAGTACTAATAAGATAACTTGTAAATACATAGTTTAGAGTATAATAATAGATTGTTTGATGCTTGTTCATAGTTAGTATTTTTGCAAGCATTTCTTAGTAATTAGGTAAATAAAAACACATTCATTCATTCTTTAATAAGATGTAAAGTTTCTTTTTGGAATTAGAGGATAATTTTGAGATCAAAGAGTGACCGATGTAATTCAATAAATTGCCTCCCAGTGAACGACCTGGAACAAAACCAGTAAAAATTAGATAAATAAGCAAATAATAATAATGGTTGTAATGACTGGAACTCACCCATACTCACCACTATACGACATTCTTAATGTTATATTACACACTATACTGCAATGACATCATCATAATAATTCATTCATCATACAGTCATTGCAAATCGTATTTCAATAAGTCCCTCTTATTGTACTCATCATATTTATTCAGAAGAGGGCGCACGACCTTCTCGTGAAATGCAGAGACGCTTGAACCCCAATCTGCAGGAGGTCGTGAAAAAGGAGATCATCAAGTGGTTAGATGCCGGGATCATCTACCCGATCTCCGATAGTCGTTGGGTGAGCCCAATTCAGGTCGTGCCCAAGAAGGCAGGACTCACCACTATAACGACTGAAACCGGAGAAATCATTCCTACCTGATTAGCCAACTCGTGGAGAGTCTGTATAGATTACCGCCGACTCAATTCCTCCACGAAGAAGGATCATTTCCCACTGCCTTTCATTGATCAGATTCTCGAGAAACTAGCAGGAAATAAGTTCTTCTGCTTTCTTGACGGGTACTCCGGTTACAACCAGGTGGCAATCCATCCTGAAGACCAAGAAAAGACCACGTTTACCTGCCCCTTCGGAACATACGCTTTTCGAAGGATGCCTTTCGGTCTTTGCAATGCACCTGCTACTTTTCAGCGGTGCATGCTTGCCATATTCTCAGATATTGTAGGTAATTATCTGGAAGTCTTCATGGATGACTTTTCAGTTTTTGGAGCATCATTCGACGATTGCCTCCAACACTTGGTCTAGATACTCAGGCGGTGCATCGATGTGAATTTGGTTCTTTCTTGGGAAAAGAGCCATTTCATGGTGCCTGAGGGAATTGTCCTGGGACACTTAATTTCGGAACAAGGCATCCAAATGGATCGAGCTAAGATTGATCTGATCTCTCGCCTTCCTATGCCTAGCTCGATCAAGGACATCCGATCTTTTTTGGGGCATGTCAGTTTTTACCGTCGATTTATCCCTGATTTTTCAAAAATCGCGCGCCCCCTGACCACTCTTCTCTCCAAGGATGTACCTTTCAAAATTTCCAAGGAATGCACTCAAGCATTTGAGATCCTACGTGACCGAGTCACCCAAGCCCCGATCCTACAGTCCCCTGATTGGTCTCAACCCTTTGAGATCATGTGCGATGCATCTGACTTCGCTGTAAGAGCGATTTTGGGGCAGAAAATTGACGGGAAACTTGTGGTCATTTACTACGCCAGCAAGACACTCGATGAGGCTCAGTGTAACTATACGGTTACTGAGAAAGAGCTGCTAGCTGTAGTATTTGCCCTAGAAAAATTTAGATCATACCTTCTGGGTTCCCGTGTCATCATATACTCGGATCACACAGCTGTGAGGCATCTCCTTGCAAAGAAGGACGCGAAACCTCGATTAATCCGATGGATCTTGCTGTTGCAAGAATTTGACCTTGAGATTCGCGACAAAGCGGGAAAGCAAAATGTGGTAGCTGATCACTTGTCCCGTCTTCCTTCTGAAATAATTGACCCTTCCGGACCCATCACTGAGCATTTTCCTGATGAGCACCTGCTGACTATCGGTATTAGCTTTCCATGGTTTGCTAATATAGTAAATTACTTGGCATCTCATCAGATCCCGTCTGATTGACCGAAAGCCAAGAAAGATAAATTGCGCTCTGATGCCAAGTATTACATTTGGGAAGACCCGTACCTCTTCCGCATAGGTGCTGATCGAATCATCCGGAGATGTGTCCCGGAAGAGGAATTCAACAATATCCTCTCTTTCTGCCATGACCAGGCATGCGGTGGCCATTTCTCTGGGCATAAAACCGCATCAAAAGTCCTCCAGTGTGGCTTTTACTGGCCCACACTGTTTAAAGACGCATACAGTCACTGCAAGGCATGCAGTCGTTGCCAAACTTTGGGCAACATGAGCCATCGTGACATGATGCCTATGCAGCCAATTCTCGTATGCGAAATCTTTGATGTTTGGGGGATTGATTTTATAGGCCCCTTTCCTGTTTCGGATGGTTTCGAATACATTCTTCTGGCTGTGGACTACGTGTCCAAATGGATCGAAGCCATACCGACCCGAACCTGTGATCACAAAATCGTTCTCAAATTCATTCATCAAAACATTTTCTCAAGGTTCGGGATTCCTCGTGCTATAATCTCAGATGGGGGGACCCATTTCACAAATGCTCAGTTTAGGTCACTGATGACCAAATACGGGGTGTCTCACCGAATCTCTACTCCTTACCACCCCCAAACTAATGGTCTAGCTGAGTTGTCTAATCGGGAGATCAAGAAAATCCTGCAAGTCACTGTTCGGCCTGACAGGAAGGACTGGTCGACCCGACTTCTGGAAGCATTGTGGGTCATAAGGGCTAAAAATGCAATTTTACCAGCACAATCTGCAAACAGGGCAACTCAGGGTCCAAACATAGGTCAAACTAACCTAATAAGAAGGAAAATGGGATGATCTGACCTGATAAGGGCTACAACAACTCCGAGGAATTAAATGACAATCTGTAACCCTAAAACAAATCCACTTCAATTCACGAGGTTCGAGGCAAAGAAAAAATCTACTAAACCCTCTAAAATTCATATAAAAATAATCTCTAGGGTTTAGAACCTTCAATTTGGCCTTAGGAACCCATTTTGACCTACATTGAGAACCATGCCCAATTAATGATTTAATTTGGGTTTTTACGTAAATTGGCCGGTCAAACAAGGTCTGACCTAGAAATAAAATTCACCATTGGAATCCTTAGGTCCCATTTAGTCATGCATAAAAATTTGAGCCTAAGAAGAGACCTTCTTGACCGACTTTGCATTTTGGTCCTCATCCATTACTTTTTGACCCTCAACTTTTGAAACCCTCACATTTTGACCCCTAATTCTTCATCATTTTTTGCATTTGGGTCCTCCCTGCAAAACCCTAAGCAGTGCCATGCTCCGACGAGGCATGGCGCTGCGCAGGGTGAGGGCGACCCCCTGCCAAGACAACGGGGTGTTCCCTGCGACGTCTGCTGTCGTAGGGACACCTCCACGATCTCTGCCATCGCCCACACCTTCCGTGCGAACGCGCGGAAGGTATGGGTCGCGACCCAGCCATCCTCCGACGAGGGAGGCACGTCGTCTCCCTCCGCCCTCCTCTCTGATTTCGCCTCTATAAAAGCCACCACCGTCTACCGCTTTCAGTAGCTCGATTCTGACGGAGAACCACCCACAACTTTCTTCCCTTCCCACTCCGGCAGACACCCAGCGAGCTCCGGCGAGCTCCCTTTCCTTTCCTCTTTGCTCTGCCACAAAACCAATGGCAGAGACTTCTTCCTGATTCTCCTCCGCGTCGCGCAATACCCGCGCGCGCTGCTTCAGCCCCGTCGTCGTCGCCGTCCGCCCCCACTGGGTACCTTCTTCTCCGGCGACAGTCGACACGACTGCCGCCCTACTCCGGCATCCTTCGTCCCTGCAAGTAGGTAACAGTTACTTCTCTTCCTCCCCTCTTTCTTTTCCCTATTTTAATTTGCGCAATCAAACCCTCGACCGACCCGACCACCATCATCTTCCACGCCTCCGGCCCACCTCCGGCGAGTCGCTCCCATCATTCCGCCACTCCACACGACTCGCCGACCGACCCAAAACCTTCGCCTCGTCCCACTGAACCGTTTCTGCCCCTTCACTGCCACTCCTCACCTCTACATCACTCCCCCGAACAAACCCATTCCCCCGGCCGCAGTCCGACCTAGGGCAGCCCCTACACGCCGCCCCACACCTCGCCACCACCCGCACGAGCTTCGCCGCACTCCGGCGAAGCTCCCTGCACCTTCTGACTAGGCCGAGAGGCCGTATCTCTGTGCACAGGGTACCCGTCCTTCGCCACCATTGCCGAACAGGTGAAGCTGCTTCAACCTGCAGCTGCAGCTGCGCTTCCGCCCAGGCCTGCGCTCCAGGACGCTCGGATTGCGACCACGCAGCTGCCCAGGCCTTCAGCTAAAGAGAAGACCTAGCAACAGCCGCGAATGCCTGCCCAGGATCTTCCAAGGTGGGACATTTAGTCCCACCTTGGAAGATCCTGGAGCCGCGCACCCCTTTAAATTATTTTTGTGAAATTACCTTATCGCCTCTGAACGCACCGGGGTGAGGTCCCGCGCCCATTCACCCTCCCGGTCCGCGAGCTCACCATGCGGATCCGGCGGATCCGACCCAAACTTATCCTGAGCACTCCTCGCGCATCACCCACCTGCCGGTGCGCCTGGTCCCGGGTGCAAAGCCTAACCCGATTACCCGGCGGCTCTGGGAGAGCGATCCTATGAGCGAAGTCTTGAGAGAGAGAGAGACGTGCGGGTAGAGGGAAAAGGGTAGGTTTTGCTCTGTGTAGGTCGAGGCAGAGAAGAAGAAGCGAACAGGGTGTAGTGCAGAGAAGAAGAAGAAGCAGAGGAAGAAGAACAGATCGCAAGATGAAGAAGACCGAAGGAAGAAGAAGGTGGAGCACTGTAGCAGCGGTGATTTAAGTCGTCTGATTGGAAAATCAGACGACGCTCTGCAGAAGAAGGACTGCAGAGAAAGAAGAACGAAGAAGCCGGGCAGCTGAGCAAGGCAGGGGACCGCAAGAAGAAAAGCTCTGCAGCTGAAGCAGAAAGAAGAAAGAAGAAAGGAGAAGCTGAAGAAAGACAGAGCTGAAAGAAGAGAAGAAGACGAGAAGCTCTGAAGAAGAGAAGAAATAAGAAGAACTGAAGGCAGAAGGCAGAAGATCAAGGAAAAAGATCCGAGAAAAGAAGAAGAAGATGAGCTAAGAGAGAAGAGAAGCCACAAAACTAAGATTTATTTCTTCCTCTCTCTTTTATTTTTGTAATAAAGAAACATTGTACTTCTAGAATACAACTTGCTCCCTGAGTTCGACCTCGGGAACTCTTTTTCCGAGTTACAAATTGTATTAAACTGGTAACCACTTCTCTATACTATACTACAACGAAATAATAAAAACTATAGGGGATTCGTGCGTGTGTCGCCAACATCTGACCAATCTCTCAAACAACTTAAATATCCCAAGGGTAGCGGGTCATTTTAGATACCATCAATGATCCGTAGTGCTATGACAAAATTCCTAAGCCATACTCCATGATTTGAATCCTCGAAGAACGCTATAAATTCTACTTCCATAGTGGAGGTAGCTATTAAGGTTTTCTTTGCACTCTTCCACGAGATAGCCCCTCCAACTAGCAGAAAAATGTATCCCAAAGTAGATCTTCGGGTATCTTGACATCCAGCAAAGTCTGAGTCAGAATATCCGAGAACCACCAAATGATCTGCTATCCTGTATGTGAGCATGAAATCCTTTATTCTTTGTAGGTAGCGCATGACTCGTTTAGCTGCTTCCAGTGGTCGGGTCCAAGCTTGCTTAAATATCTGCTTAACACGCCAATAATGTATGCTACGTCTGGCTGCGTACAGACTTGGATATACATTAAACTTCCCACCGCCAAAGCATAGGGAACATTTTCCATCTCTTTAGCTTCAAACACATTCTTGGGGCGTTGGTTAAGAGAGAATTTATCTCCCTTAGCCACTGGAGTATCTCTTGGTTTGTAATTCTCCATGCAAAATCACCTTAGAATGGTTTCAATGTATCTCCTTTGTAATAATCCAAGGATACCCCAAGAATGATCTCGTTGTATCTGGATTCCTAATACAAAAGAGGCTTCACCAAGATCTTTCATTTCAAAATTACCAAAGAGAAATATCTTAGTTTTCTGAAGCAAACCATTGTCATTACAGGCAAGGAAGATGTCATCCACATACGAAACTAGGAAAATATATTTTCCCTTACAAAATTTATAGTATACACAATCATCAACTGGATTTGTCTCAAAATCGAATGAGACAATTATTTGATGAAACTTGTAATACCCCTGTCTTGAAGCTTGCTTTAGACCATATATGGCTTTCTTTAGTTTGCAAATCATTTTCTTTGCGTCTCCTAATGCAAAGTTTTCTGGTTGCACCATATAAATTGTTTCATTAATGTTTCCATTAAGAAACGCTGTCTTTACATCTATCTGACGTAGCTTTAAGTCAAAACGAGCTACTAAAGCCATTATGGTTCTAAATGTATCCTTAGATGAAACTGGTGAAAATATCTTTTTATAGTCTACACCTTCCTTTTGAGTGAATCCCTTAACAACAAGACAAGCCTTATATTTGTCTATTTTGCATTATGAATCTCGTTTGATTTTAAATATCCACTTATAACCAATGGGCTTCACACCTTCAAGCAATGGGACAACATCCCAAACCTCGTTGTCACTCATGGATTTTATCTCTTCATTCACGGCCTTGATCCAGTCCTGAGAATGGGAACTCCTTTTGGCATGAGTGACCGAAATGGGATCTGTATCCATTTGGTCTGCCTCTAGTTCCTGAAGAAATATAATGTAATCACTAGATATTACACTTCTCCTTTCTCTACTGGATCTCCTAATGGGTGCAGGATCTTGAATATTTTGATGTTGTTCAGTTTGATTGATGAGAAGATCATTCACATTACTGACTTCCCCTGATGTCGTTGGAACAACGTTTGGAATAAAAACTTGACCATGTTCAATGATTTGCTTATGAACAGGATCTGGTTCTTCAAATGTAATGTGACAACTATCAGCCCCCAAACCAACATCCTCAAAAAAGTGGGCATTCCTAATCTCAAAGAATGAGTGAGTCGTTGGGTCATAAAACTTATAACCCTTCGACCTTTCAGAATACCCTACAAAATAGCAGGTGACCGTCTTTGAACTAGTAGAAAAAGTACTGTTTGCGATGAATATTTCAAACCGTTCAAGTAACAGTTGGCAATAATATTATTCTCAACCGTTTTAATAGGAACGGTTGTCGAAAATATGGCCATTAACTTTGCCATCTGGAAAATAGTCGAGGACGTTGAGACCATTCTCGATCTTTAGAAATGGTCGAGAATAAAAATTTACTCGACTGTTGTTATATAAACGATCGAGGATAAAAGAAATCCTCGACTGTTCAATATATAACAGTCGAGAAAGTGAAGTAAAATTAAGGCGTCGGGTTGACACCATTGTCCACCATTTATAATGGTCAACAATAATAATATAGTCGACTGTTTCCATATTAATGGTCGATGATAATGTTTTAATAACCTGCGGGTGCGGGCGGACAAATTTTCAAAGCCTATCGTCGACTGTTCGACCTTAACGGTCGAAAAAGGAGTCATTCCCGATCGTTTATTAGGAAAGGTCGAGATGCTGACTTAAATCCTTAGCGTAGATCCAACTCCCTCCCCCTTTGTCCCAAATCTGAAGCGGCTCCTCCTCCACCTCGTGACCTCCTCTTGCCCCTCCCCTCCGCGAGACCTCCTCCCCTCGACTCCTCCGCGAGCGTCGCTGCAACTCCTCCTCCGCCTCGGCTCTTCCTTCGCGACCACAAGGAGTAGCCTTCCTCCTCCTCCGCCTCGGCTCTTCCTTCACGACCACAAGGGGTAGCCTTCCTCCTCCTCTTCTTCCTCCACCCGCCTCCTCCTTCCCCTCCCCATCGTCACCAGCCTTCCCTGACCCTCCCCCTCACCCACCACCAGCCACCACCTGCCGCCACTACCTCTACCGCCACCACCACCCGCAGCACCACCACCCCCTGCAGCCACCACTCTCTGCCACCACCTCCTGCCCCTGCCGCCACCACCACCTGTCACCAACACCACCACCCCCTGCCACCACCCCTCGCCACCAACAAGAAGACCCCCTGCCGCCACCAACACCACAACCCCCTGCCACCACCCTTGCCACCATGGCCACACCCCCTGCAACCACCACCATTAGCACCACCCCAACCTGCCACCCCATCCCCCTACCAGCAACACCACCACCCCCTGCCCCAGCCACCAGCACCACCACCCCTTGCCCCCACCCCCTGTAGCCACCACCACCACCAACAGCACCCCCTACAACTTCCCCCTCCTCTCAAATAGCTAGGTTAGTTTTTTTTATTAAGTACTTAGGTTTGATTTTTATTTGTGAATGCAATAACATGTTATTAGTTTATATTTTTGGTTTAGTTAAATTATTAGTAACTGTTATCTGTGGGGTGTGCCCACATATGTAGGATAATTGTTAGTAATTGTCATTGTGGGGTGTGCCCACATATGGTTTGGTGAAATTGTTGGTAATTGTTATTTGTGTACCCACATCTGTTGTGAAAGATTGTGTATGTAGGATTTGAGCGAAATCCCATATTATAGTGGAAACTCTACCAAAATTTTTTGGCTTACGATTTGCTACAAGTATAGGAGTAGGGTTTATGATTAGGTTTTACATTTTGTGTATAGGGTTTTGTGTTTAGGGTTTATGGCTTTGTATTTAGGGTTTTGTGTTTAGGAGTAGGGTTTAGTTATGGTTATTTGTTTTTAGGTTAGGTTTTAGGGTTTAGTGTTAAGGTTTAAGGTTAGGTTTAGGATTTTTTTGTTGGGTTTTGGTATTAGGTTTTGAATTCTGGTTTGAGGTTATAGGATGTTTATTTTAGATTTAAGGTGTTTGATTTAAGGTTTAAGTTTAGGTTTTTTGGTTTTAGTTTAGGTTTGACAATCTTGATTACAGCAATGGTGAAGGCTCCCAAAGTTTGATTTTGGAAAGCCTGGATTGGAGCTGAAGCCAATTCTTCCACACTTCTAAATTAATGTAGTTGTTACTATAAAACTTCACCTAAATTGGAAAATGGGAAACTTTCTTTCGATAATTCTACACTGCATGTTTGAATTGTGTTCCCAAATTATTTAAATTATTTGTTATTTATATTTGATAATGAAATTTTTATTACAACTTTGTAAATACACACACAAAAATTTTGACGTACGGTAATGACAAACAATAGGAATTCTAACCTCTAGGCAACAGGTTGTGTGAGGGATATAGTTGCGTCAAAATATTAGCCCGTCAAGACTTATAATCATGTTATACGGACAATATAGTGTATGTGCATACCTCACTTACATGCATAATACGTTGTCTTTATAACATACCATAAGTGTCATCGTCATTTGTTTAGAGAAGTTCTAAACATAGGGGGTCATTAAAGATTTGATCACAACTTAGGGTTACTTTTTGTATGTTGCTAGTGTTTGGAGAAATTTCTGTTGCATTTTCTCGCTCTTCTCAAGTATACAAACTAATCTTAGCTCTATTCCCGAAGCGCCCTTTAGTGGGGGGCTATTGGGAATGTTGTTAAGGTTAGTCTTGGGGGGTATATTGGAGAAGTGCGGGAAAATGCTACTGCAATTTCTTCAAACACTGGCTACATGTAAGAAGTAATGTTGTGATCAAATCTTTAAGGATGGGCCATCAAGTGAAAATCTTCTTAAAATACACATTTCTTCTTTATTCGAGTATAACTTATGAATGATCTAAAAATACACATTCTTACCTTATTCACGTCCAACTTATGAGTGGTTGTCTTTTACATTTAGGATAATTATCATGGATAAGTCATGGATCAATATGATGAATTCGAATTACTACGACTACAAGAGTGGAGTGATTTTATTTCTGGAGTATGCATTTCATGATGATAGGAAGACATTTAGATGAGGTGAATTCCTTCAGTAAATTTTATGCCCATGTAGACAGTGTTTGAATGGGTTTTTCTATGACCGTGACACAATTTTGGAGCATGTAATATGTAACGGTTGGTGGCAACATTACGTAAAATGGACAGCTCATGGTGAACAAATGAGAGAAGTTAGGAATGAGACAATTGAAGCCTTTGAAGGAAGTGATGATAATCAAGGAGATGAATTTGATGAAATGTTTTATGATATGAGAGCACCAGACCATGAGGATGTAGATGACGATGAGGCATTATGAGATTGTAATGAGTTGTATGATGCAGTCAAGGCAGTAGAGGATCCAATTGCTCCTGGAATAACATCAATGTCAAAGTTGTCATTCCTTCTGAAATTATTTCAGATGAAAGTGATGAATAAAGCCACAACGAAATTAATGTCTGACGTTCTAGAATTCATTGGAGATCTGTTGAATAATCCTGCTGGATATACTAAGTCATGGTATGATCGAAGAAACAGATACATGGGCTCGGATTGAAATGCGAGAAGATTGATGCCTGTCGTAATGACTGCGTCCTATACAAAAATGAGTACTCAGGGTTGACTAACTATCCTGAATGTGGGGAGGAGAGATATATGGTAAGTCAACAAACATCGGTGGAAAGAAACAACTGGAGAAGGTTCTCCGTTATTTCCACTGATCCCTAAGCTACAACGCCTATTCATTTCCAGTAAAATAGCAAAACTGATGTCGTGACATTAGGATAATAAATCGAAAGATGGACGCATCCGTCATCCAACAGATTCTGATGAGTGGGACAGATTTAATTAGAATCACGCATTATTCGCAGAGGAGGCATAGAATGTGAGACTAGGTCTTACAAGCGATGGATTCAATCCATTCAAAACCATGTATCCATCATATTCCATATGACCGGCAATCATGATAACTTACAACTTACCTCCATGGCTATGCATGCGATTTTCATTCATGATGTTGACACTCCTTATCCCAGGACCCAAGTAACTAGGAAATGCAATAGATGTTTATCTCCAACCATTGATTGATGAACTGAAAGTGTTGTGGTACAATGGTATTCAAACATATGACGCACACAAGAAATAATTCTTCCAGTTGCACGTAGAATTACTGTAGATAATCAATGACTTTCCAGCATATACGAATTTGTCAAGATGGAGTACGAAGGGGAAGTTTGCCTGTCCAATCTGTATAGATAATACTCATTACCTGAGATTGCCTAAAAGAAAGAAGTTTTGTTACTTAAGGTACTACAAGTTTTTGTGCATTGAACATAGATGGCGAACGTCACAATTCAAGGACAGATTTGGTGGTGAAGCATGTCGGTATACGTCGAGGAATCCAAAGAATAAATTCATTACAAATTCTATTAGGCTGTCAGGGATGAAAATCATGAAGACATTGCAACAACTCGGAGAAATACGTTTGGGTCGTCTTTTCAAGAATGACTTGGCTTCCTTACGACACTCAGGGCTTAGGAAGAAAAGCATATTTTTTATGGAGCTTCCATATTTGAAAGATTTGACAGTGCGGCACAATTTAGATGGTATGCATATCGAAAAGAATGTAATGGACAACATTCTTTGTGTATTAAACCTAACAGATAGCCCGAAGGATACAGTTAAAACAAGAAACGATATGAAAATTTTGGGTATTCGTCCTGAGTTGCATGTTGAAGGAGGGTCTCACTTTCCAGAAGCTATATACAATTTTACCAGAGAGCAGAGGTAAAGGATTTTCTCGTTCTTTAAAGGCATTCGGGTTTCAGATGAGTATTCATCGCAACTTTCATGTTGCATAAATGAAGCACAAAAGAAGATTACTAGGTTAAAAAGTCATGATTTTCATGTATACATGCAAATCTTATTCTCACTAACGATACGTGGAGTGATGCCTGATCCGGTAGCCTATTCTTTGACGGAGATGAGCAGATATTTTAAAGTTATCTGTTCAAAGATATTAGATACCAAATTATTAGACAATTGGGATAAACAAATTTTGATCACACTTTGTAAAATGGAGCAGATTTTCCCGCCTGCATTTTTCGACGTTATGGTTCATGTCACGCTTTATCTTTCAAATGAAGTGAGAATTGCTGAACCCGTGCAGTACAGATAGATGTATCCAATTGAACGATATTTGAAGAAATTGAAAGATTATGTCTTGAATAAGGCTAAACCAAAAGAGTCAATTGTTGAAGACTATCTTGTAGAAGAATGTATTAACTTCTGTGCTATATACATGAATGAAACATACAATAGATTTAATCGTCTTGAGAGAAACTATGAAGGAGAATTTAATGGTAATGATGAAGATTGTTTGTCCATATTTAACATTGGAGGAAGGCTGATCCTATAGATTGAGGTTAAGCCCATCTCGGAAATGGACCGACGTTTGGCACACTTATATGTTCTGAAACAAATTCCAGAAGTGGATGAATTTTACAATGAATTCAAATAATCATTTGATATATCCATACACGACTTGCAGTTCCTTCATTGGTTCAAGGATCGTGTAAATAAACTGAAAGAAGATGGGGATCCACGGTGGGAATAGGATTTTGATGTAATTGCTGATACACCTTTGACATACGGACGTTACCATTCTGGATACATAATTAACGGTTTCAGATTCAGAGTACGATCCCTTGATGATGCGAAGGCCATGCAACAGGCGGGAGTTCTTGTCAGTTGTGACCTAAGCATTGGTTGTGATGGGTATTACGGTCAAATTGAAGAGATTGTGGAAATGAGTTTCAAGTTTGACCATAAGGTGGTTTTATTCAAGTGTGATTGGTTTGATGTTTTTAAAGAAGTCATTGGATTCAAAATCGATAAGAAACACGAATTCTTAAGCTTAAGTAGGAGTCGTCGCATCCTCTAATCATCAGAACCATTCACACTAGCTTGTCAGGTAGCACAAGTTTCTATGTGCCTGATAATAGCAGAAATGGGTGGATTATACCAGTTAGAGCTCAACCACGAAAACAATACGATGTGGGAAAAGATCTACACCTAGATGTTGAATTTGAAGCATATCAACAAAACCCACAAAGTGAAGAACTTGTGTTACGACCCGATTCCCGAATCCCTACAGGACACGAGACCCGACTCGACTAATCTCAAGACCCAGTCGTCCAACAAGAAATAACCAAAAAGCAGGAAAGTAAACTACATTCACTATGCTAAGTAACTAACAATAAAAGAGTACAACAGTAAATGAAGTAAAAGCTGCTAACAGTGCATATACCACCACAACAGTAAAGCGGAAACAAAGTACAGAAACTTAAACGGTAACAAGAGTCTGAACTCACTAACAAAATGAAAGTACAACAATAGGAAACTACTGCTGGGCTCGACTGGGCCCAGCACCGTTTGCAGCCGACGACTCGGACTGCTCAACTCCTGGACCTGTAAAGGGGTACGGGAAAAACGGAGTCAGCGAATGCTGAGTAGAGTTATAACCAACTAACTAAAGCAGTAAAAGCTAACAAGTAATTTATCTTTTCCAATTATTTTATTTACAAGTTATTCCTTTTCACCCATTGGTTTACTTTTCAGATCTCTTTCTTGATCTCACATGTTCCTCGTGGGAACGATCTTGATTGCAGTCTTTTCCGAAGATAGAAGGCACACGTGGGGCTCTCTTGGCCGGGAGAGTCCCCTGTGGTGATCCTGCACCCAGTCAACCACCCCAAGGTCACGGACAGACGTAGCAGTGACTACGGCATGCGCGATAAGCACGCAGGTAGCTACCCCGCACTGGCACGCGGTCAGTCGTTTCTGCTAGCGGGTACGCCCAAAGTACAGCACGGAACAGTATAGGGCCTAGCCCTCTCATTAACAGGGGTTTAGCCCCTCAGAATCAAACAGGGGTCTCGCCCCTCCACAGTCCGCGCCCCCTCGTCTGACTACCCCGGTTTACCCAATGGGCCTAACAAGTCGGTGTAGGGTGGCTAGCTGAACCCTGGGCCCTGTGGGGTGGGTAGCTCTCTCCCTACACTAGTAGTTCTCCCCGGTACAGTGTACGCGAGGGCCAAAGAAGTCGGTGTAGAGTGGCCAATCCTAACCCCGGGTCCCAACCTAAGGGCGGCTAGCTCCACTCTACACTAAATAGGGGATAGTCGCTCTCCTTGGTACCATGTACTCAAGGGCCATCACACTTCCCACTCACATTTCCAGATCCATTCCATTTATCCACAGGAGGTTTACTCCTAATTCCCCGTAGGGTTCATGCTCGTAATCCCCATGTTATTCCATACCAGGTTTCCTCATTCACATTTCCATTCTCAGATTTTACACATGCAGCTCGTATTTCCACAATTTACATATACAACAAGAAATGTCACAGGTATCTGTCTAACTAGCATAGGCATTTCATATTTCACAGGTAGATCTTGTTTATTAACAGGCAGTTGTTCATATTTATATTCATTCATTTGAGATTGCAATCTAAAACACGCATACAAACAGTGCAAATATTCCTCGTCCTAGGATTCATGCCACATCTTAGGTTTTTAGTTATCCAGTTTCATATATGCATTCATGTTTTATAATTAAAATAGGGGGAAATCACTCTACCAGACAATCCGGGAGTACTGGGGGATCGAACGGCACACTCACGTGCCTCTGTAGGCCCCGAACATGCAACAGATCTAAATCCTATACCAAAGAGCATAACATAATGGTATGTTCAGAATAGTATAAAAGGCCTTCTGACATGTAGAGGAACTCGCAAGGAATCCACAGATATCTTGTTTGTGTAAAACGGACCTCAAACGGATCCTAAACGGGTCAAAACAGAACAGCAGACTTAAATCAGACGTCTTAAAAGTAACTAGAGTCTCACCTCAGGTTCCTACATCGGCTTCAAACATCTGAACCCCTACTTGACAGTCTGGATCCAACTCCAGAAGTCCGACCTATCCTCCAGTCGTCTGGGAGTGCTGCCGATCGTCTGGTAAGCTGTCCAGACGTCCGAAACGCGTGGGAGGGAGTGCCCCGCACCTTCCCAAAGCTATCCTTGCACACGAAGGAGAATCACCCACTTTTAGCCATGCAAATCGAAGCTATGGTGCGGCCTACACGGCCGTAACCGCAAGAGGAACATACCTTCGCAAAACACTGCTTTCAGATGTCCGATGTCGTCACCAGACGTCCAACCCGTCGTCTGGACGACACGCCAGACGTCTGATTCTGGGAGAATCCCAGAACCAGAACGACCTCCTGCTCCTCCTCGCCTGCAGCTCCGGCTGCAGCAAAGTGTCGGGGATGTCTCCCTCGACGCACTCCTCCTTCTGCACGCGCTACTCCGGCCGTGTGTTCTCCGGCGAGCTCCCATGAGCTTATGAGCACAAGCTCCTCCTTCTCCACACCGCTTCTCCTCCTCGCCACTCGCTCTCACGCCCTCTCTCGCGCTCGCCCCTTTCACTGCAGTGGAGAGGAAGGAGGGAAGGTGGTTGTGGTGGGGTGGGGAAGAGAGGAAGGGGGAGAGGGGTCATATATAAGGGTGTGCTAGGGTTCTGCGAGGAAGAAAGAAGAGAGAGAAGAGAGGGAAAAAGGGTAGCCTGCACACAGCCAGCGCGTAGACGCGAAGCTACGTACAAGTTTTCAATTTCCAGATGTCTGGGAATGGGTCCAGACGTCTGACTAGACGTTTGATCAACAGTCCAGGCGTCTTAAAGGACTCAGAACAGAATGGGTCTTTACAACTTGCCTCTAGTGCAATTGACATTGACATATAAGATAAATTGTCAAAAGTATTAATTTATAACCGTAAATATAAATAAATTATGAAATTCTTAATTTCTTTTGTTTAAATTTCCTTTAAATGTTTTATCTTTTATTAAAGGTTACGTTCATTTATATATCAAAACTGAATTTTTTTTTATTGCTTTCTCATATAGGTTCTTCACAATCTCCTACTATTTGTGCATTGATTGTTTCCATTTCGTCACTATGGTGATTTTCTTGCTACTTTTTTTTTTAAATGCTATTATCATGTTAGATGTGCGGTGTGTCTACTTTGGTTTATTTTAAGAGGGGTGTGCCCACTTCGGTTCATTTTTTGTGTGGGGTGTGCCCACTTAGATTTATTTTTTTGTGGGGTGTGCCCACTTAAATTTATTTCTTGTATGGAATGATGCTTTTCTTTGTATCTTGAATGTTTAATGTTGAACAGAGAGGAGAAGAAAGAGGAGAGGAAATAAGAAGGGGCGGCTAATTAAGGAAGGAAGAGAGGAAGAGAAGGGGAGGTTAAGGAGAAAGGGAGAAAGAGAAGGGGAGGGTAAGGGAAGGGGAAAGTGGAGAAGAAAGAGGAGAGGAAATAAGAAGGGGAGGGTAATTAGGGAATAAAGAGAGAGATGGGGAGGTTAAGGAGAAAGGGAGAAAGAGAAGGCGAGGGTAAGGGAAGGGGAAAGGGAATGGGAGAAAGAGAAGGAGAAGAGGTAGGGGAGGTTAAAGAGAAAGGGAGAAAGAGAAGGGGAGGGTAAGGGAAGGGGAAAGGGAATGGGAGAAAGAGAAGGAGAAGAGGAAGGGGAGGTTAAGGAGAAAGGGAGAAGGCGGAGGGGAGGTTAAGGTGAAAGGGAGAAAGAGAAGGGGAGAGTAAGGGAAGGGGAAAGGGAATGTGAGAAAGAGAAGGAGAACCGGAATGGGAGGTTAAGGAGAAAGGGAGAAAGAGAAGGAGAAGAGGAAGGGGAGAAAGAGGAAGGGGAGGTTAAGGAGAAAGGGAGAAAGACAAGGAGAAGAAAGAGGAATGGGAGGGTAAGGGAAGGGGAAATGGAATGGGAGAAAGAGGAAGGGGAGGGAAATGGAGAAATGGAAGGTTATTTCATTTATATACGCTCATTTCATTTTCAATTATTTGTATACTTATTTCATACAGGATTTTTGAAATATCACAATATATAACGGAAATGCTGGTAAGTTTTCTTTAAAAATATATGATTATTTGTGATGTTTTTACGCAGGTTATTTTCAAGAAAAAGGCTAATAGGAGGAGTAGGGAGGAGGCTCAGGCCTCCCAGCAGTCAGAGGTCCCCCCACAGCGACCTGAGGCCCCCCGCCAGCAGCCTCAGCCTCAGGCTCATCACTAGCATCCTCAACCTCAGCCCCAGGCACCTCGCTAATAGTTTCTGAGGCCTGGAGATGTAGCTCGATATTTCCAAAGTCAGGGGAAGGAGGTAGGGGGAAGGGGAAGATCCCGATGCCTCCTGCGACGAATCTCCAAGCGGAGGATTCTGATTACGAGGAGGATGCACCTGCCGTTGAGGAGGACGAGGATGGTACTTCACCTGATGAGGAGAATGTTAGATTAGATTATCAGCCAAAGCAGACTGCTGACCCAGATCCTTCTCAGACGGGATGTTTTGCACCACCACCACCTGCCCGCGGTTTAGGTATAAATTTAAGGTTTGGTAAATGTTATGTTCTAAAATTTTTTCCTTTGTTATTTAATTTTATGTTATAATTCTATTTTATAGGTGCACGTAGGGGGAGAGGTCCCATGTGGAACAGGGACCTAAAGAGAATTCTGCATGGGGCCCTCATTTCAGTGCGGATCACACTAGCGGGGGAAGCAATGGACTATCCTCCATTCGTCAGCAAACTGGGTACGCTGACGAAGGCGATCATCCCACTGTCCCACTTCGATTGGAGGAAGGTGCCAAACGAGCTCAAAAGGCAGCTCATTCGAGAGTCAGATGTAATTGGTAAAAACTAATAACTTTTGTAAATTGCTTTATATGTAAGTGGTGGGGCCAGCTCTGGGGGTTTCACGGTGTTATAAAAATTACGTTCGTTGCAGTATATTGCGAAAAGCTATCACCAGTTTATTACAATTTATTACTCGAAATTAAAAGTTTCCTAAGGTCGAACTCAGGGAGCACATTATGATTCCAAAAGCTTACAAATTCACAATTACAAAAAGTCAAGAGAGAGAGAGAGAGGATAAAATAAAGAAAATCCTTTTCTTCTTTCTTTCCCTTCTCTTCTCTTCAACGGCTCTCTTCTTCTTTTCCTTTCCTCCTTTTTCTGCCTTTCCCTGTTCCGGACGTCTGATTCTCTGAATCAGATGCCTCATCAGCCCCGTTGCTACAGTGCCTCCTTTCAATTGTCTTTGCGGCTTTTTCTTCTTATGCCTCATCGGCCCTGTTGCTACAATGCCTCCTTTCAGTTGTCTTTGCGGCTTTTTCTTCTTCTTCTTTCTCTCTTCTCTTTGTAGCAGCACCTCCTTTGCTTCTTCTTCTTTTCTTCCTTGTTGCAGCTTCTCCTTCACCTTTTTCTTTCTTCTTTGCTTTGCAGCTAAGTCCTCATTGCTTCGCTTCCTCTTCTTCTCACCTGCTCCCTACACACACGTAAACGCAAAACCTACCCTACCCT
The DNA here is from genome assembly GCA_037157565.1 of Thalassia testudinum. Taxonomy (NCBI): domain Eukaryota; kingdom Viridiplantae; phylum Streptophyta; class Magnoliopsida; order Alismatales; family Hydrocharitaceae; genus Thalassia; species Thalassia testudinum. The sequence continues at coordinate 24,984,200 of JAZHRO010000054.1, read as the reverse complement.
TCCCCGTGTCTCTCTCTCTCTGAATCTCTCTTTGGTACACTCTCCTAGAGCTAGGTAATCGGGTCGGAGCGCTGCAGCCTGGAGTAGCTCGCGAAGCAGCTTCAACCTGCTCGTTAATGGTGGCTAGAGCTCAGACCCTGTCTGACATAAAAAGGGCCTTGCGGTTCTATCAGACTACAGGAGGACCTTCGCCGTGTCACGGCGAAGGTGAGGCGGTAGGCGGCAGGCCGCGGGGCAGCCTAGGCGTGCATGCCTAGGTCGCTTTGTGGCCAGAGTGATGGGTTTGTTCAGGGGCATGTTTGGGTGAGTAGAGTGGTGGAGTGAGTGAGGGGAAATGTTGAGTGAAGCGAGGAGATGCTTATGGGCTTGTCGGCAAGGGGTGGGATGGCCTGTGGAGGTGGAGCACCCTTGCCGGAGTTGGTGGCCGGAGGTGGAGCTGATGGTGGTGATAGTGGCAGTCGAGGGATTTAAACCAAAATTGTTGAGAAGGAAATAAAGAGGGGAGAAAATAGAAGAACTTTTACCTAGCTAAGCAGACGAAGGGGGGCAGGAGACGGACGGTGCAATTCTGCCATCGCCAAAGACGATGCCCTGTGGGGAAGATGACGACGACAAGGAAGATAGACCGGAGAGTGCCTGCTGGTATGGCAAAGCACGACGAACGATGGCGAAGTTAACCCTGCCACTGGTATGGTGGCAGGGCGACGAGAGAGGGAGCGGAGAGTCGCCGAAGCCTGCGGGCGAATGGCCGGAGGAGGAGGAGACGAAAGTTGGGGAAATTCCTTGGCCAGAACAGGCTTGAGACGACTGGAGGATCCTGCCGTCCCTTAAATAGCAGTAGGCGAGGGGAGGATATCGAGGAGCGAGCATGGGGAGCTTGCCGGAGAATGGTAGGAGAAGAGACCCATTCCTCTCGCACGTTCGCAAGAGAGGCATGGGCAATGGCAGGACAAGGGAGGGGGTCCACGCGGAAGAGGACGATGTAGGGAACCCCCCCTTCATTTCCGAGAGTGGCTCCTAGACCCTGCGCGGCGCCATCCTCCACGCAAAGTCATCGAAGGTATGGGCAGCTGCGCGAGGTGGCAGAGGGACCGTTCTGTAAAGAACGAAAGGGAAGCTAGGGGGCAAAGTGCAAGGGTTCAAAAAGTTAAGGGTCAAAAGGTATTTATGAGGACCAATTTGTAAAGTAGGTCAAGATGGCCTTCCCTTAGGCCCAAATTTTGGTACAAACCTAATTTTGACCTAAGGAATTTAATGGTGAAGTTTGATTTTAGATTTGACCACGTTTGATCGGTCAATTTGCACAAAAACCTAAATTAGGTCAAAAATTGGGTATGGTTCTCAATTTAGGTCAAGACAAGTTCCAATGGCGAAATTGAAGGTTTTAAACCCTAGGAGATATTTTTCCATGAATTTTATAGGATTTAATTGACTTTTATCTTGCTTGAAACTTCGTGAATTAAAGTGGACTTGTTTTAGGGTTACAGAATGTCATTTTATTCCTAGAAATTACTATAACCCTTTTCAGATCAAATCATCCCACTTTCTTTCTTGTTAAGCCCATTTGACATGTGTTTAGACCCTTAGACATCCCGTTTTTGTACTACTCTGGTAAAATTACAGTTTTACCCCATGTGAGTTGCTTTATATTCAGATTTATAGGTCTTTTATTTAGGCTTTCCCTTAGATTTTATAGGAGCTTTTATATACTTATTTAGGTCAAAATGTGCTAGTTAGGACTCATGATGAGGCTCTCATCATACCCCCATGCCTAGCTTTTACTAGTCCCTTAGCAAAAATTTAAGGTTTTAACCTTTGTTCTAGACCACGAATTTCTTCCATCAAGTTTTGATAATTGCTTTTCCTCTTGTATCTCTAATTAGGTCAGAATGCCAATCATAGGCCTAAAAGGTACTCTAGTATCAGCCAAGATCCAGGTCTGTCTAGCTTTAGCTTCAGTCCTTAGCAAAGGTTTTTAAGGCCTACAGGAACAAATTCAAAGTTCATTGGACTCTGTGGTTAAAGCACCCGTGCCTGAGATATTTTTAGCCTTAGTTCAGTTTGTAGTGCGTTTTGTAAGAGAGAAAGACAGAAGATTTATTTGTTTGGAGAGTTTTCTCTCTCTTTTCTTTTTTAATTCTAGGTTAGGATTGGCTACACAACACGATCTGTGTCGGATTCCTTGACCCCATCATCAATCCTCAAGGGTCCCGGACAGTCGATGCTTCGAGATAGCACCGCCCATGGCAACCCCCAGAACCCTGGCACTCGAGATTTCGAGATAATCCCGTCCATGGTGTTCCGTGGTTGAATTTAGACCCTGGCAATTGACACTTCGTGATAATGCCATCAATGGAATCTGAACCAGCTGAGTGCTTACATGCCCCCAATAAGATATGTAAATATCCTAAGAGACAAACACCGAGGAGATGATATGTTGTTACGCATCTTCGAGGGGAATTTCCCACCTCTCCGTGTCGGAAACTCATTCAAATCAACTTGTGTTGATCGACTGCTCCTAATGTAGGTGACTTTTCAGAACATTTGAAATGCTTCTGCGTGATTTTGATACTTATGCTCACTAAATCAGACTGTGTGTGTGAATTTGGGTGCTTAGGTTATTGAGTCCCGTAAACCAAAAGTCAGTCAACGAGGCCGAATACTCCCTAAGCCTTGGACCTAATCCTTAAGCTTTTCATTTTCCTCAACCTCCTGAGGAATATCTAGATCTTAATGGGTACTAAGAGTCTATCCAAGAATGCCTAAGGTTTGCGTTCTTACTAATCTTATTGTACACTTTCCTTTTTCTTTTCCTTAATGTGGTCTAGAATTTAGGTTAAATTCCTTAATTTCTTACTAACGACTATCCCCGTTTTTCCTTCATTTTGTGCTCCTTTTATCATTCTGCTCCTTTTTTTTATAGTATATGTGGATTTTTTTGTTGAAACCTTTTTCTTGTTATTTAATTGCACTTTTATATCCCCTCATGCCTAAGATTTGCAATGTCCTCATTGTACATTAGGTGGGTTTTTATTTAGCTTGATTCATGCATTAGGACAGGTATTTGGTGAGTGGATGGGTCGAGGTGACTGTTGCGGACGATTTCTAATCTCTGATACGAGTACTTGAGGTGAAGTTGCCTGTCCTAAAGGATGAACCTAAAGTGCAAGGTAATGTCAGAAAAGGTTTTGGGTTTTTCAAGGATGACGGGCTGCCTCCCGTTAAGCACTGAGTTTTACGCCATCAGCTAGGCGCAATAAGCTCAAGGAGAATGGAGGATAAATGATGACTCAGCCAAATCTATGTTGGTTACGTCAATGAACGGTTTGAGTCTCTGACTGTTCACGATGAAAGGTTCAGAATTGTGGCTGAGAGGATTGATTTCGACGGCTCCATTTCCAAAGATTTGTCGAACGAGATATGGTCCGACCCACTTGGATTGTAATTTCCCAGGGAAGAGTTTTGAGTCGGGCATCGAAGAGTAGGATCTTCTGACTAGGGTGGAAGATCTTTCTAGATATGTGTTTGTCATGAAAGGCTTTAACCCGCTCTTTGTAGATTAGCTAGTTCTCATACGCATCAAGGCGTACTTCATCAATCTCGCTTATCTGAAGCTTTCTATGGGTTCCAGCTTTAGAAAGATCTAAGTTGCAGTTCCATACTGCCCAATAGGCTTTGTGCTCTAGTTCGACGGGAAGGTGTCATGCCTTCCCGTACACCAGTTTGAAAGGAGACATGCCTAATTGGATCTTGTGGGTGGTCCTATAAGCCCATAAAGCTTTCGAAAGTCGGGACGACCAGTCCTTCCTATCAGGTCGAACAGTAACCTGTAGGATTTTCTTGATCTCCTGATTTGATAGCTCAGCTAAACCATTAGTCTGGGGGTGGTAAGGAGTAGAGATTCGGTGAGACACCCCGTATTTGGTCATCAGTGACCAGAACTGAGCGTTGGTAAAATGGGTCCCTCCATCAGAGATGATTACACGAGGAATTCCGAACCGTGAGAAGATATTCTGATGAATGAATTTGATGACGATCTTGTGATCACAGGTTCGGGTCAGAATGGCTTCGATCCATTTGGACACGTAGTCTACTGCGAGTAAAATGTACTCGAAGTCGTCCGAAACAAGAAAGGGGCCCATAAATTAATCCCCCAAATATCGAAGATCTCGCATACGAGAATCGGCTGCAAAGGCATCATGTCGCAGTGGCTCATGTTGCCCAAAGTTTGGCAACGACTGCATGCCTTACAGTGTCTGTATGCGTCTTTGAAGATAGTGGGCCAGTAAAAGCCACACTGGAGGATTTTTGATGTAGTTTTGTGCCCAGAAAAGTGGCCACCGCATGCCCGATCATGGCAGAAGGAGAGAATGTTGTTGATTTCTTCCTCTGGGATGCATCGCCGGATTACTTGGTCAGTACCTATGCGGAAAAGATACAGGTCTTCCCAGATGTAGTACTTGACATCGGAGCGCAACTTGTCTTTCTTGGCCTTTGGCCAATAAGACAGGATTTGATGAGATGCCAAGTAGTTTACTATATCGACAAACCATGGAAGCCTAGTACTAATAGTCAATAGGTGCTCCTCAGGAAAATGCTCCATGATGGGTCCAGAAGGGTTGATGATCTCAAAAGGAAGGCGAGACAAGTGGTCGGCTACCACGTTTTGTCTTCCCGCCTTGTCGCGAATCTCGAGGTCGAATTCTTGCAGTAGCAAGATCCATCGGATTAATAGAGGCTTCACGTCCTTCTTAGCAAGGAGATGCCTCACAACAGTGTGATCCGAGTAGACGATGACATGGGAACCCAGGAGATAAGATCGGAATTTTTCGAGGGTAAATACTACGGCTAGCAGCTCTTTCACCGTAACCATGTAGTTACGCTGAGCCTCGTCAAGTGTCTTGATAGCGTAGTAGATGACCACGGATTTCTCATCAATCTTCTGCCCCAGAATCGCTCCTACAGCGAAGTCAGATGCATTGCACATGATCTCAAAGGGTTGAGACCAATCAGGGGACTGTAGGACCGTAGCTTGGGTGACTCGATCGCGAAGGTTCTCAAAAGCTTGAGTGCATTCCTTAGAAATCTCGAAGGGTACATCCTTGGAGAGAAGAGTAGTCAGGGGGCGCATGATTTTCAAGAAATCAGGGATGAAACAACGGTAAAAACTGACGTGCCCCAGAAAAGATCGGATGTCCCTGATCGAGCTAGGCATAGGAAGTCTAGAAATCAGATCAACCTTCGCTCGATCCACTTGGATGCCTTTCTCAGAAATTAAATGTCCTAAGATGATCCCCTCAGGCACCATAAAGTGGATCTTTTCCCAGGAAAGAACCAGATTTACGTCAATGCAACGCCTGAGTATATGAACCAAGTGCTGGAGGCAATCATCAAATGATGCTCCGAAAACTGAGAAGTCATCCATGAAGACTTCCAAATAGTCACTTACCATATCAGAGAATAAGGCAAGCATGCACCGCTGAAAAGTCGCAGGTGCATTGTAGAGTCTGAAAAGCATCCTTCGGAATGCGTACGTCCCGAAGGGGCAGGGGAATGTGGTCTATTCTTGGTCCTCTGGATGAATCGCCACTTGGTTATTGTAACGACCCGATTCCCGAATCTGTACGAGACACGAGAACCGGATCGACTTGACTAATCCCAAGACCCAGTCGTCCAACGAGAAAGTAACCAAAAGAGTAGTAAAATAAATCACATTCACCATGTATATTACTAGCAGTAACAAAATACAGCAGTAGAGAAAGGAAATACTGCAGTAGGCACCACCACAACAAAAGAGAAATAAACATGTACATAACATAAAGCTTACAATAAGGAGAGTACAGGAAGTAACAGAAAACTACTCACTACAGTGGAGAGGAAAGTACAGAAAGTACAACAGGTAACATTGTTGGACTCTACTAGGCCCAGCGCCCTCTGCAGTCGCTGACTCTGGCTGCTCAACACCTGGTTCTGAAAAGTAACAAGGGTGACACGTCAGCGAAACGCTGAGTAGAGTGTCAACTAAAAGCTAAGAAGCAGTAGAGTGTACAGTAGCTGTTATATTTTACTTTCTTTATTTATGTCTTTCTATTTATTCACTATTGATTTATTTCTCAAATCATTCTCTTGATCTTGAATGTTCCTCGTGGGAACGATCTTGATTGTAGACTTTTTTGAAAAGTAGAAGTAACATGTGGTGCTCTCCTGGCCGGGAGAGTCCCCCGTGGAGGTCCTACCCTCAGTCAACCACCCCAAGGTCGTCGACAGACGTAACAGTGACTACGGCATGCGCGATAAGCGCACGGGTAGCTACCCCGCACTGGCACGCGGTCAGTCGTTTCCGTTAACGGGTGCGCCCAAAACACAGCACGGAACCAGTATAAGGCAAAGCCTTCTCAGTAACAGGGATCCAACCCCTCCACAGTCCGCGCACCCTCACCTGACTACCCTGGTTTGCCCATTGGGCCTAACAAGTCGGTGTAGGAGGGCTAGCAGAACCCCGGGGCCCGTGGGGTAGCTAGTGCTCTCCCTACACTAGTAGCTCTCCTCGGTACTGCGTACGCAAGGGCGAACAAGTCGTTGTACAGTGGCCAAACCCACCCCGGTCTCAACCTGAGGGCGGCAAGCTCCCCTCTACACTAAAAGGTAATGTGTGCTCTCTTCGGAACCACGTACCCAAGAGACAACACACTTCCACGTTTCACTTTCTCAATTCCATTCCATTCTCTTTCCAGGAGTTCTACTCCTAATTCCCCATAGGGTTCATGTTCTTTTTGTTTGGCCATTTTGCGTTTCACCGTTCCAGCTTTATACTTATATACCCCATGTTCTTAATCGTATTGATTCATTCATAACAGGCAGCTGTTAATACATTTACAGCCAGTTATCATTTCCTTTCCACTTTTCCAAGACTGCAATATTTATATATTCAACTAATTTTCCAGTCCTAGGATTCATGCCGTACCCTAGGATCTATCATTCAATCTAGTTTTCCAGTCCTAGGATTCATGCAATACCCTAGGATCTATCATTCAATCTAGTTTCTCAGTCCTAGGGTTCATGCAATGCCCTAGACTCTATTAATTGTTCCACAATTGTAACAAATTTTGATAAGTAAATTAAAAAGCCACTCTACCAGTGAAACCGGGAGTACTGGGGGCGTGGTCGGCAATCCCGCGCGCCTCCGCAACCCCCAAGATTGCAACGAAATGGGGTCATAACACAAGGATCAATCACAAGGAGTTTCTCAGAACGGTATACAATTACTGTAAATGGATAGAGGAATTTATTCTGGAAAGAACGCAACTCGAAACGCGGAAAACGGACTCCGAACAGGCCCTAAACGGGTAAAAAACGACGAAACTGTCCAAAATCAGACGTCTGGAACCTCTTCCAGACGTCTTAAAGGGTGGATCGGTCGTACCTCAGTTTTGCGCAATCCTTCAAACGTCCAGAAGCCCGCTGGAACGTCTGGTCTTGGTTTCCAGACGTCCGATTATCACCTCGGATGTCTGGAGGTTCTCTCCATCGTCTGGCACTACGGCCAGACGTCAGATTCACGTGGGATGGCGAGCCCTCGCGCCCTCCCGAGTAGTACCTGCGCACACACACATCTGCACTCAGCACGACGAAGCGCAGAAGAAATTGCGGCGGACGGCTGCATGGCCGTACACGCGAAAAAAGAGAAGGTAAGAAATATCTTACTTGTCAGATGATGAGAACCTCATCATGAACCTTAACTAGCACAATATAACCTAAATATGCGAGAAAAAGCTCCTACATAACTCAAAGAAAGGCTTGACTCAGAGAATTCTGAGTTTAACAAGAAAACAAGTCATAAGGGGTAAACATGTAATTTCACCAACACAATCTGTAAACAGGGTAACTCAGGGTCCAAACATAGGTGAAACTAACCTAATAAGAAGGAAAGTGGAATGATCTAATCCAACAAGGGCTACAGCAACTCCAAGGAATTAAATGACATTCTGTAACCCTAAAACAAATCCACTTCAATTCATGAGGTTCGAGGTAGGGTAAAAATCGAATAAACCCTCTAAAATTCATAGAAAAATAATATCTAGGGTTTAGAACCTTCAATTTGGACTTGGGAACCCATTTTGACCTACATTGAGAACCATGCCCAATTAATGATTTAATTTAGATTTTTACGTAAATTGGCCAGACAAACAAGGTCTGACCTAGAAATAAAATTCACCATTAGAATCCTTATGTCCCATTTAGTCATGCATAAAAACTTGAGCCTAAGCAGAGACCTTCTTGACCGACTTTGCAATTTGGTCCTCATCTATTACTTTTTGACCCTCAACTTTTGAAACCCTTTCATTTTGACCCCTAGGTTCTTTGTCGTTCTTTACATACAGGTCCCTCCTACAAGTCCCTGCCCAGCGCCATGCTCCGGTGACTTTGCGCGGATCATGGCGCCGCGCAGGGTGAGGGAGGCGTCCTGCAGGTTGAACCCGGTGTTCCCTGCGACGTCTGCTGTCGCAGGGACACCACCATACCTTCTGTCCTCGCCCACACCTTCCGTGCGAACGCGCGGAAGGTATGGGTCAAAATCCCGGCCATTCCCCGGCGACGGAGGCACGTCGCCTCCCTGCGCCCACCCCTTCGCCACAGCCTTTATAAGGACCGGCGTCGCCAGCCGATTCTGATAGTTTGGTCCTGACGGAGAAAACCCCTACCATTCCTCTCTTCCCACTTCGGTAGAAACCCACCAGCTCCGGCAGCTCCTCCTGCTCCATCTCGTCGCTCTGCTGCAATACCAGCAGCAGAGCCACCTTCGCCTGCTCTTCCCATGTCGCGCCGTACCCAGTGTGCGCCCTCCGGCTCTCTTCCTCGCCGCCGCCCTCCCCCTCTGGGTGTTTCTTCTCTGGCGACAGTCGGCACGACCGCCGCCCTGCTCTGGCCCCCATCGTCCCTACAGCTAAGCTCTAGATACTCCCTGTACTCCTCTCTCTCTTTCCCTCACATCTTTTTATTCAGACCGCCCCTCGACAACGCCTGACCACCCTCGTCTTCCATGCCTCTGGCCAACCTCCGGCGAGTCGCCCCCATCATTCCACCACTCCACACAACTCGCCGACCGACCCAAAACCTCCGCCTCATTTGTAACGACCCGGTTCCCGAGTCCCTACGAGACACGAGAACCGGACCGACTCGACTAATCCCAAGACCTAGTCGTCCAACGAGGAAGTAACCAAAAGACAGTAAAATAAACCACATTCAGCATGAATATAACTAACAGTAAGAAAGTACAGCAGTAAGGAAAGAAACTACTATAGTAGGTACCACCACAACAGTAGAACAACATTTATCATATAACACGAACTGCAGGTAAAGAAAGTACAGCGGAAACAAAACTACTCACTATAACAGAAACAAAAGAGGTACAAAGACTGTGGTAAACTCTACTGGACCCTACTCGGCCCAGCGTCCTCTGCAGCCGCTGACCCTGGCTGCTCAACACCTGGTCCTGAAAAAGGTAACGAGTGTAACACGTCAGCAAAACGCTGAGTAGAGTGGCAAACTAACTAAAGACAACAGTAGAGTGTACAGTAGTTGTTATGTTCTATTACTTCCTTTATTCACATCTTTCAATTTTCTCACTATTTTATTTATTTCTCAGATCCTTTACTTGATCTCGAATGTCCTCATGGGAACGATCTTGATTGCAGTCTTTTCCAAAAGTAGAAGTAGCACGTGGTGCTCTCCTGGCCGGGAGAGTCCCCCGTGGTGATCCTACCCTCAGTCAACCACCCCAAGGTCACTGACAGACGTAACGGTGACTACGGCACGCGCGATAAACACACAGGTAGCTAGCCCGCACTGGCACGCGGTCAGTCGTTTCCGCTAACGGGTGCGCCCAAAGCACAGCACGGAACCAGGGCAGAGCCCTCTCAGTAACAGGGGTCCAACCCCTCCACAGTAACCAAACCGGGGCCTTGCCCCTCCACAGTCCGCGCACCCTCGCCTGACTACCCTGGTTTGCCCTAGTGGGCCTAACAAGTCGGTGAAGGAGGCTAGCAGAACCCCGGGGCCCGTGGGGTAGCTAGTACTCTCCTAACACTAGTAGCTCTCCTCGGTACTACGTACACGAGGGCCAACAAGTCGGTACAGAGCGGCCAATCCTAACCTCGGGTCCCTGGGGTGGCTAGCCCCACTCTGCACTAAACAGGTACAGGTACTTCCCTTGGTACTGTGTACCCAAGAGACAGTACAAACTACATCTCAGTTCCATTCATTTTTCTTTCCAGGAGTTCCACTCCTAATTCCCCGTAGGGTTCCAGCTCTTTATCTCAGAACATCATATGTTTCACTTTCCAGTTTCACGTTCTCACAATCCAGGATCTCAATCATGTTTCTTTATTCATAACAGGCAGCTGTTAATTCAATTTACAGGCAGCTTATATTCCTTTCCATTTTTTCAAGACTGCAGTATTATACATTCCACTAGTTTTTCCATCCTAGGGTTCATGCCACATCCTAGGATCTAGCATACAACTAGTTTTCCAGCCCTAGGATTCATGCATCACCTAGGAGCTATCATTCCATACATTTCTCATTCCTAGGATTCATGCAATGTCCTAGATTCTAGTTATGGTTCCATACTTTAACAGATTTTAATAATAAACTTAAGCCACTCTACCAGGTACATCAGGAGTAATGGGGGCGTGATCGGGAATCCCGCGTGCCTCCGCGACTCTCAAGACTGCAACTGAATGAGGTCCTATCACAAGGATCAAACACAAGGAGTGTCTCAAAACAGTGTATAGCTACCGTAGACGGGTAGAGGAATTAATTCTGAAAAGAACGCAACTCGAATCGCGGAAAACGGAGCCCGAACGGGCCCTAAACGGGTCGAAAAAGACGATACTGTGCAAGATCAGACGTCTTAAAGAGTGGATCAGAGAATTACCTGTCCAGCGTGGTTTCCCAGACGTCCAGAAGTCTGCGGGGACGTCTGGCCTAGCTCCCGGACGTCCGATGGTCACCCCGGACGTCTGGAGGTTACTCCCGCCGTCTGGTACAACTTCCAGACGTCTGATTCTCAAAGGATGGCGAATCAGCGAACCTGCGCACAGCCAACTGCCTCCCTCAGTACGGTCAGTCGACAGGAAGGAAGAAGAAGGCGGAATACTCACCTTTCAGACGTCTGTATGAGCTTCCGGACGTCTCCCTCGCCGTCTGACTATCAACCCAGACGTCTGATTCTGGAAATTTTTCCAGAATCAGGGCGGTACTCGGCCTCCGCTCGCAACGCCGCTCGCATCGTACCTCGCGCGTCTGCTGCTCAGACCGCGGCAGGTCCCTCTCCGCGTCGTTCCGCGCCCCCTGTGCCCTCCGCCAGCCGGCCAAGCCGCTCCGGCGAGCTCGCCCTCACGGCAGAGCTCCGCCCTCGCACGCCGCACCTCCTCCGCGCTCACTACGGCCTCCGCTGCCGCCCTCGTGCTTGCTCGCTCTCGCGCATAGGAAGGAGAAGAGGAAGGGAACGGTGGAGACGACAGGAGGGGAGGCGTGGCCTTTTAAGGCCGCGCGAGGAGGAGAGAGAAGGATTCGCGGCAGGGGAATCTGCAGCCGCAGGAGGGAGGAAGGGCAAATATGCGGTCTGCGCGCTCAGGCGTGCAGACGACTCGCGTGTGTCGAAAATAACGGATTTCCAGACGTCTGGAAACTATCCCAGACGTCTAGTCAGACGTCTGGACAACCTTCCAGACGTCTTAAAAGACATCTGGGCCACACGCTCGTTACAATATAACAAACTCAAAGGAAGTTTCGTCCCTGAAACTTGTGCCAACTAGGGTGCGGGAAAAGACGTCCGAATAACCATAACAAACTCAAAGAGGACCGAAGCCGATCCGAAAAGACGTACCCGCGAAAAGCTCCGGGTACCGCTCCCGCATTGCCGCCTCAGGCTCCCAGGTAGCCTCCTCGTACCGTTGGCTCCTCCACAAAACCTTTACCAGGGGTACTTGCTTTCATCTCAAACTGCGGACGGCTCGGTCTAGGATCTGCACTGGCCGCTCGGGATAGGTCAGGTCGTCGCTCACCTCGACGCTCTCGTGACTCAGTACGTGACTGGAATCGGCTACGTACTTCCTGAGGTTGGACACGTGGAACACGTCGTGCACACCAGAAAGCTGCAGGGGAAGGGCAAGTCTGTAAGCAACGGGTCCAACCCGCTCCAGGACCTCAAAGGGCCCCACGAACCTCGACGCAAGCTTCCCTCTCACCCCAAACCGCTGTAAGCCCATCATGGGCGAAACACGAAGGAAGATGTGGTCCCCAACCTCGAACTGCACCTCTCTGCGTCTGCGATCCGCGTAGCTCTCTGTCTGCTCCTGACAGTGCGGAGTCGTCTGTGGATCTGCTCAACTACCTCCTGACTCTGCCGGATCAACCTGGGGCCAACCTCCCACTTGGTCCCCACCTCAACCCAACTCAAGGGTGCCGTACACTTCCGTCCGTACAGAGCCTCGTAGGGAGACATGCCGATGCTCGAGTGATAACTGTTGTTGTATGCAAACTCCGCCAGGGGCAGGTGCTCCTCCCAAGAGCCCCTCCAGTCCAGTACACAGGCACGCAAAAGGTCCTCAAGCGTCTGTATCGTGCGCTCAGACTGTCCGTCCGTCTGAGGGTGGTAAGCCGTGCTAAACCTCAACCGCGTCCCCAAGGCCTGCTAAAACTCAGCCCAAAACTGGGACGTAAAGCGGGTATCTCGGTCGGATACGATCTCCCGCGGAACTCTGTGTAGTCGTACCACATCACGGATATACCTCTCTGCCAACTGTGCTGGTCCCAAAGTGACTCGGATCGGCAAGAATCGCGCCGTCTTCGTCAATCTATCCACTATTACCCAGACTGCGTCGTGTCCCCGCTGGGTAACAGGTAAGCCCACCACCAAGTCCATGGTGATGCTCTCCCACTTCCACTCTGGCACTGGAAGCGGCTGAAGCGGCCCTGCAGGCCTCTGATGCTCGGCTTTCACCTGCTGGCACACTAAGCACTGTTGCACGAACTCACCCACATCCCGCTTCATCCCTCTCCACCAAAACTCGCGTCTCAAGTCATGGTACATTTTCGTGTTCCTGGGATGTATGGTGAATCTGGAACCGTGTGCCCCAGTCAGGAGCTCTCTCAACAGCTCCTCGTCTCTGGGAACACACAGCCGTCCCCTCAAACGTAGCACCTGGTCTGTGAAAGAGAAGTCCCCTGAGTCCCCTGATAGTACTCTGTCGCGCAAAGACTGCAAGTACAGATCGGCCATCTGCCCTGTGATGATACGGTCTATCAGCTCTGGCCTGGTCTGCCGTGTCACCGTCACTGCCCCACAGTACCCTCGTAACTCTAGAGGTCGCCAACTTCCCACCTCCTCCAAAAGGCTCCAACTCTGTAACTGTAGACTGGCCAAGCGTGCGGGCGCCTTACGGCTCAAGGCGTCAGCCACCACGTTGGCCTTTCCAGGGTGGTAGGAGATGCTGCAATCGTAGTCCTTCAGGAGCTCCAACCAACGTCTCTGTCTCATGTTGAGCTCCTTCTGGTCAAAAAGATATCTGAGGCTCTTGTGATCTGTAAAAATCTCGAAGGTCTCACTGTACAAGTAGTGCCTCCAGGTCTTCAGCGCGAAGACAACAGCTGGCAACTCTAGGTCGTGGGTAGGGTAGGTATGCTCATGGGGCTTCAGTTGCCGCGAAGAGTAAGCGACAACATGACCCCTCTGCATGATCACACCTCCTAACCCCTGCAAGGAAGCGTCCGTGTACACAACGAGCCCGCCACTACTGTCAGGGATGGTGAGCACGGGAGCCGAGGTCAACCTCTCCTTCAGCTCCAGAAAACACGCCTCACAGGCGTCTGTCCAAGCGAAAGGCACGTCCTTCCGGGTCAACTGTGTCATAGGACGTGCAATCTGCGAAAACCCTCTGATGAACCGTCTGTAGTAGCCAGCTAGTCCCAGGAAACTGCGAATCTCAGTGACTGAACGCGGTCTCTCCCACTTGAGCACTGCCTCGACCTTGGCGGGGTCCACCGCCAGGCCGTCTCCAGAGATCACATGACCCAAGAAGGTCACCTCCCTCAACCAGAACTCGCACTTGTTGTACTTGGCGTACAGCCTGCGTCGCCTCAGAGTGTCCAAAACCATTCGCAAGTGCTGTCCGTGCTGCGTCCGATCTCTAGAATAGATGAGCACATCATCTATGAAAACCACCACGAACTGATCCAAGTACGGTCTAAACACCCTGTTCATTAGGTCCATGAAAGCAGCGGGGGCATTGGTCAGCCCAAACGACAGGACCAAAAACTCGTAGTGTCCGTACCGGGTGCGGAAAGCTGTCTTGGAGACGTCGGTCTCCCTGATCCTCAACTGGTGGTATCTAGACCTCAAGTCTATCTTGGAAAATACCGTGGCACCCCGCAACAGGTCAAACAAATCGTCGATCCTCGGCAGCAGATATCTGTTCTTGATGGTGACCCTATTCAGCTGTCGGTAGTTCACACAAAGGCGTAGGGTCCTGGCGAAACGGTGGCAGCAACTAGCTTTTCTTAAGTCGTTGTAGTACAGATAGTTATTGCCATCATTTGCTAATATTTGTTACTCGAACAATACAGTTCTCCCGAGGTCGAACTCAGGGAGCAAGTCGTATTCTAGAGGTATACAGTTTCTATTACAAAAAATAATAATAATAAATAAAGGTAAAGAGAGAGAGAAATAGAGAGAGGAGGAAATTTGGCTTCTTCTTCTTCTCTCTTCTTCTGTTCTTCGGATCTTCCTCTCGTGCTCTTCTTCTTCTGTCTTTTTCTTCAGATCTTCGCTGCGGGTCCTGTTTCTTGTTTCCTTGCGCATCTCGTCTTCCTTCTTCAGCTCTATCTCAGCTGCTTCTTCTTTGTTTATCTCCTTGTGGTCTTCTTCTTCTGCTTTCAGGACGTCGTCTCTCCTTCCTTCTTCTTTTTTATTTGCAGCAATGGTGATGTTCTTCTTCTTCTTCTTTCTTTCTTCTCTTCCTTCAGAGTGCCGTCTGATTTTTCACTCAGACAACTTAAGTCGCCACTGCTACAGGGCAGCTCGGTGCTCCTCCTTCCTTCAGTCTTCGTCGGCCTTCTTCTTCTTCTCTTCTTCCACGGTTCTTCTTCTTTGTTCACCTGTGCCTGCACACTCCAAAGTTTACGTCAGTGGGCAAAACCTACTCTACCCTCCCCCCCCGCATCACTCTCTCTCAGAATTCGCTCTTAGGAAAGCTCTCCCAGAGCAACCGGGTAATCGGGTACGTGGGTCGCGCCCGGGTCCAGGCCCACCGACGTGCGGTGGTGGGCGAGGAGTGCAGGTCGGGCTAATTGGGTCGGAGCCAGGTCCGCAGGGCGGAGCGCGGACGAGGCCGGGTAATCGGGCGGGTGAAGGGGACCTCACCCCGTGTGCTGCGGCGATAAGCCTCCAGCACTTTTTCAATTTGTATCAGTGCACCGCTTCGGAGCCTTCCGAGGTGGGACTAAATGTCCCACCCCAATTTGGCGCCTGTGCGGAGGAAACAGCGGCGGTCGAGGCTTCGCGCGAGGCACTCGCTCCAGCCGCGCACCTGGGACACTTAGCGAAGACGCTTCGCGCAGCCTGGGAGTCAGACCTGGGCGTGGCTCGCCTGGAGCAGCAGGTTGAAGAGGCTTCGTTGCTCAGCAATGGCGGCGGCGAGCGAAGTACCTGCCCACAGAGAAACGGCCTCTCGGCCTAATCAAATACGCGAAGAACCTTCGCCGTGGCACGGCGAAGGTGGTGGGGGGGTCAGGCAGGCGACGAGGCGGAGCCTAAGGGCTGCCCTAGGACGAAATGCAGCACGAGAAATGGGTTTGGTCGGTGGATCTGCAGGGGGCGAATGGCGGGGAATGGAAGGGCGGAGGTTGATCAGGGTGAGGAGGCGGAGGTTCTGTGAGGGTCGGCGAGCCGTGTGGGATGCTGGAGTGACGGGAGCGGGTCGCCGGAGTGTGGCCGGAGGTGGAGAAGGTGAGGGTGATTGGTCAGAATCGAGGGCGACAGTAAGGGTTCAAAGTGAGGAAAAGGAAGAGGGGAGAAAGGTGAGAAGTTATACCTACTTAACAGGACGAGGAGGAGCTGGAGCAGGCGACAGTCGTATCGACTATCGTCGGAGAAGAAGCTGCCCAGGGGAAGGAGCGACGGCGAGGAGAGGGCCAGAGAAGCGCACGCTGGGTGCGGCGCGACGCGGGAAGAGCAGGGGAAGGCAGCCCTGCTGCTGGTAGTGCGGCAGAACGACGAGGAGGAGGGAAAAACCGTCGGAGCTGGAGGGCTTCCTGTCGGAGTGGGAAGAGAGTGAAAAGAGGGTGTTTCTCCGTCAGGACCGAGCTACTGAGAACAGCGGAGCGACGAGGGTATTTATAGAGGCGGAATCAGAGAGGAGGACGGAGGGAGACGACGTGTCTCCCTCGCCGGAGGACGCCGGAGATGGAGACCCATACCGTCCGTGCATTCGCACGGCCGGTATGGTGGGTTGCAGCAACCAGGGGGGTGTTCCTGCGACGGCTGACGACGCAGGGCACCCCCGGTTGACTTGCCAGACCCTCCCCCTTACCCTGCGCGGCGCCATGCTCCGCGCAAGGTCACCGGAGCATGGTGCTGGTCAAGTTTTGCAGGAGGGACCTGAATGCAAAGAACGAAGAAGAGTTAGGGGCCAAAATGCGAGGGTTCAAAAGTTGAGGGCCAAAAAGTAAATATATGAGGACCAAAGTGTAAAGTTGGTCAAGAAGGTTTCCTCTTAGGCTCAAGTTTTTATACATGACTAATTGGGACCTAAGGATTATGATGGTGAATTTTATTTCCATATTAAACCTTGTTTGACCGGTCAATTTACACAAAAACCTAAATTAAGTTGTTAATTGGGCATGGTTCTCAATGTAGGTCAAAATGGGTTCCTAAGGCCAAATTGAAGGTTCCAAACCCTAGAGATTATTTTTCTATGAATTTTAGAGGGTTTATTTGATTTTTTTTCTCTACCTCGAACCTCGTGTTTTTAAGTGGGTTCGGTTTTAGGGTTACAGATGTCATTTAATTCCTTGGAGTTGCTGTAGCCCTTATTGAATCATCTCATCCCACTTTTCTTCTTATTAGGTTGCTTTGACCTATGTTTGGACCCTGAGTTACCCTATTTTCAGATTGGATTGGTGAAATTGCATTTTTACCCCTTAGTTTCTGTTTTCTTTGCAAACTCAGAATCTCTCTGAGTTAAGCCTTTCCTTGAGTTATGTCGGAGCTTTTATCCTTTGTATTAGGTCAAAATGAGTTAGTTATGGCTCATGATGAGGTTCTCATCATACCCCCATGCCTAGCTTTTGCTAGTCCCTTAGCAAAAACTTAAGGTTTCAACCCTTATTCTAGACCATGAAGTTCTTAATAGCTTCAGATAAGTGCTTTTTCATTTGAGCTTAGATTAGGTTAGAATGCTGACCATAGGCCTAAAAGGTACTCTAGTACCAATCAAGATCCAAATCTGTCTAGCCTCAGCCTTAGTCCTTAGCAAAGGTTTTTAAGGCCCATAAGAACTAACCTAAGGTTTATTGGACTTTGTGGTTAAAGCACCCGTGCTTGAAATGATTTTAGCCCTGGCTTAGTTCGCAGTGCGTTTTGTAAGAGAGAGAGATAGAAAATTTTTCTGTTTGGAGAGTTTTCTCTCTCTTTTTCTTTTTAGTTCTAGCCTAGGATTGGCTTTTCAACACGGTCTGTATCAGATTCCTTGCTCCCATCATCAATCCTCAAGGGTTCCTAGCAATCGATGCTTCGAGATAGCACCGCCCATGGCAACCCCCGGAACCCTGGCTATTGAGATTTCGAGATAATCCCATCCATGGTGTTCCGTGGCCGAATCCAGACCCTGGTAATTGACACTTCGTGATAATGCCATCCATGGAATCTGAACCAGCAGGGTGCTTTCATGCCCCCAGTAGGATATGTGAATATCCTAAGAGACAAGCACCGAGGAGATGATATTTTGTTACGCATCTTTGAGGGGATGTCCCGCCTCTCTGCACTGGGAACTCGTCCAAATCAACTTGTGTTGATCGGCCGCTCCTATTCTAGGTGTATTTTCAGAATTTTTTGCGACGCTTCTGCGTGATTTTGAATTTTTATGCTTACTGAACCAGGCTGTGTGTGGGGTTGGGGTGCTTAGGTTACTGAGTCCCGTAAACCAGAAGTTAGTTAGCGAGGTCAAATACTCCCTAAGCCTTGAACCTAGTACTTAAGCTTTTCATTTTCCTCAACCTCTTAAGGATTGTCTGGATCTTAATGGGTACTAAGAGTCTATCAAGAATGCCTAAGGTTTGCGTTCTTACTAATCTTACCATGCACTTTTCATTTCTTTTCTTGAAAAAAATGGTCTAGAGCTTAGGTCAATTCCTTGGCTTCTTACTAATGACTATTACTTTTTTCTTTAATCTTTTTTTGTGCTCCTTTTTCATTTTGTTTCTTTTCTCCTCTCCTTCACAAAATTTCCTTCTCCTCTTTTCCTCTTATTCTTTTTCGAAAAATTTTTTTAATTTTTATGGTGTTTTTAGCATATGTGAATTTTTTGTTTGAAACCTTTTCTTACAAGTTTTGCACTTTCATACCCCCCCATGCCTAAGATTTGCAATGTCCTCATTGTAACCTAGGGGGTTTTTATTCAACTTAGTTCATTCCTTAAGACAGAAATTTGGATGAGTGAATGGGTCGGGTTGAATTTTGCGGACGATTTCTAATCCCAGATGCAAGCATCTGAGGTGGGGTTGGCTGTCTACAAGGGTGAACCTTAAGTGCAAAAAGGTGTCAGAAAAAGTTTTGGATTTTTTTTTTATTGCCAATGACGGGTTGCCTCCCGTTAAGCGCTGAGTTTTACGCCATCGGCTGGGCGCAATAAGCTCAAGGGGAATGGAGGATATAAGATGCTTCAGCCAAATCAGTAGAAGTCACATCAATGAACGGCTTGAGTCTCTGACCGTTCACGATGAAAGGTTCGGAATTGTGGCTGAGTGGACTGATTTCGATAGCTCCATTTCTAAAAACTTGTCGGACTAAATATGGTCAGACCCACTTGGATCGCAGTTTTCCCAGGAAAAGTTTGAGTCGGGCATCAAAGAGTAGGACCTTTTGACCAGGATGAAAGATCTTTCTTGAGATATGCTTGTCATGGAAGGCTTTAACCCGCTCCTTGTAGATTCGCGAGTTCTCGTACGCATCTAGGCGTAATTCATCGATCTCGCTGATTTGGAGTTTTCTGTGGGTTCCAGCCTTGGAAAGATCTAGATTACAGTTCCGTACTGCCCAATAGGCTTTATGCTCCAGTTCTACGGGAAGGTGGCATGCCTTTCCGTACACCAATCTAAAGGGAGACATGCCCAATTGGGTCTTGTGGGCGGTCCTATAGGCCCACAATGCTTCCGGAAGTTGGGACGACCAGTCCTTCCTGTCAGGCCGAACAGTGACTTGCAGGATTTTCTTGATCTCCCGATTTGATAGCTCAGCTAGACCATTTGTTTGGGGGTGGTAAGGAGTAGAGATTCGATGAGACACCCCAAATTTGGCCATCAGTGACCTAAACTGAGCATTTGTAAAATGGGTCGCCCCATCAGAGATAATAGCACGGGGAATCCCGAACCTTGAGAAAATGTTTTGATGTATGAACTTAAGAACAATCTTGTGATCATAGGTTCGGGTCGGTATGGCTTCGATCCATTTGGACACGTAGTCCACCGCAAGCAGGATGTACTCGAAACCATCCGAAACAGGAAAGGGGCCCATAAAATCAATCCCCCAGACATCGAAGATTTCGCAAACGAGAATCGGCTGTAAAGGCATCATGTCGCGACGGTTCATGTTGCCCAAAGTCTGGCAACGACTGCATGCCTTACAGTGGCTGTATGCGTCCTTGAATAGTGTAGGCTAGTAGAAGCCACACTGGAGGACTTTGGATGCGGTTTTATGCCCTGAGAAATGGCCACCGCATTCCTGGTCATGGCAGAAGGATAGGATATTGCTGATTTCCTCTTCCGGGACACATCTCCGGATGATCTGATCAGCACCTATGCGGAAGAGGTACAGGTCTTCCCAAATGTAATACTTGGCATCGGAGTGTAATTTGTCCTTCTTGGCCTTCGGCCAATCGGACGGGATCTGATGAGATGCCAAGTAATTTACTACATTAGCAAACCATGGAAGGCTAGTACCGATAGTCAGCAGGTGCTCATCGGGAAAATGCTCAGTGATGGGTCCGGAAGGGTTAATGATCTCAGAAGGAAGATGGGACAGATGGTCGGCTACCACATTCTGCCTTCCCGCCTTGTCGCGAATCTCAAGATCGAATTCTTGCAACAGCAAGATCCATCAGATTAATCGAGGTTTCGTGTCCTTCTTTGCAAGGAGATGCCTCACAGCTGTGTGATCCGAGTATATGATGACACGGGAACCCAGAAGGTACGATGGAAAATTTTCAAGGGCAAATACTACGGCTAGCAGCTCTTTCTCCGTAACCGTATAGTTACGCTGAGCCTCGTCAAGTGTCTTGCTAGCGTAGTAGATGACCACGGGTTTCCCGTCAGCTTTCTGCCCCAAAACAGCTCCTACAGCGAAGTCGGATGCATCGCACATGATCTCAAAGGGTTGAGACCAATCAGGGGACTGTAGGATCAGGGCTTGGGTGACTCGGTCACGCAGGATTTCAAATGCTTGAGTGCATTCCTTGGAAATTTTGAAAGGTACATCCTTGGAGAGAAGAGAAGTCAAGGGGCGCGCGATTTTCGAGAAATCTGGAATGAAACGGCGGTAAAAACCGACGTGCCCTAAAAAGGAACGGATATCCCTGATCGAGCTAGGTACGGGAAGGTGAGAAATCAGATCAACCTTAGCTCGGTCCACTTGGATGCCTTTTTCCGAAATTGAGTGTCCCAGGACAATTCCCTCAGGCACCATGAAATGGCTCTTTTCCCAGGAAAGAACCAAATTCACATCGATGCACCGCCTGAGTATCTGGACCAAGTGTTGAAGGCAATCGTCGAATGATGCTCCGAAAACTGAAAAGTCATCCATGAAGACTTCCAGATAATCACCTACCATATCTGAGAATATGGCAAACATGCATCGCTGAAAAGTAGCGGGTGCATTGCAAAGACCGAAAGGCATCCTTCGGAAAGCGTATGTTCCGAAGGGGCAGGTGAACGTGGTCTTTTCTTGGTCCTCAGGATGGATTGCCACCTGGTTATAACCGGAGTACCCGTCAAGAAAGCAGAACCTATTTCCCGCAAGTTTTTCGAGAATTTGATCAATGAAGGGTAGTGGGAAATGATCCTTCTTCGTGGAGGAATTGAGTCGGCGGTAATCTATACAGACTCTCCACGAGTTGGCTAGTCGGGTAGGAATGATTTCTTCGGTCTCAGTCGTTATAGTGGTGAGTCCTGCCTTCTTGGGCACGACCTGAATTGGGCTCACCCAACGACTATCGGAGATCGGGTAGATGATTCCGGCATCTAACCACTTGATGATCTCCTTTTTCACGACCTCCTGCAGATTGGGGTTTAAGCGTCTCTGCATTTCACGAGAAGGTCGTGTGCCCTCTTCTGAATAGATATGATGAGTACAATAAGAGGGACTTATTCCAGTCAAATCGTCGAGAGTCCACCCGATGGCTCTGCGATGTTGCTGGAGGACAACAATCAGACGGGATTCCTGTTCAGGACTGAGGTTGGAATTGATAATCACAGGAAGGGTCTGATTAGAACCCAAAAAGATGTATTTCAAGTGAGTAGGAAGGGGTTTCAGTTAGAGGATGGGGTTATCAACAGCAGCGGGTGGTTCAGTATAGATGTGAGGTTCAAGGGTGGGAGTTACTAGGTTGTTCATATCTGGATTCGACTCCTCAGTTTGCGGGTCAAGATCTTTCTATGATTGATGAGGCATAATCGAGTCATTCTGGAAGTGTGATTCATCAACCAAAGTCCTAACATCACAAATCTGTTCAATGACACCGCAATTAATTCCTTGTTGGGCCTTAAATATATCAATTTTTAAGGTTTGATCTCCAAATTTAAGCTCTATTTGGCCCTCCTCACAGCTGATGTTGGCTCTAGCAGTAGCCAAGAAAGGTCTCCCTAGAATGATTGGTGTATCCCTAGGGTTTTTAGGCGCGTCCATATCTAAGACTATAAGGTCCACTGGGAAATAGAAATCCCACACTCTTACGATAACATCCTCGAGAATCCCTTTTGGTGACTTTATAGATCGATCTGCTAATTGTAATGTCACCTCGGTTGGTTTTAGCTCAGATTCTTCTAGATGGTCAAGTAAGGATGTGGGTATCAGGTTTATGGATGCACCTAAGTCTAGCAAAGCTCTATCAAATTGGGTAGCACCTATCTTGCAGGAGATCAGGGGAGTACCAGGATCTTTTGCCTTGGGTGGGAGTTTACTGAGGATTACAGAGCTGGCTTGCTCTGACAGAATAATTGGGCTCCCACCCTTGGTTCGCGGCTTACGCTGGGGTGTACACACATTCTTTAAAAATCGTGCGTAAGCTGGTACGTGGCGGATTGCATCCATCAAGGGGATGTTTATGTGGACCTGTTCAAAGAGCTTGACCAGGTCCTCCTCAGGTGCCACGGGCTTGGTGGTCTTCTTTCCCTTGGTCAAGGCCTCGGGAAACGGGATCTTGGTTGGTTCTTCTAGGAAAGGTCCAGGTTGTGGATCCGGGACAGTGGTATCTTGGATAACTATCCTAGGGTCATGGTTATCAGGCTTGGAGTGGTTCGGATAATGCGGGTCTTGGGTTTCCTTACCACTACGAGTTGTTACAGAATTTAATCCGGCCTAATTTTGGTTTGGGTTTGGTAAGAGGGGTGGCTGCTGCTGAAATCCCGCATAAGAAGTTGAAGCATCCATCTCATCTGGAGATGGAGTAGTAGGGGCCTGATAAATCCATTGTGCGTGGCCTAAATTTGGATTCATAACGCGCTTCTGGGTCGGCACGTTATTCGGGTTAGGAAGAGGTTGGGAAGGGAGTGTGCCTGGCTGGCGAGAATTTGCCAACTGGGCCAATTGAGTCCTAACCTCTGTAAGTTCATCCTTGTGTTGTTTTTGAATAGCCGCATTCGTTCTTTGAATGTCAGCCAGAGTCCGAAAGATTAGGGACATTTGATCCTGATTTGGCCCTGATGGATAAGTAGGGTTGGGCCGAGGCTGAGGCGGCTGGTAATGACGAGAGGGCTGTGGGCGGGACTGAAAAGGTGGTCTTTGGATTTGGGAATTTCCCGCCCATAGAAAATTGGGATGGTTTCGCCATCCAGGGTTGTAGGTGTTGGAGAATGGGTCGTTCTGGATGGCGTTGAGGTCCTCGCAGGTCTGAGGAACCTCTAGAGAATCAGGGAAAGGGGGAATGGAATTCCCCGGGCTGGTATAGATAGGATCGGATGATCCTCCGATCCGAGAATCAGATGGGGATGGATATGGATCCATCCTAGGGGAAGATCGGTGGAGAATGTTTTGCACAGTCTCCTGTGTGGAAGGAGGTTGTGCAAAGGAGTTACGCGCAGAGGTGGCTCACTGCAAGTGCTGAGTTAGCTCATCCACCTTCTTCTCAATGATTGAAACCGTGTCCAATCGACTGGCCATTAATTCCAGGTCGACTAATGCGGACAGGCCCTGCGTCTCATGTGCTCCCCTAAGATTCGTCGCTGCGCGGGTATTCGTCCTATCGAATAATCCCATGGAGTCATTGTTGATGGAGTTCTCGCACATGTTTTCGAGAATCTCCCACACGGTGTCTTCATGTTGACCCATGATATTTCCTCTGCAAGTTGCATTGACGAAAAGGCGGATGTCCTCACGGAGTCCCTGATAAAAAGATTGGACCTGTTCCCATTTAGGAACTCCGTGATGGGGGCACTTTCTCATGAGATCCTGAAAACGATCCCATGCCTCGTGGAGAGGTTCTCCTGATTGTTGAGTGAAGTACGTAATCTGATGGCGCAAGGCGTTGGTCCGACCAACGGGAAAAAACTTTTTCAAAAACTCGGATTGAAGTTCTTCCCAAGTGTTGATCGGCCGGGTCTGAGTTTGATACCAATGGGCGGCCTTGTCCATAAGAGAAAAGGAGAACATCTTCATGAGAAGAATATCCCGATTTTGCGCATCTGACCCAAAAGTTTGGGCCAGATGCTTTAGCTGTTTGATGTGCTGGAAGGGATCTTCGAAATTAAGCCCATGGAATTTAGGTATAGTATAAATCATGTTGGGCTTCAATTCGGAATCAGGTCCTCCAGTCGGGATTCTGACTCGAGGCTCAATAGCCACCGCAGCAGGATTGTAGTGGTCCCGCATCATAGGACACTGTGGTGGGTGACGAAGTTTTGGAAGAGGTCATTGAGTCACTGGAGCTGGTGCTCCAGATTGTTTTCTTCCTCAACTGGCTGAGCCATGATGGGGGAAGAAGAAGAACTTGGTTCTGAATCAGAAGAGAGAATAATGTGAGGGGGTTGCTGCACAAACATGGGCGTCGAGGCTTGGCCTTGACGAGAGTGAATTTCTAAAGGAGGTCTTAAGGGTGGTCTTAAGGACCTCCTACCGTACATGCACTGTTGGAAGAGATGAGTTTAGGAGGTGCTGGACCCAATCAAGGACACCCAAAAATGTGTTGGGTGACTATAGAGGTGCGGGGCAGATGGACCCCTTGATCAGAAAGATCGTCCACCTGAGAATTACCTGGGCAGCCAGAGAGGGAGAGTCCCGCAAAGACCCCTACACGGTAGAGCGTCCCCACGGGTTACAGGGTTTCCCCCACCCGACCTCTCTTGTCACTGCGGTTCCAGGTAGACCAGAATGGGGATCTTGACCTCTTAAGTCTACCAATTTTTACTTTAAGATCAGGGTGCTTAAGGTTTCACTTGAACTTTTAGTTCTTTGAGTGCAAAGAGTTACCTAATTTAAGGTTGGTTGACCCAAGGGGGCAACTTTACCTCTTGTTTCCTTTGAGAGTTTTTGGGTCTTGTCTTTTAGGGTTCAAGTGTTTAGAGAGCCAATTGTTTTAGGTTTTCTTTGAATAGGTATTTTCAGACAAGGGCTTGGGCACACTTCATTTGGTTTTCTCAATTCTTGCTTAAGGAGTGTGTCTCTAAATCCCTAGTGTTGGATCCTAGGTTGGCTCTACTTGGTCTAGTTAGCTCTTTGTTGGGTAATTAGGGCTCAAGCAAGAATGTGTTAGCCCTTAAATACCCTTAATAGTGTGCAGTAATAATGGGTTGAAAACATGCAACTTTTTATGGTTACTAAGTATGGAAGACAGGTTAGCCCTATATTGCTTGTTCTTTTCTTTTCCTCCTCTTTAGAGTTTAGGGGTGAATAGCGAGAGGAAAAAATTACCTGTCCTCGGAGTGGTTGTCATGCGGTTGCTTGTCTTCTTGATTTCCTGTAGCTGCACAAAAGAGAGGAGATTATCAGAAACTAAAAGAAACGGGAATGTTTACCTCTAGAATAGCCGTTGCTCCCCGACAACGGCGCCAACTGGCGAAATGGTGGCAGCAACTAGCTTTTCTTAAGTCGTAGTACAGATAGTTATTGCCATCATTTGCTAATATTTGTTACTCGGACAATACAGTTCTCCCGAGGTCGAACTCAGGGAGCAAGTCGTATTCTAGAGGTATACAGTTTCTATTACAAAAAAATAATAATAATAAATAAAGGTAAAGAGAGAGAGAAATAGAGAGAGGAGGAAGTTTGGCTTCTTCTTCTCTCTTCTTCTGTTCTTCGGATCTTCCTCTCGTGTTCTTCTTCTTCTGTCTTTTTCTTCAGATCTTCGCTGCAGGTCCTGTTTCTTCTTTCCTTGCGCTTCTCGTCTTCCTTCTTCAGCTCTGTCTCAGCTGCTTCTTCTTTGTTTGTCTCCTTGTGGTCTTCTTCTTCTGCTTTCAGGACGTCGTCTCTCCTTCCTTCTTCTTTTTTATTTGCAGCAGTGGTGATGTTCTTCTTCTTCTTCTTTCTTTCTTCTCTTCCTTCAGAGTGCCGTCTGATTTTTCACTCAGACGACTTAAGTCGCCACTGCTACAGGGCAGCTCGGTGCTCCTCCTTCCTTCAGTCTTCGTCGGCCTTCTTCTTCTTCTCTTCTTCCACGGTTCTTCTTCTTTGTTCACCTGTGCCTGCACACTTCAAAGTTTACGTCAGTGGGCAAAACCTACTCTACCCTCCCCCCCCGCATCACTCTCTCTCAGAATTCGCTCTTAGGAAAGCTCTCCCAGAGCAACCGGGTAATCGGGTACGCGGGTCGCGCCTGGGTCCAGGCCCACCGACGTGCGGTGGTGGGCGAGGAGTGCAGGTCGGGCTAATTGGGTCGGAGCCAGGTCCGCGGGGCGGAGCGCGGACGAGGCCGGGTAATCGAGCGGGTGAAGGGGACCTCACCCCGTGTGCTGCGGCGATAAGCCTCCAGCACTTTTTCAATTTGTATCAGTGCGCCGCTTCGGAGCCTTCCGAGGTGGGACTAAATGTCCCACCCCAATTTGGCGCCTGTGCGGAGGAAACAGCGGTGGTCGAGGCTTCGCGCGAGGCACTCGCTCCAGCCGCGCACCTGGGACACTTCGCGAAGACGCTTCACGCAGCCTGGGAGTCAGACCTAGGCGTGGCTTGCCTAGAGCAGCAGGTTGAAGTGGCTTCGTTGCTCAGCAATGGCAGCGGCGAGCGAAGTACCTGCCCACAGAGAAACGGCCTCTCGGCCTAATCAAATACGCGAAGAACCTTCGCCGTGGCACGGCGAAGGTGGTGGGGGGGTCAGGCAGGCGACGAGGAGGAGCCTAAGGGCTGCCCTAGGACGAAATGCAGCACGAGAAATGGGTTTGGTCGGTGGGTCTGCAGGGGGCGAATGGCGGGGAATGGAAGGGCGGAGGTTGATCAGGGTGAGGAGGCGGAGGTTCTGTGAGGGTCGGCGAGCCGTGTGGGATGCTGGAGTGACGGGAGCGGGTCGCCGGAGTGTGGCCGGAGGTGGAGAAGGTGAGGGTGATTGGTCAGAATCGAGGGCGACAGTAAGGGTTCAAAGTGAGGAAAAGGAAGAGGGGAGAAAGGTGAGAAGTTATACCTACTTAACAGGACGAGGAGGAGCTGGAGCAGGCGACAGTCGTATCGACTATCGCCGGAGAAGAAGCTGCCCAGGGGAAGGAGCGACGGCGAGGAGAGGGCCAGAGAAGCGCGCGCTAGGCGCGACGCGGCGCGGGAAGAGCAGGGGAAGGCAGCCCTACTGCTGGTAGTGCGGCAGAACGACGAGGAGGAGGGAAAAACCGCCGGAGCTGGAGGGCTTCCTGTCGGAGTGGGAAGAGAGTGAAAAGAGGGTGTTTCTCCGTCAGGACCGAGTTACTGAGAACGGCGGAGCGACGGGGGTATTTATAGAGGTGGAATCAGAGAGGAGGACGGAGGGAGACGACGTGTCTCCCTCGCCGGAGGACGTTGGAGATGGAGACCCATACCGTCCGTGCATTCGCACGGCCGGTATGGTGGGTTGCAGCGACCAGGGGGTGTTCCTGCGACGGCTGACGACGCAGGGAACCCTCGGTTGACTTGCCAGACCCTCCCACTTACCCTGCGAGGCGCCATGCTCCGCGCAAGGTCACCGGAGCATGGTGCTGGTCAGGTTTTGCAGGAGGGACCTGAATGTAAAGAACGAAGAAGAGTTAGGGGCCAAAATGCAAGGGTTCAAAAGTTGAGGGCCAAAAAGTAAATATATGAGGACCAAAGTGTAAAGTTGGTCAAGAAGGTTTCCTCTTAGGCTCAAGTTTTTATACATGACTAATTGGGACCTAAGGATTATGATGGTAAATTTTATTTCCAGATTAAACCTTGTTTGACCGGTCAATTTACGCAAAAACCCAAATTAAGTTGTTAATTGGGCATGGTTCTCAATGTAGGTCAAAATGGGTTCCTAAGGCCAAATTGAAGGTTCCAAACCCTAGAGATTATTTTTCTATGAATTTTAGAGGGTTTATTTGATTTTTTTTCTCTGCCTCTAACCTCGTGTTTTTAAGTGGGTTTGTTTTTAGGGTTACAGGATGTCATTTAATTCCTTGGAGTTGCTGTAGCCCTTATTGAATCATCTCATCCCACTTTTCTTCTTATTAGGTTGCTTTGACCTATGTTTGGACCCTGAGTTACCCTGTTTTCAGATTGGATTGGTGAAATTGTATTTTTACCCCTTAGTTTCTGTTTTCTTTGCAAACTCAGAATCTCTCTGAGTTAAGCCTTTCCTTGAGTTATGTAGGAGCTTTTATCCTTTGTATTAGGTCAAAATGAGCTAGTTATGGCTCATGATGAGGTTCTCATCAGGTCCCATCCTTCTTCTTCACAAACAGTACCGGGGCTCCCCAGGGAGACGCACTGGGCCTCACGAAACCTTTCTCCAAAAGGTCCTGCAACTGGGACTTGAGCTCTCACAGCTCAAGCGGTGCCATCCTGTATGGCTCGGTGGAGATGGGGCTGGTCCCTGGTACTAGTGAGATCTCAAACTCGATCTCACGCTCGGGCGGTAGTCCTGGTAACTCGTCTGGAAACACGTCGGGGTACTCTCTGACCACCGGGATGCTCTGGAAGTCTGCCACAGGGCTGGGCTCTGCCACCACACAAGCTAGGAAGCCCTCACACCCCTAGCTCAAAAGTCTCGCCACCCGAAGTGCCGAAATGCACCTGAAACCTCCGTCCACTGGCTGTCCGTGAAACTCGAAAGAAGGCAACTCCGGAATGGAGAAGACAATCTTCCTCTCAAAACAGTCTACCAAGGCGTGGTAAGCGGACAGCCAATCCATCCCCAGAATCACACCAAAGTCCTCCATCTAGATCATAATCAGGTTAGCTGGCAGGCTATGTCCTCCAACGTTGACCTCGCAATCCGTGTACACCTCCTCAGCTACAAACAGCTGACCACTCGGACCTCTGATTACGAACGGATTTTCTAACAGTGTATAATCCTGGTCCAAACTAACTGCGAAACTGGCTGCGACAAACGAGTGCGTAGCGCCGGAATCGAAAAGCGTGTAAACGAGTCTGCCTGAAACTGCAACCATACCTGCTACCACGGATCCCGATGCTCTGGCGTCCCTGTGTGTTAGGGCGTTGATATGCCCCTCAGCTCTTGGTGCGGACGAAGCAGCCACACTCTGCGTCGGACGGGTAGGTGCTGGCCGGTACCCTCCTCGCGACCGCTGTCCTCCTCGTGCCTGGAACCGCGGCCTCCTGCGCGCCCTCCAGTGCTCTACACGGGAAGTATCTGCTGGCCACCTACCCTAGATGGGCAGTCCCTCCTGACGTGGCCCGGCTGGCCACACTGGTAGCAGAGGGGAACCTGACTCCCGCCCTCAGTGAGTCCCTGCTGTCGACTAGGCGGGGGTCCGGTGCTGGCGACTGGCCCCTGTCGAGGGCCCCCAAAGGCTACTCATGGCCCTGCACAACGTGACGGCTCTCCTGTGGACGCCACGTGTCTCTGTTCTCGCCGGCCCCGTGAGAAGTCTGGCTGAAAGGGCCTCTTCCGCCCGCCATCGGTCTCTCGCGCGGACGGGTTGGTCTCCTCGTAAGTCATAGCTGCCTCTACCACCCTCGAAAACGTAGGCAGCTTCAGGGGTCTGACATACCCCCGGATCGCAGGCCGGAGCCCCTCGGTGAACCTCCAAAGGCGCTCCTCCTCAGTGGCTACCGCTGTCGCTGCAAAGTGGGACAGCTCCAAGAAACACGTGCAGTACGCGCTCACAGTCATCGTCCCTTGGTGGAGAGTGTGGAACTCCCGCCTCCTCTGGTCCTGCCACGTCTGGGGAAAGTACTGCTCGCAGAAGAGGGTGACGAACTGGTCCCACATCGGCTCGTCCCTCTCCTGTCCCCGGACCGCCCTCCACCACCGGTGTGCCGCACTCTCCAGCTGGTACGTGGCAAAGGCCACGCGGCACTCCACCGGGGGGCGAAGGGTGTCGAAGATCTTCTCCAGCTGCTCAAGCCAGTCCTCTGCCTCGGTCGGGTCTTCATCCCCCTTGAAGGAGGGGGGCTTCAGCTTCCGGAACTGTCCGAAAAGCTCGAAGTCGCACTGTAGGGGAGGTGCTGGTGCACCTCCAGGCGAAGGTGCCTCGTGTACAGAAGTGTCGGAGGAAGGTGGGGGCGGCAGGGGCCCATCCCCTCCCTCATGTCCAGCGCCGTGTCCGTCGCGTGGTCCCACAGAGGACTCCCCCTCTGCAACCCCAGGAGGAGGTGCTCGGGGAGGTGGGTGGAGCTCCTCTCGTACAATATCTCGAATCAGTCTGGCGAGGTCCTGGGCCTGGATGCCAGGGAGTGGTGGCTGGTCCACCGAGACGTCAACGACAGCACGTCCACCTCGCCGACCTCGTCCTCGGCCGCGCCCGCGGCCAGTCTCGCCAGTCCCGCGACGAGGCATCTCCTGCAAGGAGACGCGAAGCAACACGGAAACGTCAAAACAGACGGTACCTAACAAAACTTCTAAGAACTCATGTCAAGAGATATGTTGTGGTGGCTACTCTAGCTATAAACATGTGAATTGGTTATTTTCCAGTCAGTTGATTCACTTCTCGGGATGACCTTGCTCTGATACCATCTTGTAACGACCCGATTCCCGAGTCCCTACGAGACACGAGAACCGGACCGACTCGACTAATCCCAAGACCTAGTCGTCCAAAGAGGAAGTAACCAAAAGACAGTAAAATAAACCACATTCAGCATGAATATAACTAACAGTAAGAAAGTACAGCAGTAAGGAAAGAAACTACTATAGTAGGTACCACCACAACAGTAGAACAACATTTATCATATAACACGAACTGTAGGTAAAGAAAGTACAGCGGAAACAAAACTACTCACTATAACAGAAACAAAAGAGGTACAAAAGACTGTGGTAAACTCTACTGGACCCTACTCGGCCCAGCGTCCTCTGCAGCCGCTGACCCTGGCTGCTCAACACCTGGTCCTGAAAAAGGTAACGAGTGTAACACGTCAGCAAAATGCTGAGTAGAGTGGCAAACTAACTAAATACAACAGTAGAGTGTACAGTAGTTGTTATGTTCTATTACTTCCTTTATTCACATCTTTCAATTTTCTCACAATTTCATTTATTTCTCAGATCCTTTACTTGATCTCGAATGTCCTCATGGGAACGATCTTGATTGCAGTCTTTTCCAAAAGTAGAAGTAGCACGTGGTGCTCTCCTGGCCGGGAGAGTCCCCCGTGGTGATCCTACCCTCAGTCAACCACCCCAAGGTCACTGACAGATGTAACGGTGACTACGGCACGCGCGATAAATGCACAGGTAGCTAGCTCGCACTGGCACGCGATCAGTCGTTTCCGTTAACGGGTGCGCCCAAAGCACAACACGGAACCAGGGCAGAGTCCTCTCAGTAACAGGGGTCCAACCCCTCCACAGTAACCAAACCGGGGCCTTGCCCCTCCACAGTCCGCGCACCCTCGCCTGACTACCCTGGTTTGCCCTAGTGGGCCTAACAAGTCGGTGAAGGAGGCTAGCAGAACCCCGGGGCCCGTGGGGTAGCTAGTACTCTCCTAACACTAGTAGCTCTCCTCGGTACTACGTACACGAGGGCCAACAAGTCGGTACAGAGCGGCCAATCCTAACCCCGGGTCCCTGGGGTGGCTGGCCCCACTCTGCACTAAACAGGTACAGGTACTTCCCTTGGTACTGCGTACCCAAGAGACAGTACAAACTACATCTCAGTTCCATTCCTTTTTCTTTCCAGGAGTTCCACTCCTAATTCCCCGTAGGGTTCCAGCTCTTTATCTCAGAACATCATATGTTTCACTTTCCAGTTTCACGTTCTCACAATCCAGGATCTCAATCATGTTTCTTTATTCATAACAGGCAGCTGTTAATTCAATTTACAGGCAGCTTTATATTCCTTTCCATTTTTCCAAGACTGCAGTATTATACATTCCACTAGTTTTTCCATCCTAGGGTTCATGCCACATCCTAGGATCTAGCATACAACTAGTTTTCTAGCCCTAGGATTCATGCATCACCTAGGAGTAATCATTCCATACATTTCTCATTCCTAGGATTCATGCAATGTCCTAGATTCTAGTTATGGTTCCATACTTTAACAGATTTTAATAATAAACTTAAGCCACTCTACCAGGTACAACGGGAGTAATGGGGGCATGATCGGGAATCCCGCGTGCCTCCGCGACTCTCAAGACTGCAACTGAACGAGGTCCTATCACAAGGATCAAACACAAGGAGTGTCTCAAAATAGTGTATAGCTACCGTAGACGGGTAGAGGAATTAATTCTGAAAAGAACGCAACTCGAATCGCGGAAAACGGAGCCCGAACGGGCCCTAAACGGTTCGAAAAAGACGATACTGTGCAAGATCAGACGTCTGGAACTTCTTCCAGACGTCTTAAAGAGTGGATCAGAGAATTACCTGTCCAGCGTGGTTTCCCAGACGTCCAAAAGTCTGCGGGGACGTCTGGCCTAGCTCCCAGACGTCCGATGGTCACCCCGGACGTCTGGAGGTTACTCCCGCCGTCTGGTACAACTTCCAGACGTCTGATTCGCAAAGGATGGCGAATCAGCGAACCTGCGCACAGCTAACTGCCTCCCTCAGTACGGTCAGTCGACAGGAAGGAAGAAGAAGGCGGAATACTCACCTTTCAGACGTCTGTATGAGCTTCCAGACGTCTCCCTCGCCGTCTGACTATCAACCCAGACGTCTGATTCTAGAAATTTTTCCAGAATCAGGGCGCTACTCGGCCTCCGCTCGCGACGCAGCTCGCGTCATACCTCGCGCGTCTGCTGCTCAGACTGCAGCAGGTCCCTCTCCGCGTCGTTCCGCGCCTCTTGCGCCCTCCGCCGGCCGGCCAAGCTGCTCCGGCGAGCTCGCCCTCATGGCAGAGCTCCGCCCTCGCACGCCGCACCTCCTCCGCGCTCACTGCAGCCTTCGCTGCCGCGCTCGCTCGCTCTCGCGCACAGGAAGGAGAAGCGGAAGGGAATGGTGGAGACGACAGGAGGGGAGGCGTGGCCTTTTAAGACCGCGCGAGGAGG
Source organism: Thalassia testudinum (assembly GCA_037157565.1). NCBI lineage: Eukaryota > Viridiplantae > Streptophyta > Magnoliopsida > Alismatales > Hydrocharitaceae > Thalassia > Thalassia testudinum. Next base: position 24,951,151 of record JAZHRO010000054.1, on the reverse strand, counting down.
AGAGAGAAGGATTCGCGGTAGGGGAATCTGCAGCTGCAGGAGGGAGGAAGGGCGAATATGCGGTCTGCGCGCTCAGGCGCGCAGACGACTCGCGTGTGTCGAAAATAACGGATTTCCAGACGTCTGGAAACTATCCCAGACGTCTGGTCAGACGTCTGGACAACCTTCCAGACGTCTTAAAAGACGTCTGGGCCACACGCTCGTTACATCATCACACTGAACCACTTCTGCCCCTCCACTGCCACTCCACACCCCCACAACACTCCCCCAATCAGACCCATTTTTCCGGTCGCAGTCCGACCTAGCCCCGCCGCTAGACACCGCCCCACAACCTGCTACACCCCGCATCACCTTCGCCATGCCACGGCGAAGGTCACCCTGTAGTCTGATTAGGCCAAGAGGCCGTGTTTCTGTCTGACAGGGTCGGAGCCCCAGCCGCCATTGACGACGACTAAAGGAGCTTCCACGCGAGCTCCAAGCCCTAAAGCAGCAGGATCCCAGCTGAGCAAGCTGCAGAGACATGGGCGAAGGCAACAAGCAGGTCTGCGAAGAGAGGCAAGCACGCAGCTGCTGAGGCCAGGTCGTGGCTCTCCTGCGGGTGAGCGTGAGCAAGGGACAGAGTTTAGTCCCACATCGTGGGATTTCGAAACGCCGCATCGGCTTAATTGATTTTGTGTTTTCTCTTAAGCGCCTCGAGACACATGGGGTGAGGTCCCGCACCCCACTCACCCGCCCGGTCCGCGAGTTCACCACGCGGATCCGGCGGACCTGACCTGACACCACCTGCGCACTCCTCGCGTACCATACACGCCGATACACCTGGTCCCGGGTACGCAACCCGACCCAATAACCCGGCTCTGGGAGAGCTTCCTATGAGCGGATTGCAGAGAGAGAGATGTGCAGGTAGAGGGAAGGGTTAGGTTTTGCTCTGGTTTGTGCAGGGACAGGGTGCGAGGGAAGAAGGTTCACACTTGGCCGCAGGAAGAAGAAGAAGAACTGCAGAAGGCCAAGGAAGAAGAAGAGAAGAAGGAGAAGCCGCAAAGGAAGAAAGGGGAAGCACTGTAGTAGACCACCGTTTAAGCCATCTGACTGAGATATCAGACAATGGATGAAGCTCTGAAGAGAAAGAAGAGAAGAAGAAAAAGAAAAGAAAAGTTTCCGCAGCTGAAAGAAAAAAAAGAGAAGGAAGAAAGAAAAAGAAACAAAGAAGATAAATAAGAGAAGAAGAAGAAGAACTGAAGAAGACCCGTAAAGAAAAGAAGAAAAAGAAGAGAAAAAGAAGACAAGCAAAGAGAGAGAAGAGAAGAAGAAAAAGCCAAGAAACAGAAATCTACTTCTCCCTCTCTCTCTCTTATTTTTGTAATAAAGAAACATTGTACTTCTAGAATTCCAGTAGCTCCCTGAGTTCGACCTCGAGAAACTATTTCCGAGTAAAATTGTAATGGTAACGACAACCATAGCTGTCTCATTATATACCACAACGACAACCTTTGTAATAAGCATTAAAACAAACAAAGACTAGCTGCGGTTGCGAAAGCGTTCACCATCAGATGTCTGGACCGTCCTACAGACGTCTTCGGCGTCGTCTGGACGTAAGTCTAGACGTTTGATTCTAGAAAGTTTTCCAGAACTAGAGCCCGATTCGCTCTTCGCCTGCAACGCACAGCCGCGCCGCGCCCCGTCTGCCTGCTGTCTGAGCTGCAGCAGCCCCTCCGCGACACCCCACGCCTGCCGCTCCCCCGCCGGCCGGCTCTAGCTGCCCCGGCAAGCTCGCACCCTCGCGGTCGAGCTTCTTCCTTCCGCTCGCAACCCTCCTCCCCGCATGCCCACCGCGGTCGCTCGCTCGCGTTCTCGCACTGGCAGGGAGAAGGAGAAGAGAAAGGCGGAGGAGATGGGGGTGAGGGAGAGGGCGACGATGTATATAAGGCAGCGCGGGGAGAGAGAGAAGAGAGACGGCGCGTCTGCAGGAAGAGAGAGGAAAAAGAATACGAAGGTGGCCGGCGTAGTCTGCGCGTGCACCCGCGCAGACGCAACCCGGTACGCCGAAAAAATTTATTACCAGACGTCTGGGCCACTTCCCAGACGTCTTAAAATCCGTCTGATGCCACATTCGTAACAGTTATAACCGGAGTACCCGTCAAGAAAGCAGAAGAATATGTTTCCCGCTAATTTCTCGAGAATCTGATCAATGGATGGTAGTGGGAAATGATCCATCTTCGTGGAGGAATTTAGTCTTCGGTAATCTATGCAGACTCTCCATGAGTTGGCTATACGGGTAGGTATGACTTCTCTGATTTTAGTCGTGATAGTGATGAGCCCTGCCTTCTTAGGCACAACCTGGATTGGGCTCACCCAACGACTGTTGGAGATCGGATAGATGATCCTTGCATGTAACCACTTAATGATCTCCTTTTTCACGACCTCCTGCTGGGATTCAGACGTCTCTGCATTTCACGGGATGGTCGTGCGCCCTCTTCAGAATAGATTGGTGTGCAATAAGAGGGAGTTATTCCAGTCAAATCATCGAGAGTCCTACCAATGGCTCTGCGATGTTGCTGGAGAACAGTAATCAGACGGGATTCCTGATCAGGTGTGAGTCTGGAGTTTATAATCACAGGAAATGTCTGATTAGAACCCAAGAAGACATATTTTAAATGGTCGGGAAGGGGTTTGAGTTCAAGAATGGGGTTATCAGCAACAGCGGGTGGTTCAAAGTGAGTGTGATGTACAAGGGTAGGAGTTATGGGTTTGTCTATCTCAATGTCTGCCTCCAATAATTGCGGTTCAAGATCCTCTTGTGGTTGATGAGGAGTGATCATGTTGTCCTCAAGTTGTGGTTCATCAACCATGGCCCTAATTGTTGGTGCTAGAGCACCACGATCATTTGTTTTGATGATAACAAAACACGTGTTATTTAACATTTGCAATTTGAGTCCTAGATTTCAGGTCAATTGCAAATGTGGACGTGTTTAGACGGAGTTCGAGCTCGCATCCAGGACGGATTGGAGGAGCTTGAGGGAAAACAGAGGAGGTTCGCGTGGAGCGAAAGATTGAAGATGGAAGGAAATGAAGAATAGGATAGATTTCCTTCTTTTGTACTTGTTGTATTTTTCATTTCTTTTGTTGCTCTTTATTTCCTTAGATATTTCATGTTAAAGAGCCTCAAAGAACCCTAACAGTAGTCCTAGGAACACCGGCACAACCCTAGGATACTTAGGTTTTCTGTAGAATACTTAGAAAACCAATATAGGGTTCAAACAGCACTTCCAGACGTCTAATTCCCAAATCAGACGTCTGATAAAGAATTTTAAGACGTCTGACTGTTGTTTCAGATGTCTGATAACTGTTAGGCTGGACATAGTTAGTTCTGTCTGAGGAAATCAGACGTCCAGACCTTAGACCAGACGTCTTAGGAGACGTCTGATGACTTTGCCAGACGTCCAATTGGTGGACCGTTGGCTGGCTTAGAAGACACTCAAGAATATGACCGTTAGAGCCTTATCAGACGTCCATAGGACTTTCCAGACGTCTGATAAATGACCGTTTTGCCTCGGCTGACCCAAAATCTCTTCTCAGAGATTTTCTAGCCGTTGCAACGTTTGGAAATCAATTCCCACAGTAAAAGTAGGTTTCCAGACGTCCAGACATAGTACCAGACGTCCTGTATGTCGTCTGATGGACTTGCGCAAAAACCCTGTTTAGATCTGATTCAAGTCAGGGAGAAACCCGCATAGAATCAGACGTCTGACCTTGGAATCAGACGTCTTAAAGTGGCCGTCCAGACGTCTGATGCCAGAGTTAAACGTCTGATAACCCTGTCAAGTGTAATCATTGTCCTGATTTCGGCCTGATTCTCTTGGGCTTTGCACCCAACGGCTATAGAACCTTTCCTAAGCCTTCTAAAGCCTTCCTAAGGCCTTTATAAATAGAGGGGAACCTTTGCAACACAAAAACACACAAGAGATACACTTAGAAAAACACAAGACACACCTAAGCAACATACTTTCCACTCTTTTGTGTCTCTCTTGCTATCCAAGCTCAAGCTCCATCATCTTGAGAGCTAAATTCAGTTTGCGCGCCCGCTCTCCCGCTGTTGTTCACGAGAGCGACGTAGCGCCATCGCGTGGCACACGCACCGCGTCATCGTCGACGCACTCCTTGCAAAGGGGAGTTTCCTATTTCCTATAGAAGCTAGGTTTAATTATTTTGTTGGCTCTATAGGACTATTGTTTATTTTATCTTTGTCTTTTGGTTGGGTATTCGCTTTGCGAATTCCCGTCTCCTTCGTGGGACAAAATCCTTCTCGTGGAGAGAAGGGGTTGAGGAACGCTACCCTCGTACTTGTAGCGTGGTTGTACTGAGGTTGAATCACCCTCGTTTAAAGTGATTCGTTTAGTGGATTTTGATCAACTTGGTTGATCGGAAAATCCTAACTCGAGAGGGTTAGGTGGTGGTTTTCACCCGGTTTGGGTTTCCACCTAAAAATACCTGTGTACATTGTGCAATTGATTTTTGTGAGATTGCTTTATATTTCAATTCCACATTTTTTTTGTCACGCTGATCTCACCCCTCCAAGTAGGGAACTTTCACTAATATCACAGATTTGTTCAATGACACCGCAATTAATTCCTTGTTGGGCCTTAAAGATATCAATTTTGAGAGTCTGTTTCCCAAATTTCAGTTCTATTTGGCCCTCCTCACAACTTATGTTGGCCCTTGCAGTGGCCAGAAAAGGTCTCCCTAAAATGATTGGTGTATCCCTTGGGTTCTCAGGTGCATCCATATCTAAGACTATGAAGTCTACAGGGAAGTAAAAATCCCGCATCCTTACAATAACATCAAGAATCTCTTTTGGTGACTTGATAGATCGATCTGCTAACTGTAGTGTCACCTCAGTTGGTTTTAGCTCAGATTCTTCTAGATGGTTAAGCAGGGATGTGGGCATCAAGTTTATAGAGGCACCTAAGTCTAATAATGCTCTATCGAACTGGGTTTCATCGATCTTACATGAAATCAAGGGAGTGCCTGGGTCTTTTCCCTTGGGTGGGAGTCTACTCAGGATTACAGAGCTGGCTTACTCTGACAGTATAATTGGACTCCCACTTTTGGTTCTCGGCTTACGCTGAGGTGTACACACGTTCTTCAAAAATCGTGTGTAAGCTGGTACATGGCAGATCGCATCCATCAAGGGGATGTTTATTTGGACCTGCTCAAAGAGCTTGACCAGGTCCTCAAGAGCCACGGGTTTGGTTGTCTTCTTTCCCTTGGTCAAGGCCTCGGGAAATGGAATCTTGGTTGGTTCTTCTAGGATAGGTCCGGGTTTTTTATTTATGACAGGGATAGGAATGTCCCGGATGACTGCCCTAGGATTTGGGTCACTACCAGGCTTGGAGTGGTCTGGATAAGGTGGATCTCGGGTCGCCTTACCACTACGGGTTGTTACAGAATTAACTCCTGCCTGGTTCTGGTTAGGGGTTGGTAGGATAGGCTGCTGCTGTTGATAACCTGCATAAGAAGTTAAATCTTCCATCCCGTCAGGTGAAGGAATAGAAGGGGCCTGATAGACCATGTGTGCTTGGCCCGGGTTTGGGTTCATAACGCGCCGCTAGGTCGGTACGCTATTAGGGTTAGGCAAGGGCTAAGAAGGAAGCGTGCCTAGTTGGCGAGAATTTGCCAACTGGGCAAGTTGATTTCGGACCTCTGTGATCTTGTCCTTATGTTGCTTTTGAATAGCCGCATTCGTTCTCTGAATGCCAGCCAAAGTCTGGAGGATAAGCTACATTTGATCTTGGTTAGGCCCGAGTGGATAAGTGAGGTTGGGCCGAGGCTGAGACGGCTGGTAAGGACGAGGTGCTTGTGGATGGGGATGAAAAGGTGGCTTGGGATTCTGGGAATTTCCCGCCCACTGGAAATTAGGATGGTTTCACCATCCAGGATTTTAGGTGTTGGAAAAAGGGTCATTCTGGAGGGCATTGAGGTCCTCGCAGGTCTGAGGAGCCTCAGAAAAGTCAGAGAATGGGGGAGTAGAGTTCCCCCAACAAGAATAGAAAGGATCAGAGGTTCCACCGGTCCTAGAGTCAGATGGGTCGGTGGAAAATATGTTGCACAGTCTCCTGTGCGGGAGGGGGCTGTGCGAAGGAGTTCTGCGCAGAGGTGGCTTGCTGCAAATGCTGAGGTAGCTCATCCACCTTCTTTTCAATAACAGAGACCTTGCCTAATCGACTGGCCATTAATTCCAGGTCGACTGATGTGGACAGGCCCTGCGTCTCATGTGCTCCCCTAAGGTTCATCGCTGCGCGGGTATTCGTCTTGTCGAATAGTCCCATGGAATCATTGTTGATGGAGTTCTTTCACATATTCTCGAGAATTTCCCATACGATGTCTTAATGTTGACCTATGATATTCCCTCCACAAGTTGCATTGACGAACAGTCTATGTTACGAACGGGCGCTCCAGACGTCTTTTAAGACGTCTGGGAGGTGGCTCAGACGTCGTACCAGACGTCTGGAATCACTTACAGACGTCGGACCAGACGTCTGGGATCATTTCCAGATGTCTGGAAATCGGTTATTTTGGCACGCTACTGTTCATCTGCGCTCTCTCTCTCTCTCCCTCTTTTTCCCTCTCTCCTGCGGCCGCAGACGCCTCTGCCGCGTTCTCTCTCCCCTCCTCGCGCGGCCTTAAAAGGGCCACGCCTCTCCCTCACTCCCGTCACCTCTGCCTCCTTCCTCTTCTCCTTCACCCAGTGCGCGAGAGCGAGCGCGAGGGTGCAGCGGCAGCGACAGCCGCGGTGAGCGTGGGAGGAGGTGCTGCGCGTGGGAGAGGCGCTCGGCCGTGAGGGCGAGCTCGCCGGGGCTGCTAGGGCCGGCCGGAGGGGGGCGCAGCGGGCGCAAGGTGACGCGGGGGGGGACTGCTGCGGCTCGAGCAGCAGGCGCACGAGGCACGACGCGGCCGGGCGTCATGAGCGGAGGGCGAGTCGCGCCCTGGTTCTGGAAAATTTTCCAAAATCAGACGTCTGTGCTTCTAGACAGACGACGGGCACGACGTCTGGAAGACTGTCCAGACGTCTGAAAGGTGAGATTTTCCATCTTCTTCCTTCCCTTCGATTGACCATACTAAGAGAGAGAGGAAATGGGTACGCGCAGGGTTTGAGATTCGCATCCAACGCGAATCAGACGTCTGGCTGCAGTGCCAGACGACTGTAGCGACATCCAGACGTTCGGGGTAACCATCGGACGTCTGGGAACTAGGCCAGACGCCCCCGCAGGCTTCTGGACGTCTGAGAGACCACGCAGAGCAAGGTAAACCCTATTTCACTTTTTAAGACGTCTGGAATAAGTTCCAGACGTCTGATTTTGCACTGTTTCGTCGTTTTCGACCCGTTTAGGGCCCGTTCAGGTTCCATTTTCCGCGTTTCGAGTTGCGTTCTTTTCGGAATTACATCCTCTACCCGTCTACAGTAGCTGTACACTGTTTTGAGACACTCCTTGTGTTTGATCCTTGTGATAGGACCCCGTTCCGTTGCAGTCTCGGGGCTCGCGGAGGCACGCGGGATTCCCGACCATGCCCCCATTACTCCCATTGTACCTAGTAGAGTGGCTTTAAGTATAATCTGTTAAATTATGAAATCATAAATAGAACCTAGGACATTGCATGAATCCTAGGAATGAGAAATAGATTGAATGGTAGATTCCTAGGGTGTTGCATGAATCCTAGGGCTGGAAAACTAGATTGTATGATAGATCCTAGGATATGGCATGAATCCTAGGATGGGAAAACTAGTGGAATGTATGAATACTGCAGTCTTGGAAAATATGGAAAGGAAATACTAGTTGCCTGTGAATTGAATTAACAGCTGCCTGTTATGAATAAATAAACGTGATTGAGAATATGGATTGTAAGAACGTGAAACTGGAAAGTGAAACCTGGATGTTCTGAGTTAAAAGAGCTGGAACCCTACGGGGAATTAGGAGTAGAACTCCTGGAAAGTGAATGGAATAGAATTGGGGAAGTGAGCTGGCCCTTGAGTACGGAGTACCAAGGAGAGCGACTGTCCCCCCTGTTTAGTGCAGAGCGGAGCCAGCCGCCCCAGGGACCCGGGGTTAGGACTGGCCACTCTGTACCGATTTGCTGGCCCTCGTGTACGTAGTACCGAGGAGAGCTACTAGTGTAGGGAGGTACTAGCTACCCCACGGGCCCCGGGGTTCTGCTAGTCTCCCACACCGATTTGTTAGGCCCATTGGGGCAAACCAGGGTAGTCAGGCAAGGGTGCGCGGACTGTGGAGGGGCAAGGCCCCTGTTTGGTTACTGTGTGGGGTTGGACCCCTGTTACTAAGAGGGCTCTGCCCTGTACTGGTTCCGTGCTGTGCTTTGGGCGCACCCGTTAACGGAAACAACTGGCCGCGTGCCAGTGCGGGTTAGCAACCCGTGCGTTTACCGCGCGTGCCGTAGTCACCGTTACGTCTGTCAGTGACCTTGGGGTGGTTGACTGAGAGTAGGATCACTACGGGGGACTCTCCCGGCCAGGAGAGCACCACGTGCTACTTCTACTGTTCGGAAAAGACTACAATCAAGATCGTTCCGACGAGGAACATTCGAGATCAAGTGAAGGATCTGAGAAATAGATAAATTGTGAAACAATAGAAAGACGTAAATAAAGGAAGAAAGAAAATTTAAAACAGCTACTGTACACTTTACTGTTTCTTTAGTTTAGCTGCCACTCTACTCAGCGTTTTGCTGACGTGTTACACTCGTTACCATTCAGGACCAGGTGTTGAGCAGCCAGGGTCAGCGGCTGCAGAGGACGCTGGGCCGAGTAAGGTCCAGTAGAGTTACCACTGTTCTCTTGTACCTCTCTTTGTTCCGTTATAGTGAGTTGTTCTTGTTTCCGCTGTACTTTTCTTTACCTGCAGTTCATATTATGTTATGAATGTTGTTCTACTGTTGTGGTGGTATATACTGTAGTGGTTTCTTTCCTTACTACTGTATTTTCTTACTGTTAGTTATATTCATGCTGAATGTGGTTTATTTTACTGCTCTTTTGGTTACTTCCTCGTTGGACGACCAGGTCTTGGGGTTAGTCGAGTCGGTCCGGTTCTCGTGTCTCGTAGGGACTCGGGAATCGGGTCGTTACAGTCTAATATCCTCACGGAGTCCCTAGTAAAAAGACTGGACTTGTTCCCATTTAGGAACACTGTGATGGGGGCACTTTCTCATGAGATCCCGAAAATGATCCCATGCCTCATAAAGAGGTTCTCCTGTCTGTTGCGTGAAGTGAGTAATCTGATGGCGCAAGGCATTGGTCCAACCAACGGGGAAGAACTTTTTCAAGAACTCAGACTGAAGTGACTCCCAAGTGTTGATCGGACGGGTCTGAGTTTGATACCAATGGGTTACCTTGTCCATAAGGGAGAAAAAGAACATCTTCATAAGTAAGATATCCCGATTTTGCGCATCTGACCCGAAGGTCTAGGCTAGATGCTTAAGTTGTTTGATGTGCTGGAAAGGGTCTTCAAAGTTAAGCCCATAGAATTTAGGTATGGCGTGGATCATATTGGGCTTTAACTCAGAATCAGGTCCTCCAGTCGGGATTCTGACTTGAGGCTCAATTGCCACCGCAGCAGGATTATAGTGATCTCGCATCATGGGACGCTGCGGTGGGTTCATGAAGTTCTGGAAGAGATCGTTGAGTCGCTAGAGCTGGTGCTCAAGATTACTCTCTTCCTCAACAGGCTGAGCCATTGTGGAAGAAGAAGGTGAAGTGGGTTCAGAATCAGAAGAAAGGTTTATGTAAAGGGGTTGTTGCCCAAACAAGGGTACCGAGGCTTGGCCTCGGGGAGAATGAATTTCTAGAGGAGGTTTCAAGGACCTCCTTCTAAACATACACTGATGGATTGGATGAGGTTAGCAGGTGCCGGACCCAATCAACACACCCAAAACGTTGGGTGACCATAAAGGTTCAGGGCGGATGATACCCTTAAATCAGAAGGTCGTCCACCTGAGAATTACCTTGGCAGCCAAAGAGGGTGAGTCCCGCGAAGACCCCTACACGATAAAGCGCCCCCATGGGTTACAGGGTTTCCCCCACCCGACCTCTCTTGTCACTGAGATTCCAGGTAGACCAGAATGGGGACCTTAACCTCTTAAGTCTACCACTTTTAATTAGGATCGAGGTGATTAGGGTTTCACTTGAACTTTATCCTTTTGAGTGCAAAGAGTGACCTAATTTAAAAGTTGGTTGATCCAAGGGATCAACTTCACCTATTAGTTTCTATGAGATCTTATTAGGTCATGTCTTTTAAGTTCTGGCGAAACGGTGGCAGCAACTAGCTTTTCTTAAGTCGTTGTAGTACAGATAGTTATTGCCATCATTTGCTAATATTTGTTACTCGGAAAATACAGTTCTCCCGAGGTCGAACTCAGGGAGCAAGTCGTATTCTAGAGGGATACAGTTTCTATTACAAAAAATAAAGGTAAAGAGAGAGAGAAATAGAGAGAGGAGGAAATTTGGCTTCTTCTTCTCTTCCTGTTCTTCTTGTCTTCTCTCTTCTTCTGTTCTTCGGATCTTCCTCTCGTGCTCTTGTTCTGCTTTTGCTGTCAAGACGTTGTCTCTCCTTTTTCTTTCTGTCTTCTTTTCTTCTTTTTCTTCTTCGTTGCGGTCCTGCTCGTCTTTTCTTCTCCTTCTTCTTCGTCCTCAGAGCGTCGTCTGATTGTTCAATCAGACGACTTAAGTAACCCACTGCTACAGTGCGTCCTTGGTGCTCCTCCTTCTTCCTTCAGTCTTTCTTCGTCGGTCTTCTTCTCTGCCTCGGCTTGTTCCTGCACACACCACAGCCAACGCAAAACCTACTCTACCCCCCCCCCCCCCCCCCCCGCGTCACTCTCTCTCAGAATTCGCTCTTAGGAAAGCTCTCCCAGAGCAACCGGGTAATCGGGTACGCGGGTCGCGCCCGGGTCCAGGCCCACCGGCGTGCGGTGGTGGGCGAGGAGTGCAGGTCGGGCTAATCGGGTCAGAGCCAGGTCCGCGGGGCGTGAGCGCGGACGAGGCCGGGTAATCGGGCGGGTAAAGGGGACCTCACCCCGTTTGCTGAGGCGATAAGGCTTATTCACAAAAACAATTTAAACGGTGAAAGCGTTGCGAGGCTTACAGATGTGGGACTAAACTGACGCCTCTCCTCGCGTGCGCCTGCTGGAAGACCGCGGCCTTGCTTCTGCAGCTGCAGCATCGATTTTCGTCGGTTGCTGGCTGGTTGCCTTCGCAGGAGTCTCCGTAATCCGCAGCAGCTGGAAACCTGGAGTCCTCAAGCCTGGAGCGCGGGAGAAGCTGCTTCAATGTGGCGTCAATGGCGGTCGAGCCTTAGAACCTGTCGGACACGAATATGGCCTCTCGGCCTGATCAAACTACTGGGGACCCTTCGCCGTGGCACGGCAAAGGTGTTGAGCTGTGCGGCAAGCCGCAAGGCGATGTCTGGCGGCATCCCTAGGTCGAACTGCAACCGGAGAAATGGGTTTGTTTGGGGGAGCGTTACGGAGGTGTGGAGTGGCAGTGGAGGGGTGGGGGGTGTTCAGTGTGATGAGGCGGAGGTTCGGTGAGGGTCGGCGAGGAGTGTGAGGCTGTGGAGCGATGGGGGCATCTCGCCGGAGGGTGGCCGGAGATGAAGGGGGTGACGGTGGTCAGGGTCGGTCGAGGGCTTAATTGAACAAATTGAAATAGGGAAAAGAAAGAGGAGAGGAAGGGAAGTAGTTCTAACTTACTTGCAGGGACGAAGGGGGAGGAGCAGGGCGACAGTCGTATCGACTGTCACCGGAGAAGAAGATGCCCAGGGGAAGGGGCGGCGGCGAGGAGAGGGCCGGAGAGGCGCCAGCTGGGTGCGGCGTGGCACGGGAAGAGCGAGGGAGGGCAACCCTGCAGCTGGTAGTGCGGCAGAGCGACGAGGAGGAAGAGGAGAGGCCGCCAGAGCTGGAAGGCTTCCTGTTGGAGTGGGAAGAGAGGAAGTGGGGGTCTTTCTCCGTCAGGACCGAGCTGTTGAGAACGGCGGAGTGACGGGGGTATTTATAGAGGCGGAATCAAAGAGGAGGGCGGAGGGAGACGACGTGTCTCCCTCGCCGGAGGACGCCGGAGATGGAGACCCATACCGTCCGTGCGTTCGCACGGCTGGTATGGTGGGTTGCAGCGACCAGGGGGGTGTTCCTGCGACGGCTGACGACGCAGGGCACCCCCGGTTGACTTGCCAGACCCTCCCCCTTACCCTGCGCGGCGCCATGCTCCGCGCAAGGTCGCCGGAGCATGGTGCTGGTCAGGTTTTGCAGGAGGGACCTGAACGCAAAGAACGAAGAAGAGTTAGGGGTCAAAATGCGAGGGTTCAAAAGTTGAGGGCCAAAAAGTAAATATGTGAGGACCAAAGTGTAAAGTTGGTCAAGAAGGTTTCTTCTTAGGCTCAAGTTTTTATACATGACTAATTAGGACCTAAGGAATCTGATGGTGAATTTTATTTCTAGATTAAACCTTGTTTGACCGGTCAATTTATGCAAAAACCCAAATTAAGTTATTAATTGGGCATGGTTCTCAATGTAGGTCAAAAAGGGTTCCGAAGGCCAAATTGAAGGTTATAAACCCTAGAGATTATTTTTCTATGAATTTTAGAGGGTTTATTCTATTTTTACTTTGCCTCGAACCTCGTGAATTGTAGTGGGTTTGTTTTAAGGATACAGATTATCATTTAATTTTTTGGAATTGCTGTAGCCCTTATCAGATCATCCCACTTTTATTCTTATTAGGTTGCTTTGACCTATGTTTGGACCCTGAGCTACCCTGTTTTTAGATTGGATTGGTGAAATTGCATTTTTACCCCTAGTTTCTATTTTCTTTGCGAACTCAGAATCTCTCTGAGTTAAGCCTTTCCTTGAGTTATGTAGGAGCTTTTATCCTTTGTATTAGGTCAAAATGAGCTAGTTATGGCTCATGATGAGGTTCTCATCAAGTTCCAAGTGACTTAAGAGCCGGATTGCTTAGGGTTTCTCCTAATAGATGTTTTCAAGCAATGGCTCAGGGACACTTCTTTTGGAAATTCTCAATTCTTGATTAGAAAGTGTGTCTCTAAAACCCTAGCTTTGAGTCCTAAGTTGGCTCTAATTGGTCCAGTTAGTTGCCTCAAGATCAGGTAATTAGGGCTCAAGCAAGAAGGTTTTAGCCCCAAATACCTTTAGTGGATGAACAGATAGAATGTGTTTGAAATTGAAAAATTGGCAACTTTTGCGATTTACTATGTATGAAAGACAGTTATTCCTAAATTGCTTTTTTCTTTTTCTTCCTTTTTTAGAATTTTAGCGGCTGAAAAGAAAGGATAGAAAATTACCTGTCCCTTGGCGTGATTGTTGTGCGATTGCTTTCTCCTTCTTGATTTCCTGTGCCTGCACAACAAAAGAGAAGAGATTAATCCAATAGATCAGAAATTGTGAACTAATAGTTTCTAGAATGCCTGTTGCTCCCTAGCAATGGCGCCAAAAACTGGTGGGGCTAGCTCTGGGCGTTTCACGGTTTTATAAAAATTACGTTCGTTGCAGTATATTGCGAAAATCTATCACCAATTTTTTATAATTTATTACTCGGAATTAAAAGTTTCCCGAGGTCGAACTCAGGGAGCACACTATGAATTCAGAAGCTTACAAATTCACAATTACAAAAAGTCAAGAGAGAGAGAGGATAAAATAAAGAAAATCCTTTTCTTCTTTCTTTCCCTTCTCTTCTCTTCCTCGTCTCTCTTCTTCTTTTCCTTTCCTCCTTTTTCTGCCATTCCCTGTTCCGGACGTCTGATTCTCCGAATCAGATGCCTTATCGGCCCTGTTGCTATAGTGCCTCCTTTCAGTTGTCTTTGCGGCTTTTTCTTCTTCTTCTTTCTCTCTTCTCTTGCTGCGGCTCTTCTCCTTCTCTTTCTTCTCAGCTTCTTCTCATTGCAGCAGCTCCTCCTTGGCTTCTTCTTCTTTTCTTCCTTGCTGCGGCTTCTCCTTCACCTTCTTCTTTCTTCTTTGCTTTGCGGCTAAGTCCTCGTCGCTTTGCTTCCTCTTCTTCTCACCTACTCCCTACACACACGTAAATGCAAAACCTACCCCTACCCTTCCCCGCATCTCTCTCTCTAAATCTCTCTTTGGTACGCTCTCCCAGAGTCGGGTAATCGGGTCGGGTCGCGTGCCCTGGTCCAGGCACACTGGCGTGGGTGTACTGTGCGAGGAGTGCTTAGGAGGGGAGTCGGGTCGGGTCACCAGGTTCGCGTGGGCAGTGCCGCGAACGAGGCGTGTGAATAGGTGAGGGACCTCACCCCTGTGTGACTTGAGGCGAATAGCCTCAGTCACTTTTTCGTCTTATACTGGTGCGGGCAAGCGTCAGCTTCCAAGGTGGGACAAAAGTCCCACCTGCATCCTCGTGCGTCTGCAGGAGAAAGGCTCAGTCAATTGGGGCAGTAGCAGAGGCCTTCAACCCCAATTGCAAGCCTGAGTGTGTGCGTGAGGGTGTTCTGCAACTGCTGGACCTGGCGACCTAGAGCGTTGCAGCCTAGAGCAGCTTGCGAAGCGGCTTCAACCTGCTCGTCAATGGCGGCTAGAGCTTGGACCCTATCTGACACAAAAAGGGCCTTGCGGCTCTATCAAACTACAGGTGGACCTTCGCCGTGTCACGGCGAAGGTGAGGCGGTAGGCGGCAGGTCGCAGGGCACCCTAGGTGTGCGTGCCTAGGTCTCTTTGTGGCCGGAGTGATGGGTTTGTTCGGGGGTGTGTTTGGGTGAGTAGAGTGGTGGTGTGAGTGAGGGGAAATGCTGAGTGAAGCCAGGGGATTCTTATGGGCCTGTCGGCGAGGGGTGGGATGGCTTGTGGATGTGGAGCGACCTTGCCGGAGTTGGTGGTCGAAGGTGGAGCTGATGGTGGTCATAGTGGCAGTCGAGGGATTTAAACCAAAATTGTTGAGAAGGAAATAAAGAGGGGAGAGAATAGAAGAACTTTTACCTAGCTAAGCAGACGAAGGGGGGCAGGAGGTGGACGGCGCAATTCTGCCGTCGCCGGAGACGACGCCCTGTGGGGAAGATGACGACGACAAGGAAGATAGACCGAAGAGTGCCTGCTGGTACGGCGAAGCATGACGAACGATGGCGGAGTTAACCCTGCCACTGGTATGGTGGCAGGGAGACGAGAGAGGGAGCGGAGAGTCGCCGAAGCCTGCGGGCGAATGGCTGGAGGAGGAGGAGATGAAGGTTGGGGAAATTCCTTGGCCAGAACAAGCTTGAGACGACCGGAGGCTCCTGCTCGGCTATAATAGCAGTAAGCGAGGGGAGGATCTCGAGGAGCGAGCGTGGGGAGCTTGTCAGAGAATGGTCGGAGAAGAGACCCATTCCTCTCGCGCGTTCGCACAAGAGGCATGGGCGGTGGCAGGACAAGGGAGGGGGTCCGCGCGGAAGAGGACGATGCAGGGAACCCCCCCTTCATTTCCGAGAGTGGCTCCCATACCCTGCGCGGAGCCATCCTCCGCTCAAAGTTGTCGGAGGTATGGGCAGCTGCGCAGGGAGGCAGAGGGGCCGTTCTGTAAAGAACGAAAGGGAAGCTGGGGGCAAAGTGCAAGGGTTCAAAAAGTTAAGGGTCAAAAAGTAATTTATGAAGACCAATTTGTAAAGTAGGTCAAGATGGCCTTCCCTTAGGTCCAAATTTTGGTAGAAACCTAATTTGGACCTAAGGAATTTAATGGTGAAGTTTTATTTTAGATTTGACCACGTTTGATTGGTCAATTTACACAAAAACCCAAATTAGGTCAAAAATTGGGTATGGTTCTGAATTTAGGTCAAGACAGGTTCCAATGGCCAAATTGAAGGTTCTAAACTCTAGGGGATGTTTTTCCATGAATTTTAGAGGGTTTAATTGACTTTTATGTTGCCTGGAACTTCGTGAATTAAAGCAGATTTGTTTTAGGGTTACAGAATGTCATTTTATTCTTAGAAATTACTATAATTCTTTTCAGATCAAATCATCCCACTTTCTTTCTTGTTAAGTCCATTTGACCTGTGTTTAGATCCTTAGACATCCCGTTTGTGTACTGCACTGGTAAAATTGCAATTTTACCCCTTGTGAGTTGCTTTATATTTAGATTTATAGTTCTTTTATTTAGGCTTTCCCTTAGGTTTTGTAGAAACTTTTGTATACTTATTTAGGTCAAAATGTGCTAGTTAGGACTCATGATGATGCTCTCATTAGTAAGCCACGTTCGGATGGGGCGATGATCTGAACATCCCCAAATATATCATCAAGCACGCAGTGAAGATTCATAAAGATTGGAGATTGGAGATGAAGAATAAGGTAAAGATAAATTTTAACTGTATTTCTTTATTTCCTTTACCACAATTCAAATATTATTTCTAACATTAAAATTATATTTTTTAGTATTATAAGAACATGAATCATAATGAGGCATTGCATAATACACCTCTTTTGATACAGCCGCACATTTGGAAGGAAGTGTACGAGCATTGGCATGATCCAGCAACACAGGTAAAAGTATTTCATATATTATCATTTATTTAAATAATTTATAAGTTAATAAATTGTACCTTCATTTTCAGAAGCAAGCCAAGAAAAATAAGGAAAATAAATCTAAGGCTCCACCGAAGATCCTTGTCCTGGGTAGGAGGAGCATAGACAGGATGAAATCTATATACGTAAGTATCTTTAATTAATATTTTCTTTTAAACCTTACAAAAATTTCTAATTTGTTAAAATTGACTATTTCAAATTATTGTAGTCCGCCATGCATCAAGGTACCCAGCTTAATCGGGTGGGAATATATGAGGCCACTCATAACAAGATGAGTGAAGAGGGAAATAGAGAGTGGTTTCACGACACATACCAACAGAGACACGTAAGTTAAAAAAATACAATACTTTTATTTTATTTCGTAATTATATAATTAAATCAAATTACTTAACATAATTCACTCCTGAGGACGCAAACTCCGGTACAGTTTAGCAGCCGCTGATAGCAAAGGTCTACCTGACCGTCATGCCACTTGAGCATGGCGGGTACGTCCGTAGCGCAGGGACAAGCAAAACCGTCTCGGGGTTGTATGGGAGAAGGAGAGCATCATCCTCTTCAGCTAAGATGCAGGAGATGAGGAAGGAGATTGTGGCATTACGCCGCAGAGACAACGAGAATGTGTTGCGAATCGAGGACCTGACGACGTTGGTCAAGGAGAACGCAACGCAGTTCAAGGAATCTAACAAGACCATGAAGGAGCTCCTGGCATTACTTCGGAAGGGAGGAATTGATCACCCCGCCCTTCATGATTTTAGAGATTGTCGTGATAACGATGATTTAGGTGGTAGCGGTGCTGGAGGCGTTGGTGCCACAACATAATTGTATTTTTTAAATATATTACCATTTAATGAACTTTGTATATGTTACTTTTATTTATAAAATTTTAATTTTCATTTCTTCTATTTTATTTAAATACATAAATTTTTAAGTTGTGTGATTGATTTATACTCTTAATAGATTTGAGTATTATTTACAGGTCTTTCACATAAATTAAATATATTTCAAAAACAAATCCTTATTATTTTCGACCGTTATTTAAATATGGTCGAGAATTGTTAATATTATCGACTGCTAAAATAATTACTAATATGAGTTTTCCCGATCGTAACAAAATAACAGTTGCGAATATTTAACATTCTCGATTGTTTAAAACGGTCTACAATACGAGTTTTCTCGACCGTTACTCAATAACTGTCGCGAAAAGTTAACATTATTGACCGCCTGTAAACTGATGAGAATATCATTATTTTCGACCATTATTAATAAACGGTCGGAATACGCTCTTACTCGATTATCTAAATAACTGTCGAGGTAAATACTTTCGCCGACCGTAGACATTAAATGGTAGGGAAATAGCGGTACCGACCGTTGAAAACTGACGAGAGAACTGGCTAAATGTCGAGTCGGGTTGCGTCTTTTTTTCGACCATATTGTTCAATAATGGTCGAGAAAACCCAATTGCGACTGTACATTCCTCGACCCTTTTTCTCGATGGCTATTTAAACATTTGCAATCATTTTTAACGATCGAGAATACTCAATATTCTTGTAGTGTAGAGTCTAGTTTCCTTTCAACAGGCTTATATGGCATAGCCTCAGCTAAACACCCCCAGATAGGAAAATGTTTCAGACTAGGTGCCTTATTAGTCCACATTTCATATGGGGTTTTAGGCACTGCTTTAGTTGGTACTCGATTGAGAACATATACAGTTATTTTGAGTGCTTCTCCCCATAGAGGCTCAGGAGAAGAAGTATAGCTAATCATACTCCATACCATATCCTTAAGAGTACTGTTGCAGCGTTTAGTAACATCATTCATGCTTGGTGTCCCAGGCATTATGTATTGAGGCACTATGTTGCACTCATCTAGAAAAGAAGCAAATGGTCCTGGACGCTATTCTCCTGATCCATCATATCCGCCGTAGTACTCACTACCACAGTCAGATCTGACGACCTTAATCCTTTTACCGAGTTGGTTTTCCACCTCGGCCTTATAGGACTTGAACGTGTCCAAAGACTGTGACTTTTCGTGAAGAAATATATACCCGTATCTAGAGTAGTCACGCATGAACGTAATAAAATACTGTTGCCCATTCCAGGAAATCGTAGGGAATGGACCATAGGTATCTGTATGTATTAGTTCCAAGACATCCGTAACTCTAGTGGCACCTATACCTCTTTTGTTTGTTCTTTTCCCCTTTAAATAGTCTACACAAACATCCAAATCCGTGTAATCAAGGGAATCAAGAATTCCATTCAAAATAAGCCTATCCGTTCTCTGTTTAGAGATATAACCTAAATGCTTATGCCACAGTAAAGCGAAATTCTCCTAAGTTATTTTACGCTTTATACCACTTAAAGTTACATTGAACATTTTTAAATTGGAGGAAAAAGTATGCAGTATAGATAATTTATCACCAATATCTAGAGAACCAGAACCAATCAAATTTAAATTAAGAAACAACCAAAATTGTCTATCTCTAAATGAACAAGAATAACCAAATTTATCCAATAGATAAACAGAAACTAAATTCCGTCTAAACGACGATATAATTAATGTTTCTCTCAAATCTAACTGGTGACCAGTAGTTAATAATAGCCTGAAATCTGCAATGGCTTCTACCTCCACCTTCTTGTCGTCGCCCACATAGATATATCTTTCACCATCACTTGGTATTCGGCAGCTTAGGCAACCCTACACAGACACACTGATGTGAATAGTAGTTTCCAAATCTATCCACCAAATGTCTGAGGGTACAGAAGTATAATTAACTTTTGAACAAATCAAAGAGAGTGACGTACCTTTCTTTTCACTTCAAGCTTGATATTTGGTACAATCATTCTTCATGTGTCCTTCTCCTTATAAGAGAAGCAGGATGCAAGCTTCTTCTAACTCCCTTTGGAGGAGGATAAACTGGTAGCAGCTGTATCCTTAGCTCGCTTCCTTTTAGGCCCAAAAACCAGATGAACACTTTCTGATTTGTCATATTTCAGCCTTTCTTCCTCTTGCACACAATGAGAAATGAGCTCGTTAAGAGTCCACTTCCCCTTTGGTAGTTATAGCTAACCTTAAACTGCCCATATTGTGTAGGAAGGGAAATCAAAACTAAGTGTACGAAGAGGTCATCTGACAACTCCAACTTAAGTGCCTTTAGTTTCAAGGCTAGATTGGACATTTCCATAATGTGCTCCTTATGTTTCCAGAGCCCCTGTACTTGAATGAGACAAGTTTGTTAAGGAGATTGCTTGTCTCAGCTTTCTCACTATTAGCAAATCTTTTCTCAATTTCATCAAGAATTTCTTAGCATTCAATTCCTCTGAGATAGCACCCCTAAGGTTTTCTGGAATAACACACTTCATGATCATCAGACACATGCAATTTGATCGCTCCCACCTCGTAGAGTTCTTTATTTCCTCAGAAGAACTCTTATCCATAAGAAGAGAGGGAGGATCAACCCGAAGTTCATTGTCTAGATCCATGGATCCAAGAACAATAAGGACACTTTCTTTCAAAAATTTAAAATTAGATCCATTTAACTCTGGAATATAATTTAAATTGGCAGTTATGATAGATGCAGAGGAGTTAACTGAAAAACAAAGGAAATAAACTAAATACATGCTCAGAATAAATTAAACTAAATAATACAATCATTAATATTTAGTCTTTGGACAATAAACATTAATATTGTAAAGGACAGTCTTAAAAATGATAAATAACTATTGAAAACAATCATGCAAGTAATTAAGCCATCTTTGAATTAACTTAACTACCCACATGAAACCTAATAATTCAATAGAACATTTATCATTAAATGTGTACATATGCATTCAGTCATGAGGTAACTTACCTTTGGATTAAGCGCCTCATACAAGAATACAACATACACAGTCACTTTAATGTTTTAAATAAACTGACACAAGAAGCAACCTGCTTTGGCATGAATTATTAAATGTAACAAAGTACTTAATTCATTAAAACCAATTACCAATGTTCGTACCAAAATAATCATGATCAATGTATCCCAATCAACACACAGTACCAATACTCAGGATGAGTACCAGTACCATCAGTAGTGACTAAGTACCAGTACTAGTCCTTCTGTATCGGTACCAGAATGATATGTACCGGTACTATGTCAGTACCGGACTGATCTTGAGACCATGTCCAGTATCATACATGTACCGGTACTCATGATGAGTATCGGTACTACATCGATACTAGACCGTTCCTTGGTCCGGCTAGTATCCCTTATGTACCGGTACTCATCATGAGTACCGGTACTCCATTGATACTGGTGGTTCTTCTGGGGCGTGGCCAGTATCCCACATGTACCAGTACTCATGATGAGTATCGGTACTCCATCGATACTGGTGGTGCTCTAGGAAGTGCCTAATGGGTTCCCGTGCCCAGCCAGTACTCGTACTCATCAGGAGTACCAGTATCCAACAGATCACGACCCGATTCCATGCGGCAATATGAAATCGGGATTTAGGGAAAACACCCCAAATCATGACTTCGATCAAAAACTCAATTTGATCATCAAACGTGGGATACAAATGAACATGAAAATTGAAAAAACAAACATTAGTTTCATTGATTTATC
Source organism: Thalassia testudinum (assembly GCA_037157565.1). Taxonomy (NCBI): domain Eukaryota; kingdom Viridiplantae; phylum Streptophyta; class Magnoliopsida; order Alismatales; family Hydrocharitaceae; genus Thalassia; species Thalassia testudinum. Next base: position 24,929,982 of record JAZHRO010000054.1, on the reverse strand, counting down.
AAGATGGGATTGAATCAATCAAAAAAACTAATCGAAGAACAATTCCCCAAAACTGAACAAAAGATTATTTTTCTCAAAATGTGATTCATTAAGGCAATGATATAGCGAATAGAAAAGCTCTGATACTACTTGTTGGAATTAAAATCGAATAAAATCAAATATCAAATGATTTTCTATAATCCCAAGATCAATATATTCCCCATATCATCAACCAAAATGAATATGGAAAGGAAAGGATGGAGGGATACCTGAATCCATCGCAACGGAAGCGAAAAGGAGATTGCAGAGATCCTCTGGGACCGTGGGCTTACTTCTCCAACGAGAGGCGATGGCTATGGTGCTTGCAGAGGGTTGAGAGAGCAAAAAGACTTATGGGGGTGGTGATAGTAGTACTCTTCGGATTCCCTTTGGGCTCTATTTATAACATTTATGCAATGGGATGCAGAAAACCAAAATACTTGTTTTGCCCTCTCCCCTCCAAGGACCATAACTGTTTAAATTAAAATGTCAATTCCACCCATCATGGAATTGCATTTTTCCCTTAAGGTTTCTATGCATTAAATCCCATTTCCTAATAAGATGCAATGGTCAATTTACATAATTAGACCACTTTAATGACCGTAAATGTGATGTCCAAATATATGTATATATTTAACGTATAATTTCTTAATAATAATATATGTAGGTTCGCATTATGATTCTAACGAAGGATACTAATATTCAACTGCTTGAGGCACCAATAAGCATGAACTAATTTGCACATTCACCGCACCATACATGCCACATTTTTGTTGCTTTCACCCTTTGGTCTAGCCAAGTAGTTATGAGAATGCTTTAATCTTGGCAAAGATAGCCTAATCTTAACTTGTAGCTTAATGATCTGAAATTTGAATCTAGTTCTGGCTTGTGTAGCTTGTCATTTAATCTCCATTTGGCTATGATTCATGTTCAGATGTACTTCAAATGAATACAAATGAACCATTAATTCATTAATGGGAACATTCAAGGCCTATAGTAAACATAATAAGAAGCTATGTTGCTCGGACCATTCGAGGACCATACAAACCATGGATGGACCATTCATTTATGAGGACATTTAGGATTATGTTCCTGTGGGCATCCTCCATCTTGGACCAATGTCCTATAGACCTCGTCCATCCTATGGAGTTGCCATTAAGGAGGTCACCCATGAATGACTGATCGTTTAATTCCTCAACACAATTAATTAAGTTATTTAGATTTAATTAATCGCATGAGAAAGTAACTTAGGTTAACTTGAATTAATATCAATTGTATAGTATAGGGTCAAGTTAACCTAACATTTTAGATTTTTAATTCTTTTTAACTGGTTGAATCTAGGTCATTCACTGGAAGGCATAACTTATCTTAATTCACCATTAACTCCTAAACATAAATGACTAATTACTTAATCAATCAAAATTGTAATTAGATTATTTTTAAGTACATGAATCTTACGTAAAAGATATTCACTTAAAAGCATGCAACATTCCATCAAACAAAAACACATTTACACATGTAATCTCTCATTAAGAATCAAGTAAACATGTTTATTCACTAATTACAATATTTTCTTACAAAAGTTTAAGGCAAGAAAATTTATTCAAGTAAATACAAATGCCTCATTTTATCAATTAAACTCAAAATATTAAAAGGAGACATTATTACAATGAAAATAGAAAAGTAAAGATAGAATTTACCAAAATCTCCTTTCTTCTTCTCTTCGACCCTTTCATCTTCTTTTAATCTCTATCATAATTCTCTCTTTCTCTCTTTTATTCTTTCTTCGTTTTCTTCTTCTTCTTCTTCCTTTAAGCCATCTCTGTTCTCTTTTCTTACTTCTCCTTTTATTCTCTTAATTCTTTCTTCTTTACTGTGCCTCTTTATTTCCTACACTGTGCACCACTACAATCCACACTTAATTGATTTCTCTTGATCCTTAACCCATTTTTTAATGCTCATTCCAAAAATTTGGTTAGTGGGCAACCCGGCCTTTCGAGGGTACACAACGCCCACAAAGGGTGGGACCAGACCCTACTCAGTCGGGCCTAGTTCATTTATTAGGTGGATTTCCCATATTTTCATCTCAATGCACAGTCTCAGCCTCTCAGGCCCACATTCACATCCACACTCACTCTCGGGCCCATGCACACAGGCATACGCTTGCGCACACACGCACACACGCGCACAGGCACGTGCAAATGCACATGCCTGCACACAAGTCAAGTTTTTCTTTGCGCCTAGCGCTGACGACCGAAACGTTGTCAGCACTTTTTCATATTATACTAAGTCATGTGCTACAAAACTTCCGAGGTGGGACTATCTCAGTCCATTCCAGACCAAACTTTGGCCAATGATTTCGGCCAACCTATTGGGTGATTTCGATCAAGCAAAGGCTCGATCGAGAGCCCTTTGGATGTTCTACAAGTATGTAACACCAATCTGGTATTCAAGTCAGATCTGGCCCTTCAGTTTGAAAGGCGAAGGTGGAAGGTTTTCACGACCATTATAGCCTGCACAGGGTAATATCAGGTTTTTTGACCTGCAGGGAAGCTTCTAACCTCCAGAGGAGATCTGAACCATCTTCAGTAGATGATTTCGCATCTAATGATGAAGAAAGGGAACTCAGTATGACTTCTGGAAGAGGACTAAGCCCTAAAGCTTCGTATTGAAGCTCAAAAGCTTCAATTCAAATACTGAATTGACCATTGGAGAGCTAATGACTAGCAACAATAGATCAAACAACCTCTGAAGGTTATTACAGTCTCATCTAGACTGAATTGATGATTGAAACTCGCCAAGAACACCATGAACTCAGTTTGGGTTCAAAAATGACCCTACCTGAGCAGAAATCTAATTTGGCCTAAACCTCAATAACGCAACTTCTGATCGATTCTAACAACCTCAGAATCATCCTAACAACATATTCAACTCATCAAACCTCAATTTTAACAAAAAAATCTCTAAATCAGGCCTAAGATTGACTAAAAGACCCAAAAATTGACTTTTTGAATTAAAGCTTCTCTGATCAAATTACAGACCTTGAGGGATTCTAATTCACCTCAGAAATCATTTCAGACCTTAAAACTAAGTTTTGAAGCTCTTAAAGGCCCTCTCAGACATTGTCACCTGAGCTCTAAATGGTGTTTGTTTGTCAGAACAAATTACAACTCTAGTAAGCAAATAACCATCATGAATGACTTCATCATGCCTCACTTATGCTTCTATACCTCTTAGATTGAATTAAATCCTAATGAAGACGTCTCTCCAACTCTGCTGAAGTTGGAGAAGATAGAAGCCTAGGTCAAGCTCCAAGCACTAAAACATCAAATTGACAATTGATACATAATCCTCAGGTCCTAAGTAATCAATCTGGAGCTCTGCACAAAGTTCTATGGGCTGAAGATCAATTTTGACTCACTGGAGCTTGCCAGAGCTCCGGTGAGTCCAGTCTTAATATACAGAGATGAAAGCACAGTAATTGAGGCCATTATTGACTTGGGGGAGATTCCTAGGACCTAAACAGATCCTAAGATCTCCCCAATTGGCTCAGAGAATAATCAGAACTCAAGATTTATCAGGGAATTCAAAAATTGAGCATTCTGAGTTCGACAGAACTCAGAATGCTTCCTCTCACTCAATTGAGTGGGGGAAAGTATTCTAAGGGGTGAGGCGATACTAATGGACTAATTATTAAGGTGATTAACTCATCTCTGAGCCATTATTGACAGTGAGCTCAGAGATAAGGTGGAATTTAGGTGTTTCTATTAGGCGGCTCTATAGGAGTAATTAAGTAGTTGGCGAGGCTCCTTAGGTTTTAGGGAAGTGATGAAGAACCTCAATTGAAGGTGGATTAGGTTCTAGACACTTCACCATGGACAGTGAGGCATCTAGGTGAGTGTGACTGGAATTAGACGTGTAGGTGATATAATCATGAAATCAATGAGTTAGAAATGATTATGGAAGATTGTGGAGTGTGATCAATGATTTAAAAAGACAAAAAGTTGCTTCAGTTGAGCTCAAAGAACTTGCCGGAGCTGAACAAGACGATTGAAGAATTAACAATTAACCTAACTAAACTACCTAATTAACTAAACTAACTACTCTATCTTACCTATCCTACTATTACCTGGATGAAGGAGGGCAGAGATATCTCCGTCGATGGTCGTAACGGAGGAGGAAATCAGTGGGAAGAAGGAAGAAGTCTAGCGGGCAAATTCGCGGAGTAGAAGCGTAGTCTGGAGCCGTCACCTTGATTAGAGGTGCGATGGAGGACGGCGGAACTCGGCGAATGGTTGAAATGATAGGAGGAAGTGCGTAGTGGTGGAAGTGGGTTGCCAGAGTGGGAGGGAATAACCTATCAGTTAGCTTCAGTTAGGGGAAGAGGGAAGGGAGCTAACTACTGAAATCGAAGGGTTTAAGGGATATTTATAGGGTTCGGTAGCTGTGAAAGAGCTCGAATCTGGACGCAAATGTGTCTAGGTTCAAGGTAACCACCGGCGTCTTCCCCGACGCCGGTAAAGTTAACCTTGAGTCCTAAATAGGATTTCAAGTGCATCCAGACCGTGGAATGGAAAGATGACGGTGAGCGCAAGCTTCAGGAGCTTGGCAAGGAAAGAATGGCGTTAGATGTGAGGTGATCAGATGGTAAGTGCATCGCCGATCAACAGCTGTTGAAGCTGCTAAGGAAGAAATGAAGAAGAAGAAGAAGATGTTCATAGGGACCTGTATGCAATAAAAGTTGAGGACCTGGGTGAAATGAAAGGACTCAAATGCAATAATTTATAGGGACCAAAATGCAAACAGAGGCTTTTAAGGTTAATTTAAATTATTTTCTGTTTCAAATTTTTATATATATTTATAATTTAGCTAAATATTATATTAAAGCCTTGTATTCACATTTTTGACCCATTTATTTATATTTATTTACTTGTTAACTTACTTAAGTTATTTAAGATTTAGTTCTTAAGTTATACTTAAGTTAAGCGAAATATTAATTAAGTAATTAATTAATATTATTTTGAGTCCACTTATTAATTAAGTTATTAATAATATTAATTGACTTATAATTTATCATTTTTAACTTATTTTAAGATCCTTTAATGATTTGTCCCTTATTTCATAATCAACCCTTATATATATTTATTCCTAGCTAATTAACTAGGGAAACTAGTTAATTAGGGGTAATTAAAAGTCATGATGAGCCTCTCGTCATGACCTTGTCTCCGGTCCATGACCGTGCTTCCAGGCCTCGTCGTGGACAACCATTGATTGTAGTTGGGAGCCATGGATCTGTGATTGAGAAGTTGAGGAGGTCTTGGTGGAGCATCGATGCTTATGGAGTAGGTCATGGCCATGAGGCATCGAGGTTTTATGGAAGATCGAAAGCACTAAGGTATTGTGGTCGTGGTCATGAAGCAATAGGGCATGGAGGTGACAGTTGGGAGCACCAAGCACCGGGATGTCAAGGTCATGGTCGGAGCTCGCTGGAGGAGGGCTGAAGGAGTCTAGTGAAGCTTGAGGCTAGAGGAGGAGGTTGGAGCTTGCCGGAGGAGGAGGGCTAAGAAGGCTGGAGGAGGAGGTTGGACCTTGTTGGAGGAGTCCAATGAAGCTTGACATTGAGGTCGTGGTTGGAGCTTGCTTGCTAACTGGCTTTTACCATGTTTTAAAAATCGATTTGTCATAGTATAGACGATAGAAATACAATTAATATTTAAAATTTATAACTTCAAAAACAGAGTATTCCGAGGTCGTCTTTGGGAGCAAGAAATGTATGAATATCACTATTTTGATTTTTACAAAACAGGACTATATACAATTAAAACAATTCTCTATTGTCCACCTTTGGTTCATAAATGTAAAAATTAGGCACATGAATTAGATTAAGAAAATTATTCTTCAAGTATTTACTTCCCAAGCCAATCAATCAAATAATCAAGCTTAATAGTGGATGGACCAAAATTTGCAATGAGAATTCATTGAAAACCAAATTAATTAAAATCTCAAATCAGTCTCTGAGAATTAGTTCTCACACATTCCGATCCTTGGAGGCTTGCGATTTGGTCCCTAAAAATTTGTAAATAAGTCTACGTAATTCTTCTTCTACGGATGGGCCCCTGGCCTTCTTCTTAGCCTCAGCTTTGGCAAGCCTCACCTAAGCACGACTGGAATCGAGCTTCGGCAAGAGATGTTCGCTGATGTGTGGTGGAGGAGCTTTGCCGATGGACTATCGACTTGGTGGAGGCATTATTGGGTTAATCAAATAGGTGAAGGCGGAGAACGACAACCAAGGAAGCAACGGGTTTGGTGGTGGTCGACGGTGGTCCTTGGGGCATGAAACTCCTCACCGACGATCGCAAAAGGTGCTTTGTGCCCTCAAAAAGCTTGGCACAAAGCTTGGGAGCTTGAGGCTGGCCGGAGGTGGGTCGCCGTGGTCGAGGAAGACAGTGGTGGCAGTGAGGGTCGACTGGTGGGTGGAGGCATGGAAGCTCTTGTAGTTTTCGTACTCGGAGGGGGTGAGATCAGTGTGACGTAAATAATTGCGGAAATAATATAAAGCAATAAACAATCACACAAAGAACACAAGAATTTTTAGGTGGAAACCCAAACCGGGTGAAAACCACCACCTAACCCTCTCGAGTTAGGATTTTTCGATCAACCTAGTTGATCAAATCCACTAACCGAATCACTTTAAAACGAGGGTGATTCAACCTCAGTACAACCACGCTACAAGTACGAGGGTAGCGTTCCTCAACCCCTTCTCTCCACGAGAAGGATTTTGTCCCACGAAGGAGACGGGAATTCGCAAAGCGAATACCCAACCAAAAGACAAAGATAAAATAAAACAACAAGTCCTATAGAGCCAACAAAGTAATTATAAACCTAGCTTCTATAGGAATTAGGAAACTCCCCTTTGCAAGGAGTGCGTCAAGTTGATGACGCGGTGCGTGTGCCACGCGACGGCGCAACGTCGCTCTCGTGAACAACGGCGGGAGAGCGGGTGCGCGAAGGCTTGATGCTCTCAAGGGAATGGAGCTTAAGCTTGGAGAGCAAGGGCTTCTCTTGGACACAAGAGTGTGAGAGTGTATTACAAGGTGTCTCTTGGTGTGTATCTTGTGTCTCTAAGTGTGTCTAGGTGTGTAAAGGCTCCCCTCTATTTATAGAGGCCTTAGGAAGGCTTTGGAAGGCTTAGGAAAGGTTCTATAGCCGTTGGGAACAAAGTCCAAGAGAATCAGGCCGAAATCAGGACAATGATTACATTTGACAGGGTTATCAGACGTCTAACTCTTGCATCAGACGTCTGGAAGGCCACTTTAAGACGTCTGATTCCAAGGTCAGACATCTGATTCTATGCGGGTTTCCTCCTGACTTGAATCAGATCTAAACAGGGTTCTTGTTCAAGTCCATCAAACGACATATAGGACGTCTGGGACTATGACTGGACGTCTGGAAACCTACTTTTACTGTAGGAATGGATTTTCCAAACGTTGCAACGGCTAGAAAATCTCTAAGAAGAGATTTTGGGTCAGCCGAGGCAAAACGGTCATTTATCAGACGTCTGGAAAGGCCTAAGGACGTCTGATAAGGCTCTAACGGTCATAATCTTGAGTGCCTGCTAAGCTAGCCAACGGTCCATTATCTGGACGTCTGGCAAGTCCATCAGACGTCTCCTAAGACGTCTGATTTCATCAGACAGAACTAACTATGTCCAGCCTAACAGTTATCAGATGTCTGAAACAAAAGTCAGACGTCTTAAAATACTTTATCAGACGTCTGATGTTGGAATTAGACGTCTGGAAGTGCTGTTTGAACCCTATATTGGTTTTCTAAGTATTCTACAGAAAATCTAAGTATCCTAGGGTTGTGCCGGTGTTCCTAGGACTACTGTTAGGGTTCTTTGAGGCTCTTTAACAATATTCTAAGGAAAATAAAAAGAGCAAGAAAATAAAGACAAGAGATACAATAAATGATTAAAAAGAATCCATCCTATTCTTCTTGTCTTCTATCTTCAATCTGCACTCCACGCGAACCTCCTCTGTTTTCCGTCAAGCTCCTCCAATCTGTCCTGGATGCGAGCTCGAACTCCGTCTAAACACGTCCACATTTGCAATTGACCTAAAATCTAGGACTCAAATTGCAAATGTTAAATAACACGTGTTTTGTTATCATCAAAACAAATGATCGTGGTGCTCTAGCACCAACAGCTCTCAACCAAGGGGTCGAGAAGCGCCGCCTTGATTTACTAAAGGTAGTGGTGGCATTGGATTGGTGCGAGGAGGTCGAGGATGAGCTGGTGGACTCGAGATGGGTGGCGGACGACAATGGTGTTCGGCTGGCGGTTGGAGCGTTCAAAACCCCAAATTAGTTGGGGGCTTTTGCTCACCGTGTCCTTGTGGAGGTGTGGGAATGGTCGGCGAGTGGCGTTGGCAATTGTTGCGAGGTGGAGGCGTTCGTCGAAGTTTGGCCAACGTGCGATCAGCAATGGAGAAGATGACGGGGAGGGAGGAGTTATGGAGGTTGAAACATCAAGGTGAAGGGTCAAGAAGATAGAGGAGAGGGGGAGAAGAAACCCTAATACTATTGGAAGAAAGGGGACGAGGAGACCGGTGGCAACGGTGGGCTCGTCGACGACGAACGGAGGAGGAATTGAGGTCGAGGAAGGGGTTGGAGAATCGCCTCTTTTACTGAGGAGCATAACGAGGAAGGGGCGAAGGTAGCCGTGATCTCGTTTGATGGAGAGAACCGGCAGAGCGAGGAGTTGGAGAAGACCTAAAGGTCCATTAATGGCGACGTCCCAAGGAAGAAGAAAGAGAGGGAGGAGGGTTGAGTTTTCTGGACGACGAGACGCAGCGTGAGATGGGGAGTGCTTATAGCTTGTTGGCGTGCAAGGAGAGGAGTGGCAGATGCGCGAACAACCTCATCGGAGTTGACGGCCGGAGGTTGTGGAGGTGGAAGGTGGAGGCAGTGTTGGCGGGGGCCTCTTCTTAAGAGAAATCAAAAGTTAGGGGTATTTTTGTAAGGAAATGAGGTTCAAGGGTTAAATTGCAAACTTGACCAAGATGAAGTTGAAATGAGCTCAAATTTTTATAATAATCTAATTTGGATATAAGAAATTTAATGGGTACTTCAATTTTGGATTTTGATGATGCTTGCATGGTTAATTTATAATTTGACCAAAAATGTACCAAATACCCGCCTAATTTCTGTTTTACGTCGAAACAATTCTGATTGTCAAATCGACTATGACAAACTTTATAAAATATTTTTAATTTATTTTTAGAAGGTTTATATTATATTCATTTTCATCGAGACTGTTTTAATTGAAGTGGGGTTGAAATTAGTTAATTTAATTAAGTCTTAACACTCAATTTGAATGAAAATCCTAAATTACTCAGTATTAACCCACTTTTAGGAAATTTAAGCTTAATTAGCCTTTAATTAACCATAAGCTTTCCCTTCAACTATTCTGCACTTATAATTGTTTGTGAAAAATTATAGAATTAACCCATTTTTCTATTAATTCATTTTTCTTCAACCCTTATTGAGTTATATCCTTTTAATGTATTAATTAGGTGAATTTAATCTTAGAACTTAGCTAAATTAGGTTAGATATAACGGATGATAGCAATGCCATCATTACTAAAGGAGGAGCTTGGTGCCTCGGTGAAGCTCAGGGTTGAAGGAGCTTGCAATAGTTGTTGTGAAAGAGCGTGCCACAATTGCCATGGAGGAGATCAAGGTTGGAGGAGGAGGTTAGGGCCAAAGAGGAGCTCGACGAAACTATGGGTGCTTAGGGCTATAGGGGAAGCTCAATCGGGGTTTCGGTTGGTTGCTGACGAGCTACAAGTTAAGGGTGGTAGTTGATGTGATGGGCGGTATGGGATGTATTATCCTTTTATAATCAATTTTTAAATTTAAAATTGTTGGATCACATAGGAGGTGGGGGGAGGTGTTACACATGAAATCTTATTAAGATTTTAGGTAGGATTGTGTATATTGTTGTGTATATAATAAAATATACATGTTGATACTCATTCATCTATGCTTAGCTCATCAATCGACATTAAATGTCATAGGATGTTGACCCTTTTTGAGGTGGATCCATAGATTTTAATTTTTTTAGTATTTTTTTTGAAAATATTTACATTAAAAGGGAAGAGCCTGATACAAGCGAACACGAAGGGAGACATAATATCCTCACCTAAGAAAGGGGAAATATGTCTCGTAGAAATGAGAGAACGTAAAACATAAAAAATAAGATAAGAAATAAAGGAAAAAAATACACCACAAGAATGAAAATTAGATTACCTCTCAAAAGAAGATGATCCTACACTCGTAGATACGATAAAGTAACAACAAGATGAATATTGAAAATCACACGAGTTAATCACATAAGATAAAAATTAATTGAAAAATCAGCCATATTTTTCTTTTAGTAATATGGGTCCAATTTTTTTTTATTTTCTATTTTTTATTTTGGAGGGTGGGAGATTGGGTGTGGTGGGGAAGTGTGGGGGGAGTTGAGGTCGAGCACAGTGACGTGGACCCAATTCTTTCCTAAATTGACCGGGAGTTTTGTCAACTACAACGTTCAAAGGTGCAAGCATGCAAAACTTCCCCAAGACCAAACCACACGTATGGAAGCGAAGAATCCCCAACTCCAAAGCCCGCTCTGACAGGCCGAGCACATTCCCCATTTTGCCCCTCCTCACCCCGGACGACCACCGAAGACCCCACACCGCCCCCTCCCCTCTACTGCCGTAAACCACCAACGGCTCCCCACCCAGTGGCCATCCCGTAATTTCCCCAAAAAATTGAACCCCATTTGGTCCATGCCAAAGGCCGCAATAGCACGTATCTGATCAAGCGAGCCCCCTCCCCCAATCATACCACACCACGTGGCAAAAGCGACACGTCCCCTCCGCCTCTCCCCCCACAGCCTCGGGCTCATTCTCCCCTCGGCTTTGGTCTTCTCCCCAACCCACAAGCTTTCCCCCTCTCCCTCTATCCCGCGGAGGACAACGAACCGTCCCCCAGCCCTAGATCGGACGGTCTATGATCCATGACAGCTGTGGCGATGGCGATATCGGCCTGCCGGCGCTGCCAGCCGTAGGGATCCGCGTACCCTCGAACTTCTAGAGTGATCCGGCGCCTTTGGGATTCGAGTTTGGAGCGGGAGTGGGGGTTTTGTGGAACTTGGGAGGAGCGATGCACGTGAGTCCGCCTCGGCGTGGGGCGGATCGGGCGGAGGCCGGGGCGTGGGCCGATCGCCCCAGGACGAGGGTCTACCAGGCGTGGAAGGGCAGCAACGTAAGTAAAAATCGCTTCTTTGCGACAGTCGAAGTTCTAATTTTGGGTGGTTGTGAGGGTTTTGGGAGGTGTCTGCTTTCTGAGTGTGTTGGCGTGAAGGTGAGCTTAGATTTGCTTGTTTGTGGAATTCCTCGCGTTGTGCGATTGGAGCTGGGATTTTGTGCTGTTTGGTGGGGCTATAGCCTTTGTTTCCTCCTTTGGCAATGGAAAGGTCGTTTTTTTTTTTTTTGTTTTTTGCTTTTTGTTTAGCTTTAGTTTTTGTGTTTTTTTGCAAGTGTGATTACGAGGCAATTGACGGAAGTTTGGGTGAGTTGTGCCATAGTGCCGAAGTGTGTTGGCAGCTGCCTATCATTAGCAATCAGAGGATAGTAATTTCCAGTGCGTTCGAAGGTAGCAGAAACTTTGGATTTTTGTTGTTTGCTGAACGTGGTATTGTCTGGAGTGTGGATGGTGTGAAATGGAAAGATTGAGTTAAGTAAGAATACGTGGCTTATTGCACCTTATTGTGTTTGCTCGGGACGTTTGGTTGAAGTAGTAGAAGAAGAAGTGCTTGTTTGGTTTAATGTTGGAATCTGGTTGTTCTGGGTTAAGAGGGGAGACCCCAATGCAACTGTTTTTGATAGCCTGTTGAAGAGTTCTTCTTCCCTTGGTGTCATACATGTTATTCGCATGAGGCTAGCGCCAGTCTGGTTATGGCTGAGACCGTTGGCTGATGGTAGGAGCCTTGCTATTTAAGGAAAATGAAGTTATGATTGTTGCACTTCCAGTTTTGTCATTTTATTTTGATGCATGAGTTGGAAATCAGATACTTATTGCCGGTTACATTCCACAGTTGTGGTTTCTGATCTTCTTTGTTGCAATGCTTACTTTATTCTACTGATAGATTTGTCAAGATATGGCAGCAGATGTTAAAACCAAATGATTACTGTTTCTTCACCTCTCTCTATTAGCTTTTTTAATGTGTTTATATCCTGCTGGCAGCAGAAGTATCGCTAGCCTATAACCAAGTGTTGTGGATTAATATATATTTACCCTTGGCTTTATGATGTTGGTTTTTGTAATTAGTAACTGGTCTTAAATTACTATGGGCATGAACCGGTTGGAAATTCAGAAATCAACTTCTGCAAAAATATAGTGTCTACATTATGAGAGTGAAGGGGGCAGAGCCTGTACAAGATATTGTGATAGCTTTAAATCGCTTATAGTTGATCTCAAGAACCTGAACAACTGTGGCTAGATAATTAGAGATTGTGGAGCCCTTTTGGTTGTGTAAGCTGTTGCTAGTTGTGGATGTGTGATCAAGCCCATTTAATCATTGATGAATTTATTGTTGGGTAAAACTTTTTTCAGCTTGTATGAATTTAGCATCAATTGGATTGCACATCACTACTTGTAAATAATCAATTGCAAATTTGCAATTTATCAGCAATAGCCAATTGAAGATCTAATAACCATCCAATAATCCTCGTATTGTTTTAAAACTAGCTCAAGTAGTATTCCTATTATATCTGGTAAAACCATTGGGCATGCTCTTGGTTGTTTAGTTTTTTCATCAGCCTGGACAGAATTGAATGGAGGGAGGAAATCCATGTGCCCTCCTGATTTAATTTGGGAAAAGACTCGGTTGTTATTCTTATAATTTTATTTTTCTACTCTTGTCATTTATTTTCTGTGGGTGTTTTGACAGGCATGGTCAGAGATATTGTTTTTGTTTTTGTTCACCATTTTCATGATGAATTTTGTCTTTTGTTTTGAGCTTAATGGCATCTAGACAAAACTTGAGGATTTTAGCAATTCCTTAATTTTTTTTATAAATGACATTTAGTATACTTTATGGTACTGAAAATTTTTCATGTCAATCAGCCTACCATAATGAGACGAGAATTAGGTAAATGGCATGTAGCATGGATAGTGTGTTAAATGACATAAAATGTTAGGAAAACTATTCCATATACTGACTAGTTTGTCATGTAAGGTTATGTTTCTTTTTAGATCATTTTGAGAAACCCCCACACGGGTATGTGTGTGTGGGGTGGGGGAGATTCCTAAATTGCATGAACCAACACTTAGGTCAAGAACAATATTAAAATCTCAGAATCTTTAGTTTGTTTCCAAGATTAGCAACTTTGGACGAGTGATTTTTCATGCAAACTATACTTAGGAAGAGAGTGACCCTGTATCAATGGACTGATGGTATAATATTATAATTTCATAGGATTCATTGAGTGTACTGCTTTTGAGTCTATTTCTTATTTATCCTGAAGGTACTTTACTAGCATATTTATTGAAGAATCCCTTATCAACAAATCGATTGTGCCACATAATCATGGTATATGGCACTAACATCTGTGTAATGAATTTTTCAAACCAGTATGTGTTTTTCAGGTGCGTGTCTATGTTCAGGTCATATTCATTCTGTGAATGCAATAACTGAATGGAAATGTATTGTAGCTATGAAAAAGACGTTCCACTGACCTCGCTTATTTATCCCTTTACCTAACAAAAAATGATGGGCTACCGTCCGGATTTAAATTGCCTTTCTGTTTATGCTTATGCATTCTTCTTCTCCCACAGTGCTCAAGGTCTCAATATGTGTTCATTTCAGTACAATTTCTTTCTTTCTTTCCTTGAGAGGGTTGTTTTACAGGTTCAGGCTTGCTCTTGGTCAGAAGTTTCCTTGTTACATCATTTTCATTTTGTTGGGATTCAGAAAATATCCCACGTGGCAATCAGCAGTGCCACGTGGCAGCCATCTGGATGTCCAATAGATTTGGCGGCAAGGGCCCTTTGGACCAAATTTGGTGTACCAATATGGTGCTTTCCTATTTTTCGTAAAGAGGTTTTAAGAATAAATATTGTGGGATTAATTCCTTTGTTAAGAGAAAATCTTTCCAAATTAGAAAAGATTTTATCTCTTTAGGAGACATACTTTAGGAATTGTTTTAAGAATTAATTCTTTACTATTTTTAGTGATATGTCCTCTCTATAAAAAGAGTCTCCCCAATCATTATTTCTTTGAGCAATAGAAAACTTCCAATTATCAAAGCTCCTCTCTACCCTTATCTCCAACGTGGTGTCTCTCACCCCAAACAGGCCATGCACTTGTAGCAGCCACATCAGGAAGATTTCTTCCTATTTTCAATGTGGAATAAATTCATGTTCCACGCCAAATTGCAGCAGCCTCATTGGGGAGATTCTTCCTTGATTTCCACGTGAAAATAGTCCCAACATGGACTATTTCCCACGCCAATCAAGCCTCCACGCTTCCCACGTATGCGCCAATTCTCAACATGTTGTCAGAGAAGGCTTTCTAGGTGTGATTGACGTGTGAATTAAAGGAAGAATACACACCTAAATCAGAGGAAAAATTTTCCTCTTGTGCGTGTAGTCTCTTTGGGCCACGCAGAGCTTCATCCAAACCACAAAGTGGTGGTTTTCGCATCTAGGAAGTCTTCCTCAACAACTCCAGTGCCTTACATGGAGAAGAAGACTAGAAGATGGCGGAATCAACTACGACGATCGGAGATGCCACGCTCGGCCCCAGAGAAAGCAAGGTGGTTGCCTTTGGGACAATCAAGCTTAGCGGAGCAGCCAATTATATCTTGTGGGCTCGCACCTTCAAGATCTTCATTAAAGGACAGGAGAATCGGTATTCTCCTTGAAGAGGCACCGGACTTCAAGGATGACAAGAAGAAGAGGTATGAGAAAGAAAATTAAGTCATCATGAATTGGCTTATGAACTTGATGGACCCAACCATCACCTCGAACATGCTTTACAAAAAAATCGCTTTCGAGATTTGGATGACTCTCGAGAAGAGATATGCTCGAACCTCGAGCAATGCCTGCATCACCGAGCTTTACACCCATATCTGGATGACCAATCAAGGAGATCTCTCCTTAACAAAGTACTATGAGAATATAGAGGTGTTGTTCGAGGAGTTAGAGATCTACGAGCCTCTCTGTTGCGACATATAAGGGGAGACACGTGCGGTGTGGCAATCTGCAAAGTTCTTGTCGGGATTAAATTCCCGCTATCGAGCTGCACGTGATCAGATCCTTGCTTCAAAAGGAAAGATGGATCTGGAGACCATCTTCTGCCGTCTACTCAAGATGGAGATTCCTGAGGAGACAGATGAGCCAAAGAGCAATAGTTTCGCACTTGCTATCTTAGAAGCAAGTGCAGGACAAGGACGAGGGCGTGGACGTGGATTTAGCCATGTCTACCCGAAGTGCCAACACTGTAGACGAAATAATCATCCACAAGAGAAGTGTTGGGTGAAATGGGGATTGACTGGATTGTTCCTTGGGATGAGGTTAGTTTCTGGTCGTCTTTCCGCAGGGGGAGTGCTTGTGTGGGACACAATACTTTTAGATCCAAGAATGAACACGCAAAAGTTCTGGCAGTGTTGTGGGGTGTATGGTTGGGTAGGAATGGAGTGCTATTTAGGGGAGAGAGACCTTATGTTGAAAATTTCTTTTATTTCATTGTGTCCTAGTTGGAGTTCTGGAAGTCCTGACTTTCGCCTTGATGTAAGTTTTTGTTGATCTGGTTGAAATGAAATATTTGTGAGTGGTTATCATATGGATAACCACCCTTTCCCTTTTCAAAAAAAAAAAAGTACAGGAGACTATCACGTAGGGCTACTAGTATCTCGTGTATTGACTCCCTTATGAAGATTTGGAGAAATTTCGAGTTCTTTTAGGGGAAGACAAGTCTACATCAGCCATTGCGACAACCACCTAGGTTGCCACAAAAGTAACGACTTCGGAAGTTGCAGAAGGACTCGCCATCGATTTGTCCAAGAAGAAGATCGATATCTTCGCCCTCGGAGAAGAAGATGAGTGATGGGGCGTCTAGCTTCACCAATGAAAGGCCAAGTTGTCGGCCTCACGGCCTTCGACTTGAGGAGGAGTGTTGGGATTCAGAAAATGTGCCACGTGGCAATCAACGGTGTTACGTGGCAGCTATCTGGATGTCCAACAGATCTGGCGGCAAGGGTCCTTTGGACCAAATTTGGTGCACCAATATGGTGCTTTCCTATTTTTAGTAAAGAGGTTTTAGGAATGTGCCACGTGGCAATCAACGGTGTTACGTGGCAGCTATCTGGATGTCCAACAGATCTGGCGGTAAGGGTCCTTTGGACCAAATTTGGTGCACCAATATGGTGCTTTCCTATTTTTGATAAAGAGGTTTTAGGAATAAATGTTATGGGAATAATTCCTTTGTTAAGAGATAAAATCTTTCCAAATGAGAAAATATTTTATCTCTTTAGGAATTATTTTAAGAATTAAGTCTTTACTATTTTTAGTGGGTATGCCCTCTCTATAAAAAGAGTCTCCCCAACCATTATTTCTTTGAGTAATAGAAAAACTTCTTCAAATCATCAAAGCTCCTCTCTACCCTTCTCTCTAACGTGGTGCCTCTCATCCCAAACAGGCCATACACCTGCAGCAGCGACATTAGGAAGATTTCTTCCTATTTTCAACGTGGAATAAGTCCATATTACGTGCCAAATTGCAGCAGCCTCATCGGGGAAATTCCTCCCTGATTTCCACGTGAAAACAGTCCCAATGTGGACTATTTCCCACGCCAATCAAGCCTCCACGCTTCCCACGTATGTGCCAATTCTCAACACATTTTTCTGAGTAGCAAAATCTCTATGATATCTACAATTTATTGTGAAACTAACTTGCCTACAATGTGTTGATAACTATTTTGTACTCTACATGCACTTTGATGATGCTAAATGCAACTAAAGACAGGACTTAACCTGCTAGGTTTAGGATGACTGAGGTATGAAACTTAAATTTGTAATTTTACCTCCTCCGCGAATGTACACAAAGAAGGCACCTTGCAAAAACTGAAAATTTCTGTTGAGGTCGTGAGGGAAGAAATTTACCCTTAGAAAACAGGCTCATGAGACCCAATTATTTGCTCAAATGGATTCAAGTCCAAGAGGCCTATGTGCCCAAGAAGGGCACTTGAGAGTCAACAAGCCCAATAGACCCCAGGTCGGATCCAACAGTGCACTGATGGGCATTACCTGCCAGAAGATCCGATGAAAGCGATTAGCTGGGGCTCTGACAGATTTGGCTGAGGGACTGCAAGCGACCCAGACAGATGAAGCTCAGGCAAACTGGCCCAACAAAAGCCCCCATCTGAGGATGGTTCATGATCCTGCGGTAGACTCGTATGCCTGAGTATTGATTGCCTAGAGGATCATGCTAGCTGTAACAAACTACAATCTCTGTGACAAGATCTGCTAAGATTAACTCAGATATGGAAAGTTCAGGTGACAACAGTTTCGAAAGGAAATTTGAGAAGGTGGTATAGTAGTCAAGAAAGACCATTATAGAATCTTCTTTCAGTTATGGGACTTGTTTTTCTAATTAAAATGATCATTTCATAACAAAATAAGGATTACTTTATTGTATAAGAAGGGGTTACGGGTATTGTACTTGGGATTCTGCCTACCACTAATTACTCATAGTACCCTATTGAGGGCTAGATCTTCTCCCTAGACATACCATATCACAATGAATTTGGGTTACCAAAACTATTGTGTTCCTTGCATGATTGCTATTTGTTGGAACGTTGGAATAAGAGCCACATGGATTGTCCACGTGGCAGTCAGCAGGCCACATGGACAGTCCATGTGGCAGCATCTATCGAGCCCAACAGGGCTGTCGGTTATGGGTTCTATAATTCAAGTTTGGAGTCTTTTTGCTTAAGAGTCAAGTTTTTTATTTTTAGTAAATGTGCTTTAAGAAAAGTATTTGTGTTTTGATTTAATTAGAGGGATAAGATCTTTGGTTTCCTAGAATAGAGATGTGTACTCTATAAAAGGGAACCTTTCATTTGGTAATCTCTTGAGTCATAATAATATTTCCTATTCTAAGAAGCTCCTCCCCCTCACTTCTTCCACCATCATAACGGGCCACCATCGACAAGGTAGTTGGCCTCCTGCATCAACCACATAGGGCTACCGACCACCAATCTCCTCTTCTTGATTTACGTGAACATAGCCCCCACGTGGGACTATTTTCCACACCTAAGAGTCTATGTTTCACATATTGTGCAAATCTTGACATGGAATCAGAGCCTTCGGTCTAGGCTTTTGTGCGTGTGGGATATTTGACTACATGTTGGTGATATCAGCATCCAGAAAGTACTCGATAAATCAGGCGCCTTATGTGGAGAGGGAAGACTAAAGAAGATAGTGGAGTCAACCATGACGGTCGGAGATGCCATGCTTGGATCAGGGGAGAGCAAGGTGGTTGTCTCTGGGACAACTATCAAGCTCTATGGGGACGACAAAAAGAAAAAGAAGCAAGAGAAGGAGATCTATCAAGTTCTATCGCTTGTGATCTTCATACTCTTGACACTTTATATTCGATTTTTTACTTCAAAAGAGGAAATTTTTCCGGAGAAAAGATGTCAAGGAGAGGACACCACGGTTTATGTAACGACTTTCGAGGTTGTCAAAAGAGGCAACGACTTCCCAGGTTGCTAAGAGACTAATGGTTGATCTAAGCTCCTTTCCTAAAGATTCAGGCAAGATACAGAGTCCACCATGTGGGGCTACTAGCATCTCACGTGTGGATTCCCTAACTCATGAAGACCTCGAGAAGTTACTGGTTCTACTTCGAGAAGATAAGATGACGACCGCTATAGCAACGACTACTCAAGTTGCCACAGAGGCAACAACTTCGGAGGTCGCAAGGGGCTTCACTGTCAATATGTCAAAGGAGAAGATCGAGAGCGTGGCTTTCGAAGAAGTGTGGTAGGGCATCTAGTCTCACAAGTTGAAGACCAAGTCAGCTTCCTGGCCTTTGACTTGAGGGGGAGAGTTTGAACGTTGGAATAAGAGTCACGTGGATTGTACATGTGGCAGTCAGCAGACCAAGTGGACAGTCCAGGCAACATCTATGGAGCCCAATAGGGCTATCGGTCATGGGTTCAAGAACCCAAGTTTGGAGTTTTTTACTGAAGAGTCAAGTTTTCTATTTTTAGTAAATGTGTTTTAGGAAAAGTATTTGTAATTTGATTTAATTAGAGAGATAAGATTTTTCCTTATGGGATATGATCTTTGGTTTCCAAGAATAGGGATATGTACTCTCTATAAAAGAGAGCCTTCCCTCTTTGTAATCTCTTGAGTTATAATAACATTTTCTATTCTAAGAAACTCCTCTTTCTCTCTATTCTTCCACCATCATAACTGGCCACCATCGACAAGGTAGTTGGCCTTTTGCACCAACCACGTAGGGTTGCCGACCACCATGCTTCTCTTCTTGATTTTCATACACATAGCCCTCACGTGGGACTATTTTTTTAGGAGCCTCCACGCTCCACATATTGTGCAAATTTTGACACTATTATTATTGTGTGATTTTGTGATGGGGAAATACACTCTCGATCAAAAGGTTAATTTAGTTATATCAAAGGTTTTAAATATCGATATCGGGGATATATCGATAAGTTAAAAAAGGGATATATCAGGGATATATCGTTGATATTGGTGAATTTTGGGGAAATCGCTCAAAAAGGTCCAAAATGTCCAAAAATGTCACAAGTTTTATGAAAATTAACGTTTTAATAACTGATACATCATGAAGAAATGCCTAGAAAACGAAAATTATAAATTTTGAATGAAAACATAATAGAAATGCATTAGTCGTATATCGACAAAGTCATATATTGAAAAGGTATATAGAACATGATAATAATTGGAAAATGTTCATAGTAATGTTACAAAAAAATGAAATATAAATAGTGTCAGAATATCAATTGACTATACTAAGCACGGAAGCACCAGCTAATGCCACCAAATCAATATCAGGTTGAGCTTCGACCTGGTTCGATACCTCTCCTCCGATTATCTTCCTCGATTTGTAGCACTCTAACATATTCACAGTATGACTCCCACTCCACGTCATGTAGCTATATCGAGTATTGTATTCATTGATGTATCGTTGATAGTCTTCATCACTGCAATAGAAAAGTATTCCAAGACGTAGATATCGACTGTGATTGTCGGACGAGCTACCCCTACTTCTAGTTTTAGATCTATTCTGCTTCTGAGTAGACTCATCTCGATATCCTCTTGAATCTGTGGATCCAGTAGACTTACCTTGTTTTAGTGTAGAACCTGATCATTCACAAGGTTCACGCTGTCTCATCGATGAATTTCATGGTGGTCGAGGAGGAAATGGTGCAGCAAAGTGGGAAAGTTGATAAGAAAATTGTGAGGACCATGAGATGCAAAATACTCAGGGAAAATCTCATAGCCATAATTTGCAGATGCACTTTGGATACTATTACTTTTGTGGTGACTATCATGCCCATAGGCATATGAGGAATCATAATAAGATGGAGGGTTGGTATAGTTGGGGAAGTAATTAAATGAACTTTACGCCTCATCTTGGGGTTGGTACTGAGGGCTAGTATAATGAGATCCGTAACCATCGTAGTAACTTGATGATGATGATCTTGGGCCACCTCCAAAGAATGATTCCGATGCTAGATTAAGAGATCCCACTAATGAACTTAAATTATCGATAGACATTATAGAATGGCCTGAGGCATATCCATACCTTGTCGAGCTTGTCCCTGCGTCATAGTCACAAGGTGGACTTGGTATGGGATCTTTATGTATATTTGTATATTTTTGTGTGTATTCATGTTGGGTATCCTCTTTACTAGGACCTTGATGATGATATCCGTCATTTCCTCCACCACTACTTTCTTCCTGTGGCTCGCCAACCATCATTGCATCATCATCTCCATCATCATCATCATCATCATCATCATTATCATCATTTTGTGTTTCTCTTGAAGGTGTTGAATCTTCCTTTGGATTCTCCACTGTGATAGTCGCACATATCATAAACAATTAGACGGGAAATCACGATACACTTTTATCATGAAAAGTGCATAATATCAGCAATATATTGCAGATATCAGGGTAAAATGATACTTTCAATGGTATCGATGTTCTCAACATCGGTGATAAATGATATATGATATATCGTCGATATATCACGATATTTCAAACCCTTGTTATATCTATTTTCTCTCAACTTTTTAAGTTTTTAAATTGATTTAGTTTCTCACCTCTAGTCTTGTTTGCCAAAAAAAAAAAAAAAAAAAAACCCTGTCTATGATGAGGCATTTTAAATAATTACTTAGTCTCCCCATTCCGGAAATTAAGATGGTTGTGTCTTTTTTACCCCCTTACGTTACGTAGTTGGATGTTCTTGGATTTTTCTTTGTTTTATTTTGTTGCGGTTGCGGGGAGGCTTTCCTGGAAACTACTTTTTCTTTGGAGATAACAAAGTGGTTTAAGGAAGGGCCTTCAGTAGGTCTGTGGGAAAACATTGACTTTTCTAGGAAAAAGTGAAAGAGCTTCTTGGCTTGTATATTTTTGTAGAAGCTCGTACAAATGGTAAATGATGCTGAGAAACGTCATGCCGCTGTTTACCCTTAGCATTTTTTCCTGTTAAAGTTTTGACTTTGTAGAAAATTTATCTCAAAGTTTCGAAGATCCATGCAGCCTATTATACTATTGATTACAGTTCAGATAAATTACAAAATCCTGGGTGCCATATCCATAATAAAATGCAGCAATCAAAATCAGGAGTTGCAGAGGTTAATGATATTATGCCCAAGAGGATGTTTCTTGGTAGCTGCTGATCATGATCATGAGCTGGATCAGAGATTTTGGGTATTGCACGTTACATAATTTTTTCAAACCTGCTTTATTTCTATTTACATGCAAGAGAATTGGTAAGGGAAGAGCAGTCTCTATTGAGTCATTCGTAGTGAAAATCGAGACTGATTGCATCTTTTCAACAGTCATACCCAAAAGCAATTAGAGCGTGGAGAAAGGTACATGCAGTGCTGCCAAGAAAAGAAGCAAACAGAGTGTAATTATGGTTGCAATCTAGTTTATCATGGTTGAAAAGAAATGAAGTTGCATTTACTTTAGGAATGACTGTTTAGACACTCTCGCGACGCCTATTAGGGTACGAGGGGCTACTCTACCAAAGTTCTTTGATGATGCGACTTAAAGAGAATGGAGTGGTGAATACTTGGTTAAGGGGACTGTCTTCCAGGATTTTTTTGCACATCTGGTGAAAGTTGGGCCTATCTCTCCTTTGCTTAAAGCTAGAATGATAATGGATGAAGATCCAACTTTCACAAACATCAGGAGCAAGCTGTAATGCAGATGTGGAGGGGGAGAGGGTGTTTTGTGCCTGTAGGTGATTGGTCATAGAGAATTGGGGGCATGAAGGCAAAATGGGTGGCTTGATTGCTTTTTTTATCAAATATAGGATCTCTTTCATGGGTGATTATCTTTCGGACAATCACCCTTTGCTTTTTCAAAAAAATATAGGATCTCTTTCAACTGGGAAAGCTATATTGAACATATGTAATTAGCAGACTTCTAAATTTTGTACTAGATTGCTGTTGTGACACTGATTGGGGGTGGCATGGGGTTGGGTGGGGGATATCACTTACCTACTTTGAAACCAGCTCATGAGGTTAGGCTGTGCAACTGAAATGTATGGTTTCTAGTTTGATGTCGTGAAATGGAATTAATTGATCTTAATATTTGGTCTGTTTGTGTACCATATTTCATCTAGAAGTGAAAGCTTTTTGTTTTTTTGGCTTCTCCTCCTCCTCCTAAAGAGAATCTAGAGGTGAAATGTCTATATGCTCATTATTGAAATGCTACTTGTAGACTGTGGGGTGTGCAGAACGTGGTTTACTTGCCAGGGTAGGAAATTTTGTCAGAAGTTCAAAATCTTTGTTGTCAATATACATCAAAAGGGAGGATTCAAATATTGTGATGCAAAATTTCAGTTGTAATAACTAGAAGTTGTCAAAAGGTTTTTTCCTATTAAACTTTGAGATCTATGCTGACTTTGCCATTTTGAAATTTGGTCTGAAACTCATCTATAATTCTTTTTGTAAATCTCAGGTTTGTTACCAAATTTTGTGTCAGTATTGATAATCTGCAGTTTTGTGGACCTTGTGGCTGTGGCAGTGTCGTGTTATGTTTATACAGGAGTGTTCTAGCATAGATGGTGCTGTTTTTGAAGCTTCTGCTTCCTGTGAGTGTGAGTAACCTATTGTAAAAAGGCAGCCCCTGGTGAGTTGATGAACTGTTTTGCTCAGTGGGAATGGCTGAATGATGTGGATGATTTATTCTTCCAATGTTACTTTGCCCTGGAAGTGTGGTTTAAATCCTTGTAGATTGCATTGACTTTGGTTCCAATATTCGCTGTGGACTACTTTTTCTACAGGAAGTTGCTTTTCACATCTTGCAGTGAATCTTAGATTAAAGAAATCACGGTTTTGGACTAACTTTTGTGAGTAGGATAAACCATTTCTTTTCTAATTGAATGTGGAGCTCAAAATGTGGAATGAGTATTGAGAGGTAGAAGTGAGAGGGGTGGATGATTTCAATGTCATCTCCACAATTTTGTAAATGTGCATTTTGGAGATGCTCTGAGGAAATCCAAGTTTTGGATGCTGAAATTTTGATGTTCTCAACACCTTGGAAAATAGGCCTTTTGACAGCATAGGAATCCTGAAATTCCTGCAAAATGTTTGAAAAGAATATGGTTGCAGTACTTTTTAGATACTTAAAAAAACTCAAATCTACATTTATATTGGTCGGATATGGCTAAATAAACACAAACCTAATCAAGTGTCCTATAATAAAGTGACTAATTTATACAAGTACATCATAAACAAGTAAACAAATAACTAGAGTAGTTATGCCAAGAAAACTCATAAAATACATTGTAATGTCAATTGTTTCATAGGAAATGAGACTTGCGAGTGCATCCATGCTGTCATCATCCTATTCTGACCACCTTCTTGATGTCATTGTTGATGCTTGTTGTGGCAATGTATGGATTGAGTTTACTTAAGGTAGTCTTCCCAAGACACGTAGGAAGAGAAATTGTATGGTAGTCAAGGAGATAGCACATGTAGTCACGACAAGCCAACATCTTAAGTACTAAATAGGTAACATGAGGCCGATGCAAATTAGTATTAAGTTGCTAAAAAGAGTAGAAACAATCAAGTGAGATAAGTAATTTTAAAAAAAACTAATAACAATCAAGTGAGATAACTTTTTTTATAAAAAAACTAACATAATAGTTAATTATGTAAGAATTTTTTTTTATAAAAAACCTAACATAATAGTTAATTATGTAAGTAATTTTTTTATAATTAATTATGTAGCTTAGCTAAATACAATCAAGCTTAGTTCTAGGCTTCTGCATCTATGTAGAGCAGCTAGAGCTTACATCTGCTGAAGTGTAGCATAGATCTAGGCATGTGGTGGTAATTCTTGGCTTAGAAAGAGTTAGCTTTATTTAAATTCTAGATTCTAATGTAAGGAATTTGGAATTATTGGTGAAATTGCTCCTGAATGTCGAAATATAGTGCAATTATCTAAATGGAAAAATTATATCGAAATTTCATCAGTATCCTGGAAACTACTCCGAAATGCCATCCATCAGAGTAACTATTTTTGGTGAAACTTTACCTGCAAGCAGGTGAAATTTAAAACCTTGATTCTGACTTAAAGCTGGAATGATAATTTTTGTATTAAGTTGGCATTTCAGTGATGTGCTTCCCAGTGGTAATTTGCTCTATGTCTGTTGCACATGCCTATAAACATGAAATAGAAGTTTTTTTTTTTTGAAAAGGAACATGAAATAGAAGTTGAGATATGTAATTGTCATCCAACTAGATAAGCATCATTGTGATTATTTTTGGCAGGTAGTAATTTAACTTCTAGTACAGCCTGGGTTTGCATATGGCAGTTGTAGGTTATGATGGTCATCCTATTCCTTTAAAAGTCAGTCATGACTCATGATCCTTGTGCATATTGCCTTTTTCCATCTTTAGTAGAGTTTAGTTGGTTGACAGCCCAAATTACCATATGCTTCCAATTAAATAAGGCTATGAATCTGATTTCAAGGCAGGCGATCCATCTTGTAGTATGCTGACGTCTTGGAAGGTGAAAAGTGCAGATGCTGACACAATATCAGATGCTTATCATAGCAGCCAAGCCAATAGCAGATTGCTCCAGAACTGATTGGGAGCTGCCTTTTTTTTTTAACTTCTAACATGTTGAGGATCAGTGCTTTATATTTAATTTACAAACAAGTAAAAGTTCAAATATCACTGCATTAACTATGGGAGCAAACGGTACTGGGGACAATACCTGGAATTCTAAGGTTTCGGGTTTTCTTGGGTTCTTTCCAACTATATGCACCTTGCACACTCTTATCTCCTTCCATATATTATGTCATTGCTTGTGATACCAAGTTGCTACAGCTGTTATCTACAATGCATTTATGCTATACAAGATGCTTGATATTATAATTTCTAGATATTCATGTGGTACTTTTTTAAATTTGCAATCGATGTGTCTTTGCTGTTTTGGGAACATGTTGCTTGCAAAATTGTTTCCGTAAAGTGGAAATATATTTCATATGTGTCTTACTGGATGCAGATATTTTTTCTTCAAGGATTGCTTATATTTGGACCTGATGTGAGATCCTTGTATCTCACCATAGTCATGATTCTGACACCGGCTATAGTATTCTGTGTATTTGTAGCCAGAAAGTTGATGGATGATTTTTCTCATCGAGCTGGAATTTCTATTATGGTGATTGTTGTTGCATTCACATTTTATGTAAGTTTTCTTTTATTGTTGCTTTGTTTAGATACTTTTATCTTTGTCTATGTTTTAGAAGATCAAATCTTCTTAGATTTGATATAGTCATGTTATAGCTTCATTAATAATCTGTACTTTTTTTCAAGTAGTGACTAGGATACGGAAAATTAGACAACAATCCCTACAATAAGTACAACAATAACATAAAGGGGAAATTGTTTAATTTTAACACTCATCCTCAAGTAGGAACATATATGTCTATCATGTTAAGCTTGTTACATAGAATACTATGATGATTTTAAGGTAGAGATATGGTGAAAATATTAGCAACTTGATTTTTTTTTTTAAAGGTAAAAGAGTGGTTATCCGGTTGATAATCACCCAGCTTCGTTAATCAAAAAAGCCTCATGGTGGACCAAATAACTTTACCAAAAATTAAAGAGGGAAGAGATGGAAGCTACAAAAATCTCCAAATAAGCATGTTGGTCTTTAAATATGGCTGTATTCCTTCCCAACCAAATGCACTAAAGAATTGCCAACACTCTAGCCTTCTCCTTTTTTGACTTGAATGTATTTTTCCAGGGTCCTATCCACCTCTTCTAAAAGAATTCCAGAACTCCCGCATGGTAGTGTGTGCAATCCACTCAAAGTTGAAATGTCTCCACATCGCCGTAGATAGGTTGCACTTAAAAAATAGATGCTCAATGTCCTTCCTTAGGCACAAGGGGCACTTAGTATTTGCATTTGGCACCCACCTTGCTCTCCACGTTCTCGTTATCAGCTATCCTCTTCTTAGTAGCCAGGAAAAAATTTTATCTTTAGAGGGCATGTCGTCATCAAAATCAACCTGTAGTATCTAAGGAGGTCAATATCTGTCAGAAGCCCTACACCTCCCAGCCTCATATACACACTTTTTATTGTGAACTCACCACCATCTCACGTTTAAGCATCAAAACCTCCCTTTGGTTAGTATCCTTTCAAAGCTCCCAACATGTCTTGTAGATCTTATGTCCTCTGATCAGAAAGATTCCCAACAAATGTTGGGCACTTGGAATTGTCCTAGCACTCCTCCATTGTGGCCTCCTTGGCTGTCAGTGCAAAAAGCCTAGGGAACCAATCTTATAATGTGCCCCCATCCATCTAGTCATTGATCAAGAAGCGGAAGGTCTCCCCCCTTCCTAGGTACGACGAGAAAAACTACTGCAGCCTAGTGGCCATCGATGATAGACCCCTATAGAATTGCGGAGCTCTAGGTGGCAAAGAAGCCATTCGATCCCAACTTAAAGAATAGCCATAGCAAGTGGAGAGCATCCTGCCCAACAAATCTGGTTTGCTTCCCATCATCCTAGAAACCCATTTTGCTAAATAGCTATCATTTATGGTGCATAAATCTTCGACTCCAAAGCCTCCCTCCATTGGCCTACAAACATCCTCCCAAGTGACCATTCTTGCACCCCTTCCAGAGGACCAAGAGTTGGTTCAAAAGAAGTCTCTCATGAGGTCGTATATCTTTTTTTCTACCTTTTGCGACACCCTGAAGACTGATTGACAGGATGTAAGTGGGCATAGAAAGCAAGACTGCCTTCAGGAGCGTTAGTCTACCCCCTCTACATAGAATCTTAGAAGCCTAGCTGGAGAACCTTTTCTCCATCTTTTTGAAGAGGGGAGCACATCTTAGCAAGGAAATCCGCTTATCGGAGAGGGGAAGCCCAAGATAGGATAGAGATAGAGCCCCTTGCACAGTAAGAAGGCCCTGGCTACATTGTTGAGCTTCCTTCAACTCTCTGTAATGGCATAAAGGACTTGGAAAAATTGATTTGTAAACCAGAGGTGTCTCCAAATAACTCCAAAAGAAGTTGCAGCTTCTTCGCTTCCATTATCAAGCTTTCAATAAAAAATTGTGTCATCTGAATATTCTAGCACCAAGATCGTTACACTATCACCAGCTAAGAAACCACGTAGGAGGTTGTCTAAGCAGGCTCGATTAGTTGATCTCACAAGGGCATCCGCAACTAAAGCAAAGAGCATGGGCGCCAACAGGCATCCCTGTCGAACTCCTTGCTGTGGCTGCTCCTACCCTTTAGTTGGGTTACCATTCACCAAAATGGAGAAAGAGGTGGTTGTTACACATTGCTTTATCTAGTCCACCTAGAGTGGTGGAAATCCCCTCTTTATTAAGGATGCCTACAAGAAAGACCATTGCACTGAGTCATAGGCCTTAGTGAAATCGACCTTCCAAAGGAATGCTTTCCTCTTCATTCTTCTCCAATGTGCCAAGATCTCTGAAGCAAGGACAAAGCCATCCAGTATGTTCTTGTCAAGTATGAATGTCATCTACACCAGGGGAAAAGATGTCATTTAACACTGCCCTGAGTCTGTTTGCTAAAGTCTTGTCCATAATGAAGTAAATGCCATTTGAGAGAGCAATCAGCTTGAAATCCTCTATTGCCTCTACCCGATTCTTCTTTGGTAGAAGGAACATGTAGAACTTATCTAACTTGTTAAAGCCCAAGTTGCCTTTGGTGAACCCCGCCATCACCTCCATGACCTCTTTCAAAAGGGACCAAAATTCCTTATAAAAGTACACAAGGAAATCATTTGGCCCAAGGTTGCCCTCCGCATTAAGGCCCCACACCGCCTACCTCACCTCATCCTCTGAGAACTCTGAAGCAGGTTTGCTTGTGTACCAGAAATGGGCTGTGTGTTCACTCCCATCCCCACCCTAAGACCTGCTCCTCCCCATAAAGGCGCAAAAGTCACCAAAGATCACCTTGCCCACATCCTCCCTAAATGCTCCTTACCATCAATAAGCACATGGTCAATCCTGTTCCGCCTCCCCCTACTCACCGTCGCCAAGTGGAAGAAGTGCGTATTGGAGTCTCCCTCCTTAAGACATTTCTGCCTTGACTTCATCCTCCACTCCACCTCTTGTTTCCTGTTCTCTGTCTAGACGGTATGCAGATGTTTAGCTCTCTTTGCCTACTCTTCCTCGGTAAGGACCCCAAAGTCTTTAGTTCTATCCAACCTAGCTATCCCTGCCAAAGCTCAATCCTCCTATTCCTTTCCTCTCTAATTTCCTTCCTATACATCTTTAAAAAGATCCTTAGCAGGATCAGCTTTAACTTGAACTTTGCCGTTGATAAACCAGCCAGAGAGAAGAACCTTCAATTGTTCAAAAGTCCTCCGAATCCTTCTAAGAGCCATTACCTGTCAAACTTAAACTGTCCTGAAGAGTCCTTCATTAGAGCTCCACAGGATAGGGGTATGATATGAGAATAGCTTGCCCATTGGTCGTACCTCTGCTAAGAGAAAAGCTCAACAAACTCCACCTTGCACAGGAACTTGTCAATTCTGAACTTCAAGTTGCCTGAACTTCGCCACATGTATGCACAGGAGTTGACCGAGAGATCAATCAATCCGTGCATGGCCACAAAATCTGCAAACGCCTCTAAGCCGTGGTCCCTTCGACCTTTATCACCCGGTTTGTCTTCCGCCATAAGGGCGATATTGAAGTCACCCCCAATCAACTACAGAGGTCCCTGTAGCCACTTTGCCACTTGTGACAAACCCTCCCATAGGTGGGTACGGGCATTCTCCTTACAGGGGCCATACACTGCCGAGATCACCATCTTGCTACTGTCGCTTCTGCATAAGGCCTACATTGAAAGTATGTGGGAGCCCGCCATTTTTGCCTCCATGGTGATCATATCCTCCTTTCAGGCCACGATCACTTGCCAGATCTTCCAACTGCATTAACGATTGTGAACCCTTCCATGAAGTCGCCCCTACCTCATTCCACGTCCTTACATCACAGTTCTCTAGCTTTGTCTCCTGCAATAAGGTCAACGCCAACCCCCAAGATCTAACATAACAACCTGGCGTTGACCTCCTTGAGGGGCCATTCAAACCCCTCACATTCCATGAGAGAATCCTTGTCATTGTGGCTTGTTTTGACCTCCCCCATTGATGCAGTGGGATCCCATAGCCTTAGCAACGAGTTCCTGCTCCCTTCTGCCTTCTTTATTGTCTAGGTCCCCTCTCCATCGTTAGCTATCTGGCGTTGCTGTTCCTTACCATCCACAACTATCGAAGAGGTGGTCTCCTCTGAGCGCAAGTTGGTCACCTTACTGTTCTTGCCCTAGAATGTCCAATGTAGTTGATATATAGCAACTTGAAATTTGAAGGAGATAGGAGTGGCAACCTTCCCTTCCGAACAACATTGTGAATGAAGTGGTTGTTAAGGATAAGGTGTGTGTGATGGGGATCAAAGGTGAGGAGGTGGTTGTTGAGAGGTATGCAATGGGGGTGTAGAGGTGGTTGTTAAGGGTGAGGTAATGGTTGTTGAGGTGATGAGGGCCTAAGGTAGCTATTGAGGGTTGCAAGCGATGGCTTTTGTGGGGGGTGTAGGGTTGGGGATGAGGTGAGGATACCGGAGATGGGGGGTGGAATTTTATGGGTGTGTTAGTTGGTGTGCATGAGGGTTATGAGGCTGTTGGGTTTAGAGTAGATGTTGGAATCGACTTTGGCCACTTTTCCCTCCACAAGCATCTCTACAAAAATGACCTCGACATGCAGTGTACCACTCTTGCATATATTGAGAGCAAGACAAGAGTGGGGACAATGTTCTTGTTGAGGAGGTTGGCAGCGAAGGTGGTGGAGAGGTTGGAGGAGGTAGGGAGAGTGATGGGGCTTGCGATAGTTCGTTAAGGTGGTTAGCAGGCGAGGGGTTGGGTGAGGGGTGAAGAGAGGGAGTTTTGATGGTGGAAGTGGGGAAGATAGGGAAAGGAGATGGAATTGATCGAGGGAAAAACTTTATTTTTTGTTGACATACTTTATTAGGGGCATACAAATAGGCAAATTGATGTTTTGGAGGGTACATATGGAAAAGGCAGGGGTATATACATAATTGGGAAGGTTTCCTAAGGCATACATGTAAAAACCCCATTTGAAAAAAAAGGTTTTTTTTTTTTTAATGGGATTGTGAAAAAATCTATTTACAGGCTTGAGCAATGTCTTAGAGCTTGGGTTGAGCAGCTTAGCATGTAGGATTTGAAGATTGGGTTTAAAGGATTTACTTTTGATCATTCTATCTTCATCTAGTGTAGATTCTTTGGTATCATTACCCTTATTATTTAAATTGATGATATGATACTTATTGGTGATGTTAGTGTTGGGATCAACACGTTAGTATTCCTTTAGCAAATAATTGCTGTTAAGGTTCTTGGAAAACTTCATTACTTTACCTTTAAAAAAAAAAAAACTTTGTTACTTTTTGAGATAGAAGCAGCTCAATGCCCCAGAGGTTGGTCTTATCTCAAGGAAAGTTTGTCATAATGGTTTTTCAAAAAGCTGATTTTCTTGGTGTCAAGCCATAATCCAGCCTCATGGATTCCACGGTGATGTCTCATGCTTTAGCTGCAGCATTTGAGATCCAAAGCTCTATAGAAGCCTAGTTGGCAAGCTTTTTTATTTGACCATCACTATGTCAGATATAGCTTTGTCATCTGTTGAGACAGTTCTTGGACAAGCTGAGGTATAGCCATTGGAATGTGTTTCTCTGGCTTCGAAATATTTGTAGGGGTCTATAGGAATAAAAGGGGTCTACTTTAAAAGAAATTGCCATTTAGATTTGTGTGTATAGTCAGATGTTGAGTAATGCTAGTTTTCCAAAAGACAGGAGATCCATCACTGGTTGTGCTATCTTCCTTTGTGGGAATTTAGTGATTTGGAGGGGTATGAAACAAAAAAATATGTAATATTTCAGTGTAGAAATAGAGGATAGGGCCGTGGCTTGTATGGCATGTGAGCTAATGTTGATCAAGTCATCTCTGGCTGATCTTGGGTTTGTGACTTCTTTGCCTATTCCTATGTACCGTGATCCTAGAGCAGTGACATACATTGGCATATGGCTCTGAGTATACATATCGAGGTGGATTGTCACTTCATGTATAATGCAGTTTCAACAGGATCTATAGCTATTTGTCCTATTTCCTTGGAGATTGACTGCGGATGCCTTTATGAAGCTCTTTTCCACAATTTTTTTAGAAAGGACTTCTCCACAATTTTTTGAAAGGGAGGACTTTTCTGCAACTGTCATGTTTTTTGTGAAATTATAGGGCATGATTAATAAATATGCTCTAGCTTGATGGGGGAACATTGGATTAATTGATTTTATTGATTAGATCTTGCTATTTGAGGTATCTTATATATTTGTTCTTTATTTCTTCCCTTCCATTATGCATTCTGATTGTGTACTGTCCAAAATTGGACTTAGTGACAAATAAAGAAATACTATAAAGTAGAAACTGTAATGCTCGTAACTTTTACCATAAGAACTTTAAGAAGTTATTCAACTTTAATTACAATTCTGTTTTGGTAAGATCATACTTATCCTTAGTAGACACTCATAAAGTAGTTTTCTCTAGAAGAATGTTTTGATTTAATTTAGTTTCCATTTGTTCTTGATTTTTAGTCCTTTTTCTTTGGGCACAGTAATATTTGAATGCCTTATGTTTTGAGTTCTAGGTCTACTACTCTATTATTGGATCTTCTTTTTTTTTTTTTTCTTTTTTTGAATGCCTCAGACCTACACTGGTAAACTAAATTAGGCACCTGCACACAACAATCATCTGGCTAATGTAGGGGTGGGGACTCAAACCGTCTCTCCTGCCAGAGTCGGTGTCCCCACTGTTCGACCGTATGTCCTGGTTTTAATCGTATTTTGAGTTATAAACTTAATATTAGATAACAAATGGTATGTTGCTAGTGTTAAATTTTTTTTCTGCCATTAGCAATTTCTCTGATGATGTTGCTTTTGAAAGGGAATCTATATGATGATGGTTTCTTTTATGTAAATGTATGTATTCACTCGGTCAGGATATGGTGCTCCTAATGCTTACCTCTGCAAGAGATCCTGGTATTATTCCCCGCAACACTCATCCTCCAGAACCAGAGGGTTTGGAAGGATCTGCTGAAGCTGGTGGTGGGCAAACACCTCAATTTCGTTTACCTCGTATGAAAGATGCAATTGTTAATGGAGTAACAGTAAAAATTAAGTACTGTGATACATGCATGTTGTATCGACCTCCTCGGTGCTCACATTGTTCAATTTGCAATAATTGTGTACAACGTTTTGACCATCATTGCCCCTGGGTTGGACAGTGCATTGGATTGGTAAGCATGCATCCTTTTTTCGCACAAAATATGTCGTAGCTTTATGATTTTGTACCGTGGAAGTAGGGATGTTTATTTAATCTTGCATGCTTACCACCGTCATCCTTTTTCTTTGTTGGTTCAGAGAAACTATCGGTTCTTCTACATGTTTGTCTTCACGACTACTCTACTCTGCATCTATGTCTTTTCGTTCTGTTGGATATATATCGTAAGGATTATGAACTCTGAGGACATATCAATCTGGAGAGCAATGGCCAAAACTCCTGCATCAATTGTTTTGATTCTTTACACTTTTGTTTGTGTCTGGTTTGTTGGTGGTCTCTCTGTATTTCATCTGTACCTCATCGGCACCAACCAGGTATGCATCTGATTACTGCAATATTTTCAAGAAAAAAACTCATATAGCACTTAAATTTACCTCTTTTTTTTTAATATATTTGACGTTCTGTTGGCAGACAACTTATGAGAACTTCAGATATCGGTATGATCGTAGAGACAACCCTTATAACAGAGGAGTTGTTAATAACTTCAAGGAGATATTCTTCTCTAAGATTCCACTATCGAAGAACAACTTCCGTGCATTTGTCCCTCTCGAACAAAGTTTGCCAGCAAGGACTGTAAATGGTGGTTTCATTAGTCCAAACATGGGCAAACCCGTTGGGGAGCTTGAGATGGGCAGAAAGGCAACATGGAGTGAAGGAGCTGGAGCACCTATTGACCTTGAGGCAGGGCTTAGAGATGACTTAGGTGGCAGTAAGGAAAGTGGAGTTGGTCGTGTCTCAACCCCAGACCTGAGAACCCTACCAACTGGTAGTCCAGATGGCCGCATTGGGGGTCTAAATGCTAGGGGATCTAGCTGGGGGCGAAAGAGTGGAAGTTGGGAGATCTCACCAGAAGTTGCTGCCTTGGCATCCGAAGTGGGGGACACCGATGAGGCTATGACCAGTGGTCCCAATGGCAATACTGGAACCAAGCAAGCACGAAGGTAGGATGCAAAGGCAGGATCACACGAAATTGCAGATTCTGTTTTTACTATCACATGCAATTGACGATATGCGTTGGAACTTTCCATGTCTGCTGTTTGAATCAGTCTGCTTTTGGGTTTTAAGTTCCTTGGGGGCTAATTATACATTCTTTGCTGGCGTGTGGGTTTGTGCTTGCGGTTCATTTGATTTTGCATGGGGGTGAGGATTGCATCGGCTACGTAGGCTGGGTGTTGTGGGTGCGGATCATCTGAACCTTCCATCAAGAATGGGGGAATTGTGTGTATATTCTATTAGTTGGATATAAGATTTATATTGTTTTTGCCTGTCACTTAGGACATCGCCTATTCTTTATGCAGTCTTTGATTACAAATGGAGTTCTGGATGCCTGTGGGATATCTGTTTCATTTGCTCAGCTTTCATACTTAATTCTCCTGCAATTCTAGCGACAGATTTCTATGGGGACTCTCGATTTGGGGTCAAGTAGTGGTTTCTGCACACCTCTCTGGACACCCCCATCCCACACCTTCATCTTGCGATTCATTCCCCCGTGCTACGCAAAAGTATAGTGTGGGGCGCACACACTAGTGGGAATTCACCCTTTTCCTTTTTATGTTTTGCCGATGGGAGTGCGGGGCGTGGGGGGGGGGGGCGCGGGGGGGGTGTGTTGTTGGAGTGTGCTGGTAAAATCATTTTTCTTTGGGTTCTATTTAGAGATGTAATAGCATGGAGTTATTGCCTGCTAAAATATCTTGCTCTTTATTCCAACTGACTTCATTTTGATGTTTAAAGTGCGCTCACCGCGCATTTAAGACAGGATCCGTGAGGATCGGCATGTATGGCGACTGAAGGTGGGTGGCCTGTAAGTGTCACACTGTTGGAACCGGTACGTCATAGGTGAGCTGCGACTGTTCTGAAATCAGCGTTTGAGTCCCTTAATCAATAATTGGAAACTTTTCCATTTATTTCCATAATGTGAGGTCAATAATTCCTAGGCCCTGTCTAGTTATGAGACCTGGGTTCTGTCATCGTTCTCATTGGAGGTGTGTCATAGGTTACGTATGGGTATATAAAGATGGATTACAAAATTTCGATGCAATATTTTCGAACGCATTTTTTTCTCAGATTCCAATATGTAAGAAATGATAATTACGTAAACTGTAATAACTAGCACATCTAACGTATCACTTACTTTATTGTACAAAAAAAACTCCTTAACCTTAGTCATATTATGTTAGCATCTGTCAACTTATACCGTTACAATTTATTCTGCTGTCAAATGCAGCAATTTACCTGAGGATCAACGTGCAGACAATTATCGTAAGCTTATCGGGTCGATATGATTTGTATGGTAAAGTTAAGCGTCTATTGCAAATCTTGTCCATTGATCTAGCTCGTGATTGGATACGATTTCTATGAGGTTGAGGGTATAGACCGCTGCACCGCCCCGCTTGGCTTATCGTAGACGGCACGTTCAGGATGCCAAGGAAATTTTCAATACGTATGGATGTATATGTTATAAGCTAGTTGAATATCGGCCAAATAAAATAAGATGAGAGTATTGGAAATGCATTTGGAAACATAAAAGCAAGGTCTAGGTCACGTGTCTTCCTCACAGGTGAGATTCATTATAGATGGTGTATTTAAAATATCACTAATGATATTTGTTATTGTTACTTAAATAATTATGTATCTTTTACGATATATATGATGGTACTTACCATCTCATCAAAGATAAAAAAATTATTAGTAATTGTTATCTATAATTATAAATTATTGGTGATATTTAAAAAATCATCAATGATATTTAAAAAATTATCGATAATATTTAATTTAAAATAAATATAAAAATATAAAATAACATATATATTCATAAAATTAAATTGTATCGATGATATTTCTTACATTGTATCATTATATTTTAAAAGTCATCATTATAATTTAATTCAAATAAATATTTCCTCTGTATTTCACTCACCGGTGATGATAACTATTTTGAATGAAGGTAAATTTTATAACGTTACTGTTTTACTTTCCACATGTGAGATCTATTTATCCACACGTTATATAGTGAAAATCATATCAGCTACATCTACACGATATAAAATACATCGATGTTTAAATTTTTATACATTTTCACGATAAAATATACCTGACTCATTGTCGCAGACCGTTTGAACGAAGGGAGGTTTTTTCGAAAAAAACGTCCAGGTTTAGAAAAATTCCAAGTTAAAATCCACACTGCTCTCTTTGAGAAAAAAAAGAAAAGGAGCACAAACCCTGGTAGGAGCGTGCTGTCAGAAGAAGATGTGCCGCAAAAGCTTGAGTTTTAACTTAGATAAATCATTACTCTTCTTCGTGTGATTTATAACCTTCCACGTGCTGCGCTTCCTCGTGCATTTGTTGTTAAGGGGACCCTTTCAGAATCGTACGGAGATTTCCACCTTACGTCGTAACTTCGCAAGTGCACGCCAACAATCAATATATTTTCAAAAACAAAATAACAATCAATATGTACGCAATATAGTTTTATAATATAATAATATTAAGCACAATAGAACTGATCCAGGTAGTTATTAGGAAAGATAATGTCACTTCAAATATATATATATATATATATATATAGTTTAATATCAAATATAAAATAAATAAACTACAACTCTTTTCGTCATATATAAATCACATTAATTTATAATTTATAATATGTTAACTTACCGGTCATATTTATTCTCACTATCCTATCACTTACACTAATATCATTAACATTTATCTCATCTTAAATTCTACCAAAGATGAACCCTATCCCTCATTCGAAGAAGTAAAATATATCTAATAAAGTAAATTCACTTTCATCAACCATTCATATTGAGGGATGAGGAGTAAACTTTCACCTTATTCCATCGACAATGCATCCACCATCTAACATTTCCTATAGCACTCAACCCTCCATCCTTTACATGTGTTAGCTAAATATGATAAATAAATGGAGGGCATTCGCTGATACACACACTTACGCTCAATTGCCGCAAACAACCATTAACGAATCCTACATCGCTATATTAGTATATTTCATGGCACATACTTGCCTGCCAAGAGGTTGTTTTTTTTTGTCTTGATGCCAAGTTGCAATTTCATTAAATGGAGGGGAAGTACATTCAAAGACAAACAAATACAATGTGGGAATAAACATCACTTAGGGAGTGAGAGACAACTAAATCTTGGCCAAGACTTGGGAAACAAAGGTCACGAGACAAAACCCTAAGGTAGTATTTGTCTAGTGGGATTGGGACACCTATCTCTCATTTGGGAGAGTTTATCCTGGGATATGATGATATCAGATTAAAGGTCACAATCCTGGTATTATCTAATTCTAGGAGGGGATGGGATAGTCTAATCCCGTGCACAATTGCTCCCCCACCTCACTGCTACTGCTGTTGCTGCCGATTGTGCTACTTGCTGCTGCATGGGATCGTTGCTACTTGCTGTTGTTGCGGAGAACGACGTACAAGGTCATTGCACTCTTTGGTTGGCATTATTAGATTTAAAGTTCCATGCAAGGAGAACATGTTCCCCTACACTAGATAATCAACCAGAGGATAGAAATCAACCCACATGCAGTGTACATATGTTCCGATTAAGACTAAGAATCCATCGGTGGAGTTTGATACTGTGCGCTACTAAAACAAAAGAAGAAAAGACCACTGATGTGACAAGTGGATCTCAACAAACCTTGATTGAAGGAATCCTATACATTCTCATTGTAGAATTGGATGGACCCTAATGTCGTGGATGTAGTTGACTTCCAAGCAAGAAGGCTGGGACTAGCCACCCCCAAAAGGCAATCGTAACCATAACCAACAACCTCCCAAGAGGCCATGCCTCGTGGTAAGCAACGAAGGAGTGAACTTTCTACTTGAAAATCTTGCTAAGGGGGAGGTGAAAGGCAACCTCAACTTGACCATCTTAATTAATGATAATGGACCATGGCAACATGGGTCACATGGTAGAGGATAGACATGAGCTCGTTGATGAAAGGCCCACCATGATGTGAGTAGGGGAAGCCCGGCATCCAACAGCCAATAACAAGTATCAATCTTACTTAACCAAGGTCATGAGAGTTATTAGAGACTCGGAAGAAGAGTTCCAAAGAGAAGAGACTAAGGTGAAGGTGTCGTGACGAGGAACAAATGGATGAATCTCCAATAGCAATTGGGACGTGGAGGGTGGAAGGGTAGTGTAGGGTTGGAGATGGGGTCCTTGGCCAACCCATGAGACCAGTTGGGGCCCTAGGTAATGTTGAAGGGAGGCAATTAGAGAGAGAGGAGAGTCGAGAGGTGGGAAATAACTAGGAGCTAAGTAAAAATTCAGGATGTAATAATTTTGACCCCTACCTGCCAAGAGTTGAATCCACTACCCATAATCATCTTGTAGTTCCTTGCACAACCCTTTGAGTAGAATTTCAACTTGGACCAATGCACATGTAGAAGACTCTACATCCACTTAGAGGGAATACAAACTCTTGCATTGAAGTAGGGTACACTATCACCTATAGGGGACACCAACTTAACTTATTTTAAGCTTAAGAGTGTCACCCAACATGTTTGATAATGAACATGTCCATAATAACCACGTGATTATCTTCGATTCTAATGCATCTTGCAGTTAGTAGTCGAATCTTTCCTTCGAAGAGAGGGAGTGTTTATCCACTATGCTATAGTAGATTTGCACCATTAATTTGGTTTAGGTCTAAGCTGGTGGATGGGTAAGCCAACTTGGGTTACGGTTAACTCAATTTTTAACTTTAATCTAACGGAGGGGTGTTTATGTAAAATAATGTAGCTTTTTGAAAACATCGATACAATTTAATTTCCTTCGTGGGGACATACGTATTAAAAGCCCACTAATGCTGTTCCAGACAAGGGGACGCAAGCTGACGCGGACGTGCCAACAGGCTGTCCTTTTTACCCTTCGAATCTCGCAATGAATAATACACGTTCCAAACTATCCTCCTCCCGTCGAGACCGAGGCGACGACCTCTGGTAGTCTCTGGTCCAAGAAGTAACTACAACTTCCCGAAAGTGCCCTCCGCGAAGACTGACCAGCGACCAGAGGTGGTAGTTCCAGTGCAAGACTAACTACACCTCTCGCCCTCCCTCGTCTTGTCCCTCCACAACTACCAAGGAGCCTCCCCTCTCTCTCTCTCACGCCCTCAACTACTTCTCCCGCCCTCAACCGGCTCTCCCGCCATGAAGCTCCTCCGCCACCGCGCCCTTGTCTTCTTCCTCTTCCTATTGGCCGCCGCCGCCTCCCTCCTCCTCCTCCCCCTCCCCCTCCCCCTCCCACTCACCACCAACGACCTCTTCGATAAGGAGGTGGAGGAGGTAGTCGTAGTGCCGGCTGCGTCGGCGTCCCCGGCGCGGTCGCCGCCGTTGGAGGTCCCGGTTCGAGCTCGAGCTGCTTCGGGGAACGCCTCCGTGGCGAAGAAGGTGTTTGCTGAGAGGGGAGCGAAGGCGATCCCTAAGAAGAGACGTGCGTGCGCCACGGTGGAGGAGATGGGGGCGGCGTTCGGCGACGGTTACTACGCCATGGAGAGCCTCCGCGTGAGGAGCCTCATCCGACGCCACTTCGATTCGCACGGTAAAATACTAAAATTTGGAGGGATTGATTTTAGGAAGAGAGGAAAAAGGATGGGGGTGTGTATGGCAAACTGAAAAAAAAAATTGGAATGGATCTGTGTAAACAATGGTGTACAAAGCTGTGTCGACTGAGGGCCTATTTGGTAAGGGGGAATAAGTAGAGAAATAAGGAAAGAGTTGTGGAATAAGTGGGTTTTGATATTTGGGTGTTAGGCGGTTTAAAGTTGTTCCATTGAAGAGGTGGAACAATTTTGCACTGAGTTAACTCTCCTTAACCTGGCGCAAGTGGCAAGCGGGTTAAGTGGTGAACAAACGGGGTTAAATCACTTAACCCACCTGCCAAATAGGCAAGTGTTTCTTTCTCCTTTCGATAATTTTGCATGCATGGGCTTTCTGTTTTGCTGGGAAGCCGAAATAATTTTTGAAATTCAGGTGATGATGGACCAACCATACCAACCTGACTCTGATCGTTGGGAATTCCAGTATGAAGGTGGTTTAAAGGATTGGGATGCCATCGGGTGTATTGCACTGAAGTGTGTTGATTGGAGATGATTTAGGCCGAATGCTGTTCAGGGTTGGTGATGGGCAGTCCGCAGGATGCCAGTTGGGTCGTCTGACTTTTTTTTTTTTGCTGGATTGAGGAGGAGGTAGTGTTGAAAAGCAAGCCTAGAGGATCCACATGAAACGTATATACTCTAAGATAAAAACCGAATATAATTCATTAGACTCCATTTCATTAAGAACACGATACATAAAAACATCGTGTTTCCAACAAAATAGTGTAGATAAAAAATATTAGTCCGATTCAGATAGGCATAGAATGACAAGATTCAGAATAAAAGATTGAACAAATTACATGCAATAGCACATAAAAATAAAATGAAATTGTTGGGCTTACATACATTATGATAGGATTCACACATTACTTGCTATCATTAAGTTGGTCTTTAAAGTGATCTATTAAAGTTTGTTAGACTATATACACCTCCTATAGTATGGGATAAAATGCATAAATACTTTTTGGGAGATTTGAATCCTTTGATGGGAAGAGTTACGACTTTCCAAACTTATGTCCTATAAATAGGCATGTGGTTATGGTCCCCCAAAGAAGAAAGAGTTTTATCGCAATCTATCCTCATCATAGAAGCGAAACTTGGAGTCATTCGGAGTCCATTGCGTGTGGGACTAGGAATAGACACTGATGCGTTCTCTCTCATTCTTTGGAAAATCAAAACCCCTCCTTGAAGGCTCGTAGAGAAGGTGATATCCCAGGGACGTGTTCAAGAAGGCCAAAGCTTCTCTTGGAGGATCCAACATGTCTTCTTGGAACAATCAACATGATGGATTTAGGTAATCTTTGCTTTGACTAATGATATTGACGAGAACAATTTAAGTGATCAGCATTTGGTTTTGTTATCAAATTTTAAGCTCTGAGAAGTTATAGCCCCCACAATACCGGTGTGATGGAGTTTGGTGAGATACTCCTAGGATTCAACGATTTACCTCCATGAGCAAAATGTGGAAACACTTGCGTGAATTAAATACTTCACATGGGACGTGGGCGGAAAATCACATAGGTGTGGATGACCAAGATAGGCATGCGTGCATTTGGTCCCCAGCCCCTTCCCTAGCCCTTTTGCTGCATGAACCGCGGGAATTAATGTCCTTATATATCCCACTTGGGCTTCATCCATTCACTATGTGGCACTAAAGTTCCCATCCATTTCTCTTTGATTTCAACATGAATTTCTCATGTCATTACCATATATATACACCCTAATTGGTATGTATAGCCTCCTAGAATCAATAGGTAATAGAGGATCAGAGTGTATATTTTGCATCTGTGAAATGTGTGCAGGATGCATGTCTGGCATGGAGATTCCAGTATATGATGTGGAGGGCAAGGTTCAGAATTTGGAATGCCCTGTTCCAGTTTTAATTAAATTATGCTTTCTGGGTACTTGGTGTTGCCAATGAGTAATTACTAATTATAAGCAGTGAGGTTCAGTTAATGCTTTGTGGGAGGACATAATAGATGGGAGATTGGGTTGTCCGAAAACTGTAGTAGAGCAGCTAGCCAAAGGTTTTCATCCATTGCAGCAAAATTGGAAAGGAAAGGTTTTGCCTGTGGCCTGGAGATACTTTCGTCTTTAGTGCAAGTTTACTACCACTTAGAAGGAAGTTATTGATCGTTTACTCCATACATTACCTTAAAAAGCATA
The DNA here is from genome assembly GCA_037157565.1 of Thalassia testudinum. Taxonomy (NCBI): domain Eukaryota; kingdom Viridiplantae; phylum Streptophyta; class Magnoliopsida; order Alismatales; family Hydrocharitaceae; genus Thalassia; species Thalassia testudinum. Next base: position 24,887,935 of record JAZHRO010000054.1, on the reverse strand, counting down.
CATCGAAGATTGATTTTAAAGCGTGGAGTAAATGGTCTCTTGAACAGATGTTTCCATTGCCTTCAATGGATTGTCCTCAAATTGTTGAACAAAGGAGTGAAGCCACCGCTGATTTCTCTAAAATCAATGAATCGGCATACAATTTCTCCCCATTTTCCAGAATTTAACTATGACAATATTCGCAAATGTCATGACATGGTATTCTATACATATTTGAAACTTTATCACTGAAACATGAAGGCAAATATTGCAACTTTATCCAAGGTAAACCTGCTTCATGTGACTGGCACAATGTCTCATATATTTACCTGGGTGGTTCACTTTTTAATGCAGGAGCTGCTAATGTTCGACATCTACCTTCAGACCAGTTTTGCAGACAAGGTTTTGTTTTAGGGAAGCCTTCAGAGGCTGGATTTGGCAATGAAATGTACAAGGTTCTGTCAGCTGCAGTTTTGAGTATTATGTTAAACCGGTCCTTGATTATTGGGAAAAGCAGGCATAGTAATTTTCTACTCATTCTCCACCCCTTTTCCTCTTATTTTTACCAAAAAGTTGGAATAAAAACCAATGCTTCTATCTCTTTAATAGACTAGCCATATTATCAATGAAAATGCTGCCTGATTGTCTTACTTTCTCTGTGGTGCCTATGGAATCTGACTTAGATAAATGAGTATCCAGTTTCTTCTAAGTTATTTATTGTTTGGAAGCCCAGTTTTACAATAAATCAAGTGAAAAGACAATCTTATGTGCGTAATTCTTTCTTTAGGGAGACACTTCCATTCAAGGACTACATTTCCTACAGCAATCATTCATTTACCCTACAAGAAGTCAGGCACCTTTGGCGAAAGCATCGATGTTTGGAGAAATACAGGAGGCAGCTGACAATGAGAATTGATAATTTCTATAAACCTTCAGAAACAAATGTACTTTGTAGTGATTGGACAAGCTGGAAACAACCTATCATATGGTAAGGTACAAGTAGCTAGAAGCTTGACTTGTATGTGCCTGCTTTGTGTTGCACCTTTTTATTCTCTGTTTTAGATATAAGGGAACCCACTCTTTCATTTGACTTATAACCTATAAAATCTGGATCCCAGGTCAAGAACTTTAACTACTTTAAAATGTTTCAAAGGACATTGGTCGGTTGCGTGTGGATTTTTGTCTTGAGGAGACAATTCGTGGCTAAACTTAGGTCAAAAGGGCAAATATAAAAGTGGTTATGGTTATCAATGTAAAAACAATAGTTGGAGGGGGTGAAACATAAAGATTAAGGGCTAAAAAAATTTTTAAAAAAAATCAGGAGGGGTCATTTCCTCAGAGCCAATTTCTGTGTTGGTTGGCTGATGCAAGATATTTCCTAAAGACTACCTGATGAAAATTTTCTTGATTGAGATATCACGTTTATTGCTGATCAAATTGGTTTAATGGGTACCCCAACAAATACGCTATTGGCCTACTAGAAAAAAAAAAGGAACAAATATAGTATTGGATATTTTTCTTTTCCTAGGGGAATAAAAATAACATGGGAGCCACCATATGGCTCACAATTGAAAGTACACGGCCATCAAGCTATGGCTGTGTTGAAGGAAAGATCTGAATGGATATCATGCCTAAAAAAACCCATGATTATGGATGGTTTGCAGTTGTGTAAAGTTGGGAATTTTTAGTTAATATAGGGAAAAGCTGGAAATTAGATAGGAGGCGGAAAGGTTACTTGGGGGATCAAAATTGAGATAGCCAACATAAAACTTACCCAATTTGACTCTGATTAAGTGTTTGGGTAGTTTTGGGAACTGGCATATGATTCAATGGATGCATTTTTTTGATCTCTACCTAATTCTATCGCTTTGTAAATTTGGGGTCTGTTTCATGTTCAAGCCTGACCTACTTGCATCCAGGAACTCTGAGGGTCTATGAACTTGAGAATCGGATTTATTAACTAATTTTTATCGCTGTCTTTAATATTATTCCGTGATCATAATTGACAGTGGCCTTTCACCGTATGTAAACAATTGCACTGAAAGAAAGGGAGATGTACTCGAGGGTTTTCAAGGCCTGGGAGTATTTGGACAATTGTAAATGTTGGTGCAACAACAATTCTGGTGAAGATTTTTCTTGCTGATGTTGGTGCTGAACCAAGTACCCTATGAAGCTCTACTGTGATAGGTTGACTATCAACCCATCCTTTCATGATTGTACAAAAAATGTTGGGTTCAAGAGACATTTTATTCAAGAGAAGATTGATGCCAGGATATTACATCTGGCGTATACAAAGTATGGTGATCAAGTTGTGCATATCTTCACTCAAGGACTTGCATCTATCCAATTTGAAGAGATAGTTAGCAATTTGGGCATGCTTGATCATTGAGTTCATAGGTAAATAGATTGTGGGTACGGATCTGTTTGTGCTTGGGTGTCTATATATTTTCCTCACACCCACCACTTCTCTTTATGATGGTTTTAGTGAAGACAACCTTAGACATCAGTGGGTGCTAGGGTATGTGTGCTACCATCATTTTTATCTCCTGTTATAGGTGTCTTCCACGTAAATCCAATGTTTGTGATTGCCTCAGTTGTGATTGATTTGCTACGGGTCATGTAGATGTTGCACCACTAAGACTATGATGATGGAATGAGCTGCCTAATGAAAGAATGGAATGACGTGATTGTGTTGAGGAGATTAGTAGTTGATTACAGATCAAAAGTATTAGGTGAAGATTGCCTTTACAAATGCGTTTTTCCTTTTAAAGTAGACAAAAAGTTAACATGTCAACTTGACAACAAAAGAAAAAAAATTGACACACCATGTCAAGACACCTTTTTAGTTGAGGGGACTTTGATTTACATGATGCAAAAGTTAAATTGGTTCATAAGGTGAATAGGGTATAAAATTTTCAAATTGGTGAATTTGTCAGCAAGATTAGTTGACTTCTTGGTTGCATGTGTGGCAGGTTCCGGGGCACAATAGATACAATCGCCTGTCAATTTTTTCTAAAAAGCATACATCCACGGATGAGGACTGCTTCATCTACATTGTATGGAGAAATGGGTGCTGTCCAATCTAAAGCAAATATATATGGGGAATTGATGAGTCTGATCATATCTCCTTCTCAAGTCATTGAAGAAGCTATTAATTGGTCCCTTAAGGGTGGTGCAAATCCTGATATTGCTGTACACATGCGCATGATGTCAAGCAGGTAAATGGACCTTCCAAACACATCAAGAATCTTTCTAATGCATTATTTTCTCGATATTAGGTCCTCTATATTAAGTAGACATTGGACCGTAATATATGACATTAATACCTAAGAAACTCTACTATGATAATGTTGTAAATACATTATACAAAATATTCACGTAAATATAGATTTACAGTCTCAAACAAGAACATAGCAGTAGTCTGGCATCTATTGTACTATACTAGGCAATGTCGGTTGACATGAATAGAGTTTTCCTTACAGGACATGAGGATTGTAATTGTTAGAGTTACTAAGTTTTGTTAGTTATAAATTTATTTAATTAGGTTGAGAGTCATAGTTTGATTTTTATTTCTGATTACTATTTTCTATTTCTTTTAAGTCTCTTATGTGAATGTTTGAACCCTACTCTATATATAAAGGGGGTTAGGGTTAGGTTCCTAATAACAATGAGAGGCACTATTATTTCTTCCACAATAATATACATAAAAAGTACATAGGAGCAGCTGATATGAGTGCAATGTTTCTAATTTTACATACAACAAAAATATGCTTACAAAGATAGGACTTTTATTAACCTGAAAAGGAAATAATTGATTGAACTTTGTCCAAGACTTGAAGTAATTCTTGATAGAAGATTAACAAGCATCCATATGTATTGCTAGCCATAAAAGTTATAGGTGGTCTTGTGGATTCTATGCCCAGTTGTATTCTCTTCATTGCGAATAGATACAAGTGACACTGCCCAAGTGTTTCTACCTTGGTTTATTATGACTTTCGTGCTATGGCAGTTGGTTATTTCTTTGTTGCAGCTTAGATGGCTTGGAGAATGATGGCTTGATAATAGATGGTGGTGTCACAGACCAATAGGATGGGACAGGCCAATTATTTTGTCAATACAAGCTTACTTTTTAGCAAAAATAGGTTGCTATGGTTGAAAGATAATAAGTTACTAGAAAAGGGATTATATGTTTCCTGAATAGATCTTATCTTTTGCCTTGCATGAGCCAGATCTATCTTTGAAGTTATTCTCTTAGCAAGGTCACAAAAGAGCTGAACTGTTGACTTTTTTTTATACTGATAGACATGTTCTTTAAGACGTGAAGACAAGAAAGCAGGTTGGAATTTGACAAGTTACTTGAGAACGTGGCGTTGCCTCTATAATTGATACGTTGGGCACATGAATATGCAAATGGAGACCAAGTTATATTGAGAAAAAAGCCTAATGGAAACACCAACTAACTCTGGCTCTTGGCCTAGATAGCATCCTAGGCGTAGGGGAGATTAGAGCAAGAGGGAAGGCATAGACGACAACGACCATCTTGGGCTGCAGTAAGTAGATCGAGAAGTTGTTCTGCCCTTATCCCCAAAGATGGGTATAAAGGTAGGCTTGTTGACATTCTAAGGCAATAAGTAGTATGGGAAATCCTTGATTTCTATCAGAGAAGAATATGGAACCAGTCATTCTTTGACGTATATACTTTTGGAATTGTGTGCTCTTAGTGAGCCAACCTGAGTGAAAATTAGACCAGTAATTGAAATGTTGTCGGCATATTGGCGAAGTGACATTTGGACATACGACCATTTTGACATGGTGCAGCTGCCGATTACATGTATGCTAACGAAATTTCGACCATTTCGAGGAAATTTTGAGCGTCGGTGGAATTTCGATGAATGGCTCTGGTCTCCATAGACTTTATACGATAGCATGTGAATTTCATGGAATTATGACATTTGAATTTGTTAAATTTGCTGTCATGTGGTTAGGTTTTGTGGAGGCTGATAGGATGTGTGCTTGTTTAGATCGGGTTCGTGGATTTAGGTAGCTGTTATTAATAGATCATTCGATTGTTGGAGATTTTAACACAATTGAATTGCTTCTATAATCTATGGTTCCTCATCAATAATGATTAGAGATATGATCAAGTTATGTTTAAGGCCCACCATGGAAGCATATGACATATTCAATAACATGAAAACTATATTTAGTAGCCATAGGTGCCAAATAGCCATCCATGCATAAATAAAAGAAATGCCACAACTGCAAATTGAATCAATTATATGATTGTGAAATATTTTTAGCACACGATCCATTTCGACTATGTTTAGAGTTATTCATTGAAATTGTGGATGATGTCTAGATCCTAGGATGCTAGGCCTAGACTTCAAAGTGGACAATAATTAAACCATAGTACCACTACATGGGAACTAGGCAACAAAAATGGTCATGCGAACTTTGCAAACTGTTTTATTTGAATCTGTTGAGAGAATTGTGTGGTGGTTTAGTCCCACATAGTGAAGTTGGACTTTGTGTTGTGTGTGGTAGCTTATAAATAGGTGTGTACCCCCAACCTATTCTTCGAGAAGAATAACACAAAAACACATGCCCTATCGGGGCACTTCTCCCGTAGTTTTCTTCTTGCTCTTCGTGAGTGGGGTTTCCATGTAAACCTAAGTGTTATTATTATTTATGCTTGATACTTTTATGCTTTCGTTGGATTATTTTATTCAACTGAATCTTTTATCTTTGCATGTTTCAATTTAATTTGGACCATAATTATTTGATATTTGATTTTTGAACTTAAACATGGTAAACTAAACATTGTATATGAATATTAGGATATAACATTCTTATTCTTACATAAACTTGTTTAAACTTGTGATATTCTTGAAATTCTAGTCATTTTGACTACGGTCGTTTTTATCGGCATGCGTTTGCATGCCTCCGAAATGAATTATTTTTAGGGCATCGAATTTTCAAAATATGATGTCAAAATATAGGTAGTTACACACTTAGAAATTTATCGACATGACATCGAAATTGATACTTAAAATCTTGCACTTGATTAGTGATTCGGGTCTGTCAAATCACATGGACACACTAATGTGATTAGTAGGGTCCCTCAATACATGTGAGAAAATGTATTGTAGCCATATTAGATATACCGATAACAAGTATTGAAGATCTAGATCGTTTAGATCAAGGATTTTGATAAGTCATTAAGAACTATTATAATATCCAAGTAATTATCTTCGGTTTGAGAAGAGATGGCAATTTTCTTAAGACACTATTATCTGACAAATGCCCTTGATGCATATTCTCTGCATAGGAGTGAAGATTCAGGACTATCATATAGATTGAGTTATTGAGTTGACTTAATGAGATGAAGATGCGGAAAGTTCTCATTGTCATGAAGAAGGCATATTCTTAGACTTAAGATAGATGTATCTTTGTGCTTGAATATGCACATTTGATGGACTAATAGCTAATGCACCCACCATAGAGATCGAAAACCTCTAGATGAATCTCATAAAACAAGAACAACTAGCAAAAATTGGTGGGCAAGCTTATTTACCTTGCTGTGATAGGGTTAGACATTGCTCATGCTATGAATGTGTTGAGTTAATTTATGCATGCTCCCATGTATGTCTGCATTAAGGCATCCCGTAGGATTTTGCTCTACTTGAAGAAAAATGTAGGAAAATGATTGTTATATACAAAAGGAGATGAACTCAAGGCAAAAGGATATTTTGGGAGAGTAAGTAGTTAGCTGTCACCATCATTTTAAAAATCATGCCTTGAGGCGTGTGAGGCATACGCTTCGAGGCGAGGTGGCTTGATTTCGCCTTGAGGCTATAGCCTTAGGTCTATTCTGTGAGGCGTGCACCTCAATTCTTTGAGGCACTGGTGAGGTGCCGCCTCGGTTGGAAGCTACAGCTCCATCGCCAGCTCCTCCACCGCATCGCCAGCGCCAACTCCATCTCCATCGCAGCTGCTCCATCGCATCGCCAGCGCCAGCTCCATCGCTAGCAGCAGCGCAAGCTCCATCAGCAGCGCGAGCTCCAGCGCAGGTTCACTCACTTGCTCCAGTGTGAGCTCCACTCACTTGCTCTAGCAGAGCCAGGTGCAGCACTTGCCAGCGCCATTAGGGTGCTCCACCTCTCCAGCAGGATGCATTTGAGAGGTATGTGGTTTTTATTTAGGGTTTAGGGTGGTAATGTGCACACTATACACATTTGAGAGGTAATGCATACACTGTACACATTTGAGAGTCATGCTTAAGTTTATGAAATTGTATATACAAAAGTATGTATATAATATATATTGTTATATATGTATGTATACATAGGAGTTTGTATATAATATATACTGTTATACTTATATGTATGTATACGTAGAACTATGTATATAATATGTACTATTATATATGTATGTATAGTATACATAGAAGTATGTATATGTATGTATATATACTTAACAAGTAGATATCATATCAATTTTCTATGTTTTTTATTCAAAACTTGAGGCTTACGCCTTGACTGTCTCGAGGCTTACGTCTCGCCTCAATGAAGGCAAATCACTTCAGATCGCCTTGTATTTTTTAAAACCTTGGTTGTCACTAAATCAAGTACAAAAGTATAGAGTTTTGGCATTCTATGTTATCAAAATGTTGTGTTGAAGATCATTCTCTTTAATATTGGCCTCAACATGAAGACTCCCATGATGTTGTGACCTTGTATTCTATCAACAAGTCATCAATCAACCTTGCAGATAATCCATTTCTTCATGATCATATGAAACATATGGAGTTGGATAGGCATTTTTTTCAAGAGAAAATCAAAGCTAGAGTTTTATATGTATGTATGTAAAATTGAGTGATCATGATATCTTCACAAAGGGACTTACTATGTCTTAGTTTGAGGAGATTGTTAGAAAGTTGAGCATATTTGACATCTATGTCCAATTTGAGGGAGACCGTTGAGTTATGTAATAATTGGGTAAACAATTTTTGGGTGTAGGTTCGCTTACTCCTTGCATCTATGTAATGTACTAGTATGGTCTTCTATTTTACCTTAGTGGAGACAACCTTAACCATTGTGATTGTTCATTACCATGTTTTTTTCCCTTCCATTGAGAAGGGTTTTCCAAGTAAATTGCTTGTTCTCTTATGACATGACTTTCTACGACTCATATGGCAAGAGCTATCCACTTGATAATCTTTGTATAGTCGTTCCGAATATAGCTATCCTTCTTTTCGTAGAGAAAAATGAATTGGATTCCATGCAGTAAAAGCAGAATGTGTTGCTAAAGTTTGTCAACTTTTACCCCTCATCTATTTCTACGTTAAGATTGAATTAACTTTTAGGAACAAAGAAGACTTGTTACAGAGTCTAGATATTTTTTTATTTTATTGGTGTTATGTGGTGCTATGTATTTTTCTATCTTCTTCATGGGGTTGTATTGTAATTTACACCCACCTTTCTCTCTACATGAAGAGAAGTAGGGTTAGAGAATAAAGTTGAGTTGATCATTTTTCCCAATTTGATATCAGAGCACTGGTCCTAGACTATGGCCCTGTTATCCCATCCAAGTAGGCATCCAAACCCTAACCACCAAAATCCTTATCTCCTTGTCGCCTAAACCCACTGTCGGCTGCGACCCCAAACCTTCATCGTCGGTTCTTCTCCATTGTCGGCAAACTGGCAGATTGGTAGTGGTTGCAGTCATTGGTGGCAGCCCAGTAGATCACTGGTGAACCAGCAAGTCGACAGCAACGGTAGATCGGCAGGTTGGTCCTTTCAGCGGCAAGGGGCGTAGGCGCTCCTGGATGGCCATGCTAGGATGGTTCCCTGTTGATGCACTTTTGTCTAGTTTAAAAATATACGTCGTAGTATAGTCAACAAAAGCAAATCAACATTTAAATTTATAATCTTGAAAAGCGTGAGTCTGAGGTCGTTCGCAAGGAGCAAATATGACAAATCAATTCACTAATCACAATATTCAATAATGCAAGTGAATCAAAAAAATATATTCAATATAGAGTAAAAATGTATCTCAAAAGTTAGGGATAAAAGTGTAAAAATAAAGAGCTAAAAATGATGGTTGAAACCACGAAATTAACCCTAAAATTTAAGCTCTCATCATAATGAAATATCCCAACAGTATTAGAACAGAACCACTAATCCAAGTAAATATCTCCACAGTGTTAGCCAATCAGACGTCAATACAAGGCTTAGACGCTTTGTTCTTCCTAAAGCCTTAGAAGCATAAGGCACGAGCCTCATGTTCAGCACAAGAGATAAGAAGCAGCGGCTAAGTGTTTAGTGGTGGGGTGGGGGCACGAATGTTAATGCTCCACAGTGCAAAACCCCCTCCCTCCTTAGATCTCTCTCTCAATTTCAAACCCAGATGAACAGTAACCAGGTAAATGGTTGGAGCCCAGACCCGCGAGGCGTGAGCACAGACGAGGGCACGTGCGTGGGGCATGCGTGTGTGGGACCTCACCCTAGTGTTTTCGGAGGCAACGAGCTACTAGCACGAAAACAATACATGTGAGAAATTTTCAAAAGTTCCCGATGTGGGACTATGTTGAGCAGCCTCTATCGTGTGCATAGCTGCTACTCTCTTCGTTGAATTAGGGCTGTTCCTCTCTGCCTTTTCTCGATTGAAGGTGCATATGGCTTTGTAAGGTGGAACTGCATCGATTGGTGGTGGAAGCACGACTGTTGGTGGTGTGGCAATCGGTGACGGCGACTAGGAAGACGATCGGTGATAGTGAGTTGGACCTGCACGGAAAACACGGCCTCTCGGCCTAATTAGTGTGTTCAGGAGCTTCGCCGGTGTATGGCGAATGTGGTGGTGGTAGTGAATTGATGTTTGCGTGCGTGTGTCGATTGAAGCGTGAAGGTGAGCAGAGCTTTGGTGGTCGACGTCGGAGGAGACGGTGGAGGTGCTGTGGTGTGTAATTAGGTTGCGCAAAACGTTTGTGGAGGTGTGGGGAACGTTTCACCTAACCTAATTTGGGTGTAGGAAGACAGGTGGAATGGGTTGGTGAAGATAGCCGAAGAGGACTTTTTCCTAGTCAGAGGAGAAGAGGAGGAACGGGGTTGAGGTCTGGTCTAAACCTAATTGGGAGGAAAAGGAGTAGAAGCGCTAAACCTATTGGAAGAACGGAGGCAAGGAGCTAGGTTGTTGGAGTGGCCGACAGTGACGAAGAAGATGACGGAGATGGAGCTGATGAAGAGGCTAAGGGCCGTCTCCTTTGGCAGGGAGGATGGTGATGATGAGGGGGGGGTAGTCCGCTACTCGGTTGACAGTGAGAGGCAGTGAGGAAGGTCGAAGAAGCTCCAGGTTGTCGTTAATGGCGGCGAGGATTGAAGGAGAAGGCGTGTTTGTGCGCCAAAATGAAACAAAAACCCTTAGGGAAGAAGTGGCCTTTTTTTATAGATGAGGTTTCCCTCCTCATCTGCCCAATTTGAGCAGGTCTTAGGTCGATTTTTGAGCTTGACAAACATGGCCTCGCCGGTGATGAATTTGGCCGAGATTGGTTGAGTAGATACATTCAGATGATGCGGCGGATCTTCACAATTATTTTAGCCAAATTTAGCGATTTATGGTTGTGATTTCTTCAACCAACTTCCTTGATTAAATGATGGCAAGGAGAGGTTGATGTTGCTGCAGTCATGTTCCCATGGCGAAGGAGGCGGTAGGGGTGTTTTTGAAAGAAAAACTAGATGTTAGGGACCTCTTTGCAAGAATGGTTGAAAGTTGAGGACCTGTAGGTGATAGAGAATTTTTGGACTAAATTGCAAACTTGGTTAAGATGGATTTTGATTTGGTTTAAATTTTGGTGTTAACTTAATTTGGACCTAAGGAATCTAATGGTGAAGTTGGATTTGAGTTTTGACCACGTTTGACTGAATAAATTACACAAAAGTTCAAATTAGGGCAAATTCCCGTCTAAAACTCTGTTCTAGGTCAAAATGAGTTTAGATGGTTAAACCAAAAGTACCAAACCTCTTAAAATATTTTTCTAGAAAATTTAGGAGGTTTATATTAGTGTTATCCTGACCAAAACCTCTTCAATTTAAGTGAGGTTGATAATTAGGGGTTTGATACTGTTTTCACCCTCGAAATGCATGAAACTCTGTTTTAGTCGCCAGGAGAAGGGAAGGAAGATCCTTTTCTTTTGGAAAGCCAACGGTTGACTGAAATGGAAAGAGCACCGCCCGGCTCCTTCTTGGGGAGATTCTAGACAATAAAAGAGGCTCTTTTGTCTTCATTGGGGGTATCTTCTTCCTCCTTGAGGAGGGAGAACCTTCTTTCCACCATCATCCTCCTCAACCAACGTGTGCCACTGACCGCGATGACCACTCACCGCCACGACTGCGAGCCACATTCACAACCGTGCCATCCACAACCACGTGCCACCACCGTGGTCGGAGGTGACAACTCCGACACCGCCATTATGTCCTCTACCGTGTCTTCGACTTGCCACCGTGTCTCATCTCTGCTGCGTCAACTCCCATGATCGTGCCATCACCATCGACCCCTTCTCTCTCCCTCAACCTGCATGCATGTAGGACAGAGGGCGAGAACTTAAGCTGTCCAGGAGCCTCCTTGGATGTCCAGCGCATCGTCCTCCTTCGTGGTCTTCTTCCTTTAGACCTTGCAACCTATTGCACATAGCCACCAGCCACCACTCGCGACTAACCTCCTCGACGACCATCGTGAATAGGCCCTACCCCCCTGACGCCACTTGCCTCACGCGTCTACAATCGTGCGCGCCCACAGCAGTGCGTGCTCTTGCGCATGGCAGCCTACGTGCGCCGCCAGCAAGCACCTCCGCGTGCTCGATCAGAGGAGCCCCTCCGCACTCACAGCTGCGCATTGCCAGCCACCGCCCGCACCCACCGGCGCCACTGTCGTATGCACTTTTAGGCCCCGCGCGTAGTCACCGACGCACGCATGTCTCGCGCATAGCAGTTCGCACAAGTCCTCGTAGTTGCAGCACCTCCTCCCTGCGCACTGTTCGTTTTCTCTAGAAGAACCCATCATTGGCCTCCCTTCTCTCTGCGCAGCAACCTCGTTCGGCCACCAATCTCCGCTCCGTCGACATCGTTGTCCTCGCCTCGACACCATGTGCACGCCTACACCCTCAGCTACTCCTCCCGCTACCTACGTGCAAGCGTGGAGACACCCATCGCCGTCGGTCTCACCATCGTCAAGCCGCCACCTCTGGCTACCGTCGTTCACTTCACCACCCTTAACGCGATGACCATGATCTAGCCGACCCCTCCGCATAGCCGCTCGCCACCGGAGTGCCCCCACACATGCACGTGGGCAAGAGAAGAACCTCCCCTATTTCTCTACGGTAAAGCGTGGATTAGTATTTACATTGCATGCCCTTGTCGAACACTATTGATGGATTTTTAACATTTGTTTTATGTGGTGAATTTGCTGACACACACTCCCTCTTCCGCTTTATCCTCACGCATGCCCTCTTTCATTTGATGCTACAAAATATCTACGAATCTATTTTGCATTGTATTAGCCTCACACAAGGCACTCGAATAATGCACTGAAAATATTGGTGGATTTATTGGTCGTTCCTCCCTGTAGATACTACATCCTAACTATTTGTGGTTAGTTTTCACTGATAAATATTTTTGACTTGGGATGTTTCCACCACGGGATTTACATTATTGTGACGTATTTTTCTGACACATCATTTCTACAAGTGAAATCTCCCGTTCAACTATTATTCATCATAACTAACTTGAATTAGTCAGAATCAAGTGATAAGTGCTCCTTAATGATTGTCTGAGGATCGTAATTCTGTATCAATCTGATTTCAGAAGACAGGGAAAAGGGGCTAAATCTGCTGTTTTACCATCCCATCATTAATGCAGATTAATCAAGGGGTTGATCAGTGGTTAATTCAAGGTCAAATGAACTTAAATATTTAAAAAATGGGCTCACATTGAATGAATAAGGGTTTCACGCATTTCGAGGATGAAAATATCACTGAAAATCCTAATTATCGACTTCACTTAAATTGAAGGGATTTTGGTTGAGATAAATTCAATCTAAACCTCCTAAAATTTATTGAAAAATATTCTAAGAGGTTTGGTACCTTCACTTTGACCACCTGAATCCATTTTAACAAAAAACAGAGATTCAGATGGGAATTTGCCCTGATTTGGGTTCCTGTGCAATTTACCAAGTTAAATGTGGTCAAAATCCAAATCCAAGTTCACAATTAGATTTCTTGGGTCCAAAATAGGTTAACACCAAAATTTGGGCTCAATCAGAGTCCATCTTGATTAAGTTCGCATTTTAGTCTAAAATTCTCTGTTTATCACCTACAACCCCTCAACTCTTAATTATTCTTGAGAACGGGTCCCTAACTTCTGATTTTTCTTGCAAAAACACCCCTACTGCCATCGTCTTCAACCTTCCAAAAGTTGCTCCAGTGCCTTTAGGAAACCCAAACTCGCCGACATTTAATCGACGAGTTGATTGAAGAAACTTCAATAAAAAATCACGTGACTTGGCAAAAATGATCCCAAGATCAATTTGCATTGTTTAAACTCCTGCTTGAGGCCAATCATGGCCAGATTTCATGTTGACGAGCTTGAGAAACCCAAGCTCAAAGGGCGGCAAGAAGACTTGACAAATGAAGCCATCTTGGCTTAATTAAACTTGAGATCAACTCTATATAAAGGGCAGACCCTTTACAAGCCAATCTCATGCTCAATTACGTCGGATTGTCCCTCTTCTCCTTCCTCGCTGACGTACTTCGACACACCACCGGAGCTTCATCGATCTCCTTCCTCACCCTTCGCCATGCACGATAGGTAGAGGGTCCTTCCTTGAGCTTCCATGAAGCTTTTGGCAAAGCTTCAGCCCTTCTTCCACCTTCAATCGCTTTGATTGTGTTACGACCCGATCCCAGATCCCTACAGGACCCGAGACCAGCCTGCCTCGACTAACCCCAAGACCTAGTTGTCCAACGAGAAATAACCAAAAGTAGAAAATATTCCACAACCACAAGCACAATGTAACTAAGCAGAACATAATACAGAGACAGTAAATGAAATAGAACGAAATGTCTCATAATAGTACAGCCATTACAACTACAACAGTGGAAAATAAAGTGGAAATATAACAGAAAAGTATTACATGTAACAAATACTCACTACCACAACAAAAGAACGTGCTATAACAGAAAACATCAACAACTAAGGTTAGGCTCGACTGGGCTTAGCTCCCTCTGCAGCCAGTAGTGCTAGCTGCTCAACTCTCTGACCTGAATCAAGGTTATAAAATTTCGGAGTCAGCTAACGCTTAGTAGAGTGGTAGCTAAACCATTTACATGCAATTAACTTAAGACAAGTAACTAATTTATTATTAAATTCCATTTAGCTCAACTAAGTGGTTCTAATTTATTTATTCTCTTAAGAATTTGGTCATTTCTTGATCTTTACTGTCCCACAAAGGGACGATCTTGATTGCAGCCTTTCCCGTGATGTAGGATGTACACGTGGTGTTCTCCTGGCCAGGAGAGTCCCCCGTGGTAGTCCTACACCCAGTCAACCACCCTGAGGTCACGGTCGCGACGTAGTGGTGACTATGACATGTGCGATAAGCGTAAGGGTAGCTACCCTGCACTGGCACACGGTCAGTTGTTTCCGCTAACGGGTACGCCTAAAGGTACAGTACGGAACAGCACAGGGCATTGCCCTCTCAGAACAAGGGTCTCGCCCCTCTACTGTCCGCATACCCTTGTCCAACTATTCTGGTTTTCCCAGTGGGCCTAACAAGAGTCTGTGTAGGGTGGCTAGTCCTAACCTCAGGCCCTGTGGGGCGGCTAGCTCCCTCCCTACACTAAGTAGTTCACCTCGGTATCACGTACACGAGGGCCAAACAGAACTCGGTGTAGAGTGACTAATCCTAACCCCGGGTCTCAACCCAAAGGGGCTGCTAGCTTCCCTCTATACTAAAGGGACAATTGCTCTCCTTGGTACCAGGTACACAAGAGCCAGCTCACTTCCCGTCTACTTACAAGGTTCTTTCTATGTACCAGAGTTCTGCTCCTAGTTTCCCGTAGGGTTCATGCTCGTATTTGTTTCATTTCATTTCCCGACTTGCATAATTTGTGGTTCATCTTCTGATTCTCATTCATATAACAGGCAGCTCGTATTTTACAATTGAAGGAGCATCACGTCAAGTATTTAACACTTGCTAGCAATTAGGGTTAACATGTATCTCAAGCAAACAGTTTAGCTCAAGTAATATTCGTTCATTTTTGCCCTAGGATTCATTTCACATCCTAGGGTTCAAATAAGTTGTTCTAACATAGACTTCATTATTTAAAACTTAATATTTAAGTAACCACTCTATCGGGAAGCACAGAAGGAATGGGGGTAGAATCGCAGGTCTTGTCGTCTCTGCGGGTCCCAAACACGCTACAGGTTGGTGACCTGTACTAGTGATTAAGTCAGATAAGACGAGTTCAAAATAATATATACACGACAATAACATGTAGAGAAACTCTAGTGGAAAATAACGGTACTTCGTTTGCGGAAATTCGATTCCATTTGGACCCTAAACGGCCCAAAAATGCACATACTGTCTAAAATCAGACGTCTGGGACTAGACCCAGACATCTTAAATGAGCTCAGAACCTCACCTTGCTTCCCTGCGGCTTCCTCAGATGTCTGAACCCCTTTGCAACCGTCTGAGGGTGATCCTAGACGTCGGATACTCTCTTCGGTCATCTGGGGGTGCCATTAGACGTTTGGTATCGTCTCCAGACGTCCTAAGGTACCTCGAAGGACGTGCTTATGCTCCTTTTCGAGGCTTGTACTTGCATACACACTCGCGGGTTAAAACCTTCGACAGCGCAACGTTACGTATGTAACGTATGCGTATGCATGTGCATTTAGGACGCTTACCTCGGCTCTCCGCGAGTTTTCAGACGTTCGACGCCAACCCCGGACATCCGCTGCTGCTCCAGATGTCCGGCAGATGCCCTTAACGTCTGATACTGGAAAAATCCAGTATCCAGGAACTTCTCGCGTGGTCCTGCTTCTCGCGGACCTTCGCCCGCAGCGTCACAGCAGCAGCCTTAGCAGCTGCAGGAGATCGAGGACCCTCCTTCAGCATCCTCCTCTCTCCCACAAGCTCCTTCTCGAGTTCTCGCGGCTGTACTCTAGCTGCGGCTCCTCCCTCTTGCACGAGCTCCCTCGAGCGAGTGAGCTCTCTCCTCTCTCACGCCCTCGCTCTTGAGCTCTTCTGAGCTCGCGTTCCCGACCACGGCTCCTTGGTGGTCGAAGCTGCGTTTCTTGCTCTTGGCGGTGTTATAATGATTAATTCGTTATAGTATATTATAAAAAACGGTCACCAGTTTACAATTTATTACTCGAAATTAAAAGTTTCCCGAGGTCGAACTCAGGGAGCACACGTCATTCTAGCAACATAAAGGTTTACAATTTTGTTACAAAAAGAATAAGAGAGAGAGCAAAAATTCTCTTTTTTGGCTTCTTCTCTCTTCTCTTTCAGCCGGTTCTTCTCTTCTTCAGTCTGCCTTCTTTTTTTCTTGGCTGCGGCTGCCTCTTCTTTCTTTCTTTCTTCAGCTGCTGCCCCTTTCTTCTTTCTTTTCTTCTGCGTCTTCTTCTTTTCTTCAGTAGCTTCGTTCTTCTTCTTCTTCCTTCTTCTTTCCTTCTCTTCTTCTCTGATTTTCTTCTTTCTCTTTTCTTCCTTGATCAGGACGTCTGATTCTTCGCGTCGGACGCCTTATCGGCACTGTTGCTACAGTGCCTCCTCTTCTTCTGTTGTGTTCTTTTCTTCTTCAGCTTCTTCCTCTTCTTTTCTTTGCTGTGGCTTCTCCTTCACCTTCTTCTTCTACTGCGGGAGCTCTGCGACTAAGTCCTCGCCGCCCGCTCTTCCTCTTCTTCTTCCTCACATGTTCCCTGCACACACGCGACGCAAAACCTACCCCTACCCTTTCCCACGTCTCTATCTCTCTGAATCTCTCTTGTGTATTCTCTCCCAGAGCCGGGTAATCGGGTCGGGTCGCGTGCCCGGGTCCAGACGCACCGGCATGGGTGTTGTGCGCGAGGAGTGCTCAGGAGTGGGGTAATCAGGTCGCGGGTTAGATCCGCATGGGCAGTGTCGCGGACGAGACCCGGTGAATAGGTGAGGGACCTCACCCCAGTGTTATCAGAGGCAACCGGCCTATAGCACTTTTTCCTCTTATGTGTGGGCGCGTGCCCACACACTTCCGAGGTGGGACTAAAGTCCCACCTTCGTTCTCGGGTGCCTGTGGGAGGAAGAGTCATCTAATTGGGGCAGCAGCAGAGGCTTGCGACCCCAATTGGAGTCCTGAGTGCGTGCGTAAGCAGATCCCGCGCGACCTAGGACCTGCTGCCTGGGATGAGGGGGCCTGGGTGAAGCTCCCAAGCAAGCTTCACTTTCTCGTCAATGGAGGCAATCACCTGGGCCCTGAAATCACCAAAACGGCCTTGCGGCCATGTTAAAAAACTCAGGGAGGTTCGCTCAGGTGTGGCGAGTGTGCCGTGGTGGTCGACGAGACGCGAGAGTGCCTGTGGCCGTGCGCTTAGGGCACACTGCGTGCGTGAGAGTGGGTGTGTTCGGGGAGTGTTCTGGAGGTGCGGTGTGGTGAATGGAGGGTGGATTTGGTGTCAGCGAGGTGTCGTGATGCTTAAGGGATAGCTGGCGAGGCGGATGGAGGCGTGGAGTGGCGAAAATGCCTCGCCGGAGGGCGGCCAGAGATGGAGAAGGTGGTGATGGACAGTGGTGGTCAGTGGGTTGAAATAGCAAATTAAGAAAGGGGAAATAACAGAGAGAGTAAGGGGAAGAGTTTCACCTACTTTAACTGACGAAGGGAGGGAGGAGGCGCTTGGCGCGTGCCTGTCGACGCCGGAGGCGAAGGTGCCCAGAGGGGGGTAACGACGACGAGGAGGGGGTTTGGAAGGCGCCAGCTGGTGCGGCCTGGCGCGAGAGGATGAGGCAAAGTGAACTCTGCTGCAGGTATGGCAGTAGAGCGACGAAAGGAGGAAGGGCCACCGGAGCCTGCGAGCGTTTGACCGTAGGAGGAGACGAAGTTGGGTGGAAATCCTCGGCCAAATCAGGCTTAACCAAATCAGCAGCCCCAGTCGCTTCTTATAAAGGTGCTGGCGAGGAGAGGATCTCGAGGGGGCGATGTGGGGAGCTCGCTGGAGAATGGCCGGAAAGCAGACCCATTCCTCTCGTGCATTCGTACGAGAGGCATGGGTAGTTGCAGGGCAGTGGGGAGGGTCCTTGCGAAAGAGGATGATGTAGGGAACCCTCCTTTCGTTCCTGAGAGTGGCCCCCATACCTTGCGTGGCGCCATCCTTCGCGCAAGGTCGCCGGAGGTATGGGCGCCTGCGTGGGGTGGCAGAGGGGTCGTTTTGCAAAGAACGAAAGAGAAGATGGGAGGCTAAATGCAAGGGTTCAAAAAGATAAGGGTTAAAAAGTAATTCAAGAGGATCAATTTGTAAAGTAGGTCAAGATGGCCTTCCCTTAGGTCCAAATTTTGGTATAAACCTAATTTGGACCTAAGGAATCTAATGATGAGGTTTGATCACGTTTGACCGGTCAATTTACACAAAAACCCAAATTAGGTCAAAAATTGGGTATGGTTCTCAATTTAGGTCAAAACAGGTTCTGCTGGCCAAATTGAAGGTTCTAAACCCTAGAGGATGTTTTTCCATGAATTTTAGAGGGTTTATTTGACTTTTATCTTGCCAGGAACTTTGTGAATTGAAGCTGGTTTGTTTTTAGGATTACAGAATGCCATTTAATTCGTAGAAGTTGCTATAACCCTTTTCGGCTCAGGTTATCCCACTTTCTTTCTTATTAAGCCCATTTGACCTGTATTCAAACCCTTAGACACCCTGTTTGTGTACTGCATTGGTAAAATTGCAATTTTACCCCTTATGAATTATCTTATTCTTAAATTTAGAATTCTCTGAGTTAGGTTTTTCCTTAGGTTTTGTAGGAGCTTTTGCACACTTATTTAGATCAAATTGTGTTAGTTAGGGTTCATGATGAGGCTCTCATCACTCCCCTCTTCCGTGCAAGGCCCTTCGAGCTCTCGTGACTCTAGGCCGTGCTCCTCTCTCCCTCGTCCACACTCCCTCTTTCCCTTGCTTACACTCTCACCCTCTCTCCTCCTCCTCGTCCTGTCCCTCTACTTCCTTTCCACTCGCAGTGGCAGGGGGGCGGGGAAGAAGATGGACGCCGGCAGGGGGGAAGGAGATGAAGGTGGTGGTGTGGAGAAGAAATGGAGAGGGTGGAGGGGGGGGTTTTAAAGAGTGGGTTAGGGTTTTGGGTTGGAGGGAAAGTGTGTGTGTGTGGGTGAGGGAGAGGACAGAGAGGGAAAAATTGCGATGTTTCCCCCCGACAACACTCTTCTTCCCAAAAAACCCACACACTTAACTCAAAGAGTCAAAGTTTCACGTTTACGTCCCTAACTTTCCGGAAAACTCCTAACGGTCCTTGGAAGGGTCATTTCAGGTTGTCACCTCATCTTCCTCCGCTCCGGCATACTTCCGACGGTGCTGATGGGAACACCATCATAGGCCCTAATTAGCCACTTTTAATCAGGATTGAAAGATAAATGCTCCTACATAAGAATCTGAGGGTTATAACTCTGCATCATTCACAATTGATTATGGCCCTAATTCACAATTGATTATGGCTCCTGCAGTAGCTAAGAATGGTCTCCCTAAAATCAAGGGCATGTCTTGTACTTGCTATGGCGTCTCTATGTTAAGAACTATGAAATCGACTAGGTAACTGAAGTCCTTGACTCTAACTACCACATCTTCTACCAACCCAAGCAGGGTGATTACAGTTCGGTCAACTAATTGCAGAGTAACATTAGCGGGTTTTAGCTGTCCAATCCGTAGTTTTTCAAATAGGGCGGTTGGGATTATGTTGACTGAAGCGCCAAGATCCAGTATAGCCCGCTTGAAATTTGTACCACCGATCTTGCAGGGGATTAGCGGGGTGCATGGATTGGATTTCTTAGGAGGTAGATTGTTTTGGATTATGGCATTCACACTTTCTGATAGTACTACCTTCCCTTGTGATGGTTCTTCCACCTCTTTTTTGGATAAGTTAGGTGAGGTAGGATTGCGAGTGAGGATATCAAGTAATGGAATAGTGACTTGTGCGTTCCTCAATGGTCTTGTTACATTAGACTCTAACAGTCCTCTAGTGTGGAGGTGGGATAAGATTTGGGATAGGGGAATGGATTGGCTACCTTTGGGGATGGGTTTCTGTTTCCACCTCTTAGTCTTGCCTTTATCCTTGGTGTGTTGATCAAAGGTAGGGTAAGATTTGGAAGATGATCCTTGGACCCTGGTCCTGTGATCTTTTCTTGTATCCACAACATTGATCATGGCGCAGCCATGATGCGGGGGTAGAGGGGAGAAAGTCATCCCCTGTTGTTGAGTAGTAGGATAGGTCATGGTATGTTTCGGATCAGCTGAGGTGGATGAGGTAAACACGTAGGTATGAGTGGATGGGCTTGGCTGAGTATAGCTTGTTTGACATTGGGTTTGATTCACTATGTGTTTTTGAGTTGACATGTTGTTTGGATTTGGCAGAGATTGGGAAGGAAGTGTGCTAGGCTGGCGAGCATTTGCTAGCTGGGCTAGTTGATTGAGAATCTCTATGATCTCTTCCTTATGTTGTTTTTGCATGTCAACCAGGGTTTGGACAATCAGAGACATTTGGTCCTCCCTAGGTTGTATGGATTGGAAATTTTGATTGGGCCTTGGTGGAGCAGGTTGATAAGGCCGTGGGTTTTGTGGTTGGGGTTGAAATTGAGGTCTCGGGTTTGGATTATTTCCCGACCATGCAAAGTTGGGGTGATTGCGCCATCTAAGATTATAAGTGTTTGAAAATGGATTATTTTGGATAGCGTGGAGATCCTCGCAGGTTTGAGGAACTCCAGAAAAATCAGAGTAAGAGGGTTTAGAGTTCCCCCAACTAGAATAGGTTGGCCCGAAGTTTCCTCCAAGACCGTAATCAGACAGGGGTGGATAGGCATCCATCCCCTCAGAAGAGTGAAGATAGATGTTATGTACAACCTCCCTACCTGAGGGTAGGTGCACATATGGGCTTTGTAGTGAAGCAGTGGCTCTCTGCCAATGTCGAGTCAAGTCAAGTCATCCACCTTCTTCTCAATGGTTGAGACCTTATCTAAGCGACTGGCTATCAACTCTAGATCGACGGATGTGGAAAGGTCTCAGGTCTCGTTTACCCCCTGATTATTTGTCAATGCGCGGGTGGTCATCCGGTTGTACACACCCAATGACTCAATGTTCAAGGAGTTCTCGCATATATTCTTGAGAATCCCCTAAATCATGTCTTCATGCTAACCCATGATGCTGTCACCATATGTTGCATTGACAAAGAGTTTGATATCATTACGGAGCCCATGATAAAAAGACTGGACTTGTTCTCATTTTGGAACTCCGTGATGGGGGCGCTTCCGCATGAGATCCAGAAAACGATCCCATGCCTCATGCAGAGGTTCTCCCACTCCTTGCGGGAAGTGCATGATCTGATGCCGCATAGCATTCGTCCGACCAATGGGAAATAATTTTTGTAGGAAAGTGATATGAAGTTCTTCCCAAGTGGTGATCGGATGAGTAAGAGTCTGAAACCAATGAGTGGCTTTATCCAAAAGAGAGAAGGAGAACATTCTCATGAGTAAGCCATCTCGATTCTGTATGTTTGGCTCAAAGGTTTGGGCCAGATGCTTTAGATGCTTAATTTGCTGGAAGGGATCATCGAAGTTCAAGCCATGGAATTTCGGGATTGTATGAAGTATACTTGTCTTGAGCTCCACTTCAGGTCCTCCCGCAGGGATTTGTACTCGAGGCTCAATTTCCATTGCAGTGGAATTGTACTGATCTTGCATTTGAGGACGCTGTGGTGGGTTGATGTATGCATCGAATCAATCTCTGAAGTCATGGAATCAATGTTCAAGGTTAGGTTCTTCATGGTGTTCCATGGTTGTGGCTGGAGATATAGGCTCAGAAATGGAAGAGTCGGAGGAGATGTCAATCTGATTGGGAAGTTGCACAAGCAAGGGGGTCGAGGCTTGGCCTTGACGGGAGTGAAAAGCTAATGGAAGCCTCAAGGGTGGTCTCAAGGACCTCCTCTTGAACATACACTAGAGGATGAGATGAGGGACAGAAAATGTGATGGGCCCAATCGAGACACCCAAATATTTTTAGATGACTATGGAATTCGAGGCGGATGATACCTTTTGATCAGAAAGTCGTCCACTTGAGAAAGACCTGGGCAGCTGGTGAGACTCGAATATGTTTTGTTAATATGGTGATATTATCGTTGAAGTTATTATAGTGAGTTCACCTAAATCGAGTCTAACCAGCTTCACAAAATTTTTAACCTGGCCTACTTAATTTTATCTTGGTCGCTTTTAGGCCTAGGGTCGATCTCAGGGAGGCGGGAATTTGAAGGTCAAGGAGTTTCTACGCCTTTCCTAAAATGTATCTCTTCCTTGCGTTTATTATGTTTTTGGTTTTTTTCCTATTTAAAATTTTTTGCTGTTGATAATGTTGTCCTTGAGGTACACCCTCAAAATCAAGTCCTTGGCCTTGAGCCAAATGGTTATTGGCTTGTAGCCACCTTGAGGTTTCCAAAAATTGGTCATGTTATTCGCAAGACCAAGTACCTGCAAGGTAAGAATTATCTTTTCTCTTTTACTATTTTTTTTATCCTTTTTAATAGCAAGAAATAAAAGATAAATGAAAACAAGGTAGGTTGCTAGAAAAGAAAGAAATACTTAGCTTAGTATATGTATAGTAGATACAGAATATATATATATATGTATATAGTTATATATTATATATAGAGGTGGGGGTGGAAGTGGAAATGGAGTGTAGTACAGCCTCAAGTTGGTCCACGTCTAGTAAGACGCGACCAACAAGACTGAGTGCCGCGTGAAGAGTGGGCGGATGTGTGGGAGTGTGTGTGGAAGCGCTTGCTTTGCGTGGATATCAGAGAATATTAGCAACTGGTGCAGATATTCCCACGATATGATGCGCGGTGGAGGGACTAGTGCACGGGAGTATGGGTGGTGAAGTGTATATATGGATATGGGTAGGTGGATATATATATATATATATAGTTGTATATATATATAAATAGATATGTAGATATATATATGTATGTATGTATTTATAACTATATATATATAGTTGTATATGTATATAGATATGTATATGTATATATGTATATATATATATATAAATAGATATGTAAATATATATATGTATGTATATATTTATAACTATATATATATAAGGGTATGTGCGAGTGTGTACCAGTGTGTGTGTGAATGTACGAGTGTGTGTGTATGCTGGCGAAGAAGGGGAGCGTAACAGATAAGCCATCTGCTACGCTGCCCCGTTGTCTGATGCACGAGGCTGTGCTGGTGCAAGAGAGAGAGCACGCGCGGTGCGCTGGGGAGCGCTTGCGCTGTCTTCGTGCGTGGACGGGTGCAAGTGAGTGTAGCGCAATGTGCAGCTCTGCGGGTGGGCGCAGTGAGGCACGGACGGGTGCGGGCGACTGGTTGGCGTGGGTAGCGGGTGAGGAGAGAGAGCGCTGTGCCACCGGCTAAGTGAGAAACGAGCCAGTGGCTACAGTGTCGCGCAGACCGCGCGCTATAGTGCGCTACAATGCGCACGCAGTCTGGCGATCGGTAGCGGCCGATTTCACGTGCTGGGCGCGCTGTGGAGCGCTTGCGCGGCGGGAAGAAGCTGCGCACGTCCTGCAGGCGCGTGTGCGGTGGCCGGCGGAGATACAGGCAGGCTTTTGGTGCTGCTGGAGCTTTTGAGCTTGAAAGCTTGAAGCTCTAGCAATGGCGGAGAAGACGACAACAGTAAAAACAAAAGGTGAATCCGCCACGCCCACTTGCTCACGAAAGAGCTGGGCGGTGGTGGAACTCACAGTGGTAGTGTGAGACCACTGTGGGTTTTCTCCTGCCCACGGTCTCTTCTCAGTGAGAAGAGATACTGTGTATGGAGAGGGAGAGGGGAAGAGGTTGGCCCAGGGTGACGGTGGATTTGAAGGTGTCTGAAGGTGCATGAAGTGTCTGCTCGCACAAGGGAGAGAGAAAGGCATTTTAAAGAGGAAGAGGCATGCCACAGCCATGCTGCTGGCAGCGCACCTCCTGCCATGCTGTTGGCAGGAGGAGAGGCGCGAAGAGGCGTGCGCATGCCCCATGCCCTGCAGCCGTGCGAGAGAGAAGAATTCAAAGTAAAATAAAAAATTGAAAATGGTGAAATTGCAATGTCGCACTTGAGGAAGACGTTAATTAATAGATGGCTAATTATTCACACTGTCCTCCCCTCTTTATAAATGCATGTAGGCGTCTATTTACAAATGTAATTACAGCTACATAAGATGCAATGGCAGTGTTAGGAAAAAGCACAAGATGACATATTTACTGGTATATTTTTGCTGTGCAATCATTCCCCCATGCCTATTTTTTCCTAGTCCCTAGCAAAATATTTTGTATTGTATTTAGAAATGATCTTAAGCTGAATATTTTTTTCTGAAGCGACATGGGTGTGTTTATCTATTGGATATCATGAGAACCAATTGCAGAGAAGACTACCTGTACTTTAAGTCTTACATGACATAGATCATCTCTCGACTAACTTGGACTCTTGATATTTAAACCTTAAGTACGATTTCCAGGACTCAGAAGGTTTTGCCGTACTCGAGAGCTCAAGAGATTATGGTTTGTGCATAGTGAAGGATCAAGACTGACCAGATGAACATTAAGGCTCAAGCCCATGGGTTCATGAATTTTTAAGTGCAAGTTGGTCCCAGTTTCAGCTCATGTTTTCGGATTAACCCTTAAAAAGATGATAGAAAACTTAACCCCTATTGCTTTTGTGGCTCAAGGAATATATGGTAGAAACAGGGTATTTGTAACGTGCCCTGAAAACTTTTTGGGGGGAAGAATTTACAGACATTTAAAAGATATACTGACTTATTTGCAAGATTTTTTTTTTTTGAAACAAGTGTCAGTTTATCTCTTACAACTTTATTTGGAGGAGCACACATTTTTGGTGGGAGAGTACCTTTTTGGTGGAAAGAGTTTCTCCTAGACACAAGACTA
This sequence comes from Thalassia testudinum, assembly GCA_037157565.1. NCBI lineage: Eukaryota > Viridiplantae > Streptophyta > Magnoliopsida > Alismatales > Hydrocharitaceae > Thalassia > Thalassia testudinum. The sequence continues at coordinate 24,862,734 of JAZHRO010000054.1, read as the reverse complement.
AAGCCTGTGATAAAAAGTTTACTTGCATGCACAGGTAAGGACTCTACCTTCCCTAATGAACACTAGGGTTAGATCTTATGTTCACCTGGTCTTTCTTGATATGTGTAGTGTGAACCAAGATTACTTAGGCTCTCAAGTAGAAGCAAACCAACGAATCCTGTACTGGTGACTTAGGTACAAGAATACGTCCTTAGTTAGGAGAGATTCCGATCTATCTTATCAATGCTCAAGTGAATTAAGCCAAGCCTGAGCGAATCAAGCTTCTTTGGCCTGGAAAGTCTTCAAAATAGTGGTTGAATATCCATAAACACTTATTGTATTTTTGTTTTAGCTTTCAGATCATTGCTAAATACCCTTTTTTTTTTAAATAGGCTATGTATATATTTATAAATGGATATATATAATGGAAGCTGCATGATACCATATAATACCCAGATCCTATGGATGCCTATCCACCCTCCCATGCCAAATGATGCTATGTCCTCATATGCATACAGGGTAAAGAAAGGTCCAAGTATCAGGGAACGAGAGCTGACGTGCAAGGTATATAGCAGGGTGGTTGGGTGGGTGGATGGTGGGTGGTGAAGTGAAAAGTGAAGTGCAAAGTGAAGTGACATGGAATTGTGTAAGTGATAGTGGAGTGTTGCTGGGGTGCCTCCTAATGAGCGCTGAATTTAACGTCCCCAGCTGGACTCAGAGTGAGGCACGAAGTTAGTTACCCTCCAGCAGGGCAACAGTTTCACTAACGGGGGCAGGTTCATGAGTAAAATAGGGTTTTAACCGCTACCCATTGACTGTAAATTTATGTCCAGATTTGAGATCTTCAATTTCAACGGCCTCGTTGGGAAATGATCTTGAGACCAAGTAGGGACGAGTCCATTTGGACTTCAATTTCCCTGGAAATAATTTGAGCCGGGCATTGTAAAGCCAAACTTGTTGAGATGGTTCAAATTCCTTCCGTCGAATTCGACTGTCGTGAAAGGCCTTGGTACGTTGCTTGAAAGTTAAGGCAAAATCATAGGCTTCACGACGGAGCTCTTCCAGCTCCTGGAGTTGGAGTTTCCTTTCTTGACCACACAGGTCTGGGTCGAGGTTATATTGGCAAACCGTCCAATAAGCACGGTGCTCCAGCTCCACGGGCAAATGACAAGGCTTCCCGTAAATGATTCTATAAGGAGACATACCAAGGGGAGCCTTGAAGGCAGTCCGATACGCCCAAAGTGCATCAATCAGCTTGTCGGACCAATCCTTACGGTCAGGTCGAACCGTTTTCTGAAGAATTTGCTTGATTTGCCGGTTTGACACCTCAGCCTGGTCGTTCGTCTGAGGATGATATGGAATTGCAATACGATGGTGAACTCCATATTTCCTCAGAAGTGCTCGAAAAGAAACATGAGTAAAATGACTTCCTCCATCAGAGATAATGGCTTGGGGGATCCCAAAGTGTGCAAAAATGTGGTCTTTGACAAATCGGGTAGATATGACATGGTTAGCATGGTGCGTGGGAATAGCCTCGATCCATTTCGAAACATAATCAACAGCAACGATGATGTACTCAAAGCCGTTGGAAGGAGGAAATGGACCCATGAAATCGATTCCCCAAATGTCAAAAATTTTAGCAGTTAGGATGGGTTGCAGGGTTATCATGTCATGACATGACATTGACTCTAACAACTGGCACCTAGTGCAATGTTTAGCATAATTGTGTGCATCCTGGTGCAGGGAGGGCCAAAAGAAACCGCACTGCAACACCTTGGCTGCTGTTTTCCTCCCAGAGAAATGGCCTCTGCAGGCTTGATCGTGGCAGAAGGATAGCACACTGGGCAATTCACATTCAGGAATACAGCGACGGATGATTTGGTCGGCACCTATTCGAAGTAGTGGATTATCCCATAAATAGTATTTTGCTTCTGCGATGAGACGCTCGCTCTGGGTTTTAGGCTAGTCACGTAGAAGGGAACCAGAAGCAAGGTAATTGGCAATGTTGGCATACCAAGGTCCACTTGCCACATTAATTGCCAATAGGTACTCATCGGGAAAAACCTCATTAATCGGCAGGGTAAGTCTAATGTGGTCAGGGTTTAGTCTCGAGAGATGATCACAACGACATTCTGTGCTCTGGCCTTATCGCGAATCTCAAAGTCAAATTCTTGGAGCAGAAGGATCCAACGAATCAGTCTAGGCTTGGCATCCTTCTTGTGCATGAGATGGCGAATGGCCGCGTGGTCAGTGAATATAATGACATGCGAGCCTAGAAGGTAAGAGTGGAATTTCTCCAGCCCAAAGACGACTGCTAGTAGTTCTTTCTCAGTGGTTGTATAATTACGCTGGGCCTCGTCCAACGTCTTACTGGCGTAGTACACCACGAAGCGGTGTCTATCGCGTCTTTGTCCCAGGATGGCTTCGACTGCAAGGTCGGAAGCGTCACACATGAGTTCAAAGTTAAGGGGCCAATTAGGCGGCTGGAGAACAGGGGCCTTGGTGACAGCATCACGTAGCTGTATGAATGCTCGTATGTAGTCGGGGCCCATATCAAAGGATACGTCGGTCGATAAGAGATGAGTTAAAGGTCTAGAAATCTTGGAGAAGTCTTTGATGAATCTCCTATAGAAACCGACATGTCCTAAGGAGTGGATTTGCTTGACAGAGCCAGGCACAGGTAAATCAGCAATCATATCAAGCTTAGCTTTGTCAACCTCAATACCCTTATCGGAGATGATATGTCCGAGAACAATTCCCTCGTGTACCATAAAATGACTTTTTTCCCAAGAAAGCACGATGTTCACATCAATACATCTTCGAAGGATACGGGTCAGGTTGGCAAGATAATCATCAAATGAAGGTCCGAAGACCGAAAAGTCATCCATGAAGACCTCAAGAAAGTCACCCACCATGTCATGGAATATCGCCAGCATACATTTCTGAAAAGTTGCTGGCGCGTTGCAAAGTCCAAAAGGCATCCTTCTAAATGCGAAGGTGTCGAAGGGGCAGGTAAAGGTGGTTTTCTCTTGGTCCCGGGGGTCAATTGTCACCTGGTTATATCTAGAGAATCCACCTAGGAAACAGAAAAATTTATTTCCCGCTAACCGCTCCCGGATTTGGTCAATAAAGGTAGCGGTAAGTGATCTTTTTTAGTTGCAGCATTCAGTTTCCTATAGTCTACACACACTCTCCAAGATGTAGGAGTGCGTCTAGGGATGGATTCGCCCCTGTCATTGACACGGATGGTGAGTCCCGCCTTTTTGGGCACGACATGAATCGGGCTCACCTAGGGGCTATCACTGATCAGGTAGATTATACCCGCATCAAGCCACTTAATGATTTCCTTTTTTACGACCTCTCGCATGTTAGGGTTGAGACGTCGCTGCATCTCGCGGGAAGGTCGAGCCTCCTCCTCCGTATATATACGATGAGTGTAGTAGGAGGGGCTAATGCCAGTTAAGTCAGATAAGGACCATCCAATGGCTGCCTTGTGTTCCATAAGGACCTTTGTTAGTTTGCACTCTTGTTCCCTGGTCAATTTTGAACTAATGATTACGGGGAGCATTTCATTTGGTCCTAAGAAAACATACTTAAGCGTGTTAGGCAGCTCTTTCAGCTCTGGAGTGGATGGTGAAAGATTTGGCATTTCTTGGGACGAAATTATCCCAAGTGAATCAGATGAAAGAAAGGCAGGAGGAAGAAGTTGGCCCTCAAATGGGCCAAAAGGTGGGGCATCTTGGATTGATGGATCCAACAAGGGATAGTGATGAGAGCCTCATCATGAACCCTAACTAGCACAATTTAATCTAAATAAGTGTGAAGAAGCTTCTACAAAATCTAAAGAGAAGCTTAACTCAGAGAATTCTGAATTGAAGAATAAAACAAATCATAAGGGGTAAAACTGTAATTTTACCAATGCAGTACCCAAATAGGGTAATTAAGGGTCTAAACACAGGTTAAATAAGCTTAATAAGGGAGGAAGTGAGATGATCTGATCAGAAAAGGGTTATAACAACTTCTAGGAATTAAATAACATTCTGTAATCCTAAAACAAATCCACTTTAATTCATGAGATTCAAGGCAGGATAAAAATCAACTAAATCCTCTAAAATTCATGAAAAAATATTCCCTAGTGTTTAGAACCTTCAATTTGGCCTTTGCAACCTATTTTGACCTAAAATGAGAACCATGTCCAATTTATAACCTAATTTGGGATGTTGCGCAAATTGACCGGTCAAATATGGTCAAACCTAAAATCAAATTTCACCATTAAAATCCTTAGATTCAAATTAGGTTGGTATAAAAATTTGTGCCTAAGAAAAGATCATCTTGACCGACTTTACAAATTGATTCTCTTGAATTACTTTTTGACCCTTATCTTTTGAAACCCTTGCACATCGCCCCCTATCTTTCTCGTCGTTCTTTGCAGAACGGTCCTTCCTGCCATTCTAAGCAACGCCATACCTTCGGCGACTTTGCGCGGAGGATGGCGCTGCGCAGGGCATGGCGCCCGTTCTCAGGAATGAACGGGGGGTTCCCTGCGTCGTCCTCTATTGCAGGGACCCTCCCCTGTGTCCTGCAACCGCCCATGCCTCTCGTGCGAACGCACGAAAGGCATGTGTCTCCATCTCCGGCCATCTCCGGTGAGCTCCGCACATCGCTCCCTCGGTCCACTCTCCTCGCCAGTGCCTTTATAAGGAACGACAGGGGCTACCATCCACAGCAAGCTATTTCTGGCGGAGAAAACCCCTCTCTTTCGTCTCCCCTCTCTCCGGTCAGATTGCCCTATCTTCTGGCGAACTCCCCTCCTCCTCGTCGCTCTGCTGCCATACCTGCAACAGAGCCTACTCTGCCTCGTCGTCCCATGCCAGGTCGCACTAGCTGGCGTCCTCAGATCTCTTCCTCGTCGCCGTCACTCCTCCCCTGGGCGCTTTCGTCCTCAGCTTCGTCAGGCACGTGCCAAGCAGTCTCCCTCTCCCTTTTCGTCGACTAAGTAGGTAGAAAATTTCTCCTTACTCTCCTTTCACTTTTCCCCTCTTGAATTAGTATTTTAAACCCCTCGACTGCCACGACCACTTTCATCTACTCCGCCTCCGGCCACTATCTCCGACGAGATCGCCCCACTTCCACAGACCTTTCCGCCCCTCGCCAACAAACCCAAAAGCTCCCCCTCACTCCACTCTAGTGATTCCCCCACTCCATTCATCACTCTGCACATTCTGAGCACCCCCCGAACACACCCACTTCCGCGCACGCAGTTTGCCCTAGGTGCACGCCTATAGGCACTCTCACCACACGCTGCCTCTTGCACTGCCTTCGCCACACTCCGACGAAGCTCCCTGTGTTGTCTGACGTGGCCGGGAGGCCGTCTTCGTGATTTCAGGCCTCACCCTCCTCGCCGCCATTGACAAGCTGTTGGAGCTTTTTCGCAGGTAGCTCCAAGTCCCTTCGACGCCAGGCGAGGGCTCCAGGCAACGCGGAGCAAGTCCGCGAAGGCGCCCAGGTTCTCAATTGGGAGCGCGAAGCCTTCGCTGCTGCCCAATTGACGACTGCTTCTCGCCTGCAGGCGAGCGGAGCGGAGTGGAGGTGGGGATTTAGTCCCACCTCGTAAGGGTAGGAGCGAGCGCCACCACTTAAATTGAAAAAGTGGTATAAGCTCTTCGCCTCCGATTACACACGGGGTGAGGTCCCTCACCTATCACCGGGTCTTGTCCGCAGTTCACCCATGCGGATCTGACCCGACCCGAACCTTCCTGTGAACTCGCGCACCACCCACGCCGGTGCGTCTGGACCCGGGCACGCGACCCGACCTGATTACTCGGCTCTGGGAGATCTTCCTAAAGAGAGATCTAGAGAGAGAGATGCGGGGAATGGGTAGGGTAGGTTTTGTGCTGATGTTTGCATGTGTGCGCAGGAAAGAAGAAAGAAGAAGAGAAGCAGCAGCTAGGACTTAGCCGCAGGAAAGAGGGAAGAAGAAAGGAAGGAAAGAAGTTCAAGGAAAAGAAGAGGAGTTGCACTGTAGCAACAGAGCAGTTAAGTCGTCTGAGCGCTGAATCAGACGTTGGCGAGAAAGGAGAGTCAGCAGCAAGAGGAGGGCCAGAGCAAAAGAAAGAAGTAGAAGAAAGAAGAAAGAAGAAGGCAGGCTGAAGAAGAAAGAGGAACCGCAAGCATAAGAAGAAGGAAGAAGGCAGGCTGAAGAAGAAGAAAAGAAGAATGAAGAAGAAAACAAGTTGAAGAGAAGAAAGAGAAGAAGAAAAAGTCAATTACCCTCTCTCTCTCTCTTAATTTTTTGTAAAACCTTATATATATTGTGAATTTATAGGCTTCTGTAATTTTGGTTTGCTCCTTGAGTTCAACCTCGGGAAACTTTTCATTCTGAGTAATAAATTATTAGACTGGTAACCGTTTTTTGTTATATACCACAACAACTATAATAACCACATCAACAACAACGAACGAAGAGCGGGGAAGTAGTTTTTGGCGCTGTTGCTGGGGAGCAACGGATATTTTAGAAGCTATTAATTCACAATTTTTGAGTTTCTATTGACTAATCTCTTGTCTTTTGTTGTGCAGGTACAAGAAAACAAGTTGAAGAAAGAGGACAACAAGCCGCACAACAACCACACCAAGGACAGGTAATTTTCTATCCTCTTATTCTAACCCCTAAATTCTAAAGAGGAGGAAAAAGAAAGAAAAAGCAATTTAAGCATAACCTGTCTTCCATACTTAGTAAATCACCAAAGCTGCCTATTTTCAATTTCAACACAATATATCTGTGAATCCATTAAGGGTATTTAGGGCTAAAACCTTCTTGCTTGAGCCCTAATTACCCAATCTAGAGGCAATTAACTGGACCAATTAGAGCCAATATAAGATTCAAAATTAGGATTTTAGAGACACTTTCTAAGCAAGAATTGAGAATTCCCGAAAGAAGTGTGCCCAAGCCATTGGTTGAAAACACCTATTAAGAGAAACCCTAAGAAATTTGGCTCTTAAAAAAAGGCAAAAGTGGTAGACTTAAGAGGTCAAGGACCTTTTTTTGGTCTACCTGGAATCTCAGTGACAAGAGAGGTCGGGTGGGGGAAACCCTATAACTTGTGGGGGTGCTCTACCGTGTAGGGGCCTTCGCGGGACTCACCCTCTCTGGTCGCCTAGGTAATTCTCAGGTGGGAGACCTTTTGATCAAGGGGTTCATCCGCCCCGAACCTCTATAGTCACCCTACATTCTGGGTGTCTTGATTGGGTCTAGCACCTGCTAAACTCATCCTCTCCATCAGTGTATGTTTGGTAGGAGGCCCTTGAAACCTCCTCTAGAAATTCACTCTCCTCGAGGTCGAGCCTCGGTGCCTTTGAGTGTGCAACCAATACTTCACATAGACCTCTCCTTCGATTTCGAACCCAACTCACCTTCTTCTTCAATGGCTTAATCAGTTGAGGAAGAGAACAATCTGGAGCACCAGCTCTAGCGACTCAATGACCTCTTCCAGAACTTCATGCACCCACCGCAGCGTCCCATGACGCGAGACCACTATAATCCTGCTGCGGTGGCTATTGAGCCTCGAGTCAGAATCCCGACTGGAGGACCTGATTCTGAATTAAAGCCCAACATGATTCATGCCATACCTAAATTCCATGGGCTTAATTCTAAAGACCCATTCTAGCACATTAAACAGCTAAAGCATCTGTCTCAGACTTTTGGGTCAAATACGCAAAATCAGGATATTCTCCTCATGAAGATATTCTCCTTCTCCCTTATGGACAAGGCCGCCCATTGGTACCAAACACAGACCTGGCCGATCAACAATTGGGAGGAACTTCAGTCCAAGTTCTTGAAGTTCTTCCCCGTTGGTCGGATCAATGCCTTGCGCCATTAGATTACCCACTTCACGCAACAGACGGGAGAACCTCTCCATGAGGCATGGGATCGCTTTCAAGATCTCATGAGGAAGTGCCCCCATCATAGAGTTCTTAAATGGGAACAAGTCCAGTCTTTTTACTAGGGACTCCGTGAGGATATTAGGCTATTCGTCAATGCAACTTGCGGAGGGAATATCATGGGTCAGCATGAGGACACCGTGTGGGAGATTCTCGAAAATATGTGCGAGAACTCCATCAATGACTCAATGGGATTATTCGACAGGACGAATACCCGTGCATCGACGAACCTTAGGGGAGCACACGAGACGCAGGGCCTGTCCGCATCAGTCGACCTAGAATTGATGGCCAGTCGATTGGACAATGTCTCTATTATTGAGAAGGTGGATGAGTTGACTCAGCACTTACAGCGAGCCACCTCTACACATAATTCCTTTGCACAGCCTCCTTCCACACGGGAGACTGTGCGAAACATTTTCCACCAACCTTCTCCTGGGATGGACCCGTATCCACTCCCATCTAACTCTCGGATCGGAGGAACCTCCGACCCTTTCTATACTAGCCGGGGGAATTCCACTCCCCCATTCTCTGATTCTTCTGAGGCTCCTCAGACCTGTGAGGACCTCAATGCCATCCAGAATGACCCATTTTCCAATACCTACAATCCTCGATGGCGAAACCATCCCAACTTCCAGTGGACGGGAAATTCCCAAACTCAAAGACCACCTTTTCAGCCCCGTCTACAACCGCCTCGTCCTTACCAACCGCCTCAGCCTCGACCCAACCCTACTTATCCGTCTGGGCCATACCAAGACCAAATGTCCCTCATCCTTCAGACTCTGACTAACATTCAGAGAACGAATGCGGCTAGTCAGAAGTAACACAAGGATGAAATCACAGAGATTCGAAACCAATTGGCCTAGTTGGCAAATTCTCGCCAACCAGGCACACTTCCTTCTTAACCTCTTCCTAACCCTAATAACGTGCTGACCCAGCGGCGCGTTATGAACCCAAACCTGGGCCAAGCACACATGGTTTATCGGGCCCCCTCTGTTCCTTCAACTGACGGGATGGAGGCCTCGACTTCTTATGCGAGTTATCAGCAACAACCCGTCCTATCAACCCCTAACCAAAATTAGGCAGGACTGAATTCTATGACCACCTGTAGTGGTAAAGAGACCCAAGATCCACCTTAGCCAGACCACTCTAAGCCTAGTAGTGACCCAAAACTTAGGACAGTGATCCATGACGTTCCTATCCCTGATCAAAGACCTGGACCTATCTTAGAGGAATCAACCAAGGTTCCATTTCCCGAGGCTTTGACCAAGGGAAAGAAAACAACCAAATCCGTTGCTCCTGAGGAGGACCTGGTCAAGCTCTTTGAGCAGGTCCAAATAAACATTCCCTTGATGGATGCAATTCGCCACGTACCGGCTTACGCACGATTCTTGAAGAATGTGTGTACACCTCAGCGTAAGCCACGAACCAAGAGTGGGAGTCTAATTGTACTGTCAGAGCAAGCCAGCTCTGTAATCCTGAGCAAACTCCCACCCAAGGCAAAAGACCCAGGAACTCCCCTTATTTCATGCAAAATAGGTGAAATCCAATTCGACAGAGCATTGCTAGACTTGGGTGCTTCCATAAATTTGATACCCACATCTCTACTTAACCACCTAGAAGAATCGGAGCTAAAATCGACTGAGGTGACACTATAGTTAGCAGATTGATCCATAAAGTCACCTAAAGGGATTCTTGAGGATGTTATTGTAAGGGTGCGAGATTTCTATTTCCCTGTAGACTTCATAATCTTAGACATGGATGCATCTGAAAACCTTAGGGATACGTCGATCATTCTAGGGAGACCTTTCCTGGCCATCTCTAGGGCCAACATTAGTTGTGAGGAGGGCCAAATAGAACTGAAATTTGGGAATAAAACCCTCAAAATCGATATCGTTAAGGTCCAACAAGGAATCAATTACGGTGTCATTGAACAAATCTGTGATATTAGAGCTTTGGTTGATGAAACACAATTTGCGAATAACCTAATTATGCCTCATCAACCACAGAAAGATCTTGAACCACAATTAGAGGAGGCAGACCCTGATTTAGACAAACCCATAACTCCTATCCTTGAACCTCACACTTACCTTGAACCACCTACTGCTGCTGATAACCCCATCCTTGAACTAAAATCCCTTCTCGATCATTTGAAATACATCTTTTTGGGTTCTAATCAGACATTTCCTGTGATTATAAATTCCAAGCTCACTCCTGATCAGGAATCCCGTCTGATTGCTATTCTCCAGCAACATCGCAGAGCCATTGGTTGGACTCTCGATGACTTGACTGGAATAAGTCCCTCTTATTGCACACACCGTATTTATTCAGAAGAGGGCGCACGACCTTCTCGTGAGATGCAGAGACGTTTGAATCCTAATCTGCAGGAGGTCGTGAAAAAGGAGATCATTAAGTGGTTAGATGCAGGGATCATCTACCCGATCTCCGACAGTCGTTGGGTGAGCCCAATTTAGATCGTGCCTAAAAAGGCAAGGCTCACCACCATTACGACTGAAACCGGAGAAATTATACCTACTCGAATAGTCAACTCGTGGAGAGTCTGCATAGATTACCGAAGACTCAATTCCTCCACGAAGTAGGATCATTTCCCACTACCTTTCATTGATCAGATTCTCAAGAAATTAGCGGGAAATCGATTCTTCTGCTTTCTTGATGGGTACTCTGGTTATAACCAAGTGGCTATTCATCCTGAGGACCAAGAGAAAACCACGTTTACCTGCCCCTTCAGTACTTACGCATTCCGAATGATGCCTTTCGGTCTTTGCAATGCACCCGCGACTTTTCAGTGGTGCATGCTTGCCATATTCTCTGATATGGCAGGTGATTATCTGGAAGTCTTCATGAATGACTTCTCAGTTTTCGGGGCATCATTTGATGATTGCCTCCAGCACTTGGTTCATATACTCAGGCGTTGCATCGATGTAAATTTGGTTCTTTCCTGGGAAAAGAGCCACTTTATGGTGCCTGAGGGGATCGTCCTAGGACATCTAATTTCTGAGAAAGGCATCCAAGTGGATCGAGCCAAGGTTGATCTAATTTCTCAGCTTCCTATGCCTAGCTCGATCAGGGACATCCGTTCTTTTCAGGGGCACGTCGATTTTTACCGTCGCTTCATCCCTGATTTCTCGAAAATCGCGTGCCCCCTGACTACTCTTCTCTCCAATGATGTACCCTTTGAGATCTCTAAGGAATGCACTCAAGCCTTTGAGAACCTTCGTGACCGAGTGTAACGACCTGATTCCCAAGTCCCTACGAGACACGAGAACCGGACCGACTCGACCAATCCCAAGACCTAGTCGTCCAACGAGGAAGTAACCAAAAGAGCAGTGAAATAAACAACATTCAACATGAATATAACTAACAGTAAGGAAATACAGCAGTAAGGAAAGAAACCACTACAGTATATACCACCACAACAGTAGAACAACATTCATAACATAATATGAACTGCTGGTAAAGAAAAGTACAGCGGAAACAAGAACTACTCACTATAACGGAACAAAAAGAGGTATAAGAGAACAGTGGTAACTCTACTGGACCCTACTTAGCCCAGCGTCCTCTGCAGCCGCTGACCCTGGCTGCTCAACACCTGGTCCTGAAAGGTAACGAGTGTAACACGTCAGCAAAACGCTGAGTAGAGTGGCAGCTAAACTAAAGAAACAGTAAAGTGTACAGTAGCTGTTTTAAATTTTCTTTCTTCCTTTATTTACGTCTTTCTATTGTTTCACAATTTATCAATTTCTCAGATCCTTCACTTGATCTCGAATGTTCCTCGTGGGAACGATCTTGATTGAAGTCTTTTCCGAACAGTAGAAATAGCACGTGGTGCTCTCCTGGCCGGGAGAGTCCCCCGTGGTGATCCTACTCTCAGTCAACCACCCCAAGGTCATTGACAGACGTAACGGTGACTACGGCACGCGTGGTAAACGCATGGGTAGCTAACTCGCACTAGCACGCGGTCAGTCGTTTCCGTTAACGGGTGCGCCGAAAGCACAGCACGGAACCAGTACAGGGCAGAGCCCTCTCAGTAACAGGGGTCCAACCCCTCCACAGTCCGCGCACCCTCGCCTGACTACCCTGGTTTGCCCCAGTGGGCCTAACAAGTCGGTGTGGGAGGCTAGCAGAACCCCGGGGCCCGTGGGGTAGCTAGTACCTCCCTACACTAGTAGCTCTCCTCGGTACTACGTACACGAGGGCCAGCAAGTCGGTACAGAGTGGCCAGTCCTAACCCCGGGTCCCTGGGGCGGCTAGCTCAGCTCTGCACTAAACAGGGGGACAGTCGCTCTCCTTGGTACTCCATACTCAAGGGCCAGCTCACTTCCCCAATTCTATTCCATTCACTTTCCAGGAGTTCTACTCTTACTTCCCCGTAGGGTTCCAGCTCAGAACGTCTAAGTTTCACCTTCCAGTTTCACGTTATCACAATCCATGTTCTCAAACACGTTTATTTATTCAACAGGCAGCTGTTAATTCAATTACAGGCAGCTATTTGTTCCTTTCCATTTTTCCAAGACTGCAGTATTCATCTGTTCCACTAGTTTTCCCGTCCTAGGATTCATGCCGTATCCTAGGATCTATCATACAATCTATTTTTCCAGCCCTAGGATTCATGCAACACCTAGGATCTATCATTCAATCTGTTTTTCATTCCTAAGATTCATGCAATGTCCTAGGTTCTATTTATGATTCCACAAATTAACAGGTTATACTTAAAAGCCACTTTACCAGGTACGACGGGAGTAATGGGGGCGTGATCGGGAATCCCGCGTGCCTCGGCGACCCCTAAGACTGCAACGGAATGAGGTCCTATCACAAGGATCAAACACAAGGAGTGTCTCAAAACAGTGTATAGCTACTGTAGACGGGTAGAGGATTTAATTCCAGAAAGAACGCAACTCGAAACGCGGAAAACGGAACTCGAACGGGCCCTCAACGGGTCGAAAACGACAACACTGTGCAAATCAGACGTCTGGAACTTCTTCTAGACGTCTTAAAAAGTGGATCAGAGAATTACCTTGTTCTGCGTGGTTTCTCAGACGTCCAGAAGCCTGTGGGGACGTCTGGCCTAGTTCCCAAACGTCCGATGGTCACCCAGGACGTCTAGAGGTCGCTCCCGCCGTCTGGTACTACAGCCAGACGTCTGATTCGCGTTGGATGGTGAATCACCGAGCCTGCGCGCACCCAACTCTCTCTCTCAGTACGGTCAGTCGACAGGAAGGAAGAAGACGGAAGAACTCACCTTTCAGACGTCTGGATGGCCTTCCAGACGTCGTCCCCGCCGTCTGGCTATCATCCCAGACGTCTGATTCTGGAAATGTTTCCAGAATCAGGCCGCGACTCTTCCTCCGCTCGCGACGCCGCGCCTCGTCGCACCTCGTGCGCCTGCTGCTCGGACCGCAGCGATCTCCCCCTGCGTCGCCCCGCGCCCGCTGCGCTCCCCGCCGGCCGGCCCTGGCAGCCCCGGTGAGCTCGCCCTCACGGCTGAGCACCACTCTCGCACACAGCACCTCCTCCGCGCTCACTGCGGCCGCTGCTGCCGCTGCAACCTCGCGCTCGCTCTCGCGCTCATTGGCTGAAGGAGAAGAGGAAGGAGGCGGTGGTGACAGAAGAGCGCGTGGCCTTTTAAGGCCGCGCGAGGAGAGAGGAACGCGGCAGGGGAATTTGCAGCCGCAGGAGGAAGGAAAAAGCGAATATGCGGGTCTGCGTGCTCAAATGCGCAGACGACCCGCGCGTGTCAAGGATAACAGATTTCCAAACGTCTGGCAACGATCCCAGACGCCTGATACGACGTCTGGAAGTGATTCCAGACGTCTGGTCCGACGTCTGGCCCACCTCCCTGACGTCTTAAAAGACGTCTGGGGCACGCGTTCATAACAATATAACAAACTCAAAGGAAGTTTCGTCTCCGAAACTTGCGTTAACTAGGGTGCGGAAAAGACGTCCAAAAAACCATAACAAACTCAAAGAGGATCGAAGCCGGTCCGAAAAGACGTACCCGCGAAAAGCTCCGGGTACCGCTCCCGCATTGCCGCCTCAGGCTCTCAGGTAGCCTCCTCGTATCGCTGGCTTCTCCACAAAACCTTTACCAGGGGTACTTGCTTCCGTCTCAAACTGCGGACGGCTCGGTCTAGAATCTGCACTAGCCGCTCGGGGTAGGTCAAGTCGTCGCCCACCTCGACGCTCTCGTGACTCAGTACGTGACTGGGATCGGCTATGTACTTCCTGAGGTTGGACACGTGGAACACGTCGTGCACACCAGAAAGCTGCGTGGGGAGGGGAAGCCTGTAAGCAACGGGTCCAACCCGCTCCAGGACCTCAAAGGGCCCCACAAACCTCGGCGTGAGCTTCCCTCTCACCCCAAACCGCTGTAAGCCCTTCATGGGCGAAACACGAAGGAAGACGTGGTCCCCAAACTCAAACTGCACCTCTTTGCGTCTCCGATCCGCGTAGCTCTTCTGTCTGCTCCTGACAATGCGGAGTCGTCTGTGGATCTGCTCAACTACCTCCTGACTCTGCCGGATCAACCTGGGGCCAACCTCCCACTTGGTCCCCACCTCAACCCAACTCAAGGGTGCCGTACACCTCCGTTCGTACAAAGCCTCGTAGGGAGCCATGTCGATGCTCGAGTGATAACTGTTGTATGCAAACTCCGCCATGGGTAGGTGCTCCTCCCAAGAAACCCTCCAGTCCAGTACACAGGCATGCAAAAGGTCCTCAAGTGTCTGTATCGTGCGCTCAGACTGTCCGTCCGTCTGGGGGTAGTAAGCCGTACTAAACCTCAACCGCGTCCCCAAGGCCTGCTTAGTACGTCCCCAAGCCATACTAAACCTCAACTGGGACGTAGAGCGGGTATCCCGATCGGATACGATCTCCCGCGGAACTCCGTGTAGTCGTACCACATCACGGATATACCTCTCTGCCAACTGTGCCGGCCCCAAAGTGACTCGGATCGGCAAGAATCGCGCCGTCTTCGTCAGTCTATCCACTATTACCTAGACTGCGTCGTGTCCCCGCTGGGTAACAGGTAAGCCCACCACCAAGTCCATGGTGATGTTCTCCCACTTCCACTCTGGCACTGGAAGCAGCTGAAGCGGCCCTGCAGGCCTCTGATGCTCGGCTTTCACCTGCTGGCACACTAAGCACTGCTACACGAACTCACCCACATCCCGCTTCATCCCTCTCCACCAAAACTCGCGTCTCAAGTCGTACATTTTCGTGTTTCCGGGATGTATGGTGAATCTGGAACCGTGTGCCTCAGTCAGGAGCTCTCTCAACAGCTCCTCGTCTCTGGGAACGCACAACCGTCCCCTCAAGCATAGCACCTGGTCTGTGAAAGAGAAGTCCCTTGGGTCTCCTGACAGCACCCTGTCGCGCAAAGACTGCAAGTACGGATCGGCCATCTGTCCTGTGATGATGCGATCTATCAGCTCTGGCCTAGTCTACCGTGTCACCGTCACTGCCCCATAGTACCCTCGTAACTCTAGGGGTCGCCAACTACCCACCTCCTCCATAAGGCTCCAACTCTGTAACTGTAGACTGGCCAAGAGTGCGGGCGCCTTACGGCTCAAGGCGTCAGCCACCACATTGGCCTTTCCCAGGTGGTAGGAGATGCTGCAGTCGTAGTCCTTCAGGAGCTCCAACCAACGTCTCTGTCTCATGCTGAGCTCCTTCTGATCAAAAAGGTATCTGAGGCTCTTGTGATCTGCGAAAATCTCGAAGGTCTCACCGTACAAGTAGTGCCTCCAGGTCTTCAGCGCGAAGACAACAGCTGCCAACTCTAAGTCGTGGGTAGGGTAGGTATGCTTATGGGGCTTCAGTTGCCGCGAAGCATAAGCGACAACGTGACCCCTCTGCATGAGTACACCTCCTAACCCCTGCAAGGAGGCGTCCGTGTACACAATGAACCCGCCACTACTGTTAGGGATGGTGAGCACGGGAGCCGAGGTCAACCTCTCGTTCAGCTCCAGAAAACACGCCTCACAGGCGTCTGTCCAAGCGAAAGGCACGTCCTTCCGGGTCAACTGTGTCATAGGACGCGTAATCTGTGAAAATGCTCTGATGAATCATCTGTAGTAGCCTGCCAGTCTCAGGAAACTGCGAATCTCAGTAATCTGAACGCGGTCTCTCCCACCTGAGCACTGCCTCGACCTTGGCTGGGTCCACCGCCAAGCCGTCTCCAGAGATCACATGACCTAGGAAGGTCACCTCCCTCAACCAGAACTCGCACTTGCTGTATTTGGCGTACAGCCGGCGTCGTCTCAGAGTGTCCAGAACCATCCGCAAGTGCTGTCCGTGCTGCGTCCGATCTCTAGAATAGATGAGTACATCATCTATGAAAACCACCACGAACTGGTCCAAGTACGGTCTAAACACCCGGTTCATCAGGTCCATGAAAGCAGCGAGGGCATTGGTCAGCCCAAACGGCATGACCAAAAACTCGTAGTGTCCGTACCGGGTGCAGAAAGCTGTCTTGGAGACGTCGGTCTCCCTGATCCTCAACTGGTGGTATCCAGACCTCAAGTCGATCTTGGAAAACACCGTGGCACCCCGCAACTGGTCAAACAAGTCGTCGATCCTCGGCAGCGGATATCTGTTCTTGATGGTGACCCTATTCAGCTGTCGGTAGTCCACACAAAGGCGTAAGGTCCCATCCTTCTTCACAAACAGTACCAGGGCTCCCCAGGGAGACGCACTGGGCCTCACGAAACCCTTCTCCAAAAGGTCCTGCAACTGAGACTTGAGCTCTCGTAGCTCAAGCGGTGCCATCCTGTATGGCGCGGTGGAGATGGGGCTGGTCCCTGGTACTAGTGAGATCTCAAACTCGATCTCACGCTCGGGCGGTAGTCCTGGTAACTCGTCTGGAAACACGTCAGGGTACTCTCTGACCACCGGGATGCTCTGGAAGTCTGCCACAGGGTTGGGCTCTGCCACCACACAAGCTAGGAAGCCCTCACACTCCTGGCTCAAAAGTCTCGCCACCCGAAATGCCGAAATGCACCTGAATCCTCCATCCACTGGCTGTCCGTGAAACTCGAAAGAAGGCAACTCCGGAATGGAGAAGACGATCTTCCTCTCAAAACAGTCCACCAAGGCGTGGTAAGCGGACAACCAATCCATCCCCAAAATCACTCTAAAGTCCTCCATCTGTATCATAATCAGGTCAGCTGGCAGGCTATGTCCCCCGACGCTGACCTCGCAATCCGTGTCCTCAGCTACAAACAGCTGACCACTCGGATCTCTGATTACGAACGGATTCTCTAACAGTGTATAATCCTGGTCCAAACTAACTGCGAAACTGGCTGCGACAAACGAGTGCGTAGCGCCGGAATCGAAAAGCGTGTAAATGAGTGTGCCGGAAACTGAAACCATACCTGCTACCACCGATCCCGAAGCTCTGGCGTCCCTATGTGTCAGGGCGTTGATACGCCGTTCAGCTCTAGGTGCGGACGAAGCAGCCACACTCTACGTCGGACGGGTAGGTGCTGGTCGGTACCCTTCCCGCGACTGCTGTCCTCCTCGCGCCTGGGAACCGCGGCCTCCTACGCACCCTCCAGTGCTCTGTGCGGGGAGTATCTGCTGACCTCCTGCCCTAGACGGGCAGTCCCTCCTAATGTGGCCCGACTGGCCACACTGGTAACAAAGGGGAACCCGACTCCTGCCCTCAGTGGGTCCCTGCTGTCGGCTAGACGGTGGTCCGGTGCTGGCGACTGGCCCCTGTTGAGGGCCCCCAAGGGCCATGCTCTGATACCATCTCTGATACCATCTTGTAACGACCCAATTCCCAAGTCCCTACGAGACACGAGAACCGGACCGACTCGACTAATCCCAAGACTTAGTCGTCCAACGAGGAAGTAACCAAAAGAGCAGTAAAATAAACCACATTCAACATGAATATAATTAACAGTAAGGAAATACAGCAGTAAGGAAAGAAACCACTACAGTATATACCACCACAACAGTAGAACAACATTCATAACATAATATGAACTGCAGGTAAAGAAAAGCACAGCGGAAACAAGAACTACTCACTATAACGGAACAAAAAGAGGTACAAGAGAACAGTGGTAACTCTACTGGACCCTACTCGGCCCAGCGTCCTCTGCAGCCGCTGACCCTGGCTGCTCAACACCTGGTCCTGAAAGGTAACGAGTGTAACACTCAGCAAAACGCTGAGTAGAGTGGCAGCTAAACTAAAGAAACAGTAAAGTGTACAGTAGCTGTTTGAAATTTTCTTTCTTCCTTTATTTACGTCTTTCTATTGTTTCACAATTTATCTATTTCTCAGATCCTTCACTTGATCTTGAATGTTCCTCGTGGGAACGATCTTGATTGCAGTCTTTTCCGAACAGTAGAAGTAGCACGTGGTGCTCTCCTGGCAGGGAGAGTTCCCTCGTGGTGATCCTACTCTCAGTCAACCACCCCAAGGTCACTGACAGACGTAACGGTGACTACGGCACGAGCGGTAAACGCACGGGTAGCTAACCCGCACTGGCACGCGGTCAGTCGTTTCCGTTAACGGGTGCGCCCAAAGTACAGCACAGAACCAGTACAGGGCAGAGCCCTCTCAGTAACAGGGGTCCAACCCCTCCACAGTAACCAAACAGGGGCCTTGCCCCTCCACAGTTCGCGCACCCTCGCTTGACTACCTTGATTTGCCCCAGTGGGCCTAACAAGTCGGTGTGGGAGGCTAGCAGAACCCCGGGGCCCGTGGGGTAGCTAGTACCTCCCTACACTAGTAGCTCTCCTCGGTACTACGTACACGAGGGCCAGTAAGTCGGTACCAAGTGGCCAGTCCTAACCCCGGGTCCCTAGGGCGGCTAGCTCAGCTCTGCACTAAACAGGGGGACAGTCGCTCTCCTTGGTACTCTGTACTCAAGGGCCAGCTCACTTCCCCAATTCTATTCCATTCACTTTCCAGGAGTTCTACTTCTACTTCCCCGTAGGGTTCCAGCTCAGAACGTCTAAGTTTCACCTTCCAGTTTCACGTTATCACAATCCATGTTCTCAAACACGTTTATTTATTCAACAGGCAGCTGTTAATTCAATTACAGGCAGCTATTTGTTCCTTTCCATTTTTCCAAGACTGTAGCATTCATCTGTTCCACTAGTTTTCTCGTCCTAGGATTCATGCCGTATCCTAGGATCTATCATACAATCTAGTTTTCCAGCCCTAGGATTCATGCAACACCTAGGATCTATCATTCAATCTGTTTTTCATTCCTAGGATTCATGCAATGTCCTAGGTTCTATTTATGATTCTACAAATTAACAGGTTATACTTAAAAGCCACTCTACCAGGTACGACGGGAGTAATGGAGGCGTGATCGGGAATCCCGCGTGCCTCCGCGACCCCCAAGACTACAACGGAACGAGGTCCTATCACAAGGATCAAACACAAGGAGTGTCTCAAAATAGTGTATAGCTACTGTAGACGGGTAGAGGATTTATTCCGGAAAGAACGCAACTCGAAATGCGGAAAACGGAATCCGAACGGGCCCTCAACGGGTTGAAAACGACGACACTGTGCAAATCAGACGTCTGGAACTTCTTCCAGACGTCTTAAAAAGTGGATCAGAGAATTACCTTGTTCTGCGTGGTTTCTCAGACGTCCAGAAGCCTGCGGGGACGTCTGGCCTAGTTCCCAGACGTCCGATGGTCACCCAGGACGTCTGGAGGTCGCTCCCGCCGTCTGGTACTACAGCCAGACGTCTGATTCGCGTTGGATGGTGAATCACCGAGCTTGTGCGCACCCAACTCTCTCTCTCAGTACGATCAGTCGACAGGAAGGAAGAAGACGGAAGAACTCACCTTTCAGACGTCTGGATGGTCTTCCAGACGTCGCCTTCCAGACGTCGCCCCCGCCGTCTGGCTATCATCCCAGACGTCTGATTCTGGAAATGTTTCTAGAATCAGGCCGCGACTCGCCCTCCGCTCGCGACGCCGCGCCTCGTCGCACCTCGTGCGCCTGCTGCTCGGACCGCAGCAGTCCCCCCCCCGCGTCGCCTCGCGCCCGCTGCACTCCCCGTCGGCTGGCCCTGGCAGCCCCGGTGAGCTCGCCCTCACGGCTGAGCGCCGCTCTAGCACGCAGCACCTCCTCCGCGCTCACTGCGGCCGCCGCTGCTGCTGCAACCTCGCGCTCGCTCTCGCGCTCACTGCCTGAAGGAGAAGAGGATGGAGGCGGTGGTGACGGAAGAGCGCATGGCCTTTTAAGGTTGCGCGAGGGGGAGAGAGGAGCGCGACAGGGGAATCTGCAGCCGCAGGAGGAAGGAAAAAGCGAATATGCGGGTCTGCACACTCAAGCGCGCAGACGACCCGCGCGTGTCAAAGATAACAGATTTCCAGACGTCCGGCAACGATCCCACACGTCTGATACGACGTCTGGAAGTGATTCCAGACGTCTGGTCCGACGTCTGGCCCACTTCCTAAACGTCTTAAAAGACGTATGGGGCACGCGTTCATAACACCGAGTCACCCTGGCCCCGATCCTACAGTCCCCTGATTGGTCTCAACCCTTTAAGATCATGTGCGATGCATCTGATTGTTGGTGCTAGAGCACCATGATCATTTGTTTTGATGATAACAAAACACGTGCTATTTAACATTTGCAATTTGAGTCCTAGATTTCAGGTCAATTGCAAATGTGGACGTGTTTAGACGGAGTTCGAGCTCGCGTCCAGGACGGATTGGAGGAGCTTGACGGAAAACAGAGGAGGTTCGCGTGGAGCGACAGATTGAAGATAGAAGACAAGAAGAATAGGATAGATTCTTTTTAATCCTTTCATGTACTTTTATCTTTATTTTTCTTGCTCTTTATTTTTTCTTAGAAAATTATGTTAAAGAGCCTCAAAGAACCCTAACAGTAGTCCTAGGAACACCGGCACAACCCTAGGATACTTAGGTTTTCTGTAGAATACTTAGAAAACCAATATAGGGTTCAAACAGACTTTCCAGACGTCTAATTCCCAAATCAGACGTCTGATAATGTATTTTAAGACGTCTGACTATTGTTTCAGACGTCTGATAACTGTTAGGCTGGACATAAGTAGTTCTGTCTGATGAAATCAGACGTCCAGACCTTATACCAGATGTCTTAGAAGACGTCTGATGGATTTGCCAGACGTCCAATTAGTGGACCGTTGGCTGACTTAGCAGACACTCAAGAATATGACCGTTAGAGCCTTATCAGACGTCCTTAGGCCTTTCCAGACGTCTGATAAATGACCGTTTTGCCTCGGCTGACCCAAAATCTCTTCTCAGAGATTTTCTAGCCGTTGCAACGTTTGGAAATCAATTCCCACAGTAAAAGTAGGTTTCCAGACGTCCAGACATAGTGCCAGACATCCTGCATGTCGTCTGATGGACTTACACAAAAATCCTGTTTAGATCCAACTCAAGTCAGGGAGAAACCCGCATAGAATCAGACGTCTGACCTTGAAATCAGACGTCTTAAAGTGGCCTTACAGACGTCTGATGCCAGAGTTAGACGTCTGATAACCCTGTCAAATGTAATCATTGTCCTGATTTCGGCCTGATTCTCTTGGACTTTGTTCCCAACGGCTATAGAACCCTTTCTAAGCCTTCCAAAGCCTTCCTAAGGCCTCTATAAATAGAGGGGAGCCTTTGCAACACAAAAACAGATAAGAGATACACTAAGAAAGACACAAGACACACTTAGCTATACACTCTCACACTCTTGTGTCCAAGAAGCTCTTGCTCTCTAAGCTCAAGTTATACATCTTGAGAGCATCCAACCGTTGCGCACCCGCTCTCCCGCCGTTGTCTACGAGAGCGAAGTTGCGCCGTCGCGTGGCTCACGCACCGCGTCATCGTCGACGCACTCCTAGCAAAGGGGAGTTTCCTAAATCCTATAGAAGCGTAGGTTTATTACTTTGTTGGCTCTATAGGTTTGTTGTTTATTTTACCTTTGTCTTTTGGTTGGGTATTCGCTTTGCGAATTCCCGTCTCCTTTGTGGGACAAAATCCTTCTCGTGGAGAGAAGGGGTTGAGGAACGCTACCCTCGTACTTGTAGCGTGGTTGTACTGAGGTTGAATCACCCTCGTTTAAAGTGATTCGTTTAGTGGATTTTGATCAACTAGGTTGATCGGAAAATCCTAACTCGAGAGGGTTAGGTGGTGGTTTTCACCCGGTTTGGGTTTCCACCTAAAAATACCTGTGTACATTTTGTGATTGGTTATTTTTGTGATATTGCTTTATATATTCAATTCCGCAATTTTATTACGTCACCCCTCCAAGTAGGGAATTACACTGATTTCACTGTAGGAGCGGTTCTGGGACAGAAAGTTGAAGGGAAACTCGTGGTCATCTGCTACGTTTGCAAGACACTTGATAAGGCTTAGCGTAACTATACAGTTACGGAGAAAGAGCTGCTAGCCGTAGTATTTGCCCTCGAAAAATTCCGATCCTATCTCCTGGGTTCCCACATCATCATCTACTCGGATCACACAGCTATGAGGCATCTCCTTGCCAAGAAGGACGCGAAGCCCCGACTAATCCGACGAATCTTGCTATTGCAAGAATTCGACCTCGAGATTCGCGACAAGGAGAGAAGACAAGACGTGGTAGCTGACCATTTGTCTCGCCTTCCTTCTGAGATCATCAACCCTTCTGGACCCATCATGGAGCATTTTCCTGATGAGCACCTGCTGACTATTGGTTCTAGGCTTCCATGGTTTGCTAATATAGTAAACTACTTGGCATCTCATCAGATCCCGTCTGATTGGTCAAAGGCCAAGAAAGACAAATTGTGCTCTGATGCCAAGTACTACATCTGAGAAGACCCGAACCTCTTCCGCATAAGTGTTGACCAAATCATCCGGCGATGTGTCCCGGAGGGTGAAATCAATAATATTCTCTCCTGCCATGACCAGGCATGCAGTGGCTACTTCTCTAGGCACAAAATCGCATAAAAAATCCTCCAGTGTGGCTTTTATTGGCCCACTTTATTCAAGGACACATACAATCACTGCAAGGCATGCAGTCGTTGCCAAACTTTGGGCAACATGAGCCATCGCGACATGATGCCTTTGCAGCCGATTCTCGTATGCGAAATCTTAGACATTTGGGGGATTGATTTTATGGGCCCCTTTCCTGTTTCGGATTTCTTTGAGTACATTCTACTGGCTGTGGACTACGTGTCCAAATGGATCGAAGCCATACCGACCCGAACCTGTGATCATAAAATCGTTATTAAATTCATCAATCACAATATCTTCTCACGGTTCAAGATTCCGCGTGCAATCATCTCTGACGAAGGGACCCATTTCACCAATGCTCAGTTTAGGTCACTGATGACCAAATACGCGGTGTTTCACCGAATCTCTACTCCTTACCACCCTCAGACTAATGGTCTAGCTGAGCTATCAAATTGGGAGATTAAGAAAAGCCTGCAGGTCATTATTCGGCCTGACAGGAAGGACTGGTCGTCCCGACTTTCGAAAACTTTGTGGACTTATAGGATCGCCCACAAAACCCATTTAGGCATGTCTCCTTTTAGACTGGTGTACAGGAAGGCATGCCACCTTCCCGTCGAACTGGAGCACAAAGCCTATTGGGCTGTACGGAGCTATAACTTAGATCTTTCTAAGGCTGGAACCCACAGAAAGCTTCAGATAAGCGAGATTGATGAATTACGCCTTGATGCGTACGGGAACTCGCGAATCTACAAGGAGCGGGTTAAAGCCTTCCATGATAAGCACATATCTAGAAAGATCTTTCATTCTGGTCAGAAGGTCCTACTCTTCGATGCCCGACTCAAACTCTTCTCTGGGAAACTGCGATCCAAGTGGGTCGGACCATATCTTGTCCGACAGGTTTTTGGAAATGGAGCAGTCGAAATCAGTCCTCTCAGCGATGATTCCGAACCTTTCTTCGTAAACGGTCAGAGACTCAAACTGTTCATCGATGTAACCTCTACAGATTTGGCTGAGTCATCATTTTTGCACCATTTTCCCTGAGCATATTGCACCCAGCCGATGGCGTAAAACTTAGCGCTCAACGGGAGATAGCCCGTCATTTCATTTTAACCCGAAACCTTTTCTGACACCTCTTCGCACCTAAGGTTCATCCTTTAGAACAACCAACTCCACCTCAGGTGCCTGCATTTGAGATATGAAATCGTCCGCAACAGTCACCCCGACCCATTTACTCGCCAAAACATCTGTCCTAATGTATGAACTAAGTTAAATAAAAACCCTCCTAAGTTACAATGAGGACATTGCAAATCTTAGGCATGGGGGGCATGAAAGTGCAAAACTCACAAGAAAATGTTTTAAACAAAAAAATTCACATATGCCAAAAATAGCATAAAAATTAAAAAAAAAATTTTGAGAAAGAATAATAAAATAAGGGGAGTAAAGAAATTTTTTAGGAGAAAAAGAACAAAATGATAAAAAGGAGTACAAAATGAAAGAAAAGAGATAGTCATTAGTAAGAAATTAAGGAATTAACCTAAGTTCTAGACCACATTCAGGAAAAGAAAGGGAAAGTGCACAATGAGATTAGTAAGAACGTAAACCTTAGGCATTC
Source organism: Thalassia testudinum (assembly GCA_037157565.1). Classification (NCBI taxonomy): domain Eukaryota; kingdom Viridiplantae; phylum Streptophyta; class Magnoliopsida; order Alismatales; family Hydrocharitaceae; genus Thalassia; species Thalassia testudinum. Next base: position 24,838,253 of record JAZHRO010000054.1, on the reverse strand, counting down.
TTAAATAGACTCTTAGTACCCGTTAAGATCTAGATATTCCTCAAGAGGTTGAGGAAAATGAATTGCTTAATTATTAGGTCCAAGGTTTAGGGAGTATTTGGCCTCATTAACTAACTATTGGTTTACAGGACTTAGTAACCTAAGCACCCAAATTTCACACACAGCCTGGTTTAGTAAGCATAAAAATCAAAATCACGTAGAAGTGTTTCAAAAATTCTGAAAATGTCACCTAGAGTAAGAGCGGCTGATCAACACAAGTTGATTTGGATGAGTTCCCAACGCGGAGAGGTGGGAAGCTCCCCTTGAAGATGCGTAACAAAATATCATCTCCTCGGTGTTTGTCTCTTAAGATATTTACATATCCTACTGGGGGCATGTAAGCACTCTGCTAGTTCAGATTTCATGGATGGCATTATCACGAAGTGTCAATTGCCAGGGTCTGAATTCGGCCACGGAACACCATGGACGGGATTATCTCGAAATCTCGAAAGCCATGGTTCTGGGGGTTACCATGGGCGGTGCTATCTCGAAGCATCGACTGCCAGGAACCCTTGAGGATTGATGATGGGGACAAGGAATCTGATACAGACCGTGTTGAGAAACCAATCCTAAGCTAGAATTAAAAAGAAAAAAGAGAGAAAACTCTCCAAACATATAAATCGTCTACCTCTCTTTCTTACAAAACGCACTGCGAACTGAACCAGGGCTAAAATTATCCCACGCATAGGTGCTTTAACCACAAAGTCTAATAAACCTTAGATTAGTTCATGTAGGCATTAAAAACCTTTGCTAAGGACTGAGGCTAAAGATAGATAGATCTGGATCTTGGTTGGTACTAGAGTACCTTTTAGGCCTATGGTTGGCATTCTGACCTAATCAAGGTTACAAAAGAAAAAACACTTATCTAAATTCAATAAGAAATTCATGGTCTAGAACAAGGGTTAAAACCTTAAAATTTTACTAAGAGACTAGCAAAAGTTAGGCATGAGGGTATGATGAGAGCCTCATCATGAACCCCAACTAGCACAATTTAATCTAAATAAGTGTGAAGAAGCTCCTACAAAACCTAAAGAGAAGCTTAACTCAGAGAATTCTGAATTGAAGAATAAAACAAATCATAAGGGGTAAAACTGTAATTTTACCAATGCAGTACACAAACAGGGTAATTAAGGGTCTAAACAGAGGTCAAATAAGCTTAATAAGGAAGGAAGTGAGATGATCTGATCAGAAAAGGGTTATAGCAACTTCTAAGAATTGAATGATATTTTGTAACCCTAAATCGAATCCACTTTAATTCACAAGGTTCGAGGCAGTATAAAAATCAACTAAACCCTCTAAAATTCATAAAAAAAATATTCCCTAGGGTTTAGAACCTTCAATTTGACCTTTGCAACCTATTTTGACCTAAACTGAGAACCATACCCAATTTATTACATAATTTAGGTTTTTATGCAAATTGACCAGTCAGACGTGGTCAAACTTAAAATCAAATTTCACCATTAAAATCCTTAGGTTCAAATTAGGTTGGTATAAAAATTTGGGCCTAGGAAAAGACTATCTTGACCGACTTTACAACTTGGTCCTCTTGAATTACTTTTTGACCCTTATCTTTTGAAACCCTTGCACATCGCCCCCTATCTTTCTCGTCGTTCTTTGCAGAACGGTCCTCCCTGCCTTTCTAAGCAACGCCATACCTCTGGCGACCTTGCGCGGAGGATGACGTCGCGCAGGGCATGGCACCCGTTTTCAGGAATGAACGAGGGGTTCCCTATGTCGTCCTCTATTGCAGGGACCCTCCCCTATGTCCTGCAACTGCCCATGCCTCTCGTGCGAACGCACGAAAGGCATGTGTCTCCATCTCCGGCCATCTCTGGCGAGCTCCGCACGTCACTCCCTCGGTCCACTCTCCTCGCCAGTGCCTTTATAAGGAACGGCAGGGGCTACCATCCACGGCAAGCTATTTCTGGCGGAGAAAACCCCTCTTTCGTCTCCCCTCTCTCCGGTCAGATTGCCCTAGCTTCCGGCAAACTCCCCTCCTCCTCGTCGCTCTGCTGCCATACCTGCAGCAGAGCCACTCTGCCTCGTCGTCCCACGTCAGGCTGCACCAGCTGGCGTCCTCAGATCTCTTCCTCGTTGCCGTCACTCCTCCCCTGGGCACCTTCGTCCTCAGCTCCGGCAGGCACGCGCCAGGCAGTCTCCCTCTCCTTCGTCGACTAAGTAGGTAGAAAATTTCTCCTTACTCTCCTATCACTTTTCCCCTCTTGAATTAGTATTTTAAACCCCTCGACTGCCACGACCACCTTCATCTGCTCCGCCTCTGGCCACCATCTCCGGCGAGATCGCCCCACTTCCACAGACCTTTCCACCCCTCGCCAACAAGCCCAGAAGCTCCCCCTCACTCCACTCTAGCGATTCCCCAACTCCATTCATCACCCTGCACATTCTAAGCACCCCCCGAACACACCCACTTCCGCGCAAGCAGTTTGCCCTAGGTGCACGCCTACAGGCACTCTCACCACACGCTGCCCCTCGCACCGCCTTCGCCACACTCCGGCGAAGCTCCCTGTGTTGTTTGACGTGGCCGGGAGGCCATCTTCGTGATTTCAGGCCTCACCCTCTCCGCCATTGACGAGCTGCTGGAGCTTCTTCGCAGGCAGCTCCAAGTCCCTTCGACGCCTGGCGAGGGCTCCAGGCAATGCGGGGCAAGTCCGCGAAGGTGCCCAGGTTCTCAATTGGGAGCGCGAAGCCTTCGCTGCTGCCCAATTGACGGCTGCTTCTCGCCTGCGGGCGAGCGAAGTGGAGGTGGGGATTTAGTCCCACCTCGTAAGGGTAGGAGCGAGCACCACCACTTAAATTGAAAAAGTGGTATAAGCTCTTCGCCTCTGATTACACACGGGGTAAGGTCCCTCACCTATCACCAGGTCTCGTCCGCGGTTCACCCACGTGGATCTGACCCAACCCGACACCCTCCTGTGCACTCCTCGCACACCACCCACGCTGGTGCGCTTGGACCCGGGCACGCGACCCGACCCGATTACCCGGCTCTAGGAGAGCTTCCTAAAGAGAGATCCAGAGAGAGAGAGACGCGGGGAAGGGGTAGGGTAGGTTTTGCGCTGATGTTTGCGTGTGTGTGCAGGAAAGAAGCAGCAGCCAGGACTTAGTCGCAGGAAAGAGGGAAGAAAGGAAGGAAAGAAGCTAAAGGAAAAGAAGAGGAGCTGCACTGTAGCAACTGAGCAGTTAAGTCGTCTGAGCGTTGAATGAGACGCCGGCGAGAAAGGAGAGTCAGCAGCAAGAGAGGAAAGGAGGGCCAGAGCAAAAGAAAGAAGAAGAAGAAAGAAGAAAGAAGGCAGGCTGAAGAAGAAGAAAGAGGAACCGTAGGCAGAAGAAGAAAAGAAGAATGAAGAAAACAAGTTGAAGAGAAGAAAGAGAAGAAAATGCCAATTATCCTCTTTCTCTCTCTCTCTCTTAATTTTTTGTAAAACCTTATATATATTGTGAATTTATAGGCTTCTGGAATTTTGGTTTGCTCTTTGAGTTTGACCTCAGGAAACTTTTTATTTCGAGTAATAAATTATTAGACTGGTAACCATTTTTTGTTATATACCACAACGACTATAATAACCACATCAACAACAACGAACGAAGAGCGGGGAACCAGATAGCCCCAGTGATCAGTATGTGGGCTCAAGGTTCCAGTGTGGAGTCGCAATTCCGCCTGATTTAGCAGGAAAGAAAGGGTAATCCTGTCTTCAAGAGGGTGGACCGGTGGTGAGTAGCCCGAATATGTCTTAGACCACGAGGTATGGGAAGCGGAGAAAACCTCGTCAGAAGTCTGGTAAGGAGAAGGTACGGGTAAGGGGAGGGATGGGGGAACGTCACAATATGTGTCATTCAGGCGATGGTCTGTGTTCAAGGGCAATCCACAGCAGGCAGAATAGGTCCCTATAAGTCTGATACACGCACTGACGGCTATGTCCTCGTTAGACGTGTCATCCTAGATGTAATCACACTCAAAGTTCTTGGCTGCCTTGAAGATGTTTAGCTTGAGTTTCTCAGAGCCAACGGCAATCTCAATGCAGCTCGACTCAGTCGATATGGGAGCGGGCTGTGGCCAAGAAAGGTCGACCAAGGATGATCGGACAATCAAAAAGTGAGCTAGGAACTTCCATATCCAAAACAAGAAAGTCAACAGGAAAACAGAGACTGTTGACCCTAACCACCATGTCTTCCACCACACCTTTCGGTATTTTGATAGAACGATCTGCCAACTGCAACGTGACAGGGGTGGGTTTTAGATTTCCTAGGGCAAATTTCTCGAGCATGATGGTTGGTATAAGATTGATGGAAGATCCTAGATCAAGTAGAGCATAGTTAAAATTGCAGCCTTGGATGCTACAAGAAATAAGCGGTGTGCCCGGATCTTTCTGCTTCAGTGGTAGATTTGACAGTATAGCACAACTCGCATGAGGTGAGAGGATCACCGGATTCTTTGTTTTCTTTGATTGTTGCCTGGGTGTAGTGTAGTCTTTGAAAAATCAGCGACGGTATATGGTTGATAGCTTCCAATAGGGGTACCTTAATTTCAACATCCCTGAATAAATTACGCGGGTTATCAAAGGCTTGAGGCCTGCGTATCTTTTTTCTTGCCTTTTGGCTCCTTCAGTAGTCTCAGGGAATGGGATTGATTCTGGCACTAGTTTGGGTGTATTGTCCTCACGAGAATGCGGTGCACATCCCGAATGAGGGCGATGAAAAAGATGGGCCAAGATCATGTCGAGGCGGATCGACGGTTTACTTACCGCTCCTCGTAATAATCGCATTGGATGTCGCTGGTCCAGTGGGATCATAAAGCGGAGGAGGGCTCGCAATAGGGACATAAGGGTGATGTGTTGCTGCGGGATTAGTCTGAAATCCCGGTGGAATGCTCGGAGCTTGCAGAATCTGATGAACCTACCCCTTAGAAGGGCATACTTGTGGTTGAGGACCACGGGGTACAAAATTTCGCGGGTTGGGAACAGGTTGGGCTAGAAGAGTGCCCTGAGATCGAGTCATCATGCGTAGTTGACTGATCTCAGCATTCTGCTGCGCCAATTGGTGCTGAAGAGAGGTCATGTTTTCTTCATGGCGCTTAGACATTTCCGTCACCATTCGCTTCAGTTTATCAAGAGGATTTGATGCGTGTTCTGTTTGAGGAATGCAAGGACCCGATGGCGGATTTGCCACAGGATTAGATTGGGCCCTTGGGATGATGGGTGCGGACGATCGCATTGGCCCACCCACGAGGTTTTGGCGCTGCGGTTTACTGGACCATGCGAAGTTAGGATGATTTTGCCACCCTGGGTTATAAGTAGCAGAGAACGGGTTGTTTCCCATGGCGCAAGCGTCTTCTAAGCCAGAAGACGAGTCCGCATGTATATATACATCCGAGCACATGGAGGCTTGGTCCTCCGTGTTGAAATACTGGCTTGCAGAAGCCAGATCCACATGACTTACCGAATCGCTTGGCGCGATACTCGGTAAGGATGGTCGCACGGGGTTTTTGGGAATAAGCCTGGCATTGGAAGGATTAGGGTTGTGACGGAATGATGAGGTGGAGGTGTTTGCTATAGAGTGGGCGGGATTGACCAGAAGCTCGTCCAGCTTCTTGTGCATGACGGAGACTTCATCCAATTTTTGTGCAATAAGGTTAAGATCTGTGGATGAATGGAAGGGCCCCATGTCAACTTCGTGAACTTTGTAGGGTAGGCTGGTACAATTAAAGGTGACAATGGAGGCATTGTTCATTGAATTTTCATTCATGTTTTCAAATAATTCAAATGCTCCGTTCTCGTCTTTATTCATGAAATTCCCTTCGCAGGAAGCGTCTGCAATCTGCTTCAAAGTTTCATTTAGCCTATAATAGAAGATCTGAGCTATATGCCACTTAGGCAGACCGTGGTGTGGACATTTCCGGAGGAGGTCATTATACCTTTCCCAAGTCTCATGAAACTGCTCGACATTTTGTTGCGTGAAAGAAGTTATAGCCCGGCGAAGCGCATTGATTCGCCCGATTGGGAAGAATTTCTTCAGAAATGTTGTTCGCATCTCTTCCCAAGAATGGATGGTTCTCCCAAGGGTGTGCAACCAGTGCGACGCTTTATCTCGCAATGAAAACGGGAACATTTTCATGAGGACAATTGATAACCCGATGTTTCTTGGTTTAACAGTTTCAGCTAATCGAGTTAAGTCTTCCAAATGGAGAAAGGGATCTTCACTTGCAAGACTATGGAAGTGAAAGTAGTAACGGTCTCGCGTGTTTCGTCTTTATGTTTATTTATATTCGTTGTAGTATATGACAAAACAGCTACCAGATTACTACAAAATCTTTTACTCGGAATAACAAGTTTTCCCGAGGTCGAACTCAGGGAGCAACTATGATTCTAGAAGCATAAATGTTTACACTCATGTTACAAAAATAATAAGAGAGAGAGAGAGGGAGAGAGAGAGTGAAAAGTTCTCTTTTGTTGGCTTCTTCTTCCTCTTCTTTCTTTTCTTCTTCTCTTTCAGCTGATGTTCCTCTTCTTCTCTTCCTCTGCTTTCTTCTTTCTTTTCTTTTCTTTCTTGCGGCTGTGATTAGCCCATAGTTGTGGGCTATTTAAGTATTTAAGTGCATACACGTTAGGTTAATTCTAACATTTATTTATTATAAATTAGGATGTAAATAGATTAATTCATAGTTTTAATTTAATTACATAATCCATGCATTGCATTCATATTTTAAGTGCATTTAGAATTAGCTTAGAATGACATTTATCTAATTAGATAACCAATTAGGTACATTGTTTTTATTAACATAAAAGTTGAGGGTCTGTATATAAATGACCCTCATATTTTAACATTATTTTCTTTATTCTTCTTGTAGGAACGGATGGCTGCTGCTCCAACATCGAACGGCCGCAGTGAAGAACCCATTCAAGGGAGAGCGGATGTGGTGGATCTGGTCGGGCGGATGATTTCAAATGTGTGCAGGCCACTACAAAAGGAGGGAGGCAGCCGAGCTCGGGAGGCCTCCACCACCGACCCACCACTGTGCAGAGAGACCTTCTCTCTTCCACTCCATACTGCCGGCCTCTACTGTGGCGGCGAGTCTCCACCACCGTGGGCATGTGGTGTGACAGGCTACACCGCCATCCGGAGCTCGTCCGCATCACCGTGAGCACCTTAGCTTGCATCTCCCTCGCCGTCGTTGCCAACCACCACCGCCGCAACAACCGTCAACCACCCCTTTCAGTAACTTAAGACGCCCGGGAAATTTCCCGGACGTCTGAAGTCCACCTCCAATCTTCCCGCGCCTACAGAGCCACCCGCTCACCTCCAACAGCCCACGCTCTCCACGCGCCTGCAGCCCACGCCCTTCCCCGCGCCTGCAGACCACCGCAACCGTCCTTAACCGCACCTGCAGACTCGTCCAACCGCGCCTGCACCCTCCAACCACGCATGCCCTCCTCAACCGCGCCTGCACCCTCCAACCGCGCCCATCTCCATGCGCTCACCTGCTGCAGCGCTCTCCACGCGCCTGCAGACCCGCGCACTGCTGCAGACCAGCCCATGCCATCCTCCAACGCTTGCAGACCCATCCAACCACACCCGCGCTTGCAGAACCGCCTACAGCGCCCTCTTCCCCGCGCCTACAGACCAGCGCTCACCACGCCTGCGCTCCCGTGCCCACGCCAGCCGTAGTAGTGCCCACGCCAGCAGCAGCAGCGCGCGGTAGACTTTACGCCAACAGGCCGCGCATGCTCACCGGCTGCAGCACCTCCGCCGGAGCTCGTCCGGCCACCTCCGGCCGCCGCGCGACTCGCCGCCACCACCGATTCGAAGCTCTTGGTCCAAGGGACTTCCTCCGAGCTTCTCACGCCTGGCCATCCGCTCCTTGTCGCGCAAGACAAAGGGGAAAAATTCCCCTGTTTTGTCACAGTAAACCGTCAATTAGAAATTACATTTTCTGCCATTGTCACTTTTTAATGATATTTTATTGATTCTGCATTGCGGAAATTATCCTCTAGTTTCTCATAATTGCCATTTCAGCATTGTTTCTTGCTTAAACCTTAATCTAAAGGCAATCTTGGCTTGATTCTTGTCCAAACTAACTACAAACGAACGTTTTTAATTGGTGCGAATTTTAATACGTCATTGCCTCCCTGTGGATACGACCCGCTCCTCTGCGAGTGGTTATTTCTTCTTAACTATTGATCAATCATTTTTTCCACCACATTAAACTGCAACCGACTTAAAAGCAAAAGATCGACGAGTCAGGCTGCAGTGGCTTCTGCCTTCTTTCTTCTTCTTTCTCTTTTCTTTCTCTTCTACTCTGCTTCTCCTTTCTTTCTTCTTTTCTTCCTGCCTTCTTTCTTCTTTAGCCTGCGGCTGTGGTGATCTTCTTCTTTCTTCTTTTCTTTCTTAGCCTGCCTTGTTCTTGTCTTCTTTTCTTCCTGCCTTCTTCTTTCTTTTCTTTCTCAGCCTGCCTTGTTCTTGTCTTCTTTCTCTGCTCTGCTTCCTTCTTTTCTTTCTTTCTTCTTCTTTGCGCTCTGGCCGTTGCCCTTCCGTCGTCTGACTTGATGCTCAGACGACTTAACAATGGGTTTGCTACAGTGCGGCTTCTTCTCTTCTTCTTCAGCTCCTCTCCTTTCTTCTTCAGCTGCTCAGTGCGGCTAAGGCTTCAGCCGCTCCTCTCTTCTTCTTTCTTTCTTCCCTGCGCAGATACACACCCATCAGTGCAAAACCTACCCCTACCCCTTCCCCGCATCTCTCTTTCTCTTTGAATCTCTCTTAGGAATGCTCTCCCAGAGCCGGGTAATCGGGTTCGAGTAGCGTGCCTGGGACCAGGCCCACCGGTGTGCGGTGGTGGGCGAGGAGTGCTTGGTCGGGTAGTCGGATCCGACCCAGACCTGCGGGGCGTGAGCGCGGGCGAGGGCGAGCGAGCGCGTGGCGCCTCGCGTGCGTGTGAGGGACCTGACTCCTGTGTATCGAAGGCAAACAGCCCGATACACTTTTGCAATTTAAGTGTGGGCGCGCGGCCGCACACTTACGAGGTGGGACTAAAATCCCACCTCCAGATTACGCGTTTGCAGGCGAGGGAGTTGCTGCCTATTGGGGCAGCTGCGAGGCTCGTGACCCAAATCGCAAGCCTGGGCGCCTTCGCGGAGTTAGTCCGCGCTGCCTGGGACTCGCGCCTGGGCTGGAGAAGGCCTGGAGCTGAGAGTGAAGGAGCTGTAGTAGCTCAACAATGGTGGCGAGGGGGTGTTGACCTGAAAACACAGTGACGGCCTCTCGGCCAAGTCAGATAACGTGGGAAGCTTCGCCGGAGTGCTGCGAAGGTAGTGTGGTGGTCGGCGAGGCGCGAGAGCGCCTGTGAAGGTGGACCTAGGTCAGACTGTGTGCGTGAAGATGGGTTTGTTCGGGGGGTGGTTGGGCGGTGATTGACAGTGAATGGAGAGGGGGGAATGGTTGAGTGGAGTGAGGGAGAGCCTCTGGGCTGGTCGGCGAGGGAAGAGGTGGTATGTGGAAGTGAAATTGACTCGCCGGAGAAGGTGATCGGAGACGGAGCAGATGGAGGTGGAAGTGGCGGGTAGTGGAGTAAAAGGGAAAATTAGGAAAGGGAAAATGTAAGGGAAAGAGAGAGGAAGAGTTCTACCTATTTACTCGACGAAGGGGGAGAGGGAAGCGTCCGGCTCGTGCTTGCCGGAGCTGAGGACGAAGATGCCCAGGAGGAGGGTATCGGCGACAAGGAGGCGGTCTGAGGGCTCCAGCTCTTACGGCCTAGCACGGACGACAGGGCAGAGTAAACTCTGTTGCAGGTAGGGCAGCAGAGCGACGAGGAGGAGGAGAAGATCATCGGAAGCTCGGGCGCTCTGACCGGAGAGGGAAGGGATGAAAAGTAGGGTTTTTCTCCGCCAGAGGAAGCTTGCAGGAGACGGCAGACCTTGCCGCTCCTTATAAAGGCCTTGGTGAGGAGAGGGGACCGAGGAGGCGACGTGCCTGCCTCGCCGGAGAGTGGCCGGAAAGGATACCCATGCCTGTCGTGCGTTCGCACAAGAGGCATGGTCGGTTGCAGAGGGCAGGGGAGGGTCCTTGCGACAGAGGACGTCGCAGGGAACCCCCTGTCTGTTCTAGAGGACGGTCGCCCTACCCTGCACAACGCCATCCTCAGCGCAAGGTCGCCGGAGGTATGGCGCTGTGTAGAAATGGCAGGGGGATCGTTCTACAAAGAACGGCGAGAAGTTAGGGTGCTGAACGCAAGGGTTTCAAAAGATAAGGGTTAAAAAGTAAATTAAGAGGACTAATTTGTAAAGTCGGTCAAGATGGTCTTTTCTTAGGCCCAAATTTTTATACTAGACTAATTTGAACCTAAAGATTTTAACGGTGAAATTTTATTTGAGGTTGGACCATTTTTGACCGGTCAATTTGCGCAAAAATCCAAATTAAGTTATAAATTGGTCATGGTTCTCATTTTTGGTCAAAATAGGTTGCAAAAGCCAAATTGAAGGTTCTAAACCCTAGGGAATATTTATCTATGAATTTTAGAGGTTTAGTTGATTTTTATCCTGCCTCGAACCTCGTGAATTAAAGTGGATTTTTTTAGGGTTACAGAATGTCATTTAATTCCTAGAAGTTGCTATAACCCTTTTCAGATCAGATCATCCCACTTCCCTCCTTGTTAAGCTTGTTTGACCTGTGTCTGGACCCTTAATTACCCTGTTTGCATACTGCATTGGTGAAATTCCAGTTTTACCCCTTATGGTTGGTTTTATTCTTTAACTCAGAATTCTCTGAGTTAAGCCTCTCTTTAGGTCTTGTAGGAGTTTTTTCACACATATTTGGATTAGATTGTGCTAGTTAGGGTTCATGATGAGGTTCTCATCAGAAAGTTAATCAGGCCAATGACATTAGGTTTTAGTTTATAATCGTCCCCGCCCATGGGGACCCGAATTTGCCATATGGTCTCTGTAGCAGCGAGATTTTGATAAGAGATTAGAGACCTAGGCTCCTCCCGTTCGGGAGGGTTTTGCATTTCATCCAAGGTTTCCCTAATGGCTTCAATCTGCTCATTATACATTTCCATTTGGGCTTGGAAGGGGGTTATGGGGTCTACGGCTCCACCACCACCTGGTGGGATTTGAGGGGGGCGGTTTTCTCCCTCGGGATTTGGGGGTGGGCGTGCAGCCATGTTTGTGGAGGAGGATGACGAATCAGTTTCTATCCTTCTAGAATTATCAGACAATTCAAACAATTTAGGGTTTTGTGATCTCCCAAACATGCACTATCGTAGGAAGAATTGAGGAGATAAGAAGGGAAAGGGGATGAGAGAAACGCCGTATGGGTACACTTGATGACAAATCAAAGCAATCAATTTCTTAACCTCTACAACGTGCCCTTAGACCTAAAGATCTAAGTTACCTACTATCACAACCTACGGAACCAAACGAGAGCACCGCGGAACCACCGGGCTAGATTGAAAGGCCGTTTGCCCCAGTCTTAGACACTCGATAGCACGCGGGAACCCACACCTGCACGTAGGCGATACACGTAGGTAGTTAGACCTCCAATCCTTAATAGGGGTCAAGTTGCTACTAGTTTTAATTTAGATGCTTAGGATCAAGTGCTCTAGGAATGTGAAGGACGTTGTATACGGATAATGTCCAAGTGCGTTCATTTTAAGAGTGTGTAAACCAAGCATGCAACGGGGAAATCTCTTTAGATGGTGAATGGCTTTTAGAATTTCAGCCTTAAGTAGTATGGATTTTAGGATTCCACTGAGTTACCAATTCAACCAATCTCCAGGTTTTGAGAAAACACAAGTTCTTTTATGCCCAACAAACCCTTCTTCAATGTGAATTAGTTAATACATGCTAAAATGCAATAGGCTTTCATAGATGGAAATTTCTATATGTGGATGCACGAGTTTATTTTAAGTCAATGTGAAAGGGAGCCAAAACACTTCAATTCAAGTGCTCCCAATCACCAAAATAATGTTCCACACAGGGCTCAACCACAAGATGATGTAAGAAAATTAAAATGTTGGGGTTGAAATATTCGGGATCAAATTTAAGGTACTGGAAAGGTCGTGGTGGGGTTGGAATCAACTCAATTCCATGTCTCCCCACAAAAAATGTGATCCCGAAATGTGAACAAATGAGACAAGGAGGGATGGCAATTAATAAATTTTAACTTGTCTTAAAGAAAACTTCACACAATGAAGGATCTAAAAATCAAGATTCTTAGATTTTCGTTATGCGAAGTTTTGCGGGAAATCAAGGCTTGGTGGGGGTGATAGCAAACAGTCAACAAGTGATTTTTAATCCACTTGCCCCAAGAAATTCCCAAGAAGTGTTTTTAGGTTTTTTGTTTTTAGGTGACAAGTTAACCTAAGTTACTAAGAGAGAGACTCTTATCTCTTCAACAATGTGGGCGAAGCTCCAATGTGGCGCCGGCGACTTCACGCTCTTGCTCCTACCTTGGATTTACCCACGTTTCTGACCTCCTCTTCTTGTCTCCTCCTTGCAACTGGTTTACCTGCACACAAGCAAACAAGACACCCGTGAAGAGAAGGGTGTGAGGAGAAAATCAAAAGAATGAGAGTAGAAACTTACCTCAATTTGCGCCTCCTTGGCAACGGTGCTAAAAGAAGCATGGTGAGACTCGAATAGGTTTTGTTAATATGGTGATATTATCGTTGAAGTTATTGTAATGAGTTTACCTAAATTGAGTCTACCCAACTTCACAAAATTTTTAACCTGGCCTACTTGATTTTAGCTTGGTCGCATTTAGGCCTAGGGTCGATCTCGGGGAGGTGGGAATTTGAAGGTCAAGGAGTTTCTACGCCTTTCCTAAAATGTATCTCTTCCCTGCGTTTATTATGTTTTTGGTTTTTTTTTATTTAGGATTTTTTGTTGTTGATAATGTTGTCCTTGAGGTACACCCTCAAAATCAAGTCCTTGGCCTTGAGCCAAATGATTCTTGGCTTGTAGCCAACTTGGGGTTTCCAAAAATTGGTCCTGTTATTCGCAAGATCGAGTGCCTGCAAGACAAGAATTATTTTTTCTCTTTTACTCTTTTTTCTATCTTTTTTAATAGCAAGAAATAAAAGATAAATGAAAACAAGGTAAGTTGCTAGAAAAGAAAGAAATACTTAGCTTAGTATATGTATAGTAGATACAAAATATATATATATGTATATAGTTATATATTATATATAGGGGTGGAGGTGGAAGTGGAAATGGAGTGTAGCAGAGTGTCAAGTTGGTCCACGTCTAGTAAGACGTGACCAACAAGACTGAGTGCCGCGTGAAGAGTGAGCGGATGTGTGGGAGTGTGTGTGGAAGCGCTTGCTTTGCATGGATATCGGGGAATATCAGCAACTGGTGCAGATATTCCCGCGATATGATGCGCGGTGGAGGGACTAGTGCACGGGAGTATGGGTGGTGAAGTGTATATATGGATATGGGTAGGTGGATGTATATATAAATATATATATGTGTGTGGATATATATGTGTGTGTGTATGTGTGAGTGTATAAGGGTATGTGTGAGTGTGTGTCTACTGGCGGAGAAGGGGAGCGTAGTAGATAAGCTGTCTGCTGCGTTGCCCCGTCGTCTGATGCGCGAGATTACGCGAGCGCAGGAGAGAGAGCTGGCGTGTGGTGCGCTGGGGAGCGCTTGCACTGTCTTCGTGTGTGGATGGGTGCGGGCGACCGGTTGGAATGGGTAGTGGGCGAGGAGAGAGAGCGTTGTGCCATCGACTAAGTGAGAAACGAGCCGGTGGCTACAGTATCGCGTAGACCGCGTGCTACAGTGCGCTACAGTGCACGCGCAGTCTGGCGACCGGAAGCAGGCGGTTTCGCATGCTAGGCGTGCTGTGGAGCGCCTACAAGCGCGAGAAGAAGCTGCGCACGTCCTGCAGGCGTGCGTGCGGTGGCCGGCGGAGCTGCAGGCAGGCTTGTGGTGCTGCTGGAGCTTCTGAGCTTGAAAGCTTGAAGCTCTGGTAATGGCGGAGAAGACGACAACAGTAAAAACAAAGGGTGAATCTAGCACGCCCACCTGCTCACGAAAGAGCTGGGTGGTGGTGGAACTCACAGTGGTAGTGTGAGACCACTGTGGGTTTTCTCCTGCCCATGGCATGTCTCTTCTTAGTGAGAAGAGATACTGTGTCAGGAGAGGGAGAGGGGAAGAGGTTGGCCCAGGGCGACGGTGGATCTGAAGTTGTCTGAAGGTGCATGAAGTGTCTGCTCGCATAAGGGAGAGAGCAAGGCATTTTAAAGAGGAAGAGGCATGCCACAGCCATGCTGTTGGCAGCGCACCTCCTGCCATGCTGTTGGCAGGAGGAGAGGCGCGAAGAGGCGTGCGCATGCCCTATGCCCTGCAGCCGTGCGAGAGAGAAGAATTCAAAGTAAAATAAAAAATTGAAAATGGTGAAATTGCAATGTCGCACTTAAGGAAGACATTAATTAATAGATGGCTAATTATTCACACTGTCCTCCCCTCTTTATAAATGCATGCAGGCGTCTATTTAAAAATGCAATTACAGCTACATAAGATGCAATGGCAGTGCTAGAAAATAACACAAGATGGCATATTTACTGGTGTATTTTGCTGTGCAATCAACAGGCAGGAAGGGAGAACCCCGCGAAGACTCCTACACCGTAGAATGTCCCTACAGGTTACAGGGTTTCCCCCACCCGACCTTCCTTGTCACCGCAGATCCAGCTAGACCGGAATGAACCACTTAACCTTTTAAGTCTACCAATTTTAGTTTTGAAATGAGGTGCTTAAGATTCTACTTGAACTTTAAGGCTGCTTTGTGGTTGGTGACCTAATTTGAAGATTGGTTGATCCCGCAAGGTGGATCAACTTCACCTGATTTATCCTGAGATTATTAAGTACCAATTTTAGGATTCAAGTGGATAATTAGAGCTTGATTTTAGGATTCGCTTGATTAGGTAAGTTCAATCAAGGGTTTAGGTAACACACAATGCGAGAAGGTAGATTCTTTTTTTTTCAGGCAAGTATGTTTCTCTCAACCCTAAGATGGAAACCCTTATGTGGCTCTATTTGGTCCATTCAATTTCTTCCAAATTTGGCACCTAGGGCTCAATCAAGAAGGTGAGTAGCCCTAGGCACCTTAAGTCCCTATTAGGTACAGAAACCTGGATTGGGATTTTATAAATCGAATCAGGCAACTCAAGATGATTAATTCTAAATATGAAATGCGAGTTGATCCTAATTGATTTCCTTTTTTTAGACCTTTCCAGGAATTGGGGTTAAGAAGATGGGAATGAGATTACGTGCCCCTGGAGTGGTTGACGTGCGGTTGATCTTCTTAAATGTACCTTGCACAAACCATAACAAAAGAGATAAGTCAAGTTAATACCAAGATCAGAAATTGTAATTAATGAAATCAAATTGCGCGTTTGATGAGAACCTCATCATGAACCCTAACTAACATATTTTGACCTAAATAAGTATACAAAAGCTCCTACAAAACTCAAGGGAAGGCTTAAATAAGGGAATTACAAATTTGAGTATAAAACAATTCACAATGGGTAAAACTGTAATTTTACCAATGCAGTATATAAACGAGATTTTTAAGGGTCTAGACACAGGTCAAATGGGCTTAATAAGAGAAAAAGTGGGATGATTCGATCAGGAAAGGGTTATGACAAAATCTGGGAATTAAATGACATTTTGTAGCCCTAAGACAAACCCGGTTTAATTCATGAAGTTCCAGGCAAGATAAAGATCAATTAAACCCTCTAAAATTCATGAAAAAACATCCTCTAGGGTTTAGAGCCTTCAATTTGGCCATTGGAACCTATTTTGACCTAGATTGAGAACCATACCCAAATTTTGACCTAATTTGGGTTTTTGTGCAAAATATCCAATCAAACAGGGTCAAACCTAAAATCCAACCTCACCATTGGATTCCTTAGGTTCAAATTAGGGTTATACCAAAATTTGGATCTAAGAGGTCGCCTTGACCCACTTTACAAATTGGTCCTCAATAATCACTTTCTGACCCTTAACTTTTTGAACTCTTGCATTTACCCCCTCAACTTTCCCGTCGTTTTCTGCAAACTGATCCCTCTGCCACCCGCAGCTCAGGCCATACCTCCGACGACTTTGCGGGGAGGATGGCACCGCGCAGGGCATGGGAGCCGGCCTCAAACTTGAAAGGAGGATCCCCTGCGTTGTCCTCTTCTGCATGGACCGGTTCCCATGCCCTACCGGCCACCATACCTCTCGTGCGAATGCTCGAGAGGTATGGGTCTTTTTCCGACCATGCCTCCGGCGACCAGCCCACACCTCGCGTTTCCCTCCCTATCAGCCCCTATTTAAGGAACGATAGCCTCCGCTGCTTCCTTCAAGCTTGATTTGGCCGCAGATTCCCTCAGAATTCATCTCCCCTTTCTCCGGCCAAGTAGCCCACAAGCTCTGGTGACTTTTCCTCTTCCCTCTCGTCACTTTGCTGCCATACCATTGGCAGGGTTCACTTCGCCTCGTTCTTTTGCGTTGTGCTGCACCAGCGCATGCCTTCCTGTCCTCGTCGCCGTTATCTCCCCCTCAGGGTCGTCTTCTCCGATGATGACATAAACGTGTTGTTCGTCTCCTCCGCCTCCCCTTCGCTCTAAGTACCCCAGATAAGCTCCTCATCTCCTACTCTCTATTTTCCCTCAATCTATTTCACAGATTACCCCTTGACTGCCACTGTCCGCTTGCATCTTCCCCATCTCCGGCCAACCTCCGGCGAGACGCACCCATCAATCCACACCTCCGCACGTCTCGCCACCAACCTCTTCACCTACGCCATTGATCACTGAACATCTTCCACCCATCCATCGACCACCTACACCTCCCTAAACACCCCTCAACCTAACCCATAAACACAGCCACAGAGCGACCTAGGCACGCACGCTTAGGCCGCCTCACGGCCAGCCAACCCCCAGGAAACCTTTTCCTGTGGTCTGACGTGGCCGAAAGGCCGTGCTACTGATTTCAGGGTTAGGCCGCTCTCCACCATTGTCGCTGAGCTTGAAGCAAGCTTCAAGCTGCTCCAGGTCGCACTCAGCTCCAGGTGAAGCTCTTAGGTGGTGCAGGTTTGCAGCACGCACGCACCCAAACTTCGAGTGGAGTCAAGCGACTCCACGCCTGCTGCAATATCGAGGGCTTCTGCTGCGGGCGAAAGCGCGGAAGCGGGTGGGACTTTTAGTCCCGCCTCGGAAGTGTGCGGGCGGGCGCCCGCACATAAATTGATTGTGTTTTAGGCTTATTGCCTCGAAACACACTGGGGTGAGGTCCCTCGCACCCCCGCTACACCTCGTCTGCAACACCTTCCCCGCGGACCTGGCACCCGGATACTATTAAGCCCTACCTGTGCACACCTCGTGCACCACCCACGCCGGTGCGCCTCGACCCGGGCGCGTGACTTGACCCACTTACCCGATTAAGGCTCTGGGAGAGCGAACCCTGGAGTGAATTCGAGAGAAAGAGACGTGGGGAGGGTAGGGGTTAGGTTTTGCCTAACCTTGCACTATGCAGGAAAGCAGGAGAAGAAGAGGAGATAGTGCAACAGCAGGAGGAGGGGATAGTGCAGCAGCAGAGAAGAAGAGAAGGAAAGAAGACGAAGACAGAGAAGGCCTCGCACAGCAAAGAAGCAAAGAGGAAGAAGAGAAAGAGAAGCAGCAAAGAGGAAGAAGTCAGAAGAGAACTTGGCGCAGCAGCAAAGAAGAAAAGAGGAAGCCAAGAGGAAGAACCAGCAGAAGAAGCAAAACACTGTAGCAAGTGGAGTTTAAGTCATTTGACCCTTGGAGTCAGACGTTTGAAGAGAGAAAGAGGTAGAAGACGAAGAAGAAAGAGAGAAGAAAAGAACAAATTTTCCTTTCTTTAATCTTTTTTTGTAAAACAGTATATATCTATATTGTAAATTGTGATTTTGTACGCTTCTAGAATCAAGTGTTGCTCCCTGAGTTTGATCTCGGAGATTTTCTATTTTCGAGTAATAAAAAAAATACAAATGCAAACCGATCCCACTAATTGGGCCCCAATCAGCGTTGTTCCCCTACAGTGGTGCCAAAAATGTTAACAGGCGAAATCGATATTTTTAAAGGATGTAATCGTCGTAGCAAGTCAAAATTGCTCGAAAACACTTAAAATTTATAACTCGCAAGTACGAGGTCGTTCATTGGGAGCAATAATGGCAATTCAATCGCATAGGTCACAATTCTAACATAAAAGCAATTAATATCAGAAGAACAATTCAGAATAATATATTAATAGATCCAAATACCAATGTGCAAAAAGATTAATGTAAAATGGTGATTTGAATCACCAAATTACCCTAAGTTTAAACCTCACAAATACTCAAATACATGAATAGTAAGCTCAACCACAGAATCAAATGCCTCAGAAATCAACCGATAGAAATAAGTCCTTGACGGCTTAAGTGTTCAGGAGGAGCAGCTTTAATAGAGAGGCAAAGGCCTCTTCTTCCTTTCTTCAAGCCTCGAGAGAGAGGCACAACACAGCACCAATTAGAGGCACGAAAGCCTCTCAGCAGCTAAGTGTAGAGAGATAGGGAGGCAATGCAACCCCCCCCCCCCCGTACACCCACTCTCTTTTGTCTTTTATTTTCTCTCAGACCTATGTAATCGGGTCGCTTATCAGTTATCCAGGTGGGTATATGGATCTGGGCAGGGGACCAGGGCTACCAGGTGTGAGTGGTAGCCGAGGAGTGAAGAGGATGTGAGGAGGGACCCGACCCCTCGTGTACTGGGTGAGGGGTCCAATGGAGAAATTCAATTTATCCCGCGCTGAAGGCTCCAGTCCCCACGATGTGGGACTAATGTAGCTGTAGTCCTTCGCACGAAGCTGCTGCTGAAGGAGCTCTTGATTGCATTTGAAGGAGAGGGCGACTCCTCTAATTGATGACTTGAGTGTGTTCCTGGAAGGCTTCCACGTGACCTGGAGGTGGATGCAAGGAAGAACGCGCTGAAGCTGGGCACCCAAGGTCGCGTGAAAAGCTTCTCAATGGCGGCAGACCACTAACACCTGCAAAGATGAAAACGGCCTTGCGGCCACGTCAGAAACGCTCAGGAGTGTCGCGCGAGTGCAGTGAATGTGGTGGTGGCGGTGGCGTGTTGTGAAGGTGCGTGTGTGAGCGTGGTGAAAGGCGGAGAATGAGTGCGAGGGCGGTGGTGTTCGGGGAGGTGATTGGTGCAGCAATCCCCTCAATTTCTTTAGGGGTTTTGCTTGCGTGGACTCGATGGAGGTTACAAAGTTGAGAGCGGGTGGATTCGTGGCATGTAGTGTGCCGTCGAGGTCGCCAGAGGTACACCGGCGACTTGGAAGATGACGGCGGAGCAGGCGAGTTTGTGAGCGGAATCGAAGTTTGGAAGTGCTAGGATGATCAGTAGAGGTAGAGGAGTCATCGAGGGTAGCAAGCGAACGAGGAGGATGTGGAGGAGCCGTCGGCCGTGATGAGCCAGCGCCGGAGAAGAGGAATACTCTGGGAGGGAGAACGGTGACGAGGAGGTAGGAGAGCACCACACCGGTATTGTGAGATGTGGAATGAAGAGGGGAAGAAGATCCGGTCGCCTATTGTACGTAGCGGTCGGCAAAGTGAACGGAGGAAGGTGGTCGCTGTAGCAAAGTTTGGAGCAGGCTGGAGAGGGAGAAAGGAAGAGATTTGTGGCCCAAAAACTCGCTAAGGAGGTGAGGCAGTTCAGGTGAAGTTTATACAGACCTCAGGACTTGCTACAAATAAGGGAGGAAGCTCGACGAGCTTCGAAATTTCAGGGAAAGCAATCCCTAAAATTTTGAAGGTTTGCATGAACTTTTGGCTAAGATTCATGGTCCAAGAAGTGGCTTAGATGATCGGGGATCATCTGAGGAACGCTCCTTCCAATTTTGGAGAAGGTTGATTGAGGAATCTGGGAGCTCGCCTTGATAGAAGGTCGGTGGTTCAATGCGTTCAGACGGCAATGGCAGCAGGGGCTTCTTGGTGAAGGTGATGACAAAGTTAGGGGAGTCTGTGTAATTATTTCGAAAGTTGAGGGGCTGATTGAAAGAGAAAGAGTTAGATTGGACTAAAATGCAAATTAGGTCAAGATGATCTCTGATTGGGCCCAAATTTTGGTACAAACCTAATTTGAATCTAAGGAATTTGATGGTGAAATCGGATTTTGGTTTTGATGAAGTTTGACAGAGTAATTTACGTAGAAGCTCAAATTAGGGTAACTTGTCTGAGATTCTGTTTTAAGATAAAAATGAGTTCCAATGGTCAAATCAAGGATACTAAACCTTATGGAATATTTTTTTATGATTTTTAAAAGGTTTAGATGGAATTTATCCTGACCACAACCTCTGTTATTTAAGCGGGTCTGGAATTAGGGTTATGGGCTGCTGTTTATTCTTGAAATATGCGAAAACTCATTTCTGTCTGTATAAATCCACTTATTTGACTTTAATGCTTATTTGACCTTTAATTCACCCCTAGCCAACCCCTTGGTTATTTTGTGTTCATGATTTGCTGTTAAAATTGCAGAAATAACTCTGGTTTCTTCTATTATCAAAACATAACATTATGCATATAGGACCCTCTAATAGATACATAGGAGCTTTTATCTCTTATTCCATACTAAAATAGGCTAGTTAGGGCATATGATGGTGTTCCCATTAGCTGCTGCTGTGCCTCTTCTGAGGCTTGAAGGAGAGAAACCCTTGTGCTTCTTCTGTGGTGTTGTGCCTCTTCTGATAAGGCGTTTGATGCCTTGTTCTGTCGTTTGGAAGCATTCTGCTGGTTACCATTGAAACATTTGAAGTGCCCGACGTGGATTATTGATTGTGGTTTACTGTTCAGATATTTGAGTAGATTAAGAGTTTAATATTGAGGTTTAATTTAGTAATTCAAATCACCATTTTAATCCGATCTTTTTGCACTGTTCTTCTGGTTCTTATTGAAATATCATTTTGAGCATCTTATTGATTTCAATTATATATTCTTGTGATAAATTGTGATTGGTGAATTAAATTGCACAATTGCTCCCTACAAACGATTTCAAACTAACTTTTGATTTTGAGCTTTATAAATGTCAGTGTTTTGCGTTTTCGTTGACTATACTACATGCATTTTTCTTAAACATCGACGATTTTGCGCAAACAGGCACCCTCCTCGCATTCTCTCTCTCAATTAGCAACGGGTTTCTTTTCTTCTCTCCCTCAATTTCAAATTTAAAGCATCTTAGCTCCTAATTCCCACTCCTCCGTCTTCCCCGATGCTGGCAACCATCATGTTGTCCACTTTCATCACCGACACTCTTTATTACGACCTGGTTCCCGAATCCTTACAGGATACGAGATCGGACTGACTTGATTGATCTCATGACCTAGTCGTCCAACAAGAAAGTAACCAAAAAGCAGGAAAGTAAACCACATTCACTATGTTAAGCAATTAACATTTAAAAGGTACATCAGTAAAGAAGCAAAAACTGCTACAGTATATATCACCACCACAACATTAGAAATTAACAAAGTACATGAATATAAAGTACAGAACGTAAAAGTACAGAACATAAAGGTACAAGAGTCTATTCACTACTACAAACGAGTACAACAAAAGAGCTACAACTATTGGGCTCTACTAGGTCAAGCACCCTCTGCAGCCGTAGGCTCTAGTTGTTCAACACCTGGACTTGAAAAGGGTTGAGTACACAAAGTTAGCGAACGCTGAGTAGAGTGGCAACCAACTAACTAAAGCAGTAAAAGTGGACAGGTAGCTATTATTTTTCAAATACTTTAACTAATTAATCCTTTTCACCACTTGGTTTATTTATTAGGTCTCTTTCTTGATCTTGAATATTCCTCGTCGGAACGATCTTGATTGCAGTTTTTTCCAAGGAGTAGAAGGCACATGTGGTGCTCTCCTGGCCGAGAGAGTCCCCCGTGGTGATCCTACACCCAGTCAATCACCCCAAGGTCATGGACAGACGTAACGGTGACTACCGCACGTGCGATAAGCGCACGGGTAGCTACCCTGCACTGGCACGCGGTCAGTCATTTTCGTTAGCAGGTGCGCCCAAAGTACAGCACAAAATTAGTATAGGGCCTAACCCTCTCAATAATAGGGGTCTAACCTTTAAGAAGCAAACAGGGGTTTCGTCCTTCCACAGTCCGTGCACCATCGTTTGACTACCTTGGTTTGCCCAGTGGGCCTAACAAGTCGGTGTAGGGCGGCTAGCTGAACCCCGGGTCCCATGGGATGGCTAGCTCTCTCCCTACACTAGTAGCTCTCCCCGGTACAGTATACACTAGGGCCACCGAGTTGGTGCAAAGTGGTCAAACTCACCCCGGGTCTCAACCCAAAGGCGGCAAGCACCCCTCTACACTAAGAGGTAACATGTGCTCTCCTTGGTACCACGTATTCAAGGGCCAGCACACTTCCCAACGCATTTCTAGATCCATTCAGTTATTTCCAGGAGCTCAACTTCTAATCCCCCGTGGGGTTCATGCTCATGTTCCTCATGCCATTCCATACCAGATTTTACATTTCTATTTCCGTTCTTAGGTTATACACATGCAGCTTGTATTGCCATTGTTCACATTTCCATACTCAGGTTATATACAGGTAGCTCGTATTTCCATCATTCACATTACCATTCTCAAATTAGATACATGCAGCTCGTATTGTGTCATTTAGCGTATACAACAGGAAAGTTACATGCAACAGTTAACTAGCACAAGTATTTCATATTCCACAGGCAGCTGTTATTCATTTACAGGCAATTGTTATCATTCTATCTACTCATTCAAGACTGCAATTCAATCATCCAATACAGACATTTCTGTTGGTGCTAGAGTACCGCGATCGTTTGTTTTGATGATAACAAAACACGTGTCATTTAACATTTGCACTTGGAGTATTAGATTTTAGGAAAATTGCAAATGGAGACGTGATTAGACGGAGTTCGAGCTCGCATCCAAGACGGATTGGAGGAGCTTGATGGAGAACAGAGGAGATTCGCGAGGAGCGATAGATTGAAGATGGAAGGATAAGAAGAATAGGATAGAATTTTGTTTATTTCTTTCATGTACTTTTGTCTTTATTTTCTTGCTCTTTTTGTTCCTTAGAATTTCGTGTTAAAGAGCCTCAAAGTATCCTAATAGTAGTCCTAGGAACTCCTGTACAACCCTAGGACACTTAGGTTTTCTGTGGAGAACTTAGAAAATTAATATAGGGTTCAAACAGCTTTTTCAGACGTCTAATTCCAAAATCAGACATCTGATAATATGTTTTAAGACGTCTGACTGTTGATTTAGACGTTTGATAACATTTAGGCTGGACTTGTTAGCTCTGTATGATGAAATCAGACGTCCAGACCTTAGTCCAGACGTCTTAGAAGACGTCTGATG
Organism: Thalassia testudinum; assembly: GCA_037157565.1. Classification (NCBI taxonomy): domain Eukaryota; kingdom Viridiplantae; phylum Streptophyta; class Magnoliopsida; order Alismatales; family Hydrocharitaceae; genus Thalassia; species Thalassia testudinum. The sequence goes on along the minus strand of JAZHRO010000054.1, from coordinate 24,814,815 downwards.
TTTTTGCCAGACGTCAAATTAGTGGACCGTTGGCTGGCTTAACAAACACTGAAGAATAAGACCGTTAGAGCCTTATCAGACGTCCTTAAGCCTTTCCAGATGTCGATAAATGACCGTTTTACCTCGACTGACTCGAAAATCTCTTCTCAAAGATTTTCTAGCCGTTGCACTCTCTTGGAAATCCATTCCCGCAGAAAAGTAGGTTTCCAGACGTCCAGACATAGTGCCAGACGTTCCGTATGTCGTCTGATGGACTTGCACTAGAACCCTGTTTAGATCTGATTCAAGTCAGGAAGAAATCCGCCTACAATCAGACGTCTGACTTTGTTCCCAGACGTCTTAAACTGATCTTCCAGACGTCTGATTCCATGATCAGATGTCTGATAACCCTGTCAGTACAATCATTGTTCCTGATTTCGGCCTGATTCTCTTGGGCTTTGCTCCCAACGGCTATGGAAGCTTTCCAAAGCCTTCCAAAGCCTTCCTAAGGCCTCTATAAATAGAGAAGAACCTCTTGCACACAAAGATACACCTAGTAATACACTTTCACACCATTTTGTCTCTTGATCCTAAGAAGAAAAGCTCTTACTCTCCAAGCTCAAGTTCTTCATCTTGAGAGCATCAAGCCTTTGCACACCCTCTCTCCTGCCGTAGTTCACGAGAGCAACATTGCGTCGTCATGTAGCTTACGCACCCGCGTCATCGATTCAACGCACTCCTTGCAAAGGGAAGCATCTTAATTCCTATAGAAGCTTAGGTTAAAAATTACTTTGTTAACTTTATAGGATTGTTATTTTATCTTTGTTATTTGGTTGGGAGTTCGCTTTGCGAATTCCCGTCTCCTTCGTGGGACAAAATCCTTCTCGTGAAGAGAAGGGGTTTGAGGTACGCTACCCTCGTATAAAGTAACGTGGTTGTAATTGAGGTTGAATCACCCTCGTTTAAGTGATTTGTTTAGTGGATTTGATCAACTTGGTTGATCGGAAAATCCTAACTCGAGAGGGTTAGGTGGTGGTTTTCACCCGGTTTGAGTTTCCACCTAAAAATAATTGTGTACCTTGTGTGATTGAATTTTGTGAGATTGTTTTATATTATATTTTCGCAATTTATTACGTCACCCCCTCCTAGTAGAGAAACTACAATTTCAAGTGTTTCTCATCCTAAGATTCATGCCATATCTTAGGTTCTAATCATTCATTTCACACATGTATTTAGGTTATAATTAAATTAGGGGAAGCCACTCTACAAGTAAACCCAGGAGCATTGGAGGCTTAAATGGCAGGCTCACGTGCCTCAGCAAATCCCGAACTCGCAACGGAACGAAGTCCTATGACAAGGAACAATCACAAGGAAACTATCAGAACAGTATGGAAAGCCTTCTAACAAGTAGAAGAACTCACAAGGAACACATCGGTATCTTATTTGCGTAAAACGAAACTCAAACGGACCTTAAACGGGTTAAAAATAGGATTTCTGTCTCAAATCAGACGTCTGGAACAACTTCCAGACGTCTTAAAAGTGTCCAGTAACATACCTAAGTCTCTGCGCCAATCCTTAGACGTCCAGGAACTCTTCTGGACCGTCTGGATCCAGCTCCAGACATCCGACCACCTTTCCGGATGTCTGGAAATGCTTCCCGTCGTCTGGTACGACGCCCAGACGTCTAATATGCGTGGGAGGGCATGTCCCGCGCCTTTCCGAAGCGAATCCTGCAGGCAGACACTGAATCCTCTCAAAAAGAGCATGCAAGGCGGTAGTAGTGGAGCGGCTTGCATGGCCGTATCCGCAAAGGGGACGTACCTTCGCGAAACTCACTTCAGACGTCTGGAACTGCCTCCAGACATCTGAACCGTTGTCTGGAGGTCACTCCAGACGTTTGATTCTGGGAGAAACCCAGAACCAGAACCTGCTTCCGCTACTCTCGTGCCACGCGTGGCCGCGCCGCGCCCCCCCTCGCCTGCAGCAGTGTCGGGGAGGACCTCCCCGGCGCACTTCTCGCACACGCGTCGCTCCGGCCGTGCGCTCACCAGTGAGTTCCCACACGAGCTCGCGAGCTCACTCTCCTCTCCTCACGCCGCTCTTCCTCGACGCTACTCGCACGCTCTCTCGCTCACGCTGTCTCTCTCGCTTGAGTGGAGAAGAAGAGGGGAAGGGACTGGTGTATGGAGAACGTGAGAGGGGAAGGGGGGGTTTTATAAGATCGATGGGTAGGGTTTTACTGGAGGCGGGGAGAGAGAGAAGGGGAGGAAAAATGAGAGTACTGTCTGTGTGCAGCCCGTGCGTAGACGCGAGCTCGTACTCAACATTTTCGATTTCCAGATGTCTGGGAAGGTGTCCAGACGTCTGACCAACCGTCCAGACGTCTTAAAAGGCTCAACAGCACGGGTCTTAACATCATAACAAACTTAAGGAAGTTTCGTCCCCAAAACTTGAGCTAGCTAAGGTGCGGAAAACGAACAAAATACGCATAACAAACTTAAAGAGGACTGAAGCCGGTCCAAAAAGATGTACCTTCAAAAAGATTCAAGTACCGCTCTTGCATTGTCGCCTCAGGCTCCCAGATAGCCTCCTCGTACCTTTGGCTCCTCCACAAGACCTTCACCAGGGGTACCTGCTTCCGTCTCAAACTTCGGATGGCTCTGTCTAATATCTGCACTGGTCGCTCGGGGTAGGTCAGGTCATCACCCACCTCGACACTCTCGTGGCTCAGAACGTGACTGGGATCGGCGACGTACTTCCTGAGGTTGGACATATGGAACACGTCATGCACACTAGAAAGCTGAGGAAGGGCAAGTCTGTAAGCAACGGGCCCTACCCGCTCCAGGACCTCAAAGGGCCCTACAAACCTCGATGCGAGTTTCTCTTTCACCCCAAAATGCTGCAGGCCCTTCATGGGCGAAACACGTAGAAAGACGTGATCCCCAACCTCGAACTGCACCTCTCTGTGCTTCCGATCGGCATAACTTTTCTGTTTGCTCCTGATAGTGCGAAGTCGTCTGTGAATCTGCTCAACCACCTCCTGACTCTACCGAATCAGCCGGGGGCCAACCTCCCACTTGGTTCCCACCTCAACCCAACTCAAGGGTGCAGTACACCTCTGTCCGTACAGAGCCTCGTAGGGTATCATGCTGATACTCGAGTGATAACTGTTATTATATGCAAACTCTGCAAGGGGCAAGTGCTCCTCCCAAGAGCCCCTCTAGTCCAGTACATAGGCACGCAAAAGGTCCTCAAGCATCTGTATCGTGCGCTCTGACTGTCCGTTTGTCTGGGGTGGTTCGCCGTATTGAACCTCAACCGTGTCCTCAAAGCCTACTGAAACTCAGTCCAAAACTGTGACGTAAAACAGGTATCCCAGTTGGATACAATCTCAAGCGAAACTCCGTGCAGACGTATCACGTCACGAATATACCTCTCTGCCAACTGTGCTGGTCCCAAGGTGACTCGGATCGACAAGAAATGTGTCGTCTTCGTCAATCTGTTTATAATCACCCAGACTGCGTCGTGTCCTCGCTGGGTAACGGGCAAGCCCACCATCAAGTCCATGGTGATGCTCTCCCATTTCCACCCTGATTTGGTCTGATTCTGGGAGAGGGGTTTATTTTGAGAGGATTGGGGGCGTTTGCCCTTGGGAATTGTGTTAAACACTTAGGCAAAATTTGAAAGGTTCTGCTGAGACGTCTGTGGCTATGGAATTAATCAATTAGGCCATCTGGGTGGCTTAAATTGATCGTTTAATCGAGGCTGATGCCCCTTTGGTCTTGAGTTGAGAGAATAACTTAAGTATTAAGGGTTATATTGGTGGTTTCAACAACTATTATTTTTGCTATTTCTCTATATTCTTGTTCTCTGACTGTTGATATACATGTGAAATACATTGAGCATATTTTTTTTTATTGAGTTTCATTTTTGAATATTGGATTGGTGATTGGATTACAATATTTTCTCCCTGCGAACGATCTCGGAATTCATGATTTTTGAAGCACTATAAATTTAAGTGTTGTTATGCTTTTATCGCCTATATTACGATGCATCTCTTTTCTAAAACACGATAGAAGCACTTCAACAGTGCCTTCCAGGACCTTTGGATGCGTTGCATTCGTCCATGTGTCGTCACTTGGTCGTGACAAGCTGACTCCTTGCACTATCAAGTGCGTATTTTTGGGGTACTCTAAGACACATAAGGGGTACCGTTGCTATGATCATCTGTAGAACAAACATTATGTTAGTACTGATGTAACTTTCCATGAGGATACACCATACTTCTCAGTCATTGGATAGCGGAGCTCTTGTGATGATGTTGCTTTTCTTCCCCTGCCTGTTCCGTGTGTAGAGGCTCAAGTGTCTACTTTTCAGTCCAGACTTCCAACTGATAGAAAGATGAGCTCTTGTCCTTGGATGACTTTGAGAGATTGCACGGGCCATTACATACCTATCTTAGGCATCACACTATTTTTCAGAGGCCTCCTCCCTCACCAGCAGCTGATGGTTCACAGGTAGTTGAGAGGGTACCTGATGCCAGTGACAGTTTGGTTAGACCTGACTCCCCTAACAGTGTAGATCACCACAGTAGTAAGGTTCCTTTTGCAGTGACTCAGTTAGAGGTACCAGATGATTCAGATCTCCTTATTGCCATTAGGAGGGCACTGTGCACCTATGAGTCCAAATACCAGGTCGCAAGCAGTTTAGCTATGGATGGTCTTGCTCCTTAGTTTAGCAGTTTCTGTCAGACACAGCGTCACACGTTCCGTCTACCTACCAGTAGGCTATACTTAATCCAAAGTAGCGTCAAGCCATGGAGGATGAGATGTAGTGCTTCGGAGTAGATAAACTTAGGATCTCATCTTCCTACTGGTGCACGACTGGTTGACTCCCGATGGGTTTTTGTCTTGAAATACAACCCTAATGGGTCTATTCCGAGGTATAAAGCCAGACTAGTAGCAAGGGAGTTCACTCAAACATATGGGGTGGACTTCTTTGATACTTTCTCCCCCGTTGCGTGGTTTGCCACTATCCGGATACTTATTTCTGTTGCTGAAATGACCTTGGGGACTATCGTGGAAATTTTAAATCCTCTTGGGTGGTCGCTAGAATTTTTCACGCGTCAAAATGAGTCATGGGGGATATTCCTAAACTCTAGGGGACTTGTTCGTAAATCTGCACACTAGGAGGCCTACGTAGGGACCCTATTGCGAGTTTCTTCCCTTCGTTGAGGGGTTAGACGCAATTTTATGCCCCCACTTTTACCTTAAGAGGGCCCCACACGAAGAGGGAGTACGAGGCGAATCGCAAAATTTGTGGCACCACGAGACCCCATGCGCCTACTCCACCTTAAAAACCCCCTCCCCACCCTCGAAGATCGCGCTTCTCATTTCAAGGCACCTCAAGCGATGCATCTTCTGTTCGGCTAAAGAGAGAGAGGGAGAGAGAGAAGTGTGAAGAGAGGGGGAGGAGTGGACTGCGTGAGGCTCTGCATTATGTGGCGAGGGCGAAGCCACGCGTTGCGAGGGGAGAAGCAGAGTGCGGAGCACGAGGCACGTGGCTGTGTGAGGAAGCGGAGCGGGTAGGCTTCGAGGTGCATGCTGCGTGGGGAAAAAGCACTACGCATGAGTTGAGGCACACAACAGACGATCGGAAAGCCGTGCGAATGACCAGAGGGTTGTGCGGACTACTAGGACAAGCTTTGGACGTTCGAAGAGGGAAGCACGAGGGTTGTGTGGTCTCAAGGCGCGTTTAAGACGTCTGAGATGCGTGTCAGAGTTTGTAGAGGGCGTGAGGCGCGCTTTACTACAGGGGGCGGTCGGTTCAGCCAGACCGAGCCAGTCCAGTTCGGTTCAAGTAAACCAGAGACGGAGTCCGTTTTCCGTGCAATAGGTATCGTTGGAAAGCTAGCAAGATTTCCCACGTTTTGACATATGTTCTATCTCGTTTTGAACCTGTTAAGCTTACTAAAAATCTGATTTAGGCATCTGATGTCTAGTGGGACCTTTGGTTGACATAGGTCTCGAGTCTGGGGCGCGTGTAGGACTTACAGGGACATTTGGATCAGTTCTTCGTGCCCCCATATCTCCCGTACACCTAGGTAGTGTGGTCCTTTCTATGCCTCTTGTTTGTTTTCAGAATTGAATGCATGCTATGAGTTAGACAATTAATGTGTTGTCCAATTCGAAGTTGTCGATTATGAGTCGAAATGCCGAATGCTTTTCCCTTATGGATACATGCATGCCCAAATTCCTGAATGATGTGTTTCATAGGTATTTTACGGGAGGTAATGGTTTGATACTTGTTTTATATAAATAAACTCTAGATACTTTGACAAAGGCTTGTTACCTTTAAATGCATGTACTAGGCTACCTCAGGACAAAACACAAATATGTGTGATGGTGCGTGTTACTTGTTGATGCATGAAACAGATTAAACTCCAATTAGGATTATTCATGAACCTTAGGGTGATTTAGAGTGGTTGGCTTTCGTCATGTTATGAGATTCTGAGAATGGTAGGAACGGAAAAGTGGGAGCCCATGTGGCTAGGTGTTGGTAATACTGAGTGGATGAGCTGGCCCTCGGGTATATGTGTACCGAGGAGAGTTGATTATTCTATAGTGTGGAGAGAGAGCTAACCTCAGGTAGGGACCTAGGGTAGGCTCGGCCTCCCTACATCGACTCCTGTTAGACCTGTGGGGCAGATGGGATAGTTGGACGAGGGTATGTAGATTGGTGAGGGACGCAACCCCTATTCTGTTTTGTGTTGTATAGCTTAGCGCGTATCCATTAATGGAAACGACTGACCATGTGCTAATGCGGGATAGCCCCCCGTGCGTTTATCACATGTGCTGTAGTTATCGCTACGTTGCGATCGTGACCCTAGGGTGGTAAATCAGGTGTAGGATAAGCGCGGGGCATTCTCTCGGCCAGGAGAGCACCACATTTGCATCTTGCATCATAAGGATACTGCAACAAGATCTTTCCGCTAGGAAACATGTGAAATAAGAGGAAATGTGACCTTATGCTAGTATGCATTAAGTACCAAATAACAAGTAATTAATGGATCGTAAAATGTATTAAATGCCTGCAGCACTATTTTCTTTTTCCTTTAAAATTTTGTTATACGTTTACAATACCCTGCCACTCTACTCAGCCTTTTGTTGACGCTTATTTTTTGTACTCAAGTAAGGGGAGTAAGCAGCTAGTCCTACAGGCTGCCAGAGGTGACGGTGCTAGGCCCAGTCACGCCCAGCCATAGTTTAGCCTAGACTTCATTACTTTTCTGTTGTAGGTATCTATATTTGAAACTGTTAGTTTTTGCTTTCACTTTCCTATCGTATTTGTGATGGCTATGGTGTAACCTCCGCTATATTCTTGGGGTATTATTTCCGGTTCACATATTATCTTATCGCTTTCTTGTCGTTTAATTATTTTTCTAGCTATGGTGCATGTGCGGAGAATGTTATGGTTTTGGTTTATTGTTCGTTGGGCGATTGGGTCTTGGGATAAGTGACATGGCCTGGCCCGATTCCCATGTGGAGTTGGATTTAGTTGTAACAATTGTTGCTTATAAAGACTGGTCGTTATACCAACTTGATGTAAAGAACACCTTTCTCTATGGGAATCTTCAGGAGGTTTACATGCAACAACCCCCGAGTTTCAAGGTTTAGGGGAAGTGTGTGCAGATTAAGGAAGGCAATCTATGGATTAAAATAGTCCTAGAGCCTGGTTTCAGAAGTTATCAGAGGTGCTCCACCAGATTGGTCTGAGGCGCTCTACTTCAGATCACTCCTTATTTACCAGGAAGATTGATAGGGGACTGTGGCACTCCTGGTATATGTTGATGATCTTATCATCACTGGGGATGACAGAGATAGGATAGACGAAGTCAAGAGGCACCTATCAGAGAAGTTTGTCATGAAGGATCTGGAACAGTTGAGGTATTTCTTGGGCATTGAAGTTGTACATGGCAGGGATGGAGTAGTGCTCTCGCAGAGGAAGTATGCTCTTGATTTTCAGGAGACTGGCATGTTAGCAGCTAAGGTTGCAAATATTCCCATGGATCCCATGGTCCATTTATATGATGAAAAATCTGAGGTAGTTGACAGTAAGGCCTACAGGCAGCTGGTGGGTAAGCTCTTCTATCTCACCATCACTCATCCAGACTTGTCTTTGTCTGTTGGTAAGCTTAGCCAGTTTATGGATAGGCTAACTAGGCAGCACTGGGAGGCAGCACTGTCGGTGCTTAGGTATGTGAAGAAAGCACCAGGACGAGGGTTATTATTTCGTAAGGAAACACCAATGGGGATTATCGCATACTCTGATGCTGGTTATGCTGGTTGTGCTGAGGACAAAATCTACCACAGGGTTTGCATTTTTGTTGCAGGCAATTTGGTTACTTAGAGGAGCAAGAAGTAAGCAGTTGTATCTAGATCTAGTGTGGAGTTAGAGTATAGGGCCCAGACAGCCGCTGAGATGGTTTGGGTCAATTTGGTTTTGTCATATTTTCATGTTCCTCTGGATTCCTCTATGGAGATGCAGTGTGACAACAAAGCAACGACCTACATTGCCAATAACCCTATGTTTCATGAGAGGACAAAGCACATAGAGATTGACTGCCATTACACTCGGGATCTCATTCAGCGGGACATTACATACCATAAGTGTCACTTTTGAGGAGCAGGCTGCAAATATCTTCACAAAGCGCCTGGTGAGATCTGCCTTTGAGGCATGTTGTTCCAAGCTGACCATGATAGATATTCATGCTCCAGCTTGGGGAGTGTTAAATGGTGACGCGTTATGTTATTTTTATGTTTTTTTTATTTTGTATGGACCATAGTGTTATTTTTCCACACCTCTTATAAAGAGGTGTAGGGCTCCCCTTAATAAGATTTGATGGATCCTATTCTCCTACTATCTCCTACGACCCGGATCTGCTGTGATGCTTCTCAGTTGGGCAGGCACCATCATTCCTCCTACCTACTAAGTACTCGCCCTGGATCGATAGCCCTATTTGAGTTGTTACACATGGATGTGTGGGTTCGAGTTGGATACCAAACATGCAGGATCACCGTTACTACTTGGTAGTGGTTGATGATTTTTCACAGCTATCTTGGGTGTTTTTGTTGAAGAACAAACCAGATGTTGGATCTATCATTGAAAGTTTCATGTTGGAGGTTAAAAATTAGCATTCAACCACTATTAAAGTAGTGAGATCTGATAATGACTTGAGCTATACACAACTAGGTTGTCTGCTTTCTACAGGTCCCATGGGATAGTACACTAGACCACGTGTGGTTACATTTCTTAGCAGAGTGGGTGGCTGAGAGGAAGCATAGACATCTTTTAGATATGGCTCATACCTTGTTAATCCACCACAGTGTGCCTCTGTTATATTAGCGAGATGCAGTCCTTACAGCTTGCTATTTGATTAACAAGATGCCCAGTTAGTGCTTCATGAGCAAATACTTTGCCATATATTGCACCTCTCGCAGGAGCTTTTTCATGCACCACCACGCATGTTTGGTTGTACTGCATGTGTTCACCTTCTTTCTCCAAGACGAGACAAGTTGGCACCATAGGCAGTTAAGTGCGTGTTCTTGGGATATTCACGGATTCAGAAAGGATATAGATGCTTCAATCCTCCTACTAGTAGGCACTATGTGAGTGTCGATGTTATCTTTCATGAGTTTATTCTATATTTTTTTACTGCTACTCGAAGTTTATCCCCTTATGTTATGGAGGCTCCGATGCTTATTCCTTCTGTTCCCTTGGAGGAGATGCCTATTTTTGCTCCCCCACCTATTACGACTGGCCCTGTGAAGTTTTCTGAGCTTGTTCTTATATATCAGTGACCTCCCAGTACTTTCCAGATGCCATCCTCTACAGCTGCCACAGAGACACCATCTTCTCTGCCTTAGGTGACCACAGACAGGTTGCATAGTGATGGTGCGGTACCCAATGATGATGCTATATGTTCGGATGAGGATATTTCTGCTTTACAGCTATGAGGATCAGGTAGATGATCTTGACCTTCCAATTGCTATTAGGAGGGCACCTTGCACCTGTGAGTCCAGATACTGTATTGCAGGTAGTCTGGCTATTGATGGCCTTAGGTCAACTTTTGGGAGCTTATGTCATTCTCTTTTTTGCCATATCTATCCCTGCCACCTACCAGCAGGCTATGCTTGATCCAAAGTGGCGCTAGGTCATGGAAGATGAGATGGTTGCTCTTACTTCACGTGGTACTTAGGAGCTTACACCTTTACCAAAGAGTGCTACAGTAGTTGGCCACAGATGAGTGTTTGCAGTCAAGTACAATCTAGATGGGTCAATTACACGCTATAAGGTCTAACTTGTTGCCAAAGGGTTCACCCAGACATATGGGGTGGACTTCTTTGATACTTTTTCACCGGTGGCTCGGCTATCTACAGTGAGGATTCTGATTTTAGTGGCAGTTCAGCGAGATTAGCATCTTTACCAACTTGATGTGAAGAATGTCTTACTCTATGGGGATTTACAGGAGGAGGTTTACATGCAACAACCTCTCGGTTACGAGGTTCAAGGGGAGTGTATATACAGATTGTAGGTCATTTATGGCCTCAAGCAGAGCCCAAGAGCTTGGTTTCAGAAGCTCTCTCAGATGGTAGAGTCTGTGGGGTTCATCAGATTGTCTGTAGATCATTCTTTGTTTATCAAGAAGACGGGGAAAGGTATTGTTGTTCTTTGTCTATGTTGATGACTTGATTGTCACTGGTGATGATACAACAGGTATGGCTGAGATCAAACAGACTTTGACAGATCAGTTTGTGATGAATGATTTAGGGCCATTGAGATATTTTCTTGGGATAGAAGTAACCCGTAGTAGGCGTGGTATTGTGCTATCTCAACGACCATATGCCTTAGATGTGCTAAAGGAGACAGGTATGTTGGGAGCCAACCCAGCAAATATTTCCATAGATCCTAAGGCACGACTATATGACCATGATGTAGAGTTAGTTGATAGTAAACAGTATCGTCAGCTGATGGGGAAGTTGCTTTACTTGACGATTACTAGGTCGGATATTTCCTTTATAGCAAGGAAGTTGAGTCAGTTTATGGAGAGGCCTACCAGACAGCATTAGGATACAACCTTGATGGTGCTCAGGCACTTGAAGAAAGCACCAGGACAGGATCTTTTCTTCACTAGAGGGACATCTATGACCATAGTTGGATACTCTGATGCGGATTATGCAGGCAGTCATGATGACAAGAAGCCTATCACAGTGTTCTGTACGTATGTTGTAGGGAATCTAGTTACCTGGAAGAGCAAGAAACAGACTTCTGTGTCTAGATTTAGTCCTAAGTTTGAGTATTGTGCTATGGCTTAGACATCGGCAAAGTTGATGTGGGTGAGATCTTTGCTGAGTGATCTACATATACAGATTACTGGGCTTATGGAGCTACGATGTGATAACAGAGTTGCCACTTATATTGCCAATAACCCCATGTTCCATGAACGCACCAAACATGTGGAGGTAGATTGCCATTACCCCAGAGATTTGATTCAAAAAGTGTTTATCTTCACCTCCCAGGTTACTTTAAAGGCACAGACTACTGATATCTTTACCAATTCTTTGGCTAGATCCACCTTTGATACATGTGTGTCTAAGTTGAACATGATTGATATCTATGCTCCAACTTGAAGAAGAGTTTTATGGAGTCTAGCTATTTATTTATTTTATTGGTATTATGTGGTTCTATGTATTTTTCTATTTTCTTCGTGGGGTTATACTGTAATATGCACCCATCTCCCTCACTATATAAAAAGAGATAGGATTAGAAAATAAAGTTGAGTTAAATCATTTTTCCCAATTAGACTATCTTGATATATGCTTGAAATTTTGAATTCCTTAAATATAAAACAAGATCATCTTTGTTATATTTTTTTCTGAGCTATGTTTTATATCTGCTGTAACTAGGATATTGGCACCATTCATATTTCTAGATATCCCGATTAAATGTGATCACATTTTTTTTTTTTTTTATAGTTTCTAGCTTCCATGTTGTACCTTTCCTTTTTCACAATTTCTCTTTTCCTAAGTGGCATCCATATTAAGAATATAGAATGTCTCATGATTTTACAAGCACACAATAACTTCCCACTTCAAGAAGAGCAGCCGCCTTCTGTTTAATTAGTAAACCAGCTTCTTTTGCTGTGGTTATCAGATCAGGAAGGGCACTGCATGCAGCTTTGGGTTGCATCAAGAAATCCCTACATCATTACAGGTCACAGATTGCTAGACCTAGGGTGGTGTTGATTTCAGATACACCGTCATTTGTGAAAGATATGTCATCATACCTGTCAAAATTTGCAGAGGTGTGTATAATCACATGTCTAACCATCTTACATCTCTTGTCTAATTAGCACTTGCTTATTATATGGCATGTGTACTTCATTTAGGTCATTCATTTCAAATACCAGTCATTTGAAGGAAAACTCCATGGGGTAGGCATGAATGGACAGCATCAGGTATCACATTTACTTTATGATATTCTCTAAATTGTAGCTGTGTGCTTCCAATTGCCAATCATTTTAGGTGTTGGCATTGCATTGTATGTCAATTACAGATTGTTCGAACTTTTGGTATCAACAATTTGCTGTTTGATGTAGTTTTTATAGGTTTTAAATCATGAGATCTGGACACACGTCTGAGTTATCCATCATCGATGTTGACTTTGTCCTTCAATCTGTTGGAGGATATATGTGGTTGGTTTAGTCTCACATGGTGGGTGTGAGTTTTGTGAGGTGTGTGGAACTTGTTTGTTTTTTGGAGAAGAAAAATAGAGGATACACCCCTTTAAGGCTCTTCCTTGTTTTTCTCCCATCTCCTCACAAGTGGAGTTTCGACATAAATCCTAAGGCCTAGTTTGGTAAGGGGGATAACTCATCAAAATAGGGGTTAACCTTATTTGGTGGGAAGGATATTTTGACCTAGGTTAAGAGGACTTAACCCGGGATAAGTTATTTTAGGGTTGATGTGGGATAAGCTTTTTTTGTGGGTTGTCCCATGTGTTTTCACAGGTTAATCCAAAAACTTTCCAAATAGTCATAAGTTAACCCACCAGGATAACCTTTATATCTTTCAAACAAAAATAGAGGATAACCCAGCTGCAAAAAAGTTATCCTGTGAAATCTATCCCTCCATCCAAACTAGCCCTAAGTGTTTATTTGGTATTGCTTCGATATTTTTGTCCATTATTCCAAATTTTATTTCAACATGATATGGGAGTAGTTCAATTCAATGGGGATTTTTGTGAGGTTTATTCTAGGTTCTTCACAAATATCTTGATTATTTGTTTTTGTTTCATGGTTCATGGTGGAGTTGCGATGTCCTTGAGGGTAAAATAGAGTTGCAACTACGAAGATCAGCTGCAAGGATCTTCACGTTGCCCCTTAGCTTTGCGTATGCCATTGGCTGCAATTAATCTCTCGCATGTTGGCATCGAAGAGTAATGGGATGGATCCAGGGAGCAACCCATTGCAAAGAGCCAGTGCTCTTTGGTTGTAGGTGGATTGTAGCTGATGTTGCGACTGCCGAGGTGGTGGTGCTCATGTAGGTGTTGTGCCTCCTCGTGTTCTGGGCCTTCAACTGGAGCATCCTACAGGTGGTTGTGGTCCCTTTGGGCGTAGCTCCTTTGATACTCCACCCAAACAAGGACAACATGGATGGGGCATTTGAGAGCATAACGGGCAATCCAAAGTTGAGCAGGGACATTGGCAGAGTATACCCATTACCCATAAAAAGATGTGTGGGATTTCCATGTCTTAGCTCAAACTATACATGTTCTTTTTATCATCCCTTACTTCCTCTTCCATATCGAGGTCTATTGGTTGAAGCTCAAGTTGGTCCAAGTTGGTAGAAGCTACGCAAAAAGCTTGTGAAAAATCAGACATAGGATGTAGAAGGTATTCTCAAAGAAACTCATATTATGGGTCAAAATAGATATGTGCATTTTAAGTACAAATCTAATGAAACAACTGATAGATTGAAGGAAAGGTTAATGGAAAAATGTTTCACTCAAAAATATGGAAATGATTATCTAGAAACATTTGCTCCTGGTGTAAAAATGAACATTGTTAGAGCTGTCTCTTGCTATTAAATATTTTTGGTACTTGCACCAACTAAATATAAAGAATGCTTTTCTTAATGGAGACTTACAATAAGAGGTCTATATGTTGGGGTTAATTACAAATCAACCCACCTTTAACCTTATGATGGGAACTGTTGAATACTTTACATGTCATATATCAAAGTGGTACCGGTATTCATGTATTAGTACCGGTACACTTGCCTTACAGGTAAATGTCCAGTACTTAAGGTGTACCGGTATTCATGACAAGTATCGGTACCTGAAAGGTACTGGAATCCTTTCAGAACTCATTTGATCTCAGTAAGTACCTGTACTCATCTTGAGTACCGGTACTACATGAGCACTGGCTCTAAGTTAAAGAACCTAAACCACCATGACAGTACTCATGCTGTATCGGTATTGATGAATAATACCAGGACGCATGATGTACTGGACAATTTGGCTGGGTCAATGATCTTTGACCTGTGGTATACATGTACTGGTACTTAAAGTCAGTACCGGTATATGCAACCCACAGTCTCCGATCACTCAGAACTGAAGACTGAATCTGTAACCAATGAGTACCGGTACAAGTCATAAGTACCGGTACTACAATGATACAGTATTGAGTTCTGGTACTCGTCCATCATCATCGCTGATGTAGGACGTCCTATAACCGACTAGTACCGGTATTGCATGAACAATACTGGTATTTGTTGCCGTTACAGAAAAATAACTTGGGTTTCTAGAAGTTCAAGGGTCTAGTATATAACTTAGGTTTATGATGATCCTTATACACTTGATAATGTTGGTTTGACATACAAGAGATATATATAAACATGTAAATGAATGTTAACTAAATCATTGCATGAAATAAGGTGAGATATGAGTTGTACCTATGGTTCTAGCCATTGGGATCTATGCAAAGATGACAGTAATGAAGTGGAGAAGATTGGTGATGGTCTTCTAACCTCTACACGACCTAAGTTGAGGAGTATCTTATGGCAATCAACAATCCAGAAAACCCTAGTTGCCTCCTTGCTCTTCTTGTGGTTCGTCTCTCTCTCAGAACTGATGGGGCGGTTCACCAGAGAATGTGTGCATGTGTGTGTAGGGTTAGGGACCACAACCCTTAGATTAATTCTTATCCACCAATTAATTCATGGTAAATTTCTATTCAGCCCATCATAGAATAGAAATTACCTCCATAGGTTTCTACACAATAATTCTATATCTTAATAATACATTAAAGCCTATTGTAGTAATAATACCTCAATTAATCACTTTTAAATATGGGATATAATTGACGGTAATAAATGTGTGATTATACACACATATTAATCCATATTAGTGGATCAATGAAATTGACCCAACAATCTCCCACTTAGATAATATGTGCATCCCTTATAATCATACATATCCAAATTTGAGCTCAACCCTTGCTGTCAAATCTGAAATGTATCAACAACCATTCTAGTCTATCAACTATACCAAACACCCAAACCAAGCAGTTTATGCTATCATTCTTGTAGTACAGCTAACAAAAGCCACAAATGTTGATGCAGCGAATAACTAGATAAGGATATAGATGCACAGCATAGGATTTACATGAAATGTGATCAATATATGTCAATTCCCAACTAGTCCTCCTAAGTGAGATCAAACTATAACCAAAACAGAATAGACACCAAAACATGAAAGCTTTATTAATTCTGCAAAAAACTGTATAAAGCTTTACAAAACACTTGAAATAATTGCCATAAACTGAAAACTAAATTGTCTATTTCAATATGCAACAAAGATTACAAACTCTCACTAAAACTGAATATCACAAATAGACATAACACCCATAGTAGCTTGGTGCTCCAAGAACATCTTGGGTGGTAGTCCCTTAGTAAGCGGATTCGCAACCATGGAGTTTATACCTATATGCTCTATAGACACAAGTCCACTTTGTACACGTTCTTTAACAACTAGGAATTTGACCTCTATATGCTTTGACTTGAAAGCGCTCATGTTATTGGAATAAAGGATGGATTGATTGTCACAATATAACTTTAATGGCCTCTTAATGCCATCCAAAATTCGCACCCCGATGACAATTCTGTAGCCAAATTCCATGATTGGATGCCTCATAACAAGCTATGAACTCTGCTGCTATAGTGGAAGATGCAATCAAAGACCGTTTTGCACTCTTCCAAGAAATAGCGCCATTAGCAAGCAAGAAAACATATCCAGAAGTAGATTTCCTACTACCCTGGAATCCAATGATCTCAAGTCGCTCCGATCTCTTGAATGTCAGCATATGATCTTTTGTTTTCTACAAATATCTTATGACCCTTGTGGTTGCTTTCCAGTGGTCTTTTCTCGAATTGCTGAAGTACTTGCCCAACATTCCCGTAATATACGCCAAGTCCAGTCATGTACAAACTTGTGCGTACATTATACTGCTACCAGTAGATGCATAAGGGACTGTTTGCATTTCTTATTTCTCAAATTCACTGTTAGGGCACTGAGTGAGACTAAATTTGTCTCCTTGAGCCACAGGGGTTTCCAAAGGTTTACAATCCCACATGTCATACCTTTTAAGTATAGAATCCCTACCAGGAGGGGGTGACGTAATAAAATGCGGAATAAAATATATACAAATCTCATAAAATAAACAATCACACAAGCTACACAATTATTTTTAGGTGGAAACCCAAACCGGGTGAAAACCACCACCTAACCCTCTCGAGTTAGGGTTTTCCGATCAACCAAGGTGATCAAATCCACTAAACGAATCACTTAAACGAGGGTGATTCAACCTCAATTACAACCACGCTACTTTATACGAGGGTAGCGTACCTCAAACCTCTTCTCTTCACGAGAAGGATTTTGTCCCACGAAGGAGATGGGAATTCGCAAAGCGAATACCCAACCAAATAACAAAGTAAAATAACAAGTATAGTTCTATAGAGCCAACAAAGATTTAAACCTAGCTTCTATAGGAATTAGGAAACTCCCCTTTGCAAGGAGTGCGTCGAATCGATGACGCGGGTGCGTGAGCCACGCGACGGCGCAACGTCACTCTCGTGAACTACGGCGGGAGAGCAGGTGCGCAAAGGCTTGATGCTCTCAAGATGTAGAACTTGAGCTTGAAGAGCAAAAGCTTCTTTTTGGACACAAAAGAGTAGAAATGCTTGTTCTTGGTGTGTCTAGGTGTGTATTTGTGTGCAAGAGGTTCCTCTCTATTTATAGAGGCCTTAGGAAAGCTTTGGAAGGCTTTGGAAAGCTTCCATAGCCGTTGAGTGCAAAGCCCAAGAGAATCAGGTCGAAATCAGGAACAATGATTGCACTGACAGGGTTATCAGACGTCTGATCCTGGCATCAGACGTCTGGAAGATCACTTTAAGACGTCTGGAAATAAAGTCAGACGTCTGATTTTAGGTGGGTTTCTTTCTGACTTGAATCAGATCTAAACAGGGTTCTAGTGCAAGTCTATCAGACGACATACAGGACGTCTGGAAACCTATTTTTTCTGCGGGAATGGATTTTCAAGAGTTGTAATGGCTAGAAAATCTCTGAGAAGAGATTTTGAGTCAGCTGAGGCAAAACGGTCATTTATCAGACGTCTGGAAAGGCTTAAGGACGTCTGATAAGGCTATAACGGTCATATCCTTTAGTGTTTGCTAAGCCAACCAACGGTCCACTAATTGGACGTCTGGTAAGTTCATCAGACGTCTTATAAGTCGTCTGGACTAAGGTCTGGACGTCTGATTTCATCAGTCAGAGTTAACTAAGTCCAGCCTAAATGTTATCGGACGTCTGAATCAACAGTCAGACGTCTTAAAACATATTATCAGACGTCTGAAAAAGTTGTTTGAACCATATATTGGTTTTCTAAGTTCTCTACAGAAAACCTAAGTATCCTAGGGTTGTGCCGGTGTTCCTAGGACTACTGTTAGGGTACTTTGAGGCTCTTTAACATGATGTTCTAAGGAACAAAAAGAGCAATGAAATAAAGACAAAAGTATATGAAAGAAATAAACAGAATTCTATCATATTCTTCTTGTCCTTCCATCTTCAATCTATCGCTCCTCGCGAATCTCCTCTGTTCTCCATCAAGCTCCTCCAATCTACCCTGGATGCGAGCTCGAACTCCATCTAAACACGTCTCCATTTTGCAATTGACCTGAAATCTAAGACTCCAAGTGCAAATGTTAAATGACACGTGTTTTGTTATCATCAAAACAAACGATCGTGGTACATTATACTGCTAACAGTAGATGCATAAAGGACTGTTTGCATTTCTTATTTCTCAAATTCACTGTTAGGGCACTGAGTGAGACTAAATTTGTCTCCTTGAGCCACAGGGGTTTCCAAAGGTTTACAATCCCACATGTCATACCTTTTAAGCACTTTCTGTATATAGCTCTTTTGTGACAACTCGAGGGTACGACGAGAGCGATCTTGATATATCTTAATGCCTAATACAAAAGAGGCATCTCCAAGATCTTTCATGTCAAAATGTTTGGTAAGAAATTTCTTAGTATCTTCCATAAGGCTCATATCATTAGTGCCAAGCAGTATGTCATCAACATACAATATCAGAAAAATATGTTTACTCCCATTGAACTTGTGGTATATGCATTCATCTGCCAAATTCATCTCAAAATCAAAAGAGATGATCACTTGATGAAATTTAAAATGCCACTGTCTTGATGCTTATTTGAGTCCATAGATGGATTTCTTGAGTTTGCAGACTATTTGCTTTGGGTCTCTTGACACAGTTTTCAGATTGCACCATATACATTATTTCATCAATGTTGCCATTGAGAAATGCCATTTTTACATCTATCTGATGTAACTCAAGATCAAAATGTGCCACCAATGCCATTATGATGCGAAATGAAACTTTTGAGGAAACTTGAGAGGTCTCTTTATAATCAATGCCTTCTTTTTGGGTAAAATCCTTAGCGACAAGACGTGCCTTATACCTCTCCACATTACCTTTTGAATCCCGCTTGGTTTTAAAAATTCATTTACAACCAATGGGTTTCGCACCTTCAGGTAATGGGACAAGATCCCAAACATCATCTTTCATTGACTAAATTTTCTCATTCATCGCATCAATCCACTTTTGAGAGTTTTGACTTTGCATTACTTGGTGGATGTTGATTAGATCACCTTCCATCACCCCAATGTCAACCTCATGTTCTTGAAGGAATACAATGTAATCATTTGATATTGTGCTCCTTTTTTCTCTAGTGGATCTCTTTAATGGCATAGGATCTTGAGGAATTTGAGCCTGTTCTTCTAGAGTAATTCCCTCAACATTGTCTTGAACCATAGTGCCATGGGAATTGTCCAAAACTTGATCCTTATCAATTCTGACAACATCAATATGAATTTCTACATATTCCTCTTCAACGATAGGTTTTAACTCTATTTTCTGTGGCAGACTCAACATCATCAAAGAATTTGGCATTTCCAGATTCAAAAGTTACTTTATTTGTGGGATCATAAAATCTGTACCCCCGTGATCTTTCAAAATAACCAATAAAATACCAATCGACAGTCTTGGAGTCCAGTTCTTTTCATTTAGCCTATAAGGCTTAGTGTTCGCGTGCTGAATCGGTGTTTTAAAAGTAATGTGTTGTACTATAGCCGATAAATTGCGTAGAACACTTAAAATTTATACCTCGTCCGAGGTCGAACGCAGGGAGCAATATGGCAATTTACCTCAAGATCACAATTTTAAGCAAGAATATAGCAATGTAATAGCAATTTCAAGCATAAATGATGTAAATATAGATTCAAGAGTTAATGTGGCAAAAAGATTAGGGTAAAAATGGTGATTTGAATCACCAAATTACCCTATTACAATTATACTCAAATAATGCTACAGTATCAATCAACTAAATGCCACGTCAACTTAAGTGTCTCAATAGTGCAACATTGACTAAGAACCAGCAACAGAGACAAAGGCCTCTCTTTTTCCTTCAGACCTTAGGGAAAGGCACAAGCACAACACAGCACCAACAGAGGCGAAGGCCTCTTTTTTTCGCTAAGTGTAGAGAGCAGCAGAGGGTAAAAACCCCCCTCTCTCTCTTTCCTTCTTTCTCTTCTCAAGATCGGGCCAACCAAACCAGACCTGGGTAACCGGATCCACCACCCAGACCCGCGTGGCATGTGCACGGGTGAGGGCATGGATGAGCGAGTGAGGCGCTGCGTGTGCGAAGGCGTGGTGGGGACCTGACCCCAGTGACTCGAAGGCGATAAGCTCTTGTCACTTTTTCCTTATATGCATTGTTGGGGGCCCTTTTCTTCACGATGTGGGACTATCCCATAGATGTTCTTCGCACAGCAGCTACAGCAGATGATGTCTCCAATTGAAGGTGAAGGTGCGGCTGCTATCTTCAATTGAGGGCCTGGGGAAGGACCTAGCGCTGGGCTGCGTCGATTGCAACCTGCAGTTCGATAATTGTGGTCGGAGAACTGCAGCGAAGGTCGGAGAAGATGAGGGCGGCGGCTGAGCAACGACGAGCACCTGAAATAGAGAATACAGCCTCATGGCCACATTAGAGTAGCTCAAAAGGATCGCTGGATGTCGATGAGTGCGATGGTGGTTGTGGCGTCGCGTGAGGGTGTGTGCGGAGGCCTGGCGACCTCGGGAAGGTGGTGCGGTGAGGGTGGTGTCGGGTGAAGGCGTTAGAGTGGCTAATCTCCTCAATTGCTTGAGGGGTTTTGGTGGGCGAGGAACGGCAAAGGTGTAGGGACCAGTGGTCGGCGATTTGGTGCAGTGGAACGAGTGTGCGTGCTCGCCGAAGTGCGGCCGGAGTTGGAGAAGGTGACGGTGAGGCGATTGTGTGAGCGTGCAAATGTGGTGTTTAAGTGGGTGAGTTGGGTCAGAGGAAGGTAAGGAATTGAAAGGAGGTTGCAGACGATGAGAGGGCAGAGGCGATGCCGGTTATGATTGGCCGGCGCTAGAGACGAAGCTGCTCTGGTGAGGATGAGACTGCGAGGAAGACTTGAGGGAGAGGTGTTGGCTGGTACAGTGCGACACGGAAGGAGAGGAAGGCAAATCCGTCGTCGGTATTGCGAGCGGACGAGGGTGGTCGGAGGTCGCCGGACGTCGTGGAGCTTTTCAGTCAGAGAGGAGGGAAGAAGTAAAGGGATTCAGGCCAAAAATGAGCGTAAGGAGATCGGCGTGCATCCTGGGTCTTTATATAGGCCTTATGGGGAGGTTTGAAGCTTGGAAACCAAGCTTTCAAGCTTAGTAATCTTGACGCACAAGAGATACCTAGATCTCTCATGCGTTCACATGAGAGATTAAGAAGGTTATGGGGTCTAAGACCGGGTGCGGTGGAAAGACAATTCCTTGAGGAATCTCTGGTTCAAGTTTAGCAGAGTTTTGTTAAGCAATCATTAATAACTTTCCAAATGAAAGTCGTCAGAGTAGGATTCCTCCACAACAATGGAGGAAGGACCTTTTTCTAAAAAGTGATGACAAAGATAAGGGCCTGTTTGTAATGAATTTCAAAAGCTAGGGGCACTTGTGAAATAGAAAGGATCAGACAATACTGAAATGCAAACTAGGTCAGGACGATCTCTGATTGGGTCTAAATTTTGGTATAAACCTAATTTGGACCTAAGGAATCTAATGGTGAAGTTGGATTTTGGTTTTGACCTACTTTGACTAGGTAGTTATGCAAAAACCTAAATTAGGGCAATAGTCTGTCTGAAACTCTGTTTCAGGTCAAAATGGGTTCAGATGGTCAAATCAAGGATGCCAAACTCTAGAGAATATTTTTCTATTATTTTTAGAAGGTTTAGATGAATTTTATCCTGACCAGGATCTGTTTTTAAGGTTTCAGTGTCCATTAATTCTTGAACTGCATGAAAACCTATTTCTGTCTTGATTGACCCACTTATTAGTTATTAATGACTAAATGACCTTTAATAAACCCCTGGCATACCCCGTGGTTATTTTGTATTTGTGATAAGATGGTAAAATTGTAGAAATAATCCTGTTTTCATCTTTTCTTCTCAAAACAACTCAACCTGCCCACCTTCTGACTGATATGTAGGAGCTTTTATTGATTTTATCATATCAAAATGAGCTAGTTATGGCTCATGATAGGGTTCCTATCACTTAGCCTCAGCTGGACAACCCCAAACATGCAAATGCTTTAGACTGGGTTTTCTTCCAGTCCAAAGTTCATATGGAGTTTTATCAGTTGCTTTAGTTGGTACTCTGTTAAGGATATAAGCTGCAGTCTTAAGTGCTTCTCCACAGAGAGATATAGGCAAGGTAGTATGACTGATCATACTCCTCACCATATCCTTAAGTGTCCTGTTTCGCCTCTTAGCTACACCATTCATGGTAGGCGAACCCGGCAGATGTATTGAGGGACAATACCACATTCATCTAGGAATTTAGCAAAAGGCATTGGATGTTGTTCACTTAAATCGTCATACAGACCGTAGTATTCACCACCACGATCGGATCGGACGCTTTTGATCCTTTTGTCAAGTTGATTTTCAACTTCGACTTTATAGTTCTTGAACATGTCCAAAGAATGTGCCTTTTCATTAATGAGATAAGTGAAGCCATATTTCGAAATATCATCTATGAACGTGATGAAATACTGTTGACTATTCCACGTAGGCGTAGGAAATGGCCCACAGATATCCGTATGAATCAGTTCTAAGACATCTAATGACCTATTGGCTTCAAATCTCCTTATGTTGGTTTGTTTTCCCTTAATGCAATTCACACACAAATCAAAGTCTGTGAAATCTAAGGGATCTAGAATGCTATTTGACATAAGTCTTTCATCGGACTTGACGCTTTTGATCCTTTTGTCAAGTTGATTTGTAACTTCAACTTTATAGTTCTTGAACATGTCCAAAGATTGTGCCTTTTCATTAATGAGATAAGTGAAGCCATATTTCGAAATATCATCTATGAACGTGATGAAATACTGTTGACTATTCCACGTAGGCGTAGGAAATGGCCCACAGATATCCGTATGAATCAGTTCTAAGACATCTAATGACCTATTGGCTCCAAATCTCCTTATGTTGGTTTGTTTTCCCTTAATGCAATTCACACACAAATCAAAGTCTGTGAAATCTAAGGGATCTAGAATGCTATTTGACATAAGTCTTTCAATTCTCATTCTGGAGATGTGTCCTAATCTCTTGTGCCATAAAGAAGCTGAATTTTCATCTAATTTTCTTTTCACTCCACATGTCCTTAAAAGGGAAGTTTCATTGTAAGAAACAACATTATCAAAGCAATATAGATTATGAAAACTAGAAAGAAAGCTAGTTCCAACCAAATTTGAATAATGAAACATGCTAACTTTTCCATTACCAAAAGAATAATTGTAGCTACATTTGTCCAAAACATAAATGAAAATCAAATTACATCTCAAAGACGGAACTACAAATGTTTCATTAAGATTCAAATAAAAACCAGTCTTTAACAATAATCTGAAGTGCCCTATTGCCTCTACTTCCACAGTCTTCCCATCACCGATGTAGATGAACCTTTTAACCTCATTTGGTTTTCGATAGCTCAGGCAACCCTGCAAAGACACATTGATGTGAGTTGTGGCTCGTGAATCCATCTACCATATGTGTCTAGGCACTGAAACCAAATTGATTTTTGTACAAACTAGATTAAGAAATGTACCTTAGCACGCCAAGCGTAGTAATTAGTACAATTCTTCTTATGCCCTTCAGCTCCACAGAAGAAGCAGCCTGAGTTGGAGGCCTCTCCAGTCTTGCCTTGCTGCTTCTTATAAGGCATTGTATCTGCAGTCTCTTGTTTTCTTTTCTTCCCCTTTCCCTTGCCTTTAGAGGTGGTGGCAAGGTGAGCACTTTTCGTCTTATTTTGCTTCATCCTCTCTTCCTCTTGAACACAGTGAGGGATAATCTCATTCAGTGACCAAGTCTCTTTCTGGTAATTGTTGCTCACCTTAAACTGGTTAAAAGAGGGTGGAGGAGAGATCAAGACTGAATGCACCAATAGATCCTCAGAGAGGTCTAACTTGAGTGCTTTTAATTTTGAAGTAAGGTGAGACATTTCCATAATGTACACCTTTACATTGCCTTTTCCTCTATACCTCATCGAGGTGAGATTCGTCAAGAATGTACCAATTTCCGCCTTTTCATTCTTGGTGAATCTCTTCTCAATATTAGCAAGGAATTCTTTAGCAGTGGTTATCTTATCAGACATTGTACCCATAAATGCTTCAGGAATGACTTTCTTCATGATCATAATGCACATGCGATTTGATCGCTCCCACTTTTCCATTTCCCTTTTCTGATCAACAGTAGTTGTTTCAGAAATAGTGGGAGGATCTATCCTTATCGCAAGGTCAAGGTCCATGACCCCGAGAACTATAAGCAAGTTCTCTTGCCATGATTTGAAGTTTGAGCCATTAAGCATAGGGATAATGACGTTGGCAAGAATTAACATGCTTACATTAACTTAATAAACAAAATTCAGTTTGACTAAGATTAGACCCATCACAGGATATTGGGCAATGCATTAATTACTTCATCTTTGGATAAGGTATTTAATCAGTAAATGACATCCTGGTGTAGTAATCAAGTGTTAATAATTAAGTGTCATGCCAATTATGAGCCTTCCTTTGGGCCGACTCAATAGTCACACAACTGAAATCTAACAATCATCACACACTCACTACCACAAGAGTATATGTAATTCTAATGAACACTCACTTTCCTTTGAGCTAATGAGTTCCCCATCCTTACATACACAATCCTTTTTACAACTTTACAATGAACCAACATCTACAACAGGGGCGAGTTATTGTTTCAATTATTTCACTCTAAAATATATACATTACACCTTATATTCAAATAGTAAATAATGTTTGTATTAACCTTCAACTTAGGTTAATAGCCAAGTAAGTTAAACTTGGCTCAGATACCACTTGTTGGGGTTAATTACAAAATCAACCCACCTTTAACCTTATAATGAGAATTGTAAGCTAACCCAAGTCTAAATACTTTATATGTCATATATCCAAGTGGTACCGGTATTCATGTATGAGTATCGGTACACTTGCCTTACAGGTAAATGTCCAGTATTTAAGGTCTACCGATACTCATGACAAGTACCGGTACCTGAAAGGTACTGGAATCCTTTCAGAACTTATCTGATCTCATTAAGTACTGGTATTATATGAGCACTGGCTCTGAGTTAAAGAACCTAAACCACCATGACAGTACTCATGCTATATCGGTACTGATAAACAATACCGGTACACATGATGTACTAGATAATTTGGCTGGGTCAATGATCTTTGACCTGTGGTATACATGTACCGGTACTTAAAGTCAGTATCGGTATATGAACCCATAGTCTCAGATCACTCAGAACTGAAAACTGAATCTGTAACCAATGAGTATCGGTACAAGTCATAAGTACTGGTACTACAATGATACAGTATTGAATTCTGTATCCTTTGAGTACTGGTACTCATCCATCATCATCGCTAATGTAGGAAGTACAGTACTACATGAACAATACCGGTATTAGTTGCAAATCAAGAAAAATAACTTGGGTTTCTAGAAATTCAAGGGTCTAGCATATAACTTAGGTTTATGCTGATTTGACATACAATATATATATATATATATATATATATATATATATATATATATATATATGAATGTTAACTAAATCATTGCATGAAATAAGGTGAGATATGAGTTGTACCAGTGGTGCCAGCCATTGGAATCTATGCAGAGATGACAGTAATGAAGTAGAGAAGATTGGTGATGGTCTTCTAACCTTTACATGACCTAAGTTGAGGAGTATCTTATCTTATGGCAACCAACAATCCAGAAAACCCTAGTCGCCTCCTTGCTCCTCCTATGGTTTGTCTCTCTCTCAGAACTAATGGGGCGGTTCACCGGAGAATGTGTGCATGTGTGTGTAGGGTCAGGGACCACAACCCTTAGATTAATTGGTAACCACCAATTAATTCACGGTAAATTTCTATTCAGCTCATCATAGAATAGAAATTACTCCTATAGGTTTCTACACAATAATTCTATATCTTAATGATACATTAAAGCCCATTGTAGTAATAATACCTCAATTGATCACTTTTAAATATGGGTTATAACTGACAATCATAATAAATGTGTGATTATACACATTAATTGATATTAGTGGATAATGAAATTGTCCCAACACTATATGCATAGGCCACCAAGTTACAAACAATATGGCAAGTGCTTAAGCTTAAAAAGGTCTTATATGGGCTTAAGCTGCCTCCCCATGCTTGATTTGAAAGGATTGAAGTTGCCATAAAGTATCTACGATATCAACAAGGTAATAGTGATGGCACCCTATTTGTAAAGAAGTCTAGGAAGGGGATCCTCTCGTGTTGATTTATATGGATGATATGGTTATAACGGGTGAGGATGAAGATGAAACCAATAAATAAAATGCTAAGGTTGGAAGAGAGTTTGAAATCAAAGATTAGAGGAAGCCAAGGAATTTCTTAGGATTGAAATGGTTATATCAAAAGATGCTCTTATTTTATGCTAATGGAAGTATGTGCTTGATTTGTTGCTGGAGACGAAAATTTGAGCATAAGCCGATCTCTACTATAAACAAAAGTGCATAAACTCAAATTGAA
The DNA here is from genome assembly GCA_037157565.1 of Thalassia testudinum. Lineage (NCBI taxonomy): Eukaryota > Viridiplantae > Streptophyta > Magnoliopsida > Alismatales > Hydrocharitaceae > Thalassia > Thalassia testudinum. The sequence continues at coordinate 24,788,044 of JAZHRO010000054.1, read as the reverse complement.
GGACGGAAATGAACTCTACGAGAAACCAAAAAAAAAAGAAAGAAAAAGATGCCAGAAATTGCTGGAAAAACTTACCTCACTTTAACCAGACTAGATATTCCTTATGCAATGCAATGAATGTTCTAAATAGTTTATGCATGGCCCCACAGATATTCATCTCAAGATTCTGTGCTACCTGAAGAATCCAGAGAAAGGTCTTGTGTACATTAGAGGCGGTGAATTAAATATTGAAGCATGCATTGATGTTGATTGGACAGATTCACAAACGATAGAGAATCTATAACTGGATATTGCCTGTATCTAGGAAGAAATCTTGTTATTTGGAGAAGAAACATTTTGTTATTGTCAGATTGAGTGTGGAAGCTAAGTGCACACCTGTTGTATTAGGAGTTGCATAGATGCTTTAGTTGAAAATTCTTTTGTCTGATATTAGCAATGACCCAAAATGTCAACTGTGAGAACAAGTTAGCTATCAATCTTGTCAACAATCTAACCCTTCATGATCAAATAAAACATGTGGAGCATGACAGACATTTTATCCATGACAAGATTGATGCTGCAGTATTGTGCCTAGTAACATAAAGTCCGGTGATCAGATAACTGATATCTTCGTTAAAGGGATTGTATCTTCCTAGTACAAAGAGATTAGTGACAAACTTGAGCAGGAGTTTTGAGTTATATGTATTTGAGTAAATAGATCTTGGGTGTAGATCTATGTACCCCATGTGTTGTATATTGTAACCACACACCACTGTTTTTTCATCTTTTCCTATCGTAGTAAAGATGACCCTAGCGGGTTTAGGAATTGTATGCTCCCTGAATCTTCCCTCTTGGACAGGAGGGTTTTCCACATAAATCCATGTGTCTATTTTATGGTTACTCTTTTTCTTGTAATGCTCAATTACTACGAAAATCAGCATCTTATCAGCACTAGTCTTCCTTTTTTTCAAGTGCAGTAGGTTTCTCTGGTTTGTTACCAAACCTTTGGCAACTGTAACTCCCCCTTTTAGCTTTGTAGTTCTGCAACTGAATTCACACAGCTTTTCCTTAGTTATTGTATGTCGCCCATTCTTATCCACGGACATCTGGTTACTGTACAACATTTAACCTACAATATTGGCCAAAGAAATTTAAAAAAAAATTCACCTTTAGGCTCTCTTTGTTTAATCTCCCTTTAAGAGGGCCCTCTTTTGAAAATTGGATGATAAACCAAAGTTTAGTGAAATTTTTGTTGGTGTTATTAAAAAAAGGTTTTAATAATGAAGTTATCATATACCCGATGCTGCCAACAAGGAGTTGCTAGAGTTGTAAAACCTTCTTACTTACTGGAGGTCATGGGATCAAATCTCATGCCCACCATATCTACCACTAGGTGCTGCATTTGGAGTTTTGCTTGGTCATTTGCAGTAATTTTCTACAGTTTGAGTTTCGATGGCTTTCTTTTTCTTGTTGTTTGAGAAGGTAATTTGATGCGGATGATTAAGTGAAATAAATTTGGCCCATCTTTGATTTACTCGTTTTATGCTTCACTCATTTAGTCAAAGGAATCAATAACTGAGGCCCTGTCTTTCAGGTGGCTTTCAGGGCAAGGGACTGGGGACCAGCACCAAGGTGGGTTGCAATTGTTGACTTCTTCCTTGCTTCGCGTGCAAGATATGCTGTCATTTCTGGGGCTAACAGACGGGTTGGAACAACTTACGTCCAATTGATAGCTGGATTGGCTGCAGCTAACCAGCTAGGTATGCTTCCTCTATTGTAGCCTTTGTTAGAATATGTGCTTATTGTGTGCCTTTGTCGGGTCTTCACTGTAATTTTTCCTTTTGCCTCTTTCTATATAAAGATGCTATGTTTCTATAAATGAGATAATCTATTCTCATTTCTTAATATGATATCAAAGCAATGTGAGTCCTAGGTTCTTCGTGTTGTGGTATCTTCCACTATTATGGAGTCTAGGCAGTTGTGTGGTTATGAGTGGTGTGTGTGGTGTGTTATTATATTTTATTTTCTTTATGGAGTTGTATGAAATTTACACCCACTTCTCTCTCTATATAAAGAGAGCTAGGGTTAGATGAATAAAGTGATTTGCTCATTTTTCCTAACTTGGTATCAGAGCACTGATCCTAGACTGTAGCTTTAGGTATCCCAACCCTCACAGCCTCTAAACCCTAACCACCAAACCCTAATCATCTCTCTTCCTCGTGAGCGGCAAGCTTGGCCCTCGGCAGTGACGCTGTAGAGCTTAAGCGGTGCTCAAGGCGACGCAGGGAGAACCTGCTGCATTGTCGTGGTGCTCACTGTCGCGGCTGCGCTGCGGCGAGCTTGGGCCTCGGCAGCGGCACTGCAGCATCTAAGGCATATCGCGGCGGTGCTGTGACGGCCTTGGGGGGGGCTTCTATCCTCCAGCGGCGGGTAGCGGCAGCTAGGTGCTGCTGAGGGTCCTGATCGGCGGCGATACTGCCTGCCAGTGGGGTTGTTGTCAGAGTGCGCTGCCTCCTCCCATCAATGGCGGTGGCTAGGATAGCCCAGACCGACTGGGTGGCGGACGTGAGGGATTCTTTGCTCTCATGTGTGCCCCTGGTTAATCCTTGCAACGTGGGATAATGCCCCTAACATGATTTCTAGAACTGTTTTTGTCCAGATCTTGTGTTAGGATATGTTTTTGTGAAGTTTGGTGTTCTGCTTGATCTGAAAAGCAGATTTTCAGATCTGATGATAAGGACCATCTGCTGCTATAGTCCTTTGATATGCGCGGCTATTGGTTGCACCAAGGCTATTGGTTGCAAACTACATTGGTAATGACGATCTGATTTTTTCTTTACTTGGCTGATCTACACTGATTGCCTGGTATGACTCCCTATGATGTTGATGTTAGTCCAAGCATCTCTACCACACAGAGGTTGGCAGAGGCTATGGTGACCATTACCAAGAGTGAGTATGAGAGACTACTCCGTGGTTGTAGTCATCATGATTGGATCCAAGGGGTTAACGAGTTGGGCTCCATTGCACGCAACAGGAGTCAGGGTAGTACGAAGTGGTTGGTTGACTCAGGAGCTTCATGGCATCTCAGTGAAGATCGGGATCATTTTACCCATCTCAGATTCGTACCCACAGGCAGGACTGTACAAGTTGCAGATGGTAGGCATCCCAGGATAGAAGGTCAAGGGGAGGTACCTATGACTCCTACCTTAAGATTACCCGATGTTTCTTATGTGCCAGGCTTTCCTATGAGCTTACTCTTACTGAGTACAATTACTAAGAAACTTAATTGTCATGCGATTTTTGATGATGTGGGTTGCGTCATTCAAGATAAATTAACAAGGAGGACGATTGGCAGTGGAAATGTAGAGGGTGGAGGCTATCGCCTTACTCAGACTCCACTCGCATTTGTATGTCGAGGAGAGGTATCTTCTACTCCTGAGAGTGTATTTTAGTGGCATCTCAGGCTTGGACATCTTCCTCTGGAGAGTCTTCGTAGAGTCATTCCGTACATATCTCCTGCTGCCAGGATATGCTGTGATGCGTGTCAGATGGGAAAACATCATTGTTCCTCCTATCCTGTGAGCACTCATTCTGGATCCACAGCCTTGTTTGAGTTGTTGCACGTAGACGTATGGAGGCCGAGCAGGATACCAGATAGGATGGGTCACCGTTACTATTTAGTAGTTGTTGATGATTTCTCATGCCTATCTTGGGTATTCTTGTTGAAGAACAAATCAAATGTTGAATTTAACATTCAGAATCTCATATTAGAGATCAAGAATCAATATTCAGCTACTGTTAAAGTAGTAAGATCTGATAATGCACTTGAGCTATGTACCGTCAAGTTGTCTGTATTCTACAGGTCCCATGGGATAGTGCATCAGATCACGTGTACTTACACTTCTCAGCAGAATGGGGTGGTTGAGAGAAAGCATAGACATCTTTTGGATGTGGCTTGTACCTTGTTGATCCATCATAGTGTGCCTCCGTTATATTAGGGGGATGCGGTTCTTACGGCTTGCTATTTGATCAACAGGATGCCCAATTCAGTATTTCATGAGCAGACACCTTGGCATATAGTACATCCTAAGTAGGAGCTTTTTCACGTACCACCACGAGTTTTTGGCTGTGCTGCATTTGTTCTCCTTTCTCCAGGACAAGACAAGTTGGCACCACGAGCAATCAAGTGTGTGTTCTTGGGATATTCACCAACTCAAAAAGGATATAGATGCTTGGATCCTCTCACTGGTAGGTAGTATGTGTGCGCGGATGTTACCTTTCATGAGTCTATCCCATATTTTTCTACTGTTGCACAGAGTTTATCTCATGAGGATACGGAGGCTCCCATTCCTATACCTCCTGTTCCTTTGGAGGAGATATCTATTTCTACACCCCACCTACTACGACTAGTCCTGTGATGTTCTCTAAGCCCATTGTTACATATCAGCGACCTCACAGTACTTTTCGGATGCCACCTCCTACAGATGCCACCAAGATTCCACCTTCTCCACCTCAGGAGACCACAAACAGGTTGCAGAGTAAATGATATGGCACGCCCTAACGATAGATGTCTGGATGAGGATATTTCTGCTTCACAGGTAGGATAGGAGAATCAGATAGCTGATCTTGACCTACCTATTGCCATTAGGAGGGCACCCCGCACTTGTGAGTCCAGATACCGTGTTGCAGGTAGTCTGGCTACTGATGGTCTTGGGTCAGCTTTTGGGAGCTTCTGTTGTGCTCTTTCTGCCATACCTATCCTTACCACCTACTAGCAGGCCATGCTTGATCCAAAGTGGTGCCAGGCCATGGAGGATGAGATGGCTGTTCTTACTTCACGTGGTACTTGGGAGCTTACACCTTTACTAGGGGGTGCTACAGTAGTTAGCTGCAGATGGGTGTTTGCAGTCAAGTATAATTTAGATGGGTCAGTTGCAGGCTACAAGGCCCGACTTGTTGTCAAAGGGTTCACCCAGACCTATTGGGTGGACTTCTTTGACACTTTCTCACCGGTGGCTCGTCTATCTACAGTGAGGATTTTGATTTCTGTGGCAATTCAGTGAGATTGGCATCTTTACCAACTTGATATGAAGAATGCCTCTCTATGGAGATTTACAAGAGGAGGTCTACATGCAACAGCCTCCTAATTACGAGATTCAGGGGGAGTGTGTATGCAGGTTGCAGAAGGCCATCTATGGCCTCAAGTAGACCCGAGAGCTTGGTTTCAGAAGCTCTCCTAGGTGGTAGAGTTTGTCGGGTTCATTAGATCGTCTGCAGATCATTCTTTATTTGTCAGAAAGATCGGGAAAGGTATTGTGGCTCTTTTAGTCTATGTTGATGACTTGATTGTCACTGGTGATGATACAACAGGTGTGGTTGAGATCAAACAGACGTTGGCAGCTCAGTTTGTGATGAAGGATTTAGGGCCGTTGCGATATTTCCTTGAGATAGAAGTAGCCTGGAGTAGGTGTGGTATTGTTCTATCTCAATGAAAACATGCCCTAGATGTGTTGAAAGAGACAGGCATGCTGGGAATCAAGCTAGCGAATATTCCTACGGACCCTAAGGTGTGACTATATGACCGTGATGCAGAGTCAGTTGATAGTAGGCAGTATCGTCAGCTGGTGGGGAAGCTGCTTTACTTGACGATTACTAGGCCAGATATTTCCTTTACTATAGGTAAGTTGAGTCAATTTATGGAGAAGCCTGCTAGACAACACTGGAATGCAGCCATGATGATGCTCAGGTACTTAAAGAGAGCACCAGGACATGGTCTTCTCTTCACTAGAGGGACATCTATAACTGTAGTTGGATACTCTGATGCAGATTATGCAGGCAACCATGATGATAGGAATCTACCACAGGCTTTTGTACGTATGTTGCAGGGAATTTGGTCACTTGGAAGAGCAAGAAACAAACTGTAGTATCCAGATCCAGTGCTGAGTCTGAGTATCGTGCTATGGCTCAAACCTCAGCAGAATTGATGTGGGTGAGATCCTTGTTGAGTGATCTACATATACAGATTGATGGGCTTATGGAGCTGAGATGTGACAATAGGGCTGCCACTTATATTGCCAACAACCCAATGTTTCATTAACGCACCAAACATGTGGAGGTGGATTGTCATTACACGGGATTTGATTCAGAAGGGATTTATCTTTACCTCCCAGGTTACCTCAGAGGATCAAACGGCTGATATCTTCACCAAATCACTAGTTAGATCCGTATTTGATATATGTGCATCCAAGCTGAACATGATTGATATCTATGCTCCAATTTGAGGGGGAGTGTTATGGAGTCTAAGCAATTGTGTGGTTAGGAGTGGTGCGTGTGGTGCGTTATTATATTTTATTTTCTTTGTATGAAATTTACACCCACTTCTCTCTCTATATAAAGAGGGATAGGGTTAGATGAATAAAATGATTGGCTCACTTTTCCTAACTTCCACAAAAAAAAGAAGAACCTAGAAGAAAGGGAGAATCTCTCTCCTCTTTCATTTCTCGCTCATTGAAGCCCTGCGCATTGCCTTCTCTGTCACGTGAAGGCACACAATAAACACATATTCTAACAGCCTTCTTTGTGCTGTTGCAGTGATCTCCATCTATCACTAATCTCTACTGCCTTGGTACTGCAGTTATCTCCATTTTATCCGTATGTTTATTGCTTGATACTGCAGGTGAGGGAAACGCAAGTTTCTCATTCTTCAGCAGCTTCCAAAGCACCTTGTTGGCAAGTGGCTTGACGAGGCAGGCCGGTTGGGGTCATGTCTGGAATCGGTTTGCCGGGCCACTGAGTTGCCGAAAGCAGGTGGACCAATGCGCCTTTACGCCCCTCCTTTCACCTGCTTGGTGGGATGGTGATTGGCAGAGCCCTATCTCTCGTGACATTCGCAGGTTGCGCGACTATGGCATCCAGTTAACTAACACTGGTCAAACTGTGAATAGCAGTCTTTACTCATACTGCAGATCAAGAAAATCCAAGGTGAGGACACTGACGTTCGCTCCTTTGTGTAAAAATACCAAATGCAAACAATGATAATTTGTATGTATGTGGTCATTGTTGTCACCTCATTCTTTTTTTGTTATATCTCTAAATAATCTCAATTAAGACAGCATTATGATTTGCAAATATTTGCTGCTAGTGAGGCAAGATATCCACCAAGTTTTTCTTGGGATCTTTCCCCCCGTCCAGCAGGCACCGGATATGTTAAGGATTGCAAAATGATTATGGGGGTGCGTTGCTGTGAATGCACCATATTTCCTACAGATGTTTCAACAGTAGTGTATATGGTTTTTATAAGGAAGTTTATGCTAAGGAATAGACTATTGATGCCATAGTAAGAGGGTGGCATTTCACTAATGACTATATCCAACTGTCGTAATGAATTCACGGATGTGATCTTAGATCCGTCCATGACTGTACTCGTTTTAGAGAAAATTTGGATATGAATCTTGCAAGACTGGTTCATATGGTTGCAAATATCAGTTTTAGATTTCAATGAATGTGGATGCAAATACAGTTTTACCGTGTGGGGGAGACGGCCAATTTCTCTCTAATTGGTGAATAAGGACACAAATATCTGTATTTTTAGAAGTCATTTTTTAATATAATATATGTATATATAAATCTTCTAAATGATAAGGTGTTATGTATAAGTTTTCTACTATTCATTCATCGTAGAATTTTCCAATACCTTCCCTCCCAACCTCTTACCACTACCTCATGCAACCTCCCTTGCAACTTTCGTTTAAGGCATGGTCCAGTAACGAAGATTATTGATTTTGACTAAAGAGATCTAAGTTTAAGTTTCTACCCCTGCATCAATCAAGAAGTGGTGTGTGGGGGAGATGGTTAATTTCTCTTCAATTTGCCTATATGAGATTATGAGTCATGAGAGAGAGAGAGAGAGCAACCATAATATTATTGGATAGGACTATTGTCCAGTAACAAATGGGTATATCTAGACAAAGAACATGTTACCTTTGGTAACGAGCATAGAGCTGCAGGCAAACATAAACAGAGGAAAAATGTTTTCTGTATGTTCAGTACAGCAGCTGGAATCGTGGTTTTATACTGGAGGTCGTTACATAGTGCTTCAATGATAGAGGTACACATCAGCAGTGTTCAGAGCACCAATGGGATAGTGCCTTGTCAGCAGTTGATAGAAGATATTTGATTAATACCTCACCTCAAACTGTAGGTCGAGAAATAACCTGGAGTTTGTTGTGTAATGTTTGAAATGAGGATGCTGAGATTGGTTTTGTCAGGATATCTGCAATTTGATGTTTTCCAGAAATGAATGACTTGTAGTTGACACTGAGAAATTTGCTCACGAATGAAATGGTAATCAATTTCGATGTGCTTCATTCAAGCATGGAAAACTGGGTTTAATGCCATGTACATAGCATCAATATTGTCACACCAAATAACTGGTGCTTGAGTCATGATACAACCAAGTTCAGCATATAATGATTTGATCCATAATAATAATAACTCTGCAGTAACATCAGCAATCACTTTGTATTCTGCTTCTATGGATGATTGAGCCATAGTCGATTGCTTTTTGGACATCCACGAGATAGGATTGGAGCCAAGGTAGACAACAAATCCAGTAGTGGATTTCCAGTCATTAGCACAACTTGCCCAATCTACATCGGAGAAGGCGGAAAGAGTAGTTTGTGTTGGAATTGTAAAACAACCCACGAGATAAGGTTCCTTTGATATAACGCAATAGATGCTTGAGTGCCAAGAAATGGGTATCTGTTGGTCGGTGCATAAATTGAGACAATTTGTTGACCGAGAAGGAGATGTCTGGTCGTGTGAATGTAGCATATTGTAAGTTGCCAATTTGTTGATAGATAGTTGGATTGTCAATCAAATCTGAATCGTCTGCAGCTAGAGTTGTTGGTGCAGTGACTGCAATTGGAGTTCTGTTTGGTTTGAGACCGTCATATTGAAATTTGATGAGAATATCAGCTAGATATTTCTATTGGGAGAGATGAAGTCCTGTTGTTGTTTTAAGGAATTCAATGCCTAGAAAATATGATGGATAGCCCATGTCCCATACAAGGAACTCATCCTTAAGAGAGGATAATATATGATTAACTTGGGTTTTTGAGGAGCTAAGCAACAGTATATCATCCACATACAAAAGAAGATAGGACACATGTTGCTTTGTGACCTTAACATATAATGAAGAGTCTGGTTTTGAGCCAACAAACCACAAAGCCTGTAAATGAAGAGTTAGCCGGTTAAACCATGCACGAGGAGCTTGCTTTATACCATATAGTGCTTTTTGGAGTTGGCAAACGTGGTTGGGATAGTCTTTGTGAACAAATCCCAATGGTTGTTGCATGTATACATCATCTAGATAACCATGGAGAAAGACATTGTGTATATCAAGTTGAATAACGTTCCAATTATTTATAATTGATAGGCTCAAAAAATTCTTCAGACATAGCCTCTTGCCACTGCGGCATTTTTATAGCTTGACCAAATGATGTAGGTTCTTGCTTATCATACAGGATATGTAGATGTTTGTGTAATTGATGGGAGTGATGTGATATATATTTTCTTCTTACTAATGCCATGCATGGATCTGGTTGTCATATTATGGGTTCTTTGAGGTGGAGGTGGAGGTGGAGGTTGAGTAGTAGGTGGTAAGGCTAGTTGGCATGGAGTTATGGATGGTGGTGGTGATGGTATAGTAGGTGAAGTATGAGGGGGGGTGGAAATTTGAGGAGGTGGAGGTGCAGTAGCTTGTGGCTGGGAGATGTTAAGGTGGAATAGGAAAAAGTATGAGGATTGTTGTGGTGAATCGGCTGAAGTACCTGTATGTAATTGGTGGTATGGAAAATAGGTTTAATAAAAAATTGCATGTCTAGCAATAGTAAGTTTGTTAGTGACAGGATTGAGACATAGGTAGGCTTTATAGTTATTGGTGTAGCCCATGAACACATGAAGAGTTAATCGAGGCTCCAATTTGTGTCTTGTGTAAGGGTGCATGAATGGGTGGTAGGTGCAGCCAAATACTCATAAGAAATGGTAATCTGTAGTAGTCTGAAATAATAATTGATGTGGAGAACTACCACCAGTCACTGAAGAAGGTAACATGTTGATAATATGAGCTGTAGAGTGAAATGCCAAGGGCCAATATTTATTTGGTATGTGTGAATGATGAAGAAGAGCAAGCGCCATTTCTATCAAATGATGATTCTTGCACTTGGCAGCCCCATTTTGCTCTGGACTGTGAGGAGCGGATATGTGATGAGTAACACCATTCTGGAGACACCATTGACGTATTTTGGCATATTCTCCTCCTCCATCAGAATGAATGGATTTTATAGCTTTGCCAAATTGCTTAGTTATATGAGCTTGAAACTGAAGAAATACATCAAATGCTTGGCCTTTTGTAAATAGAGGATATACCCAAACATATTTGCTATAGTCATCAATAAATGTGTTGAGGTATTTCTGTCCTTTATACGAGGTAACAGGGGAAACCCAAACATCTGAAAATATAAGCTGAAATAATTCTTTGCTTACTGAACTTGTTGGGTACAAATGTTGACGGTGGGACTTTTCCATTTGACATGAACCACGAACATGTGACAAGACTGACTTCAAGGTGGGAAGATTAAAAACAGAGATTATATGTTTGACAACATCTTTATTTGCATGGCCAAGTCTAAAATGGCAAGTATCTAGAGAGGCTTTTTCTGAGAGAAGAGCTACTGGTGATTGTAAGGATGATGCTGTGGATTTTGCAGCAGACGTGGGCAGACATAACTGGTATAAGCCTCGCACAGCTTTACCTTTAAGAAGTATTTTCTTTGTTTTGAGGTCCTTTTCCACGAGATGGTCCCGGTACATCTTAAAATAACAATCATTATCATCGGTGAACCTCTGAATAGATAGTAAATTTTTTGAAGCCTTAGGAACATGTAATACATCATGTAGATATAGAGGACGGCAGCTGGAATTAATGCATTTTGAACCAATATTAGTGATGGACAGACCTTGCCCGTTGCCAAATTGGACCTCATCTGCGCCATTGTATTCATTGGCTATGTCTAGTGACGCCAAGGAGTTTGTCAAGTGACGTGTGGCTCTAGAGTATGGGTGCCAGAGTTGAGGTGTCGATAGTTCAACAGAGTGGGCTTGCGGGAAGGAAACATCATCATTCTTATCATATCTGTAATAACAATTTATAGCTATGTGGTTGATTCGACCACATATTTGACAAAGCAAAAGGATTAAAAGATTTGAAACCTCTTCCACGAGTGTTAGAAGAAGCCCCTCTAGAATAAGTAGAGGAATTGTTTCTAGCAGATTAGTTCTGAAAATTATATGTATTTCTGCCTGAGCGACCGTGTCCTCGTGGAGAAAATCCTCCCCTCGGTTTATTTGTTCTAATGGCCTGGTTGACATCAATTAGTTTAGGATTTTCAAGAACAATTTGCTCATGGTTCAATAGCAGTCCCAGAACTTCATCAACGTTGCAGTCATCCTTTCGGCCATTGATAACAGCTACAATCGATTCATATTCGTGTCCCAGCCCATGAAGGAGGGTGGATATCAATTCATCATCCGCAAGAGGTTTTCCACAGAAAGCCAGATTTGAAGCCAGTTCTCGTGCTTTAACAGCATATTCAGATATTGTTTGATCACCTCTTTTTAAATTAGTTAGAGCACAGCGATAGTGATGTACTCATGAGCGTGACTGTGTCGTAAAGTATTGCTCGAGAAAAAACCAAGCATCACGAGATGATTTGTGGGAAGAAATTTGGGTACCAATACCTTCGGTAACTGAGAAGATCAACCAACTAAAGACTAGTTGATCCCTCCTTCGCCACTTGAGATAGGATAGGCATCATTTACCCCAGTAGTTTGTCCCAACGCATCGACGAGAAACTGAGGTGGAGCCTTCTCAGTGCCATCAACGATTCCCACAAGGTCATAGGCTGTGAAAATACGTGGTAGTTGCGCTCATTGTTCTTGGATGTGAGTTTGAATGGAATAGACGTATGAATGTTGGTGGGAGGGTTTCCAGCGGATGATAAAAGGGCTGGTGGATCAAGTGTAGCCATGGATGAGGAGAAAAATTACTCATCAAAGCTCTGATACCATGTTACATTTGGTAACGAGCATAGAGCTGCAGGCAAACATAAACAGAGGAAAAATGTTTTCTGTATGTTCAGTACAGCAGCTGGACCGGTGGTTTTATAATGCGGGCCATTACATAGTGCTCCAATGACACAGCTACACATCAGCAGCATTCAGAGCACCAATGAGATGGTGCCTCGTCAGCCGTCAGTTAAAGTTATTTGATTAATAGAACAGTCAAACTTCAGTTTTAAACTTCTCGAAAATGGTATATGCTTTAAAACTTATCCATTGGACATCATAAGAGGGTGAAACTACTGCATCCCGATCAATCAAGGCTTGTTCTTATTTGGCACGACGTTCTTTCCATTGCTCCTCTTCCTCTTGTGAGAATTCACTCTGAGGAACTTAGATGATTGGTAATCACAGGAAAGAAGGTTAGTCTGCATATACGATCTGGGTGATAGAAAACTTGTTGGTCATTTGTACGATGTAGAATGAAAGTTTAGCAGTGTCTCTGCTTGACGTTGTTGTGAAAGTGTCATGCATCTTCCTCTACCTCCGAGGATTGCTAATAAGCACATCCCATAAATATTAGAATCGCAAGGAAAAATGAGATGCGTGCATAGAGAGTAAGAGAGCACCACTTATATTTTTGTATAACCCCAAATACTTAGTAAATTTTGAGAGTTCAGCCACTCTCCCCAAAGGTATATCATTTCTGGTGGAACTGTGTTGCCAATACGCTACGTTCAAATGCATAAGATACTGTTTGTTATGTCAGATATAACGATTTATCTCATATTTGGTGAACTTTACTTTAAAATAAAATTATCACATAAGAAGATTTCAAATTATAAGATAAATTTATCCATTCTCTTACGAGATATCATTCTCACATATCCTTTACGCACGTCTATTTATTCTATAATTTAATTTATAATTTTTTTAAATATCAAAATTAATTTATCTCAAAGATACGGTCACTTACAAAAATTTATCCCATTAAACAAACAATACATCAAGCAGCTGATCGTGCACTTTCTATTGTCGACCAATTAGACGAAAAGAAAATTTTGCCTGGCACCTTCAAAAGGCGCCGTCACTTGCAGGATCTGTCCCTCAATGTCTATTACATTCCTGTCCTTTGCCTAGTCTGAGATATTTCTCTTTATTTATTTTCTTCGCCACGAACGACAAAGACCTGAAGCCTTTTTTTTCTCTCAAACTTCAAAACTTTTTACAAGTAAATCGGGCATTGCTACCAAGTACTGTAAAGGTTAGACTTTTTAGTTAAAAAAGTAGGGAAATATATATAATGGGGGCTAAAAAGTGATACAAGAAAATTTATAGATATTATTCTTATATTTCACATAATATTATGAATGTAGATATGTTTGATAATTAATATTTAATGTAAAAAAATAAAAAAATATAAGATTTGTTACGTATTAGATTCTATCATATTCAAAAAAATTATCACATCATTTTAATCTAAAATACAAGGTAATAAATAATTTTACATTTGTGATAAATTATTCTAGGTGATTTTGCATCGTCGGTGATAGATTATTCTAAGGTATTTTTACATTAGTGAAATCTCATTTTACATAAGTGTAAAATTATTCCAAGAGTGGTTTAACCTGTATGAAGTGATTTTAACCTATAAGTTTATGATTTATGATTTAATGTTTATGATTTAAGTTTATAAAAGGTGATTTCACATATGAGAAGTGATTTTTCACATTAGGGTTTAAAATTTAGGACTTAAGATTTAGGGAACCCTAAACACTAAAGATTAAACCCTGAATCATAAGTTGGAAAAATATATTTCAAGTATAAAATCAATTGTCATAAGTGAAGAAATACTTAAAATTTAATTTCACATCAATGTAATTTTACTTTCCACTAGTGTAAAGTAAGATTATATCAATGTAAAGTAAGATTGCACCAGTGTAAAGTAAGATTGCATCGATGTAAAGTAGTTTAAAGTAAGATTACACAGATGTAATCTTATTTTACACCAGTGTAAAATTATTTTAAAAGTGAAAAGTGATTTTGCACTGGTGCAATATAAAATTACGTCGGTGCAAAATAATTTTGTATCGATGCAAAGTGATCTTGAAGGTGATTTGAGTGATTTACATCCATATAAAAGTAATTTATTATTAATCGATAGTTAATTTTAATAATGATGGACCCTAACATATGTGCTATATGCCAATTTTTTGTATTTTTTAACCCACATCCGATCTTTAATTTTCAACTGCTGAGGTCACATAAGGACCCATTTTTAGAAAGCCAAATGTCATAAAAAAAAACACCTATCAGAATTAACCTTAAAAAATAATTGCTAGTTGACTTGGGCTCCACCTAATTCGACGAATGACTGATCACCCTAAACCACAGTATGCGTCCGATTGATCGGTAAAACAATTTTCTCGATTCAAGACAGAATAATCGATCTGAATATATGCATTTGAACCAAGATGACCATAGAGAGAATTATAAGAATACCCAACTGTCATATCATATGGAAGAATCCTTAAAGAGAGTTTGATCTGATCAATCCCTCTGAAAAAGCGTGCGTGATTCTCTGAAACACGCACGATTAACCCGCGCGTATCCATCTGCTGGTGCCGGTGGTGGTGGAAGGGCCTCCTCTGCCGGTCTGCAGCTTGTTTGGTTTGTTTGTCATCTGCTGAGGTGTTTTTTTTTTTATAAAGAAAATAATTGGAAAGAATAAAAATTAAAAGCAGGTGAAATAAAAGAATTAAGGTATTTTATTTCATTTAAGTATTTGGTTGAATTGGATATTTTGTCAAAGGAATTAAGAAATTTTAATCCACTTATGGTATTTATTTTGTGAAATAAATTAATGGAATAAGAGAAAATTAGTTGAGAAGGAATAGGTAGAATTAATAGGAGATATTAGATAATTTTAGGGGACGATGGTAGAATTATCAAAGCTCGAAATTGCACCTCCAATTTTGAAATAAAGTAAAGATAGAATTGATGTCAATTCTACTTACCAAACCCCCCTAGACATCATTTGTTTAGGAGAATTGAATTAAGGGGATCTAAAGAAAAGAGCACGAGATTGTGCCTCAATCTTGGGATTGCATGATTTCGATATTTGTTTTTGATAACTAGTAATCCCAGGATTAAAATGAATAATCCCACATTTAGCATAGTTGGCTGTTGAGACTCCACCGATGGAATTTAAGAATACACCAATGTATTCTCAGAATCCACCGGTGGATTCTCCATCGAAACATATGTGCAACAGCAATAACAGCAAGGCGAGGAAGAGATTGTGTGCAGGATTAGACTATCCCAATCCCCGCTCCCCCAATTGAATTAGATAATACTGGGATTTTAAGCTTTAAACTGGTATTATTCTATTTGGGATAAACTTACCCAAACGGAAGACTACGATTACAATACCACCAAACAAATGGTACCTAAGGAGTGGGTTGGTGCCCTTTGGTGAAACTGCTGAGAGGATGTGCAATTACGTGGGGCTAATTAGAGTTATGATATGTTGCAAATATAGGTGCAAAGATACATGATATGTTGCAAGTAAGGCCAGACTTACCATTTCCAAAAGGGATCAATGGCACCTTGAGGCTCTAAAATTTGGATGTCAATTACATATAGACTTATATGGTTTCCCATTTTTGTTTAGGAGAATAAAATAGAACCTTTCACACTTGGATTGAAAAAATATATAAGAAAGTTACACCAGATTAGATTTACTTGTACCAGCATAAAGTTAATCCGAGAGACTCCTCAAATAACTATATTCTACTCTTCCATTCCTCCAAATGCATAATACCAACCCTATATTTCTTCTCAAGGTTAAAGTTGAACCTAAACAATGAAAGAGTCTTATTCCTCTACTTATTCTACAAAATGTTAATTCCACTAAATCTTTTTCCACATACCAAATATGTCCTAAGGAAAAAAACTAGTGCTTTGAGTAGGATCTTGTTATTTCTTGTGGATGGTCAAAATAAAGATCAATAGAATAAATTGTCGATCTAGGATTTATCATGGTAATTTTGATAGAAATTCATTTTTTCGGGTTCTTGGCACGCTTAGAAGCTGTAAAATTTCAATTGGAGCATTGCGCCTGTGTTACGACCCGATTTCCGAATCCCTACGAGACATGAGAATCAGACCAACTCGACTAATCCCAAAATCCAGTCGTCCAACGAGAAAGTAACCAAAAGAGCAGTAAAATAAACCACATTCACCATGCATATAACTAGCAGTAACAAAAGTACAGCAGTAAAGAAAAGAACTACTACAGTACACACCACCATAATAGTAGAGAATTAAACAGGTACATAAACATGATGCTTACAATAAAAGAGTACAGTGGTAACAAAAAATACTCATTACAACAGAAGAAACGATACAGTAGGTACAACACAAGTAAAACTACTGGGCTCTACTAGACTCAGCACCCTCTGCAGTCGCAGGCTTTGGCTGCTCAACACCTGGTCCTGAAAAGGTGACAAAGGTGACACATCAGCGAAACGTTGAGTAGAGTGACAACCAACTAACTAAGAATCAGTAAAACTAGACAAGTAGCTATTGTTTTTAGTTTCTTTCTTTATTCCTCTATTTACTTGTTCTCAAATTATTTCTCATATCTTTCTCTTGATCTCGAATGTTCCTTGTGGAACGATCTTGATTGCAGTCTTTTCCAAAAAGTAGAAGTAGCATGTGGTGCTCTCCTGACCGGGAGAGTCCCCCGTGGTAGTCCTACCCTCAATCAACCACCCCAAGGTCACTGACAGACGTAACGGTGATTACGGCACGTGCAATAAATGCACGGGTAGCTACCCCACACTGGCACGCGGTCAGTCATTTCCGTTAACGAGTGCGCCCAAAGCACAACACGGAACCAGTATAGGGAAGAGCCCTCTCAGTCACAGGGGTCTAGCCCCTACACAGTAACCAAACAGGGGTCTTGCCCCTTCACACTCCGCGCACCCTAGCCTGACTACCCTGGTTTGCCCAGTCGGCCTAACAAGTCGGTATAGGACGGTTAGCTGAACCCCGGGCCCCGTGAGATGGCTAGCTCTCTCCCTACACTAGCAGCTCTACCTGGTACGGTGTACGTGAGGGCTAGAAAGTTGGTGCAAAGTGGCCAAACTCACCCCGATCTCGACCTGAGGGCAGCAAGCTCCCCTCTACACTAAGAGGTAAGATATGCTCTCTTTGGTACCACGTACCCAAGAGACAACACACTTTCCCGTTTACTTTTCCAGTTACATTCCATTTATTTTCAGGAGTTCTACTCCTAATTCCCTGTAGGGTTAGTGCTCATGTTTCCTCAAGCCAAGCCATACTAGGTTTCATCATTTCAGGTTTATTCGCACATAGTACGTATTCCCAACATCCAAACTTCTTTTCTTTTCCAAATTATATACAAGTAGCTCGTATTTAGATTTCACACAACAGTAATTACATGTAGCAGTTACTAGCGACAGTACTCTACATTTCACAGGCAGCTGTTATCCAATTACAGGTAATTATCATTATTCTATCTACTTATCCAAGACTGCAATTCAGGCATTCAAGACATTCATTTCAGTGTTTCTGTTCCTAGGATTCAGGCCACACCCTAGGATCTATCATTCAATCTAGTTTTCAGTCCTAGGATTCATGCCATGCCCTAGGGTCTAACATTCAATCTAGTTTTCAGTCCTAGGATTCATGCCATGCCCCAGGATCTATCATTTAATTCATGATAAGCATCAATGTTTCTAATTAACTAAGGAAAGCCACTCTACCCGCAAAATCGAGAGTATTGGGGGCGTGATTGGCAGGTCCGCGTGCCTCCGCAACCCCCGGATCCGCAATAGAACGAGGTCCTAACATAAGGATCAAACACAAGGAACCACTCAGAATAGGATACAAGTACTTTAAACAAGTAGAGGAACAAATTCTGAGAAGAACGGAATTTCAAACGTGGAAATCAGACCTCGAACGGATCCTAAACGGGTCAAAAACGACCACTCTACCCTAAATCAGACGTCTGGAACATCTTCCAGATGTCTTAAACGATGGTTCAAGTCATACCTTGCTTCTGCATGGTTCTTCAGACGTCCAAGATCCCGCTGAACCATCTGGACTTAGTTCCAGACATCCGACTGTCACTCCGGACGTCTGGAGGCTCTCTCCGTCGTCTGGTGCAATGCCCAGACATCCGATCTATGTGGGAGGGCATGCCCTTGCGCCTTCCCGAACGAAACCTGCATGCGTACGCGACCGACCTCAACATGGCAAAGAGGCAGAATCCTTCGTTAGAACGGCCTGCATGGCTGTACACGCGAAAGGAAGAAGAAAAGAAATATTGTACCTTTCAGACGTCTGGGTCTTACTCCACGTCCAGATGTTTGATTCTGGGAAAACCTCCCAGAATATGGACCTCTTCGCCCTCCGCCTGCTGCGCACGGCCGTGCTGCGCTGCGCTCGCCTGTTGCCTGAGCTGCAGCAGCACCTACCCAGCGCCACGCTACCGCTGCGCGCCCGCCGGCCGGCCCTGGCTGCTCTGGCGAGCTGGGACACTCCCGCTCTACCTCTTCTCCCTGTCGCTGCACCTCTTCCTCCCCGTGCACACCCAGCAGCAGCTACTGCCCTCGCCCTCTCACTCTCACACTAACAGGAAGAAGAAGGAGGAGACGGTCAAGTGATGGTGAGGGAGAGGAGAGGGGGGAGGTATTTGAAGGTTCCGTGGGGAGAGAGAGAGGAAGAAAAGATGCGCCTGCATAATGGGGAGGGAAGAGGGAGAAGAAAAGAGGGCGGTGGGTCAGTCTGCGCGTGCATATGCTCAGATGCGAATTCGTACGCCGCAAAAATTAATTTCCAGACGTCTGGGAAGGCTTCTAGATGTCTGACCAGACGTCTGGACCAACTCCCAGACGTCTTAAAAGACGTTTGATGCCAGGGTCTTAACAACATAACAAACTCAAAGGAAGTTTCGTCCCCGAAACTTGCGCTAACTAGAGTGCGAAAAAGAACGATATATACATAACAAACTCAAAGAGGACCGAAGCCGATCCGAAAAGACGTACCCTCAAAAAGCTTCGGGTACTGCTCCCGCATCGCCGCCTCAGGCTCCCAGGTGGCCTCCTCGTACCGCTGGCTCCTCCACAAAACCTTCACCAAGGATACTTGCTTCCGTCTCAGACTCCGGACGGCTCTGTCGAGAATCTACACTGGCCGCTCAGGGTAGGTCAGGTCGTCACCCACCTCGACGCCCTCGTGACTCAGGACGTGACTGGGATCGACGACGTACTTCCTGAGGTTGGACACGTGGAACACGTCATGCACACCAGAAAGCTGGGGAGGAAGGGCAAGCTTGTAAGCAACGGGTCCAACCTGCTCCAGGACCTCAAAGGGTCCCACGAACCTCGACGCGAGCTTCCCTCTCACCCCAAACCGTTGCAGGCCCTTCATGGGGGAAACGCGAAGGAAGACGTGGTCCCCAACCTCAAACTGTACCTCTCTGCGTTTCCGATCTGCATAGCTCTTCTGCCTACTCCTGACAGTGCGGAGTCGCCTGTGAATCTGCTCGACTTCCTCCTGACTCTACCTGATCAGCCTGGGGCCAACCTCCCACTTAGTCCCCACCTCAACCCAACTCAAGGGTGCTGTACACCTCCGTCTGTACAGAGCCTCGTAGGGAGCCATGCCGATGCTCGAGTGATAACTGTTATTATATGCAAACTCTACTAGGGGCAAGTGCTCCTCCCAAGAGCCCCTCCAGTCCAATACACAAGCACGCAAAAGGTCCTCAAGTGTCTGTATCGTGCGCTCGGACTGTCCGTTCGTCTGGGGGTGGTATGCTGTACTGAACCTCAACCGCATCCCCAAGGCCTATTGAAACTCAGCCCAAAACTGGGATGCAAAACGGGTATCTCGATCAGATACGATCTCCCGCGGAACTCCGTGTAGACGTACCACGTCGCGGATATACCTCTCTGCTAACTGTGCTGGTCTCAAGGTGACTCGGATCGGCAAGAAATGTGCTGTCTTCGTCAACATGTCAACGATTACCCAAACTGCGTCGTGTCCTCACTGGGTAACAGGTAAGCCCACCACCAAGTCCTTGGTGATGCTCTCCCACTTCTACTCTGGCACTGGAAGTGGCTGTAACGGCCCGACAGGCCTCTGATGCTCGGCCTTCACCTGCTGGCACACTAAACACTGCAGTACGAATTCACCCACATCCCGCTTCATCCCCCCTCCACTAGAAGTTGCATCTCAAATTATGGTACATCTTTGTGTTTCCGGGATGTATGGTGAATCTGGAACCGTGTGCCTCAGTCATGAGCTCCCTCAATAGCTCCTCGTCTCTGGGAACACACAACCGTCCCCTCATGCGCAGCACCTGGTCTGTAAAAGAGAAGTCCCCAAGGTCTCCTGACAGTACTTAGTCACACAAGGACTGTAAGTACGGGTCGACCATCTGCCCTATGATGATACGATCTATCAGCTCTGGCCTCGTCTGTCGTGTCACAGTCACTGCCCCACAGTGCCCCAGTAACTCTAGGGGTCGCCAACTGCCCATCTCCTCCAAGAGGCTCCAACTCTTTGCCTGTAAACTGGCCAAGTGTGCGGGCACCTTCCGGCTCAAGGCGTCAGCCACCACGTTGGCCTTTCCCAGGTGGTAAGAAATGCTGCAGTCATAGTCCTTCAGGAGCTCCAACCAACATATCTGTCTCATGTTGAGCTCCTTCTGGTCAACAAGTATCTGAGGCTCTTGTGATCTGTGAAAATCTCAAGGGTCTCACCGTACAAGTAGTGCTTCTAAGTCTTCAGCGCGAAGACGACAGCTGCCAGCTCCAGGTCGTGGGTAGGGTAGCTATGCTCATGGGGCTTCAGTTGCCACGAAGCGTAAGCGACAATGTGACCCCTCTGCATGAGCACACCCCATAACCCCTGCAAAGAGGTGTCCGTGTACACAACGAACTCGCCACTACTGTCAGGGATGGTGAGCATGGGAGCCGAAGTCAGCCTCTCCTTCAGCTCCTGAAAACACGCCTCACAGGCGTCTGTTCAAGTAAATGGCACATCCTTCCAGGTCAGCTGTGTCATAGGACGTGCAATCTGTGAGAAGTCCCTAATAAACCGCCTATAGTAGCCTGCCAGTACCAAGAAACTGCGAATTTCAGTGACCGTACGCGGTCTCTCCCACCTGAGCACTACCTCGACCTTGGCTGGGTCCACAGCCAAGCCATCCCCGGAGATCACGACCTAAGAAGGTCACCTCCCTCAACCAGAACTCGCACAGCCCAAACGGCATGACCAGAAACTCGTAGTGTCCGTATCGGGTGCGGAAAGCTGTCTTGGAGACGTCTGCCTCCTTGATCCTCAACTGGTGGTATCCAGACCTCAAGTCGATCTTAGAGAATACCGTGGAACCTCGCAGTTGGTCAAACAAGTCATCAATCCTCGGCAGCAGATACCTGTTCTTGATGGTGACCCTATTCAGCTGTTAGTAGTCCACACAAAGGCGTAGGGTACCATCCTTCTTCTTTACAAACAGTACCAGGGCTCCCCAGGGAGACGCACTGGGCCTCACAAAGCCCTTCTCCAGAAGATCCTGCAACAGAGACTTGAGCTCTCGTAGCTCAAGTGGTGCCATCCTGTACGGTGCTGTGGAGATGGGGCTGGTCCCCGGTACCAGTGAGATCTCAAACTCGATCTCACGCTCTGGCGGTAGTCCTGGCAGCTCATCTGGGAACACGTCGGGGTACTCTCTGACCACTGGGATATTCTGGAAGTCTGCCATAGGGCTGGGCTCCGCCACCACACAAGCTAGGAAGCCCTCACACCCCTAGCTCAAAAGTCTCGCCACCCAAAGTGTAGAAATGCACCTGAAGCCTCCGTCCACTGGCTGCCCGTGGAACTCGAAAGAAGGCAACTCCGGTATGGAGAATACGATCTTCCTCTCAAAGCAGTCCACCAAGGTGTGGTAAGCGGACAGCCAGTCCATCCCCAGAATCACGTCAAAGTCCTCCATCTGTATCATAATCAAGTCAGCGGAAAGGCTGTGTCCCCTAACATTGACCTCACAACCTGTGTACACCCCTTCAGCTACAAACAGCTGATCACCTAGATTTCTGATTACCACCAATCCCCTAATGGAGTGATATCATACTCCAGAGTAGCAACAACTCATGGAGCAATAAGGTACATCATACTATGAGCAGGAATTACGTACTCCAGAAAGACCAAAACTTGTAACCATACCTGTCACCGTATAAACTGAAGCTATGATTCTCCGTGAGTCACGGCGTCGCGACACTCCTTGGTAATGGGAGCGGACAAAACAAGTAGGCCTGGGGCAGAGCTAGTGACAGCTGGCCGGTATCCTTCTCGTGGTGGCTGTCCTCCCTCAGGCACCTGGGACCCACGACCACCCGACTGGCCCTTAGTGCTCGATGCGGTGAGTGTCTGCTGTGCTCCAGCCCTAGACAGGCAGTCTCTCCTGAAATGGCCCGACTGGCCACAGTGGTAGCAGAGGGGAACTCGACTCCCTCTCTCGGTAGGTCCCTACCGGCGGCTGGGTGGGGGTCCAGTGCTAGCAGCTGGCCCTTGTCGAGAGCCCCCAAAGGTCACTGATGGCCCTGAAAAACGTGACGGCTCTCCTACGGGCGCCACGAGCCTCGATTGAGCTCTCCTAACTCGTCTAGTGTGACAGCGGAAATCTCGTTCCACGACAAACTCCCCTGTCGTACCCTCGGAAGGGAGATGAGGGGGTGGCGAAGTGGGTGGAAGCTGAAATTCTTCTCAAACCACCTCTTGAATCAAATGGACGAGGTCCAAAGATGGTATGCTCAGGAGAAGAGAAGGGGTAGCATGTACTCCAAGCTCGACACATCTATCCCTCAGGCCTCGACTTTGGCCGCGCCCTACCCTCCTGGCTCCACGTCGAGGCATCTCCTGCAAGGAGACGCGAACACGGAACAGAAAAGACATCAATACGAATCGATATCTAACGGAGAAGTCTAAGAACAGATGTCAAAAGATACGTTGTGGTGGCTACTGTAGTTACAAACACGTGAATTGGTTATTTTCTAGCCAGTTGGTTCACTTCTCGGAACGACCTTGCTCTGATACCATCTTGTTACGACCTGATTCCCGAATCCCTACGAGACACGAGAATCGGACTAACTCGATTGATCCCAAGACCTAGTCGTCCAACGAGAAAGTAACCAAAAGAGCAGTACAATAAACCACATTCACCATGCATATAACTAGCAGTAACAAAAGTACAGCAGTAAAGAAAAGAACTACTACAGTACACACCACTATAATAGTAGAGAATTAAACAGGTACATAAACATGATGCTTACAATAAAAGAGTATAGTGGTAACAGAAAATACTCACTACAACAGAATAAACGGTACAGTAGGTACAACACAAGTAAAACTACTATGCTCTACTAGGCCCAGCACCCTCTGCAGCCGCAGGCTCTGGCTGCTTAACACCTGGTCCTGAAAAGGTGACAAAGGTGACACGTCAGCGAAACGCTGAGTAGAGTGGCAACCAACTAGCTAGAATCAGTAAAAGTGGACAAGTAGCTATTGTTTTTAGTTTCTTTCTTTATTCCTCTATTTACTTGTTCTCGAATTATTTCTCAGATCTTTCTCTTGATCTCGAATGTTCCTCGTGGGAACAATCTTGATTGCAGTCTTTTCTCAAAAGTAAAAGTAGCACGTGGTGCTCTCCTGGCTGGGAGAGTCCCCCATGGTGGTCCTACCCTCAGTCAACCACCCCAAGGTCACTGACAGACGTAACGGTGACTACGGCACGCACAATAAATGCACGGGTAGCTACCCCGCACTGGCACGCGATCAGTCGTTTCCGTTAACGGGTGCGCCCAAAGCACAGCACGGAACTAGTATAGGGCAGAGCCCTCTCAGTCACAGGGGTCTAGCCCCTTCACAGTAACCAAATAAGGGTCTTGCCCCTCCACAGTCCGTGCACCCTCGCCTGACTACCCTGGTTTGCCCAGTGGGCCTAACAAGTTGTTGTAGGACGGCTAGCTGAACCCCGGACCCCGTGGGGTGGCTAGCTCTCTCCCTACACTAGCATCTCTCCCCGGTACTGTGTACGCGAGGGTCAGAAAGTCGGTGCAAAGTGGCCAAACTCACCCCGGTCTCGACCTGAGAGCGGCAAGCTCCCCCCTACACTAAGAGGTAAGATATGCTCTTTTTGGTACCACGTACCCAAGAGACAACACACTTTCCCGTTTACTTTTCCAGTTACATTCCATTTATTTTCAGGAGTTCTACTCCTAATTCCCCTTAGGGTTAGTGCTCATGTTTCTTTAAGCCAACCCATACTATGTTTCATCATTTCAGGTTTATTCGCATATAGTACGTATTCCCAACATCCAAACTTCTTTTCTTTTCCAAATTATATACAAGCATGACGTGCCTTCGTGCGTGTGTGTTAAGAGGTGTCGTTATAGTTGCACTTGATACGTCGGTTTTAAAAGAAGTAAACGGAGGTGAGTCCGAGTGTCGATCTCAGGGAGGCGTGGAAATCGGATTTTGTTTACCACTTGTTGTCACGAAAAAGGCGGAGTTTTGCTTGCGAAAGAAACGATTTTGAAAAGCGAGGGATAGAGAGAGTTTAGGGTTAGAAAGCTCTTGGTTTTGATCATGCACTTTAAACAGAAATTAAAAAGGCAACTAAATGAAAAACAATTTCATTAAACATGCATTCATAGTTCATGGTTTACAATATTAAATACATGCTTCAACAAAAGTAAATGAAAGCTTAAAAGAGAGAGAGAGAGGTAGAGAGAGAGTGGAGAGCGACGAGGCAGCCACGGCGGTGGAGGAGGCTCCGTCGGCGGCTCGTCGTCTCCGGCGATTACAAGAGTGCCTAAGACTAGCTAGGAGAGGAGTGGAGTAGTTGCAAGTGGAAGAGGATGCCTTGAATGGTGGTAGAAGGGGGTTTAAATAGAGTTAAGGGCTTCCTAAAAGAAGAATGTGCTTTAGCGACATCCAGAACGTCGCTAAAACCGCTTCCATATACGTCGGTGAAGGTCTGCTGCCGCCGGTCAGCCGCCCGCCCCTCTCTCTCTTCAGGCGCGATCCGTGGACGTCGAACGAGAGCCGTCCGATTGATGATCGGACGGTTGAGATCCTCCCGCGCCTGCGCTAGGATCGCGCTTCGGGCGTGCGTGCGCGCGCGCGTTTCCGCCCGGCGTGCGCGCGCGCGTGGGAGGTGGGGCGCTGTCGTCGCGCCGCGTGGCGCGATCCTAGCCGCTCGCTTCTGATCGCGCGGCTCAATTTTGCCGCGCCCTTCGCCCGCAGACGATTTTTGCTCCGCGCGAATCGAACGCGCGTCGCCGCAACGCGGGCGTGCGCGCTAACCGTTGCGCCACGCCCGCGCTTTGTCGCGGCGACCGCGGGCGAGCGCGCGGATCTCGGCCGTTCGATCGAAGATCAACGGCCGAGATGCGTCCTTGGCTGGCTTGGGGGCGTGCGGGCGGCGGGGGCGGGGCGACGTGGCGCGTTCTAGGCCGTTGATCTCCAGATCAACGGTCAGGATTTCTTGGGCCCATTGTGGGAGCTCCGGATGTCGGATTTGGCCGATTTTGAGTCCGTTAGACTCTGTTCGTCGTCCTGAATCCATCCGTGCGGTCCGATTGCTCATCTGAGGCCTTCTTTGACAAATGCTTTACACAAATGGCCATTAATACAGTTTATAAGCAATCTTGGTACTTGATGCATGCAATGCTCCTATTCTACTTTATGTTGTGCCTTTTATTCTAAAGATGGGCCATATTCAACCTAATTACTACCCCCTTGCGTGGTGTTATCATACCCCCATGCTTACTCCTTGCTAGTCCCTAGCAAGGTTTATTCTAGCCTTTATTTCTTTGGCGAATTCAAGAAGTAATTGCTTAGGCACTTCGTTACTTGTTAATAAGAGGAACTATACGAAGATCTTAATCTACAAAGACTAAGCAGCGCCCGGGTGTCTGCCAAAATAAGAATCGCCCGAATCCTTGCTTTGTATATATAACTATACTTATGTATACGTATATATCTATATATGTCTTTTTAGAATTTTTAGAATTCAGTGTGGGTTGGTAACTTTTTACGGCTACCCAACCCACCCAAAACTCGGTCAAAACCCTAAGTGCTAAGCATCTTGGTGTGAATGTTGTGATAGACTTACTTAACGGTAATTGAGACAGACTTCGAGTTTCTACGCCTCTAGGTGACCGGAAAAGAAAATAAATTTTTGCCTGAAGGTGTATTTGTTCGATTGGTAGCTTTCTCCCTGCGTTCATTTTACTTGGGGTCAACACAAGGATTTTCCAGTGTATATCTCCCCGGCTTGTACTACTTCCCCGCTTCTTCCTTAGGTGTTTTTGGTCTTCTTTTTTTTCGTGCAATTATTGAGCTGGGCTCTGGACAACCGACCAATGGGCTGTTACCCACGATCACTTGCCAGCCATACTTGTGCGGTGAAGTGTGGTTTATTTTCTTTTCTTCTTTTTTTTTTTTTTTAATTATTATTTTTTTTACGTAGGTGGCTTCCCTAATCTCAAATGTACCTAGAGGCAGTGAAAAAGAAATGGCCTGTGGCTGGGTTCTGGACAACCTGCCAATGGGCTGTTACCCACGACAACTTGCCAGCCATACCACCCTAGAGAGTTCATTAGCTACCCAATTTCTGTCAAAATCTCCGAGAAGTGAGTATGTGCAGAAATGTGTGCAGATGCTTAGACTCAAAGTTTTCCTGAGTTAGAGGATGAGTTGATAAGTCGTATACTTATCACCTTATTTATTAGGTGGATTAGAATAGCTTAAAGTTGCAAGGATTCGCCGCTAAATCCATATTTTAATGGACACTAGGGCTGATTAAGCCTGAAGGCCTGAAAAGTCTAAGCGTTTAAGTTCTTTTTGTATTATTTCCCACTATTGGCAAGTTTCTAATGCCTAAGTTTTTCTTCCTAAATTCAAATTTTTTTTTTTTTTAAATCAATTAATTTATTCATTCAGACTGATTAATTAAACTCAGGATTATGCAATTTACCATCCCCCCCATGCTTAAGTTGGACAATGTCCTCATTGGCAGATGCATGGATGCAGAAGGGTTCAAAAAGATAGTACCTGAGTGACGTAAACTACCAGATCAGTCTGAATCCGCTGGGTTGCCTCCCAGGAAGCGCTGAGTTTAACGCCTCCAGCTGGGCGGTGCCTGGTGTCAGCCCTCAACAAGGGTGATACTCTCCTTGGGGGGTACCTGGGCCAGGAAATGCTTCAATCTTTGACCATTGACTGTAAAGGTGTGCCCGGTATTAAGATCGGCGATTTCGACTGCCCCATTGGAATAGGGCTTGACCACCCGAAATGGTCCTGTCCATTTGGACCTAAGTTTCCCTGGAAAGAGTTTCAGGCGTGCATCAAATAGCCAGACTTGTTGGTTTGGCTCAAAGGTTTTCCTATGAATGAGTCGGTCGTGGACGGCTTTCATTTTCTCCTTATATAGCCGACTATTGTCAAAGGCGTCCCGACGAATTTCTTCAAGCTCAGATAATTGAAGAGTCCTTTGCGCACCAGCTAACTGGGGATCCATGTTACATTGCTTAACAGCCCAGTAAGCCCGGTGTTCCAATTCGACAGGGAGATGGCAAGCTTTGCCAAAGACCAAGCGGTAAGGTGACATGCCTATCGGGGTCTTAAAAGCGGTCCTGTATGCCCACAGGGCATTATCAAGTCGTGTGGACCAGTCTTTCCTGTCAGGTCTCACAGTCTTCTGTAAAATGTTCTTGATTTGTCTGTTTGAGACCTCAGTCTGCCCATTTGTTTGTGGATGATACGGGGTGGCAATGCGGTGGTTTACCCCGTATTTTCTAAGTAGGGCACGGAACTGGGAATGGATAAAATGGCTTCCACCATCACTGATCATGGCCTTGGGTATTCCAAAATGGGAAAAGATGTTCTTCTTTACAAAGTCCATGACCGTCTTGTGATCGCATCGTCGGGTGGCGACGGCTTCAATCCATTTGGAAACATAGTCTACCGAGACCAAGATATACTCGAAGCCGTTGGATGGTGGAAAGGGGCCCATAAAATCGATACCCCAAACGTCGAAAATTTCGACAATCAAAATGGGCTGAAGGGGCATCATATCTTTTTTGGTCATTGTCCCTAGTGTTTGGCATCGTGAGCAAGTCTTGGCAAAGATGTGTGCATCCTTGAATAGGGACGGCCAATAAAATCCAGACTGCAAAACTTTTGCAGCTGTTTTCTTGCCAGAGAAATGGCCGCCACATGCTTGGTCATGACAAAAGGAAAGCACACTCTGAACCTCGTCTTCGGGGAGGCACCTCCTGATGATCTGATCAGCACAGAGGCGAAACAGCATGGGATCATCCCAGAAATAGTGCTTGGCCTCAGCCAAGAACCTGTCCCGTTGCTGTTTGGACCAGCTGTGCGGGGTTTGTCCTATAACCAGGTAGTTGACATAGTCAGCATACCATGGCATTTTCTTGTCTTGCACGGCTAGGATGTGTTCATCAGGGAAGGTATCAGATAGAGGTAGGGAG
Source organism: Thalassia testudinum (assembly GCA_037157565.1). Classification (NCBI taxonomy): domain Eukaryota; kingdom Viridiplantae; phylum Streptophyta; class Magnoliopsida; order Alismatales; family Hydrocharitaceae; genus Thalassia; species Thalassia testudinum. The sequence continues at coordinate 24,759,353 of JAZHRO010000054.1, read as the reverse complement.
GGTCCAATGTGGTCTGGATGAAGTCTTGACAGGTGGTCAGCCACCACATTTTTCGATCCGGCCTTGTCTTGGATTTCCAGGTCAAATTCCTGCAAAAGCAGGATCCATCTGATGAGCCTGGGTTTTGCATCCTTTTTGGCCAACAGGTGCCGGATGGCTGAATGGTCGGTGTAGATAGTCACGTGGGATCCCAGTAAGTATGATCGGAATTTTTCCAGTCCAAAGACTACAGCAAGCAACTCTTTTTCTGTGACCGTATAATTACGCTGGGCCTCGTCCAACGTTTTGCTCGCGTAGTAGATCACCACAGGCTTCTTGTCTTGCCTTTGTCCCAGGACAGCGCCTATGGCAAAATCTGATGCGTCACACATAATCTCAAAACCCTGGGACCAGTCTGGGGGTTGAAGTACCGGTGCGGTGGAGACTAAGTCCCGGAGGGTATGATAAGCCTGGGTGCAATCAGGAGACATGTGGAAAGTTGCGTCGTTGGCTAGAAGGTCGGTCAAGGGTTTGGAAAGTTTGGAAAAGTCTTTGATGAACCTTCGGTAGAAGCCAACATGTCCTAGAAAAGAGCGAATCTGTCGGACCGAACTAGGTGGAGGAAGTTTGGAAATTAAATCAACCTTAGCTCGATCTACCTCGATGCCCTTATGCGAAACGATGTGTCCGAGGACAATTCCTTCTTGAACCATAAAATGGCTCTTTTCCCAACTTAACACCAAGTTAACCTCGATACATCGTTTCAGGATTTTCTCCAAGTTGCTCAAACAATGGTCGAATGAATTCCCGAATACAGAGAAATCATCCATAAAGACCTCCAAGTATTCACCCACCATTTCTGAAAAAATGGCTAGCATGCAACGCTGGAAGGTTGCGGGTGCGTTGCATAACCCGAACGGCATTCGACGGAATGCAAATGTGCCATACGGGCAAGTGAATGTGGTCTTTTCCTGATCTTCCGGAGCAATTGCGACTTGGTTATATCCTGAATATCCATCCAGGAAGCAAAAATACTTCTGCCCTGCCAATCTTTCAAGGATTTGGTCAATGAATGGCAAGGGGAAGTGGTCCTTCTTAGTGGCTTCGTTAAGCTTCCTATAATCAATACACACCCGCCATGCGGTGGTGGTGCGGGTGGGAATGGATTCGCCATGATCATTAGTGACAACGGTGAGCCCAGCCTTCTTTGGAACCACTTGAGTGGGGCTCACCCAGGGGCTATCAGAGATAGGGTAGATGATGTCGGCGTCGAGCCACTTGATAATTTCTTTTTTAACGACCTCCCGCATGTTAGGGTTTAACCGTCTCTGCATCTGGCGGGAAGGTCGGGCCCCGTCTTCCAGGTAAATCTTGTGGGTGCAATAGGTGGGGCTAATTCCTCTTAGATCTGAGATGGTCCAACCAATGGCGGCCCGATGTTCTGAAAGAGTTGCAGTCAACCTTAGTTCCTGATCCTTGGTTAGATGGGAATTAATAATCACTGGGAAGGTCTGGCCAGGTCCCAAGAAGACGTACTTGAGATTCTCGGGCAATGGTTTAAGTTCAGGTGCGGGTGGGACCACAGTCGATGGGAATGGAAAGGGCGGTAGTTGATCAACATTGATTTCTTCAAATGGTGTCATGTGATGATACTCAGCCTTACAGAGGTCCACAGGTAATGATGGTGGCGAGTCAGAACTACGGGTTTGGTGGTCTGAGACAGAATTGAGGGTAAGGCATTCCTCGATTAAAGTTTCCACGGGATCATGTTCCTCAATGTAATCACAATCAAAAGACTTTGTTGCCCGGAAGATATCTAATTGCATTTTCCTGTCTCCGAAGGCGATTTCCATACATCCCGTGTCGCAATCGATGTTTGCTTTAGCCGTGGCTAAGAAAGGTCTGCCTAAGATTATGGGTGTGTTCTGTAATTTTTCAGGGACTTCCATGTCGAGCACTAAAAAGTCGACTGGGAAATAGAAGTCCTTGACCCGTACAATCACGTCCTCGACAACCCCCTTCGGGGTTTTCACTGATCTATCCGCCAGCTGGATGGTGACAGGGGTTGGTGCCAGCTCCCCAAAACCAAATTGGTGGTACAAGGTTGTGGGAATTAGGTTGATAGAAGCACCTAGGTCCAGGAGCGCTCTATCAAATGTCATGTCCCCGATGTTGCAGGAAATCAGGGGTGCTCCTGGGTCAGTTCGTTTGAGTGGAAGGTTGCTTGATATCACGGAACTGGCTTGCTCAGAGAGTACAACCTTCCTAGGTGCTTGAGGTCTCGTCTTACGCTTGGGTGTACAGGCATCCTTTAAGAACTTGGCGTAAGCGGGGATGTGTTTGATAGCTTCTAGAAGCGGAATATTAATCTGTACTTGTTTAAAAATTTCCATCAGCTCCTCAGTTTCCACAGTATTCTTTTTTCTCTTGATTGTTTCCAAGGCCTCAGGATAGGGTGTCTGGATTGGTTCCATGTTTGGGTCCTTGGTTGGTGCTTCTTCTAAGTCGGGTAAAGTCTCGGGGAGAGTCGGCCATTTGGGATCCTGGGTTTTGGTGCCGCTTCTCAAGGTCACCGCATTCGCAGAGGCATTGGGGCCATGGGGTGATCCTTGAGAAGATGAGGATGAAGAGGCGCCAAACCCAGGAGGTGTTTGTGGAGCCGGTTGGACCATATGAGCCTGCCCGGGGTTGCCTTGGAACCCTTGCGAATTGGGGCCTCTGTTAATTATGTTTCGCGGGTTTGGTTGTGGTTGGGAAGGTAGAGATCCTTGCTGTTTACAGTCCAAGAGTTGGCTTAACTGTCCCTTTACCAAGGCCATTTCTTCCTGATGTTTTTGGTTCATGTCAGCCATCATCTTTATTAGGGTGTCCATTTGGTTTTGTGGGGGAGGGGCCGCCCTATTTTGGTTATATTGGGGTTTAACTGGTGGTCCTTGCTGATAGGGGGGCAAGTGTGGCTGTTGGTTTGGCCTGGGCTGGTTTTGGAATTGCGGTAGCTTCTGGTTTGTCCAACCAAAGTTGGGGTGATTACGCCAGCCGGTGTTGTAAGTGTTGGAGAAAGGGTCAGGTTTTGCATATCCTTGGACGGCTTGCACATCTTCTAGAATAGCCGATGTTGATGAAGAAGGAAGGGAGTAATCAAGGGTCGAGGGAGCAAAGGTCCCTCCTTGGAACATGGTTGGGGGTTGGTCCAGGTTTAGTTGGGTGAAGGGTTGGACCAGGTCAACATTATGTGCTCCTTTTGCTAGGGTGAAAGTCTGCAAGGGGTTCCTGGTCTGGTTTAGAAGCTCATCAATCTTCTTGTCCACCAATTCCACTCGATCCAACTTTTTGGCAATAATGTCCATGTCAACCATTCCAGAATTTGCTTGTACCTCATAAATCCCACCACGGGGTTGACTGGATCTGTTAAACTGGTTCATGGAGGCATTGTTGAGCGAATTCTCGCTCATAGACTCAAAGAGCTCAAACGCGCTCTCCTCGTCTTTGTTTAGGAAGTTTCCCCCGCATGAGGCATCGACGAAGTTCCGTAGGTTGCTATCCAGACCGTGGTAGAAGATCTGGGCTAATTGCCACCTTGGAACTTCGTGGTGTGGGCATTTCCTCAAAAGTTCATTGAATCTTTCCCACGCCTCATGAAATTGTTCCCCACCCTGGAGTGTGAAGGTAGTGATAGCTCTTCTGAGGGCATTGGTCTTTCCTATGGGGAAGAATTTCTTTAAAAATGCATGCCTCAGTTCCTCCCAGGTGGTGATGGGTCTACCTAGGGTTCTAAGCCAATGAGAAGCCTTGTCTCTTAATGAGAAAGGGAACATCTTGATTAGAACAATATCAAGGCTAATGTTCCTAGGTTTTACTGTTCTTGCTATGCGGTCGAGATCTTCTAGGTGCTGAAAGGGGTCTTCATTTGAGCTTCCATGAAAGTGGCTCTGGATTAGACTTAATACATTAGGTTTTAGCTCAAAATCGTCTCCCCCTTCGGGGATCCTAAGGTGTGGCTCGACTCTAATGGCAGAAGGGTTATAGAAATCACGGAGGGGTCTTGGCTGGTTCTGAAACGGTGGTAAATCAAGTGGTGGTTGTCCTGGTATGTCATTGAAAGGTGGTGGTTGTTCTTGCGGGTTCTGTAACCGTTGTATGGGTTGCATGATGGTGTGGATTTGTCGTTGCTGAAGCCGATGGTTAGCATTGATTTGAGCCTGGACGACAGCCATAGCATCTGGTGGGGGTTGATCTTCAGCCTCATCTACCCTAGGTTCAGCCATGTTTTCAACAGAGTTACGTCGCCTAGATTCCTGCCCCAAAACACACAATTCGGGATGCAGTGAGCGCCTCCCGTGCATACACTAGAGAAGAACTGGAGGGGATGCGGAGGGCGACAGATGCGAGAAATGTGTTTCAATCAAGCACGCAAGCCTAATCCTTATGGTGTATTCCTTAGGAGACCTAGAAATCTCACAAAGGGTGATTAAGTCCGTAAGCACTGGACTTCCCTTCTCAAGGCTAATCTGGCCAGGTTGATTACGAGGGGATTGCAGGGAAGGTTCTTCCTTTGGCTTACGCCTCCGGTTCCATAGACCCCACAACCGCGGTCGTTTGACACTGCCCCGCAGCCTAGCCACCAGATTCTACCAAGGGAATGAAAGCCAAGTGCCTAGCGAACAAAACCTCACCTTTTGAGACTTAACTCAGTCCTGCCTAGGGCACGTCTACTCAGTTTTAACGGGTTAGGATAGTGCTTGTGCTTAGGGTAATGTGATGAGGCGTTGATTGGGGTGGTGCCTCTTAATTTTCCACTTTTCAAGGTGTGTGCTTCTACAAAACAGGGTTTTAAAGCAAGAATTTTTAGGGTGTGGTGTCTTTTAATGTTTCATCCTTACTTTAGTGTTTTTTAGGGTTGACGTGTCTTAATGCTTTCAGACAAGTTTCAATGGGCACGTCCAGTTCTACACACAACTTGGTGAAAGTAGATTTCCTTTTTATCTTGTAGAGGCTCTAAAAACCCTAGTGTACTCATCCTAAAGATCGTGCAGCTACTATTAGATGAGTTAGTTTTTAGGGTTGAGTGATGCGGCCCAGGTCAACTCACGGTGGCTTCGCAAACACCACTCAAGAGAAAAAGAAAAGAACACTCCAAGAATTTGTCCAGTATATTAGAGTGTACATTTTTTTGTAGGGTGGTGTGTTAAAAATGTGGGTCAAGCAATCATTCACCACGCCAATTTTTTTAGTTTTTATGACTTTTTTAGCTTTTTCACGCAAGCAAACAATGAGAGAGAGTACTTACTATCGGTCCTCGAGGCGCCTACTTCCTTGCTACCATAGTGGAATGCGTCGCTTCGCCGTCCATGCGCCGAATTCCTGCAACCATCAAGTAAAAAGGAAAATAGGGCATTAGACGATATGAGAATGAAGGTGGAATGGAGGTGATAAAACAAATCCGTTGCCTCCCCGGCAACGGCGCCAAAAACTGACGTGCCTTCGTGCGTGTGTGTTAAGAGGTGTCGTTATAGTTGCACTTGATACGTCGGTTTTAAAAGAAGTAAACGGAGGTGAGTCCGAGTGTCGATCTCAGGGAGGCGTGGAAATCGGATTTTGTTTACCACTTGTTGTCACGAAAAAGGCGGAGTTTTGCTTGCGAAAGAAACGGTTTTGAAAAGCGAGGGATAGAGAGAGTTTAGGGTTAGAAAGCTCTTGGTTTTGATCATGCACTTTAAACAGAAATTAAAAAGGCAACTAAATGAAAAACAATTTCATTAAACATGCATTCATAGTTCATGGTTTACAATATTAAATACATGCTTCAACAAAAGTAAATGAAAGCTTAAAAGAGAGAGAGAGAGGTAGAGAGAGAGTGGAGAGCGACGAGGCAGCCACGGCGGTGGAGGAGGCTCCGTCGGCGGCTCGTCGTCTCCGGCGATTACAAGAGTGCCTAAGACTAGCTAGGAGAGGAGTGGAGTAGTTGCAAGTGGGAGAGGATGCCTTGAATGGTGGTAGAAGGGGGTTTAAATAGAGTTAAGGGCTTCCTAAAAGAAGAATGTGCTTTAGCGACATCCAGAACGTCGCTAAAACCGCTTCCATATACGTCGGTGAAGGTCTGCTGCCGCCGGTCAGCCGCCCGCCCCTCTCTCTCTTCAGGCGCGATCCGTGGACGTCGAACGAGAGCCGTCCGATTGATGATCGGACGGCTGAGATCCTCCCGCGCCTGCGCTAGGATCGCGCTTCGGGCGTGCGTGCGCGCGCGCGTTTCCGCCCGGCGTGCGCGCGCGCGTGGGAGGTGGGGCGCTGTCGTCGCGCCGCGTGGCGCGATCCTAGCCGCTCGCTTCTGATCGCGCGGCTCAATTTTGCCGCGCCCTTCGCCCGCAGACGATTTTTGCTCCGCGCGAATCGAACGCGCGTCGCCGCAACGCGGGCGTGCGCGCTAACCGTTGCGCCACGCCCGCGCTTTGTCGCGGCGACCGCGGGCGAGCGCGCGGATCTCGGCCGTTCGATCGAAGATCAACGGCCGAGATGCGTCCTTGGCTGGCTTGGGGGCGTGCGGGCGGCGGGGGCGGGGCGACGTGGCGCGTTCTAGGCCGTTGATCTCCAGATCAACGGTCAGGATTTCTTGGGCCCATTGTGGGAGCTCCGGATGTCGGATTTGGCCGATTTTGAGTCCGTTAGACTCTGTTCGTCGTCCTGAATCCATCCGTGCGGTCCGATTGCTCATCTGAGGCCTGCTTTGACAAATGCTTTACACAAATGGCCATTAATACAATTTATAAGCAATCTTGGTACTTGATGCATGCAATGCTCCTATTCTACTTTATGTTGTGCCTTTTATTCTAAAGATGGGCCATATTCAACCTAATTACTACCCCCTTGCGTGGTGTTATCAAAGCAGCTCGTATTTAGATTTCACACAACAGTAATTACATGTAGCAGTTACTAGCAACAGTACTCTACATTTCATAGGCAGCTGTTATCCAATTACAGGTAATTATCATTATTCTATCTACTTATCCAAGACTGCAATTCAGGCATTCAAGACATTTGTTTCAGTGTTTCTGTTCCTAGGATTCATGCCACACCCTAGGATCTATCATTCAATCTAGTTTTCAGTCTTAGGATTCATGCCATGCCCTAGGGTCCAACATTCAATCTAGTTTTTAGTTCTAGGATTCATGCCATGCCCTAGAATCTATCATTTAATTCATGATAAGCATCAATGTTTCTAATTAACTAAGGAAAGCCACTCTACCTGCAAAATCGAGAGTACTGGGGGCGTGATTGACAGGTCCGCGTGCCTCCGCAACCCCCGGATCCGCAATAGAACGAGGTCCTAACATAAGGATCAAACACAAGGAACCACTCAGAATAGGATACAAGTACTTTAAACAAGTAGAGGAACAAATTCTAAGAAGAACGGAATTTCGAACGTGGAAATCAGACCTCGAACGGACCCTAAACGGGTCAAAAACGACCACTTTGCCCTAAATCTGACGTCTGGAACATCTTCCAGGCGTCTTAAACGATGGTTCGGGTCATACCTTGTTTCTGCACGGTTCTTCAGACGTCCAGGATCCCGCTGAACCGTCTGGACTTAGTTCTAGACGTCCGACTGTCACTTCGGACGTCTGGAGGCTCCCGTCCGATCTGTGTGGGAGGGCGTGCCCTTGCGCCTTCCCGAACGAAACCTGCATGCGTACGCGATCAACCTCAACACGGTAAAGAGGCAAAATCCTTCGACGGAACGGCCTGCATGGCCGTACACGCGAAAGGAAGAAGAAAAGAAATATTGTACCTTTCAGATGTCTGGGTCTCACTCAAACGTCTCCCACGTTGTCTGGACGTAGGTCTAGACATCTGATTCTGGGAAAACTTCCCAGAATCAGGACCTCCTCGCCCTCTGCCTGCTGCGCACGGCCGTGCCTTGCCGCGCTCGCCTGCTGCCTGAGCTGCAGCAACACCTCCCCAGCACCACGCTCCTGCTGTGCGCCCGCCGACCGGCCCGACTTCTCCGGTGAGCTCGCACACTCGCGCTTTACCTCTTCTCCCTCTCGCTGCACCTCCTCCTCCCTGCGCACACCCGGCAGCAGCTGCTGCCCTCGCCCTCTCACTCTCACGCTAACAGGAAGGAGGAGACGGTCGAGTGATGGTGAGGGAGAGGAGAGGGGGGAGGTATTTGAAGGTGCCGTGGGGAAAGAGAGAGGAAGAAAAGATGCGCCTGCAGGACGGGGAGGGAAGAGGGAGAAGAAAAGAGGGCGGCGGGTCAGTCTGCACGCGCATGCGTGCAGACGCGAATTCGTACACAGCAAAAATTAATTTCCAGACGTCTGAACCAACTCTCACACATCTTAAAAGACGTTTGATGGCGGGGTCTTAACAGCCTATGACTAAATCCGAACTCTTTTTTTCTTTTTTTGCAAAGGGAGTTCCTTTCATTAATAGGGGTTGAAACCATATAAGTTATGCAAGAACAGAGGGAAAAGCCTCCACCCCACATGGGGAACAAAACTTCGACCTAAGTCTAACACAAACAGAAAAGAAGCATCACTAACATGGACTCCAAACAGTGATCAGGAAACAAGCACCATGACATGCTCAACGATACGACTGTGCTACTAGGGATTTCCTAACCATCTGCACAAATGGGAAAACCAACCAAAGTTGGCACCGGTACCTCACCCGATTAATCCTGGTCGTATGAAGCACGGATTCTTACATGTCCCCCAAAGTACCGTCAACCCCCTATGGGAAGAACATTTCATCTCCCAAGGGAGAAGAACATTTCATCCCCCAAGGGAAAAGAAACATACCAACAACAAAGAAAAAATTAAACAAAAACTAACAAAAAAAAAAAAAAACTAAAACATACATCAAAATGATCGAACCAACATATCAACCAGACCTCGACAAACAGTGTTCAACCTAAGCATCAACCTAGGCCCCAGGGACCAAAATGGCCATCCTCGCACCACCCACGGCCAAAACTTCAACGTGCCCTCGCTGCCAACGACCTGCAGCCGCACTGACCGATCGAGCTCTATTTAAGGCAGCTGCGAGATGCTCAGTCTCTCGACCTGTGCAACATTTGCTCGAGTCATAGAATTGGGCCGTTTGGTGGCCAACAGCAAGTAGGACTAAGCGACCACCGAACCACGCGACGGATCAGCAAACTGAAATCTGCTCGGAAACATCGCACTGAGCCCAAGACCGTCGCATGACAGGCACAACCTACCTCCTCCGCACCCACAGAGTCGAGACCGAAGACACTACTCCGCCGCTCACCATCGAGGATACGTCACTGCTACCCGACTCCACGCATACCGCTAGCCGCAACGAAGCACAATAGGACCAAGGAGGAGCTCACCGTCCCCTGCTCACCCCGCTCGAAGGAGGATATGTCCGCCACTGCCTCGACGGAGACCCAACACCGCGACTCAGTAGACGGCTTCCATGTCGAGCTTGAAGTTGAAATAATGAACCTGAGGGAGGGAGGAAGCTTCAGAGAGAGTTGGGGGGGCCTCGATCAACCATCGATGACTGATCGAGGCCGGTACAGACACTGCTCTATGCTTTCGCTGGAGAAGGAGTGCGGGGGAGAAAGAGTGCAAGGGTGATCTCGACGCCTCATCTACTCCGCCCTTTTTGACAAAATCCGAACTATTAATACCAATTCTAGCTTGGAATTTCCTTCTAACAAAAGGGGCACTTAACAAGGGGCATTTGTTTGTCCATGGCACGGTGGACTTTCGGATGTGGACGTGGCAAGGCTTGGGGGATCTAGTAGGTTAGCGGCCGTGGTCACGACGGGGTTGTCGTGGCTTAAGGGTCAGCGACTACCGCGGTGGTGTGTTACGGTGGTTGCTGTGGTGGCACATTGCAGTGGTCATGGCTCTTGTCACTGTTGAATTTTCGGTAGTCGTTGCATGGTCGGCATTGGTTTCACGGGAGCAGGGCGGTGGTTGGGTGTTGGTGTATGGGTGATTTAGTCCTACTTTTTCTTTTTTAAATGTAATTTTTAACTTTGATATGTATCACGTGTGATTTTATGTTTATCACAGTTAAGATTATTGATATGAGTTAGTAGTTGATTTATTCGATTTCTCATAGTACGATCTCTGAGATTTTATCTCGATTGTATTTTATCGTTTCATGAGTATAGGGTCAATTTTTTTCGGGAGGTCGATTGATTCCTGATTTTTAAATTTTTTTTTTTTTTTATTTCTTATCGTATTTTTTCTAAATTTTAATATTCCCCTGTTACGATGAGGTGTAATTTTCTTCTTTTAATTAATTATGTCAGGTTTGTCTTTCTTTTCCTTCCCTTAACGAGACACATCATTATGTATCGGATTCTAATTCCCTTTTAATGGAATCTTTGTTCCCTTGAAAATAAAAAAAAAAAGGAGCATTTGTTTTTCGAGTGCAGTACAGATTTAATTTATATAGCGTAAATTTGCAAATCATGGAGGTGGCAGAGGGCACATAATATCAAAATAAAAGAAAATCTTTGTTGATGAACTACTAAGGTTACATTTAGTTGGGGGATAGTATTGGTTTATGAGAAAATCAGAGTGAAATAAGTATAAGAATTTATTTGATTTGTAAGTTTATAATAATTGATGGAATTATAATGATTGGAAGGTTTGTTAATGATTGGATGATGATTTTATGTGAGAAGAGAGAATTAGTGGATTTTAATGTGATGGATTGTAATTATTAGATAATTTTTTTTAAGTTATATGTGGGAAGAGAGAGTGTTAGTGGACTTCAAATTCCGTGTGGATATAGCTTTTGATGATGCCTGATATCCTGTGCAACCCACACCCAAGTCCATTCTTATTCCACCTGTTAACCCTTATTCCAGCCATTAACCTGTAAGCAAATGAAGCCTAAGAGTTAGTTTACTTCATGGGTTAGGAAAGTGACGTTAGGAAATATGAAATTGATGTTAACCTTCATTTCAATTTACTTGCAGGGTAGTGTTAATACCATTTTCTGTTTAAGTATTTACTTGAACTGATGTTAACATTTGATTTTCGAGAGTGAAATTTAAGTGTGAGAGAATTACAAAGTTAACATCTATTTTACTAATATCCTTTACAATTTATGTTAACAAAACATGTGTTGAATTTTCAAAATAAATATTAAAATTACAATAGCTAACTCCTTGAATAAATGAAAGTTAAAATCCTAAGATAAAGATTAACTTCTGAAGTAAATTAACCATGAAAGCATGAACACTGCCGGCGATATCTAATTATTGCATATGGGGAAAATAAGCCACACGATATGGTAATTGCTGTTTTCCACACACGGAAGAACCAAGCAGAGAACATCCTTCAAAGGAAGCTGAAAAAATGAGAAAGTGGCGACGTCAATCAACCCAGAAGCAACGCAACGTTAGAAAGTGCAGCCACATGGGGCATATTAATTTACAAGGTTGTAACAATCGCTGATATTCGCAACAAACGCCCAAGACCTGTAAGTTCAGAGCAGGATGTAAAAATCTCTTTAGGAGGTTTAATCAGTCGTTCAAACCTATTGAATCGATAATGACCTCGTCATTTAAAGGACGATCGAGAAAGATCAACCCGTCAAACTCCAATTTGATTAAATTGTGATTGATTCAAATAAAAAAAAGTTAAATATAATTATTATAAAATATTATTTTTAATATTTCACGTGATCAATCATTCTATAAAATTATATATATATATATATTAAAAAAAACAAAAAAGTAAAGGCAAATTCATTCGAAACACAAATTTTATAAACATGGGATAAAATCTTTGCTCCCCTTGCAGGTGGTCCTGGCGCCCTTCGTCCCCATGCAGCTGAGCAAATAAGTACGGAGGAGGACGTGGGTAAAGAATGAAGGGACGGCGGGTACCGCACGCGAGGGCATCTCTTCTTCTGTGTTCCGTTGGCCTATTAAGTAGCCGTCAGGAATTACCAGCTCTGTCACTCCTCCTGAGGCAGAAGATTCTTCCTGCCTTCGAACCAGTAATACGAAGAAGAAAAATGTTTGACACTCGTATCCACGGCACTTTTCCCATTGATCCCACGAATAATAAGAACTGATAGAAAAAGAGATGTAAAAGAGTTAGGAAAATTAAAAGTTTTTATTTTATCTTAATATTTTGGTTGCATTTGTCGTTATATCAAATAATTAGAAATATTTCTTTTATGTGAATTATTTGGTAGAATAAATAAATAAATTTTATATAATGAAGTTAAGAAAGGAAAATGACAGAGTCAAAATAAATCAGTAAAATATATGAATTCCATCTTTTTAATGAAATTCGTTTATTTAGACATTCACACTTCAATTTTGGAATCCGCTGTTACTGGAACAAGTGTTACGAGACACAGCATTCACCCTTAATTCTTACTCCATTCCACCAACCAAATAGGCCCATAATGTAGCAAACATGAGGGCACATATTTTCTGGAGGTTGTTGCCGCTACTTACGGGGAAAGAAGAGAGGGTTGAGATTAAGTCGTGTGAGATGGGCAGTTAAAAGGGATATACATCTCTCATTGCTATTCGAAGAATAACCTATGCTATTGGGCTAATTTACTTAGGAGGTTAACTCCTTTTTTTCGGGGATTAACCTCCGTTTAATTGAGGAATTAACCTCCACAATCTTAACATCTATTTTGGAGGATTAACGCATGTTTTGCTAACACCTGTTATAAGAGATGTTAGCAAAACATGTGTTAATTTCGTAACTCCTCCACACCCAAACTCAACTTTACAATAACTAATGTTAAAGTAAACACCGTAAGAGTTAACACTATAGTTTAACGTCAGTTTAAGAAACAGAAACTAACGTTCACACCACCCATCAAGTAACAGAAATAGGGGTTAACATTAGTTTCACATTTCTTAACACCAATTTCCTAACCGGTGATCTGTTGGCCGCTGTCCTATCGAGCTTGTGGTCCTTGACAAGAACCATGTTGACTCAATGAAGCTGCTAGAACTTCTTGTGGTAGTCTTCTGGACCCCCCATGGATCTCTCCCGAGGTCCGCTCCTCCTCGACGGGACCAAGTTCATCTCCATATCATTCTCCCAGCTGGCTACGAGAGCAGAAAGAATCGTCCTATTCTGCAAACCTCGTAACTCTATCCCACAACTCTGCTATATCTCTAGGCGGGAAGTCATCGATATCATACTAAAACATTTGGATCAGAAGAACTTACTTAAAGTATTGGATAACAATGGTATCGTGAAGCTTTTTGCATTTGAAGTACTAGACCTTGAATCGATTCAGGTAAGATCGAAAAGATTCACTCATTCGCTGTTGGATTTCTGACAGCCTTTCAAAGTTGTCTCTAACCACTTACTGTCCTGCAAAGTACTAACATAATTTATCTGCCAGTTCTTGGAAGCAGGTTATCTGTCCGTCCAATAGTTCATTAAATCATTCATGGGCCATACCGGACAGATAGGACAAGAGAACATGGTAGAGTACTCCGTTAGGGCAGCCGTCGACCAGCATCATTTGGCGGTAACTCCCAACGAAGTTATTGGGGTCCACCGTCTCGTCATACTAGGCCATGATAGGCTACTTGAATTTTTCAGGTAATAGGGCCGTCATCACCTCCTTATTGAAAGGATAGTTAGTAATGTAAGCTTGTGGGCGTATATCCTGCATTGCCTCAGTGACCTAGCAGACATTTGCAAGAATCAAGCCTTTGTCGCTGGTCACCAAGGGTTGAGCTCCTGACTGCTCTCCTGACAAGGGCAAGCGGGGAGCTCTAGGCAAATTGGGAGGAACTTCTCCCTTCTGACTACTAAGCTTTCGTTTTAGTTTCTCAAGCTGTCCGTGCAAGCAGGCATTCTCCCTTTCCACCGTATAAGACCACTTTAGTTGCTCATCTTCTACACTCGAATTGTGGGGCTCCTCCGACTGAATTTTGCTAAACTCCTTGATCTACTGGATCACTTGGAGTTTTTCAGCGGCTAAATGCTCTTTAGCCCTCAGAGTTGCCACCCTGGTCCCATACTGCTCCTAGCTCCCTTACTTGCATCTCGAGGAGGGGGTCCCACCAAGGGTTCCCTAGTAGCATTTTGGGTTGATCCGGCTTCTCCTTACTTGGCTTGATAAGCTGAGGATGTCTGTTGGACACTAAGACACTTGACTTTGCCTACTTTGTTGACTTTTCAGGATTAGTGCAAGAGGAGTTGCAAATTGTAAGGGCCATCAAAGAGATTCAAAGGAAGAAAACATTATCGAATGACAATCGGTTCCCACAGATGACGCCAACTGATCGGATCTCCTAAGTAATCGGAGGATCTAACTCAACAAATTACGAACAAGCAATCACAAGAAAAACAAGAGAATTGATGACCCAGCTTAACTAAAAGAGGTGTACATCTGGGAGGAGGGCAATGCTCCTAAATATCCACTAGAAGTAGCAGTATTACAACTCTCTTGGTTTCTTTCTCACGGATTACGTGGAGAGAAACCTCAAAGGCTTTCCCTCACTATTTATAATACAAGAAGTATCTTAACGATGTAAGATCTTTTTCAACAGTTCTTACGGATTCTCTGACGCGTTCGTTGTTTGTCTATTAATTAACATTGTTAACGTCACTGTTATTATTGATATAAACATAATAGGTATTACCACCACCTTTCTAATTTTAGTAAAATCAGATCTTCACAAGTCTAACTTATCTAGATCCACCTAAATGAAGGTAGACATCAATCCACCTGAACGTAGACAGATCAAATAAAGTTGGACCTACTTATTTACTCAATATCTGAATGGCCGGGTTCGTTTTTAAACTTCATGCAGAAATTTAAATCCAAAGATACTTTCATCCATCGTCAACCTGTGAAGTAGACTAATCGTTAGAGATATCTAATTACGCAGTGCGATGGGAAAGTGCACACAAACATTTTATAAATAAATAATATTTCAACGCAATCTTTTACGGCTAACGGGAGTGGTATCCTACACGATAACGTTGTTTTGCACTGGGCAAGAAGCTTATGCCTTAGGTGATGCTACACAAATCAAACCGCACGAAATCTGCCTAAATTCAGATTTAATTAGACAAGAATATCTGTGATTCGAATTCGATTGGTCACTTTGATGCATATTTGATTTATTTGACATGAAATTAGAAATGTTTGCTTCAATTCCTTAACTTGACGAGGGTTTACTTGTTTAAAAATTCTTTAGTTCAATAATACTTTGAATTTGTCAACGATTCCTCTGTTCGATATCAGTTTGTTTAGCTTGATTATCACTTTGTTCTAAAATCTAGGTTCGAACGTTCAAAATTGTTTCAATGCTTGCACCCTAATTCCTTAAATCATTAAGCTGTTCTTTTAATTATTTTGAAGTGTGTTTTATATTTGCTGAAGATGTTTTTTTCTTTCTTATCATTACTTGTGATATCAACTCAAACAAATTGCATCAAAGGTAAGAATGTGTATACATTCTTAGGAAGTTTGTATTGATATATATATATATATATATATATATATATATATATATATATATATATATATGTACCTTATCTACAACAAAATTTTATATCGTGTATCTATGTGTAAAGCATGCAAGTATGCTTATGTATCTTACATTTATATACACATTCTTACATTTATACACATGCGTATCTTAATGGATTGAACATGGATCTTTTTTAATTGAATTCGTAAAAGTTTAGATTTAGACCTTATTTACTTTGTTCTTGGACCTAGATACAACATTTTTATTCAATTCATTTTCATTCAAATCAAGTTCAAAAAAATCTGATTCAATTACCAGGCGAACTTAAACAATGATAAGTACTTATGCCCACTCCCTTCATTTGGGTTTGGCAAAACATTGGTGTAAAACCAAACAAACAAGATAACCCCTACCTTGGCACCTTTACACCAAAAATGAAGAGGTGGGACTCGAAAGGGAAATAGGTAGGCAAGTGATGGTGTTAAATGGATGATTAAGAAGAAAGTGTCTTCTTCTTCGATAAGAAGAGGTGTTATTTTCCATTCTCGAATGCAAAACAAGATCATTACTAAGTAAAAGATCCAAGTGCGCAAGCTCAAGGTTATCTTGAGTTGCAAGGGAAGACAAAAGGCATTGATCATTAGACAATCTCGCTCCCAAAAAAGGGTGAAGGTGACCGTCAAATAAGAAATTTAGACCAAGTCAATTCGTGCAGAGAGGATTGCTTCAAGCTATATATGCAAACATCAAACGAAGCATTTTACCTAGATACTCATCTTCAAAGTCATGGCTTATCTGAGCAAACCCCTCTCCACTGATCATTATTTTTTCTTAAAGGTAAATATGGTAAATGAAGAATTTGACCTGTACCTCTCTGCATGTCAATGATGAGGTTTTACACTTCTATCAACTCCACCATTTTCTAATTACGAGGAGAAATTGCCGGTCTCACTTATTTTTTATAATAGCTACCATATTAGTTTGGAGATGCTACTTACCATGACCTCTAGGGTGATGTGTGGTAAGTTGCGAAATAAGTATAGAAATAGATAATGAGCAGCGAAATAAGTAAATTTTGATAATTTATTCCACGGTAGAGATAGGAATCCAAAATGCACTTTTCATGGGTTATCGCATTCACTAGCATGGATTCTCAATCTTACAGGCAGGGTAGAAAAGAACAGAAAAAGTAAAAAAGTAAAATAAAATGCAAAACTTATGGGAGGAAAATGGGGGAGGAGCGACAGCGTCTGAGCAGGACGGCGCGGGGCGTGCGAAACGAATGGGACTTTTCAAACGCTGTTGAATGGCTCGGGACGTGGGCCTGCCACGTGTCACCAACATGCAGTTCCTCTCCTCTCGGGGACAGCCAGCCCCCATCGAAACTCCCATGGTGTCGGAATACGAGACCCACTCCCCTCTACCCCCCCCCTTCCAAGTGGGCACCACCAACCGGCCACGCCCTCTATGACGTCGCGCATGCACGCGACAGCACAAATCAAATCGAAGCCCACGCCCACCAACGCACACAACACAGACCCGACCGACCGACCGACACCAGAAACATACCTATACCATATGTGATTGCTACAATCGTCATCATTCCCACTCGAACATATCACTAATTTCGATCTAATCGATGCATCCAAGCCGTCCATCTCGAGGATCGATCATGGTTGCGTCCCAAATTACACGACCACACCAGTGATACATCTCTGCCGCTGCCATCACACCACGCCGACCTCATGATCATCATGCATCATCGACTCCACACTTTACAGCACATAATCAAACATGAGACGTAAAGAATCAAACTAGTCGTAATTGTTTCTCGCCTAAATCAGAAATCCTTGTGAATTGTACATCGATCACACGCAACATAGAAAGCCCTAATTAAATCCGAAACCATATGCATGCAGGCATTCGTTGGAGCATTCACGTTCTTCATATACACACGACGCAGTACAATCTCATTGGTTCCATTGTTTAATTAGTGTACATCTTACTTTAATTAAGTCCGGGAAGTTTGTACGAGAAGAAATTAAGAGCTGAATCGCCATGCATGGATATACATACGACAAACTAAGGAAAGCACGTACGTCAATTCAACAAAGAAAGAGAACGTGAAGCATGACTAACACAAACAAATTTGTGTCCCCATTTTTTTTTTTTTTTTGTTTTCTGTGGTATGCATTTTACCTGTTCTATACAAGAGACAGAAGGACCCCAAAAATCCAAAACCCCTTGAAAAAGCACCACCACCCAAACAAAACCACAAACCCAAACTCAACACACCGCGAACCAAAGGTAACAATCCAACCCAACCCAAAATCGGGAGAACGAACGACCCACCACTCTCTCCTTCCTCCGATCCTCTCAACCAGTTAACAACAAAACCTGTTATTAACCAGTAACTATATTATATGCCATCATATGTAGCTATATATATATATATATATAGATATCGTCCATTGATCAACATAACATAATTCTCACAGCCAGAGGGCTCCAGCTTCCTTGAGAAGGGGCACGAGGGAGCCGTTGATGTGGGATGCCATGACCCTGTCCATGGAGCCGACGAGCTTCCCGCCGATGAAGACGACGGGGAGGGGCGAGCGGGTGCCCATGAGCCTAACGAGGGCCCTCTCGACCTCCTCCCCCATGGGGTCCTCGTCGAGCTCGTACACGGTGGGGTGCACCCCCATTCCGCAGAAGAGGCGCTTGATGGCGTGGCAGAGGCAGCAGGAGCTAAGGCTGAAGACCACCACCGCGTTCTCCGACGCCAACCTCGCCACCCACTCCAGTGGGTTCGCCCTCACCGAGGGGCCCATGTAGGAGCCCCCCCACTGGTTGGTTGCTGCTGCGTGGTGATGGTGGTAGTACATGCTGCAATTTGTTGATGAGAAAGTGAAGTGACTGACGGTGGCGAGATGTGTGTGGTAGTGGTGGTGGTGGTGGGTTTATATAGTGTAGGGAGGGAAGGGTGGGGAGGGGTAGAATGGGAAGAGGAGGGGTAGTGATCGGTGGGGTGGGGGAATGTTGCTGTTGTCCGTCGTACTACGTGTGTGCGCCCACACACAAATTAAAGCGAGGGGAGGAGGTACCGACGTGCTTTGATAATGTCTGGTTCGCTTGGGGGTTTGCTTTTGGGGGCTTTTTGGTGACAAGGAGGTCAGGCTTTGGCAGGAGTTGGGAGGGGGTATCAGGTACGTTTTTTGTGGGAGCAGGGGCACTGTAGTGTGCTGGTGGTGTTTGTAGCGTCGTGCTCTTTTTGAGGTAGAGGGTTGTTCTCTTTTTTGAGTTTTTCCAAAGTTTTTTTTCCTATAAAATCATCATAATTTTTTTTGCATCTACCATTAATGTTAAATAAATAGATGCACCTACAATCCCACCAAAGATTTCACCGCAAATGCTCCTCACCAACGGACGGAGATAAATCGGCACAAAGGGATTCATGCCACTTCTTCCCAGGGTTTGGGGTGCACCCGAGGTGGGATCTTTGATGAGATGCTGGGCATATGTCAAACATCCCCAAAGGTCCAATATCTAAAATCAGAGATCCCAGGAAGCCAATCGTTTACCATGGTTGCAAGATTATTAGGAAAACTTTTAAGGAAAACTATCCTTGTAACATATCCAATATCTAAAATGTCAACCCCTTATACAAGAAGGTGGATGATGACAACAGTCCTTTGCATCGTCCAAACTCTGGCCCATCCCTCTCTCATGACAAAAAGCACTATATTTGAAGTGCATTTTTACTCTGTAAACTTCGAGTTCCACCAAATAATTGCCATAATACCCCCAAAAAATAATCTTTACATGGAAAGCTCACAAAAATAAATAATAAAATATAAAAAATTAAAAATTACTACTCATATATTCTAATTCAAGAAGTTTGAACGATTGTTTTATATGAAATAGGCCCATATCCAATAAATTATCAAAAATAATTTTTTTTTTAAATTACATTTAAATCTTGACCAAAAGTCATTGAAGTTACATGAAGTAAAGTTTCCATACCCACAACCGGTGTGTGCCCTCACCTTCTCATCTCTACCACTAGTTTTCGATGGGAACAAACACTTGGTACGGGGTCCCAAGAGAGGGCCGGGGTATGATGTGGAGTGGAATGCACGATATGCATTAAAGCCTTTATTATTTATATATTAGACCTCCCAAATGTTATTTCAACTGAGTCACGAATGCCGTTCTTAAGTGTATGATTGGACAAAATTGCTTCTATTTGTACCTAGATAACATAGCCCATGTTTAGCATCTCACATACGAAGAACATCGACAATTAACATTCCGGAGATGAATTACATATGGAGGCCTACCGGTATTTCCTTAACAGGACAAATGTACATAATTATTTACCGTGGTTTAGGCTTTATATACAATTCTGGAGAACTGATGAAGGGAAGCAATTAATGTTGAAGTAGGGGATGTCAACAGATGTAACCAATTATTCAGGAAAAAGGTAAAAACCAACCAAAAGTTACGGAACTAAGTACAAGTAGGACACACTCTACTTGCGAGCATACTACGAGTAAAATACGGACCATGTATTCTTTGATGTATGTACTTGCCTCCAAAATTAAACTTTTCTACGTAACATCTCGTTTAACTGGCATGCATATTAATAAATGTTAATGTTTTGTTTTTTATGATGTGGGGATGACGAGCGGCTTCTGCAGAGGGTCGTCTGACGCTGAATCGCATCGGCGAGGGATACATCACCGGTCGGAAAGGTAGAATCGGATCGAGATACGCTTTGTTTTTTTCTTCGGGGGTTGGTTTTGCATTTGTTTTTTTTTTGTTTGGGTGTCAGTCCAGTCCAGTCCAGTCCACTTAGCATGTCTGCAGCAGCTGCCTTGTGTTCTGATTTGCCATGTCGGGCCTGAGATGGTAAGTAAATAAGTAAAATCATCCCGCGGGGATTGAGGGGAACACCACATCCTCTCTCCCTCATCCATAGAGGGGACAGATGGGACAAGGCCCTCTTCGACACAATTATATCATATTGCTCCGGCCGCCTTCTTCCCTTTCCGCTCCTATGCTCTTCCTTTTCGACTTTTTCTTTATATATATATATATATATATATATATATATATATATATATATATATATATATAAAAGCACAGGGAAAGGTCCAAATTTCTTGAGTGTCAAAGGCCGAATACGGCCATAACAAATAAGGTGCGTTACGTGGCGATCATGAAATTTTTGGAAAATTGATTGATGGCGTTGTGCGAGCAATTTGAAAGGAAAGAAATTTTCAGGCTCATATGAAAAAAAATCGGATTTGTGCGGATAATGTTATAGTTTAGGTTTAGTTTATATGGGAAGATTAATCGTTTAAAAGTGAAGTTAACCTTCGTTTACTAGATTATTTAATTTTTAGTTCGTTAATCTGGGTTTAATATGTATTTTTTAATATTAGTTTCAATTAGTGTTAATTAAATTTATATTAAAATTATATGTCACTCGTATCTTTGATGTCTCTCATATTTTATATACTTAACACTACTATTAATTAAATGTCACAAAGATTAATACTATAATTTAACACTAATTCAAGTAAATATAAACTTATGTTAACATCACTCTGTAAGTAAATATAATTGAAGATTAATACTAATTTTATATTTTTTAACACTACTTTCTAACCTTATAAGTAAGCTAACCCTTACTGGATTTAATTGAGTTGTAATCATCATGAGCGGGTGTGTTTGTGCATAAGTGTGGCTGGTGTTACGACCTGGTTCCTAAATCCCTACAGGACATGAAACCGGACCAACTCGACTGATCCCAAGATACAATCATCCAATGAGAAAGTAACTAAAAAGCAAGAAAGTAAACCACATTCACTATACTAAGCAACTAACAGTAATAAAAATACAGTAGTAAAGAAATAAAACTATTACAGTACATACCACCACAACAATATAAAGTAAACGGGTACAAGAATATAAAGAACAAAATATCAAAGTACAGAGGTGCAAGAACTTCTCACTACAACTGAAAAGGAAGTACAACAGAAATGCTACAACTACTCGGCTCTACTACGGCTCTACTAGGCACAGTACCATCTGCAGCCGTAGGCTCTAACTGCTCAACACCTGGACTTAAAAAGGGTTATGAGTACAAAATGTCAGCGAACGCTGAGTAGAGTGGCAACCAACTAACTAAAGCAGAAAAGGTGGACAAGTAACTGTTGTTTTTCAATTTCTTTCTTTCTTAACTAATTATTCTTTCTTTCACCACTTGGTTTATTTATCAGGTTTCTTTCTTGATCTCGAATGTTCCTCGTGGGAACGATCTCGATTGCAGTCTTTTCCGAAGAGTAGAAGTCGCACGTGGTGCTCTCTTAGTCAGGAGAGTCCCACGTGGTGGTCTTACACCCAGTCAACCACCCCAAGGTCACGGACAGACATAACGGTGACTATGGCACACGCAATAAGCGCATGGGTAGTTACCCCACACTGGCACATGGTCAATCGTTTCCATTAGTGGGTGAGCCGAAAGCACAGCACGGAACCAGTATAGGGCATAGCCCTCTCAATAACAGGGGTCTCACCCCTCCATAGTCCGCGCACCCTCGCCTGACTACCCTGGTTTGCCCAGTGGGCCTAACAAGTCAGTGTAAGGCGGCTAGCTGAACCCCGGGCCCCATGGGGTGGCTAACTCTCTCCCTACACTAGTAGCTCTTCCCGGTACAGTGTACACGAGGGCCAAGAAGTCGATATAGAGTGGCCAATCCTAACCCCGGGTCCCAACCTAAGGGCAGCTAGCTCCGCTCTACACTAAACATGGGGGACAATCACTCTCCTTGGTACTCCGTACTCAAGGGCCAGCTCACTTCCCCATTCACATTTCCAGTTCCATTCCATTTATTTCCAGGAACTCTACTCCTAATTCCCCGTAGGGTTCATAGTCATATTCCTCAGGTCATTCCATATCAGGTTTCATCATTTCTATTTCCATTCTTAGATTGTACACATGCAACTGGTAATTCTATCATTCATATTTCTATATTCAGGTTATTCACAGGTACTTCGTATTTCCAACATTCACCTTTCCATTTCTAAATTATATACATGCAACTCATATTATGTGTGCGACAGGAAATTACATTCAACAGTTAACTAGTACAAGTACTACACAATTCGCAGGCAATTGTTATTCATTTACAGGTAATTGTTATCATTCTATCTACTCATTCAAGACCGCAATCCATTCATTCAATATAGACATTCTAGTATTTCTAGTCCTAGGATTCATGCCACATCCTAGGTTCTAATCATTAATTCCACACATGTATTTATGTTTTAATTAAATTAAGGGGAAGCCACTCTACCAGTAAACCCAGGAGTAATGGAGGCTTGAACGGTAAGCTCACGTGTCTCAGCAAGCCCCGAACCTGCAACGGAAACCAGTCCTATCACAAGAATCAATCACAAGTGAATACTCAGAACAGTATAAAAAGTCCTCTAACAAGTAGAGGAAAACATACGAGAAACATCGGTATCTTAATTGCGAAAATCAGACCTCAAACGGACCCTAAATGAGTCAAAAATAGTGTTCCTAACTCAAATCAGATGTCTGGAACAACTTCCAGACATCTTAAAAGTATCCAGTGCCATACCTCAAGTCCTGCGCCACTCCTCAGACATCCAGGAACTCTGCTAGACCATCTGGACCCAGTTCCAGGCGTCCGACCACCTCGCCGGACATCTGGAAGCGCTTTCTGTTGTCTGGTGCCTCGCCCAGACGTCTGAAATGTGTGGCAGGACGTGTCCTGCGCCTTCCCAAAGTAAATCCGGCACGCGCAATCGAATCTTCTCAAATCGGGCATGAAACAATGCATCGGCGGAACGGCCTGCATGGCCGTATCCGCAAAGAAGACGTACCTTCGCGAAAACTCCTTCTCAGACGTCTAGCACCACCTCCAGACGTCCTCACCGTCGTCTGGCGGTCACTCCAGACGTCTGATTCTAGGAAAATCCTAGAACCAGAACCTGCTTTTGCCCTCTCGCGCTGCGCGTGGCTACGCCGCGCCCTCTCGCCTGCTGCTCCGACTGCAACAATGTCGGGGAGGACCTCCCCGACGCGCTCCTCCTCCCTGCACACGCGCCACTCCCACCGTGAGCTCACTGACGAGCTCCCACGCGAGCTCGCAAGCTTGCTCTCCTCTCCTTCTCACGCTGCTCCTCTTCGCCGTTGTCGCTTTGTTGCTCTCGCTGGAGGAGGGAGGGAAGTGGCTGGGGAGTGGGGGTGGAATGAGGGAGAGGAGAGGGGCTTATATAAGGGTGTGGGTTTAGGGTTTTCGTCGGGTGGAAGCAGAGAGAAGAAGAAGAAAACGAGGGACGCGTACTGTCTGCACGTAGATGCGACCTCATACACGAAATTTTTTATTTCCAGACGTTTGGGAATGAGTCCAGGCGTCTTACAAGACGTCTGATCTTCAGTCCAGACGTCTTACCAGACGTCTGACCTAAAGTCCGGACGTCTTAAAAAGGCTTAACAGCACGGGTCTTAACAGCTGGTTGCCCAGATATCTGAGTTCCCATGACGTAGGGTCATGTATCTATTTAACTTTTTAAGTTTTATTTGGTGAAGGTTTAAAGTTTAAGATTAAGTAAAGTTTATAAAGTCTCATGTCTCATTTGGCAAGAGGTTTGGGTGTGGATAGCGACACTATAACTGATTTAGGACACATGGGATTGAGATTGGGGTTGAGGCAAAATCAAGAGATTGAGATTGGGATTGAGATTGGGGTTGAGGCAAATTTGGGCAATCGTTAATATTATATCAAAAAATCTCTACTCACACTAAATTATTTTATCCTACTACTTATTCTAATACCACAACTAAATACCTTATAATTTATCCGTATAATACTTTATCCCGATATAATTCTTATCCTTCTGCCTAACGTAACTTTAAGGATGGATAAGTAGATGGGTAAGAGGAGGGTTAATCGTGTGGATGTAATAATTGAGTTGATATATTATTATTGGTTTTTATTTGTATTGAAAATGAGTTAGTAGGAAGTAAATATGATGAGTATTAATGAGTCAGTGAGATATATATAATTTATGAGAGATAAATATAATAGATAGTGATAGATGTAATAGATATAAAATAAAATTTTTATGTCATTCATGAAATGCAGTATTGAGTAAACTTCTTTCAAAACCACGTCTAACATGCCCCTAGTTAAAGATTTACTTTTTTTTACGCACTAGAAAAACAAAAAAGCGTTACAAAGCCATTAATCAAAGAGCATGCCCAAATAATTAGAATGGGAAATCGATCCAGGACGTAAGGGGAACTTAAGATCCTCGTTAAGAAGACCGGCAAATGATGGCATGGGGAGAGCTGTGCTCGCGTGGAGAAGATTGCATTTTCTTCCAAAATATGTCCATCTTTTCATCTTTTTTTTGTTTTGTTTTTGAAAATAAAAACGTGTCGATGAAGATGTCCTTTTCGTTTTATTTTTCTCTTATTTTTTTAATAATTTAAGCAATTAAAATTGCAATATGTGCAAAAGGGGGCTACACTGGTTTATTTTCCCATGGCATGGACCATGTTTGGCCCCTTCTTTAGTTCAAATGGCAATGAAATTTTAACGCAAATTCATGGGCTTTTATATAAAGTAATCAATGGCAATGAACTTGATCCAAGAGTGCACAACTGAAATGACTTTTTCTTAAGATGTTTGACGTTTTTGGAATTTATAGGAATTTTTGTGTAGTTTTTAATCTCTTAGATTTTTGTTGTGGGGTTTGTGAGGGGGAGAGGAAAAATTGTAGGGACATCTTCGTAATTTTTCTCATCACCACTCCCCTACCCATGCACACCCTCTCCTCCCCCTCACGCATGCTGACGCCATCCCCTACAGCTCCTCACCTCACACCATGATGCTTCCCATTCCTTCCCCTACACCTCCTCCATCCATATAAATGCCCCCTCCTCCTCCGTTTCGTTCCCGCACCATCGCCGAGAGGGATCAGGAGGAGAGGAAGAGCGGAGAGCAGAGGAGTCCGGTGGCCTGAGAGCGGAGGACTCGCGAAGGAGTGAGATGGTGCTACAGCCGCTGCAGCTTCTGCGGCGAAAAAAGACTCTCAAACAGTTCTGCGGAATCATTTTTCCGCAGAATCAGACGTCCGAAGTGACCTTCGGACATCTGGTCGGACATCCGAAGGTAATCTCAAACATCTGATAGCGCTTGTTCCTAATTATTTTTCCTGCCAAAGTTCTGACCATATGCAGGCGTATGTTAGAGGATTGGGAAGCACGCTGGTGTGAGGACCGAGGTAGTTTTAGACGTCTGGAAGTGTCTCTAGACGTCTGAAGACACCCTCAGATGTCTGCATGAAGTTTCAGACGTCCGGAAAAGGCACCTCGAGCAAGGTGAGTCCCTGAGATCGTTTAAGACGTCTGAGACTATCCTCAAACGTCTGATTTTGATCATGGTTGGTGTTTTTGGACTCGTTCAGGGCCGAAATGGAATCGATTTTCCGCAAACGAAACGTCATTGATTTCCATTCGAGTTTCTCTACGTAATGATACATTGTCTATGCTGTTTTGAGCTAGTTTCACCCGTCAATCTATATCATAGGTCTACAGTCCATAGCATATACGGGACTTGCGGAGACGTCGGGAGTTACCATCCAAGCCCCCATTCCACCCGGTTAACTTATAGAGTGGTTCTCACATTAATATCGAAATTAATAATTAAATTGCATGCATAGAATTAATTGAACCTAGGTTGTGAGATGAATCCAAGGACTGAAATGAGATAAATGCATGCCGCTATAGAATATATTTGATCTAACCCTTAGGATTGTGAAATGAACACTAGAGCTGGAAGAAATACATGAATGATCGAGTTACCATGATGCTTCCTAAAAAGAAATAAACCATGAGCTGCATGTAATAAACTACGTCATAAATGGAAGTGCCTGCTTGTACTAAATAATAGATGGTGGAATTTAAGTTGCCTATTCTACATACAATGAACCAGATATGGAAATAAGAAAGTCCATTTACGAATCCTACGGGGAATTTAGAAAGAAATCAAGAGTACGGTAGTACGGAAAATTTGATGGTTTTGTGTTACGACCCGATCCCAGATCCCTACAGAATCTGAGACCGGCTCACTTTAATTAATCCCAAGACCCAGTCGTCCAACAAGAAATAACCAAATAACATTCAACAAACCACAATCACACAAGTACAGTAGCTAAGCAAAAAGAAATTGATAATAGGGGAAAAGTAATAGTAATATTATATGTTATAATACAACCATCACAACAAAAACGAGTACATATTGCAGAAGATAAAGCTATAGAAACTCACTACCCAATAGTAGAACTAAAGCTAGGCTCGACTAGGCCCAGCGTCCTCAGCTGTCAGTAACTCGAGTTGCTCAAATCCCTGACCTGTACAAAATTTATTAACTGGAATAAGCTAACGCTGAGTAGAGTGGTGGCTAAGAAGTAACATGCATTTAACAAGTAGTTAACATAAAATTTTTCATTTTCCAATTATATTATGTGGGTATGTAAAGATTTGTAATTAGGGTTTATTAATTAATCTTCTTGTTCCCTATAGGAACGATTTTGTTTACAGATTCCCGTGACATAGGATGCCTACGTGGCACTCTCCTGGCCGGGGGAGTGATGAGAACCTCATCATGAACCCTAACTAGCACATTTTGACCTAAATAAGCAAACAAAAGCTCTTACAAAACCTAAGGGAAAGCCTAAATCAAAGAACTATAAATTTGAGTATAAAGTAACTCACAAGGGGTAAAACTGTAATTTTACCAATGCAGTACACAAACGAGATGTCTAAGGGTCTAAACACAGGTCAAATGGGCTTAATAAGAGAGAAAGTGGGAAGATTTGATCTGAAAAGGGTTATAGCAACTTCTAGGAATTAAATGACATTCTGTAACCTTAAAACAAAATCGCTTTAATTCACGGCATTTCAAGCAAGATAAAAAATCAATTAAACCCTCTAAAATTCATGAAAAAACATCCCCTAGGGTTTAGAACCTTAAATTTGGCCATTGGAACCTATCTTGACCTAGATTGAAAACAATACCTAATTTTTAACCTAAGTTGGGTTTTTGTGCAAATTGAATGGTCAAACGTGGTCAAACCTAAAATCCAACCTCACCATTGAATCCCTTAGGTCCAAATTAAGGTTATATCAAAATTTGGACCTAAGGAAAGTTTGCCTTAACCTACTTTAAAAATTTGTCCTCAAGAATTACTTTTTGACCCTTAACTTTTTGAACCCTTGCACTTAGCCCCTCAACTTTCCCTTCGTTCTTTGCAAGTCGGTCCCTCTGCCACCCACAGCAGCTGCCCATGCCTCCGGCGACTTTGCGCGGAGGATGGCACCGGCCAGGGTATGGGGACCAGCCCCAGAAACGAGGGGGGGTCCCCGGCATTGTCTTCTTCCACATGGACCCCCTCCCATACCCTGTCGATACCCATACTTCTCGTGGGAACGTGCAAGAAGTATGGGTCTCTTCTCCGGTCACGTCTCCGGCACCTGTCCACGCCTCCTCCCATGCCTCTTGTGTGAAGTATCGCGTTCACCTCAGGTACTCGTACCTGAGATCAGAAATCGTCCGCAACAGTCATCTCAACCCATCCACTCATCAAATACCTGTCCTAATGCATGAACCAAGCTAAATAAAAACCCACCTAATGTACAATGAGGACATTGCAAATCTTAGGCATGGAGGGGTATGAAAGTGCAATGAAATGACATAACAAGAAAAGATTTCAAACAAAAAAAATCCGCATATACAAAAAAAAAAAAAACTTTGAAGGAGGAAGAAATTGCTGGAAAACTTTACAGAAAGAGGAGGAGAAGAGCAGAATGATAAAAAGGAGCACAAAATGAAAGAAAAAAAAGGGATAGCCATTAGTAGGAAATTAAGGAATTAACCTAAGCTCTAAACCACATTAAGGAAAAGAAAAGGGAAAGTGCACAACAAGATTAGTAAGAACGCGAACCTTAGGCATTCTTGACTAGACTCTTAGTACCAGTTAAGATCTAGATATTCCTCAAGAGGTTGAGGAAAATGAAAAGCTTAAGTATTAGGTCCAAGGCTTAGGGAGTATTCGGCCTCGTTAACTAACTTTCGGTTTACGGGACTTAGTAACTTAAGCACCTAAATTCACACACACAGTCTGGTTTAGTGAGCATAAATATCAAAATCACGCAGAAGAGTTTCAAATATTCTGAAAATGTCACATAGATTAGGAGCAGTCGATCAACATAAGTTGATTTGGATGAGTTCCCTGCACGGAGAGGTGGGAAATTCCCTTCGAAGGTGCATAACAACATATCATCTCCTCGGTGCTTGTCTCCTAGGATATTTACATATCATACTGGGGGCATGTAAGCACCTTGCTGGTTCAGATTCCATGGATGGCGTTATCACGAAGTGTCAATTGCCAGGGTCTGAATTCGGCCACGGAACACCATGGATGGGATTATCTCGAAATCTCGAAAGCCAGGGTTCTGAGGGTTACTGATAACACCACACAAGGGGGTAGTAATTAGGTTGAATATGGCCCATCTTTAGAATAAAAGGTGCAACATAAAGAAGAATAGGAGCATTGCATGCATCAAGTACCAAGATTGCTTATAAACAGTATTAATAGCCATTTTTGTAAAGCATCTATCAAAGCAGGCCTCAGATGAGCAATCGGACCGTACGGATGGATTCAGAACGACGAACGGAGTCCAACGGACTCAAGATCGGCCAAATCCGACATTCGGAGCTCCCACAATGGACCCAAGAAATTCTGACCGTTGATCTGGAGATTAACGGCCCAGAGAGCGCCACATCAGCCCGCCCCCACCGCTAGCGCACCCTCAGCCGGCCAAGGACAAATCTCGGCCGTTGATCTCCGATCGAACGGCCGAGATCCGCGCGCTCGCCCGCGATCGCCGCGACAAAGCATGAGCGTGGCGCAACGGTTAGCGCGCACGCCCGCATCGCCGCGACGCGTGTTCGAGCCGCGTGGAGCAGAAATCGAAGGCGAGCGAAGGGTGCAGTAAAATTGGGCCGCCCGATCAGCAGCAGGTGGCCAGGATAGCGCCATGCGACGCGACGACAGCTCCTTAGCACCAACGCGCGCGCGCACGCCGGGTGGAAATGCGCGCGCACACGCGTGCCCGAGGCGCGATCTTAGCGCGGACGCCGAAGGCTCTCAGCCGTCCGATCTTCGATCGGACGGCTCTCGATTAGCGGCCACGGATCGCACGGAGAAGAAGACCGGGGCGGGCAGCTGACCGGCGGCAAGAGGGCTTCACCGACGTTCATAGAAGCGGTTTTAGCGACGCTCTGGATGTCGCTAAAGCCCATTCTTCTTTTAGGAAGCCCTTAACTCTATTTAAACCCCCTTCTACCACCATTCAATGCATACTCTCCCACTTGCAACTACTCCACTCCTCTCCTAGCTAGCTTTAGGCACTCTTATAATCGCCGGACACGACGAGCCGCTGACGGAGCCTCCTCCACCGCCGTGGCTGCCTCGTCGCTCTCCACTCTCTCTCTACCTCTCTCTCTCTCTCTCTTTTAAGCTTTCATTTACTTTTGTTGAAGCATGTATTTAATGTTGTAAACTATGAACTATGAATGCATGTTTAATGAAATTATTTTCCGTTCAGTCGCCATTTTAATTTCTGTTTAAAGTGCATGATCAAAACTAAGAGCTTTCTAACCCTAAACTCTCTCTCTCTCGCTCTCGCTTTTCAAAATCGTCTCTTTCGCAAGCAAAACTCCGCCTTTTTCGTGACAACAAGTGAGAAACAAAATCCGATTTCGACGCCTCCCTGAGACCGACACTCGGACTCACCTCCGTTTACTTCTTTTAAAACCGACATGTCAAGTGCAACTATAACGACACTTCTTAACACACACGCACTACGGCACGTCAGTTTTTGGCGTCGTTGCCGGGGAGGCAACGGATTTGTTTTATCACCTCCATTCCACATTCTTACATCGTCTAATGCCCTATTTTCCTTTTTACTTGATGGTTGCAGGAATTCAGCACATGGACGGCGAAGCGATGCATCCGACGGTAGCAAGGGAGTAGGCACCTCGAGGACCGATAGTGAGTAACCTGTCTCTCATTGTTTGCTTGCGTGAAAAAGTTAAAAAAATTGTAAAAACTGAAAAAAATTGACGTGGTGTATGATTGCTTGACCCACATCCATAACACATCACCCCACAAAAAAATGTACACTCTAACATTCTGAACGAATTCTTGGAGTGTTCTTTTCTTTCTCTTGAGTGGTGTTTGCGAAGCCACCGTGAACTGACCTGGGCCGCACCACTGAATCCTAAAACTGACTCATCTAATAGAAGCTGCATGATTATCAGGATGAGTACACTAGGGTTTTAGAGCCTCTACAAAAGAAAAGGAAATCTACTTTCACCAAGTTGTGTGCAGAACTTGACGTGCCCATTGAAACTTGTTTGAAAACATTAAGACACGTCAACCCTAAAAATGTACTAAAGTAAGGATGAAACACTAAAAGACACCACATCTTAACAAATCCTTGCTTGAAAATCATGTTTTGCTAGAAGCACACACTTTGAAAGTGGAAAATTAAGAGGCACCACCCCAATCAACGCCTCATCACATCACCCTAAGCACAAGCACAATCCTAACCCTCTAAAACTGAGTAGACGTGTCCTAGGCAGGACTGAGTTAAGTCTCAAAAGGCGAGGTTTTGTTTGCTAGGAAGCCCTTAACTCTATTTAAACCCCCTTCTACCACCATTCAATGCATACTCTCCCACTTGCAACTACTCCACTCCTCTCCTAGCTAGCTTTAGGCACTCTTGTAATCACCGGAGACGACGAGCCGCCGACGGAGCCTCCTCCACCGCCGTGGCTGCCTCGTCGCTCTCCACTCTCTCTCTACCTCTCTCTCTCTCTTTTAAGCTTTCATTTACTTTTGTTGAAGCATGTATTTAATGTTGTAAACCATGAACTATGAATGCATGTTTAATGAAATTATTTTCCATTCAGTCGCCATTTTAATTTCTATTTAAAGTGCATGATCAAAACTAAAAGCTTTCTAACCCTAAACTCTCTCTCTCGCTCTCGCTTTTCAAAACCGTCTCTTTCGCAATCAAAACTCCGCCTTTTTCGTGACAACAAGTGAGAAACAAAATCCGATTTCGACGTCTCCGTGAGACCAACACTCGGACTCACCTCCGTTTACTTCTTTTAAAACCGACGTATCAAGTACAACTATAACGACACCTCTTAACACACACGCACTACGGCACGTCAGTTACCATGGGCAGTGCTATCTCGAAGCATCGACTGCCAGGGACCCTTGAAGATTGATGATGGGGGACAAGGAATCCGATACAAATCATGTTGTGAAGCCAATCCTAAGCTCGAATTAAAAAGAAAAGAGAGAGAAAACTCTCCAAACAAATAAATCTTCTGTCTCTCTCTTACAAAACGCACCGCAAACTAAACCAAGGCTAAAAATCTCTCAAGCACGGGTGCTTTAACCACAAAGTCCAATAAACCTTAGGTTAGTTTCTGTAGGCCTTAAAAACTTTTACTAAAGACTGAGGCTAAAGCTAGACAGATCTGGATCTTGGTTGGTACTCGAGTACCTTTTAGGCCTATGATTGTCATTCTGACCTAATCAAGGATACAACAGGAAAAACACTTATCAAAATTTGATGGAAGAAATTCATGGTCTAGAACAAAGGTTAAAACCTTAAATTTTTGCTAGGGGACTAGCAAAAGCTAGGCATAGGGGTATGATGAGAACCTCATCATGAACCCTAACTAGCACATTTTAACCTAAATAAGTATACAAAAGCTCCTACAAAACCTAAGGGAAAGCCTAAATCAAAGAACTATAAATTTGAGTATAAAGTAACTCACACGGGGTAAAACTGTAATTTTACCAATGCAATACACAAATGGGATGTCTAAGGGTCTAAACACAGGTCAAATGGGCTTAATAAGAGAGAAAGTGGAATGATTTGATCTGAAAAGGATTATAGCAGCTTCTAGGAATTAAATGGCATTCTGTAACCCTAAAACAAATCCGCTTTAATTCACGAAGTGCTAGGTAAGATAAAAATCAATTAAACCCTCTAAAATTCATGAAAAAACATCCCCTAGGGTTTAGAACCTTCAATTAGGCCATTGGAACCTATCTTGACCTAAATTAAGAACCATACCCAATTTTTGACCTAATTTGGGTTTTTATGCAAATTTATCAATCAAACATGGTCAAACCTTAAATCCAACTTCACCATTGGATCCCTTAGGTCCAAATTAGGGTTATATCAAAATTTAAACCTAAGGAAAGTTTTCCTTGACCTACTTTACAAATTGATCCTTAAGAATTACTTTTTTACCCTTAACTTTTTGAACCCTTACACTTAGCCCCTCAACTTTTCCTTCGTTCTTTGCAAGCCGGTCCCTCTGCCACCTGCAGCAGCTGCCCATGCCTCCGGTGACTTTGCGCGGAGGATGGCGCCGCACAGGGTATGGGGACCGACCCTAGAAATGAGAGGGGGGTCCCTTGCGTTGTCTTCTTCCGCATGGACCCCCTCCCATGCCCTGTCGATGCCCATGCCTCTCGTGTGAACACGCAAGAGGCATGGGTCTCTTCTCAGACCATTCTTCGGCGACCTGCCTACGCTTCCTCCTCGAGATCTCCTCCTCGCCAACATCTATTTAAGGAGCGGCAAGGGCTGCTGGCTGCTGCAAGCTTGATTTGGCCAGAGAACTCCCCCAAATTCGTCCCCTCCTCACTTCAGCCAATAGCCCAACGCTTCCAGCGACTCTTCCTCCCTCTTCTCGTCGCTCTGCCACCATACCAGTGGCAGAGCCAGCTCCGCCATTCTCCTCCACGCTAGGTCGTACCAGCTGGCACTCTCCGGCCCCTTCTCTTCGTCGCCGCCCCCTCCTCTGGCACCTTCGTCTCCGGTGATAGCAAAGACGCGCCGATCACCATATCCTCCCTTTCGTCCGCTTAGCTAGGTGAAAACTCCTCCCCTTACTCTCTCATTTATTTCCCCCCCATTAATTTGTTGTTTCTACCCTTCGACCGCGACTGTCCATCGCCACCTTCTCCATCTCCGGCCGCCCTCTGGCGAGACGCTTCCGTCACTCCGCAACCCCACACGTCTCGCCACCCACCTCACAACCTCCGCCACACTCCACTGAACATCCTCCACTCGTCCACAGACCACCTACACCACCACAACCACCCCCCAACCTAACCCATCCATCCGACCACAGAGCGACCTAGGCCACCCCGCGACCTGCCACCTACCGCCTCACCTTCGTCGTGACACGATGAAGGTCCTCTTGTGGTCTGATAGAGCTGCAAGCTTCTTTTTGTGCCGTGCAGGGTCTGAGCTCCAGCTGCCATTAGCGACGGCTTGAGGAGGTTGAAAGCTCGCTCCAGGCTGAAGTGCTGCAGGGTTCCAGGTCCAGCAGGTTCGGGGAAGTCTCGCGCATCGGACTATCCAAGCAATTGGCGCTGCGAGACCTACAGCTGCTGCAATTGGATGGAAGATCTCCTGCGAGCATGCGAGCAACAGCGGGTGGAACATTAGTCCCACCTCGTGAACCTAGTAGCAGGAGAGGAAGAAAGGAGGAGGAGCGGAGCAGAAGAGAAGAAGAAGACGCAGCTGCTGAAGAAAGAAGAAGGAAAGGCAAAGGAGCGGCTAAGGACACTTAGCCGTACAGAGCAGCTGAAGAAAATGGAAGAAGATAGGAAGGAAGAAGTTGCAGAGAAAGGAAGGTGAAGAAGAGAAACTAAAGACAGAAGAAAGAAGAGAAGGAGAAGCAGCTAAGTGCTACAACAGAAGGAGCTGAAGAAGAAAAAGAAAAGAGGAAGGAAGCCTGTCGAGGAAGGAAACCAAGCAGAAAAGAAGAAGAAACCAAGAGAAGAAGAACCTGCAAGGCACTGTAGAAAAGGGGCAGATAAGGCATCTGATTCAAAGAATCAGACCTCCGAGAAAGGAAAAGCAGAGAAAGAAGAGAAGGAAGAGAGAAGAAGAAAGAAAGAAAAGAAAAAAAAAGAAAAGGATTTTTGTTCACTCTCTCTCTCTTTAATTTTTTGTAAAGTAGTATATCATAGTGAACTGTAAATTTGTATGCTTCTAGAATTACATTTGCTCACTGAGTTCGACCTCAGAATATTCTAAATTTCGAGTTATAAATTTTTAGTTTTTTTCGTGGAGAGTTCATCTATATTACAACGAGATATCTGTTAAAACACGATCTAACCGCGCAAGCAGGGAGTCCTTCCATGGTAGTCCTACACTCGGTCTACCACTCTGAGGTCACGATCGTGACGCAGCAATAACTAGACACACGTGATAAGCGTGGGGGTAGCTACCCCGCACTAACACGCGGTCAGTCATTTTCCGCTAGCGGGTACGCCTCAATGTACAATGCGGAACAGTATAAGGCCTTGCCCTCTCAGAATAGAGCAGGGGTCTCACCCCTCCTCAGTCCACGTACCCTCGTCTGACTACCCCGGTTTGCCCAACGGGCTAACAAGAGTCGGTGTAGGGTGGCCATACCTAGCCTCAGGCCCCCTAGTGCGGCTAGCTCCCTGTTACGACCCAGTTCCCGAATCCCTACAGGACACGAGACCGGACCAACTCGACTAATCCCAAGACCTAGTCTCCAACGAGAAAGTAACCAAAAAGCAGGAAAGTAAACCACATTCACTATGCTAAGCAACTAACAGTAGAAAGGTACAGCAGCAAAGAAGTAAAAACTGCTACAGTACGTATCACCACCACAACAGTAGAAAGTAACAAGGTACAAGAACATAAAGTGCAGAACGTAAAAGTACAGAATGTAAAGGTACAGAGTCTAACTCACTACTACAAAAAGTACAACAAAAGAAACTACGCCTACTGAGCTCTACTAGGCCCAGCACCCTCCGTAGCTGTAGACTTGGGCTGCTCAACACCTGGACCTGAAAAGGGTTATGAGTACACCAAGTCAGCAAACGCTGAGTAGAGTGGCAACCAACTAACTAAAGCAGTAAATGTGGACAGGTAGCTGTTATTTTTCCATTTACTTTCTTTAACTAATTATTCTTTTCCACCACTTGGTTTATTTACCAGGTCTCTTTCTTGATCTCGAATGTTCCTCGTGGGAACGATCTTGATTGCAGTCTTTTCCGAGGAGTAGAAGGCACACATGGTGCTCTCCTGGCCGGGAAAGTCCCTCGTGGTGATCCTACACCCAGTCAACCACTCCAAGGTCACGGACAGACGTAACGGTGACTACGACATGCGCGATAAGCACACGGGTAGCTACCCCGCACTGGCACGCAGTCAGTCGTTTCCGTTAGCGGGTGCACCCAAAGCACAGCACGGAACCAGTATAGGGCCTAGCTCTCTCAGTAACAGGGGTCTAGCCCCTAAGAAGCAAACAGGGGTCTCGCCCCTCTACAGTCCGCGCACCCTCGCCTGACTACCCTGGTTTACCCAGTGGGCCTAACAAGTCAATGTAGGACAGCTAGCTGAACCCCGGGCCCCGTGGGGTGGCTAGCTCTCTCCTTACACTAATAGCTCTCCCTAGTATAGTGTACACGAGGGCCACCGAGTGGGTGCAAAGTGGCCAAACCCACCCTGGGTCTCTACCCGAAGGAGGCAAGCGCCCCTCTACACTAAGAGGTAACATGCGCACCCCTTGGTACCACATACTCAAGGACTGGCACACTTCCCAATGCATTTCCAGATCCATTTTCATTTATTTCCAGGAGCTCTACTCCAAATTCCTCGTAGGGTTCATGCTCATATTCCTCATGCCAAGCCATACCAGGTTTCATCATTTCTATTTCCATTCTCAGGTTATACATATGCAGCTCATATTGCTATCGTTCATATTTCCATATACAGGTTATACACAGGTAGCTCGTATTTCCATCATTCACATTACCATTCTCAATTTATAAACATGCAGCTCATATTACGTCATTTAATGTATACAAGAGGAAATTTACACGCACCAGTTAGCTAGCACAAGTACTTCATATTTCACAGGCAGCTGTTATTCATTTACAGGTAATTGTTATCATTCTATCTACTCATTCAAGACTGCAATTCAACCATCCAGTACAGACATTTTAAGTGTTTCTCGTCCTAGGATTCATGCCATATCCTAAGTTCTAATCATTCATTCCACACATGCATTTAGGTTATAATTAAATTAGGGGGAAGCCACTCTACCAGTAAACCCAGGAGTATTGGGGGCTTGAACGGCAGGCTCACGTGCCTCAGCAAGCCTCGAACCTGCAACGGAACGAAGCCCTATCACAAGGAACAATCACAAAGGAACTATCAGAACAGTATGGAAAACCCTCTAACAAGTAGAGGAACTCACAAGGAACACATCGGTATCTTATTTGCGTAAAACGGAATTCAAACGGACCCTAAACGGGTCAAAAATAGGGTTTCTATCTCAAATCAGACATCTGGAACATCTTCCAGACGTCTTAAAAGGGTCCAGTAACATGCCTAAGTCTCTGCGCCAATCCTCAAACGTCCAGGAACTCTTCTGGACCATTTGAACCCAGCTCCAGACGTCCGACCACCTTTCCAGACATCTGGAAGCACTTACCGTCGTCTGGTACGTCGCCCAGACGTCTGAAATGCATGGGAGGGCGTGTCCCGTACCTTCCCGAAGCGAATCCTGCATGTAGACACTGAATCTCTCAAAATGGGCATGCAAAAAGGGATCGGCGGAGCGACCTGCATGGCCGTATTCGCAAAGAGGATGTACCTTCGCGAAGCCCTCTCCTCAGACATATAGAACCACCTCCAGACATCCACACCGTCATCTGGAGGTCACTTCAGACGTCTAATTCTGGGAAAAACCCAAAACCAGAACCTACTTCTGCTGCTCCTGCGCCGCGCGTGGCCACGCCGCGCCCCCTCGCCTGCAGCTCCGGCTACAGTAGTGTCGGGGAGGCCTCCCCGACGCACTCCTCCACCTCGCGCAGGTACCGCTCCAGCCGTGCGCACACCGATGAGCACCCACGCGAGCTCGCGAGCTCACCTCCTCAATATCCTTCTCACGCCGCTCCTCCTCTACATTACTCTCGCGCTCTCGCTCGCTGTGGGAAAGAAGAGAGGAAGGTGGCTGGTGGCTGAGAAGTGAGGAGAACGAGAGAGGAGGGGTTTTATAAGGTGGGGTTTAGGGTTTACTTGGAGGTGGGGGAAGAGAGAGAAGAAGGAGGAAAAATGAGAAGGTACTGTCTGTGCGCAGCATGCGCACAGACACGAGCTCGTACCCAAAGATTTTCTATTTCCAGACGTCTGGGAAAGTGTCCAGACGTCTGACCCGCAGTCCAGACGTCTTAAAAGGCTCAAACAGCACGGGTCTTAACACTCCCCCCTACACTAAGTACCTCACCTCGATACCATAGAGTGGCCAAACCCACCCCGGGTCCCAACCCAAGGGCGGCAAGCTCCCCTCTACACTACAAGGGATAATTGCTCTCTTCGGTACCATGTACACGAAGGTCAACTTACTTCCCTTAACAGCTGCCCATGGGCAGCAAATTTTCAGAACCATCCGGTTCTCCATATTACGGTGTTCTTGTCTACATCCCCCGTGGGGTTCATACAGGAGTTTCTTTCTCACATCCGGGTTAGAATGTATGGAGCAAGCAGCTCAATTTCCATTTTTATTACAGTAGGAGTTCATTTTAGTATAAAGCAGGCAGCTTTTGATTACTCAATCATTCACATGTAATTTCCTCTAACCCTAGTGTTCATGCCATGACCTAGGGTTCAAGAATTTACTCTCGAGCATGCATTTATTCCTTCCTAGGGTTCATCTCAAGTCATAGGATTACTGTAACGACCCGATTCCCGAGTCCCTACGAGACACGAGAACCGGACCGACTCGACTAATCCCAAGACCCAGTCGTCCAACGAGGAAGTAACCAAAAGGCAGTAAAATAAACCACATTCAGCATGAATATAACTAACAGTAAGAAAGTACAGCAGTAAGGAAAGAACTACTACAGTAGGCACCACCACAACAGTAAAACAACATTTATCATATAACAAAAACTGCAGGTAAAGAAGGTACAGCGGAAACAAAAACTACTCACTAGAACAGAAACAAAAAGGGGTACAAAGCTGTGGTAACTCTACTGGACCCTACTCGGCCCAGCGTCCTCTGCAGCCGCCGACCCTGGCTGCTCAACACCTGGTCCTGAAAAAGGTAACGAGTGTAACACGTCAGCAAAACGCTGAGTAGAGTGGCAAACTAACTAAAGGCAACAGTAGAGTGTACAGGAGCTGTTATGTTCTATTACTTCCTTTATTTACATCTTTCAATTTTTCTCACTATTTCATTTATTTCTCAGATCCTTTACTTGATCTCGGATGTCCTCGTAGGACGATCTTGATTGCAGTCTTTTCCAAAAGTAGAAGTAGCACGTGGTGCTCTCCTGGCCGGGAGAGTCCCCCGTGGTGATCCTACCCTCAGTCAACCACCCCAAGGTCACTGACAGACGTAACGGTGACTACGGCACGCGCGATAAACGCACAGGTAGCTAGCCCGCACTGGCACGCGGTCAGTCGTTTCCGTTAACGGGTGCGCCCAAAGCACAGCACGGAACCAGGGCAGAGCCCTCTCAGTAACAGGGGTCCAACCCCTCCACAGTAACCAAACCGGGGCCTTGCCCCTCCACAGTCCGCGCACCCTCGCCTGACTACCCTGGTTTGCCCTAGTGGGCCTAACAAGTCGGTACAGAGCGGCCAATCCTAACCCCGGGTCCCTGGGGCGGCTGGCCCCACTCTGCACTAAACAGGTACAGGTACTTCCCTTGGTACTGCGTACCCAAGAGACAGTACAACTACATCTCAGTTCCATTCCTTTTTCTTTCCAGGAGTTCCACTCCTAACTCCCCGTAGGGTTCCAGTTCTTTATTTCAGAACATCATATGTTTCACTTTCCAGATTCACGTTCTCAAATTCCATGATCTCAAACATGTTTCTTTATTCATAACAGACAGCTGTTAATTAAATTTACAGGCAGCTTTATATATTCCTTTCCATTTTTTTTCCAAGACTGCAGTAATATACATTCCACTAGTTTTTCCATCCTAGGATTCATGCCATATCCTAGGATCTATCATATAATCTAGTTTTCCGGCCCTAGGATTCATGCAACACCTAGGAGCTATCATTCCATATATTTCTCATTCCTAGGATTCATGCAAGCCCTAGGTTCTAGTTATGGTTCCATACTTTAACAGATTTTATTAATACTTAAAACCACTCTACCAGGTACAACGGGAGTAATGGGGGCGTGATCGGGAATCCCGCGCGCCTCCGCGACTCTCAAGACTGCAACTGAACGAGATCCTGTCACAAGGATCAAACACAAGGAGTGTCTCAAAACAGTGTATAGCTACTGTAGGCGGGTAGAGGAATAAATTCTGAAACGAACGCA
Organism: Thalassia testudinum; assembly: GCA_037157565.1. NCBI lineage: Eukaryota > Viridiplantae > Streptophyta > Magnoliopsida > Alismatales > Hydrocharitaceae > Thalassia > Thalassia testudinum. The sequence continues at coordinate 24,719,375 of JAZHRO010000054.1, read as the reverse complement.
ACTCGAATCGCGGAAAACGGAGCCCAAACGGGCCCTAAACGGGTCGAGAAAGACGATACTGTGCAAAATCAGACGTCTGGAACTCCTTCCAGACGTCTTAAACGGTGGATCAGAGAATTACCTGTTCAGCGTGGTTTCTCAGACGTCCAGAAGTCTGCAGGGACGTCTTTCCTAGATCCCAGACGTCCGATGGTCACTCCGGACGTCTGGAGGTCACTCCCGCCGTCTGGTACAACTTCCAGACGTCTGATTTGCAAAGGATGACGAATCAGAAAACCCTGCGCACAGCCAACCCCCCTCCCTCAGTACGGTCAGTCGACAAAAAGAAAGAAGAAAGCGGAAACTCACCTTTCAGACGTCTGTATGATCTCACAGACGTCGACCTTGCCGTCTGGATACCAATCCAGACGTCTGATTCTGGAAATTTTTCCAGAATCAGAGCCCTGCTCGGCCTCCGCTCGCGACGCCGCCCGCGTCGCACCTCGCGCGTACGCTGCTCCGCCCGCAGCAGGTCCCTCTCCGCGACGCTCTGCGCCCCCTGCGCCCTCCGCCGGCCGGCCAAGCCGCTCCTGGCGAGCTCGCCCTCACGGCAGAGCCCCGCCCTCGCTCGCCGCAGCTCCTCCGCGCTCACTGCGGCTGCCGCTGCCGCTGCGCCCTCGCGTCCGCTCGCTCTCGCGCACAGGCAGGAGAAGAAGGAGGAAGATGGTGGAGACGGGAGGGGAGGTGCGCCCCCCCCTTTTAACGCCGCGCGGAGAGGAGAGAGAAGGCGGTCGCAGCCACCTGCAGCCGCAGAGAAAGAGGGCAGAACGCAGGTCTGCGCGCACAGGCGCGCAGACGAATATCCCGTGCGAGCATAACTGCTCGCCAGACGTCTGTAAACTATCCCGGACGTCTGGTCAGACGTCTGGATGTGATCCCAGACGTCTTGACAGACGTCTGGGCCACCTCCCAGACGTCTTAAAAGGCGTCTGGGGCACGCGCTCATTACAATTACTTACTTGCATGTATTAAATTAGAGATTTAAGATTATAACCACTCTACCTAGGTAGACGGGTGGAATGGGGGCTCGTACAGTGGCTTCCAACGTCTCCGTAGGTCCCGTACACCCGACGGACTGGAGATCTAAAACATGGATTGATTGGACAAAAAGGTTCAGAATGATACAAATAAGGTATCATTATACAGAGAAACTCGTATGGCAAATAGAGATAGTTTGTTTGCGGAAAAGCAATAATATTAGGACCTTACACGGGCCCAAAAACACGCGGTCAGACAGAAATTAGACATCTGGGAAAGGTCCTAGACATCTTAAAACAGTTCTCAAGGATACTTCTCTCGGTGTTCCTCTATTAGACGTTTGGAACTCAATGCTGACGTCCAAGGGCTCCGTCAGACATCTGGGGGTGCTCCCGGACATCTAAAATTGCCTCGGTCCGCTCTCCACCTCCTGACGCATATACATACGTTGTCAGGACTTTGTCAGAGAGAAAATACGGAAAGTAGATCTCTACCAAACGTTTTGCTCTACCGTTGAACGTCCGGTAAGACGTCTGGGTGTCCCTCGATCGTCTGATTCCGTGGAAAAATGACTTCTGCAAAACCGCTCTAGCTTCCCTCGCCTGCAGGCTCTGCAGCAGAACGGCGCATGTTACGAATGCGGCTTCAAGACAGTTTTTAAGATGTCTGGGAGGTGGCCCAGACGTCTGACCAGACGTCTGGAACCCCTTCCAGACGTCTGGGATTAAATTTCTGCGGCATACGGGATCGCGTCTGCGCGGATGCGCGCGCAGACCTACAACCGCCACCCTCTTTCCTCTTTTTCCCTCTCTCCTCCTGCAGGGCGCAGTGCTCTCTCTCTCTCTCTCCCTGCGCGGCCTTAAAAGGCCCTCTCCCTCTCCCTCACCCTCATCCCCTTCGTGTCCCTCTTCTTCTTCTCCCAGCCAGTGCGAGAGCGAGCGAGCGGCGGCAGCAGCGGCCGCGGCAAGGGTGCGGGAGGAGGTGTTGCGCGAGGGAGGAGATGCTCGACCGTGAGGGCTCGAGCTTGCCAGGGCAGCTAGAGCCGGCCGGTGGGGGAGCAGCGGGCGTGGAGTGTTGCGGAGGGGCTGCTACAGCTCGAGCAGCAGGCGGATGGGGCATGACGCGACCGTGCGTCACGGGCGGAGAGCGAGAGGAGCTCTGATTCTGGAAATTTTTCCAGAATCAGACGTCTGGGCTTACGACCAGACGACGGTGAAGACGTCTGGAGGATTGTCCAGACGTCTGACAGGTAAGATATTTCGTCTTCTTCCTTTTTTCGCATGTACGGCCATGCAGCTGTCTGTCGCGCCTTCGTCTGCGACCCGTCGTACTGAGAACGGGTATGGGTGAGTGCAGGTTCTGCTCGAGAGGGCGCGAGACTCGCCATCCAACGCGAATTGGATGTCTGGCCACAGTGTCAGACGACGGAGAGGACTTCCAGAGGTCCGGGTTGACCATCGAACGTCTGGGAATTAAGCTAGATGCCCCCGCAGGCTTCTGGATGTCTGAGGGACTACACAGAGCGAAGGTATCATCTGAACCACCTTTTAAGACGTCTGGAAGAGGTTCCAGACGTCTGATTTTAGACTGTTTCGTCGTTTTGGACCCGTTTAGGGCCCGTTCGGAGTCTGTTTTCCGCGTTTCGAGTTTCGTTCTTTCCGGAATAAAATCATCTACCTGTTTACAGTAATTATATACCATTCTGAGAAACTCCTTGTGTTTGATCCTTGTGTTAGGACCCGTTCCATTGCAGTCTCGGGGGTTGCGGAGGCGCGCGGGATTTCCGACCACGCCCTTAGTACTCCCGTTGTAGCTGGTAGAGTGGCTTTTAATTTACTTAATCAAATTTGTTACAATTGTAGAATAATTAATAGAGTCTAGGGCACTGCATGAACCCTAGGACTGAGAAACTAGATTGATTGATAGATCCTAGGGTATTGCATGAACCCTAGGACTGAGAAACTAGATTGATTGATATATCCTAGGGTATTGCATGAAACCTAGGACTGGAAACTAGATTGAATGATAAATCCTAGGGTACGGCATGAATCCTAGGACTGGAAAACTAGTGATATGTATATAATATTGCAGTCTTGGAAAGGTGGAAAGGAAATAATAGCTGCTTGTAAATTGATTTAACCGCTGCCCGTTATAAAGAAATAATATGGTTAAGAACATGGGTTGTATGAACGTAAAACTGGAACGGTGAAACCTAAATGTGCTGAGCTAAAAGAGCTGGAACCCTACGGGGAATTAGGAGTAGAACTCCTGGAAAGAGAATGGATGGAACTGAGAAAGAAAGACGTGGAAGTGTGTTGTCTCTGGGGTACGTGATACCAAAGAGAGCACACATTACCTCTTAGTGCAGAGCGGAGCTAGCCGCTCCAGGGACCCGGGGTTAGGTCTGGCCACTTTGTACCGACTTGCTGGCCCTCGCGTACGCAGTACCGAGGAGAGCTACTAGTGTAGGGAGAGCACTAGCTACCCCACGGGCCCCGGGATTCTGCTAGCCTCCTACACCGACTTGTTAGGCCCATTGGGCAAACCAGGGTAGTCAGGCGAGGGTGCGCGGACTGTGGAGGGGTTGGACCCCTGTTACTGAGAGGGCTCTACCCTATATTGGTTCCGTGCTGTGCTTTGGGCGCACCCGTTAATGGAAATGACTGACCGTCTGCCAGTGCGAGGTAGCTACCCATGTGCTTATCGCGCGTGCCGTAGTCACCGTTACGTCTGTCAGTGACCTTGGGGTGGTTGACTGAGAGTAGGATCACCACGGGGGACTCTCCCGGCCAGGAGATCACCACGTGTTACTTCTACTTTTCGGAAAAGACTGCAATCAAGATTGTTCCCGCGAGGAACATTCGAGATCAAGTGAAGGATCTGAGAAATAGATAAATTGTGAAATAATAAAAAGACGTAAATAAAGGAAGAAAGAAAATATGATAGCTACTGTACACTCTACTGCTTCTTTAGTTTTAGCTGCCACTCTACTCAGCATTTCGCTGACGTGTTACACTCGTTACTTTTCAGGACCAGGTGTTGAGCAGCCAGGGTCAGCGGCTGCAGAGGACGATGGGCCGAGTAGGATTCGGTAGAATTACCACAGTTCTTTGTACCCCTTTTGTTCCACTGTAGTGAGTAGTTCTTGTTACTCACTGTACTTCTTTACTTGTAGCTTCATGTTATGTTATAATTGTTGTTCTACTGTTGTGGTGGTATATACTATAGTAGTTCCTTTTCTTATTGCTGTATTTTGTTATTGCTAGTTATATTCATGCTGAATGTGGTTTATTTTACTGCTCTTTTGGTTACTTCCTCGTTGGACGACTAGGTCTTGGGATTAGTCAAGTCGATCCGGTCCTCGTGTCTCGTAGGGACTCGGGAATCGGGTCGTTACAGCGCAGCACCCTCCGCTCTCGTGCTTCCTCTCTCTCTAGCTCTTCGCTCTTCACTTGCTCTCGCCCTTGCTCTGCTCTCTCGTCCAGCTACAGGGTGGGCAACGAAGAGGAGGAGAGGTTTATAAGGGAGAGGAGGTGAGGGGGACGAGATGGCAAAGCGTGTCGCGGAGTGGCGTCGCAGGAGAAGGTGTGGAGAGGTGCGGTGAGGGAGGAAGCATGGCATACGTACGGTCCGCGCCAAAGAGAAAAAGCATTTTCAGACATCTGGTGAACATCCCAGGCGTCCAAACAGACGTCTGGTGAACATCCCAGACGTTTTAAATGACCAAAGGGTGGTGGGTCATTTCATTTTGGGAACATGTCGCCTACGAGTGGTTGTTCAAACTTGGTTAAGGGAAGTGAGCTGACCCTCGTGTACGTGGTACCGAGGAGAGCAACTATCCCTTTATAATAGAGGGGAGCTTGTCGCCCCTTAGGTTGAGAGGCAGGGTAGGTTTGGCCACTCTACACCGACACCTGTTTGGCCCTCACGTACGTGGGTACTGAGGTGAGCTACTTAATGTAGGGGCGAGCTAGCCACCCCATGGGACCCGAGGTTAGGTATAGCTACCCTACACCGACTCTTTTTAGCCCGTTAGGCAAACTGGAATAGTCGGACAATGGTACGTGAACTGTGAGGGGCGAGACCCCTGTTCTAAGAGGGCAAGACCCTGTGCTCTTCCATACTATACATTTGGGCATACCCGTTAGCAGAAACAACTGACCGTGCGCCAGTGCAAGGTATCTACCCGTATGTTTATCACGCATGTCGTAGTCACCGCTACGTCGCGATCATGACCTCGAGGTAGTAGACCGAGCGTAGGACTACCACAGGGGACTCTCCCGGCTAGAAGAGTGCCATGTGTACATCCTGCATCGCGGGAAAACTGCAAGAAAAATCGTTCCCTTAGGGAACAAGAAGATTGAGAAATGTCATGGAACTTGATTAGAGTACTCGGATCAGAAAAATGATAATTGGAAACGGATGATAATCAGTAAATCGTTAAATGCATGTTTAGCTAGCTGCCTGTTTAAATTATATGATTTAACTACTATTTTACTCAACGTTAGCTGACCCCAGATTTTATAACCTTGTTAAGGTCAAAGATTCGAGCAGCCAGAGCCACCAGCTACTGAGGGTGTTGGGCCTAGTCAAGCCCAGCTATAGTTTTCTTCTGTTTCTCTTACAGAGTATTTTGTGGTAGTGAATACCTGTAGCTCATAGTTATTTTCAGTTATATTTGTGCCAGTTTATGTTATGATGGCTATATTATGTACTTTTACTTCCCATTGATGGCCGGTGATATTATTGTGGTTGTCGTTCTCTTTCTTTACTACCAGTTTTATATTTTTTGTTTAGTTAAATTACTCGTGCGGTTGTGGAATGAGCATAGTATTTGGTTGTTTTTCATTGGACAAATGGGTCTTGAGATTCGTCAAGACAAACTGTTCTCGAATTCTATGGGGAGCTGGGAGTAGATCGTGACAACAACCTACTAGATGATGAATGAAGAACTTTAGCATATAATAAAGAGAGAGGTGAGCATCGATATAGATGTCAATCTTACGTTAATCTCCCATCCAATGTACCCCCCATGTGACCTCTATCTTCCAAGATTATACATTTGGTGCATCCCTAATTAGGTGGATTTGATCATAGCTTGGTGTTTGATCATGCGAAGGAATGATTTTGGCTACTCATTCAACATTCAACTAGATATATATGGTGCTTTCAGTGATTTGCTTGTAAGATTGTCTATTGAGTCACATGAATCAAGTTAGACCTCGACTAGGCTCAGGTTTAATAAGTCCAAGTCAACCCACGCCCAAAAAATTTTGATGAGCTTTGTTCAGACTACTTATGGTAAAACTTTTGTACATGACATACTCATAAGTGGTTGTCTCGACCCTCAAAAATTTTACTTTAAAATATAACTTATCGTGAAAAATATGAACTAAGTTATTACACATTACTTATGTGCAACTACACTTTATATTTCATTTTCTGTACTTGATATATATTTCTATTATTTTTATCTAAAGACCTAGAAGATATGATAGCCATGTATAATAATTAAAGGAGTCTAACTTGAGAGAGAAATGCATTCCACACAATATTTCTCCATTGGAAGCAAAGACCAAGGCCAAGTCCTATGTTGCCAGTGGCCAAGGGAGGGACTGTGATAGAATGAACTGCCATGGGCTTAGTGAAGGTTATGGATGCAGATCAATCTGCCAAACTCACTTGAAAGGAGAAATCTTGAAGTTCTTCTTACCAAACAATTAAATCGTGATATATTGTGTAAGGAAGAGGACACATCCATACACGAGCAATAACATCAATATGATGGTGATTAGTCACCTCTGTGAGACTATAATCATTAAAAAGGAGAACTTCGTTAATTAAAAACATGAGATGTACAACCTTTTGCTATAAATCTCTCTCTCTCTATATATATATAGAAGCCACCTATAGAGAGAAAGAATAAATTCTTTTTCTAACTTTCTTTTTCTATATCCACACACAAGATGACCATCTTTCTACAGCTATATATCAGGAAGAAATCTTGCCAAGTAAAGAAGCATAAATCAAGGGAAAAAAAATCATCATTTCTGTTATGTAAGCTAAACGAGGAATCTTAACTACAATCAGAAATTTAAGTTCAACGGAGGTAAATCAGAAGAAATTACGATTATCTATAAGCACCTAAAAATCAAGAGGCCAACATAAAAATGCCAGAGGCTAAAATAAAATGTTGCAATATATCATGTTCAACATTTACGGAGGTAACCAATCAACCAACCAACCAACTTGAGCTCCCTTGGTTCTTCGAAAACAAAGTGCAAAGGCATATATACATGCACATAGCTGGACAAGATCAGAAGTTTCTGTGGTGACCACAGAAAGCTCTGCGAGTGTGGAGTGGTGCAGGAGGAACAACATGAGTCGTGGGAGGAAGTGGAAGGGAGGGGAAAGAGGGGACACGATGATGGGCGTCGTCTGAGGTTTGATGAGCTATGGGGGCAAAAAGTACGCAAGCGAAAGGGGGTAGGAAGAGAGAGGGTGGCAGCTGGAGGGTGCCCCTTTTACGTGACGTGTAATTTCGAACATGGCCCTACTCTCCATCCTCTCGTCCCCACCTTCCAGAGGGCACTCTCGTAAATGAACAGTTGTTCGTCGTCTCACGCCTGTAAACGCCAAACAAAAAAAAAAAACAAAACCTCCATCTTCGACATCCGTTAGACTATTTCCCCCTCTTCACCCCCAGTGCATCGTACCATCCCAGTTATGGTGATGAGCTTACGAGGACAGAAATGTAAATGTGAGTTTCAATATATTTTATAATATATAATTTTTATTTATATTTTTATTTAAAAAAAGATAAAATACATTAGACGAAAATTGTAATCAATCAATTAAAAATTAAATTAATTAATTAAAAATAAAAATATACAAATTAAAAATCAAGTAGATTAACTTAAAATTAAAATATATGATTGAAAATAATTTTTAATCAATTGAAAATAATTTTTAATTAATTGAAAATTAAAATATTTCAGTTGAAAATCCAAACACATTAATTTAAAATGAAAGTATATCTATGTATTCTACTTTTCCATCGATAGAAAATAGTTTTTCATCTATAGGAATTAGTTTCACTTGCAATGTAATTTTTTATCTATGAAAAGTGATTTTCATCAATATAAAATTAAAATACACAAGTTGAAACCAATACTCTCACCTTATATGTTGCAAAATATATTATAACGTACATTTGTTTACTTTTTGTTGACTTATAATTCTACCCGAGTACATAAGGGGTTACCAAGATGACCTAAGTTTGATTTGCTCATGTCGAGCTCAAGTCAACCATATATTAAGGGCATGCTAGAGCAGCTGAATGAACGGTGGCTATGCCTGAAAGATGATCTAGGAATTAATTATAAGCTTCTTTTAATCTAAGCTTGATTTGGATCAACAAGGTATATACACATGTGTGTCCAAACATTTTTTACACACACACACAAAAGAAGTATCTTTTGAAAACATCTAAAAAGGATTCACAATTGTGCTCGTCTGATGGTGTTCTATGTTGATGAAAATCACCACACTAATTAAATAGTGGTTTAGAAATCACTCTTTGTATTTAGAATGTGTTCAATCAATAATTACATTATTTTTGGAAAATATCTTTTCATATAAATGTTAAGTTGTATTACAAATCTATTCATATATCATTTTTTTAATAAAATTAACCAAATTTGTATTACAAACTTGTATTATAACTACACATGTAGTTGTAATACAAGTCAGTTTTTACTTGTAATATAAATTTTTGCACTTCTATTATAAAGAATACTTCTAATATAAGTTTACATTACAAGTAATTCTGAATTTTTACCTGTATTACAATTATACGTGTAGTTATAATACAAGTCAATTTCACTTATAATAGAAATTTTAGCACTTCCATTACAAAGAATACTTGTGATACAAGTTTGTATTATAAGCAGTTCTAAGTTATTAGTTGTATTACAACTACACGTATAATTGTAATACAAGTCAATTTTCACTTGTAGTATAAATTTTAGAATTTTTATTATAAGGAATATTTGTAATACAAGTTTGTATTACAATCAATTCTGAGTAGCTACAGCTATACATGTAATTTTCTTTTGTGAAAGTAATTAGTATTTTGTCTCTACATTTAAAATACTCCACTAATGGAGATCTTTAATTATTTCGTATATTTAAAAAGCATCATTAATGCTGAAAATTTTTCAATTTAAAAAAAAAGTTCGTTGTCAGTATATAGTGTGTAACCATCATATTATTTTTTGTGATTTTTTTATGGAACATTAGATTTTTATCGGATGATATATATTTGATACTTTTTTGATCTATTTTTGAGATCTTCTTAAGTCACTCAATTGTACGTAAGCTTGCTAATTGGTTTGTGAATGGCAATTTAGGTAATAGTATCAGACTATTTCATAAGCATCCCGTGAATAATTGCATAGGTGATGTCTGGTATCTAGATTAAGTGAGTTGATCTACATTTGTTCATCACTTAACTTGCTTGTCACTTGCACTCGGTTAAGGGAAGTTAACTTGATGTAAAGTTATTCTATCTCTTATGCGGAATAACTTTTACTTATCTAAACACTCACATATCAAAAGTCGCGTATTTAACCACTCTTTTCCTATTCATCTACTTATTCTGTAAACACATTCTCATTACCAGACACCACCTTAACATTGCAAAATATCAAGACCCTCACAATGCGTTGACTCTTTTGTGGGCTTACGATCAAAAATCAACCTAAATCAAACGACACTACAACATACTTCACTTTTACCATCCGTTGAAAATCGATGGCAAAGCTCTTTTAAACGATGCCACTAAGTGACATTGTTAGTAGCGTCATTATTTCTTTTTCCCACCGTTTACAAGGAACATCTGACGTCGAATTATTGTTCGACCAACCGACGAATTGGATCTTTCATCGTCGTTTGACAACCAATGAGAATTGGATTTCCTGTCACTTATCAAATAAGCGACGATGTTTGTACGTCACTTTTTTCCATTTTTGCACACCTTTTCTTAAGTTTCATCGCCGTTTAAATGAATATATCCTCGTTTATATAAGCGATGATAAAAATATTTTTTTCATCACTTTCCCAAATAAGAGATGGCATATAAATTTTAGAGAAGACCAAAGTTTCTCTTTTTTGTCGCTTTTTAAAATAAGTGATGTCAAATATACAATATTTGCTATCAGAATTAAACTTTAATGGGATCGTTTTTTCCAAAATCGACGGTAGATGTAGGGTTTTTTTTTTAAATGTGAAAATTATGGAAAACGCCTGCTAAACCTACTTAAAAGATCTGCTTTTATACAAAAATAACTAATGAAAATGAAGAGAAGTTTATATTTCATAAATATAAAGTCTAGTACAAAAAAAGCTTAAAAATGAAATATTTACATAAAAAGGGTAACATGAAAACATAACAAAAGGAAATGGATAAAAACCAAAATACTGCTGCCTCGATGCCACCAGCTCCACTTGCACCACCCATGTCGTCATCTTGTCTGTGGATACTGGGATCTAATGAAGACGGATGCTCTGACTGACCCTTCATCAGAAGAAAGGTTAAAAGCCTCTCGATCTTATCATCCATTCTACTCATCTGTGGTTGCATGGCATCTATCTGATTCTTCTCCTCCTCCTCTCATCTCTATAGTGTGTCGATCTTTTGATGCAACTGATCGACGACACTAGATGAGACGGCACCTTTTCACCCATACCAGCTGGACAAGGTGTGTGCCCTCCCCGAACTATGAACAAAACCACTGTGGTCTGATGGCATCACTCTACTAAATGCCTCCTCTGGATCTAGTGGCTACTGGACGTTGTCAGAGGTCTCGTTAGTGGAGGAATGCACCAAGTGTACCATATGCTCCTAAATGTATTAAAAAATATTATTATAATATATATATAAAGTTATAAATTTTAAGTTTAGAAAACTTACCTAACTCTCCTGCTATATCTCAAGAATCCACTTATGAGAACCCTCAGTTGCATTCTTATTGTAGGTGACCTTGTAGATATCCATCCTACTCATCTCCCTCTCATCATGTGTAACGAACTGAAAATGTGAAAATGATACAATTATATTAAGATAACTTAGAAATTAAATAATATTTAAGTGCGAAGTAGTTACAATAGTTACGTAATGGCTCCTGACCATCTTGATGCTCCTTCGACCCAAACAATGGGTCTTTGGTAGAGCCTTGGCCCTATTGGTCTTATTTTTCCTTATTTACTCCTGTAATAAAACTGTTTATATGTATAAATTGATATATACAATAATATTTTTTATGAATTTAAGATATATGAAATTAATAGAATCCTTTTTAATCGATTACTAACCTCAGCCTTCGGATCTAGCCAATGCTCACATGCCTGCTTTCAATGTTCAAGCATGACATCAGGAGGACAATTCTCCATTGCCTTCTCGAGTGAACTGCAGTTCGAGAAAAACTAAATACCAGATATTAATTGTTATAAATAATATATGAAATTATGTACATAATAAAAATGTAAATGTTTAAAAATTATTACCTTTCTCTTGCTCTCCGTCCTCCAATCTCTGTGGAGCTTAGTAGCATGCTTAAGGATATATCGGGAGGCATTAGGGTTGTCACCCCAATCATAACTTGTCTATATTTATTTACAAAAATATATATCAATCTTACTTGATAATAATTTTAAGATAAAGTTATGAAAGAAATATTTAAGATACATGGAATTACCTCTAACTATCGGAGGAGTTGCCTCTTCAGCTCTATGGGCACCTTCCTTCAGTCGAAGTAGCAAATGGGCACAGTGGATTTAATCATTGTGCCCACTTGATTGATGAAGCCTGGGTAATTCTTCACTTCCCCTGTGGCTCTAAGCCAAATCATTATTCTTAGGCCCTCAGGGACACGCTGGATATCTAAATTCTTTGTCTTCCCTTGTCCTTTTTTTACTTTACAAGCGTAAACATTAATCATATTCATTATATATTTCTGAAGCTATAATAAACATTAAAATATAGAAGTAATTTACTTTTTAAAAGTACAGGAGTTCTTACCAACACTTGTTCCTACCGTTAAGGAGTCCACATGAACTGCGGACATACTCCACACCATATCATCCTCTATTCCTCCCCCTCCTCTCCCTCCACATCATCGTTCTCATCTTTGTCCTCCTCATCTACTGCTCCATAATATGGATCATCCTCTACTCACTCTAGCAAAGTAGGAGCAATCTCCCTCCCCTTTCCCTTCGCCCCTTCATATAGTAAATGTGTCAAGTCCCCGATGTGATGACCCGAATCTCATCAAGTGACAGAACCTGGGTCGTCATGTGCTACCAACTAGTACAAATACCCACAAGATCGCAGTCACTCAACACATAGCCAAAAAAGTCAATAGCCAACTTTAATTCATAATGCATTAAATGAAAGAAAACTAAAGTGCTGACAATATAATGAGAATTCACCAGAAAACAAAACGTAAGAAGAGTCTCCTACAATCACTAAAAGACAAGAAAATAAAATCTAGTAGCGGAAGAACCTACCACTATGAGCCACTGGCTCAGTACAGACCGTCTCTTTAGGTAGGACTTGGTTCCACAGAAGCCTGACCGACGGTAATCGCTGCCCCGACTACTTAGTAACACCATAGCACAGAACCCGAAACTATACGTCAGTGAAAAGTAAGTATAGTATGCAATGAAACAAGTGGTAATAGTAACAGAAGTACAGAAAAAGGACACTATATCAACAGTTCATCTGTTTATAATTTTCTCTTAGTTAATTCTGTATATGTACCTTGCCTAAGTTATCATAGTTCATAATTCGTCAATCGACGTCTCGAGGAACGAGACGATCTTGTATAACTTCCTGCAGTGCAAGATCGGTATAAGCCATCCTCTTGAACGGGAAGATCACTTATACCCATTGAATAGCCATACTCCATCACCCTAGGGTCATTACGGAAAGGGGTGGTGGTTACGTCGTGTAGCGTGAACACGTACAAAGGCTACGTACACTGAACCACAGATAATCAATGACCCACCCTCTACCCAAGAAAGATCCAAACCTTGAGCCCTGCATCTCGCTATCCTAGTTGGCCACTAAGCTTAACCAAAGAGTCATGAGGAGGCCAGCAACTCCCCAAACTAGCCCATAAAACCTGTCTGAAAGACTAAAACTACAGCCAAACTCCGGCGAGTAGCAAGGCTAAAACCAGTTATCTTATCCTTTTTAATTCCCAACATATCCGTCGTATTGATTATATAACCAATTCTAGATAACTGTATCTTTTATAGTCATCAAATTATCAAGCCATACTTAATAATCCCACATTATTTAGCCCATGATTATCAAATATCCATATTAACCTTCAAATCTATCAGTTTACAGAGAATTTCTAAATTACAACAATGGTACCATACTATTTATCATTCAACGAACCCAACGAAACTTGTTTCACGGAAATCGAAGTTCGTTTTAGGCATGCAATAACAAGGGTATATATAATCATTAATTCTTAATCCTTCTTATAAAGTTAGGTTCTTTCTTATTTAAAGCAGCCATAAGTCAAGGAAACTATCAGAGGGGTTCCAAATTCAGCAACAAGGAGGGGCATATGCTTATCAAAAAAGTATACGCAAAAAATCTCCTCAAGGAAGGAAAAGGCTACTCTACCTAATGTCACCGGAGGGACACGATGACTCTGAATCATTCGCACAAAGAATGCAAACAGTGTCCGTGACTGCCTTGGCATCCGCGCACATGCCCAAGGGTAAGACTAGGTTCACACGAGCCAAAAATAGGACCGAAGACTCCTAGTCATGTTTCTAATTTTTTACTAAAATAATAGTACTCAAAAGTGAAAATAATCTATACCAACACGTAGTACGTGTCGATACAATTCCAACGATATCTTATTTGTCAAATTTCGATGTCTAAAAGACCTCAAATCGGACGAAACAACGTGAGGGGGTCCTAAACCAAACCGATTCAACCAGACTAGCCTAGGTTCGGTTCAACTAAACCAGCTCACTGATCCACACTAAACTGCACACGACATGTCGCGTGGTGATTAGCTACTGCCACTAGCTCCGGATCACCCACGTCCACGCGCCCCACCGCCTGATGCATGACATGTGACGCAAATCATGCCGCTGTGCTTTCCCGCTCTACGCAAACACGCAAGTGCACAAGCGGGCTATGCCTCGCCACGCGTTGCGTTCTCAGCACCTGCCACCACCACTGGCATGACTTTTGCAGTGGGAATCTCGAGTACCTGGGAAAAGTTTTTTATTTAAATGAAGGAAAAGCCTCTTCCTCTCGTAATTTAAAAGACTTAGAGAAAGGTGACGACCTAAGGATCCCAAAGGGGTCCTTATATAGGCCCAACGGTAGCTACAAATAGGTTTAGTATGGTAAAATATCCAAAATAACCCTAGGGTTGAGTCCACCTTACATTTAGGTCCTTGTTGACTTATTTTGGCCATAACTAGAGCCATACACCTTGGATTTACGTGAAGCAAGTGTCCCTAGAAAGGTTGCGACGAGAGGAATCCAATAGTATCATATATGATACCCTTTTGACAACATTTGGATAGGGGCTAACTCGAAATACTCATTTCTCTAATAATTTAAGGAGGTGTTGACACTAGCACCAAACCACAACTAGGTTCCTCCTCCTCCTCAACCATGGCCAGCACCTCCACCTTCAATATCATCCACGACTAGCCACTCCAATCCTCAACCTATCCACCATCTGCACGGCCTTCCTTGCCTATAACTCCCATATACACCATCTTATCCACCTTGGCTAAGCAGTCATCAAAACCTTCATTTAGCTATCCTCTTCATCCCCATATTGTTACGAACAGGGCATCTGACATAGTTTAAGATGTCTGGGAAGTGGTTCAGACGTCTGGAACCCTTCCCAGACGTCTGGTATTAAATTTTATCGACGTACGAGTTCGCGCCTACGCGCGTGCGCACGCAGACTGAACCCGCCGCCTTCGTTCTTCTCTTTTCTCTCCCTCCTTGCAGACGACGCAGCCTTCCTCTCTCTCTCTCCCCGCGCTGCCTTCAAATAGAGCCTTCCCCTCCCTTACCCTCACTTCACCGCCTTCTTCTTCTTCTTCTCCCTGTCAGAGCGTGCGGGCGGGCGAGAGCGCTGCACGCTCGGGCCCATCCCCTCCCTCGTGTCCAGCGCCGTGTCCGTCGCATGGTCCCACAGAGGACTCCCCCTCTGCAACCCCAGGAGGAGGTGCTCGGGGCGGTGGGTGGAGCTCCTCTCGTACAATATCCCGTATCAGTCTGGCGAGGTCCTGGGCCTGGACGCCAGGGAGTGGTGGCTGGTCCACCGAGACGTCAACGATAGCACGTCCACCTCGCCGACCTCGCCCTCGGCCGCGCCCGCGGCCAGTCTCGCCAGTCCCGCGACGAGGCATCTCCTGCAAGGAGACGCGAAACAAAACGGAAACGTCAAAACAGACGGTACCTAACAAAACTTCTAAGAGCTCATGTCAAGAGATATGTTGTGGTGGCTACTCTAGCTATAAACATGTGAATTGGTTATTTTCTAGTCAGTTGATTCACTTCTCGGGACGACCTTGCTCTGATACCATCTTGTAACGACCCGGTTCCCGAGTCCCTACGAGACACGAGAACCGGACCGACTCGACTAATCCCAAGACCTAGTCGTCCAACGAGGAAGTAACCAAAAGACAGTAAAATAAACCACATTCAGCATGAATATAACTAACAGTAAGAAAGTACAGCAGTAAGGAAAGAAACTACTATAGTAGGTACCACCACAACAGTAGAACAACATTTATCATATAACAAGAACTGCAGGTGATGAGAACCTCATCATGAGCCATAACTAGCTCATTTTGACCTAATACAAAGGATAAAAGCTCCTACATATCTCAAGGAAAGGCTTAACTCAGAGAATCCTGAGTTTGAGAAGAAAACAAGTCATAAGGGGTAAAAATGCAATTTTACCAGTATAATCTGCATACAGGGTAATTCAGGGCCCAAACATAGGTCAAAGCAGCTTAATAAGAATAAGAGTGGGATAAAATGATCTAGCAAGGGCTACAGCAATTCCAAGAAACTAAATGATAATCTGTAACCCTAAAACAACCCACTTCAATTCACAAGGTTCGAGGCAAAGTAAAAATAGAATAAACCCTCTAAAATTCATAGAAAAATAATCTCCAGGGTTTAGAACCTTCAATTTGGCCTTCAGAACCCTTTTTGACCTACATTGAGAACCATGCCCAATTAATAACTTAATTTGGGTTTTTGCGTAAATTGACCGGTCAAACAAGGTTTAATATGGAAATGAAATTCACCATCAGATTCCTTAGGTCCTAATTAGTCATGTATAAAAACTTGAGCCTAAGAAGAAACCTCCTTGACCGACTTTACACTTTGGTCCTCATATATTTACTCTTTGGCCCTCAACTTTTGAACCCTCTCATTTTGGCCCCTAACTCTCCTTCGTTCTTTGCAATCAGGTCCCCCCTGCAAAACCTGCCAGCACCATGCTCCGGCGACCTTGCGCGGAGCATGGCGCCGCGCAGGGTGAGGTGGGGGACCTGGCAAGTAAACCGGGGGTGCCCTGCGTCGTCAGCCGTCGCAGGGACACCCCCCTGGTCGTTGTAACCCACCATACCGGCCGTGCGAACGCACGGACGGTATGGGTTCTTGTTTCCGACCATCCTCCGGCGAGGGAGACACGTCGTCTCCCTCCGCCTTCCTCCCTGTTTGATCCCTATAAATACCCCCCGTTGCTCCACCGACCGGGGCAGCCTGGATCTGACGGAGAAAATCCCCAACTTTCCTCTCTTCTTCCTCCGGCAGACGCTCACCAGCTCCGGCGGTTTCCTCCCCCTCCACCTCTTCGCTCTGCCGCAATACCAGCAGCAGAGACTTCCTCCCCTGCTCTTCCCGCGCCACGCCGCACCCAGCTGGCGCCTCTCCGGCTCTCTGCTCGCCGCCGCCCGTTTCCCTGAGCATCGTCTTCTCCGGCGACAGTCGATACGACTGTCGCCCTGTTCCTCCCCCTTCGTCCCTGCAAGTAAGCTAGAGCTACTCCCCTTCTTCTCCTCTTTCTTTCCCCGCTTTCAATTTATTCAATTAAGCCCTCGACCGACCCTGACCACCTTCACCCCCTTCGTCTCCGACCACCCTCCGGCGAGCCGCTCCCATCACCTCAGCGACCCACACGGCTCGCCGACCACCGCAGGACCTCCGCCTCCTCACCCTGATCAACCTCCGCCCTGCCACTTCCCCCACATCACCCTCTGCAACCCCACCGAACAGACCCATCCTCTGACCCACAGTCCGACCTAGGGCAGCCCTCGCACGCCGCCCCGCGCCTCGCCACCACCCACACGAGCTTCGCCGCACCCTAGCGAAGCTCCTGGCACTTTCTGATTAGGCCGAGAGGCCGTTTTCTTGTGAACAGGCCACCCGACCTCCGCCGCCATTGCCGCGCAGGAGGAATTGCTTCCGCCTGCAGCTACAGGTGCGCCACGCTCAGCGCCACGCCCAGATTCAACTCCCAGGCCTTGCGAGGCGTTTTGGCAAAACACCAGGTTCGCAGCTAAGGCAGAAAGCTTCGCGTGACGCCGCAATCTCCTGCTGATTTCCCCGCTGCGGGCGCGCAATTGAGGTGGGACATTTAGTCCCACCTCGGAAAAGCTTGAAGAGTCGCAGCGACATAAGATGCAAAAGTGCTGAAGGCTTACTGCCTCAGCACACGGGGTGAGGTCCCCTTCACCCGCCCGGTTACTCGGTCTCGTCCGCGCTCACGCCCCGCGGACCTGACCCGACCCGACCCGACTTAAGACTGACCTGCACTCCTCGCCCACCACGCACGCCGGTGGGCCTGGACCCGGGCCTGACCCGAACCCGGTTACCCGGTAGCTCTGGGAGAGCTTTTCCAAGAGTGGTTTCAGAGAGAGAGAGAGACGCGGGGGGGGGAGGGTAGAGTAGGTTTTGCCTCTGACGAAAAACTCTGAAGTGTGCAGGCACAGGCGAAGAAGAAGACCCGCGGAAGAAGAAGGAAGCTGACTGTAGCAACAGGTAGTTAAGTCGTCTGATTTGGAAATCAGACGACGGCCTGAAGGGAAAAGAAGAAAGGAGGGGTGACGTCCCTGGCTGAAAAAGAAAAGAAGAAGCTGACACTTAGCCGCAGGGAGGAGAAACAAGAAGAAACCTTCACAGAAGAGACTGCAGAAAAAGAAGAAGAGAGACCAAGACAGAAACCAAGGAAGAAGAAGAAGGAGATCTGAAGAAAGAAAGAAAGAAGAACATCACGAGGAGAAAACAAAGAGAACAACAAATTCTTTCCCTCTCTCTTTCTTTATTTTGTAAAAGAAATATGTATATCTCTAGAATACAACTTGCTCCCTGAGTTCGACCTCGGGAACTCTTTTATTTTCCGAGTAAAAAAATTTATATATTTGAAATGTTGGTAATAACTGGCTATACTACAACGTTATAACAATAAAACCCGGTTATCCCGAACCAAGCAGTTTCATTTTGGCGCCGTTGCCGGGGAGCAACGGCTATTCTAGAAGTAAACATTCCTGTTTCTTTTAATTTCTGATAATCTCCTCTCTTTTGTGCAGCTACAGGAACTCAAGAAGACAAGCAACCACACGACAACCACTCCGAAGACAGGTAAATTTTTCCTCTCACTATTAACCCCTAAACTCTAAAGAGGAAGAAAAGAAAAGAACAAGCAATATAGGGCTAACCTGTCTTCCATACTTAGTAACCATAAAGAGTTGCATGTTTTCAACTCATCACTCCTGCACACTATTAAGGGTATTTAAGGGCTAACACATTCTTGCTTGAGCCCTAATTGCCCAACAAAGAGTTAAATGGACCAAGTAGAGCCAACATAAGGTCAAACATTAGGATTTCAGTAGAGACACACCCCTTAATCAAGAATTGAGGAAATCCAAAAGAGGTGTGCCCAAGCCATTGATTGAAAATAATTAACAAGAAAAATCCTAAACAATTGGCTCTCTCTAAACACTTGAACCCTAAAAGAAAGGACCCAAAAAGCTCTCAAAGAAAACAAGAGGTAAAGTTGACCCCTTTGGGTTAACCAACCTTAAATTAGGTCACTCTTTGCACTTAAAAAGACTAAAGTTCAAGTGAAACCTTAAGCACCCTGATCTTAAAATTGGTAGACTTAAGAGGTCAAGATCCCCATTCTGGTCTACCTGGAACCGCAGTGACAAGAGAGGTCGGGTGGGGGAAACCCTGTAACCCGTGGGGACGCTCTACCGTGTAGGGGTCTTCGCGGGACTCTCCCTCTCTGGCTGCCCAGGTAATTCTCAGGTGGACGATCTTTCTGATCAAGGGGTCCATCTGCCCCGTACCTCTATAGTCACCCAACACATTTTTGGGTGCCTTGATTGGGTCCAGCACCTTCTAACTTACCTCTCCCAACTGTGCATGTACGGAAGGAGGTCCCTAGGACCACCCTTAAGACCTCCATTAGAAATTCACTCTCGTCAAGGCCAAGCCTCGACGCCCGTGTTTGTGCAGCAACACCCTCACATTATTCTCTCTTCTGATTCAGAACCAAGTTCTTCTTCTTCCCCCATCATGGCTCAGCCAGTTGAGGAAGAAAATAATCTGGAACACCAGCTCCAGCGACTCAATGACCTCTTCCAAAACTTCGTGCACCCACCACAGCGTCCTATGATGCGGGACCACTACAATCCTGCTGCGGTGGCCATTGAGCCTCGAGTCAGAATCCCGACTGGAGGACCTGATTCCGAACTAAAGCCCAACATGATTCATGCTATACCTAAATTCCATGGGCTTAATTCTGAAGATCCCTTCCAGCACATCAAACAGCTAAAGCATCTGGCCCACACTTTTGGATCAGATGCGCAAAATCGGGATATTCTTCTCATGAAGATGTTCTCCTTTTCTCTTATGGACAAGGCCGCCCATTGGTATCAAACTCAGACCCGGCCGATCAACACTTGGGAAGAACTTCAATCCGAATTTTTGAAAAAGTTTTTTCCCGTTGGTCGGACCAACGCCTTGCGCCATCAGATTACACACTTCACTCAACAATCAGGAGAACCTCTCCATGAGGCATGGGATCGTTTTCAGGATCTCATGAGAAAGTGCCCCCATCACGGAGTTCCTAAATGGGAACAAGTCCAATCTTTTTACCAGGGACTCCGTGAGGACATCCGCCTTTTCGTCAATGCAACTTGCGGAGGAAACATCATGGGTCAACATGAAGACACCGTATGGGAGATTCTCGAAAACATGTGCGAGAACTCCATCAACAATGACTCCATGGGATTATTCGACAGGACGAATACCCGCGCAGCGACGAATCTTAAGGGAGCACATGAGACGCAGGGCCTGTCCGCATCAGTCGACCTGGAATTAATGGCCAGTCGATTGGACAAGGTCTCAATCATTGAAAAGAAGGTGGATGAGCTGACTCAGCACTTGCAGCGAGCCACCTCTGCGCGTAACTCCTTTGCACAACCTCCTTCCACACAGGAGACTGT
Source organism: Thalassia testudinum (assembly GCA_037157565.1). Classification (NCBI taxonomy): domain Eukaryota; kingdom Viridiplantae; phylum Streptophyta; class Magnoliopsida; order Alismatales; family Hydrocharitaceae; genus Thalassia; species Thalassia testudinum. The sequence continues at coordinate 24,698,774 of JAZHRO010000054.1, read as the reverse complement.
GCAAAACATCCTCCATCGATCCTCCCCTGGGATGGATCCATATCCATCCCCATCTGATTCTTGGACTGGAAGATCATCCGATCCTTTCTACACCAGCCGGGGGAACTCCATTCCTCCTTTTCCTGATTCTCAGGAGGTTCCTCAGACCTGCGAGGACCTCAACGCCATCCAGAACGACCCATTCTCCAACACTTACAACCCTGGATGGCGGAACCATCCCAATTTTCAGTGGGCGGGAAATTCCCAAACCCAAAGACCACCTTTTCAGTCCCGCCCACAGCCCTCTCGTCACTACCAGCCGCCTCAGCCTCGGCCCAACCCTACTTATCCATCAGGGCCAAATCAAGATCAAATGTCCTTAATCCTTCAGACTCTGGCTGACATTCAAAAAACGAATGCGGCTATTCAAAAACAGCACAAGGACGAGCTTACAGAAGTTAAAACTCAACTGGCCCAGTTGGCAAATTCTCGCCAACCAGGCACACTCCCTTCCCAACCTCTTCCTAACCCAAATAACGTGCCAACCCAGAAGCGCGTTATGAATCCAAATTTAGGCCACGCCCAATGGATTTATCAGGCTCCTACTGCTCCATCTCCAGACGAGATGGAAGCCTCAACTTCTTATGCGGGATTTCAGCAGCAGCCACCCCTCCTACCAAACCCAAACCAAAATCAGGCCGGATTAAATTCTGTAACAACACGTAGTGGTAAGACAACTCAATACCTGCATTATCCAAACCACTCCCAGCCTGATAACCATGACCCTAGGATAGTTATCCAAGGTACCGCTGTTCCAGATCCACAACCTGAACCTATCCTAGAAGAACCAACCAAGATCCCGTTTCCCGAGGCCCTGACCAAGGGAAAGAAGACCACCAAACCCGTGGCCCCTGAGGAGGACCTGGTCAAGCTCTTTGAGCAGGTCCACATAAACATCCCCTTGATGGATGCAATCCGCCACGTACCAGCTTACGCACGATTTCTAAAGAATATATGTACACCCCAGCGTAAGCCGCGAACCAAGGGAGGGAGCCCAATTGTTCTGTCAGAGCAAGCCAGCTCTGTAATCCTTAGTAGACTCCCACCCAAGGCAAAAGATCCTGGAACTCCCCTGATCTCCTGTAAGATAGGTGGTACCCAATTTGATAGAGCATTGTTAGACTTGGGTGCATCTATAAATCTGATACCCACATCCTTACTTGACCATCTAGAAGAATCTGAGCTGAAACCAACCGAGGTGACATTACAATTAGCAGATCGATCTATAAAGTCACCAAAAGGGATTCTCGAGGATGTTATCGTGAGAGTGCGGGATTTCTATTTTCCAGTGGACTTTATAGTCTTAGATATGGATGCACCTGAGAACCCTAGGGATACACCAATCATTCTAAGGAGACCTTTCTTGGCTACTGCTAGAGCCAACATCAGCTGTGAGGAGGGCCAAATAGAGCTTAAGTTTGGAGATCAAACACTGAAAATTGATATATTTAAGGCCCAACAAGGAATTAATTGCGGCGTCATCGAGCAAATTTGTGACATCAAGACTTTGGTTGATGAATCACACCTCCAGAATGACTTGAGTATGCCTCATCAACCACAGAAGGATCTTGACCCGCAAACAGAGGAGTCAAATCCAGATGTGAACAACCCAGTAACTCCCACCCTTGAACCTCACATCTATACTGAACCACCCGCTGCTGCTGAAAACCCCATCCTCGAACTGAAACCCCTTCCTGCTCACTTAAAATACGTCTTTTTGGGTTCTAATCAGACCCTTCCTGTAATTATCAATTCCAACCTCAGTCCTGAACAGGAATCCCGTCTGATTGTTGTCCTCCAGCAACATCGCAGAGCCATCGGATGGACTCTCGATGATTTGACTGGAATAAGTCCCTCTTATTGTACTCATCATATCTATTCAGAAGAGGGCACACGACCTTCTCGTGAAATGCAGAGACGCTTAAACCCCAATCTGCAGGAGGTCGTGAAAAAGGAGATCATCAAATGGTTAGATGCCGGAATCATCTACCCGATCTCCGATAGTCGTTGGGTGAGCCCAATTCAGGTCGTGCCCAAGAAGGCAGGACTCACCACTATAACGACTGAGACCGGAGAAATCATTCCTACCCGATTAGCCAACTCGTGGAGAGTCTGTATAGATTACCGTCGACTCAATTCCTCCACGAAGAAGGATCATTTCCCACTACCCTTCATTGATCAAATTCTCGAAAAACTAGCGGGAAATAGGTTCTTCTGCTTTCTTGACGGGTACTCCGGTTATAACCAGGTGGCAATCCATCCTGAGGACCAAGAAAAGACCACGTTCACCTGCCCCTTCGGAACATACGCTTTCCGAAGGATGCCTTTCGGTCTTTGCAATGCACCCGCTACTTTTCAGCGATGCATGCTTGCCATATTCTCAGATATGGTAGGTGATTATCTGGAAGTCTTCATGGATGACTTTTCAGTTTTCGGAGCATCATTCGACGATTGCCTCCAACACTTGGTCCAGATACTCAGGCGGTGCATCGATGTGAATTTGGTTCTTTCCTGGGAAAAGAGCCATTTCATGGTGCCTGAGGGAATTGTCCTGGGACACTCAATTTCGGAGAAAGGTATCCAAGTGGATCGAGCTAAGGTTAATCTGATTTCTCACCTTCCTATGCCTAGCTCGATCAGGGACATCCGATCCTTTTTAGGGCATGTCGGTTTTTATCGACGATTTATCCCTGATTTTTCAAAAATCGCACGCCCCCTGACCACTCTTCTCTCCAAGGATGTTCCCTTCGAAATCTCCAAGGAATGCACTCAAGCATTTGAAATCCTGCGTGACCGAGTCACCCAAGCCCCGATCCTACAGTCCCCTGATTGGTCTCAACCCTTTGAGATCATGTGTGATGCATCCGACTTCGCTGTAGGAGCGGTTTTGGGGCAGAAAAATGACAAGAAACCTGTGGTCATTTACTACGCCAGCAAAACACTCGATGAGGCTCAGCGTAACTATACGGTTACTGAGAAAGAGCTGCTAGCTGTAGTATTTGCCCTAGAGAAGTTCAGATCGTACCTTCTGGGTTCCCATGTCATCATATACTCGGATCACACAGCTGTGAGGCATCTCCTTGCAAAGAAGGACGCGAAGCCTCGATTGATCCGATGGATCTTGCTGTTGCAAGAATTTGACCTTGAGATTCGCGACAAAGCGGGAAAACAAAACGTGGTAGCTGATCACTTGTCCCGTCTTCCTTCTGAAATAATTGACCCTTCCGGACCCATCACTGAGCATTTTCCCGATGAGCACCTGCTAACTATTGGTACTAGCCTTCCATGGTTTGCTAATATTGTAAATTACTTGGCATCTCATCAGACCCCGTCCGATTGGCCGAAGGCCAAGAAAGACAAATTACGCTCCGATGCCAAGTATTACATTTGGGAAGACCCGTACCTCTTCCGCATAGGTGCCGATCAGATCATCCGGAGATGTGTCCCGGAAGGGGAAGTCAACAATATCCTCTCTTTCTGCCATGACCAGGCATGCGGTGGCCATTTTGCCGGGCATAAAACCGCATCAAAAGTCCTCCAGTGCGGCTTTTACTGGCCCACACTGTTCAAAGACGCATACAGTCATTGCAAGGCATGCAGTCGTTGCCAGACTTTGGGCAACATGAGCCATCGCGACATGATGCCTATGCAACCGATTCTAGTATGCGAAATCTTTGATGTTTGGGGGATTGATTTTATGGGCCCCTTTCCTGTTTCGGATGGTTTCGAATACATTCTGTTGGCTGTGGACTACGTGTCCAAATGGATCGAAGCCATACCGACTCGAACCTGTGATCACAAAATCGTTCTCAAATTCATTCATCAACACATTTTCTCAAGGTTCGGGATTCCTCGTGCAATAATCTCTGATGGGGGGACCCATTTCACAAATGCTCAGTTTAGGTCACTGATGACCAAATACGGGGTGTCTCACCGAATCTCTACTCCTTACCACCCCCAAACTAATGGTCTAGCTGAGCTGTCTAATCGGGAGATCAAGAAAATCCTGCAAGTCACTGTTCGACCTGACAGGAAGGACTGGTCGTCCCGACTTCCGAAAGCATTGTGGGCCTATAGGACCGCCCACAAGACCCAATTGGGCATGTCTCCCTTTAGACTGGTGTACGGAAAGGCATGCCACCTTCCCGTCGAACTGGAGCATAAAGCCTATTGGGCAGTACGGAACTGTAATCTAGATCTTTCCAAGGCTGGGACCCACAGAAAACTCCAAATCAGCGAGATCGATGAATTACGCATAGACGCGTACGAGAACTCGCAAATCTACAAGGAGCGGGTTAAAGCCTTCCACGACAAACACATCTCGAGAAAGATCTTTCATCCTGGTCAAAAGGTCCTACTCTTTGATGCCCGACTCAAACTCTTCCCAGGAAAACTGAGATCTAAGTGGGTCGGACCATATTTGGTCCGACAGGTTTTTGGAAATGGAGCAATCGAAATCAGTCCACTCAGCCACGATTCTGAACCTTTCATCGTGGACGGTCAGAGACTCAAGCCGTTCATTGATGTAACTTCTACTAATTTGGCTGAGGCATCTTATACCCTCCTTTCCCCTTGAGCTTATTGCGCCCAGCCGATGGCGTAAAACTCAGCGCTTAACGGGAGGCAGCCCGTCATTCTCTTTACCTGAAACTTGTTCTGACACCTTTTAGCACTCGAAGTTCACCCTTGTAGACAGCCGACCCCAACTCAGATGTTTGCATCAGGGATTTGAAATCGTCCGCAAAAATTCAACCCGACCCATCCACTCATCCAAATTTCTGTCTTAAGGAATGAACTAAGACCCCCTAGGTTACAATGAGGACATTGCAAATCTTAGGCATGGGGGGGTATGAAAGTGCAAAACTTGTAAGAAAAGGTTTCAAACAAAAAAATTCACATATGCCAAAAACACCATAAAAGTTAAAAAAAAAAAAAAATTCGAAAAAGAATAAGAGGAAAAGAGGAGAAGGAAATTTTGTGAAGGAGAAAAGAAACAAAATAAAAAAGGAGCACAAAATTATGAGAAAAAGTGATAGTCATTAGTAAGGAACTAAGGAATTAACTTAAGTTCTAGACCTCATTCAAGAAAAGTGCACAATGAGATTAGTAAAGAATGCAAACCTTAGGCATTCTTGAATAGACTCTTAGTACCCATTAAGATCTGGACACTCCTCAAGAGGTTGAGGAAAATGAAAAGCTGAAGTATTAGGTCTAAGGCTTAGGGAGTATTCGGCCTCGTTAACTAATTTTTGGTTTACGGGACTCAGTAACCTAAGCACCCTAACCTCACACACAGCCTGGTTCAGTAAGCGTAAAAATCAGAATCACGCAGAAGCGTCGCAAAAATCTGAAAAGATCACCTAGAATAGGAGCGGCCGATCAACACAAGATTGATTTGGACGAGTTCCCAGCGCAGAGAGGCGGGAAATCCCCTCGAAGATGCGTAACAAAATATCATCTCCTCGGTGCTTGTCTCTTAGGATATTTACATATCCTACTGGGGGCATGTAAGCACTCTGCTGGTTCAGATTCCATGGATGGCATTATCTCGAAGTGGCAATTGCCAGGGTCTGGATTCGGCCACGGAATACCATGGATGGGATTATCTCGAAATCTCAATAGCCAGGGTTCCAGGGGTTGCCATGGGTGGTGCTATCTCGAAGCATCGATCGCCAGGAACCCTTGAGGATTGATGATGGAAGCAAGGAATCTGATACAGACCGTGTTGAAAAGCCAATCCTAGGCTAGAACTAAAAAGAAAAAGAGAGAGAAAACTCTCCAAACAGAAAAACTTTCTATCTCTCTCTTACAAAACGCACTGCGAACTGAGCCAGGGCTAAAATCATTTCAAGCACGGGTGCTTTAACCACGAAGTCCAATAAACCTTAGGTTAGTTCTTGTGGGCCTTAAAAACCTTTGCTAAAAGACTGAGGCTAAGGCTAGACAGATTTGGATCTTGATTAGTACTAGAGTACCTTTTAGGCCTATGGTCAGCATTCTAACCTAATCTATGCTCAAATGAAAAAGGCACTTATCTAAAACTATTAAAAACTTCATGGTCTAGAACAAGGGTTGAAACCTTAAGTTTTTGCTAAGGGACTAGCAAAAGCTAGGCATGGGGGTATGATGAGAACCTCATCATGAGCCATAACTAGCTCATTTTGACCTAATACAAAGGATAAAAGCTCCTACATATCTCAAGGAAAGGCTTAACTCAGAGAATCCTGAGTTTGAGAAGAAAACAAGTCATAAGGGGTAAAAATGCAATTTTACCAGTATAATCTGCATACAGGGTAATTCAGGGCCCAAACATAGGTCAAAGCAGCTTAATAAGAATAAGAGTGGGATAAAATGATCTAGCAAGGGCTACAGCAATTCCAAGAAACTAAATGATAATCTGTAACCCTAAAACAACCCACTTCAATTCACAAGGTTCGAGGCAAAGTAAAAATAGAATAAACCCTCTAAAATTCATAGAAAAATAATCTCCAGGGTTTAGAACCTTCAATTTGGCCTTCAGAACCCTTTTTGACCTACATTGAGAACCATGCCCAATTAATAACTTAATTTGGGTTTTTGCGTAAATTGACCGGTCAAACAAGGTTTAATATGGAAATGAAATTCACCATCAGATTCCTTAGGTCCTAATTAGTCATGTATAAAAACTTGAGCCTAAGAAGAAACCTCCTTGACCGACTTTACACTTTGGTCCTCATATATTTACTCTTTGGCCCTCAACTTTTGAACCCCCTCATTTTGGCCCCTAACTCTCCTTCGTTCTTTGCAATCAGGTCCCCCCTGCAAAACCTGCCAGCACCATGCTCCGGCGACCTTGCGCGGAGCATGGCGCCGCGCAGGGTGAGGTGGGGGACCTGGCAAGTAAACCGGGGGTGCCCTGCGTCGTCAACCGTCGCAGGGACACCCCCCTGGTCGTTGTAACCCACCATACCGGCCGTGCGAACGCACGGACGGTATGGGTTCTTGTTTCCGACCATCCTCCGGCGAGGGAGACACGTCGTCTCCCTCCGCCTTCCTCCCTGTTTGATCCCTATAAATACCCCCCGTTGCTCCACCAACCGGGGCAGCCTGGATCTGACGGAGAAAATCCCCAACTTTCCTCTCTTCTTCCTCCGGCAGACGCTCACCAGCTCCGGCGGTTTCCTCCCCCTCCACCTCTTCGCTCTGCCGCAATACCAGCAGCAGAGACTTCCTCCCCTGCTCTTCCCGCGCCACGCCGCACCCAGCTGGCGCCTCTCCGGCTCTCTGCTCGCCGCCGCCCGTTTCCCTGAGCATCGTCTTCTCCGGCGACAGTCGATACGACTGTCGCCCTGTTCCTCCCCCTTCGTCCCTGCAAGTAAGCTAGAGCTACTCCCCTTCTTCTCCTCTTTCTTTCCCCGCTTTCAATTTATTCAATTAAGCCCTCGACCGACCCTGACCACCTTCACCCCCTTCGTCTCCGACCACCCTCCGGCGAGCCGCTCCCATCACCTCAGCGACCCACACGGCTCGCCGACCACCGCAGGACCTCCGCCTCCTCACCCTGATCAACCTCCGCCCTGCCACTTCCCCCACATCACCCTCTGCAACCCCACCGAACAGGCCCATCCTCCGACCCACAGTCCGACCTAGGGCAGCCCTCGCACGCCGCCCCGCGCCTCGCCACCACCCACACGAGCTTCGCCGCACCCTGGCGAAGCTCCTGGCACTTTCTGATTAGGCCGAGAGGCCGTTTTCTTGTGAACAGGCCACCCGACCTCCGCCGCCATTGCCGCGCAGGAGGAATTGCTTCCGCCTGCAGCTACAGGCGCGCCACGCTCAGCGCCACGCCCAGATTCAACTCCCAGGCCTTGCGAGGCGTTTTGGCAAAACACCAGGTTCGCAGCTAAGGCAGAAAGCTTCGCGTGACGCCGCAATCTCCTGCTGATTTCCCCGCTGCGGGCGCGCAATTGAGGTGGGACATTTAGTCCCACCTCGGAAAAGCTTGAAGAGTCGCAGCGACATAAGATGCAAAAGTGCTGAAGGCTTACTGCCTCAGCACACGGGGTGAGGTCCCCTTCACCCGCCCGGTTACCCGGTCTCGTCCGCGCTCACGCCCACCACGCACTCCTGACCCGACCCGACCCGACTTAAGACTGACCTGCACTCCTCGCCCACCACGCACGCCGGTGGGCCTGGACCCGGGCCTGACCCGAACCCGGTTACCCGGTAGCTCTGGGAGAGCTTTTCCAAGAGTGGTTTCAGAGAGAGAGAGAGACGCGGGGGGGGGAGGGTAGAGTAGGTTTTGCCTCTGACGAAAAACTCTGAAGTGTGCAGGCATAGGCGAAGAAGAAGACCCGCGGAAGAAGAAGGAAGCTGACTGTAGCAACAGGTAGTTAAGTCGTCTGATTTGGAAATCAGACGACGGCCTGAAGGGAAAAGAAGAAAGGAGGGGTGACGTCCCTGGCTGAAAAAGAAAAGAAGAAGCTGACACTTAGCCGCAGGGAGGAGAAACAAGAAGAAACCTTCACAGAAGAGACTGCAGAAAAAGAAGAAGAGAGACCAAGACAGAAACCAAGGAAGAAGAAGAAGGAGATCTGAAGAAAGAAAGAAAGAAGAACATCACGAGGAGAAAACAAAGAGAACAACAAATTCTTTCCCTCTCTCTTTCTTTATTTTGTAAAAGAAATATGTATATCTCTAGAATACAACTTGCTCCCTGAGTTCGACCTCGGGAACTCTTTTATTTTCCGAGTAAAAAAATTTATATATTTGAAATGTTGGTAATAACTGGCTATACTACAACGTTATAACAATAAAACCCGGTTATCCCGAACCAAGCAGTTTCAGCAGGTAAAGAAGGTACAGCGGAAACAAAAACTACTCACTAGAACAGAAACAAAAGAGGTACAAAAGGCTGTGGTAACTCTACTTGACCCTACTCGGCCCAGCGTCCTCTGCAGCCGCCGACCCTGGCTGCTCAACACCTGGTCCTGAAAAAGGGAACGAGTGTAACACGTCAGCAAAACGCTGAGTAGAGTGGCAAACTAACTAAAGGCAACAGTAGAGTGTACAGTAGCTGTTATGTTCTATTACTTCCTTTATTCACATCTTTCAATTTTTCTCACTATTTCATTTGTTTCTCAGATCCTTTACTTGATCTCGAATGTCCTCGTGGGAACGATCTTGATTGCAGTCTTTTCCAAAAGTAGAAGTAGCACGTGGTGCTCTCCTGGCCGGGAGAGTCCCCCGTGGTGATCCTACCCTCAGTCAACCACCCCAAGGTCACTGACAGACGTAACGGTGACTACGGCACGCGCGATAAACGCACAGGTAGCTAGCCCGCACTGACACGCGGTCAGTCGTTTCCATTAACGGGTGCGCCCAAAGCACAGCACAGAACCAGGGCAGAGCCCTCTCGGTAACAGGGGTCCAACCCCTCCACAGTAACCAAACCGGGGCCTTGCCCCTCCACAGTCCGCGCACCCTCGCCTGACTACCCTGGTTTGCCCTAGTGGGCCTAACAAGTCGGTGAAGGAGGCTAGCAGAACCCCGGGGCCCGTGGGGTAGCTAGTACTCTCCTAACACTACTAGCTCTCCTCGGTACTACGTACACGAGGGCCAACAAGTCGGTACAGAGTGGCCAGTCCTAACCCCCGGGTCCCTGGGGTGGCTAGCTCAGCTCTGCACTAAACAGGGGGACAGTCGCTCTCCTTGGTACTCCGTACTCAAGGGCCAGCTCACTTCCCCAATTCTATTCCATTCGCTTTCCAGGAGTTCTACTCCTACTTCCCCGTAGGGTACCAGAACATCTTATGTCTTACTTTCTAGTTTCACGTTCTTACCAACCATGATCCCAATCATGTTTCTTTATTCATAACAGGCAGCTGTGAATTCAATTTACAGGCAGCTTCATATATTCCTTTCCATTTTTCCAAGACTGCATTATTATATATTCCACTAGTTTTTCCATCCTAGGATTCATGCCATATCCTAGGGTCTATCATACAATCTAGCTTTCCGGTCCTAGGATTCATGCAACACCTAGGAACTATCATTCCATATATTTCTCATTCCTAGGATTCATGCAATGTCCTAGGTTCTAGTTATGGTTCCATACTTTAACAAGTTTTTACTAATACTTAAAGCATCTACCAGGTACAACGGGAGTAATGGGGGCGTGATCGGGAATCCCGCGTGCCTCCGCGACTCTCAAGACTGCAACCGAACGAGGTCCTATCACAAGGATCAAACACAAGGAGTGTCTCAAAACAGTGTATAGCTACTGTAGACGGGTAGAGGAATTAATTCTGAAACGAACGCAACTCGAATCGCGGAAAACGGAGCCCGAACGGGCCCTAAACGGGTCGAAAAAGACGATACTGTGCAAAATCAGACGTCTGGAACTCCTTCCAGACGTCTTAAACGGTGGATCAGAGAATTACCTGTTCAGCGTGGTTTCCCAGACGTCCAGAAGTCTGCGGGGACGTCTGTCCTATACCCCAGACGTCCGATGGTCCACACGGACGTCTGTAGGTCACTCCCGCCGTCTGGTACAACTTCCAGACGTCTGATTCGCAAAGGATGGCGAATCAGCGAACCTGCGCACAGCCAACCCCCCTCCCTCAGTACGGTTGGTGTCGACCTTCCTCTATAGTTTTATTATTTCGTCGTAGTATAGTATAGAGCGAGGTGATTACCAATTTAATACAATTTGTTACTTGGAAAATAAAAGAGTTCCCGAGGTCGAACTCAGGGAGCAAGTTGTATTCTAAAGGTACAAAGTTTCTTTTACAAAAAAATATAGATAGAGAGAGAGAGAGATGAAAATTTGTTGGCTTCTTCTTTCTCGTCTGTCTTCTTCTTTCTTTTCTCTTCTCTTTGGCTTTTGGTTTCTTTATCTCCTTGTGGTCTTCTTCTTTCTGTCTTTTTTATCTGCAGCAGTGGGTGTGATGTTCTTCTTCGTCTTTCAACTCTTGTTTCTGCTTTGTCTCTTTCTTTTTCTGCAGAGCGGTCCTTGTGGTCCTGTTCTTCTTCTTCTTTCTTTCTTCCTTTCTTCAGACCTTCTTCTTCTCGTGCTCTTCTTCTTTCAGTTCTTGTCTTGGCCTCTCTGCTTTCTCCTTCTTCTTTCAGCTCTTTCTGCTTGTCTCTCTGTGTTCTCCTCTGCCTCGCCTTCCTTCTCCTTCTTTGCCTTCAGGACGTCGTCTGATTTTCCAATCAGACGACTTAAACCGCCGCTGCTACAGTGCCGCTCGGTGATCCTCCTTCCTTCAGCCTTCGTCTTCTTCCACGGTTCTTCTTCACCTGTGCCTGCACACTTACACAGCTTGATCAGAGAGGGGCAAAACCTATCTCTACCCTCCCCCGCGTCTCTCTCTCACAGAATCCGCTCATAGGATAGCTCTCCCAGAGCTGCCGGGTAGCTGGGTACGGGTCGCGCCCGGGTCCAGGCCCACCGGCGTGCGTGGTGGGCGAGGAGTGCAGGTCAGTCTAAGTCGGGTCGGGCCAGGTCCGCGGGGCGTGGTCGCGGACGAGACCGGGTCGAGAGAGCGAGTGAGTGAGAGGGACCTCACCCCGTGCTTAGGAGGCAACTAGCATAAGGCACTTTTTGCCTTTATGCGAGCGCTCTCCTTTGAAAGGTTACGAGGTGGGACTACATGTCCCACCCCAATTTCGGTGCCTGCGCGGAGGAAGCAGCGGCCGTCGAGGCGAAGCGCGGGGGCTTCGCGCGAGAGCTTCGACTCGACTGCAGCCTGGTACTTCGCGAAGGCGCCTCGCGCTGTCTGGGAGCGTAACCTGGGCGTGGCGCACCTGGGGCAGCAGGTGAAGAAGCTGCTTCGCTTCAACAATGGCGGCGACGAGCGCAGGTACCTGCCCACAGAAAAATGGCCTCTCGGCCCAATCAGAAATGCGGAGGACCTTCGCCGTGGCATGGCGAAGGTGGTCGGGGGGTGTGCAGGCGGCGGGGCGGAGCCTAAGGGCTGCCCTAGGTCGGACTGTGGGTCGGGAGATGGGTTTGTTCGGTGGAGTTGCAGAGGGTGATTTGGGGGAAGTGGAGGGGCGGAAATGGATCAGGGTGAGGAGGCGGAGATTATGTGCAGGTCGGCGAGCCGTGTGGGATGCTGGAGTGATGGGAGCAGCTCGCCGGAGGATGGCCGAAGGCGAAGAAGGTGAGGGTGATTTGTCGGGATCGAGGGCGACAATAGATGTGTAAAGTGAGGAAAAGGAAGAGGGGAGGAAGAGGAGGAGTTCTACCTACTTAGCAGGACGAGGAGGGGCCGGAGCGGGCGACAGTCGTATCGACTGTCGCTGGAGAAGAAGATGCCCGAGGGAAGGGGCGGCGGCGAGCAGAGGGCCGGAGAGGCGCCAGCTGGGTGCGGCGTGGCGCGGGAAGAGCAGGGGAAGAAGTCTCTGCTGCTGGTATTGCGGCAGAGCGAAGAGGAGGAGGAGGAAGAACCGCCGGAGCTGGTGGGCGTCTGCCGGAGAGAGAAGAGAGGAAAGTTGGGGGTTTTCTCCGTCAGATCCGAGCTGGGAAGAACGGTGGAGCGACGGGTGTATTTATAGGGACCGAATCAGGGAGGAAGGCGGAGGGAGACGACGTGTCTCCCTCGCCGGAGGACGCCGGAGATGGAAACCCATACCGTCCGCGCATTCGCACGGCCGGTATGGTGGGTTACAGCGACCAGGGGGGTGTCCCTGCGACGGCTGACGACGCAGGGCACCCCCGGTTTACTTGCCAGGCTCTCCCCCTCACCCTGCACGGCGCCATGCTCCGCGCAAGGTCGCCGGAGCATGGTGCTGGCAGGTTTTGCAGGGGGACCTGAACGCAAAGAACGAAGGAGAGTTAGGGGCCAAAATGCGAGGGTTCAAAAGTTGAGGGCCAAAAAGTAAATATATGAGGACCAAAGTGTAAAGTTGGTCAAGAAGGTTTCTTCTTAGGCTCAAGTTTTTATACATGACTAATTAGGACCTAAGGAATCTGATGGTGAATTTTATTTCTAGATTAAACCTTGTTTGACTGGTCAATTTACGCAAAAACCCAAATTAAGTTATTAATTAGGTAAGGTTCTCAATGTAGGTCAAGATGGGTTCCTAAGGTCAAATTGAAGGTTCTAAACCCTAGAGATTATTTTTCTATGAATTTTAGAGGGTTTATTCCATTTTTTCTTTGCCTTGAACCTCGTGAACTGAAGTGGGTTTGTTTTAGGGTTACAGATTATCATTTAGTTCCTTGGAATTGCTGTAGCCCTTGCTAGATCATCTCATCCCACTTTTATTCTTATTAAGTTGCTTTGACCTATGTTTGGACCCTGAATTACCCTGTATGCAGATTATACTGATAAAATTGCATTTTTACCCCTTATGACTTGTTTTCTCCTTAAACTCAGAATTCTCTGAGTTAAGCCTTTCCTTGAGTTATGTAGGAGCTTTTATCCTTTGTATTGGGTCAAAATGAGCTAGTTATGGCTCATGATGAGGTTCTCATCAATGGTCAATCGACAAGAAGGAAGAAGAAGGAGGAAAACTCACCTTTCAGACGTCTGTATGATCTTACAGACTTCAACCTTGCCGTCTGTCTATCAATCCAGACGTCTGATTCTGGAAATTTTTCCAGAATCAGAACCCTGCTCGGCCTCCGCTCGCGACGCCGCCCGCGTCGCACCTCGCGCTCCTGCTGCTCAGACCGCAGCAGGTCCCTCTCCGCGTCGCTCCGCGGCCCCTGCGCCCTCCGCCAGCCGGCCAAGCCGCTCCGGCGAGCTCGCCCTCACGGCAGAGCTCCGCCCTCGCACGCCGCACCTCCGCGCTCACTGCGGCCGTCGCTGCCGCCCTCGCGTCCGCTCGCTCTCGCGCACAGGAAGGAGAAGAAGGAGGAGACTGTGGAGACGGGAGGGGAGGCGTGGCCCTTTTAAGGCCGCGCGAGGAGGAGAGAGGAGGTGGCAGGCCGCCTGCAGCCGCAGGGAGAAAAAAAAGAGGGAATATGCGGTCTGCGCGCTCAGGCGCGCAGGCGACTCGCGTGTGTCGAAAATAACGGATTTCCAGACGTCTGTAAACAATCCCAGACGTCTTATCAGACGTCTGGTTGTGATCCAAGACGTCTTGTCCGACGTCTGGGCCACCTCCCAGACGTCTTAAAAGACGTTTGGGGCACACATTCGTTACAGGAGAGACTAGCTACCCCACGGGCCCCGGGGTTCTGCTAGCCCTCCTACACCGACTTGTTAGGCCCACTGGGCAAACCAAGGTAGTCAGGCGAGGGTGCGCGGACTGTGGAGGGGCAAGACCCCTGTTTGGTTACTGTGGAGGGGCTGGACCCCTGTTACTAAGAGGGCTCTGCCCTATACTGGTTCCGTGCTGTGCTTTGGGTGCACTCGTTAACGGAAACGACTGACCGCGTGCCAGTGCGGGGTAGCTACCCGTGCGTTTATCGCGCGTGCTGTAGTCACCGTTACGTCTGTCAGCAACCTTGGGGTGGTTGACTGAGGGTAGGACCACCACGGGGGACTCTCCCGGCCAGGAGAGCACCACGTGTTACTTCTACTTTTCGGGAAAGACTACAATCAAGATCGTTCCCACGAGGAACATTCAAGATCAAGAGAAGGATCTGAGAAATAATCAATAGTGAATAAATGGAAAAATAAAAGCAAGAAATAATAAACATAACAGCTACTGTCCACCGTACTGTTTCTTTTAGCTTTTAGTTACCACTCTACTCAGCGTTTCGCTGACGTGTCACCCTTGTTACCTTTTCAGGACCAGGTGTTGAGCAGCCAGAGTCAGCCACTGCAGAGGGCACTGGGCCTAGTAGAGCCCAGTAGTGTTACGTGTGGTACCTAATGTACTTTTCTTTCCGCTGTAGTGAGTAGTTTCTGTTACCCCTGTACTCTTTTCGTTGTAAGCTTCATGTTTATGTACCTGTTTAATTCTCTACTGTTGTGGTGGTGTATACTGTAGTATTTCTTTTCTTTACTGCTGTATTTTGTTACTGCTAGTTATATACATTGTGAATGTGGTTTATTTTACTGCTCTTTTGGTTACTTTCTCGTTGGACGACTGGGTCTTGGGATCAGCCAAGTCGATCCAATTCTCGTGTCTCGTAAGGATTCGGGAATCAGGTCGTTACACATATCCACCTCTATCCAAGGCTATAATCACTAACACAACCTCCTTAGTCTTGCCTTATCCTCCCTAATCCTATCCATTAATCCACACCTAACCCCTTGGTATCCACCCCCAACCATAGTCACCCCTGTAATTTTAACATTAAAGAATTTTTTCAAAAAATTGGTAATGTTTCCTTTTAAAATTTAAAGTTTTTCTATAGACCTGCTGATGAGAACCTCATCATGAACCCTAACTAGCACATTTTGACCTAATAAATTGAACAAAAGCTCCTACATAACCTAGAGGAAGGCCTAAATCAGGGAATTGCTAATCAGAGAATAAAACATTATACAAGAGGTAAAACTGTAATTTTACCATTGCAGTGTATGAACGGGATTTCTAAGGGTCTAGACATAGGTAAAGTGGACTTAATAAGAGAAAAAGTGGGATGGTTTGGTCAGAAAAGGGTTAGTAACGGCCGGTGTCGTGCGTGTTTCGTCGTTATGGTTATTTATGGTTTACAATCGTTATAGTATATGACAAAACAGCTACCAGATTACTACAAAATTTTTTACTTGGAATAACAAGTTTTCCCGAGGTCGAACACAGGGAGCAACTATGATTTTAGAAGCATAAATGTTCACAATTATGTTACAAAAATAATAAGAGAGAGAGAGGGAGCAAAAGTTCTCTTGGCTTCTTCTTCTCTCTTCCTCTTCTTTCTTTTCTTCTCTTTCAGCTGATCTTTCTCTTCTTCTCTTTCTCTACTTTCCTCTTTCTTTCAACGGCAGAGTCTTCCTTTCTTCTTCTTTCTTTTCTTTTCTTTCTTGCAGCTGCAGAGGCTTCTGCCTTCTTTCTTCTTCTTCGTCTTCTTTCTTCTTTCTTTCTTCTTTTCTTCCTGCCTTCTTCTTCTTTCTCTCTTATTTAGCCTGCGGCTGTGGTGATCTTCTTCTTTCTTTTCTCTTTTTCTTCTCTACTTCTACCTCTTTTCTTTTCCTCTTCTTTCTGCTCTAGCCACTGACCCTCCTTCCTCTTTTCTTCTTCTTTTGGCTATTGCCCTTCCGACGTCTGATGCGGTGCTCAGACGGGTTATCTGCGCGTTTGCTACAGTTCTTTTCCTTCCTTCTTCTTCAGCTTCTCTCCTTCCTTTCTTCTTCTTCAGCTGCTTAGTGGCGAACGGTGGCAGCAACTAGCTTTTCTTAAGTCGTTGTAGTACAGATAGTTATTGCCATCACTTGCTAATATTTGTTACTCGGAAAATACAGTTCTCCCGAGGTCGAACTCAGGGAGCAAGTCGTATTCTAGAGATATACATGTTCTATTACAAAAATAAAGAGAGAGAGAGAGAGATGAAAGTTTGGTTTCTTCTTCTTCTCTTCTTTTCTTCTTCTTTGTCTTCTCGCCTCTTTGGCTTTTGTTCTTCGTGTTCTTCCTCTATTTCTTGGTTGGACGATCCTGTCTTTTTCTTCTTTTTATTTTCTTTGTTTCTTCTTTTCTTGCTTCAGATCTTCCTCCCGTTCTCTTCTTCTTTTCTTCTTGCTTCTCTTCTTCTTCTGCTTTCTGTTTCTTCACCTGGCTGCTCCTTCTCTCTTCTTTTCTTCTTCTTCTTTGTCTTCTGATCTCTGCAGAGTCTTCACTTGGCTTCTCTGTGTTCCTCTCTTTCCTCTGCCTCGCCTTCCTTCTTCTTCTTTGCCTTCACCTGTCTTCAGGATGTCGTCTGATTTCTCAATCAGACGACTTAACCCGCGGATGCTACAGTGTCGATTCAGTTCTTCTTCCGCAGTCCTTCTTCTTCTTCACCTGTGCCTGCACGCTTAAGAGTTCAGCATCAGAGGGCAAAAACCTACGCTACCCCCTCCCCCCGCGCGTCTCTTTCTCTCTCAGAATTCGCTCTTAGGACAGCTCTCCCAGAGCAACCGGCTAATCGGGTACGAGTCGCACCCGGGTCCAGGCCCACCGACGTGCGATGGTGGGCGAGGAGTGGTAATCAAGTCGGGTCGGGTCGGCTGGATCCGCGTGATGAGCTCGCGGACCAGCCGGGTGAAGCGGTGTGAGAGGGACCTCACCCCGTGTGCTGAGGCGATAACCCTACAGCACTTTTTCAACTTATATCGGCGCTCCTCTTCGAAGTCTTCCGAGGTGGGACTAAATGTCCCACCCCAATGTGAGCGCCTGCGCAGAGGAAGCAGCGGCAGTCGAACTTCGCGCGAGGGCTTCGCCCGAACTGCAGCCTGACTCTTCGCGAAGCTACCTCGCGAAGCCTGGGAGTCTGACCTGGGCGTGGTGTTGCCTGGAGCAGCAGGTCGAAGGAGCTTCACTGCTCAGCAATGGCGATGGCGGGCGCAACACCTGTTCACAGAAGCACGGCCTCTCGGCCTAATCAGATATGCGGAGAACCTTCGCCGTGGCACGGCGAAGGTGGTCGGAGGGTCTGCAGTGGGCGTGGTGGAGCAAAAGGGTCACCCTAGGTCAAACTGCGGGCGGAGAAGTGGGTGTGTTCGGTGGATCTGCAGAGGGCGTTTGGTGGGAAGTGGAGGGGTGGAAGAGGATCAGGGTGAGGAGGCGGAGGTTATGCACAGGTCGGCGAGCCGTGTGGGGTGCTGGAGACGACGTGTCTCCCTCGTCGGAGGATGCCGGAGGAAGGAGACCCATACCGTCCGTGCGTTCGCATGGCCGGTATGGGTGGGTGCAGCGCTCAGGGGGGTGTCCCTGCAGTGGCTGACGACGCAGGGTACCCCCCATTGACTTGCCAGGGCCCCTCCCTCACCCTGCGCGGCGCCATGCTCCGCGCAAGGTCGCCGGAGCATGGCGCTGCTCAGGTTTTGCAGGAGGGACCAAAATGCAAAGAACGAAGGAGAGTTAGGGGCCAAAATGTGAGGGTTCAAAAGTTGAGGGCCAAAAAGTAAATATATGAGGACCAAAGTGTAAAGTTGGTCAAGAAGGTTTCTTCTTAGGCCCAAGTTTTTATATATGACTAATTAGGACCTAAGGATTCTGATGGTGAATTTTATTTCTAGATTAAACCTTGTTTGACCGGTCAATTTACGTAAAAACCAAAATTAATTTGTTAATTGGGCATGGTTCTCAATGTAGGTCAAAATGGGTTCCTAAGGCCAAATTGAAAGTCCTAAACCCTAGAGATTATTTTTCTATGAATTTTAGAGGGTTTAGTTGATTTTTACCTTGCCTCGAACCACGTGAATTGAAGTGGATTTATTTTTAGGGTTACAGGCTGTCATTTAATTCCTTGGAGTTGCTGTAGCCCTTATTGAGTCATTTCATCCCACTTTTCTTCTTATTAGGTTGTTTTGACCTATGTTTGGACCCTGAGTTACCCTATTTTCAGATCGGATTGGTGAAATTGCATTTTTACCCCTCAGTTTATGTTTTCTTTGCAAACTCAGAATCTCTCTGAGCCAAGCCTTTCTAAGGTTATGTAGGATCTTTTATTCTCTGCATTAGGTCAAAATGAGCTAGTTATGGCTCATGATGAGGTTCTCGTCACTTAGTGCGGCTAAGGCTTCAGCCGCTCCTCCTTTCTTCTTCTTTCTTTCTTCCCTGAGCGGATACACACCCATCAGTACAAAACCTACCCCTACCCCTTCCCCGCGTCTCTCTTTCTCTCTGAATCTCTCCTAGGAATGCTCTCCCAAAGCTGGGTAAGCGGGTTCGGGTAGTGCGCCCGGGACCAAGCCCACTGGCGTGCGGTGGTGGGCGAAGAGTGCTTGGTCGGGTAGTCGAATCCAGCCCAGACCCACGGGGCGTGCGCGCGGGCGAGGGCGGGCCAGCACGTGGTGCGCCGCGTGCGTGTGAGAGACCTAACCCCTGTGTATCGAAGGCAACCAGCCTGATACACTTTTTCACTTTAAGTGTGGGCGCGTGGCTGCACACTTACGAGGTGGGACTAAAGTCCCACCTCCAAATTGCGCGTCTGCAGGCGAGGGAGTTGCTGCCTACTGGGGCAACTGTGAGGCTCGTGACCCAAATTGTAAGCCTGGGCGCCTTCACGGAGTCAGTCCGCGCTGCTTGGGACTCGCGCCTGGGTTGGAGAAGGCCTGGAGTAGCGAGTGAAGGAGCTGCAGTAGCTCAACAATGGCGGCGAGAGGGGTGCTGACCTGAAAACACAGTGACGGCCTCTCGGCCAAGTCAAATAACGTGGGAAGCTTCGCCGGAGTGCGGCGAAGGTAGTGCGGTGGTCGCGCGAGGTGCGAGAGCGCCTGTGGAGGTGGACCTAGGTCAGACTGTGTGCGTAAAGATGGGTTTGTTTGGGGGGTGGTTGGGTGGTGAATGGCAGTGAATGGAGAGGGGGGAACGGTTGAGTGGAGTGAGGGGGAGCCCCTGGGCTGGTCAACGAGGTTGAGGTGGTCTGAGGAAGTGGAATGGACTCGCCGGAGTAGGTGATCGGAGATGGAGCAGGTGGAGGTGGTAGTGGCAGGCGATGGAGTAAAAGGGTAAATTAAGAGAGGGAAAATGTAAGGGAGAGAGAGAGGAAGAGTCCTACCTATTTAATCGACGAAGGGGGAGAGGGAAGCGTCCGGCTCGTGCCTGCCAGAGCTGAGGACAAAGATGTCCAGGAGGAGGGTATCGGCGACGAGGAGGCGGACTGAGGGCGCCAACTGGTACAGCCTGGTGTGGACGACAGGGTAGAGTAAACTCTCTTGCAGGTAGGGCAGCAGAGCGACGAGGAGGAGGAGAAGATCGCCGGAAGCTCGGGTGCTCTGACCGGAGGTGAAAGAGATGAAATGTGGGGTATTTCTCCGTCAAAGGAAGCTTGAAGGAGTCGGCAGACCTTGCCGCTCCTTATAAAGGCCTTGGCGCGGAGAGGGAACCAAGGAGGCGACGTGCCTGCCTCGTCGGAGAGTGGCCAGAAAGGATACCCATGCCTTTCGTGCTTTCGCACGAGTGAAATGGTCGATGGCAGAGGTCACGGGCGAGTGCCTACGACAGAGGACGTCGCAGGGAACCCCCGTCTATTCTAGAGGACGGCCGCCCTACCCTGCGCGGTGCCATCCTCCGCGCAAGGTCACCGGAGGTATGGCACTGCACAGAAATGGCAGGGAGGACCATTCTGCAAAGAATGACAAGAAGTTAGGGGGCTAAACGTAAGGGTTTCAAAAGATAAGGCTCAAAAAGTAAATTAAGAGGACCAATTTGTAAAGTCGGTCAAGATGGTCTTTTCTTAGGTCCAAATTTTTATACCAGACTAATTTGAACCTAAGGATTTTAATGGTGAAATTTTATTTGAGGTTGGACCATGTTTGACCAGTCAATTTGCGCAAAAACCTAAATTAAGTTATAAATTGGGCATGGTTCTCATTTTAGGTCAAAATAGGTTGCAAAGGCTAAATTGAAGATTCTAAATCCTAGGGAATATTTTTATATGAATTTTAGCGGATTTAGTTTATTTTTATCCTGCCTCGAACCTCATGAATTAAAGTGGATTTATTTTAGGATCACAGAATGTCATTTAATTCCTAAAAGTTGCTATAACCCTTTTCAGATCAGATCATCCAACTTCCCTTCTTATTAAGCTCGTTTGACCTATGTTTGGACCCTTAATTACCCTATTTTCATACTACATTGGTGAAATTACAATTTTACCCCTGATGATTTATTTTATTCTTTAACTCAAAATTCTCTGAGTTAAGCCTCTCTTTGGGTTTTGTAGGAGCCTTTTCACACATATTTGGATTAGATTGTGCTAGTTAGGGTTCATGATGAGATTCTCATCAAGGGTTATGACAAAATATGGGAATTAAATGACATTTTGTAACCCTAAAACAAATCCACTTTAATTCACGAAGTTACATGCAAGATAAAAATCAACTAAATCCTATAAAAATCTTGGAAAAATATCCTCTAGGGTTTAGAAACTTCAATTTGACCAATGGAACTTATTTTGACCTAAATTGAGAACCATACCTAATTTTTAACCTAATTTAGGTTTTTGTGCAAAATGTCCAATCAAACATGGTCAAACCTAAAATCAAACTTCACCATTGGATTCATTAGGTCAAAATTAGGTTTATGTCAAAATTTGGACCTAAGAGAAGGTTGTCTTGACCTACTTTACAAAATGGTCCTCAATAATTACTTTTTGACCCTTAACTTTTTGAAACCTTGCAAATACCCCCTATCTTTCCCGTCGTTTTCTTCAATATGGTCCCTCTGCCACCCGCTGTGCAGGCCATACCTCCAGCAACTTTGTGCAGAGGATGGTGCTGTGTTCGTGAGGAGCCGACCCTAGATTTAAAAGGGGAGCTCCCTGCGGAGCCCCCTACCGCATGGGCCGGCTCCCATGCCTTGTCGATCGCCATACCTCTCGTGCAAACGGGCAAGAGGTATGGGTCTCCGTCTTCCTACATCTCCGGCGGGGTTTTTCCCACCGCTTTCGCATGCTTCGCAGCCAGCCGACGCCTATTTAAGGAGCGGCACCTTCTGCCACATCCTTAAAACTCCACTTGGCCTGAGAATCCCCTCAAATTCCTCTCCTCCCAACTCCAGCCATTCTCCCAGAGCTTCTGGCGACTCTCCTCCTCCTTTCTCGTCACCCTGCCACCATACCAGTGGCAGGGTTACCTCCGCCGTCTTCCGCCGCGTCGTGTCGTACTAGCGGGCGCACTCCAGCAGGCAAAATTTGAAGCTTCACGCCACACTGACCCTCTTCACTTCACACCCAACTTCACGCCACACTGACCCTCGAGTCACTTTCGTCATGCGTAGGCGAAGCTTGCTGAAGGATTTGACAGGGCTGCAAGGTTGTATCTATGATTTTAGGGTCGCGACGTCATCCGCCATTGGCGTAGCAGCTTGGAGCTTGCTTGAAGCTTCACGCAGGTCCCAGCAACCCAAGCCTCCAGATCCAGAAGGTGTGAAATCCCCTCGCGAAGTCAGCCAAGCCTTCACTTAGCATCAGGGGCCTCAGCTACAGCTGCATTTGCTCGCGTAATCAACTGTGGGTGCACAGGCAGACGTGGGTGGGACTTTAGTCCCACCTCGGAAGTTTGAGGGAGGGCGCCCGCACATAAATTGTAAAAGTGTTTCAGGCTTATCTCCTCGAAACACACTGGGGTGAGGTCCCTCGCCCCCACCACGCCCCATCTGCGATACTTCCCCCGCGGACCTGGCACCCGAATCCAACTAACCAGCCTGTGCACACCTCGTGCACCACCCACGTCGGTGCGCCTGGTCCCGGGCGCGTCACCCGACCCGCATACCCGATTAAGGCTTTGGGAGCGAACCCTGGAGTGAATTTGAGAGAGAGAGAGACGTGGGGAGGGTAGGGGTTAGGTTTTGCCTAACCGTGAATTGTGCAGGAAGGAAAGCAGGTAAAGGAGGAGGAGGAGGATGTGCGCAGCAGAGAAGAAGACGAGAGACGCACTGTAGCAGAGGAGCGGCAGACCAAGGGAAGAAAAAGAAGGAAACAAGGGAAAGGTGAAGCTAACACTTAGTTGTAAATAAGAGACGTCAGAAGAGAAGAATGAAAGACAAGGAAGAAGGAGAGGCAAAGCCAACAGAAGAGGAAGTCAGAGAGCTAAGGCTGAAGAAGGAAGAAGAACGGAAAGGCTAGCACAGAGAAAAGAGCTGCAAAGAAGAAACAAGGAAGAAGAAGCAGACGACCAAAGAAGAACCAAGAGGAAGAAGAAGAACCAGCAGTAGCAGTACTGCAGAAAGTGGAGTTTAAGTCGTCTGACCCTTGGAGTTAGATGTCTGAAAAGAGAAAGAGAGAGGCAGACAAAAGAAGAAAGAGAGAGAGAGAAGAAAAGAATCAATTTTCCTTTCTTTAATCTTTTTTGTAAAACAGTATACATATTGTAAATTGTGATTTTGTACGCTTCTAGAATCAAGTGTTGCTCCCTGAGTTCGACCTCATAGATTTTCTATTGTCAAGTAATAAAATACAAATACAAACCGGTCCCAAGCGCGACCACCCGCGTAGCGACGAACCTTAGGGGAGCACATGAGACGCAGGTCCTGTCCGCATCAGTCGACCTGGAACTAATGGCTAGTCGATTGGACAAGGTCTCAATTATTAAGAAGAAGGTAGATGAGCTGACTCAGCACTTGCAGCAAGCCACCTCTGCGCAGAACTCCTTTGCACAGCCACCTCCCGTAAGGGAAACTGTGCAGAACATTTTCCACCGACCTTCTCCTGGGATGGATCCATATCCACCCCCATCTGACTCCAGGACCAGAGGGACCTCCGATCCTTTCTATTCTTGCCGGAGGAACTCTACTCCCCCATTCTCCAACTTTCCTGAGGCTCCTCAGACCTGCGAGGACCTTAACGCTATCCAGAATGACCCATTTTCCAACACCTACAACCCTGAATGGTGAAACCATCTTAATTTCCAGTGGGCGGGAAATTCTCAGAACCCAAGACCACCCTTTCAGCCCCGTCCACAAGCCCCTCATCCTTATTAGCCGCCTCAGCCTCGGCCCAACCCCACTTATCCATCCGGGCCCAACCAAGACCAAATGTCCCTTATCCTCCAAACTCTGGCTGACATTCAGAGAACGAATGCGGCTATCCAAAAACAACACAAGGACGAGATCACAGAGGTCCGCAACCAACTTGCCCAGTTGGCGAATTCTCGCCAACCGGGCACACTTCCTTCTCAACCTCTGCCTAACCCAAATAACATGCCGACCCAGCGGCGCGTTATGACTAGAACCCAAGCCAAGCACACTTGATCTATCAGGCCCCTTCTGTTCCATCACTTGACGAGATGGAAGCATCAACCTCCTACATGGGTTACCAACAGCAGCAACCTATCTTACCAACCCCCAACCAGAACCAGGTAGGACTAAATTCTGTGACAACCCGTAGTGGTAAAGCAACCCAAGACCCACCCTATCCAGACCAATCCAAGCCTGCTAGTGACCCAAACCCTAGGATAGTTATCCAGGATGTCCCTATCCCTGTCCCAGATCAAAAACTTGGACCTATCCTAGAGGAACCAACCAAGGTTCCATTTCCCGAGGCCTTGACCAAGGGAAGGAGGATAGCTAAACCCGTGGCTCCTGAGGAGGACCTGATCAAGCTCTTTGAACAGGTCCAAATAAACATCCCCTTGATAGATGCAATCCCCCACGCACCGGCTTATGCACCATTCTTGAAAAATGTGTGTACACCCCAGCGTAAGCCACGAACCAAGAGTGAGAGTCCGATTGTACTATCAGAGCAAGCCAACCTTGTAATCCTAAGTAAACTCCTACCCAAGGCAAAAGACCCAGGCACTCCCCTGATTTCATGTAAGATTGGTGAAACCTAGTTTGATAGAGCATTATTAGACTTAGGTTCCTCCATAAACCTGATACCCACATCCCTACTTAACCACCTAGAAGAATCTGAACTGAAACCAACTGAGGTGACATTGCAGTTAGCTGATCGATCCATTAAATCACCTAAAGGAGTTCTTGAGGATGTTATTGTTAGGGTGCAGGATTTCTACTTTCCTGTAGATTTTATAGTTCTAAACAAGGACGCACCTGAGAATCCAAGGCATAGACCAATTATACTAGGGAGACTTTTTCTGGCCACTGCAAGGGCCAACATAAGTTATGAGGAGGGCCAAATAGAACTGAAATTTGGGAATCAGACTCTCGAGATTGATATCTTTAAGGCCCAACAAGGGATTAATTGCGGTGTGGTTGATGAACCGCACATTGAGGACAACATGATTATCCCCAATCAACCACAAGAAGATTTAAAATCGCAATTAGGAGAATTTGAAACCGATCTGGACACACCCCTAACTCCTACCCTTGTTCCTCACACCCATTCCGAACCACCCACTGCTACTGATAACCCCGTTCTAGAACTCAAGCTCCTTCCCGATCATTTGAAATATGTCTTTGTGGGTTATAATCAGACACTTCCAATGATTATAAACTCGAAACTCATACCTGACCAGGAATCCCGTCTGATTGTTGTTCTCCAGCAACATCGTAGAGCCATTGGTTGGACTCTCGATGATTTGACTAGAATAAGTCCCTCTTATTGCACACACCGCATCTATTCTGAAGAGGGTGCACAACCTTCACATGAGATGCAGAGGCGTCTAAACCTCAATCTGCAGGAGGTCGTGAAAAAGGAGATCATTAAGTGGTTAGATGCATAGATCATCTACCCGATCTCCGACAGTCACTAGGTGAGCCCAATCCAGGTTGTGACTAAGAAGGCAGGGCTCACCACCATCACGACTGAGATTGGAGAGGTCATACCTACCCATATAGCCAATTCGTGGAGAGTCTGCATAAATTACCGAAGACTCAATTCCTCCACAAAGAAGGATCATTTCCCACTACCATTTATTGAACAAATTCTCGAAAAACTAGCAGGAAATAGATTCTTCTGCTTTCTTGACAGGTACTCCAGTTACAACTAAGTGGCGATTCATCCATAGGACCAAGAGAAGACCACGTTCACCTGCCCCTTCGGGACATACGCGTTCCGAAGGATGCCTTTCGATCTCTGCAATGCTCCCGCAACTTTTCAGCGGTGCATGCATGCCATATTCTTTGATATGGTAGGTGATTATCTGGAAGTCTTCATGGATGACTTCTCAGTTTTTGGGGCATCATTTGACGATTGCCTCCAGCACTTGGTTCATATACTCAGGCGTTGCATTAACGTAAATCTGGTTATTTCCTGGGAAAAGAGCCACTTTATGGTGCCTGAGGAGATCGTTATGGGACACTTGATTTCTGAGAGAGGCATCCAAGTGGATTGAGCCAAGGTTAACCTGATTTCCAAACTTCCTATGCCTAGCTCGATCAGGGAAATTCGATCTTTTTTAGGGCATGTCGATTTTTACTATCGTTTCACCCTGATTTCTCGAAAACCGCGTGCCCCCTGACCACTCTTCTCTCCAAGGATGTACCCTTTGAGATTTCCAAGGAATGCACTCAAGCTTTTGAGATCCTTCATGACTATGTCACCCAAGCCCCAATAATACAGTCCCCTGATTGGTCTCAACCCTTTGAGATCATGTGCGATGCATCTAACTTTGCTGTAGGAGCGGTTCTGGGGCAGAAGATTGACGGGAAACCCGTGGTCATCTACTACGCTAGCAAGACACTTGATGAGGCTCAGCATACCTACACGAATACGGAGAAAGAGCAACTAGCTGTAGTATTTGCCCTTGAAAAATTCAGATCTTATCTCCTAGGTTCCCATGTTATAATCTACTCGGATCAAACAGCTATGAGGCATCTCCTTGCGAAGAAGGATGCGAAGCCCCGATTAATCCGATGGATCTTGCTGTTGCAAGAATTTGACCTCGAGATTCGCGACAAGGCAGGAAGACAGAACGTGGTAGCTGACCACTTGTCCCGCCTTCCTTCTGAGATCATCGACCCTTCTGGACCTATCACGGAGCATTTTCCTGATGAGCACCTCTTGACTATTGGTACCGGGCTTCCATGGTTTGCTGATATAGTAAACTACTTGGCATCACACCAGATCCCGTCTGATTGGCCGAAGGCCAAGAAAGACGAATTGTGCTCCGATGCCAAGTACAACATCTGGGAAGACCCGTACTTATTCCGCATAGGTGCTAACCAAATTATCCGGTAATGTGTCCCGAAGGTCGAAATCAATGACATACTCTCTTTCTGCCATGACCAAGCATGCGGTGGCCATTTTTCTGGGCATAAAACTACATCGAAAATCCTCTAGTGTGGCTTTTACTGGCCCACTATCTTCAAGGACGCATACAGTCACTGTAAGGCATGCAGTCACTGCCAAACATTGGGCAACATGAGCCATTGCGACATGATGCCTTTATAGCCAATTCTCGTATGCGAGATTTTGATATTTAGGGGATTGATTTTATGGGCCCTTTCCCTATCTCGGATGTCTTCGAGTACATTTTACTCGCTGTTGACTACGTGTCTAAATGGATCAAAGCCATTCCGACCCGGACCAGTGATCACAAGATCGTCATCAAATTCATTCATCAGAATATCTTCTCACGATTCGGGATTCCTCAAGCTATCATCTCTGATGGAGGGACCCATTTTACCAACGCTCAGTTCAGGTCACTGATGACCAAATACGAGGTGTCGCACTGAATCTCTACTCCTTATCACTCCCATACTAATGGTCTATCTGAGCTATCAAATCAGGAGATCAAGAAAATCCTACAGGTTACTGTTTGACCTGACAGGAAGGATTGGCCATCCAGACTTCCAGAAGCTTTGTGGGCTTACAGGACTGCCCACAAGACCC
This sequence comes from Thalassia testudinum, assembly GCA_037157565.1. NCBI lineage: Eukaryota > Viridiplantae > Streptophyta > Magnoliopsida > Alismatales > Hydrocharitaceae > Thalassia > Thalassia testudinum. Next base: position 24,671,422 of record JAZHRO010000054.1, on the reverse strand, counting down.
AATTAGGTATGTCTCCTTTTAGACTGGTGTACGGGAAGGCATGCCACCTTCCCGTCGAACTGGAACATAAAGCCTATTAGGCAGTATGGAACTGCAACCTAGATCTTTCTAAGGTTGGAACCCACAGAAAGCTTCAGATAAGCGAGATTGATGAATTACGCCTTGATGTGTATGAAAACTCGCGAATCTACAAAGAGCGGGTTAAAGCCTTTCATGACAAGCACATATCTATAAAGATCTTTCACCCTGGTCAGAAGGTCCTACTCTTCGATGCCCGACTTAAATTGTTCCCTGGGAAGCTGCGATCCAAGTGGGTCGGACCATATCTTGTCCGATAGATTTTTGGAAATGGAGCCTTCGAGATCAGTCCGCTCAGCCACGATTCCGAACCCTTCGTCGTGAATGGTTAGAGACCCAAACCATTCATTGACGTGACCGATACAGATTTGGCTGAGTCATCATTTATCCTCCATTCTCCCTGAGCTCATTGCGCCCAACCGAGCGATATAGAACAAGCATTTCTAATGTTCTGAAATTGTCACCTAGATTAAGAGCGGTTGATCAACACAAGTTGATTTGGACGAGTTCCCGACGCAGAGAGGTGGGAAATTCCCCTCGAAGATGCGTAACAACATATCGTCTCCTCAGTCCTTATCTCCTATGATATTTACATATCCTACTGGGGGCATGTAAGCACTCTGCTGGTTCAGATTCAATGGATGACATTATCACGAAATGTCAATTACCAGGGTCTGAATTTGGCCACGGAACGCCATGGGCGAGATTATCTCGAAATCTCGAAAACCAGGGTTCTGGGGGTTACCATGGGCGGTGCAATCTCGAAGCATCGATTGCCAGGAACCTTTGAGGATTGATGATGGGGATGAGAAATCCGATATAAACCGTGTTGTAAAGCCAATCCTAAGCTAGAATTAAAAAGAAAAGAGAGAGAAAACTCTCCAAACAAATAAACCCTCTGTCTCTCTCTTACAAAACTCACTGCAAACTGAACCAAGGCTAAAAATGTCTCAATCACGGGTGTTTTGACCGCGGAGTCCAATAAACCTTAGGGCAGTTCCTGCGGGCCTTAAAATCCTTTGTTAAGGACCGAGGCTAAAGCCAGACAGATCTGGATCTTAGTTGGTACTAGAGTACCTTTAGGGCCATAGCTGGCATTCTGACCTAATCAAAGAAACAAGATAAAGCACTTATCAAAATCAATGAATGGAATTCATGGTCTAGAACAGAGGTTAAAGCCTTAATATTTTACTAAGGGACTAGCAAAAGCTAGGCATGGGGTATGATGAGAACCTCATCATGAACCCTAACTAGCAAATTTTGACCTAACAAATTGAATAAAAGCTCCTACATAACCTAGGGGAAGGCCTAAATCAAGGAATTGCTAATCAGAGAATAAAACATTATACAAGGGGTAAAACTGTAATTTTACCATTGCAGTGCATGAACAGGATTTCTAAGGAGCTAGACATAGGTCAAGTGGACTTAAAAAGAGAAAAGGTGGGATGGTTTGGTAAGAAAAGAGTTATGACAAAATCTGGGAATTAAATGACATTATGTAACCCTAAAACAAACCCACTTTAATTCACGAAGTTTCAGGCAAGATTAAAATCAACTAAACCATTTAAAAATCATGGAAAAATATCCTCTAGGGTTTAGAACCTTCAATTTTCCCGATGGAACTTATTTTGACCTAAAATGAGAACCATACCCAATTTTTGACCTAATTTGGGTTTTTGTGCAAAATATCCAATCAAATATGGTCAAACCTAAAATCCAACTTTACCATTGGATTCCTTAGGTCTAAATTAGGTTTATACCAAAATTTGGACCTAAGGGAAGGCCATTTTGACCCACTTTACAAAATGATCCTCAATAATCATTTTTTGACCCTTACCTTTTTGAAACCTTTCAAATACCCCCTATCTTTCCCATCATTTTCTTCAATCTGGTCCCTCTTCCACCCGCTGCGCAGGCCATACCTCCGGTGACTTTGTGCGGAGGATGGCGCCGCACATGCATGGGGAGCCGGCCCTAGATTTGAAATGGGAGCTCCCTGCGGAGCCCCCTACCGCATGGGCCAGCTCCCATGCCCTGTCGACTGCCATAGCTCTCGTGCGAATGCGTGAGAGGTATCGGTCTCCATCTGCCCATGTCTCCGGCGGGGTTTTTCCCGCCGCCTTCACACGCTTCGCGGCCAGCCGACGCCTATTTAAGGAGTGGCACCCTCTACTGCATCCTTCAAGCTCCACTTGGCCTGAGAATCCCCTCAAATTCCTCTCCTCCCAACTCCGGCCATTCGCCCAGAGCTTCCGGTGACTCTCCTCCTTTCTCGTTGCCTTTCCACCATACAAGTGGCAAGGTTACCTCTGCCGTCTTCCGTCACATCGCGCCGTACCAGCGGATGCACTCCAGCCCCTATTCCTCACCGCCGTCTCTTCCCCTCGGCGCCTTCGTCTCCGACGACGGCAGTACCTGCTGCTCGCCACCTCTACCTCCTCCGTTCACTCCTGACCTACCAGCTAAGTCCCTCTTACCCTTCTCTTTAATTCCCCTCTGTCAATTTGTTGTTTCGAGCCCTCTACACCACTGTCCAGCCTCACCATCTCCACCTCCGACCACCAACTCCGGCGAGGCCATTTCACCACCACAGACAGATCCACCCTGCAACAACCAATCCCTGAGCATCACCTCCACCCACTGATCACCCTGCGACCCTTCATTCACCGCGCCAACCACTATCACCTCCCTCCGAACAAACCCACTCACACGGACTCAGACCGACCTGGGCACGCACGCCTAGGTCGCTCTGAGCCACGCTGACCACTGTAGTAACTTCGCCGTGCTTTGGCGAAGCCTGCTGAACGTTCTGACATGGCCACGAGGCCGTTTTGCTGATTTCAGGTCTCTAGCCTACGCCGCCATTAACGTCGAGCTTGGAACAAGCTCGCAAGCAGCTCCGGGCCCTTCCAGCTCCAGGAGACGCACCCAGGTTCAGCAGAAGACTTCCGCGCACAACTCTAGGTCTTCAATTGGCAGTGAAGACCTCGGCTAGGGTGGCTATTGCTCGCACTCTCTGCTGCGGGCACGCGAGAGAGGAGGGGCGCAGATAGTCCTACCTCGGGTGTTTTCAAGAGCCCCACAACACATAAATTGTAAAAGTGATTGAAGCTTATCTCCTCAGTCACACAAGGTGAGGTCCCTCTCACCCGCTCACCCGACCTTGTCCGCGACCACCCCCCGCAGACTTGGCCAGACCTGATTACCCAAGCCTTGCACACCTCGCCCACCACCGCACGCCGGTGGGCCTGGTCCCGGACACGTTACTCGACCAGCATACCCGAGTAGGCTCTAGGAGAGCGAACCCTAGAGTGAAACAGAGAGAGAGACGCGGGGAGGGTAGGGGTTAGGTTTTGCCTAACCATATGCCTATGTAGGGAACTGAAGAAGAAGAAGGAAGAAGAGGAAGCAGAAGAAGCAAGGAAGGAGAGCCTGAGGACTTAGCCGCACCAAGGAGCTGAAGCAGGAAAAGAGGAAGAGGAGAAGCAAATTGAAGAGCAAAGAAAGGGAAAAGAAGAGAAGGAAGCTGCCGCAAAGAGGAAGGTCAAGCAGCTGAAAAAAGAGAAAAAGAAGTAGCCAAGAAGAAGAAGAAACAGCAGCTGAAAGAAAGAAGGAGAGCACGAGCACTGTAGCAAGTGGCTACTTAGGCATCTGATCCATGAAGTCAGACGTTTGAAGACAGAGAGAAAGGAGGACAAAAGAAGAAAGAGAGAAGAAAAGAAAAGATAAATTTTTACTTCCTCTCTCTAATCTTTTTGTAAAACAGTGTATTATTGTAAGTTGTGATTTTCTACGCTTCTAAAATCAAGCTTACTCCCTGAGTTCAACCACAGAGAATTTTTGTATTCGAGTAATAAAATAAAATCAGACTGGCTTTTACCGGATCACTTGCATAGCACACAAGTGGATACACCCCACATTCATTCAAATAAAACAAATAAAGTAAACAAGTGGGTACACCCCACATCCATTCAAATAAAACAAATGAACAACACAAGTGGGCACACCCCACATCCAAAATGAAGCACACATAAAAATAAACAATACAAGTGGGTACACCACATATAAAAAATGCCAATAGAAGTTTAGGTTTCTTCAATTTGAATACGAATTTGATTTAAACAAAATAAATTGAATATGAAGGGCAAATCTGTAGGATGACGTATTCTTCCATGTTGAGATTTAGAATCCTGGTGCCGAGTCATCCATTGTGCATTTTTAGTTAATAAAAAAAGGCGTTGAAGCCTAGGTGTCAATAGGAAGTAACGAACAACCTTCTGAGATTATTTCCTCTTTCATTTTTACCTCCCTTATATCTCTCATGTCCACATTCAGGACAGTTACTCAAGTTTGCGAATTCATTTATGAAAAGAATGTAGTCATTTGGACATGCATTGATCTTCTAACAATCCAAACTAAGCTTGCGAATCTGTTTCCTTACCTCATACCATGAAGCCGAAAAACCATTAGGATTATTCAACAGTTCAGCAATAAACTGAAGTATTTCTGACAAGAATTTAACACTAGTTCTATTTATAACCGTCAGTTGAAACATCTTCAATAGAAATGACAACTTAAACATTCTCATAACACTGGGAATAATAGGATCCTCAGTCTCTTTAACAACATCATAAAACAAATCACAATTGAACGGATTTTCCTCATCTGTATTTATTTCCTCTCATGCTCTCATCTCGTTCAACATTTCTTTATTTTTACCTCCACTATCAGCAATTTCCTCATCAACCTCTTTGTCAACAGTGTTTTCATTGTTTATGACTTTCTCGGTAAACTCCTCTCCAAGAGCTACCCAAATAATGTAATGCTACCACCAACCATTACAAGTTAAGTGCTCGAATACAGTGTTATGGTTATACAAGCAACCATTCAAACATCTTTTGCATGGACAGAAGATATTATCAAGTTTATCTCCTCGCCTAAATATCTTCATATCATCATCAAAGGCCTAATCTAGGAATGAAATTAGTCCATCCTTATATCTAGTGTAATCTGAACCCCACAATCTAATCCAAGATTTGTCCATTATAACATAAAATTTAATGTAAACAAACCACTTATTAGGAAGGGAAATGGCTAAATGATGTATATCTTGATTAATATTTTCACTTTATAGCCATCCTCAAAGATTTGATCACAACTTAGGTTTGCTCGTTACATGTAACTTTCGTGCGGTAAAATTTCGGCAGCATCTTCCAGCACTTCTCCAATATACCCCCTAATACTAACTTTAGCTAGATTTTCTTTAACACATAGTTAAGGTTACCATAGGAAACTAGTTAAGATTAGTTGGTATACAAGAAAAGAGTAGAAACAAGCAACCAAAATTTCACCGCACAAGGTTTCATGTAACAAACAAACCTAAGTTGTGATCAAATCTTCAAGGAACTTCTTTCGTTCGGTACTTCACCAAACTAAAGTTGATCGAGTTTTATAGTATGCTACAAAGACAACACACCATGCATGTAAGTGAGGTATAAATACACTTCCTACATTGCCTATATAACATGATATAAGTCTCGACGTGTGAGTAATTTGACACAATTTGACTTGAAGGACTTTTTCCCTAAGAGTTAGAATACCTAATGTTTAGCCTCGCATGCATATATCTTCTTTAGCAAGTGTGTGTATCTAAAATAAGACTCAAAATTGCAAAGAAATTGACATTAAACATAAGCAATCATATAATAAGAAATGAAATTATTTTCATTGAATGCTAAAAAGAAATATACAAAAATGTTATTTTATCACAACATAATTCAAATAAGCTCCGTAAAACATCGAATTTCAACCTGAGATCAAAGAAGCACAACTACAAGTCATATGAACCTAAACAAAACCTAAATTACTAACAGACATAGGTAACTTCAAAACTTCATAGAATCTATTCTAACAAATTCCTTTCATCTTCAATATTATTTCATGTCCATCAAAAGTGAAACCTCCAACAATAGCTCTGGAGTACCCTATTTTCACCTACATCTAGTAAGCTTTTGGCATCACTCTCCATCATCAGCTTGCCAACATCTTGGGTTATTTAATTGCTAGGCCAAGTTTGTTACATATGTTCTTTGGGTCTCCTTCTACTTCACTTCTAAAGCCCGATTTGCGAGAATCACCCGTTGCGAGACATCCTAATTCCACCTTAGGTAATATCTTTTCTTCCTTTTGCTTTCCAATGAAGATATTGTCAGATTTAGGCATGGGGGGGTATAACCTGAGGTTGTTTGTAGCATGTATACATATGCTACATGCAATTAAGGAATCCATATCGCATTAAAAAAAATATGGAATCTTTGTGAGCTAAAGAGAGAGACACGGAGGAAAAGGTGTAAAAATTGTGCTGGTCCCAACATTTGATTATAAAAGAGTCACCGAAGTTCTGGGCTACAATGAATGATCAATTAAGTCCTAAAGTGCTAGAGAGAAGAGGATAGGTGAGGGATACTGATTTTAGACCTCTTGGGTCTGTTCTAGGGCTTAAACACGCACATATTTGTTAGGATCTGGACTATTTCTCAATAGGTTGAGGAAGTTGCAAGGCTGATGTATTAAGTCTAAGGCTTAGGAAGAATTCAGCCCTGTTGCTTGCCCTTTGGTTTGTGGGACTTAGTAACCTAGGCACCCAAAAATCACACACCGGTCTGGTTCAATGTGCGTAATGAAGAATAATGCCAAAAGGCATTCTGCTCTGAAAATGTTTTCCCGAAAATTTGACTTAGGAGCGGCTCAAAGACATAAGTTGATTGGACGAGTTCTTGGCGCAGAGAAGAGAAATGAAAAATACTCCCCTTGAAGATGCATTATAACATACCGTCTCCTCGATGCTTGTCTCTTAGAATATCTAAATATCCTACTGGGGGCAAGGAAGCATCTTAAACTAATTCAGATGTCATGAGCGGAATTATTCCGAAATATCTATTGCCAAGGTTTGAATTTAGCTACAAGACACCATGGGTGGTACTATCCCGAAGTGTCAAAAGCCAAGATTTTGAGAGTTTCCACGGGTGATGCTATCCCGAAGCATCGATTGCCAGGGATCCTGTCAGGATTGATAGTGGAGACAAGGAATTAGATATAAATCATGTTTAGGGCCAATCTGATATTAGGTTTAAGGGAATCTAAAATGAAAAGAGAAAAAACTCTTAAAATAATATCTCTCTATCTCTCTTATCAAAAATGCACTGGTAAATTGAACCTAGACTTGCTGCACATACGCACGGGTGCTTTAACCGCTGGGGTCAACGAACCTCTGAGCAGTTTTTGCAAGCCTTAGAAACCTTTGCAGCGAACTCAAGGTTGAGGCTGGTTAGGTCTATATCTTAGTTGGTACTTGATTACCTTTAGGCCTATAGTTAGTATTTTGATCTAATCTCTAGAGGTGCAGCACGATAAGGCATCCAGATGGTAAAATCTAACTTAGGGACCTAGTCTGATCCAAATGATTTCTCTCGAGACTAGCAAAAACTTAGGTATTGGGGAATTTGATATGCCCACTTTAGTAGACTAAATTAGATTCTAAGAATATTGTTATTGGAATAAGAGATTAATTTGAAGCATGTATGATATTGACAAAATTATATAAGCTTTAGATTTATCATTTCATATATTAATTGTATTAATCTTTATGTGAAGGGATTAATTATTTATTTTAGAGGTAAGGGCATCACATCAAATTTTAATTTGAGATATGATAGCAGTATTGGGATTTTATTCTAACAAAATTACAAGGAAATCAATTTTAGAGTACATCATTATATGTCTCTCAAATTAATCAATTACATTTCCTTCCCTATTTATTTTCCCACAAATTTCTCTCTCTCTCACGATTTTCTCCCTTTTCTTGACTTTCGAGCAGGAACAAAAAGAGCACCCCCCCCCCCCCCCCCCGCTCCACCAAGATCCATCTTCCTCCCTATAAAGGGAGAGACTACTCTCCTTCACCATCTCCTTCCCCATGCACCTGACAGAGATCCACAACCACGAGCCTTCATCCTCAACTGCGACTTTCCGCTACCGCAAACCTCTCGTACTGCACCTTTGACAGTCCATAACCGCGGTCAGTGGAGACAGCACCGACTCCACCACCATGCTCTGCTCAACCTCCGCACGAAACCACCACTACGAGCCACTGCCCATTCCTCTGGTCTAACAACCACGACCGCGCTCACCACCGACAGCACCGCATCCTCGATCTCTCCTTCAACTACCATGACCACGACATCGACAGCCTCCAGCCTTCCCCCTCGACCGTGCACACCCTCGCCACCTCCGCTCAACACCTCCACCATCGTACCACAACAGCGCGCGACCACTGTAACGACTCGATTCCCGAATCCCTACGAGACACGAGAATCAGACCGACTCGACTAATCCCAAGACCCAGTCGTCAAATGAGAAAGTAACCAAAAGAGCAGTAAAATAAATCACATTCACCATGTACATAACTAGCAGTAACAAAATACAGCAGTAAGGAAAGGAAATACTATAGTATACACCACCACAACAGTAGAGAAATAAACATGTACATAACATGAAGCTTACATTAAAGAGAGTATAACAGAAAACTACTCACTACAGCAGAAAGAAAAGTACAATAGGTACTACAGGTAACACTACTGGGCTCTACTAGGCCTAGCGCCCTCTACAGCCGCTGACTCTGGCTGCTCAATACCTGGTCCTGAAAAGGCAACAAGGGTGACATGTCAGCGAAATGCTGAGTAGAGTGGCAACTAAAAGCTAAAAGAAGTAGTAGAGTGTACAGTAGCTATTATATTTTTACTTTCTTTCCTTATATTTTTCCATTTAGTCACTGTTGATTATTTCTCAGATCCTTCTCTTGATCTTGAATGTTCCTCATAGGAACGATCTTGATTGCAGTCTTTCCCCAAAAGTAGAAGTGACACGTGGTACTCTCCTGGCCGGGAGAGTCCCCCGTGGTGGTCCTACCCTCAGTCAACCACCCCAAGGTCGCTGACAGACGTAACGGTGACTACGGTACGCGCGATAAATACACGGGTAGCTACCCCACACTGGCACACGGTCAGTCATTTCCGTTAACGGGTGCACCCAAAGCACAGCACGGAACCAGTATAGGGCAGAACCCTCTCAGTAACAGGGGCCCAGCCCCTCTATAGTAACCAAACAGGGGTCTTGCCCCTCTACAGTCCGCGCACCCTCGCCTGACTACCCTGGTTTGCCCAGTGGGCCTAACAAGTCGGTGTAGGAGAGCTAGCAGAACCCCAGGGCTCGTGGGGTAGCTAGCTCTCTCTCTACACTAGCAGCTCTCCCCGGTACGGTGTACGCGAGGGCCAGAAAATCAGTGCAAAGTGGCCAAACCCACCCCGGTCTCAACCTGAGGACGGCAAGCTTTCCTCTACACTAAGAGGTAGTATGTGCTCTCTTTGGTACCACGTACCCAAGAGATAACACGCTTTCCCGTTTTACTTTTCCAGTTCCATTCCATTTATTCCCAGGAGTTCTACTTCTAATTCCCCGTAGGGTTCATGCTCATGCTTCTCAGGCCAAGCCATACTAGTTATCATCATTTCAGGTTTATATTAGTATAGTCCATGTTCTCAACAATAATTATTCATTTATAATCAGGCAACTGCTAATCAAATTACAGGCAGTTATCATTTCCTTTCTACTTTTCCAAGACTGCAAGGTATATGTGTTCAAGCTAGTTTTCCAGTCCTAGGATTCATGCCATACCCTAGGATCTATCATTCAATCTAGTTTGCCAGTCCTAGGATTCATGCAATACCCTAGGATCTATCATTCAATCTATCTTTTCAACCCTAGGGTTCATGCAATACCCTAAACTCTATTAATTATTTCACAAGTGCATAATTTTTGATAAATAATTTAAAGGGCCACTCTACTCGTGAAATCGGGAGTACTGGGGGCGTGGTTGGTAATCCCGCGCGCCTCCTCAACCCCCAGAGCCGCAACGGAACGGGGTCCTAACACAAGGATCAACACAAGGTGTTTCTCAGAACAGTATACAATTTCTGTAAACAGGTAGAGGAATTAAATCTGGAAAGAACGCAACTCGAAACGGGATAAAACAGACTCAAAATGGGCCCTAAACGGGTCAACAACGACGAATCTGTCCAAAATCAAACGTCTGGAACCTCTTCCAGACGTCTTAAAAGGTTGATCATGTCGTACCTCTATCTGCGCAGTCCTTCAGATGTCTAAAAGCCCGCTGGATCGTCTGGCCTTAGTTTCCATACGTCCGATTGTCACCCCGGACGTCCAGAGGTCCTCTCCGTCGTCTGGTACTGTGGCCAGACGTCTGATCCGTGTGGGATGGCGAGCCCTCGTGCCCTCCCGAACAACACATGCGCACACAATCACCCGCTCTTATCACGAAGAGGCGCGGAAGAACGCGGCGGACGGCTGCATGGTCGTACACGTGTAAAAAGGACATGATAGGAAATTATTGTACCTGTCAGACGTCTGGATCATACTCCAGACGTCTTCGGCGTCGTCTGGACATAAGTCCAGACATCTGATTTTGGGAAATTTTCCCAGAATTAGAACCCAGCTCGCTCTCTGCCCGCGACGCACGGCCGCGTTGCGCCGTGTCTGTCTACTGCCCGAGCTACAACAGCCCCTCCGCGACACCCCACGCCTGCAGCTCCCCCGCCGGCCGGCTCTAGCTGCCCCAGCAAGCTCGCACCCTCGTGGTTGAGCTTCTTCCTTCCTCTCGCAACACTCCTTCCCGCACGCTCGCCGCGGCCGCTGCGGCCGCAGTCGCTCACTCTCTCGCTTGCGCTCTCGCTGGCAGCGAGAAGGAGAAGAGGAAGGCGGTGGAGTGAGGGTGAGGGAGAGGGCGATGGTATTTAAAGGCAGCGCGGGGAGAGAGAGAAGAGAAGCAGCGCGTCTGCAGGGAGGGAGAGAAAGAGCAGGACGAAGGCGGCGGATTCAGTCTGCGCACGCACGCGCGCAAACGCGAACCCGTACGCCGAAAAAATTTATTTCCAGACGTCTAGGCCACTTCCCAGACGTCTTAAACCACGTCTGACGCCCACGTTCGTAACAACCACCGACCACCAACGCCCGCATACCCTCCTTGCACGGCCACCCTTGCGCGTGCCTGCCCTTACGCTGACCGCAGCAGCAGAGCAACCACCACTTCAACGCCAACTCTTCGTCGACTTCGTCTTCATTTCCTTCCTCCTCCACCTACTGCAACCAAGGAGGGAGCCCAACACCCTCACCGCACAGCCACTCCTCAGCATCAATGACTCTTCGACACCACCATGCGCGGCTACGCACATGCAGCCAACTCCATGCTCGCATAGCAGCCCTTGCCACACGCCCTCCTGCACACAGCACCCTCGCAGCAACTCCACCTCCTGCATGCACCAACAGCCACACCTGCTTGACACACCTTCGCCACCTACAAGCACCACGCGCGCACGTGATGAGACCACAATTGTGGGCTAAGTAAATACTTAAATGCCCAATTACTATATTAATGTTTGCATGTACATAACATACTTTAATTTATAAATAGATTAGTTTATAAAAAAAGGGACTTGCATGCATATTCATACATTCCACTATAATGACATACATTTCATGTATTATTTTGGATTATTTTTATAAATAACCCAATTTGTTTCTTTTTTCTCTAACTTCCTGCAGAATGCGCAACCGCCTCCCCGAGCTTCTCGCGACAGCCTCCCCAAGCCTCTTACAACACTTCTCTGAGCTTCTCTCAACAAGATGGCTAACTCGCTCTCCCCCATGCACAATAAGAGGGGGGGCTTCTTCCGCCAACAGGGCGGTGGTCATTTGGGCTTGCACTGTGAACGTTGTGTACTTTGTTCCTCTCCATCCCTAGCACCACCCGCAGCAACTCCCAACAATAGCAATAGAACACCATCGCCACCGCCCTTCTCGTTGCCGACAGCCAACTCCGGCCACCGCACGCCGCCGCACAATCACCTGAGTGCTCCTCTCCTTCGACCAACCACACCTCCGGCAACCCCTCCACCTCATATCATGGCCAAGGAAAATCCACTCCCTGTTTTGCTATAGAGGGGGGATTAAATCCAATGAGAATTGGTTGAAGAGTTGGGATTTTTTGACATAATATTTTATATTGTTCAGTAATTATTTTTTAAGCCCTCCTGATTCTATATATTTCGTATTAATGTTCATTCAAGTTATTCTTGGTCTTATTTAATGCTACAACTTATCAACAAATTAATTTTGCATCATATTAGCCTCGTACAACATACTCGAATAATGTACCGAAAATATTGGTGGATTTATTTGTCTGTTCATTCCTGTAAATATGACCTAACTTTCGTGATTAGTTTTGATTGTTAACTTTTTTTATCGTGAATTTTTCTAGCACGATTTACATTAGTACGACGACATATTTTTCTGAAAAGCAAAATTTTTCGTTTAAGAGGTGCCGACAGAGGAGGAGAGGAGTGGTCAGGAGGAGGAGAAGGGGAAGGAACTAGGGGGGTCAAGAGATGGGAGGGGGCGAATCGCAGGAGGAGGAGAAGGAGGAGAGGTAATGGCTACAGGAGGAGGAGAGGCGGAGAAGGAGGAGGGGGAGGAGCCGAGGAGGAGGAGCAGGAGAGGGTGGATCATAGGAGTAGGAGGATGGGGAAGACGACGTGGAGGAGGAGAGGCGGAGGGGGTGGGGAGGAGGAACGAAAGAGGAGGGACTGTTACGACCCGGTTCCCGGATCCCTACAGGACCCGAGATCGGCTCACGTCGACTAATCCCAAGACCCAGTCGTCCAACAAGAAATAACCAAAAAGCATGAAAGTAAACCACATTCACATATGCAATACAACTAAGCAGTAAAAACGTACAAAGCAATAAAGGAAAGTAAACCTGTTGTTCCATTACATACCACCACAACAATAAAAACAACAGAAACGAAAGTAACAGTAACAACAACAATCGCTAAAAGTCTGAAACTCACTACAACAGTAAGAAAAAAACAACGAGACAGTGCTGAAACTACAGCTGAGCTCGACTGGGCCTAGCACCCTCTGCAGCCGAAAGCTCGAGCTGCTCAACTCCTGGTCCTGAACAGTGTTATCAGAAGACAAAGTCAACGAACACTGAGCAGAGTGGTATCTACACTATCTAAAATAGTAAAAGCAACAAATTTAATTTTCTTTTCTATTTATTTATTTTATATGCATTTCCCTTCCACCCATTTTTCTCAAACTTTCAGATATTCTTGATCTTGCATGTTCCATGTGGGAATGATCTTGATTGCAATCTTTTCCGAAGAGTAGAAGGTACACGTGGTGCCCTTCTGGCCAGGAGAGTCCCCCGTGGTAGTCCTACACCCAGTCAACCACCCCAACGTCACGGTCAAGACGTAGCGATGACTACGGCATGCGTGATAAGCTCATGGGTAGCTACCCCGCACTGATACGCGGTCAGTCATTTCCGCTAGCGGGTACGCCCAAAGTACAGTACGGAACAGTATAGAGCCTAGCCCTCTCAGAAACAAGGGTATCAACCCACAGAACCAAATAGGGGTCTCGCCCCTCCACAATCCACACACCCTCATCTGACTACCTCGGTTTGCCCAGAGGGCCTAATAAGTCAGTGTAGGGTGGCTAGCTGAACCATGGGTCCCGTGGGGTGGCTAGCTCCCTCCCTACACTAGTAGCTCACCTTGGTACCGTGTACACGAGAGCCAATAGAAGTCGGTGTAGAGTGGCCAATCCTAACTCCGGGTCTCAACCCAAGGACAGCTAGCTCCGCTCTACATGAAAAGGGGACAGTCGCTCTCCTTGGTACCATGTACTCAAGGCCAGCACACTTCCCGTCTACATTCTAGGTTTCCAACCAACCACAAGAGCTCTACTCCTGATTCCCCGTAGGGTTCATGCTCATGTTCACCACATTTATTCCAATCCAGATTCCATCATTCAAAATTCAGTCCTCATTTATATACAGGCAGCTCGTGTTTCCATAATTCAATACATGCAACTAATGATTTCACAGGTAATTGTTCATTTATCTCAGGCAACTCATATTCTAATAGGCAACTACAACTATATTACAGGCAATTGCTAGCAGTTTCACTTAATCATGTATACAAATACAATCATGCAGTACAAATGGTTCATTCATTTCTCTGTCCTAGGGTTCATGCCACATCCTAGGGTTTCATTTGGCTAATTCCATAAGCATATTCTTATTTAATATGATTAACAGAAGTAGACTACTCTACTAGACAATTCGGGAGTACTGGAGGCTCGAACCGCAGACCCAAGCATCTCTGTGAGCCCCAAACACGCAGCATGCCGAAATCCTATACCAGGGAATACATCACAAAGGATGATTTAAAACAGTGTGTAAATGCTTTTAGTACATAGAGAAACTCGCGTGGAAACTACAAATACTTTGTTTGCGTAAAACGGATCCCGATCGAGCCCCAAACGGGTCAAAAATGTGTCTACTGACCAAAATCAGTCGTCTAGAAACAAGTCTAGATGTCTTAAAAGATACGGAACCTCACCTCAAGTCCCTGCAGTATCCTCAGACGTCCAGGCCTCCTCTACGATCGTCTGAAGGCAGTTCCAGACGTCTGACCACTCCTCCAGTCATCTGGAAGCACCTCCGATCGTCTAGTGAGCTGATCACACGTCCAAAAGTACGTGGGAGAGCATTCCACGCTCCTTCCCAAGACTGCTCCTGCATATGACAGTTGCAGCCACCCAAATCAAGGACAACGAATCCTTCTGCGGTGAGGCCTGCATAGCCGTAACCACGAAAAGAACATACCTTCGCAATAAAGGAGCTTTCAAACATCTAGTCTTGACTCCAAACGTCTAGATGCTCCACCAGCCGTCTGAACTCTGCTCCAGACATCTGATACTGGAAAATTTCCAGAATCAGAACTCGCTACCAGCGCTCTCCTACGCGCACCTCCTTGCGCTATTGCAGCTCTAGTCGCTGCAGGTGGTCGAGGACGCCTCTTCGGACTCTCTCCTCCCACACGCGTCCGCAGTAGCCGTGCGAGCTCCACCGAGCTTCCACCAAAGCTCCCGACCTCGGCCTCCTCCTCCTCCTCCTCCTAAACTCTCCTCCTTCGCGCCCTCGCGTTCTCCCTTGCTCGCCTCCTCTCGCAGCTCCCACAACTCTGAAGGTGGGGATGATGGCGGTGTGTGGATTGGAGAGGAGAGGAGAGGAAGGGGCTTTTTATGGGTGGTTGGGGTTTAGGGTTCGGTAGGGTGAGGAGGAGAAAGGAGAGAGAGAAAAGGTCCTACACACCGTACTTGCGCAGGGCGCAGTACGCATATAGAAATTTCATTTTCAGACATCTAGGAAATGGTCCAGACGTCTGACTGAGATTGCAGATGTCTTAAAATGTTAAAAGTGGGACAAATCTTTACAAGGACTCACCTAAGATGGCGAGGAGGAGGAGACTCGCGAGGAATGGGTAGACACAAGGAGGAAGATGAAAAGTAAGGGAAATTAAATTCTACCCACACATAGATAAACGGACATTTATCATCGATTTAATTAACAAGCGATAACAAATTTTACCCAAAGAATTTCGTCACCCACCTAAATAATTTTTTAATAAAAAACATTCATCATCACTTTATTAACCAAATAACAATAAATATACATATTAAATTGATCACCTCTGTTCTTTGTTAGTGTTACGGAGATTAAATTTATATCGTCCCTTCACTATCATTTAATAAAAAATGAGATGATAAATATATATTTATCATCATTTATTAAATCAACAATAATTAATTGACAATATATCTTATTTTTCTAATAATACGAGAACGATCCCAACGAGCTAAGATGATTACACGAGCCAACCTCTGATTTTGCGAGTAACGGGGGGCACGTCTTGCATTAAAGAAAAATAAGTTTCCGACAATCCAACCTAAGCCATGCATGTTCAAGCTAATCAAAGATCTACTCCGACCCTATGGGAGTCATATAACAAAAACATCTCTATGAGTGAGTGAGTATTGTGAATATCTACGTATATATCTGCGTGTTCCTTTCCTCCTGGAAATAGTTAGAATTTGTGGACAATCCTTCTTCATCCCACGTACAAAGCTGCATCTCGGTAAGTTCTTTTTGGTATCTATAAATATATAGTTTCTGCATGCGAAAAATAATTTTTATATACTGTTTATCATATTATAACTTTTTTTTAATTTATTTTACTGCAATTCTCTCTTCGCCTCTCTCACTCATTTCTCTCTCCCCTCCTCTCTTTTCAGGCTCTCTCTCTCTCAATATTTTTTATATATATATTATTTAGCACGTATCTTTATTTTAAATTTCATATTTTTCATTGTTCTTTTTATATAGAATATATTTTTACAAAAATATAAAATAATATATATATATAATTAGATAGTATATATTTAATCTAAGATATTATCTAGAAATTAAAATACATCGAGTAATATATTGTATAACATGTGGTGTATTTTAATTTTTAATTGATTTTTCTCTTTTTACACTCTTACACATAAGCTAAAAATTAATTATTATTTAAATAAAAGTAAAGGAGAGGATAAGCATGAAAATTGAAGGTTCAGTTACAGCCGAGAGCTTGATTTTCAAGCATAGCCAAGAGTCTACCAAATCAGTCCTGAAAGCCCAACCTTGAAAGGCCTTTCTTGATCTGGGACCATTTCCTAAGAAATGGTTGGGTTTCTACCATTTCTCTTCCAATGGCCCAAGTAGAAAGGCCACCTGCGCCGTCTCCACTTACCTCTGCCGATGCTATAAGTTAATTTCCATCAGATTTCCGTGTAATCCCAAGGTGCAGTGATGAACTACAGGCGAGGGGAAATGAAACAACAAATAAGGAAAACGAATCAAGAAATAAGAACTTATTTCCGACAAAGTTTCTTTTTTTTTTCGATACATTGGGGTCTCACCATAAGAAACATCCTGGAATGAAGAAAAATGGAAAATAATTCAACAAATTAGAACTTATTCTGGATTCAATTACATTTTTTCCGGTATTTGCTGGGGTCTCACCAAGAATAAATTGATGTCATTATTTGGATTAAGACGTAAGAAATGATGATCAGATGATAAAATACGCTTTTTGATGCGAAATGAATTGGACCGTTTATTCCTCTGAACAACTGATCGATGAAAGTGTTTTAAAACTTTTACGTAGACGTCCTCTTTCGTCCCTTAAATCTTTGATCAAAAATTCTTTTGGGTTAAGCGCCATCACATTTTTTGTATTTTTTCTTTTAATGAAAAATGATAAAAGAATCATATCTAGGCCTTACGATATCAGGCCTCGATGGCAAGCCTCCCTTTGTTTACTCAAAACTCATATGACGGTATTTTTATTGCTTTTCAAGTTACCATTTGTAGATTTTTCTGAATGTATCAATGCATTGATGAATCTCACCTTTAAGCTGAGAGAGTATTCATATAAAGGGAACACATGATTACGTTACAGTTTATAATATAAAATATTATTCTATACTCCTGCCCAATTTAAAATTGGAAAATCTTGTCTGATTAAGGAGCCTCCGGCATTTTCTTAAAAAATTATTATAGTTCGGAATTGAGAGCCATGTTCTGTCTCTCCTTCGTCTTATAATTTCAATCAAGAAGTTGATTTTACTCTTTTCTTTCTACGGGAACAATGAATATAACATGTTTTTAGGTAAAAAATTATAAATAAATAAATATATATATATATATTTGTAATGTATTTTATAATATATAAAGTGAGAGTGTTAATTTTGATTAGTTTCCTTTAATTTTTTATTAGTAGAAATCATTTTCTATAAGTAAAAAATATTTTGTAAGTGAGAAATTAATTTTCATTGATAAAAAATTATGCTTCAAATGAAAAATTATTTATCATCAATTAAAAATTAAAATATATTGATATATTTTTACTTTTAATAAGCATATTTTAACTTTTAATTAATTATAAATTATTTTCAAATCAAAAATTTTTCAATCAATATATTTTGATTTATTTGATTTTAAATTAATTAATTTTTATTTTTAATCAGTTAATTCTAGTCACATATTTTAAAATACGTTGTAACATATATTTTCGTTCTTATATTTTAAAAAAATATATCCAAAAATATATTATATTATTCATACCAAATCAGTGATCAGTGAAGGGAAGCAACCAGAAATTTTAATTTTAAAGGTTGTCCCAGTGCTGCCGCTACCACCATTTCCGTGGGAGTGACATTACCGTGCCGAGCAAGCTTTATGGTCAAATTATTTGCATGGCGCCACTCGTGAGAGTAAACTGGAAATTGGGCCTTGGGCCTATTCTATAGATTCGATAGGTGAATTCATCCACGAAAAGAGACAGAACGCCGCAACTCTTATTATCTTTAATATTTTCTCGCAAATGTCCCTGCAGATATGCAATAATAGCCAGTTTCTCCTGCATTTCCATTATCTATATAAATACCCCCGAGTCGATACGTAATTTTACAAAGTAATGGTCAAATTATTTACATGGCGTCGGGCTCCGCTCGTGAGAATAAACCGGAAATTTGCGCGGATGGGTGTCGGATGAGGTGTGGTCCCTCGTTCCTCTTATACATACATGTTTGATTATACATACAAGGACCTTTACAGCCATATATTTCATCTTTTTCATCTATTAATTGACAATCTGCCCAAAACCCATACCAGCTATTGCAAAATAATTAAAAAAAAAAAAAACCAAAAGAAGAAAGCATAGGAGAGAGAGAAAAATGTGAAAGGCGACCCGAAATCCCAAGATTTTCTTTTCCATTCCATTCCCCACGCCCATCGACGTGCATGCTTGGCTACGTCTTCACACCACTTTTAGAGACATATATGCATGTTCTACATCTAAATGTGACAACCAGAATAAAACCCACCCAGTTACTTGAGAAAGAAACAAATAAAGTTAAAATATGTAAAAATATATCATTACGTGTTGACATGAGTTGTCAGTCCAAAGTGACTTTAAATAAATATAAAATAATTTTAATTAATTTTATATCGATAAAAAATAATTATAAAATAATTTTACAACAATACAAATAAATTTGTATTGATATAAAATAATTCATAATAATTTTACATAAATTTAAAATAATTATATAATAATTTTAAATAATATTACATCAGAGTAAAATAATTTATATTAATTTTAAATCGATGTATCATGTTAATATTCTCAAAAAAAAAACGTGGGTATCATATTTTACCGACGTTTACAAATAAGAAATAAAAAAAAGGAAAGTAAAGTGACAAAAAGAATACATTCGTGGGTGGAACAGAAAAGGTAGGCGGCAGAAATGCCCAAACCACCACGACATTCCCCGTAGCAACGCAACCCCCGCGTAACTCCTCATGATCTCCACGTGGTACAGCACACGTACACTTCCTCCGCTTATTATTATCATGATCACATCTCTAAAACACGCACGTCTACTCCTGTACACATAGACCCCTTAAGGTTTAGTTCGACGAGGATAATTTATTAAAATAAGCGTTAATTTTATTCCATGGAAATGATACCTTGATTTGAGTTAAAAAAATTTTAATTTGAGATAAGTTATCATGAGATCGATATAATATAAATTATTTTTATAGATTATCTCATATATTTTTGTATGTTAATTTAAAATTTTTTCAAACAATCAAATATTAATTCATTAAAATAATCTTTATAACTTACAAATAAAAATAAAAGATAACACATCTATAAAAAAAAAAAAAAAACATTATCTCGTAAAATATATTCGTCCATCTAAATTAATTCTAAAACACAAAAGAAAATTTAAAAGACCACCACCCACCGTCAACTTTACGTGGCAGCTTCCGGGGGGGTGGTTGATACTGAGCTGTTCGTGGCTCCTCCCCCTTGTCTCGTCCGCTGAGAAAACCGTGACTACCACTGTGCTGCTGTTCAGCTCCATGGACACAGCAAAGCATGGAAGGGAACACTCGTTGGCGTGGTCATTAAAGGAGAGAGAACAAGAAAAACCCCATTAGTTTAAAATTAACGCGGCTTACAAAAACACGCCTTCACGTATTCTCGACAAGCTTCGCAAACATACAAGAGCGTATGTTTGGCATACTTAAAATTCAACCTAATATCTCACAAAACCTTATCTTTACCGTCACCTAGGTGGACATGTTACAAAATTGTACGGTCATCACAGTTATCTTCTATAGGCAAAGGTTCGTTTTTTTGGTTTATATAGGATGCACGTACACATTTCCTTATACGAGAGGTACATGCACGTTCTACACAAGCTTAGAAAAAAGAAGATGTTTGGCACACCTGCTATCTCATCGAAGATCTCACCTAGGTGCACCTCAAATCTCAGATGAATCGACATGGAGAAACAAACAACAAACTGAGCGGCCAAACGAAATCGAATGAGAAGTTAACTAATTTTCAAATAACTACGGAAGACGGAGAGAAGGAAAAGGGCTGCCGCAGCTACGAACACTGCCACGACCTTCCCAGAGGGTGGCTCTGTCGCACCAAACTCGTCCACCACCAACTGCGGAACACAACAACAGCTGCACCACACACACACACACACACACACACATATATATATCTATATAAAAGGAGTGTGGAGATGAGATACCATAATATCTTTCACAACAAATAATATTTTAAAATAAAAATTTAAAGATTGAGGTTACTTTATATAAAAATATTATATATCAAATTTAAAGTTAATATGACATTTCTAACATATACATCCAGTATAGTTGAATTTTGTGATCCTTAGATTGTAAAAAATGAATTTCCTTTGATATATGTAATGGGAATATCAGATTGACTTTAAATTTGATGTATAATATATTCATATAAAGTAATCTTAATTTTTAAATTTTCAATTCAAAATATTACTTGTAGTGTAAGATATTTTCATACCTACTTTAAACTTAGGTGCAAGCCACATGCACGTTTTATATATAAGACAAGGTTTGAATATTGCCTTAAAGGAACAATATTGGCTACTCGTTCTTCGTTCGACGTTAGAAACAATGCTTTCGGTGATTTGCTTCTGTCCACTGATCAATCATGTTAGGCCTTCATTGGGCTAAGGTTTAATAAACCTAAGTTAGCTCGGGTTCAAGTAAGTTTTGGTGATAGTGAAAATTTTGTGCATGACGT
Source organism: Thalassia testudinum (assembly GCA_037157565.1). Lineage (NCBI taxonomy): Eukaryota > Viridiplantae > Streptophyta > Magnoliopsida > Alismatales > Hydrocharitaceae > Thalassia > Thalassia testudinum. The sequence goes on along the minus strand of JAZHRO010000054.1, from coordinate 24,650,165 downwards.
AAGTAGTGGTCTCGGTCTTGAAAATTTTGAAAATATTGACTAAGTTAAGCATAACTTATATACATCTAAGTTTTATATTGTATTCTGTATACTTGATGTATATTTTCTATTATTTTTATCTTAAGATCCGATGGTCATGCATATTAACCAGAGGAGTTTTAACTTGGGAGAGAAATGGATCCCATGCAATATTTCTCCATGGGAAGCAATGACCAAGGCCAAGTACTGTGTCGCTAGTGGCAACAGGAGGGACCGTACTAATGGGAAAATCTCTCAAGTAATGTTTGGTTTGCATGATAATTATTTAATTTTTTATTTAATTTATCTTTTATTTATGTTAAATTAAGTGAATTTAATTCAATAAAAAGTTACTTTATTTAATTCGTCAAAATATCTAAATGGATTAGCTCATTTATTTCACCATTTATTTCACTCCTTCAGCTTATTTCACAAATTTATTCCTCTTACCAAATGGAGTCTTAGGCTATGTTTGGTTGACAGGTTAACTATTTAACCTATCACTTAACCAACCTCTTATTTACATCAGGTTAAGTGGACTTAACATAGGGTAAAGTTATTCTACCCTCTCTGTGGAATAATTTAACTCATTAAAACATCCAAACGGGTTAATTCACTTATTCCATTTTTTATTCAAATCCTTTAACTTATTCCACAAACTTATCATCCTTATCAAACGGGGCCTTAAATTCTATTTGGCAGATGGTTAAATTTTAAGATTTAATAAAGTTTAAAAAATTTTCGACTGCATTTGGCAGCAAATTAATAGGTGAGATAGGGGCTTGCAAGTGAAATAGGAGTGCGTTAAGGGTTTTTCCAAAATATTTTTATAATTTCCTACCTACATCACATCACCATCATTTCCTATATCACATCAACACCAATACCTAATTATATCATAATATACTCACTCACGTTAACTTCAATATATATTAAAACATACCAACTCACACCATATTATAATAATAAAATATCACCTACTAATATCATATCACAATACCAATCATTACAAACCCTCAATTATTACAAGTCCTCCAACAAAACGTCTCCCTCAACTTATCTCACTCCAATTCTATCATGGGATAACCCAAACCCCCAACTAAACAGAACCTAAAAAAGGTGCTCGAATCAAGGGCTTGCAATGATTGATATGGTGATATGATGTCAGTGGGTGATATTTTAATATTACAATATGATGTAAGTGAGTATATTATATTAGAATATTTTAATATATATTGAAGTTGATGTGAGTGGGTGTATTATGATGTGTGTGGATATTAGTGTTGATACGATGTAGAAAGTACTAATGATTAGTATAGAATGTGAAATTATGAAACCCTTTTGCGAAAGCCCTTAGCCCATTTCAATTCCAGTTGTAAGCTTTTATTCCACTCGTAAGCTTGCTGTCAAACACAACTTCAACTTATCCCACTTAAATCCTATCCCGGGATAGCTCAAACTCTCAACCAAACACAACCTTACAAAAAGATAAGTGAATGGACAAGAGGAAAGTTAATAGGTGTGGATATAGTAATTGAGTTGATATATTATTATTATTTTTATTTTTATTTACATTAGAAGTGAGTTAGTAGGATATATCAGATAGGTGGATGTGATAGATAAGAATAAATTAGTAGAGTTAATTATAATCGACGTGTAGATGTAATAATATTTACATTAAAAATCCCTCTCAATTAATTAATTAGAGGAGCCCTCGTGCACAAGTGATCGGTTGGATCATTATGGTGATGACGAGGGTAGAGGCCAATTAACGAGAGGGAACTCATCAACCCCCCACCTCTTCCTGCCAGAAAGGGGCGGCCTATTCGTAGGTTGTCTCCGTCCCTGCCTGCTTTAGGGCATTTTTCGAGTTATTTACCATTCATGGATCAAAGGGCAACCATTCCTTCTTTAACGTTACGTATTTATTGCCCCTTGCAGACCCACACGGCCATGGCATTAGTTTGCTAGCGGGATCGGTGCGAACCGTCCCAATCAATCCAGCATGTTGCCCAAGGAATGTTAATTGATTAATTTGGATTCCAGGTAGATAAAGAACGGGAAGTTTACCCGTCACATACAGCTTATAAGTTGCTGATAAATATTGGTTACAACTGACCTGATCCAAGTTCCAGTCCCAGCTTAAGGTTAGTGCTGCGGTATCGTTAATTAATTACTTCAATTCATCCAGGAGAGGTCCGATCTGTTACTAAAAAAAGGGAAATGAAAAGTTTGTTGTCTGTTATAAATGAGAAATGCGATTTTTCTTCTTTTTTTACTCTGCATTTTGATTGTTAACGATGTTGCCTACAGGGACATTTGTACTCCCGACGGTACATCAATAAGTTTGATCTCAAGGTTTGAGAAGTGCACAAGAGTTTTAAGAAGTACATGGGAGTTTATAACGTATCTACTTAACATGAGAGGAGGAGGTTACATGCATCATGGATGAGCATATCACAATGTACCGCATAAAATATTTTGATAAGGGTAATTCAGAAAGTATCGATTACGTATATGTACGAGTGTTCGTAAGGTACGTAGCAAATAGTCCGATGCGATTCCTATCTTCCGGGAAAAGGAAATGGGTACAAAAGACAAAAAAAAAAACGAAAAGGAAAATGTAGCTCCAATAAAATGAAAGAAGATGCTTCGTTTATCTTTCTTATTATTAAAAAAAGGTGACTGCTTTTTTTTCCCGGCACACAGCAATGTTAATAGGAGGTTAAGGGAAAAAATAGAATTATGAGCTAAGATTTAGTTTGATAAGGAGGATAATCTATCAAAATAAAGGTTAATATTATTTGATAATAAGGATATTTTAACTTGAGTTAAGAAAATTTAACTAGGGATAAATTATTTTAGGGTTGGTGTGAGTTAAATTTTTTTTATGTATTATTTCATACGTTTTTATAGGTTAATCTAAAAACTTTCTAAATAAATACAGATTAATTCACCGGAATAACCTTTATAATTTCTAAATAAAAATGAATGATAACACATCTTTAAAAAATTATCTAATAAAATCTATCTCTCTATCCAAACTAACTCTATGAATGTAAAAGAACAAAAAAAGAATAAACAACATATGGTTTATTCCTCACTTGCCTACTGGTGAGATGGAAAAGAACGTTGGTCATCACATACTGTCGTTACATCCAGAAAGGTGTTCAGCAATCGGTTACGCTCGTGTGGCCCCCTGCCTACTTTTGTTCATGTTTTACTGGTGAAGAGAGTGGTATTTCTTTTTGCTTTCAAAATGGTAAGCATATCGTTCTCAGGAAATTAGCCGCATTAGAAAGGATTCCAAGAAGAATGCACGTGTGAGGCGTTTCATGAAAGAAAATCACAAGAAAAGGATTATAAGAAGAATGCGCGTATGGTATCTAAGAAAGAGATGAGGCTAAAAGGCATTACAGGATTCAACCCTACTTGATTGGAGTGACCAATCCTCGTGCATTGGAAATTAATCCTGTCGACTTTTAGTCAAGCACGGAAACTAAACCCTAAACCCTTTTCAAAATCTACATATCATCAAGTTAGATTGTCTGAAGGTCATTTCGATCAGATCAGATCACAGCGCATATCATTTTTCATCTTTTCCTTAACTCAAAACAAAAGGCCGTCTATGATTTCACTTCTCATAAGTGGAGATATGTGCTTAAGTATCAAATTGATGTAACAAACAGAAAGAATTTGTATATCACATCAATTTCATGAGGCTGACTCTTCGAGTGCTGCCTGTAGGATTCCATTCAGCAAGTACGGGATTGTACTCTAATTTTAGGAATGTATAAATCTTAAATGGGAAGGTTGTTCAGTTGCACCACAATAGGAACATTTGGTAGGAACGGAACAGGAGGTTGCACACCACTGGAGATATTACCTTTACCATTCTTGTTGATTTGAATACTTCATGCAGTAAATGAACTTCTTTGTATTGATCTTGCTGCTACCGTACTCGCAGGTCATGTTTTATCTGTTGTTGCTGAAGTTTGAAAGAGTCCCCCACGCCTCACACATTATTTGCTCATGGAATTAAGCCCCCTGTAAGTGATGTTGTTGGAACTTGAGCAAAATTAACCATTTACTCAATTTCTCGATTGGTGCTGCCCCATCTACAAAATTATGCGAACCTGCAAACGTGGTAATTATAGAAAACGCCTAAACCGGTACATTACAGACGTCCGTGGCCTAAACTAATTGGCACACAACCCCATGGTTGGATGCCTTTTGACTTTCCAATACACGAATAAGGAAAGGGAACAGCGGCATTCTACGTAAAGAGCGGGGCAGATAGCGAACAAAAACAAGCCCCCATCAGCGTCACGACATTTAAACTACCCGGTTGCAAACACTAGTCCATGCCCACGAACAGTAGCAGTCCCCAAGCAGGCAGACCCCTTAACAAAAGGAATGGCAACCCTTCCCCCCCCCCTTCCCCTTAACCTTTCCTCTGCATGTAGGCTGCATAGGATCATCCGCCACCCTCTCCCCCTCCTCAAAGATGACAAAAGAACAACACATTCCATTCTCTCACCTCCCTAGTCCCCATCACCATAACACGGTACTCCATTATGTACATCCACGTTCCCCCTCTGCCCTCTCATCCCCCACCATTAATTTCCCAGCCATTTGCCATGGTGGCGCTCTCCTTTTCACTCCATCTACAAAAGTATATGTACATGCATGATCAGTACTCTACACAAAACACACATGGTCTTACATTTATGTACATCAACCAAATTTTTATACAAGCATATCACCAAAACTATATGCGAATATGTCTCCAGTCGTGCCACGTCTATATCTAAATAGCAATTAATGGAAAACCCATAAAAGTTAACACCAAAACCCAATTGCTTCCCATTCCACTCGTGGACAGGGCAAAGAAAGGGCATCAGAAGGTGGCAGAGTTGCCCGAAGCATCGCCCGACCACCAGCACCACATTCCCCAAGTATAGCATACATAGATGATAACCCATGCACAAACACATACATTCTTTTATGTTTGTTGTGTACGTTCCTTTTACATGCAAATATCTATTTCATTTCGTTGTTGATTTTATCAGATATCTGTACGGCAATTAGTGCAAAAACCGACGTAACCAATCGGGAACTAAAAAAAGAGGAAGAGGCCATGCATGAGAAAAATCACTATTGCTTTCCATTCCTTTTACATCTATTAAATGACAACCAGTCCAAAATCCGTATCAGCCATCGCAAAAAAATAAAAAAAAAACCATTAAAATAAAGAAGAAATGACCAAGAAAGAAAAATGTGAAACACCGACCCGAAATCCCAAAATCTTTTTTTCCATTCCACACACCCATCTACGTGCATGCTTGGCAATATCTTCACGGTAGGCATATATGCATCTTCTACATCTAAATGTGACAACCAATCTAAAACCCATATCAGCTACTTGACAAAAAAAAACAAAAAAAACAAAAGTCAAAAAACAAGAGAGAAAAAAAAAAGAAAGAAAAGGGAGAAAAAGGTGATGCATTTTTTGTGTTTTTCCATTGTTCCATTCCATTCGTGGGTGGAGCAGAAAGGGTCGTAAAAAAAGCAGCAGAATTGCCCAAATCACCACCACAGAACCCCCGCGTATCTCCACATAATCTCCACGTGGAACAGCACACGTACTCTTTCCTCCACTTATTATTACCATCATCACATCTCCAAGACACCAACCTCTAATCCCTGTACGCATACACCGCCCAAAAACGCGAAAGAAAGCAAAAGGACAACCACCACCAACCACCAATCACCACCCACCATCAAATCTACGTACGTCGCACGCACGAGAGGGAGGCGACGTCGAGCTCGTAGGAGAAGGAGTTCGCGTAGGCGAACGAAATGCTGCCGCCGGCTGGGATCGGTCGGCCGTCGTTTACGAGGCAGTCGTCGTGGCGGAGGCGACGGAAGAGGCGCGGGTTGACGAGGCGGTAGGAGGCGAACCACCCGCACCGGAGGTGGACGTCGGCCACCGCGCACCCCGACGAGCACACGTTTATGATCTCCACCGTGTACGAAGGCACTCCGTTGGGAAGCGGCGGGGTCGGGTCCGTGAACACCACTATGTCCTCGTTGCTGCACGCCTCCGCCCCCATCTTCGCCGGCCTCCTCCCCACCTTCCTCTTCCTCACATCACCACCTGAGACAAGAAGGAAACCTGTCTGTTACCCAATTGGTGAAGAATGGTGACGACCCAAAAGGAAGGACGTACGTACGGATGTGTTACGTGGGGAAGAGGTGGAGAAAGGGGGTTAGTCTGTGGACCCACCAAGAAAAGGGCATCGGGGAATAAAGGGTAGTAGTACTGATGGATGGGTTGCACTCTCCTGAAATAAAAGGGAGGGAGGGAGAGAGAGAGAGAGAGAGAGGAGGGTAGTGGTGGGTTACCCTTCTGGAGAAGCTTCCGGGGGATGATTGGTAGCGAGTTGTTCGTGGCTCCTCCCCCGGTCTCGTCCGCTGAGAACACCCTGACGACCACTGTACCGCTGTTCAGATCCATAGACACTGCAAAGGATGGAAGGGAACACTCGTTAGCGTTGTCATTAACAGAGAAGAAAAACCATTAGTTTAAGCCGCGGGTGAGTTGCAGAATACATGTAATCAAACAGCAAAGAACCCCAAGAGATGATATGGAATTTAGCGAGGAAAAAAAAAAAGATGTCCAAACAAATACCAAATCAAAGAACAAGAGCTTGCGAGTTCCCGGAGGGGATTCGCAGTCGTTGCGGGGGTTGACCGACGGACAAACAAACAACACAATTAGCGGCCAAACGAAAGGGAACGAGAAAGTAACTAATTTTCAAACGACACTTACGGAAGACGAAGAGAAGGAGAAGGGCTGCAGCTGCTGCTACGGACGCTGCCACGACCTTCCCAACGGGTGGCTCCATCGCTCCAAACTCGACCACACCAACTGCGGAACACAACCAGAGCCACACCACATACTTATATATATAAGACAAGGCCTGAAGATTGTGGGTGGGAGGGTGCAGTGCCCAAGCGAGATCGGGGAGATCCGCGGCGGGGAGTTGAAACACCGGTTCGGAGGTCAGAGGGTGGGGAGGCCGACGTTCCCACTTCCGCAAGGGGACGTCGGGAACTGAGCCCCTTCCCCCATTTGAGCCATCACTAGGGAGAGTTGTCAGGAACTGGAACGCCGTGTTGCACTTACTACTCGATAGCGTAGTAATCGAGCAGTAACCACGGAAGACAGAGAAATAGAGATAGCGAGAGAGAGAGAGAGAGAGAGAGAGATTAACCTGAGAATTAGGGTTCGTGGGGTGTGTGTGTGTGTTGGCGATGATCAGAACCTGACAACTGCGATCGGGGGTGGGGGAACAACAGGTTCTTGGGAAGGAGGTGGAAGGAGAAGGGAGGGAGGAGGGGGGTGTTGGGGTTACATATGGGAACGTGGTCGTGGTAGTTTTTCTTTTTTGCCTTTTTCCCTCTCTCTCTCTCTCTCTCTCTCTCTCTCTCTCTTCCTCTCTTCGTGCTGTTTGAAACTATGGCAGTGCTGCTATATACCTGCTGATGTCTCCTCTACTTTTGCAGGAATGTGTGCGGGTGTGCGTTTTTGCCTTTTTCTTTTTCGTTTCTTTTTCTTTTGTTTTTTTTTTTTTTCGTTCTGTCGGTGGGGTTGATGCATGGTTGGTTAGGTGATTAGTTGCTAATACCTTTTTATCCCATCAATCCCAAGGGAGGAATCGAAACATGAGTTCATCAAACGGACCCGAACTGTTTAGGGTGCAACCATACACAAACAAATCGGGTTTGGGTGAACCTATTTCTCAAACGACTCCAAACTCACAGAGCCATGACTCAGCCCGATTATATGTAGACAAGGCACACCTAACCTATTTAAGCAAAAAGGTCCACACGTCAACTAAACCAATGAGTCCTATCTAGACCCTTCTTATGGTTGAAAAGGTTCTAAATAAGTCGTACCTGGGTCCATAATGAATTCGTGGATCCACTTTTAAACGGGTATGGTGGATTTCACGTGTCCATGTGACATCACCTAGATTGAACCTATCTATTTTAAAGAGAACCTAACTGAATTCAACTCCACCAATCAAGTTAGGATCGAATCATTAAATGTGTCGAGTCTTTCTTGGCACCAATGGAAGTTTCATTCCAATGGCTTGCACAAAGGCATAGTTTGTTTGTATTAGTTGAATGTTTTATTTTATGTTTGAATCTTTTAATTTTAAGATATAACAATTTTGAGGTAAAGTTCTTAATTTCAAGATCATCTAATTCTATCCGTGAGATTTAGATGAGTTTATCCCATAATTACGTAAAAAAATACTTCCATCTTTCCTCCAAACACAAAAACTTTACTAATATTTACAAAATTAATCCCTCCAAATTAACAAGAACGGACTCATGTGCTCGGCAGACTATTCCCCAGTCGGACTCGCGGGAGAGCCCCAGTAGGTCCCGCAGCGGACCCAACTTCTGCACCTAAATTCTGTACTCAATTACGTTCCGGAATTCCAATTTAAGCTAGGGAAAATTGTATGCACGTCCTACCAAACCCGTATACCTGTAGTACCTACCCTCCCTGGAATGTAATAGTCATACTACATTTCGTAGGCATTGCACATTTACCCGCGTACCGCTATTAGGTAATTGTGTTTATGTATTATATGCTAAGAATAGCTATCTTGCTAAATAATAGGATTCACTTAAATAGTGACTGACTAAACGACGTGTTGCTCTGAGGTTTTTACAAGAAATGAATAAAAAAAAAAGTAGGCATTACCCATGCAAATACGTACCATAGTAGGGCCGTGAATGGAATAACGATGACAAAACGAGGGTAAAACTTTCCCGTAGGGAAGATAAGTGTACAAATGTTCCACTAAACTAATTCGATGAAAGAGGTCTTAACGGATTTTAAGCTTTTTTGGAATTTGGCTCAAGGGCCATGTAAATATAGAAAAGGGCTTGGATTAATTAACATTCGATCCCACATATCTTCATTTTTGGAAAACTTTTCTTTCATAAACGAGAAAAATGCTCGTTGGAAGAGGCATTTGAACATGAATGCAACAATACGTGATTGTTGGGAAGTGTAAATATAAAATAAAACCCCGTTTTGTTAAGAAAAAATTGATATGTTTGGTAAGGAAATTTTGTCCACAATCACCAATGGGAAAAAGGAAAAGATAACATACAACGCATTCCATACAGCAAAATACGGCTGACTTCACGCACATATTATAAGGTTAAAGATCTAGGCCTATATACGAATTACTAGATTTCACACATAGGCCAACTTAATGCTCGCAAGCAGTTGCATACCCTAAAAACCAATAGCTATCCCATTTTCAACATGGTTACCTTTACATGTACAATCTGATGGTTGCCTCAAAAGTTATGCTTAAGTTAAGAGATGTAAAACCAACAAGAGACCTCGGTGTCCTACTTGGAAACCGTAAACGGAGCTAGCAACGGTTCTTTGGCTTGATTCCAGAAGTATAATTATTGCCTTCAACAGCAACGCTAAAACAAAACGATCACAAGAAATCACCTCACGCTCAGAAGTAAAATCAGTTACAAACTAATAGACCAAATACAGAATAAGAAAATGTCCACTAACTTACAATTTGTGCGTTACAAAGCAATGAAATGGACACCAGGAAAGAGCTAATAGAGTACACACTAGTGAAATTACTCCTAAATCCCTAGCAGAAGAGAAGCTATAAAAGCTGTAATTGTACAGTGCCATTTGGCACCATCGAGATGTAGTTACATCTCTAGATGGTGTTAGTTGGAGATCAATGTACCATTATCATAAATTGATTTACAGATGAGGCCACAGACCACCTACCATGGTACAACTGAAGAAGTAATCTCCATCAGAACTAAGCATCACCATCTTCTGAACCATCATGGGACATTTCCGTTTCCTTTTCTCCATTACCCTCATCTTCATCACCTTCATCATCTGTCATACTGTTTATCACATCTTCAATAATGCTCTTGACCTCCGCTTTGCGATGAGTAAGGTCCATTTTAAAATGCACTCCTGAAAAAACCAAGATCACACCTCAGCAGCCCTTAGTAATATTGACACGAGCAGAGTTACAGACGTGCAAGGATAAAAACAATGGAATGATTAGAGCAGATAAAGTACGATATAAACTATATGAACACCAAAATTATTAAAACCAGACCAGTTTAAGCGGGACAAGCAAAGTACTGCATTTGAACTGCAAAGAACAAGAAATGAAACGTGTACAACTACCCCAATAAGAAGACGTACGGTAAACCCTAACATCCACAGGAAGCCATAACATTGCAAAACCAACCAGACCTCACAACAATGAAATTTTCTATTACGGAGAAACATCAAATTACTGAGTGAAATATGAAAACCCATATTCCAATCCGGTTCCAATAACCATATTATATCCAAATTAAAGACTCCCAAGGTTATTCCCAGTACTACTAAATTATATCTTTGCATATTGTACCAAAAAAGTATCAACAAAAAATCACCAACCTAGTTGTCTGAGTATGTCTGCCAATGTTGCCTGTAAATACATGAAAAAATTAGAACCATCACATATGAAAAACGGTAATATATTGCATAAGGTAGCAAATAACACTTACAGTATTGAAGTCGACTTCTTTTAAAATTTCACTGACAACTTCATGCATTTCCTCTCTGGTGGGATGCCCTGCAGGCTTTTTAGACTTTATTTTCACTGCAATTCATGGTGAACAGAAAAGGCAAAAGATAATTTAGTAAAATATCAATACTTTTTTACAGACTCCCATAAAAAAAAATATTTCCCAAACAAGAAAGAACCCTACCATACAGGAAACTACCGAGTGCTTTCATTACCAAAACAGATGAATATTGAACATGAAATTTGTTGAAGGACAAATCATTCCTGAAGAACAAACGCAAATCAATGGATGGAAGCTCTTCTACAGTATGCATGTGCACACGTGCAAGCACGCACACACACACAGAGATCTTTGTATAAGTGCAAATTATTTGCATAAACAGACAAGTTCATGTACAACAGAATTATGGGCTTTAGAATGAGTTGACAAATTTGGACGAATGGCATAATGGAAGAGGCATGATTTACCAGAACTGACTTCTCACATCTCCTTAACAGCATATCAACTCATCCATTACATCCAATCACTACTTCAATTCTAACAATAATGAAAAAGCCATCCATCATCAAATGTAAGATAGACTATAGCTCTCTCTCTCTCTCTCTCAATTTAAATTAAATCAACTTTTATATCACATCAAATCCACTATAATCTATCTCACCACCAAACTCATCACCTTTTCAACTTAATATTTACTACAATTGTAGAAGTGCTAACACCAACCCTGATCCAAACCAGCCCAAGGTGCTTGTAATCTAAAGCATGCAAGATCGTTGGGGTGACTGGTAAGTTGTAACTTAAAATTAAAGCAGGAAAAGTCAGCTTAAGTCCTTAAAAAAATGGCAATTAAAGCCATAACTTTATGCATATTCAGTTGGAACAGCTGCAAGGTAGAGCTAAGTTGCCTGTTAAAAGGATTAGAGTTCATTGGGGTGGCTTGTCATGTCCCATGACCACCGTCTCCAACATCTAATTCTAGCTAGCTGGGAAGCCTAACCACTAACGCATTAACATGGAACAACAGTCACTTCTATAAGACTGAGTTGGACAAAGAAACAGAGGAAATTACTTTATAAGCAAATACTTGACATTTCAATTATAGCACCCAAACCAACAAGTCACAGGATGTGAAAGAGAAAAACGTGCATAAATGTTAAAGCAAGATGGGATAATGTCATTAACCAGATGGTTGTACATTTTAATTTGCCTTATCCAAAAATGCAACCAGGCTATGCATTCAAATTAACAAAAAGTGTTCACCTTCAATAAAGTAACATAACAATAGGTCCATGGAAACTAATTAAAATGATCAGCCCTTGCTTTGAAATTGCCAAATATCAAAACATGGCATTACAATCAGTTGTGTTGCCCTTGCCAAAATAAGAGTATTTTCTCCAGACAATACCCAAGTTATCATTAAATGGATCATGGTAAGCCAATTATTGCCTATTTTTCATCCTAAAGAACATATCGTGCAAACCAAACCACATCAACCTGCTCAGCCAAGTATTGCACAGCTAAAGAAATATGATGCCCCAGCCCAACACCCAAATTCAACATCACAAAAGTACCTTTCTCCTTATTTGCCTTTGCAGCTGATCGAGAAGCTTGTTTCTCCTCGCGCTTCTTGGAAGGAGACTCCTTTGCTTTCTTTTGTCTTCCAGCATCCTTGGCTTTAACCGCAGAAGATACCTTGGTATTGGACTTTTCTTCACTCGAAGCTTTCCCTGACTGCTGCTTTCCCATTTTAGCACCTTTTTTGCCCTCAGAACCTTCTTCAGATGGCGACTTCTCAATAGGTTTGCTGTCTGAGCTTTGTTTTGGTGTACCATGATCCTTGTCTTTAGATTTAGAGGCCTTTTTTCCAACAGAAGCCTTTTTCTCAACATGGACCTCAGCCTTCTCTTCTCCATTCTCACTATTCTCTTCTGGTTCAGCTTTCTCTTCTGACTCCCTTTGCTCAAGGTCCTCTTCTTGTGTAGCATCTTCTTGCTTGTCCTCTTCATCAGCAGAATCACCTTCAACTTCCATTTCCTGTTGCTCATTATCCACCTTTATGGAAGGTTTGTGTGCTCGTTTTCTTTTCTGTATACAAAAAGGCAAGCCCAAAGGAAAAATGAATGTATCATACTGCACTTTCTTTAGACCGAAATATAATTTGTTGAAAAGATCCAATCATGTTAATAGGGATAGCCAATAGGCCATTTATTAGGTTCTGATTATACTTCTTGCAATAATTTATTCTCCATCTTTATTTAAAAGAGAAAAACTAACTAGCAAGTTCTTGTTTGAAAAACAAGTGTGGAAAAAAACCAGAACCTACAAAGAGCTACTTTTGAAGCTAAAATGCAGGTTGGATTGGGATTTCAGAGATGGTTGTAAGGCACCTCAACAGAGCTTCTAACAAGGGACCACGAAAGTAGTTTCTTCGAGCACCTGTAGGAACCTCCAATATATGCTTAGCATAAACACCTCATGTAGTTGGCCAAAAAAAGAACTCACCGTAATCCAAAATGTCCAACCTTAACAGACATCCCCCTCCTAAAAAAAACCCACAAAATCCCATCCATATGAATTTTCAAGCATGGCAAAGGGCATGTCATTGGCAATGGACATCAAAGTATTTTCGAAGGTAAGAGCAAGATAGCCTTTTCAAAAACAAGAAGGAAAAAAAAACCAGAGAGCGGGATAGCCTTTTTACCCATTCAAAACTATTTTGAAAAGGCAGTGACTGTCTTTCAAAACTAGCATTCTTCATTTATTAAAATATCACAAGACTCAAAATAAGAATCTCCCAACCAAACACATCTTCACCCATGAAAGATGCTCAGCATTATAACGCAAGATTCAAGCACCAGGAATAAGGAGGAATGTACTACAACTCATCCTCTATCTAGCACGAAATTGGTGACAAGTGTTTAAAAAAAGTACCAATTGCTAGAGGCATTTAAGCAGGATGCTATATCATTCCTTTTTCATGAGAGAAGCAAAAAAAATATAATTACAGAAAGAGTTAATTGGATCACACTTGCTCCAGAAAACGTGCCCAGTTGGCTTCAAATGAACAGACAAACTAGGAATCCAGAGAGCAAATTACGGCAATCCACATGTCAAAACATACAATCAAAAAAGCCTTGCCATTGTTAACCAGCCATATATCTACGTAATGCCCAAACACAGTTTCTCATGAATATGAATGAAGCGGCAGGACCTGTCAACCTTTTACCTCTCAACTCCGGTACAACAGTTCATTAATCAATATAAAAATATCATGTAACAACATCAAAAATCACAATAGGGGAGAAAGGCTTCACTAAGCAGATCTACATAAAGGCACATCTGTATTCACTCTAAGATGAAACTACAAAGCAACAATAAGTACAATGAATTTAAATCAATTAACAAGGAAAAGAATGAGGAAAACACAAATGTACCTCTCCTGATCCTGTTTCTCTGGCACTTTTTTGTCTCCTCTTCCGCTTTTTACTACTCTGCTCAACAAGCATAGAAGCCATGGATAAATTTTAATGAAAGCCACTCTAATGCTATATGCAGTGCATAACTGACAAGAAAACCTGCTCTTTGTCAGCAAGCACAACGTCTCTAGTAACATGAGGAGACTCCAAAAACTCCAGCACTTTTGCCGAAACATCCTCCTGAAGGTACACAATAATCAGTCGTCATGTCATAAGATGAACACTTCAAAATGTGAATTTGCAAATTTAACAAACATTTTCTTTCCATAAGAAAAACCAAGCCTTTTAAAAAAAAATGAAAACCAACCTTTTTTGTTGCAGCCCTGTTGACAGGTATGTCCAGCATCTCACAAAAATCCAACAACTTGTCCTTGACACATTTTTCAAGTCTTTCTTTGATTTTTGCCCTTTGCTTTTCCTGCAAAATATATACATATACACCCAGGTCACACAAAACATTTACATACCAAACCAAGGAGATTCCCATAGCATTACAGATGGTACAGTAAAAGTCCCCATCCGTGACCATGCTAAAAGATTCAAAACAAACCAAAACTACAACACAACCCTGACAAGAAAAATATGAATATCAATCCTACATGGACTATCAAAAGGTTGAACAGTTGCCTTCCCACCCAAGACACCAGAGTTCAAAACTTAATCCTCCCAGAAGACATGGACATCAAGTTTCCAGTTGTTAAACAGATTGACAATGTAGCTTTGCCCCCAACAAATCAAACCGTGTTGAAAAACGAACACCAGCATAATCATCTTTAAGAAAAGGAATGTCTTCAAAAGTAGTTGGCAGCGGAAGTTATTATACCTTGTTTTCTGTCCAAACGAACCCAGAAAACTGGAGAATATTCCTTTTCACATAAAATGCCTGTAGAAGGAAGATGCTCTTCAGTCAAAATGAAAACAAATCATTCATTCATTTGGTAAAAGCACTCAAAACAACGGGCTGATGTAGAAGAGAATAAAAATTGAGTAGAAAAAGGAATAACCTTTACTCTTCTGGAAAAGAGAATTGAATGAAGATGCTGAAGATTGTCATCTGCTTTCCTCTTATTTAGCTTGAAAAGCACTGCAAGTTTGTCACCATGTCAAAATCATTTATCAAGAATTATGGATGAGGAATATAATCTTTGCTAAAACAATTATATCCATCCAACCGCAGGGTACATAAGCATGCATTTCTTTATTTACACGAGCCCACACATGCACAGGAGAATCCATGTTCATGTGGCTGTGTGTATGGCTGTCAAAAAATTTTTAAGTTCGATATTCGTTTAGGTTCAATTCATCAAAAATTCAATTTAGATTCAACTAGTGAATAAACGAATCGAACCTAAATATAATTTTAGGCTCGTTTAGATAAATGGAGCGAACCTAAACAAGATAGGTTCGATTCGTTAAAAGTTAGTTATATATATGGCAAGAAGTCTGACCGGTTCCAGCAAAATCTTACCATCATCGTATTACGTGTACAAGAAATCCACATCCAAGATCCCTCCTCCAACTATATTTAGAAAAACCCCCAATACAATTTCACCCCTCTGCAAGTCTGTGACTGTGACCAGACTGCAAACCCCACCTACCAAAAGTCATCTCACACAACACATTACGCCATACACGAGGCACGACTCTCTCTCCATCTCCTACCCATATGCACGATGCACTATGCATCTGTTGGTCTCCCAACAGTCATAAGCATTTCATTTACCTCGTTCAGTCATTCCCCAACAACAAGGAAAGTTGCTACAACGAAGCAAGTTGTTGTAACCTTAGGCAACAGCACACCCATCCAATTGGTGGTGAGTCACAGTTGCTGCAGTACACTTGCAACCATCACCTCACCTTTAAGACTTCAACTTCCAAGGTTACAGTATGTCCCACCTCCACCCCCAACACAATCTCCTCCTCCATTCTCTCCCCCAACACAGTCAACGACAAAGCCCATCTCGACTCCACCCTCCTCGCCAACTCCACCGCTCGATCACCTACACCCCTTGACCAAGACCTTCCTCTTCCTCCCTCTACTTGTGACGCACAACGCCCCTTCATCTCTCTAGCCAACGCATGCAAGGTTTCAAAAATGTATCACTTGAGACATTTGTTACAATGACCAATGATTTAAATACTTGATATTTTTATTAAATGATTTAAGTACTTACATTTTTTATTTTGAAACATTAACCATGCATAAAAATGTGTCACCATAGAAGACCGTCTATGTTTTGATTGTTTTGTATTTAATTGTGTGTATTGATATATGAAATTTTTAAGTTTTCTGACCCGTTGAAATTCGATTCCTACTTTTCAGTGTATGTTACCTCATTAGCTTATCCTTCAGCAAGTCTTTACATAAGCTAGGCTCCATTTTTAATATTTTCTATGAGATAGCCAGAATTTGCATATTGTTACGTCTATGTTATAGTGAATATTGCTCCTGATAGCTGGCTTGTTTTTTTGCTTTAGTTGGCTATTATATCAAATTAGAATAGTATATTTATTTGGATAAATATGCCCTCGCAAGAATCTCTATCTTCTGCCGATACAGAGTCAAGGAGTACTCGGTCGAAAATTTTTTTAATATATATATATATATGACACACACACACACACACACACCCATGTATATAGACACACACACATACACATACATGATACATCAAAAAGTAAAATATATCATTGTATAAAAGTAAACTATTTTCAAGCTCACAATAATACCAACAAAACAAAAGTACTAGTTTAAAATAAAAGCACAAGTTCCAAATAAAAAACACAAGTTCAAAATAAAGGCATAAGTTCCTTTACTTTAATCAACAAAACAACAAAAAACACAACTAAAATCAATCACCCAAGTAGAGAATGTGTTCTGTCGGGGAGATGGGTGTTCTGTCGGGTAGAGTTGGGAAGAGGGGGCCCAAATGACTTTAAATTTTTTTTAGGTTTTATAACCTCTCTGTAAAAATCACCCGAGTACTCGACCGACTACACCAACTACTCAGTCGACTACACCGACTACTCAACCAAGCAGTTGCTGTAGCCAACTATAGTACCAATTATTGGTTATTCAATTGGGTGGGGGGCGACTACGATTACTCGATCGAGTACTCGACTGAATAGACCGATTTTTACAACATTGTAAAAAAATAAATGCAAGTGCTGTGAAGAAATATTGTCAAAGCCCTCTAGGGGAACAACTACACATGAAAAGACATTTGTTAAAAACTTGCCCTTATTATAACAGGAATCAATCAAAGAAACAATCCACACTTTTGTTTGCTTCTAGTTCAAAAGGTGAGAATGAAGAGATACTTGATTTTTCTACCAGTTGTGGCTATGGTAAAAAAAAGTTAAAGAAGCCCTTGCAAGAATGATCATTATGCATGAATATTCCTTTAAAATAGTTGAACATATTGGCTTTAACATCTACTCCAAAACGCTCAATCCCAAATATGAGAAAGTGTCAAGAAATACTATCAAAAATGAATGCATGAAGGTCTATGAATCTAAGAAGGCAAAGTTGAAGAAAACTTTCAAGTCTGTGGATTGCATTTCACTTACTTCTGATTGTTGGACATCTAATCAAACAATTGGATATATGTGCTTAACTGCGCACTGCATTGATTCTGATTGGAAATTACGTAAGCATATCATTAGCTTTTGTAATTTAGAGCCACCACATACAGGAGTTGTAATCAGTGAAGCCATTGCTAAATATATTCAAGAGTAGGGAATTCATACATCAAACAATACAGTTGTGGTTGAGCCTTTAAAGGCAAACTTTAAGTCAAAAAACAAACTTCATTTGAAGGAAAAAGTTTTTCACATTCAATATATTGTTCGTATTTTGAATTTGACAGTTTAAGACGACCTTAAACAAATTGAAAATGCCATCAATTGTATAAGAGAAAGTGTCAAGTACATAAAAAAGCCTCCTCGTTTGCATAAATTTGGACAAATTACAAAACAACTTGACATTTCCACATCCAAGGGCTTGCGCATTGATTTCCCAACAACATGGAATTCTACATATTTAATGTTGTCACATACTTTAACTTAAGCTTGCATTTAGCCAATATGCTCGTAGTGATGCTAATTACAAGTGGCATCCAACTTCTAATGAATGGATAAATGTTGAAAAGATTTGTAAGTTCTTGGAAGTATCACAGCTATTTTTTCTGGGACAAAGTATCCAACAACAAATTTATTCTTTCCAGAGATGTGTCAAGTAAGGAGCTTGTTGAATGCCCAACTTATATCAGATCAAGATGATATTTTTATGAGACATGGCCTTAGTAATGTGGGAGAAAATGGAGAAGTATTGAAATGATTGCAATTTATTGCTGGCAATTACAACAATCTTGAATCCACGAAATAAAATGAATTTTATTGAGTTCACTTTCCCTTTGATTTATCCGGAACATGAGGTTCAGTATAACATTCAGATTGTGAAAGTTGTGTTTCATGAGCTATACCAATCTTATGTAAAAGAACCTGTACAAAGTTCAAGTGGTTTGCCTCCAAAACCTACCAATATGTCAAAGAAGTCAAGTTTGAAAGGAAGACAAATGTTTGACATGCTTGTTAGAAAAGATACAAAGCAACCATCTAAATCAAATGTTACTATATTCTTTATGCTGCTGAAGATGAGAATAATGAGAGTAACTTTGATGTTTTAAAATGGTGGAGGTCAAATTCTATCAAGTATCATTTTCTATCCAAGATGACCCGTGATATTTTGAGCATTCTCATCACTACCGTGGCTTCAGAGTCGGCTTTAAGTGCTGGAAGTTGTGTTTTGGATCCATATAGAAGTTCTTTAGCTCAAAAAACTATTGTACCAATAGTTTGTGTAGGGAATTGGATTAGAGAAGGTATGAAAGACATTTTTAGTCCAACCGTAAGTCTTTCCATTAAGTTTTGACTTTCTAAATTAATAATCTACGAGCTTCATCTTTGGATTGCTATTAAATTTTTAGTTATGGTATTGTAGGGAGATTACTTAAAAGAAGAAAAGTTGCATATTTCCTTTTCTAATGAGTTGGAATCTTCCATTTAAGGTACAATTTAATGAAATAAATCACAATCTATAAAAAAACTTGATCTTTTTCTTAACATTTGACTTTCATTGATTATTCTGATCATATTGTAGGGAGATTATTTCACAGAAGAAGAGTTGCATATTTCTTTGCTAGTAAATTATAATCTTTTATTTGAGGTATGATATAATATACTAAAAAAAAAATTAACTTTTCTTTTCTCAATGTTTGACTTTCATAATGATTTCTTTCTTTCAAGCATTGAGATCATACAATGATATGGTACTATAAAGAAGTGATTTGTTCTTCTGTGATATTTTTTTTGATGTGGTGTTATGCAAACATTTGTGGGATTCTTTTTTTTGTGTTCTTCCATATAAGGTGGTGCCATGCAAACTTTGCAAGTAGTAATTGATTTAGAAACTTGTCTAAAATTTTATGTTATGATTAGGACCATATAGTTGTCATGGATATTAGTACTATGTGATTTTTTTCTATGTTTAGAGTCAGACCATGTTCTAATGTGTTTGTTCTTCATTTTATCAACTAGTGTAAATTTTTCAATAGGTTGCTAGCGATTTAGAATGTTTTATGCCATGCATGATACATGACTTGTGGATTTTAGAGGTATTTTTTCTTTTAACAAACATGTCTTGAAATGTTTATGTTATAATTTATATGTTTTTAAATTTTCTACTCCATGTTTTATTTTTTTAATTATGATTTATCATGCTTGCATTTATAACAAAATATTCATGAAAAACCTTAAAACAAACTCTTAAATGAACCCTAAACAAATCGAACCTAAGTTAATAGCATTTCAAACTTCACACTTAAACGAACCGTAAACAAATCGAATCGAACCTTTGATAACAAAAACGAGCCGAACCGAACCTTTAGTTTTTCTTATCAAACTCAAACCGAATCCAAACCTTGAAAAAATGTTATCGAACCAAACCAAACCTAGGTAAGTTCACTCAGGTTCGATTCGTTTACACCTTAGCTATGTGCCTAAGTAGAGTTTCCTGCATGTGTGTGGATGTTTAATTATAGTTAGTATAAGGCGCCACCTATATGTTACAGTAGTATACGTAGTGTGCATGGATGGCTAGAACCTGGAAATGCAACAAAATGCATTCATCTATGATATCTAGGAGGTTACAAGGACCATTACAAGTGAAGTTTCTTCTTGAGGATGATGCAAAATTTACTTTAGCTCAAGATAAACCACTTAATGTGAGAGAAGGCAACATTGTTGTTGTGGACCTTGTGGTGGACATCGTTGTCATTCTCAAATCATGTCATCCTACATCAAGCTACATTTAGGCATCATTTACAGATTTTTTTGAAACAAATCATTTACTGATTTCAAATCAACATAAATACATCTCTATTTCAAAGGGAGATTAGAATGACAGAAATACAAAACATTGTTTTAAAATTTTGCAAGATGCCCCAATCACATGCCATCCCCCAAATTCATGCGAATCCATGCTTTTGGCGTAATTTCTATGGATGCTTGAGGGATCACAACAAACTTTCCCAAAATTTGAGCAAAATTTCACCAGAAATATGAAGACAAGGCATAAGCCTTAAAGAAATCAAAGCATAAGCTTCACCTTCAGGAGAAAAAGAAAAAACTAGATATCTGTGTGTTCCTCTACAGTGCTGCCAAAAAGGAGGAAAAAAGAAAAAACAAGGATATACCTATATCTTTCTATTATGCCAACCACCAACCAATAATCTAACAATAAAATGTCAATCCCCTGAGCAAAGATCAGGACACTAAAATGTATCAACACTAAACAATAAGCAAAAGCCCCTAATCAATAATCAAAATTGTGTGTTCCTCTACAGTGCTACCAAAAAGGAGGAAAAAAGAAAAAACAAGGATATACCTACATCTTTCTATTATGCCAACCACCAACCAATAATCTAACAATAAAATGTCAATCCCCTGAGCAAAGATCAAGACACAAAAATGTATCAACACTAAACAATAAGCAAAAGCCCCTAATCAATAATCAAAATCAAGACCAATAAAAACTAAGCCACTAACCATCAAAGAAAAGCCATTGTGATTGAGGAAACTCCAGGCAAGTACATACAAACCTAATCTCAGAAAAAGGTGACTTTGGTTCTAACAAATTTGTCCATTCAATAAGATCTAAAAGTCCTACATACTATCTTACATATACTAAATTGACATGTAGAACTGGCACCACACTAAAAAAGCATCCGATAATAACAGACCAAGAAAAGGTGAATGGGCAAGCAAATGGGTGAGGAAAATCCCCACCTATGTCCAACAAAAAAGGCCTTACAAAAGACCCAGAAAAGGCCAACATAGGCTCAAACCCATGGAGGCTAAAAACCCAACATCATAAGATCTAATTGAATTGAAAGAAAAATCAAGGGAATAACCACCCAACTAAATGGATCATTACCGACAATCTGACTAAAGGAAGACATGGTTAACCAAATGGCTCAGTCGAACAGATTACACAAGTCCAACATATCTAGCTAAAGATGTAGCCGAATAGACAAACTCTCCATCAGGTTGAAAGGACCAGAAGACGGACATACTTTCCAACTGACTAAAAGGCCTGATAGGTACACAAAGTCCTTAACCAGCTGGAACCCTGACAAATAGATGAAAAAACTCATCTAACAAAATTCATCCAGATGACTTACCACATTTGTTACTCGATCATTGCATTCCTCGACGAACGTAATGTGTTAGAAGGCATGTGCAACCTGTCATCAATTTGACTAACTGTTACAATCAGGTCTCAGGGATCACATGCAATAGTCAATGCTCACATTATTATTTAAGTGAGCCGTCACCCTCATATGGGAGCAAACACACATACGGCAAGAGGAAAAAAAGAGCAAATTATTGTATCCTCTGATCCTATTGACTTAGTGAAAATTCGAAAGAAACCATACCCTCTCCAAACATACACCTATTTTGAGTGAAATAGGTCACCAAATTCCTATCTTGTGAGCCATTACTTGTTCTTTTGAGCAAACATTTCCCCTATCTACATACCTGATAGGGCTAAGTAAAGAAGGGTTCCAATCAAATGGGTTGGATTGCGTTTGACCCAACCCATTTAGAATCCAAAGTTATAGACCAATGACTCGACCCATTTAGGTACAAGCAAGGCCAACCCAACTTGTTTAGGTACACAAATCCATAAGTCACTTGAATCCACAAGTCCTATCCAGGTCTTAAACAAACCCTACCAGAGTCCTAAATAGATCCAAAATAGGTTCATGGTTTCCTAACTGGATGCTATCTAAATCTATGGATACTAAACAAGTCTGCCAATTCAATTTTAAGAAAATCCAGCAGTCACTAGGAATGCAAATGCGTCAGATTCGGGTCAGGTTTGACTAAATCCATACCCATGCCCATTTACGAAATTCATAACCATACCCTACCCATTTATCTATCAAGTACAAAAATCGAAATCCATACCAAGACCCATCTACCCATCAAGTACACATACCTATCAAATACACATTTATAAATTGATCTTACAATCAAATCGTGCTTAAATTAGAGTCAAAGAAGAGAAAAAATCTACAACACAATTCATTATTTATTTATTTGTGTAAAATCAAAAGAATGTCTTACTATAGTAGTAGAATAGGAAATATTATTAATAACTCAAAGGAAATTACAGAGGAAGGCTCTTTATATAGAGAGAGCATATCCCATCATTTGGAAACAAAAAATCTTATCACTTAAGGAAAGATCTTATCACTAAATAAATCCGAAACATTATTTTCTAAAACCTAATTATTAAAAATAACAAACTTAACAATTAAGCAAATGACTCAACTTGATCCTTTAGACCACAATACTACCAACCCTAAGGACCCTCTAGGACTTACCACGTGGCACTATCATGTGGCTTGGATGGCTACCACCTAGTACTTGCCAACTCAACACTCCTCTTCAAGTTGGTGTACAAGTCAATGAGACCCAATTTGTCGCTCAGAAAATCATAACGTTTCCTCTTGAGAAGCTTGGTAAAAATATCAACACTTATTTTACCCTTTAGAATCGCATCCCATATAAAATGGCAATCAACCTCAATATGTTCATCCTCTTATGAAAGACAAGATTAAAAGCAATGTGTCGCTGACTTATTATCAAAATAAAATGGAACCAGGACATCAACCAGCACCCATAGATCTGCTTGAAAACCAACATCAACATAATCTCACACGCAGCCTGTGCCATGGACTTGTACTCTACCTCTGCACTGGAGCAAGTAAGAATACTATGTTTCTTACTCCTCCAAGAAACCAAATTTCCTTCCAAATAAATAGCAAAGCCAGACGTAAATCGCATGTCTTCTACTAATCCTTCGTAGTCTGCATCAGAATAAGCCACAAGATCAAAAGTGCCACTCACACTGTAGTACAGACCTCACCCTAGGGTGCCCTTCAGATATCTCAAAATGAGACACGCATCATGCCAATGGCTATACCTGGGACTCTACATAAGCTGACTAGCACAAATGGCTGCAAAGCTAATATCTGGCTAAGTCATGATCAAGTATAAAAAATGACCAGCAATACTACGATACCTGGTAATATCCTCAAACAAGGGATCTGACTCATCAGAGGTATGGATAGATGGTGCCTCAAACCGGTATCCCTAATGACTTGGACCCAAGTAGTCTAGCCTTCTCAAGAATCTGCAAGGTACACTATCTCTGTGATAAGGAAAAGTCATCCTCTTGACGAACAACCTCTATCCCCAAGAAATAACGAAGATCACCCAAGTTCTTGGTGACAAAAATAGAGTAGAGAAAGGCTTTCGCCTCTGCTATCCCATCAATATCATTCCCTATCAAGATCATGTTATTAGCATAGACTGCTAAGATAGCAACTCTCCATGATCCACCATGTTCAATCCTCCTAATAAATATAGAATGGTCAGTAGTAGATCTCCGAAACCCAATCTTCTTGATCTCTAAGTTAAGCCTCTCAAACCAGACTCGTGGACTATGCTTTAGGCCATAGATAGCCTTCCATAAGCAACAATCACACTCCCTCTGACTGTCATAACCAGTTGGTTGTCTAATGTATACTTCCTTAGCTAGATCGCCATACAAAAAAGCATTCTTTATATCCAACTGATGCATGGGCCACTCCCCGACCACAACAACGGACAAGATGATCCTTATGTAGGTGATATGAGCAACAGGCGAAAAGGCCTCAAGGTAATCCACCCTATATGTCAAGGTGAATCCCTTGGCAACAAGTTTTGCCTTAGATCACTCAACCATCTCATCTACTCTGTATTTGATGGTGTACACTCATTTGCAACCAACTATTGTAGAACTCTCAAGACATGGAACAAGATCCCATGTCTTTCTAATCTGAAGTGCGTGCATCTCCTCATCCATAGCGATTTTCCATCTTAGATCATGGAGAGCCTGGACAAAATCTCTGAAAACAACTGCTGTGGTAATGGCAGATGCAAACTACATGTTCTCTTCCTAGAGATGAAATACAATAGTGTAACAAGAAATAGAATGAAGCGTGGTGTCAAGTCTCCTATGTACAATCCCCTCCCCATCTAACTCACCCCTATCTGGTGGGGTAACAAGTTGAGATGATTTCTGATCTGTAATGTCATCTAGCTGTCATCTCCTCTAATATACCTATGTGTCTTGTATAGTCGCCTCTATGGATGAACCTTCCTTTGTGAAATAGAGAACCTACTCAAAGAAGATCACATCAATAATAACAATTGATCATCTACGAATTGGGTCATAGCACCCATAGCCCTTCTAGGTCCTAGAATACCCAAGAAAGACACTTCGTGACATGATGAGCAAATTTATCATGTATAACCCAAAAAATCAAAGTGACGATGGAAAAATCTTGTCGCACTCAAAATGTATAACCTGATAAGGAATCTGACCATGAAATACTGAAGATGGTAATCTGTTAATCAGATAGGCTGCAAATAATATAATATCTCCCCAAAACTACTTAGGAACCTTCATATAACACATCAAGGTCCTAACAATATCAAGCAAGTGGCACAACTTGCACTCTATAACTCCATTCTACTGGGAAAGTGTCTGCACAAGATGTCTGATGAATGATTGTCTTGAAATGAAACTCTTCCTGCAAATCACTGCTCATAAATTCTAATGCATTATCACTGCGGAAGACTCAAACAGTAGTACCATACTGTGACTATATCTCAGACAGAAATTACTAAATAATGGTAGGAATCTCACTTCTGAACTTCATCAAAAAAACTCATGTTAACTTGTTGTCATCAACCATAACTGCAAAATATCAATGCCCACCTAGAGTGGCAACTCTAGATGGCCCCCAGATATCACAATGCACTAGAGAAATGACACAGAAATAACACCAACATCTCACCCTGTAGTTTCCCCTGTAGTGCTTCCCTAACTGATAATCTTCACACTCTAAGGCCAAGGAATCAAGTAACTGTGGATACATCTGACGCATCTTCTTCATAAAAGGACACCCAAGTCTGCTTTGCAAGAGTAAGGGATCACAGAAAATAGACACTGCCCCAGCAAACAAGGTAGGCATGTCTAAATAATATAATCCACCCCTTTCTATTCTACCACCAATAATATCACTCGTAATTCAATCTTAGAAATAACAATGATTTTTATCAAAAATAATACAGTATCCAAGATCTCTGCAAATTTTACTAACTGATAGAAGATGCATGAGAAACTCAATAGCATAATATACATGTTCTATCTTCATCTTGGATGTAGCATCATCACATCCAACAACAGTCACATGGGAGGTTGCTCCATTAGCTACCCATACATCATAAATTCCATGTGAAGGCAGCAGATTCTTCAAGTGATAACTGTCTCCAGTAAGATGAACGGAGGCACCAAAATAAATCACCCATGCACTTCTAGTCATTTGTTTCCTCACACCACTTTCCTGCACTGCAAACGGTAGCCTAATCAAATATGAACTTGATCTACTCAGATCAACTCTCCTCAATATCAACGAGAAGACTCATCCCCATCAATGGAAGGCATGAGAAAAGGCTCAACACGCACTCAAAGCCACAAACAAGGCAATCATCGACAACAATAGCACTTGCTATCGGCAACCGCAAAAGCCAACTAGGAAGACCAGCAGATTGGTGGCCACCGTCGCCAACAACGACAGACTACCGTGTTGAACCACTACTTCCACTACACCATGCTGCACAGCATGTCCACACATCGCCCATGGTGGAGATGCCACCGTAGACAGCGTCCATCAAATCACTTTAAGTTGGTGATCTAAACATGTTGTAGATTTTTTGTGGGATATCGAGGCACCGACGTAGGACCACTGCTCTATTACTGTGGAGAATCAAAAGAATGTCTTACTATAATAGTAAAATAGGAAATATTATTAATGACTCAAAGGAAAATACAAGAGAAGATTCTTTATATAGAGAACATATCCCATCATTTGGAAACAAAAGATCTTATCACTTAAGGAAAGATCTTATCACCAAATAAATCCCAAACATTATTTCCTAAAACCCAATCACTAAAAATAGTAAACTTAACAATTA
The DNA here is from genome assembly GCA_037157565.1 of Thalassia testudinum. Lineage (NCBI taxonomy): Eukaryota > Viridiplantae > Streptophyta > Magnoliopsida > Alismatales > Hydrocharitaceae > Thalassia > Thalassia testudinum. The sequence goes on along the minus strand of JAZHRO010000054.1, from coordinate 24,623,355 downwards.
AGCAAATGACTCAACTTGATCCTTTAGACCACAATACCGCCGACCCTAAGGGCCCTCTTCTGCCTACCACATGACACTGCCATGTGGCTTGGATGACTGCCACATGACACTTGCCAACTCAACAATTTCTAGCAAACTCAAAACATAGAGACTTAGGCTACCACAATTTTATTAATCCCAACCAAAATTTTTACAAAAAGAGCCCTTCAAGGAAAATGCATTAAAAATAGAAAGTAAAAAATATAAAAAAGTAAAATAAAATGCAAGCACATTTCAAACACAAGATACCCATCCCCAAAATAAATGTTCAATGGAAGCTTAAAAAATACTCCCAATCTTTAAAATCATAGAATGAATCATCAGAGAGATTAGGATTGGAAGAATGAAGGACTTAGGATAGGACTTATATATCTCAAGTAAATGAAAATTTTATTTGAGCACACGGGTCAAGAAGTCTAGTATAGATCCATACCCATACGTGAACTTGAACTCAAACCCAAACTCAACTAAGTTTTTTGAATAAAACCCATATCCAAACCCAATTAGTTTCAAATTAGATTTACAAAAACTTGCATCCCTAGATCCATCATATTCGCATGACCTACCCTAAACCCAACCCATTTACTAATCGAGTTGAACCCAACTTGACCTACCCATTTTCAAATAAATTGGACTCCAAATTTAGGTCCATTACTTAGGGTCAAGTCTAGGTCAATTAAATGGATTCAAGTTCAGTTCAACAACCATACTCTAAACTTCCACTTTAAGAGGAGCGAGTGTTCACCAACCATGCTACATCACCTTAAACTTACAAGTTCCCTTATCAACCATCCCACCAAGGGGAACACCACAACTTTGCCTTCCTACTAACCCACCCTATCACAACCTCGAGGTTGAGGTGCATAATTTATTGAGGCAACCAAGCATCTACCTCATTAAATAGGATTATTCCCTCCCTGCTCATTTAAAATTTCACATCATTAGATAGAAGCATTCTCTTGACAAAGAAGAAATTTGAATGCTTATGCTTAAATTTACTTCAACTATTTAATTCCTAGGTGTTTATCAAACAAATGACCACCCTTCCTCTTTTCAAGAAAAAAAAAAGATACTTCAACTATAAAAGTTAATAACAATCTCCAGCATCTAGTACATTCAAGCATCATCTTGAATAGCAACCAAAGCAAACAAATTTCACCAAAATTTGCAATTTCAACAATATGTTGCATTTTGAAATATCTACCATTACTTTCTTGGAACTTCAGTTGGTTTGAACAAATTCAACGGCCATTGAAAAAGTTTCACCTAATTAAATTCAATTTTTTTGAAAAACAATTAATTACAATATTAGCAAAAAAATCAATAAAATTTCTTAATTTTTTCCCATACAAGGTGCAATCCCCTAAACTTTGCCCCACCTTCCCCTTGCTTTGCTAAAACCTGCTCTCCAAGCCCCTTGTGCTCCATTTTTAGTGACCATATTTCTTGAACTCTGCATTTTCTACCTCCATTAACAAGATTAAACTTTTACCAGCAGGCGTTCTTGGCTAATTATAAGCCCCTTTTTTAAAAGGATCCTACTCAGACTTCTAACTAGGATGGAATCTATCAATTGCACTCATGTTAGCGATTTGTTAAACAATAGTAATTTCTTGCTGATTTGTGGAGTCATTTATTGCTTTATGTTATGCTTCTCTAGACCGTTTCAACTGAATTGAACAGAAATACTTAATGGAGATTGTTGATTTCAGTTTATTTAAGCATCTCTACGTGAATTAGACCAGTTTATGTAAACAATTGTCAAGCAGTAAAAGCTTAATTCTGAAATTTTCATTCATGATCAACCATTTTGACAAATTCTCAGGGTCCCCTGGCACACCACACAATTCACAATTCCCAAGAGAGTAATCTTTTTTAAAATTCAAAATGACAACTTTCCCAGTTTTTTTTAAATAAAAATAGCAAAATTGGTCCCAAATTCCCCTCATCACACCCCTGACCTGCCACCAAACTCGCTCCTTTTCCAAAATATCAAACAGACATCAAAAATGCAAACCACACACTCAAGGACCAACAGAAACTCCAGAAATCCCTGATTACTAACAAACAGTAAAATAGTTTACAATCACAATTCAACTATGCAAGCAATTCCAAAAAGTAATAATGACACCACTACAGACTTAACCCAAGAATATTTGGAGAAGTTGACAATGAAGCAAACGAACCACCAACAAACGCGTATGTCAGATCATCTACGAATTAAACGATTGCAACAATCAGAACCATTCGAGCAGAACAATGAAACGGAGAAAAAAAAGGATAGAAACGCAGAGTTAAGAGGGGACAAAGAGATGAAGGAACATCACCATTGGGGATATCTTTCAGCTTCGTCCCAGGTCCCTGGAACAACAACAACAAAAACAAGAAGCCCAGTCAAATTCTAACCACAACAGACACTAATTCCACCCCTCCCCTACCCCAAAGCTACCAACTTTAACCTCCACCCCACCAACAAACAAAGAGAGATATACAGAGAGAGAGAGCGAGACAGAGAGAGAGAGTAAAAAAAGAGAAAGGAGGCCCCTTTTTCCCCACCTGCTGGATCGAGAGAGCCCTCGAGACGGAGCTTCGTGGCGGCGCGAGCGCCGCAAACCTCTCCACCGTCTTCCTCTCCCTCGATGGCCTCTCCACCGGCGTCGCCGCCCCCTCCCTCTTCCTCCTCTCCTTCGCCACCGGCGTCTTCTCGCCCCCCTCCTCCTCCTCCACCTTCTTCCTCCTCCCCCTCTTCCCCGCCGGCGTTCCCTCCTCCTTCCTCACTCCCCCTCTCCCGCTCTTCTTCTCCCCCTCCTCCTCCTCCTCCACCTTCTCCTCCTTCTCCGCCGCCTTCACCTCCTCGGATCCGGCGTCCGTGGGGTCCTTTAGGGCTTGGTCGGCCATGGGGTCGGGGAGCGGAAAACCCTAGGCACTAGAGATCGAGAGCAACGGGCAGTGTGCAGTGTGAGTGGAAGGTGGTCAGCATCGAGAAGGGGATTCCCGCTGGGATTTGAAGTGGAAAGGCGAAAATTTTCGTGGGCGGGAGAAGGTGGAGGGTTTTGGAGGGATGGAGGGAGATTGAGGTGTGTCGCGTGTGCGCGCGCGTGTGAATGGTCGCTGCCTCCCCTTCTGTGGGTTTTTCGAAAGGAAATTGTCGTGCGTGAAGCGGGAGGGAAGCATTGGAGAGAGGGAGGACGGGGTGAGATATTTTCGGGTTAATGTCTATGTTGGGGTTGGTGAGGATAAGGGGATGGAGATCGTAGGGTGACCTCACCCTTGTGGTCCCCACCACGCATTGCCTCCACCTTCTCTTTCGTTTCCTTTTTTTTTTTTGCGTTTTCGTTTTCGTCTTCGTTTTCCCTCTTCCCTTTTCTTCTGTCGTTTGCGGATGCTCGCCCTGTGGGAACTGGTAATTGCATCTGTGTCCCTGTAGACCACCACCAAAACCACACAAACACCCCCTCCACCCCCCCCCCCCACCCCCCACAACCCTCAAGCTGAAGGTTGTCTTCCTTCACAATGTTTTATGTCGTTGACAAGCTTTAAGATTAGTTTACTTCATAAGTTAGGAAAGTGATATTAAAAAATATCAAATTAACGTAACTTTCACTTCTATTTATTTTGAAGGTGACGTTAACATCAACTTATATTTACTTAAACTGGTATTAAGTTGTAGTGTTAACTTTTGCGGTCTTTACTTGAACTGTCATTAACATTAATTTTTAAAGAGTAGAGTTTAGGTGTGGAGGCATTATGAAGTTAACATATGTTTTCCTAACACCCCTTAAAATTGATGTTACCAAAATAAGTATTAACCTCCTAAGACAAGTGTTAAAATTGTGGAGGTTATCCCCTCAAGTGAATGGAGGTTAATACTTCAAACTAAAGGTTAATTTCCCAAGTAAACTAATCCTTGGAGCTAAAATAGGATTATCTACTGAGAATTAAATTATTTGAGGTGTTATAAGATTAAAATTTACAAAAGTGCATGGAGTTATCAACCTTTTTTATTTCTTCTTTACTTAACACATGTTTTTACTTACTTCAAATAAGTTACAAGTCTTAACTTACGTTGTCACAAAGGAGAAAGATCGAAAAAATAGAAATGTTAACACTAGTGTAACTTAAGTTTTGCAAAATCGATATTCTCTCTAACAAGCTTTTATTGTGTCTATTAAATGTGATTGAGTTAAGAACTTTCTGTGAAAAGTAATTTATGTTACGGTGTCCCTCTTATAAAGGGATATCACCTAATAAATCAGTAACACATAACCAAACCTCCATACAAGCAATTTTTTTACCCTTCCTATCTCTCTACACATAGCAACCCTCCCACAACAAACATCAATAGCCATCCCCTAGCTTATTTAAGGCCCCTTCAATCTTTGTAACATCCTAAAATCCGAGCTTCCCACCGCAATTTTCACGACGGTGGTAGAGGCGACAGATGTGGGTCATGCAATCTAGCGGCACGCGAGGGATGGCCACCACGTGGCACCACAATAGCGAGTGCAGCACGTGCAACTTCGCGTGAAGAGGAGTTCGTGCGCAGGAGTTCAACGACGTTCGATCGCCGACACATGGCGATCGCATGGCAAGGCACGGGTGGGTACGTGGGCGAGCACAATCCGCTGCGTGTGCAGGGGCCAACTAGGTGCGGACACGTGTCCACGATGAGCACCTGTTACGACCCGGTTCCCGAATACCTACAGCACACGAGAATCAAACTAACTCGACTGATCCCAAGACCCAGTCGTTGAACAAGAAAGTAACCAAAAAGCGATAAAATAAACCACGTTCACCATGCAAGTAACTAAAAGTACAAAGTACAGCAGTAAAGAAATAACTACTATAGTACACATCACCACAACAGTAGAGAATCTAAACAGGTACAGAAATATGAAGTCTATAATAAAAGAGTACAAAAGTGTAACAAAATACTCAATACTACAAAAAACGGAGTACAGCAAAAGTACATGGCGTTAACTTCCCAAGTAAATTAACCTTTAGAGCTAAAATAGGATTATCTACTAAGAATTAAATTATTTGAGGTGTTATAAGATTAAAATTTACAAAAGTGCATGGAGTTATCAACTTTTTTCTTCTTCTTTAGTTAACACATGTTTTTACCTACTTGAAACAAGTTACAAGTCTTAACTTACAATGTCACAAAGGAGAAAGATCAAAAACATAGAAAGGTTAACACCAGTGTGTAACGACCCGATTCCCGAGTCCCTACGAGACATAAGAACCGGACCGACTCGACTAATCCCAAGACCTAGTCGTCCAACGAGGAAGTAACCAAAAGAGCAGTAAAATAAATCACATTCAACATGAAATATAACTAGCAGTAACAAAATACAGCAGCAAGAAAAAGAACTACTGCAGCATGTACCACCACAACAGTAGAACAACATTTAGAACATAACAAGAACTACAAGTAGAGAAAAGTACGGGAGTAACAAAAACTACTCACTATAGTGGAACAAAAAGGGCCCAAAAGAACAGTGGTAACTTTACTTGACCCTACTCGGCCCACCATCCTCTGCAGCCGCTGACCCTGGCTGCTCAACACCTGGTCCTGAAAAGTAACGAGTGTAACACGTCAGCGAAACGCTGAGTAGAGTGGCAGCTAAACAAAAAAAATAGTAAAGTGTACAATAGTTGTTTTATTTTCTTTCTTCCTTTATTTACGTCTTTCTATTGTTTCACAGTTTATCTATTTCTCAGATCCTTCACTTGATCTCGAATGTTCCTCGTGGGAACGATCTTGATTGCAGTCTTTTCCGAACAGTAGAAGTAACACGTGGTGCTCTCCTGGCCGGGAGAGTCCCCCGTGGTGATCCTACTCTCAGTCAACCACCCCAAGGTCACTGACAGACGTAACGGTGACTACGACAAGCGCGATAAACGCACAGGTAGCTAACCCGCACTGGCACGCGGTCAGTCATTTCCGTTAACGGGTGCGCCCAAAGCATAGCACGGAACCAGTACAGGGCAGAGCCCTCTCAGGGGTCCAACCCCTCTACAGTAACCAAACAGGGGCCTTGCCCCTCCACAGTCCGCGCACCCTCGCCTGACTACCCTGGTTTGCCTAGTGGGCCTAGCAAGTTGGTGTAGGTGAGGTAGTGTAACGACCTGGTTCCCGAGCCCCTACGAGACACGAGAACCGGACCGACTCAACTAATCCCAAGACCTAGTCGTCCAACGAGGAAGTAACCAAAAGAGCAGTAAAATAAACCACATTCAACATGAATATAACTAACAGTAAGAAAATACAACAGCAAGGAAAGAAACTACTACAGTATATACCACCACAACAGTAGAACAACATTCATAACTAAATATGAGCTGCAGGTAAAGAAAAGTACAGTGGAAACAAGAACTACTCACTATAACGGAACAAAAACAGGTACAAGAAACAGTGGTAACTCTACTGGACCCTACTCGGCCCAGCGTCCTCTGCAGCCGCTGACCCTGACTGCTCAACACCTGGTCCTGAAAGGTAACGAGTGTAACACGTCAGCAAAACGCTGAGTAGAGTGGCAACTAAAACTAAAGAAACAGTAGAGTGTACAATAGCTGTTAAGTTCTGTTACTTTTTTTATTTAAGTCTTTCAATTATCTCACGATTTATCTATTTCTCAGATCTTTCACTTGATCTCGAATGTTCCTCGTGGGAACGATCTTGATTGCAGTCTTTTCCGAACAGTAGAAGTAGCACGTGGAGCTCTCCTGGCCAGGAGAGTCCCCCTTGGTGATCCTACTCTCAGTCAACCACCCCAAGGTCACTGATAGACGTAACGGTGACTACGGCACGCGCGGTAAACGCACGGGTAGCTAACACGCACTGGGACGCGGTCAGTCGTTTCCGTTAACGGGTGCGCCCAAAGCACAGCACGGAACCAGTACAGGGCAGAGCCCTCTCAGTAACAGGGGTCCAACCCCTCCACAGTAACCAAACAGGGGCCTTGCCCCTCCACAGTCCGCGGACCCTCGCCTAACTACCCTGGTTTGCCCCAGTGGGCCTAACAAGTCGGTGTGGGAGGCTAGCAAAACCCCGGGGCCCGTGGGGTAGCTAGTACCTCCCTACACTAGTAGCTCTCCTCGGTACTACGTACACGAGGGCCAGCAAGTCGGTATAGAGTGGCCAGTCCTAACCCCGGGTCCCTGAGGCAGCTGGCTCCGCTCTGCACTAAACTGGGGGACAGTCGCTCTCCTTGGTACTCCGTACTCAAGGGCTAGCTCACTTCCCCAATTCTATTCCATTCACTTTCCAGGAGTTCTACTCCTAATTCCCCGTAGGGTTCCAGCTCTTTAACTCGGGACATTCCAGTTTCACCATTCCAGTTTCACGTTCATACATCCCATATTCTTAATCATGTTCATTTATTCATAACAGGCAGCTGTTAATTCAATTCACAGGCAGCTATTATTTCCTTTCCACATTTTCCAAGACTGCAGTATTCATACATTCCACTAGTTTTCCCGTCTTAGGATTCAAGCCATATCCTAGGATCTATCATACAATCTAGTTTTCCAGCCCTAAGATTCATGCAACACCCTAGGAATCTACCATTCAATCTATTTCTCATTCCTAGGATTCATGCAATATCCTAGGTTCTATTTATGGTTTCATAATTTAACAGATTATACTTAAAGCCACTCTACCAGGTACGACGGGAGTAATGGGGGCGTGATCGGGAATCCAGCGTGCCTCCGCGACCCCCAAGACTGCAACGGAACGAGGTCCTATCACAAGGATCAAACACAAGGAGTGTCTCAAAACAGTGTATAGCTACTGTAGACGGGTAGAGGATTTAATTCCGGAAAGAACGCAACTCGAAACGCGGAAAACGGAACCCGAGCGGGTCCTCAACGGGTCGAAAACGACGACACTGTGCAAAATCAGACGTCTGGAACTTCTTCCAGACGTCTTAAAAAGTGGATCAGAGAATTACCTTGTTCTGCGTGGTTTCTCAGACGTCCAGAAGCCTACGGGGACGTCTGGCCTAGTTCCCAGACGTCCGATGGTCACCCCGGACGTCTGGAGGTCGCTCCCGCCGTCTGGTACTACAGCCGGACGTCTGATTCGCGTTGGATGGCAAATTACCGAGCCTGCGCGCACCCAATTCTCTCTTTCAGTACGATCAGTCGACAGGAAGGAAGAAGACGGAAGAACTCAGCTTTCAGACGTCTTGATGGTCTTCCAGACGTCGCCCCCGCCGTCTGGCTATCAGCCCAGACGTCTGATTCTGGAAATGTTTCCAGAATCAGGCCGCGACTCGCCCTCCGCTCGCGACGCCGCGCCTCGTCGCACCTCGTGCGCCTGCTGCTCGGACCGCAGCAGTCCCCCCCCTTGTCGCCCCGCACCCGCTGCGCTCCCCGCCGGCCGGCCCTGGCAGCCCCGACGAGCTCGCCCTCACGGCTGAGCGCCGCTCTCGTACGCAGCACCTCCTCCGAGCTCACTGCGGTCGCCGCTGCCGCTGCAACCTCGCGCTCGCTCTCGCGCTCACTGGATGAAGGAGAAGAGGAAGGAGGCGGTGGTGAAGGAAGAGCGCGTGGCCTTTTAAGGCTGCACGAGGAGGAGAGAGAAGGAGCGCGGTAGGGGAATCTGCAGCCGCAGAGGGAATAAGCGAATATGCGGGTCTGCGCGCTCAGGCGCGCAGACGACCTGCGCATGTCAAAGATAACAGATTTCTAGATGTCTGGCAACGATCTCAGACGTCTGATACGACGTCTGGAAGTGATTCCAGACGTCTGGTCCGACGTCTGGCCCACCTCCCAGACGTCTTAAAAAAATGTCTAGGGCACGCGTTCATAATAGCTAGCAGTACCCCAGGGCCCGTGGGGTAGCTAACACTCGCCCTACACTAGTAGTTCTCCTCGGTACTGTGCACACGAGGGCCAACAAGTCGGTACAAAGTGGCCAGACCTAACCCCGGGTCCCTGGGGCGGCTGGCTCCGCTCTGCACTAAGCAGGTAACAGGTGCTTCCCCTTGCACAACGTACCCAAGAGACAACGCACCTCCACATCTCTCTTTCTCAGTTCCATTTCATTCTCTTTCCAGGAGTTCTACTCCTAATTCCCCGTAGGGTTCCAGCTCTTTTAACTCAGCACATTCAGGTTTCACCTTTCCAGTTTCACGTTCATACAACCCATATTCTCAATCATGTTCATTTATTCATAACAGGCAGCTGTTAAATCAATTTACAGGTAGCTATTATTTCCTTTCCACATTTTCCAAGACTGCAATATGTATATTCATTTCGCTAGTTTTCCAGTCCTAGGATTCATGCCGCTCCCTAGGATCTATCATTCAATCTAATTTTCCAACCCTTTGATTCATGCAATACCCTAAAATCTATCATTCAATCTGGTTTCACATTCTTAGGATTCATGCAATGCCCTAGGTTCTATTAATTGTTCCATAATTGTAACAAATTATGTTAAAAATTTCTAAACCCACTCTACCAGCTACAACGGAAGTACTGGGGCGTGGTCGGAAATCCCGCGCGCCTCCGCAATCCCCAAGACTGAAATGGAACGGGGTCCTATCACAAGGATCAAACACAAGGAGTTTCTCAGAATAGTATATAATTACTGTAAACGGGTAGAGGATCTTATTCCGAAAAGAACGCAACTCGAAACGCGGAAAACGGACTTCGAACGGGCCCTAAACGGGTCGAAAACGACGAAATAGTCCAAAATCAGACGTCTGGAACATCTTCCAGGCGTCTTAAAAAGTGGATCAGAGGATACCTTTGTTCTGCGTAGTCTCTCAGACGTCCAGAAGCCTGCAGGGGCGTCTGGCCTAGTTCCCAAACATCCGATGGTCACCCTGAACGTCTGGAAGTCCTTCCGGTCGTTTGGCACTGCGGCCAGACGTCTGATTCTCGTTGGATGCGAATCCCAGACCCTGCACGTACCCACTCCTCGTGCTCAGTACAACGGTCGCAGAAAAGGACGAAGGACGAAAAATAACTTACTTGCCAGACGTCTGGACAGTCCTACAGACGTCTTCACCGTCGTCTGGTTGGAATCCCAGACGTCTGATTCTGGAAAAATTTCCAAAATCAGAGCTCGAGGCGCTCTCCGCCCGCGACGCACGACCGCGCCGTGCCTCGTCCGCCTGCTGCTCGAGCTGCAGCAGCCCTCCCGCGTCACTTCGCGCCCACTGCTCCCCCGCCGGCCGGCTCCAGCTGCTCGGCAACCTCGAGCCCTCACGGCCGAGCGTCTCCACCCTCGCGCAACGCCTCCTCCCGCACACCCGCTGCAGCTGCCGCTGCCGCCGCTTGCTCACTCTCGCACTGGCTGGAAGAAGAAGAAGATCTTGAGCGAGAGGGCGAGGGCCCTTTTAAAGTCGCGCGGGTGGAGAGAAGGAGAGGGGGGCAGCGCTGCGCCTGCGGAGGAGAGAGGGGAAAGGGGCATCTGCATGTCTGCGCGCGCAGGCGCGCAGACGAAATCCACCGTGCCGCGGAAATTACATCCCATACGTCTGGAAGGGGTTCCAGACGTCTAGTCAGACGTCTAGGCCAGCTCCCAGGCGTCTTAAAAGACGTTTTGAAGCTGCGTTCGTAACAATATAACAAACTCAAAGGAGGTCTCGTCCCCGAAACTTGCGCTAACTAGGGTGCGGGAAAAACGTCATATATAAAAACATAACAAACTCAAAGAAGACCGAAGTCGGTCCGAAAGACGTACCCGCGAAGAGCTCCGAGTACTGCTCCCGCATTGCCGCCTTAGGGTCCCAGGTAGCCTCCTCTTACCGCTGGCTCCTCCACAGAACCTTCACCAGAGGTACTTGCTTTCGACTCAAACTGCGAACGGCTCGGTCAAGAATCTGCACTGGCCGCTCGGGGTAGGTCAGGTCGTCGTCCACCTCGACGCTCTCGTGACTCAATACGTGACTAGGATCGGCTACGTACTTCCGGAGGTTGGACACGTGGAACACGTCGTGCACACTACAAAGCTGGGGAGGGAGGGCAAGCCTGTAAGCAACGGGTCCAACCCACTCCAGGACCTCAAAGGGCCCCACGAACCTCGGCGCGAGCTTCCCTCTCACCCCAAACAGCTGTAGGCCCTTCTGGGCGAAACACGAAGAAAGACGTGGTCCCCAACCTCGAACTACACCTCTCTACGTCTCCGATCCGCGTAGCTCTTCTGTCTGCTCTTGACAGTGCGGAGTCACCTGTGGATCTGCTCGACTACCTCCTGACTCTGCCGGAACAACCTGGGGCCAACCTCCCACTTGGTCCCCACCTCAACGCAACTCAAGGGTGCCGTACACCTCCGTCCGTACAGAGCCTCGTAGGGAGCCATGCCGATGCTCGAGTGATAGCTGTTGTTGTATGCAAACTCTGCCAGGGGCAGGTGCTCCTCCCAACAGCCCCTCTAGTCCAGTACACAAGCACGCAAAAGGTCCTCAGGTGTCTGTATCGTGCGCTCAGACTGTCCGTCCGTCTGGGGGTGGTAAGCTGTACTAAACCTCAACCACGTCCCCAGGGCTTGCTGAAACTCAGCCCAAAACTGGGACGTAAAGCAGGTATCCCGGTCGGATACGATTTCCCGCGGAACTCCGTGTAGTCGTATCACGTCGCGGATATACCTCTCTGCCAACTGTGCTGGTCCCAAAGTGACTCGGATCGGCAAGAATCATGCCGTCTTCGTCAGTCTATCCATAATTACCCAGACTGCGTCGTGTCCTCGCTGGGTAACAGGTAAGCCCACCACCACGTCCATGGTGATGCTCTCCCACTTCCACTCTGGCACTGGAAGCGGCTGCAGCAGCCCTGCAGGCCTCTAATGCTCGGCTTTCACCTGCTGACACACTAAGCACTCCTGCACGAATTCACCCACATCCCGCTTCATCCCCCTCGACCAAAACTCGCGTCTCAAGTCGTGGTACATCTTCGTGTTTCCGGGATGTATGGTGAATCTGAAACCGTGTGCCTCAGTCAGGAGCTCTCTCAACAGCTCCTCGTCCCTGGGAACGCACAACCGTCCCCTCAGGCGTAGCACTTGGTCTGTGAAAGAGAAGTCCCCTTGGTCTCCTGAGAGTACTCTATCGCGCAAGGACTGTAAGTACGGATCGGCCATCTGTCCTGTGATGATGCGGTCTATCAGCTCTGGCCTAGTCTGTCGTGTCACAGTCACTGCCCACAGTGCCCCCGTAACTCCAAGGATCGCCAACTGCCCACCTCCTCCAAGAGGCTCCAACCCTGTAACTGTAAATTGGCCAAGTGTGCGGGCACCTTCCCGCTCAAGGCGTCAGCCACCACATTGGCCTTGCCCGGGTGATAAGAAATGCTGCAGTCGTAGTCCTTCAAGAGCTCCAACCAACATCTCTGTCTCATGTTGAGCTCCTTCTGATCAAAAAGGTATCTGAGGCTCTTGTGATCTGTGAAAATCTCGAAGGTCTCACCGTACAAGTAGTGCCTCCAGGTCTTCAACGCGAAGACGACAGCTGCCAACTCCAGGTTGTGGGTAGGGTAGGTATGCTCATGGAGCTTCAGTTGCCGCGAAGCGTAAGCGACAACGTGACCCCTCTGCATGAGCACACCTCCTAACCCCTGCAAGGAGGCGTTCGTGTACACAACGAACCCGCCACTACTATCAGGTATGGTGAGCACGGGAGCCGAGGTCAACTTCTCCTTCAGCTCCTGAAAACACGCCTTGCAGGCATCTGTCCAAGTGAAGGGCACGTCCTTCCGGGTCAACTGTGTCATAGGACGCGCAATCTGTGAAAAACCTCTGATAAACCGTCTGTAGTAGCCTGCCAGTCCCAAGAAACTGCGAATCTCAGTGACTGAACGCAGTCTCTCCCACCTGAGCACTGCCTCGACCTTGGCTGGGTCCACCGCCAAGCTGTCTCCAGAGATCACATGCCCTAAGAAGGTCACCTCCCTCAACCAGAACTCGCACTTGCTGTATTTGGCGTACAGCCTACGTCGTCTTAGAGTGTCCAGAACCATCCGTAAGTGTTGTCCGTGCTGCGTCCGATCTCGAGAATAGATGAGTACATCATCAATGAATACCACCACGAACTGGTCCAAGTACGGTCTAAACACCCAGTTCATCAGGTCCATGAAAGCAGCGGGGGCAATGGTCAGCCCAAACGGCATGACCAAAAACTCGTAGTGTCCGTACCGAGTGCGAAAAGCTGTCTTGGAGACGTCTGCCTCCCTGATCCTCAACTGGTGGTATCCAGACCTCAAGTCGATCTTGGAGAACACCGTGGCACCCCGCAAGTGGTCAAACAAGTCGTCGATCCTCAGCAGCGGATATCTGTTCTTGATGGTGACCCCATTCAGCTGTCAGTAGTCCACACAAAGGCGTAGGGTACCATCCTTCTTCTTCACAAACAGTACCGGGGCTCCCCAAGGAGACGCACTGGGCCTCATGAAACCCTTCTCCAAAAGGTCCTGCAACTGAGACTTGAGCTCTCGTAGCTCAAGCGGTGCCATCCTGTATGGCGCGGTGGAGATGGGGCTGGTCCCTGGTACTAGTGAGATCTCAAACTCGATCTCACCCTCGGGCGGTAGTCCTGGTAACTCGTCTGGAAACACGTCAGGGTACTCTCTGACCACCGGGATGCTCTGGAAGTCTGCCACAGGGCTGGGCTCTGCCACCACACAAGCTAGGAAGCCCTCACACCCCTGGCTCAAAAGTCTCGCCGCCCGAAGTGCCGAAATGCACTTGAAGCCTCCGTCCACTGGCTGTCCGTGAAACTCGAAAGAAGGCAACTCCGGCATGGAGAAGACAATCTTCCTCTCAAAACATTCCACCAAGGCGTGGTAAGCGGACAGCCAGTCCATCCCCAGAATTATGCCAAAGTCCATCTGTATCATAATCAGGTCAGCTGGCAGGCTATGTCCCTCGACGCTGACCTCGCAATCCGTGTACACCTCCTCAGCTACAAACAGCTGACCACTCGGACCTCTGATTACGAATGGATTCTCTAACAGCGTATAATCCTGGCCCAAACTAACTGTGAAACTGACTGCGACAAACAAGTGCGTGGCGCCGGAATCGAAAAGTGTGTAAGCAAGTCTGCCGGAAACTGAAACCATACCTGCTACCACCGAGCCCGAAGCTCTGGCATCCCTGTGTGTCAGGGCGTTGATACGCCCATCACCTCTAGGTGTGGACGAAGCAGCCACACTCTGCGTCGGACGGGCAGGTGCTGGCCGGTACCCTCCTCGTGACCGCTGTCCTCCTCGCGCCTGGGAACCACGGCCTCCTGCGCGCCCTCCAGTGCTCTGCGCGGGAAGTATCTGCTGACCTCCTGCCCTAGACGGACAGTCCCTCCTGATGTGGCCCGGCTGGCCACACTGGTAACAGAGGGGAACCCGACTCCCGCCCTTAGTGGGTCCCTGCAGTCGACTGGGAGGGGGTCCGGTGCTGGCGACTAGCCTTTGTCGAGGGCCCCCGAAGGCCACGGATGGCCCTGCAAAACGTGACGGCTCTCCCACGGACGCAACGTGCCTCCTCTCGCCGACCCTGTGAAAAGTCTGGCTGAAAGGGCCTCTTCCGCCCGCCGTCAGTGTCTCGCGCGGACGGGTTGGTCTCCTCGTAAGTCATGGCTGCCTCCACCACCCTCGAAAACGTAGGCAGCTTCAGGGGTTTGACATACCCCCGAATCGCAGGCCGGAGCCCCTCGGTGAACCTCCAAAGGTGCTCCTCCTCCAGGAAACGCGTGCGGTACGCGCTCACGGTCATCGTCCATTGGCGGAGAGTGTGGAACTCCCACCTCCTTTGGTCCTGCCACGTCTGGGGAAAGTACTGCTCGCAGAAGAGGGCGACGAACCGATCCCAGGTCGGCTCGTCCCTCTCCTGTCCCCTGACCGCCCTCCACCACCTGTGTGCCGCACTCTCCAGCTGGTACGTGGCAAAGGCCACGCGGCACTCCACCTGGGGGCGAAGGGTGTCGAAAATCTTCTCCAGCTGCTCGAGCCAGTCCTCTGCCTCGGTCGGGTCCTCATCCCCCTTGAAGGAGGGGGGCTTCAACTTCCGGAACTACCCGAAGAACTCAGAGTGGCGCTGCAGTGGGGATGCTGGTGCACCCCCAGGCAAAGGTGCCTCGTGCACAAAAGTGTCGGAGGAAGGTGGGGGCGGCGGTGGCCCATCCCCTCCCCTGTGTCCAGCGCCGCGTCCGTCGGGTGGTCCCACAAAGGACTCCCCCTCCGCAGCCCCAGGGGGAGGCGCTCGGGGCGGTGGGTGGAGCTCCTCTCGCACAATATCCCATATCAGCTGGGCGAGGTCCTGGGCCTGGACACCCGGGAGTAGTGGCTGGTCCACTGAGGCGTCGGCAACGGCACGCCCACCTCGCCGACCTCGTCCTCGGCCGCGCCCGCGACCAGCCTCACCAGTCCCGCGACGAGGCCTCTCCTGCAAGGAGACGCGAAACAAAACGGAACACGTCAATATGGAACGATACCTAACGGAAACGTCTAAGAGCTCATGTCAAAAGATAAGTTGTGGTGGCTACTCTACTTATAGACATGTGAATTAGTTATTTTCCAGTCAGTTAATTCACTTCTTGGGACGACCTTGCTCTGATACCATTTTGTAACGACCCGATTCCCGAGTCCCTACGAGACACAAGAATCAGACCGACTCGACTAATCCCAAGACCTAGTTGTCCAACGAGGAAGTAACCAAAAGAGCAGTAAATAAACCACATTCAACATGAAATATAACTAGCAGTAACAAAATACAGCAGTTAGAAAAAGAACTACTGCAGCATGTACCACCACAACAGTAGAACAACATTTATAACATAACAAGAACTACAAGTAGAGAAAAGTACGGGAGTAACAAAAACTACTCACTATAGTGGAACAAAAATGGCACAAAAGAACAGTGGTAGCTCTACTGGACCCTACTCGGCCTAGCGTCCTCTGCAGCCGCTGACCCTGGCTGCTCAACATCTGGTCCTGAAAAGTAACGAGTGTAACACGTCAGCGAAACGCTGAGTAGAGTGGAAGCTAAACAAAAAAAATAATAAAGTGTACAGTAGCTGTTTTATTTTCTTTCTTCCTTTATTTACGTCTTTCTATTGTTTCACAATTTATCTATTTCTCAGATCCTTCACTTGAACTCGAATGTTCCTCGTGGAAACGATCTTGATTGCAGCATTTTCCAAACAGTAGAATTAACACGTGGTGCTCTCCTGGCCGGGAGAGTCCCCCGTGGTGACCCTACTCTCAGTCAACCACCCCAAGGTCACTGACAGACGTAACGGAGACTACGGCACGCGCGGTAAACGCACGGGTAGCTAACCCGCACTGGCACGCGATCAGTCGTTTCCGTTAACGGGTGCACCCAAAGCACAGCACGGAACCAGTATAGGGCAGAGCCCTCTCAGGGGTCCAACCCCTCCACAGTAACCAAACAGGGGCCTTGCCCCTCCACAGTCCGCGCACCCTCGCCTGAGTACCCTAGTTTCCCCAGTGGGCCTAGCAAGTCAGTGTAGGTGAGCTAGCAGTACCCCGGCGCCCGTGGGGTAGCTAGTACTCGCCCTACACTAGTAGCTCTCCTCGGTACTATGTACACGAGGGCCAACAAGTCGGTACAAAGTGGCCAGACCTAACCCCGGGTCCCTGGGGCGGCTGGCCCCGCTCTGCACTAAGCAGGTAACAGGTGCTTCCCCTGGAACTACGTACCCAGGAGACAACGCACCTCCACATCTTTCTTTCTCAGTTCCATTTCATTCTCTTTCCAGGAGTTCTACTCCTAATTCCCCATAGGGTTCCAGCTCTTTTAACTCAGCACATTCAGGTTTCACCTTTCCAGTTTCACGTTCATACAACCCATATTCTCAATCATGTTCATTTATTCATAACAGGCAGCTGTTAAATCAATTTACAGGCAGCTATTATTTCCTTTCCACATTTTCCAAGACTGCAATATGTATTTTCATTTCACTAGTTTTCCAGTCCTAGGATTCATGCTGCTCCCTAGGATCTATCATTCAATATAGTTTTCCAACCCTAGGATTCATGCAATACCCTAGGATCTATCATTCAATCTGGTTTCTCATTCCTAGGATTCACGCAATGCCCTAGGTTCTATTAATTGTTCCATAATTGTAACAAATTATGCAAATAATTTCTAAAGCCACTCTACCAGCTACAACGGAAGTACTGGCGGCGTGGTCGGAAATCTCGCGTGCCTCCGCAATCCCCAAGACTGAAATGGAACGGGGTCCTATCATAAGGATCAAACACAAGGAGTTTCTCATAACAGTATATAATTACTGTAAACGGGTAGAGAATCATATTCCAAAAAGAACGCAACTCGAAACGCTGCAAACGGACTCCGAACGGGCCCTAAACGGGTCGAAAACGACGAAACAGTCCAAAATCAGACGTTTAGAACATCTTCCAGACGTCTTAGAAAGTGGATCAGAGGATACCTTTGTTCTGCGTAGTCTCTCAAACGTCCAGAAGCCTGCGGGGGCGTCTAGCCTAGTTCCCAGACTTCCAATGGTCACCCCGGACGTCTGGAAGTCCTTTCGGTCGTCCAGCACTGCGGCTAGACATCTGATTCGCGTTGGATGCGAATCTCAGACCCTGCACGTACCCACTCCTCGTGCTCAGTACAACGGCCGCAGAAAAGGACGAAGGATGAAAAATAACTTACTTGCCAAATGTCTGGACAGTGCTACAGACGTCTTCACCGTCGTTTGGTTGGAATCCCAGACGTCTGATTCTGGAAAAATTTCCAGAATCAGAGCTCGAGGTGCTCTCCGCCCGCGACGCACGGCTGCGCCTCGTCTGCCTGCTGCTCGAGCTGCAGCAGCCCTCCCGCGTCACTCCGCGCCCACTGCTCCCCCGCCGGCCGGCTCCAGCTGCTCGGCAAGCACGAGCCCTCACGGCCGAGCGTCTCCACCCTCGCGCAACGCCTCCTCCCGCACACCCGCCGCGGCTACCGCTGCCGCCGCTCGCTCACTCTTACACTGGTTGGAAGAAGAAGAAGGGAGCGGAGGAGATGAGAGCGAGCGAGAGGGCGAGGGCCCTTTTAAAGCCACGCGGGGTGAGAGAGAGAAAGAGGGGGGCAGCGCTGCGCCTGCGGAGGAGAGAGGGGAAAAGGGGTATTTGCAGGTCTGCACGTGCAGGTGCGCAGACGAAATCCACCGTGCCGCGGAAATAAAATCCCAGACGTCTGGAAGGGGTTCCAGACGTCTGGTCGGACGTCTGGGCCAGCTCCCAGACGTCTTAAAAGATGTTTTGAAGCTGCGTTCGTAACATAGTGTAAACTCAGGTTTTGCAAAATCTAAATTCTCTCTCCGTAACACGAGTTTGAAAGGTAATGTTAATTCACAAAGTAACCTCGTTTACTAAGATTAGCTCTTCAAATAAACTAGGTCTATGAAAGGATATGCTAATAGAGATTTGCAAAATGAGAAGAGAGAACAAATTTTTATTGTGTCTATTAAATGTGATTGAGTTAAGAACTCTCCGTGAAAAGTAATTTGTGTTACGGTGTCCCTCTTATAGAGGAATGTCACTTAATAAATCAGCAACACGTAACCAAACCTCCATACAAGCAACTTTTTTACCCTCCCACAACAAACATCAATAGCCATCCCCTCGCTTATTTAAGGCCCCTTCAATCTTTGTAACATCCTAAAATCCGAGCTTCCCACCGCAATTTTCACGATGGTGGCAGTGGCAACAGATGTGGGTCTTGCGATCTAGCGGCACGCAAGGGATGGCCACCACGTGGCACCACAATAGCGAGTGCAGCACGTGCAACTTCTCATGAAGAGGAGTTCGTGCACAGGAGTTCAACGACGTTCGATCGCCGACACGTGGCGATCGCATGGCAAGGCGCGGGCGGGTATGCGGGCGACCGCAATCCGCTGCGCGTGCAGGGGCCAACCAGGTGCAGACACGTGTCCACGATGAGCATGCATGGACCGGTTGACCGGTCTACCTGAACTGGTTCGGTTCAGGACCCCTCGCGTTGTTTCGATTAGTTTGAGGCCTTCCCAACCTCATATTTAAACAAATAAAGTACCGTTGTAATTATATCAACGTTATTTCTTGCTATTTTGGGGATACTTGAATATTAAAAATAAACATGGTAAATTAAGTCGTTAACTTGGATGTGAATAGTTAATTGGATTAACTATCAAAATAATTGCAATCAATTCTCATGATTAACGAATGATATATCACTTCTACACTCATTAAATATAGTGTAAAGCGGCTTTAATATCTTTTCCCAAGTTTATGGACACTTTAATGAGAAATAACTTGATTTTTTGAGAAAGATTAAGAATTCATGATCATATTTACCTTGTTATCGCATGTATAAAATAAGATATGTTTTTTGTAAAACATGTTTTGAGATGTTCTTTATTAAAGAAATAATATGATACCGTTGTCATTAACTAAAAAACACCTGTAAATGAATGGGTGAAAGATAGTGAGGATTTTGTTAATCCCTGAACTAGTAATATAGAATTTCCAAAAATTTTCAGATATATGTAAAACTAGTTTCGTCTAAATTTTAATTAGTAAATAGTATGGAATCACTATCATAACGTGGATATTACCTGTAAACTGATAATATTAAAGGTGATATGAATACCTGTGTATCCTGGACTTAAGGATATGGAATTCTTAAATATGATTAGATTTAACAAAAACAAAAGATACAGTTATCTGAAAATGATTAAATAATCAATACAACAGATACGTCGGAAATTGAAAGAAATCAGATAACTGATTTCAGCCCGCTACTCATCGGATTTAGTCATACTTTTGGTTTGCTAATGTTAAGACCATGACATCAAAACACTTTAAGACGTCTAAGAGTTGGTCCAGACGTCTAGTCAGACGTCTGGACGCCTACCCAGACGTTTGGAAATTAATTTTTGCTTGCGTACGATCGCGAGTCTACACGCGTGCCGCGCGCAAACTGAAACCCGCCGCCCTCTTCTTTTTCTCTCCCCTCGCCGACCTGTAGAACCCCCCCCCCCCCCCCCCCCCGTGCCTACAAATACCCTTCCCCTCTCCCTCATGCCACCCACCCCACCCGTCTTCTCCTTCCTCTTGCGTGAGTGCAAGAGCGAGGCCAGCAGCTGCTACTAGGAGCAGGGGAGGAGACAAGAGGTGCAGCGAGAGGGAAGAGGAGAGAGAGCGCACGAGAGAGAGAGAGAGAGCTGGAGCAGTTTGAGGCCGACTGGCGCGCGCGCGGAGGAGCGTTGTGCTGGGGAGGGTTCCCCGGTGCTGTTGCTGCACGGGCAGCGGGCAGACAAGCGCGGCACAGCCGCGCGCAGTGGGAAGAAGACGGAGGAGGTTCTGATTCTGGGAATTTTTCCCATAATCAGACATCCGGACCTACATCCAGACGACGCGGGCGACATCTGAAGGAAGCTCCAGACGACTGAGAGGTACGGATTTTTCCTCCTTCTCTTGCTTTTGCGGATATGGCCATGCAGGCCATTTCGCCGAAGCTCTGTCGCGTGCCTTGCTGAGGGATTTTTGTGTACGCGTGCAGGTTTAGCTTCGGGAAGGCACGGGACACGCCCTCCCACGCGGTTCAGACGTCTGGGCGAGTCACCAGACGGCGGAAAGCGTCTCCAGATGTTCGAAGAGGTGGTAGGACATCTGGAATTGGGTCTAGACGGTTCAGCAGGACCTCTGAACGTCTGAGGAGCAGCACAAAGTGAGGTATGACCTGGACCCCTTTTTAATACGTCTAAAAGATGTTCCAAACGTCTGATTTGAGTCAGAATTATCGTTTTTGACCCGTTTAGGGTCCGTTCGAGGTCCAATTTCCGCGTTTAAGATTCTGTTCTTTTCAGATTTAGTTCCTCTACTTGTTTGAAATACTTTTATCTTGTTCTGAGTGGTTCCTTGTGATTGATCATTGTGTTAGGACCTCATTCTGTTACGGCTTTGGAGGTTGCGGAGGCACGTGGACCTACCGGTCACGCTCCCATTACTCTCGATTTTGCATGTAGAGTGGCTCCCCTTAGTTAATTACAAACATTAATGCATCTCTGAAATAAATGATAGATCCTAGGGTATCGCATGAATCTTAAGACCTGAAAACTAGATTGAATAATAGATCCTAGGGTATGGCAAGAATCCTAGGACCTGAAAACTAGATTGAATGATAGATCTTAGGGTATGGCATGAATCCTATGACATAAAAACTAGATTTAATGATAGATCCTAGGGTGTGGCATGAATCCTAGGAACAGAAACACTGAAATGAATGTCTTGAATGCCTGAATTGCAATCTTGGATAAGTAGATAGAATAATGATAATTGCCTGTAATTGGATAACAACTGCCTGTAAAATGTAGAGTACTGTTGCTAGTAACTGCTACATGTAATTCCTGTTGTTTGGAAACTAAATTGGAGCTGCCTGTATATAAATTGGAAAAGAAAGATTAAATGTTGGAAACACATGCTATATGCGAATAAAACTGAAATAATGAAACCTAGTATGGCTTAGCCTAAGAAATATAGGCATGAACCCTACGGGGAATTAGGAGTAGAACTCTTGGAAATAAATGGAATGGAACTGGGAAATTGAATGGGGAAGTGAGTTGGCCCTTGAGTACGGAGTACCAAGGAGAGCGATTGTCTCCATGTTTAGTGCAGAGCGGAGCTAGCCGCCCTAGGGTTGGGACCCGAGGTTAAGACTGACCACTTTGTACCGACCCTGTGGCCCTCGTGTACACAGTACCAGGGAGAGCTACTACTGTAGGGAGAGAGCTAGACACCCCACGGGGCCTGGGGTTCAGCTAGCCGTCCTACATCGACTGTTAGGCCCACTGGGCAAACCAGGGTAGTCAGGCGAGGGTGCGCGGACTGTGGAGGGGCAAGACCCCTGTTTGGTTACTGTGGAGGGGCTGGACCCCTGTTACTGAGAGGGCTCTACCCTATACTAGTTCCGTGCTGTGCTTTTGGGGCGCACCCGTTAAAGGAAACGACTAACCGCGTGCCAATGCGAGGTAGCTACCCGTGCGTTTATCGCGCGTACCGTAGTCACCGCTACGCCTGTCAGTGACCTTGGGGTGGTTGACTAAGGGTAGGACCACCTCGGGGGACTCTCCCGGCCAGGAGAGCGCCACGTGCTACTTCTACTTTTCGGAAAAGACTACAATCAAGATCGTTCCCACGAGGAACATTTGAGATCAAGAGAAAGACCTGAGAAATAAACCAAGAAAGAGTAAATAGATAAATAAAGGAAGAACTTAAAAACAACAGCTACTTATCCACATTTACCGTCTTTCTTAGCTAGCTGGTTGCCACTCTACTCAGTGTTTCGCTGACGTGTCATATTTTTTACCTTTTTCAGGATCGGGTATTGAGCAGCCAGTGCCTACGGCTGCGGAGGATGTTGGGCCTAGTAGAGCCCAGTAGTTGTACTTTTGTTGTACCCGTTTTCTGTAATAGTGAGTATTCTGTTACACCTTTGTACTCTTTTATTGTAAACTTCATATTGCTGTACTTATTTTTTTTTTTAATTCTCTACTGTTGTGGTGGTATGTACTGTAGTAGTTCTTTTCTTTACTACTGTACTTTTGTTATTGTTAGTTACTTGCATGGTGAATGTGGTTTATTTTACTGTTTTTTAGTTACTTTCTCGTTGACGACTGGGTCTTGGGATCAGTCGAGTCGGTCTGATTCTCGTGTCTCATTGGGATTCGGGAATCAGGTCGTAACAACTAAACTGGTTGTGGGCTAGTTTGGGGAGTTACTGGCCTCCCTACAACTCTTTGGTTAGGCTCAGCGGTCAATTGGGATAGCAGATTACAGGGCTCGAGGGTTTGGAGTTGTTTCTTTCTTGGCCGGTCGGTGGGTCATTATCTATCTGTGATTCAGCGTACATAGCGCTTGTGCGCGTTCACGCTGCATGACGTAGCCGTCACCCCCTTTTTGCAATGACCCCAAGGTGATAGAGAGTAATGACTTGGTGGGTATAAGCGATCTTCCCAGCCAGGAGGGTGGCTTATACTGGTCTTGTGTTACAGGAAGTTACATGAAGTCATCTCATACCCAGAGGCGTTAATTGATAATTTATGAACTGTGATAAATTGTGCTTCCAAACTAAGAAACGGAATCAGATAACGAGATGCCTAATAAATTGATTAATTAAAGCTATAGTACCCGTTTTCTCTTGTACTTGGTTACTGTTGCATTCTGTTGTTGTTTTTACTCTACTCAGCTTTTACTGACGTGTTTTTGAGTTCCGTACTCAGGTGTATTTGACAGTTTGTAAGGAGATTTCTGTTATATATCTCATTGGACTTATATATTATGGTAAATCTTATGGTCATTATTTAATTTATATTCCCTTAAATTTTACAATATGAATTGTTTGTTGACTATGTTTATATTTTATAATTATGTGTTGGGTGATTGTAATTTTGTAGCGATTTATGTTAGTGTTAGCACACAATGACTGGGGTACAATCTCGTTAGTTGACGGAACTTAGGTCGTCACAATCTTCCTCGTGCTCTCCCCTTGTAAACCTAATCCTACCACCGTAAGGTCGCCGTCGACCTCTTCCCTCCGGCGAGAGTGTGACAAAGGCCATCGGAGCAAGAAAGCACCAAGGTTACGTCATATCCACCTACGAGATATGTAGAGAAGGAGGAGAGAGGTAAGAATAGAAGTTGATGATAACATTATTTAAGAGAGGTTGATCAATATGATTATAATAAATTCTTAACGTCACCTTTGCATCCTCGTTCTATTTAATTTCAATATTTAATCCATCTGCCATCCAGATCCACGCCTATCATGCACAATCTGAGATTAGGTTCAACTTTAGTAGATTTCGTAAGGTAATGGGTGTAACAATTTAAGTCCCAAAGTCATGCATGGAAGTTGATGGTTTTTGCTTCTAAATTGTCGTGCATACACACAAATCACCACCACCACCTCTAAAGGCTAGTTTACGGTAAAGTTTAACTGACACGTGTTAATTAGTTTCTTTGTATAAGGAAGATAATTTTTATTTGTGTTTACTTGAAAATGAAGGTTAATCTTTGTTTATGTTTACTAAAATTAAGTTAAAAATGAGGGTTAACTTGTGATGTGAATGATGAGTGATTACTTTGTTATGAAAGTTAAAAGAAAGGTTAAGGTGGTAAAATATATTTTTAGTCATGGGATTATAGGTATATTAGTTGGTGAATTATTTTTTTTATATTAAATAAATATAATATTATCTATCGATGAATAATTTTTTATATAATATCATAGGTGATATTTCAATTTAAAATCAAATATTACTTAGAAAATTATATTATAATCTATAGCAATGAAGCCGAGTTATAATTATTTCATTTATTAAATACTACTTATCTTATATTGTGATCGATAATAATGTTACGATAGTAATTAAGTTATGAGGTCATGATTATTTACTAATTAGGAAGTATGCACTAATTTTATTAGTCAACGTTCAATTTATATTAATAATAATATGATTTAATTATATGTTAAAATTATAAATAGATTAATACTATGAAGTAACTATTGTTTTCAATAATATATTGATTATTACAAATTAATTTGATAAAGAAATAATAGTTTTTGTTATTATTATAAAGTATTTATCTTACATTGCAAATACTAATTGCATCGTAATACTAATTACGTTATAATGTTATGATTATATATTAGTTAAAAGGTATATACTATATATTATTTCATAATAGTAAAAATATGTTTATTTATTAGGTTGGATAGATCATATAGTTTAAGTATATGTTAAAATAAAGTTAAGTATTAATTTTAAATTAACTCTATTAAAATATTTATTGATAAAAAATATATCAACTCGCTAAATATAAGAAGAGAAAGAATATGCTCAGAATGATATGTTAAGGTAAAGAAGGAGAAAACATAACTTGAGGAGGGAGGTTAAATCAACCCACCATCAATCCCGGATTTTAGAGATAAAAGCGAAATTTGATTGGTAAATAGGAGATTTTTGGGGATTAACCTCTAGGGTAAACTAAACCTAAGAGATATTAAAATTGGTGCACTGTTTGACCAGGGTTGTACAAGTTGAAGTGGTGATACGAGCCGTCTTTTCAGCGCTGGGCGTTGGCCGGAGGTCCGGCAACGCGAGTCTGCAAGTAGAGCTCGTTCATCTCTTACCCGAAACGAAGCTGCGTAATAATAGACGCATGATTGAACGGAGGAGGAAACATGTTTGGCTCCTCAACACAGGACCGATGCAACAAGCACTTCATTACGTAAGGATTTTTTTTTTTGAAGAAACGGAATAGAAGTATCGATCCAAGCCATCAACATTTGATTGGTTGTATTTTCGATCGTTGATTTCTCAGGTGGAAAAGGTGCGAAATATGGTTAGTGCTTTGCGTGCTGGTCTGCCTCCGAGAGTGTGCAACATGACCTCGTCTATGTCTCACGCGAATTGCAGCATGCCAAGCACAACCTGGAGAATATATACCTGATTGAGGAGAGGGAACTTCTTGTTGGGCTCCTCGGCACAGGACACAGATGCACCAAGCACTCCATTACGTAAGGCATTTTTCCTAAAAGAAAAGGAATAAAAATATATATAGATAGATCTAAGCCATCAGCGTTTGATTGGTCGTATTTTTTTATCATTGATTTCTCAGGTGGAGCATTTCTTCGAGGTGTTAGAGATGCTGTGTGCTTTGCATGTCGTGGAGAAATACTGCAACTTGTTGATCCACAGGAACAAGACGTGCAGAAGGCCCACGCAAGTCTTTCGACAAACACAAGTCTGTCTTTCTGCATGCAGATGCCGCCGCCGCTTCCTACCATCATCTTCTACGGTACCAACATAAAAATGAAAAATCTAAAAAGCAATCCCACAGCCCCCAACCCATGCACCTCTCTTACCAAGAAAAAATCAGGGCAGACATCGAGGTGTAACTGTCCTTGCAGATGTTTGTGACTTTTTTTTTATATATTTTTTAGTTTCAATTTAGATAATTTGTGTTGTTGTGTCCCCTTTCCAGGAGTTGTGTTTTACTTCTTTATTCTCATTTCTATCTTACATCACTTGCATAATTTTCATCTCCTTTAACGAAAGT
Source organism: Thalassia testudinum (assembly GCA_037157565.1). Classification (NCBI taxonomy): domain Eukaryota; kingdom Viridiplantae; phylum Streptophyta; class Magnoliopsida; order Alismatales; family Hydrocharitaceae; genus Thalassia; species Thalassia testudinum. Next base: position 24,597,246 of record JAZHRO010000054.1, on the reverse strand, counting down.
CTCACTTTGCAAAAAAAAAAAAAAAAAGGTTGCCGCTGTAGATGGTAATAAATGAAGGGTGGAAATCAGAGTTGTATGCGTTTAGGCTGTGGTATGAGGTATGGGTCTATCCAGCATTTCTTATGGATACCAAAGGACAGAGGTAAACGTAGTATCTCACCCTAAATTCCATTCATAAAATCACGAAGGAAAATAAGAGAAAAATAAGGATTGAATTTTTGTCTCGTTTCCCTCCATCCATAGACGAGATGAGGGTGTATTAAATATTTTCTCATGCTAAAATAAGGTGACTTTTTAGAAAGCTCTCCTGTGATGACACGTGCCCACCCAGCGGGATTCTCGCCCCCCACCCGATGATAAAAATTTACTCTTCTAAATAAAATGAAATAAAATAAAAACTTACAAGAGAAAAAAAAGTTGGGCTTGAGGTTCATTCTATTTGAACCTGTGTCTAAACGTACAAATGCACAGAATATCTGATTGATTCATCTCCTTTCATGTGTCTAAACATATGCATGTGCACATGCAAGCACATATAGACGTATTTCGCAAGAATCATGCATGTGTTAAGGGCATTCCTCCTATCATCCACTGCCCCGTGGATCAGGCCATTAAAGTTTCTTTGGCTCGCATCAATGACACTCTCTCCGGAAACATAATCGCTGTCTCAGAATCAACATCCCGGGTACATTTCTGATGCTTTCCTTTCATTTCGAAATCTAGAACACTTGCCTATGTTGACGTTAGGGTTGCGCAAAACCCGTTCAATCTATATTTTACACAATTTTTTATTCAAATTGTTGATTTGGTTATTTAAATTAAGTTAATAGTCAAGATAATCAGATTAAGCGAGCAATCGCTTTCTTGGTTTAGTTTTCAATCAATTTAAATTGGTTGCACTTTGACTACAACCAATTTTAAACATCAAGAGGCGATTTCGTACATGGGAATTAGGGCCATCAAAAACAACTAAATCTATTAATCTGACCCAATTTTGACCCAAATAATCAATTTGCCAAATCCTATAAATTCGTTTAATATAACTTGTTTAACTTAGTAATCCATTTTAGTGTGTTTAATTAAACAAGTTTAATTCATTAATCTATCCTTTCTGATTTACTTACTTATTTAAATGGGATGGATTTGATTTTGGCAGGTTTAGGTGGGTTGAATCTAAGTTGAGACATCTAGATCCATTTAATTAATAGGTTAGACCTAATTCATTTATAAATGGATATAACCTTAACAAGTCAAATTCAACTTAACCAGACCTGTTTGATGGGCCTAATAAAAATTAAGTTAACGATGATTTATTGTTTATGTAATTTGAATTTTAAGGGTTAAGACCCTAGCCAAATAACTTGCATTACTAGATAATTATATAGGTTAAGTATTCCATATATGCAATTTGTCCAAATGTTCACATAACTACGCCTACACCTGGACATACACGGCTCGATTCACTTCAAAATTCACACCAATGAGTTGACCAATGAACTAGAATTTAACGACCCTTTTTCGGTGTCTTGTCATTCTGGCTGTTAATGCTTTTGCTTTGATTGACCATATTTTCTATACGATGGTGTCTTTTGAGGGTTAATTTATTTTGAAGGTTAAATTTTTTTATTTGAGGGTTAACCTTCATTTATTTGAATGGGTTAACCCATGTAATCTTAAACACCTATTTTAGATATTAATGTATATTTTGTTAACATCAATTCTAAGGAGTGCTAAAAATATATATATATCAATTTTGTAATTCCTTCCCATTCAAATTTTAATCTCCAGAAATAAGTGTTCACATCAATTGAAATAAATATCACAAAGGTTGACACTGTAGTTTAACATTAATTTAAATAAATAAAAAATAATATTGCCACTATCCTAAGAATAAACAGAAATAAAAACTTAGTTCAATTTCATATTTTTTAACATTGATTTTCTAATTTCCAAAGCAAATTAGTCCAAAGGCAATGACTTTTAGTTGATGAAGTTCAAGCTTCTCTATCGAAAAAAGTGAACTAAAACATTGTTTTTTTTTCCTTTCAATCTGCCCTCCTTGTTGCATTTGGTTCGATTTTCTTCTTCTTTTTTTTTTTTTTTTTTGCATATTCTACACGATACCCGGAGTTCTAATGGTGGGCACAAACACTTGCGTGCAGTTAATGCATTGTGCATCTCCATGTCATTTCCTCTGCTTCACGTGGCGGCAGCTCGAGGACAGCAAGCGATGGGAGGAGGTGGTGCGAAGGATCGCGAATTGATGGGGATGGACCTCGAGAAAAAGAGAGGTTCCAATGCAGAGATCGCGAAGTCGTGTAGCATGTGCCGTTCTGTTACATACTAACAGTCACAAGGAGTATCCATCGTGTTCGCGGAGCGATGCGGGAAGGCGGAGGTTGCACGACTTCTATTCGATGGGGACATTCCCGATCATATAAAACAAGTTGATGGGGTTTTAGTTTCAGAGTCTGTAATTACAGGACAGATTAAATATCATATAGATGATTGCTGATACATAGTGATCGATGTAAGTGAAGATGCCGGTGAGGGACATATAAGCAAACAAAAATAATTTGCACACACCATGTTTCAAGTGTAATTCCACGCGCATTCCCCAGGCATGAGAAAAAGATGCTTTTGCCGTGTTGCAAGATGATTGATATGGCATTTTATGGATTTCCCATGTTGTGTGCTTAAATAAAATAGTACAACACTTCTTTTTTTTAGTTTCATTTCTTTGCCTCTTTTCTCAGTGTATACATTTTTAATTTTATTTTTTTTAGTTTTTTTTTTTTTGAGCACACAAGCATATTAAAGCATAATGGGTCAACAGCTACGTAGCATCTGGGGTAGCGTGACTTCGTCTTCCCACACCGGAGCTCATAATTCAGTAAAGCATATATACATAATAACCAATACATACATGCACGCATGTGCGAGTAACTCGTTGATCACTCATTCCACTCATGCTCCCCCTCGAGGAGATCACTTGTTTCACTTGTTAAACTCTCTTTAGTTCCACGTTCTTTACCTTTTTTTCTGAAGCACATATAATTTTCTTTTGCCATTGTGCTGGATTGTGTGGTGGCTTGTGATAGGTCAGGCGGAGGAGAGGGTGATGGTCGGGTAGATCGTGATTAGAGAATGAGGAAGTGAAAGTGATGGGTGTGTCATAGGTGTGGTGGTTAGAGGTAGTGGTCGAAGGAGGAGGAGGAGCATGTGGTGGCCGGAGGAAGAGGTGGTGGTGGTGCTGGAGACGATGGTATGCTGATTGTGTGTGAGGTCATGTTCGTGCGTGGGTTCAAACATGAAATGCAACGTACATATACTATCACTCGTTTCCAAGAGTTAATCCAAAGACATCACGTGTACCCAAATATTACCTGCATATAATCATGGGACAATCTCATAAACGGAAAGAAAGAAAAAGATAATAATACAAGTAAATATGCTGAGTATACTGAATAGTCCAACCACGGAGAGTCCAACTACATGCATAGAATCATAATACTCCAAATCCAATACAATGGAAGAGTATAACTGCTGGAGCCAAACTAGCATGGCCTTTGGAGGCCCTACCGACCCGTCGATGCTGAGAATGCCGAACCCGCACGTACGCACACCAATGCCTAAATGTGTAGGTAATTCCGTAATTCTCATGTCTTCCTGAGCAATTATTACTCTATACGTAAACAGGTCGGATTTGACCATGTTTAAAGTCACATCTATTTAAAAATTTACTATTTATATACTGCTCATCTATTCGTAAACTTTTACATCTACATTCATCCTCACATTTATATATCTATAGATCTATTTTAGTGGATTAATTTAATATTTAAATATATTATTATTAAGATGAAAATTTAATTTAAAATATGTATTATCTTAATGAAATTTATTAAGTGTTGGATTTCTTAAATTTATTTGATTAATTACCGTTGATGCAGAATAAATTTTAAGAGTCTAATTTTATTAACATCATATCAATTAGATTATCATCATGATATTTAATTTTCTAAGAAAATCACCATGTATTATATCTTGAAGCTTGTTTCCTTTTTATAATTCTTAGCAAGTTTATTTAAACAAGAAAATGAGTGGTCTCATAGTTTTTGATAAAATCCAATCAATGCCACAACCTAATTATTCTCCAATTTCCTTCCTCTCTCTCTCTCATTTATTTTTTATATATTAGGCACAAGGACGACCTTAGGTGAGCACCTTCTTCCTTCCTATGGGGGAGCACGTTCTCTTGACATCCTCTCCTCACCAGAACATCACTGCGAGCCTCTGCCACTACACGCAACCTCTACTGTAAAGATCCGTTCTGTTCTGAGCCTTTTAAGACGTCTGAATTGTCAATCAGACATCTGGTCAGATGTCTTGACCCCTTCTCAAACGTCTAGAAATTGAAAATTTTGTACGTAGGCTCGCATCTACGTGGTAGCTGCACGCAGACAACTTTTCTCTCTTCTCCCTCTCTTCTTTCTCCTCCACTAGAACCCTAGCCGCACCCCCTATATAACCCCTCTCCCCCTTCCTCTCTTCCCCACTCCACCACCGCCACCTCCCTTCCTTCCTCTCCACTACAGCGAGAAGACGAGCGTGAGAGAGGGCGCGAGAGCGAGGGGCGAGGAGAAGAGGTGGCATGAAGAGAGGAGGAGCTTGTGTTCGTGAGCTCGTGGGAGCTCGCTGGAGGACGCACGGCCGAAGCGGTGCATGCGGGAGGAGGAGCGCGTTAGGGAAGACGTCCTCGACACTTTGTTGCAGTCGGAGCTGCAGACGAGGAGGAGAAACCGCGGCTGTGCGTGGCAAGGGGGAGCAGGAGGTCAGTCTAGTTCTGGGTCTTTCCCAGAATCAGATGTCTGGCGTGTCGTCCAGACGACGGGTTGGACGTCTGGTGACGACACCAAACATCTAAAAGTAGAGCTTCGCGAAGGTACGTTCCTCTTGCGGTTACAGCCATGCAGGCAGCACTGCAAAGGCAATCTGTATGGCTAAAAGTGGGTGATTTCATTCTTTCGTGCACAAGGATAGCTTCAGGAAAGCGCAAGGCATGCCTTCCCACACGTTTCAGATCTTTAGACAGCTTACCAGACAACCGGAAGCACTCCCAGACGATTGGAGGCGAGGTCGGACGTCTGGAGTTGGGTCCAGACAGTCAAGTAGGGGTTTTGGACATTTGAAATCGACGCAGGAACCTGAGGTGAGACCCTGGTGACTTTTAAGACGTCTCGACTTTGTGCCAGACATCTGATTTAGGTCTGCAGTTCTATTTTTAACCCATTTAAGGTCCGTTTGAGGTCCATTTTACCCAAACGAGATATCTGTGGTTTCCTTGTGAGTTCCTCTACATGTTAGAAATCCTTATATACTGTTCTGAATGTTCCATTATCATATATTCCTTGGTATAGGGCTTCAATCTGTTACGAGTTCGGGGCTTGCTGAGTCACGTCAGCGTGCCATTCGAGCCCCCAATACTCCCAGATTGTCTGGTAGAGTGGTTTTCCCTATTTTAATTATAAAACATAAATACATATGTGAAATTGGATAACTAGAAACCTAAGATGTGGCATGAATCCTAGGCCGAGAAGTACTTGCACTGTTTGTATGCGTGTTTGAGATTGCAGTCATAAATGAATGAATAAAATTGTAAACAACTACCTGTAATAAATACGAGCTGCCTGTGAAATATGAAAAGCCTGTGCTAGTTAAACAGTTACCTGTGACATTACTTGTTGTATATGTTAAATTGTGGAAATACGAGCTGCATGTGTATAATATGAGAACAGAAATGTAAATGATGAAACCTAGTATGGAACAACATGGTGAATACGAGCATGAACCTTATAAGGAATTAGGAGTAGAGCTCATGTGGATAAATGGAATGGATCTGGAAATGTGAGTGGGAAGTATGCTGGCCCTTGAGTATGTGATACCAAGGAGAGCGACTGTCCCCTGTTTAGTGTAGAGCGGAGCTAGCCACCCTTGGGTTGGGACCTGGGGTTAGAATTGACTGCTCTACACCAACTTTTGTTGGCCCTCGCGTACACTGTACCGAGGAGAGCTACTAGTGTAGGGAGAGAACTGGCCACCCCACGGGACTCAGGGTTCAGCTAGTCACCCTACATCGACTTGTTAGGCCCACTGGGCAAACCGGGATAGTCAGACGAGGGTGCGCGGACTATAGAGGGGCGAGACCCCTGTTTAGTTCTGAGAGACTAGACCCCTGTTACTGAGAGGGCTAGGCCCTATACTATTCCGTGCTGTACTTTGAGTGTACCCACTAGCGGAAATGACTGACTGTGTGCCGGTGCGGGGTAGCTAACCATGCACTTATCGCGCGTGCCGTAGTCACCGCTATGTCTGTCCGTGACCTCGGGATGGTTGACTGGGTGTAGGATCACCATGGGGGACTCTCCCGGCCAGGAGAGCACCACGTGTGCCTTCTACTCTTCGGAAAAAACTGCAATCAAGATCGTCCCCACGAGGAACATACGAGATCAAGAAAGAGATCTGAAAGTAAATCAATGGGTGAAAAGAAATGAATTGTAAAATAAAATAAAAGGGGAAAGATAAATTTTACCTGTTAGCTTTTACTCCTTTAGTTAGTTGGTTACCACTCTACTCAGTGTTCGCTGACTCCGTTTACTCATAACCCTTTTTAGGTCCAGGTGTTGAGCAGCCTTAGTCACCGGCTGCAGAGGGTGCTGGGCCCAGTCGAGCCCAGTAGTAGTTCCTGTTGTTGTACTTCCTTTTTGCTAGTAAGTTAGGCTATTGTTACCATTTCTGTTTCTGTACTTTGTCTACCTTACTGTTATGGTGGTGATATGTACTGTTAGCAACTTTTATTTCCTTTACTGCTTGTACTCTTTTACTGTTAGTTACTTAGCATAGTGAATGTGGTTTACTTTCCTGCTTTTTGGTTACTTCTTGTTGGACGACTGGGTCTTGGGATTAGTCGAATCGAGCCGGTCTCGAGTCTTGTAGGGATTCGGGAACCGGGTCGTAACATCCACCAACAACCACCACCGCGTTTCATCTGTCTTCAACAACTTGACAGCGACCGTGCTGTCACCACACCCCTCAACACTGTGTTCTCCTCACTGCGACCATGTCCCGCATCAACCGCGAAGACCACATCGACCACGCATCGCTCTGATTGGCTCCTCGACGACTAGCGCCACCTCCATGCACCCATCAGCACCTCACCACTAGCCAACCGACCCTTGCATGCGCCCCCTCGTGCGTGGCACCACCGGCCACCTCCACACACCCAGCGATGCCTCACCGTACACAGCAAGCCCCCGTCGCACCCCCTCATAAACAGCATCCTCACCGTGCGCCAACCAGCCCTCGTGTACACCCCTTCACGCGTAGCACCACTAACCACCTTTGCACATCCACCAACCACACCATCGACGTTGATCTCCTCGTGCACAATAGGTCGTGTGCATGCCCACCTACACCTACAGTCAGTCGCAACCCAACCCTCGCGCACCTATAGCTATGCGCGCAACTAGCTTCTTCTCCACCGTCAGAGAAGAACCCACGATGAGAACCTCATCATGAGCTCTAACTAGCTCTTTTTGACCTAATAAAGTGAACAAAAGCTACTACATAACCTAAAGGAAGGCCTAACTCAAGAGACCATTGATATGGAAAGAAAACACGAAACAAAGGATAAAATTGCAATTTTACCAGTGCAGTTCATCAACGGGATTTTCCAGGGACTAAACATAGGTCAATTGGGCTTAATAAGAGAAAAAGTGGGATGGTTCAGTCAGAAAAGGGTTATTGTGAAATTTAAGAATTAAATGACATTCTGTAACCCTAAAACAAACCCACTTAATTTCACAAGGTTCCAGTCAGGATAAAAATCAACTAAACCCTCAAAAATTCATGGAAAAATATCCCTAGGGTTTAGAACCTTCAATTTGGACTTTGAAACCTGATTTGACCTAGATTGGGATCCGAGCTTAATATTTGACCTAATTTAGGTTTTTGTGCAAAATATTAAATCAAACGTACTCAAAACTAAAATCCAACTTCACCATTGGATTCCTTAGGCCCAAATTAGGTTTGTACCAAAATTTGGACCTAAAGGAAGGCCATTTTGACCTACTTTGCAAAATAGTCCACCCAATTACATTCTGACACCTAACTTTTGAAAATCCTTGAGAAAACCCCCTCAACTTCTTCGTCACTTTTCGTATTCCGGTCCCTCTGCCATTGTAGCAGAGACCCATACCTCCGGCAAGGTTTCGAGGATGATTTCTCCTCGCTTCCCCAAGGAGCTGCTCTCAGATTTGAAAGGGGGTCCTTTGCAAAACCCCCTACCACCTGAGCAGCTCCCCATGTCCTGAATCGCCCTATACCACTTGTGAAAATGCTTGAGAGCTATGGGTATCACTTCCGACCATACCTCCGGCAAGGGTTTTTGCCCGCTACCTTGCGCCTGACCCTCTGCCCATTGCCTATATAAGAAGCACCATCTCCGATCGAAGGGGGCAAGCTTGATCTGGCTTGAGAATCCCCCTGAATTTCATCCTCCCTCATCTCCAGCCGTCTACCCGCAAGCTCCGGCGACATCTCCTCCCTCCTCTCGTCACTCTGCATAGTCATCTCCGCCATGCTCCTCCGCATCTCTCCGTACCCATGCGAGCCTCTTCGACCCCTTCCTCATCGCCGTCATCCTCACCTTAGGGTTTTCGTCTCCGACGATGGCTAACACACGCCGCTCGCCCTTTGCCTCCCCCCTTCGTCCAGAGACCCTCAGTTAAGCTTCTCTCTCTCTACCTTTCACTTTCCCCTTCTTTATTTCACAAAATCACCCTCGACAACCACAGACCACCTTTGTCTTCCTCATCTCCGGCAGACCACCGGCGAAGGCGCAACCATCGCTCCACGCACCCACACTCCTCACCACCGACCGCAGAAGCTTCACCATCATCCATTGATCATCACCCACCTCTTCATTGACCGCCACTCGCACCCAACACTCTCCCCGAACAAACCCACACACACAATCACAGTCTGACCTAGGCACGCACGCCTAGGCCGTTCTACACCACGCCACCCACCACACCACCTCCGTTGTGCCACAGAGAAGCTACCTTTGTACTTTGACAAGGCTGCAAGGCCGTATTTGTGATCTGCAGGTTCGGCCCCCTGCTGCCATTGGAGTAGGAGCAAAGGTTGCTCACAAGCTTGCTCCAGGGTGCATAACTCCAGGAGATCGAGTCCTAGGTGCGTGGGAATACCTTGCAATCCCCTTGCACCCAGTAATCGATGCCACAGCATACTGCAGCTGTAGCAATCAAAGGAGACCCCCTGAGGACGCACGCGAAGAAGCGGGTGGGACTTTAGTCCCACCTCGATTGTTTTGGAGTGAGGTGAGCGGTTTAAATTGTTTTTCTGTTTCTCCTTCGTTGCCTGCAAACATGGGGTAAGGTCCCTCACCCACTCACTCACCTCATCCGCGCTCACTCCTTCGCGGACCTGGCTGACCGGACTCGATAACCCTGCACTCCTCGCGCATCACCCACGCCGACGCGCCTGGTCCCGGGTGCGCTTGACCCGACCCAAATACCCGATTAGCTTTGGGAGAGAAAACCGAAGAGAGAAAAGAGAGAGAGCATACGCGGGGGAGGGTAGGGGTAAGTTTTGCCCTGTGCTGTGCAGGAGATAAGGAAGGAGCCGCAGAAGAAGAAGAAGCCAAGTGGTTGACCTCGATTGGTCGAGACCAATACGTATTTTTGTTTTTATTACTCGAAATAGAAAATCTCCGAGGTCGAACTCAGGGAGCAACACTTGATTCTAGAAGTATAGAAAATCATAATTTACAATAATACATTGTTTTACAAAAAAAAAAACTAGAGAGGAAATAAAAATCTTCTTCTCTTTTCTTTTCTTCTCTCTTCTTTCTCTTCTTTTTTTTTATCTTCAGACGTCTGATTCTAGGAATCAGACGCCTTAAGTAGCCACTTGCTACAGTGTTCTACTTCTTCTGCTGGTTCTTCTTTCTCTTGGCTTCTTCTTCTTTTCTTCTTCTCTGCTGTGCCAAGTCCTCTTCTTCTTCTTTTTCTGCTTCTCTTTCTCTTCTTCTCTTCCCTGATTGGCCTTCTTGGCTTCTTATTCTTTGCTGTTGAGCTGCACCTCCTTCTCCTTTTCTTTCTTCCTTTCCTTCTCTTCTTCCTCAGCTCCTGCTCCTTGATGCAGCTAAGTCCTTAGCCACTTCCTCTTCTTCTGCCTCTTCTTCCTCTGCGCCAAGTCCTCTTCTGACTTCCTCTTCTCTTGCTTTCCTGCAAAGTGTAAGGTTAGGCAAAACCTAACCCCTACCTTCCCCACGTCTTTCTCTCTCTCAAATTCGCTCCACGGTTCGCTCTCCCAGAGCCTTAATCGGGTAAGTGGGTCGGGTGACGTGCCCGGGACCAAGCGCACCGACGTGGGTGGTGTGCGAGGAGTGCACAGGCAGGGATTAATCGAATTCGGGTGCCAAGTCCGCGGGGAAAGTGTCGCGGACGAGGTGTGGCGGGGGTGCGAGGGACCTCACCCTAGTGTGTTTCAAGGTGATAAGCTTGAAACACAAAATCAATTTATGTGCGAGCGCCCGCTCGCACACTTCCAAGGTGGGACTAAACGTCCCACCCTTTCTCGTGCGTCCGCAGCAGGGAGTGCCTCTCCAATCGCAGCAAGATGCAAAGCTCACGTCTTCAATTAAGGACCTGGGACCATGTGCGAGGCTCTTATGCGCAGCCTGGGACTTCAACCTGGGACTGCAGAGGCCTGGAGCTGCTAGCAAGCTTGCTCCAAGCTCTGCAACAATGGCGATGAGCCTCTGAACCTGAAATCACGCAAACGGCCTCGTGGCCATGTCAGAATGCTCAGGAGGCTCCGCTAGAGCACGGCGGAGGTACTGCAGGGGTTGGCGTGGTGTGACAGTGGCCGTGAGTGCGTGGCTAGGTCAAACTGTGTGCATGCTGGTGGATGTGTTTGGGGGACAGTTTCAGTGGGTGGCATTGTCTGTGGAAGGGCGAGAGGTGATCAGTGGGAAGTGGTGAAGGTCAGGGATCGGTTGGCGAGGGGTGGAGCTGTCTGTGGAGGGGAAATGGCCTCGCCGGAGTTGATGGTCGGAGGTGGAGATGGTGAGGGTGGACAGTGGAGTTGAGGGGTCGAAACAACAAATTAACAGGGGGAAATAAAGGGGAGAGTAGGAGAAACTTATCTACGAGTCCAGAGCGAAGGGGGCGGTGCGGAAATGGTGAGCGACCGGTGCTGCCGTCGTCGGAGACGAAGGTGCCAGGGGGAGAGAATGACGACAAGGAAGAGGAGCTGGAGGGCGCCCGCTGGTATGGCACGGCGCAGCGGAAGACAGCGGAGTTAACCCTGCCACTGGTGTGGTGGCAAGGCAACGAGAGAGGAGAGGGAATGTCGTCGGAAGCTCTGGCAGTTGGCCGGAGTTGGTGAGAGACGAAAAGGAGAGGAGATCTCAGGCCAAACAAAGCTTGCCGGAAGCGGCAGCCCTAGTCGTTCCTTAAATAGGTGCTGGCTGGGAGAGAAACGCGAAAAGGAAGAGTGGGTTGGTCACCGAAGGAATGGCCGGAAAAAGACCCATACCTCTCGAGCGGTTGCACGAGACGTATGGTGGCCGGCAAGGCATGGAAACCAGTCCATGCAGAAGAGGACAACGCTGGGGATCCTCCTTTCAAGTTTAGGGCCGGCTCCCATGCCCTGCGTGGCGTCATCCTCCACGCAAAGTCGCCGGAAGTATGGCCTGCTGCTGCGGATGGCAGAGGGAATGGTTTGCAAAAACGACGAAAAAGTTGAGGGGGTAAATGCAAGGGTTCAAAGGTTAAGCGTCAAAAAGTAACTATTAAGGATCAATTTGTAAAGTGGGTCAAGGTGATCTTTCCTTAGAGACAAATTTTGGTATAACCCTAATTTGGACCTAAGGAATCCAATGGTGAGGTTGGATTTTAGGTTTGACTATGTTTGACCAGACATTTTGCATAAAAACCCAAATTAGGTCAAAAATTAGGTATGGTTCTCAATATAGGTCAAGATAGGTTCCAATGGCCAAATTGAAGATTCTAAACCCTAAGGGATATTTTTTCATGAATTTTAGAGGATTTAATTGATTTTTATCTTTCCTAGAACTTCGTGAATTAAAGTAGGTTTATTTTAGGGTTATAGAATGTTATTTAATTCCTAGATTTTGTTATAACCTTTTCCTGATCGAATCATCCTAGTTTTTCTTTTATTAAGCCCGTTTGACCTGTGTCTAGATCCTTAGAAATCCCGTTTATGTACTGCATTGGTAAAATTATAATTTTACCCCTTGTAAATTATTTTATACTTAAATTTGCAATTCCCTGATTTAGGCTTTCCCTTAGGTTTTGTAGGAGCTTTTGTACACTTATTTAGGTCAAAATGTGCTAGTAAGGGTTCATGATGAGGTTCTCATCCCCAAGGAAGGAGCTGAAGGACTTAACAAGGAAGACTGAAGCCGCAGAAGAAGAAGGAAGAGAAGGTAGCTGCTGAAGAGAGAAGAAGAAAGAGGAAGGCGCAGCGGAAGAAGACTGCAGAGAAAGAAGACTGCAGAAGAAGGACTTAGCTAAGCAGAAGAAGAAGACTGCAGAGGCCAAGGAGAAGAAGCTGAAGACGCAGCCAAAGCTTAAGGCAAAGAAAAAGAAAGGGAAGACAAGAGGAGAAGAAGAGAAAGAAGGAAGAAGAAGAAAGAAGAGTGAGCACTATAACAATTGCCAGATAAGCCGTCTGATTCACAGAATCAGACGTCTAAGAAAAGAAAGACAGAGAAAGAAAGGTGCAGCCAAGAAGAGAAAGAAAAGGAAGAAAAAGAAGAAAGAAGAAGCCATCAAGAGAATTTCCTTTTCCATTTCCATTCTCATTTTAGTTTTCTTATACATGAACTCTCATTTATATTCTTTTTAAATATCCTATTTTGAGATTGTGATTTTAGACTCTAAAATACCAATTTGCTCCATGAGTTCGACCTCAGATATTTTGATTTTCAAGTAATAAAATTGTTATTTGTTCATACTCTTTTTCGACTATACTGCAACGAGATTGATTTAAAATATGATAAAGCGTTGCAACAATCCATCACCTGCCGGCCTCCTCCACTCGAAGCCATCAAATCTAACCACGAAGCTTCACACCGTCGACTCTCCCGCACTTGCCTCGATGCACCGATCTCCACCATGCCACCTGAGTCACTGACAATAGCCCACGCACACAGTCGAAAGAGCCTAACGCCGGCTGCCTCTTCCTTGCCATCCAGCCGCCTCCGACCACCTCCGTCGACACCGCCACCATCAATGAAAAGCTCTCGTTGCAGCTAACCTCCACCAAGCTTCGCGCACTCGACCATCGCCTCTTCATGCACAATCAAGGGGAGAAGATCCCCTGTTTTACTACAGTCAAGTGCCAATTAAAATTTATACATTATGCCACTGCCAAACACTATTCATAATTTAATGATTTATTTTATTATGACAAAATTGCTAAGTAGCATTGGCAAAATTGCGTTATTATGCATAGGGGTGCACACGGTTAGGTTGGGTCGAGTTGGGACTCAACCCAAACCTAACTCATAGTTTTCGGGTTAGGATTTTTCCAACCCAACCATAGTTTTCAGGTTAGGATTTTTCCAACCCAACCCAACCCGTTACACTAACGAACCCAACCCAATATGGGTTCGGTTGGGTCGGGTTGAGTGGGTTGTTGACTAGTTAAAATATTCAAAACTTATGTTTATCTCCTGCATATTTTTTATATCTTTCATATTTAATAACAAAACATTTTAAACTAATAAATATCTTATATCTTCTAAAAAAGTGAATAAAATAGGTAAATACAAAGAAAACTTGATAGTTGTATAATAGTAATTGTCTCTTTCCTATAGAAAAGTAAACACATATTACAAGACGATTATCTTATTCATGTAACTTTTTTTCATAGATGTAGGCATTCAAAACAAAGAATTAGACAAGAATCAAAATAATTTATTACCAGTAAGAAAAAAATTTAAGATATATGTGTGGATGTCTTTTAATTCTGTATAAACAGAGAATTAGATAAAAACCTAAATAATGATGTCTAATTTAAGCGTCAAACTTTGAATGCCTACGTTAAAGTTTCAAATAATTTATGCTAAATTAAGGAAAGGTAGAGGGGAAGGAAGATGGTCGAGAGAGGGGGTAATGGGTATTGGCTATAGTGAGGGAGGATGGCCGGTGAGGGGGTAGTAGGTTGTGTGGTGGTGGTGGTTGTTGTGGTGGTAACATCTCTAGCAATAGGTTGGGCGAAGGGGAAAGTAGAGAGGATGGTGGATGGCCGGTGAAGGGTGATGGGCTGTGTGGTGGTGGTGGACCGATGGTAGTGAGCCAGCGGCTTTGGTAGTAGGCTTAGACTGGGCAAAGGAAAGGTAGTGACGACGATGGATGGCCGATGAAAGGGTGGTGGGCTATATGGTGATGGTGGTGGTGGTGGTGGTGGCTCTAGTGAAGGGAGGTGGTGGCTGTCACTAATGTAAAGGAGGAAGAGAGGAGGGAGGAAGATGCTAGCCTCGAGTGGTAATAACGAGAACAATGGCGACAACGAGACGGGAGTTGCGAGAGAGATTAGTAGCGACGACAAGAGAGGAAGCTTGATTTAGGGCTTGCAAACGAGAGGGAAACTGAAAAGAAGCACACGATAAAGATTACACAGGGAGAGGGAAAAGTGAAATTGAGGAAGTGGCGTGCGTTATTTGCGTGATTTTTTTTATCGCCTTTCAAATTTAAATAGGGTAGCTTTTTTTCCTTTAAAATTTTAATGTATACTCTCGTGTGTGTATCAGATTGAATCAGGTTGCAGGTTGGATTGGGTTTATTAAACCTCAAACCTAACCCAATCCATTTTTTATCGGGTTGAGAAAATCTCAACCCAACCTAATCGGGTGGGGTTCGGGTTGAACCCGACCCGTGTACACCCCTAATTATACAACTCATGTTGATCGCTTGTGATTGCATCAAATTGTGACTCAAATTTACACTCTAATACGCGTGTAAGTAAAAATTACATGGCATACCACTGCACATGCACTATTAACATATTTGGAGTTTTGATTTCTTACATGAAATTTACATAAATAGCCCTTGACTTCTTTATAAATTAGAGGTTCACATTCAAAGTAATATATCCATTGATTGATTTGTCGAATATTTCTGTGAACATGATTATTACATATTTATGATCTTATTGGTCTGTACCTCCCTGTGGATACAACATAATCCACCGTAGTTAATTTTCATTGATAGATATTTTTGATCTGAGATTTTTTCATCACGTAATTTTTACTGCAACAACATATTATTCTAACATAATTTTCTGATAAGCAAAATCTCCCGTTCACCTATCAGCTATCTGTTCATTCATCGGATACCTAACGAAGGGAGAAGAGTCCAGCCCACAAAGCCTCCAGCCCATACAAAAGCTTATAAAGTCTTCAACATAAGCAACCTGCAAAGTCTTCATTCCAGATGAGTGCAAGCCCAATCAAGCCCAAGTTACTCCAGTCACGTGAAGTGGAGAACCTCCTGAACATCCCCGCCCGAGTCTGACTGATCCATGCGAAAGCCCTTCGGGCAGACTTGCTCAAGCCACCTGGCCCACACAACTGGCCCAAGCACCCAGATCGAGGAGCATCCAAGCGATGAGGCCAAGCGAAACGGCGGTAGGAGAGTCGGAGCAACAGCATCGAAGATCACCTGACCGAAAACAACCAAAGTGGCATACATACCAAGTATGTACTATAGCTTGTTATGCCTACTTAAGTGGCACCAAGGTTGTAGAGCAATAATGAAAAAACAACCAAATAGTCGTGACAGGTTGTCCCTCCAAGTTTTATGCACAACACATGTATCCTCTCGAGGAGGCAACCCAAAGAGGGATCTCTGATGAAATTATATTCGTACATTTTAAATAATTATTTTTAATATAATTTCATAGCTTAATGTATACAATTAGTATAATGATTAGGTTAAGAACTAAATTAACATGCTTGCATTACTAATTTGCACATATTTACATCATATTACATAATCATTTTATATATACAAGTACTACATGTCATTTGTAGCCCTTACAATAAATATGCATGAAGAGATGAAGCCTAACTCCTCATTCCTATTCACTATAACCTCAATTAGATTTTTACTAAATTAATTTGCTAGGGTCAAGTCTAATCTTATAATAGACTCAATCTAAATTAATTAAGCCAACCATATTCTTAAATATATTAACCCATTTCCATTTCAACCCCATCCTAATTCCACATTGAAATTTTCAATCACATCCTCTCATTCCCACTACCCCATCCCACTCAATATTTTTATCTACATAACTAGTCTCCTATGTAACCAACACTCCACCATGCTTCACCTAAGCTTCCACACTCCGTAACTACCGCTCCCTTTTCCCTCTTCTTCTCCCATCTCCTCTCCCATGGAGAGAACTCCCCTCCTCTCACTCGATTCCTCTTCCCCAATCTCCACCGTAATTCACCGCTAGCTTCAGCTCCATCGTCACCGGAGCCACACCTCTCTCTCTCTCTCTATTTTGCTACCTTCTCTATCTCTCTCTCCAATGATCTCTCTTTCACTCAATATCTCCTCCTTCCTCCACTCTCTTCTCCCTCTCCTCCTTCCATCACCCAGCACCAACCTGCCACCACCAATGCTGGCATCATCCTCTTCTCCCAACTCAATGTCGACCCCAAAAAGCCACTAGCTTTCCTCTCCTATCCTCTTCTACTTCCTCTTTCTCCTCCTTCTCCTTCTCTATTTCTTTTCCTTTCCCTTTCTCTGTGTTAATCCACCATCGGCCCTAACAACTCCCACCAGCCATCACCACCACAACCACCTCCAACACCGATCCCTCCTTCTTCTCCTCCCCTACTTCCCCTCCTCTCCTACTTCCTCTTCCCTCAACCCCTTACCCCCCTCATGCTTCTTCTCCTCTTCTCCCTCCTTGACCATCAGCCACCACCAATATCACCATTGAACCTGACAACTTTCACCATCAAATACACACAACCTCCCCCCTCTCCTTCCCTCCATGACCATCATTCTACTCCTTTCTAGCTCCTCTATCTCCTCGTCTACTTGATTTGCTTGATTGCACCTTGTACACCTCCAATTTTGCTCTCGATACCACCCTCTGTGACAGCCACCATATCCCATGTTCTTCTTCTTCTTTTTCTATTTTTTTTTCTCTATATAGCACCACCATTAGCCACCACAACTACTATCAGTCACCACTGCCTTCACCACCATCAACCTCTTCCTTAGCTTCTCCTCTCCATTGAGCCACCATCAACCACCACCCTACACCACGCTTACCACCATCACTCACCTCTTCTCCTTTATCCTCTCTCCACCGCACACTCTTTTTCTTTTTCTCTCCACTTCACAAAAACAACCATCACCTCTCCAATAGCCTACCAAGCTCCTCTCCTTTGCAACAACAACAACCGTTGCTGACCTCTTCAAGTGCATGATTCTCAGACTTCCCTTTAATGCCTTCCCTTCCCTTTGTCCATCACAAGTGCATGGGTTATGAAAAGCAATTTCCTCATCTCCTTTGATATTTTTGCTACAACTTAGATGTTATGTAATGACTTGTTAAGTAACATGAATGTTGTACGTTGTTGTTTCGTGATTGACTATGTATTTGTTTAATTTTGATACACTATCACCTTGTTTAGTTAAATTAAATTTATTTTAGAAAGTCAATTTGAAAGTCATATTTTTAATTTTCAAGTAGGTTTGTATGTTAAATTCTTATGTTTAAAATCATGCATGTGTGTTTTCTAGAATGTTAGAAAAAAACAAAATTTTAACTGTTATTTTTATTTTATAGAAATCTAAAGTTCGAGTTCTTTAAAATCGTGTCATTTAGCTAATAGTTCAAGATAGTGTTTTTATAAAAAGAAAAAAGTAAATAAAAAAATCATGTTCGTTTGCTCGTAGTTTAACTGCTAAGTTCGTTTAGAATTTTTGCATCCCTTTTAGTTTATGTTTGTTAACTGTTACGAGAATTTGTTGGTGTATATTTTAGATTTTAAATAGATTTTAAGTTGCAAGTTAATTTTTTTTTATCATAAATCATCCAAACTTCCCTAAACCGTTTCATTAGAAATCATTTTAAGCCTCCTTGGACTCACCCAATTACTCACAGTTCAATATAAATTATTAAATTTGAGACTTGAATCGTATTACAACAATACATTTTTAACAACAATTGGACTACATCAATCTATCCCTAGAGAGCACGCATGTGTCTCATATGCTATAAAAAGGGACCCCTGTTGTAGAAAGAGGAGAGGGAACCCTCATTGTACTCAAGCAAATGGTGAAAATTTTGAGGGCCCCAAATGTATATCCCTTACAGTAAAATTAGATAATCAATTCTCAAGTATTTGTACGATTTATCTTTTCTTTCATCTCTAACTTATTGTTTTGGTTAGATCCCTAGACATCAATCAGTTAACGTCGTCTATAGGAAAACTGCTCTACCTATCGAAAGGCCGATGAGTGCTCCCGAAGAAAAATGGCCACTAGGTCTAACAAGTTCAATGTGGGAGAGGGAGCTGGGGACGAACCCAGCAAATCAATGAGTCTCCCAACCTTGAGACGCCGAGTCAGATGGGCCCAGACCCTCACTCCCAAGCCAAGGAAGAGAAGCGTTGCCAGGCATATCTTCAAGCACTTGAGGATGAGAAGCACAAGCTAGTAGAGACCATTTAGGACACCTAGACCTGGAAGGGTGCAATCTCGTGGGCTGAGGGGAGCCCCTCATTCGAGGCCCTTGCTGGAGAAGCTCAATGAGGAGCGTGTTTGTCGGGTCGAGGAGAATACCCTCCTCCAGCGACAACTGGAGGAGCTACAACTATTGGTCCATCGCCCAACAAAGAAGAACTTGGAGGAGCCACCCAAAGTCTCGAAAGTAGACTTTCAGGCCTCTCTCCCAATGTTGAACTCTAACCTCGAGGACCACATGCCTGACCTCGTTCAACAAGTTTACTTGGGTGATGAGAGGGTTCCACATGAAATCGTACCTCACAACGTTCCCCTTCACGAAGAAGGCGATGAATGCAACCCTCCCGTAGCACTTGAAGTACCTTACCATGCTGCAATATGACAGGACTACCAACTCGACAAACTTCGTTAGAAACTATTGGCAACACATGTTGATTCACGGGTGCCCGAGTGCTATAATGTGTTGGGTCTTCCCCTCCCACCTAACCAGCAGCGCTTACAAGTGGTTCTGTGACCTGTCGATCAGGAGGATAGGTAGCTTTCATGGGCTGGCGGAGGTCAACAGCAAACCCAAGACAACCTCGAGAAGCTAGCGAAAATCAAGCATAAGAAGGGGGAGACCTTCCAAGTCCACCTCCTCCAATGCAAGAACTAGTACTTGCACTAATGGAGGCCCTACAACCAAATTGCAACCCAGTTGTTCA
Organism: Thalassia testudinum; assembly: GCA_037157565.1. Lineage (NCBI taxonomy): Eukaryota > Viridiplantae > Streptophyta > Magnoliopsida > Alismatales > Hydrocharitaceae > Thalassia > Thalassia testudinum. The sequence continues at coordinate 24,577,712 of JAZHRO010000054.1, read as the reverse complement.
ATCAGAGCCTCCTAGACCTCTATTTTTAGAGCAGCATGGAGGACCTCTCGTCATGTGAAATAGCTGAGCTCTAGAACCATGTGAACCATCACGCTGATCGTAACGAGTCGTTCTGATCCAGCCTAAAAGTTGCCGAGATGCTTGAGGAACACAAATAGGAGCTGGCAAGCAGACGAGATGGGGATCATCAAGACAACGCATACCCAAGGAAGTGGGGTGACAACCAGCCGTACCGCAACCACCAAGGTTGCCAGGAGAGCCAGAACAGTAGACGCCACTACGAGGACACATATGACTACGACCCTCATCAACCGAGGAGAGATGTACACCAAGGATACACTCCCTGACCTGCAACCAGATAGACGTCTTAGCTGAAGTTCTCAACACCGACCAAGCAGAGCTTCTACCGCAACCACTACCGATGCACCACCCTCCCGTGAACGATCCCTATTACTGCTATCATGGGAAAATGGTGTGGGATTATCCAATTCTAATGGGAGGAGTGGGATAAACTTAACCCAAAATTATATGAGAAAATACCCCCAGCTATCCACTCAAACAATTCTATGATTTGACTTTTATTTCCCCCAAATACAAAAACTCCACAATTCCTAATTTATCCTATAATCCCATCACTTCCAAAATCAATGCCTATTATACAGCGGGGCGCTTCCGCACCGTCGTCTCCGAATCTCCGACGCTGTCACGGTTACTGGAGTTTCCCTCACCCTCATCAGAGAAAAAGTACTAAAGTCAGTCACCTCATATCTCCTGAAGTCATTAGTCATCTTTACTAGCAATTAGATATGTAACCTTGTTAAAGAGACCAACCCTCACGTTTCTCTTCATAGAAATTTGCATTCATACCCTTGTTACGCAATACGTACCCTCCTATGTCTACTACCTATCATGTATGCCCCTTGTAGGCTATATATTTCCACGCCTCCCGCTCATCTCTTCGATCCGTTAAAACAAATTGTAATGAATAAATCAAAAGAACCTCTTTTGCTTATATTTCCTAGTAGGCAATAGTATTACCGGTCTTTACTCACGTAGATTTATGCTTTCGCTCTACTCAAGTTCTCAAGCAACTTGCCAAATTTCTTGTCGATCAATGACTATCTTTTCCTAAAATGGCAATCCTAGGATTTACCTACTCTAGCAGAACCTCAAATAATATAGACATTGATTTCTTTGGACCATAATTTAATTAAACTAAGTTAAGCCATTGGATGATTAGTGTAACCTCAACAATGGCTACCTTAATCGGCTCTAACTAAACTGTGATTGGTAATAACGATTTTTTTTTTTTTTTTTTGGTAAGAAAAAACTACGCAAGTTTAAATCTATACATTGGCAAACAAGGTATGATCTAAGAATAAGGACTCTTGCCTTTTATAAGGAGGGGTTAAGTTCCCATTTCTGCATTACTTGAGGTCTAATTTAATATGGGATTGAAAATTAGAAACAAGGGACGTTCCCAATTGTTGTTAACCTGAAACCTGAGAATATTTATGATTGTGTTTCCAAAAGATTAAATAAGCTAGGAGTTATTCTTTAATTTAAGAGACATAAAAAGGGAGGAAAAGCTGTCCCCTCTTCAAACTCGTATTTGTCAAACCCGAATTATAGTTCAAACATAAATTTAGACATCTCCTGTTGTAAACGAAGGAGGTGGTCCCGAGGGGTTGGAACATAAGGAATGACCAATCTCTCCGATTAGATATTTGCTTACGTAGAATTCTTTAAACAAAATAATAATAAAATAAAATAAAATAAAATAAAAGCTATGACGAGGGTGTGAACGTGGATCTGTGCGAAAGGCGTGTGTGCGTGCAAGCAAATGACACGACCACCTCCCACGTCCGATATATAAATGCCACTGAGAGAGAAATATGCTTGCTCCAGCCACCGAAGAAACCAGCTAACCTCTCCGTCCACTCCAGGACGATGAGCCGCACCCTCTTGTCCCAAATCCACGAGGCGGTGGCCGGCTACGTCCCTGTGCCGAAGTGGGACCCACTGGTCCCCCGTGCGTCGGCATCGGCGTCGGCCGCCGTGGCGATCCAGAGCGCCGCGCGGGGGCTCCTCGCGCGGAAGAGCCTCCGAGACCTCCAGGGGCTGGACGCGGAGGTCGGCGCCATCGAGCGCCGGATCCAGAGGTCCCTCGACCTCCTCCTCTCCGACGAGATCGAGAGGCTCCGCGTCCACGAGGCTCTCATGGCCGTCCTCCTCCGCCTCGACGCCGTCCGCGGCGCCCGCGTCTACCGCGGGAAGGTGGTCCGCCGCGCTCTCGCCCTGCAGGAGTCGCTGGATTCCATCACCGGTGGATCCCCCGGAACCCTAGTGGAGGAGGAAAAGATGGAGGAGGAGGAAGAGGGGGAGGATTTGGTGGGGAGACTGGTGGAGGAGAACGAGACGCTGAAGGGGGTCGTGGAGAGGCTGTTGGAGGAGGGTGCGGCGATGGCGAGGAGGGTGGAGGAGTTGGAGAGGAAGGTGCAGAGGTTGAGGAAGGTGGGGAAGGGGAGGCGAGGCGTTGTGCTTAGGTGGAGGAAGCTTTGAGGCTGAGCCAACCGCAATGTGGGATTCGCAAGTCGGACATCGTAGGGGAGGCATGTTACCATTTGGATGAGATTCTTGGTTGCTATGTTCTCCGATGCTTTCGTGCCACTGTGCGTTGTAAGGGACTGTCTGAAAGTTTTAGAATATAAAGAGGTATTCTTGTGATTTGTAAATGCCTATAAGGTTATGTAACAAACTTGCATTGACATCGGAAAAGTAGTCTTGTCATTTTCTTAATCTTTGAGAGTCACTCGTCGCCTCTGATATCCATATGGTATTAGAGCTTTCCTCGGTGTGATTCGATCAGTTAGAATTTGTGAAGATGATCGGAGCTTTTCTACGAAGGATTACTACTCAACTCTAACATATTGCTGCTACTACGCGCGAGGTCTAAATGCTTCTGCGTCAACTTTTTGATTGTTTGAGAAGGATCGAGAGGGTTTAGGAGGAGGCGCATGGAGATTTACAGGTTTTGTTGATGATCCATCTTGAATAGGTCTGATTCACAACACTAAAGTTCTGATCAATCAGATTTGTGTGTTACTTTTTCTGATCGCTTAGATCTATGTTCCTAAGATATTTCTTCCTTATGGTTCTTAGCGATTTCTTCTTTCTTGATTTGTTTCTTAAGTGATTTCTCTTACCTTGCACCCAATGAGTCAATCGCCTTCTTCAAGTGTGTCTACTGCCCTATCGACCTTCATCCTTGGTTTACAGTCTTCAGTGCATCACAGTATACCTTGCAAATTAACTTCATCTAATTACCTACTGTGGAAGGCACAATTTGAACCATTACTATGTGCGTATGACCTTCTTGGGCTTGTTGATGGTTCCATCTCCTCTCCTGTTCGTTTAGCCAAGGGGAATGATAGTTCAGAAGTTTCAAATGATGCTTATTTTCTTTGGCTTCGAAAAGATCAATTGGTGAAGAGCTTGTTGCTTTCATCGGTTATAGAAGATATAGGTGTTCAACTTACAAACCTCTCTACTTCAAGACAAATTTGGGATTTTCTTGGGTGCTATTTTGCTACCCATTCACGCTGTCATCTATTACAGTATAAAAATGAACTCCATTCTCTCAGAAAGGGAGATTTATCTATTACAAACTATGTCAAAAATGCCAAAATGATTGCCAATAATTTTGTGGCTTCTGGTAAGCCCTTAGATGATGATGATTTAGTACTAGCTGTTCTTCAAGGCCTCAACTCAGATTATGATCCTCTGGTTGTTACACTCAAAACTAAGGATTGCTTAGTTTCGTTTGAAGAATTAATTGGTCACTTATTATCTCATGAACAACGCATTCTTGATATGTAACCTTTTTAGAAGCACAAATCAGACTACTCGGAGTTCCAATTTTTCTCGTGCTCGTGGTCGCTCTCATGGCTTCTTTTGTGGTCAAGGTTGGTTTGTAGGACAGGGTCATGGTCGTGTGTATAATAGCAGACAATTTTCTGGACGTGGACAGAATGTTAACAACAGAGGTTCTTCTTATGGGCGTGGCCGATCAATGGCAGGCATACAATGCCAAATTTGTCGGAGGTTTAACCACAGTGCACGTACATGCTATCGACGCTGTGATTCTTTTGAATCAACTCCTTCAGCTAAAACTCAATTAGCAGAAGCAAATCCAGATGATCATGCCTTGTGGTACCCAGATCCTGCTGCTACCCACCACGTTACAAGACAATTGGCTAATATGCAACTAAGCTCTGATTACAATGGTACTGATGAGATTAAATTTGGTAATGGAGAGTCTTCTCCCACTCACATATAGGTAAATCCACTATTCCTAATCCGATGCAGCCAATACATTTAAATGGCATATTATGTTATCCTGGTGTTCAAAAGAATTTACTTTCCATTCCAAGATTTACAAAAGACAATTCATGCTATTTCGAACTTTATTTGTCAAGGACAAAGTCTCCCGCAAGGTGCTCCTCTAAGGTTGCACTCATAAAGGTCTGTATCAACTTTGGCTTCCAAGGTAGTCTTCTTGTCCTCAAGTCTGCTCTGCTGAGAAGGCTTCTTTGACTACGTGGCATAAGTAGCTTGGACATGTTCACAATAAAAGTCTTCTGCAGCTAGTTCAAAAGTTTCATTTACCAGTTACTTCCTTCAGTAAGGAAACTCTTTGTGTTGCATGCATGCAAGCTAAAATGCATCGTTTGCATCCTCCCTATGTTGTTTCCAACTGTACTGCACCATTCTAGATAATACACAGTGATATTTGGATATCTCCTATTTTGTCTATAGATGGATACACATACTTGGTTATTTTCATTAATGATTTTATGAAGTTCACTTAGGCATTTCCTATGGTCCAAAAATCAGATGTCTGTAAGATTTTTCTTCAGCTTCACAGTTATGTAACAACACAATTTTAGACTTCCATTCAAGCATTACATAGCGATTGGGGTGATGAGTATCGGAAATTACATTAATGGCTACTCAAACAAGGCATTGTTCATAGGATCTCAGCTCCCTATACATCGCAACAAAATGGTGTTGCTGAACGGAAGAATCGTCATCTCACCGAGATGGCGTTAGTTATAATGACTCATGGATAGATTGTTGCACGCACTTTCGTCAAGTTTAAAATATGTGTTGCAGTATAGTCAACAAAAGCGAATCAACATTTAAATTTATAATCTTGAAAAACATGACTCCGAGGTCATTCGCAGGGAACAATTATAGCAAATCAATTCACTAATCATAAGTATTAACAATAATAATGCAAGTGAAACTAATAATAAAAAATGATATTCAATATGTAGCAAAATGTATCTCAGAATGACAGATATCAAAGTGAAAAAAGAATGGGGTAAAAATGGTGGTTGAAACCACCAAATTAACCCTAAATTCTAAGCTCTAATCAAACTCAAATATTTGAACAGTAACCACAACCAAATATCCACGGCAGCTCAATGAATCCACAAAAACAGAACCAAGGCAAGTACAAGGGCCAACCAATTTAGACATTAAGACCAAAGCTCAGACGCCTTATCTCTCAAGGGCCTCAGAAGAGATCACAAGGCATAAGCCTCATAAGCACAACACAAAGGCAAGCAGCAGAGCTCAAGAATGGTTAAGTGTTGAGCGAGAAGGGGGGCACGAATCCTAAGGTGCTACAGTGCAAAATCCCCCTCCCTCATCCTTAAATCTCTCTCTCTCTCTCTCTCAAGCTCAAACCAGACCCGAGTGAATAGTAATCGGGTAAACGGATCCAGGCCCAGACTCACGAGGCGTGAACGCGGGCAAGGGCACACGTGTGGAGCATGCGAGCGGGACCTCACCCCGATGCTCTCAGAGGCGAACAGTTGATGCGACAAAAACCTTTTATGCGATGTTTTGGATTTGCCCCACACAATGTGGCACTAAAGATTGGGTCTTCTACGTGTGAAGTCCTCAAGAGCTATCGCTGAAGAGGGTTCTCCAATTAAGGTCGTAGTTGCTGCCTGCTGCCTCGATTGCAAACTTGGAATGCTTTAGAACCTAAAGCCGCTTCGAGCGAGGTTAGCAACTGGATGGATGGTGGTTAGAGTGGTGATGTCGTGGTCGGAGAAGACGGTGGCTGCGGCGGATGTCCGGCGAACCTAAAAAGCATGAATACAAGCTTATTGCCCCAATTAAACAAGTTTAGAAGGATCGCTAGAGCATGGCGAATGTGCTTGTGGTGTTTTAGTGATAGTTGGAGGCCGGTGGAGCTCTGTCGAAGTCAGCGGAGGCGTGCATGAGTGTGGTCATTCGACAGAGAGATGGGAAGTGTAAAGCCAAAAAATTCTTGAGGCCTTTCACTCAATGCAACACGGCAGAGGTCATGATGGTGGAAGTGTGTTTGCGTGTGTGTGGCGCTGGCACGAGCTCACTGGAGCTCGTGCCAGATGTGGGGAAGATGACGGAGGTGAGGGTGGTTCTGTGGTCGAAAGTGAGTGTTAAGGGGATAGGAGTGTTCTAGAGAGGGAGAAAGGGAGAGAGAGAGAGAGAGAGAACTTATCAGAGAGATAGGAGGTTGGGAACACGCCGACTTGGCTTGCCGAAGTTGAAGAAGATGAAGGCCTCCCGTAATGAGAAGCGATGATGACGAATAAGGAAAGAGCTTCTGTTGTGGCCGGTAAGGAGCAGAAGACAAAGAGGAAGATGGTGAGACTCCCAATTTGGTCGTTGGGAGGTCAGAGGAAGGGGGTCAAGGTGAGTTGCTGGAGCCGAGGTCGAGGCAGCCGGAGGAGGGAAAGAAGAGTGATTTTTTGGCTTAAACCTGACCAAGGAGGAAGTTGGGAACTCAAGGAGTTTAAATAGGGTCTTGTCTGCCCCTCTAGGAGCTAAATTAAGCAACTTTAGAGTTGGTTTCATAGCTCAAAAATTTTGGGATCGTCAGTGGCAAAATCAACCGTCATCTTAGGATCAATCTCTCCAAGTTTGGAGAGATTTGGTTGAGGACTGAGTGAGAAATCTTCTCTCGAAAGTCGGCGAAGAAGTTCTGTTCACACCAATGGCGGCAGGGACCGTTTTACAAAGAATGATGAGAAAGATAGGGACTAAATCATAAGAAACTTGAAAACCTGGAGGGCTAAGTGTAAGGAACAAAGTTTTTTAAGGATAAAATCTAAACTATGTCAAGATGGACTTTAATTGGATCCAAATTTTTGTGCTAACCTAATTTAGACTCAAGAAATCTAATAGTGAACTTGGATTTGAGTTTTGACCACGTTTGACTGGACAATTTACACAGAAACCCAAATTAGGGTAAATTTCCATCTGAAACTTGTTCTAGGTCAAAATGGGTTTAGATAATCAAACCAAAGGTACCAAATCTCTTATAATATTTTTATATAAATTTTAGGAGGTTTAGATTAATTTTATCTTGATCAGAACCTCTTCAATTTAAGTGGGTTGATAATTAGGGTTTTGTGCACTATTTTGATTCTCGAAATGCGTGAAATCCTATTTTTGTTAGTATGGACCCACCTTTTAGACTTTTGTGCTCAATTGACCTTCACTTAACCCCTGAGTGACCCCGTGGTTATTCTGCATTCGTGATGTGCTGTTAAAATTGCATAATTAACCATGTTTCCCTGTTTTCTTTTCAAATCAGAATGATGCAAAGTTGTGATCCTCAAATGATTAGGTAAGAGCTTTTATCATTCAAACTTGACTAATTATGGCTAGTTAAGGCTCATGATGATGTTACCATCACTGATTCCCCTAAGATTTTAGTCTTACGCATTCACTTCGGCTGCATCTATTATTAATGTTATTGGGTCTTATGTGCTTCATGTTAAAACACCATATGAATTACTTTTTCACACCAAGCCTAATTATAATTTCTTTAAGGTGCTTGGATGTGCTGCATATCCTTTGTTGCGACCATATAATAATCACAAACTTCATCCATGAGCTACTCTACATGTGTTCGTTGGATATTCTCAATTCCACGAGACCTACTTCTGCTATGATTTGATTCATAGTAAAATTATTCTGGCTCTTCATGTTATATTTTCAAAAAATTTCTTTCCATTCTCTACTGCAGCTCCTATTTCTTCAACACCCTCATCAGTATCAAAGATTAGTCTTTCTGCTCCTCTTCAATTACTTTCTATGCCCACATCCCAAATTTCTACTTCACAACCAACCTCAATTCCATCAATGTCAACTCCGCCAGTTCAACCAATACAACAACCATCACAACCATCGCCACCAATACAACCACTTCAACCATCATTACCACTATCTCCACCGATACAACAAACCTCTATTACCATTCCCACCACTTCAAGTTTCCAATCTCCTATTTGTCCTGTTGCTCCTCATAGAACACATACTATGACAACTTGTTCTATGAGTGTAATATCTAAAAAGAAAGTCTCTCGTATTGAATGTTCCACCCAAGAAGTTGTACCTTCTTCCTATACAGCTGCAAGTAAAAACCCAAAATGGGTTCATGCCATGAGTGAAGACTTTAACTCTCTGATTCAAAATGGAACATGGAGCTTAGTTTCTTACTCTTCACATATGAATGTTGTTGGCAATAAGTGGGTCTACAAAATTAAACATAGACCTAATGGCTCCATTGAACGATATAAAGCTAGACTGGTGGCTAAGGGCATTCATAAAAAAGAGGGCGAGGATTATTTCGATACTTTTAGTCCTGTCATTAAGCATACTACTGTTTGCCTACTTCTATCTCTTGTTGTCAGCAATGCTTGGTATCTTTGTCAATTAAATGTCCATAATGCATTCTTACATGGACATCTTAACGAAGAAGTTTATATGATGTATCCGCAAGGTTTTATTAATAAAGATACTCCTAACTATGTTTGCAAGCTCCATAAGTCATTATATGGTCTTAAGCAAGCGACATGTGCTTGGTTTTCTAGACTAAGCACTTCTCTTCTGCATCTTGGTTTTGTGGGCTCTAAGACTGATACGTCTCTTTTCTTTAAAACCTTCCAAGGCCAGCACATATTTTTCCTCATTTATGTGGATGACATACTAGTCAGCTCATCCAATCCCTTATTGGAGGCTACTCTTCAAGCACTGTAATCTAAGTTCCTTATTCGTGATTTAGGCTTTCCCTCCTACTTCCTTGGAATTGAGTTCACAAAAACCTCCCATGGGATACATTTGTCTCAACAACGATATATGTCAAAACTTCTTATTAAAGAAAATATGGCAAATTCCAAGTCCGTTGCCACCCCATTGTCTACTAATGCTTATAGTCACTTGACAAAGAATAATGGATAGCCCTTGGTCGATCCAACACTTTTTTGATAACTTGTTGGTTTTCTACAATATTGGGCGTTTACACGTCCAGATATTACATTCAATGTAAACAAATTATCCCAACTATTACATTCTCCAACTAATCTACATTTTGAGGCTCTCAAGAGAGTACTTCTATATTTAAAGGGCACCTTGGATGTTGGTCTTTTCATTTAGTCTTCAAATGGTCTACAACTCTTTGTTTATACGGATGCTGATTGGGCTTCTAACAATGATGATAGATGCTCCACTTTTGGTTATATAATTTTCATGGGACAAACACCGATTAGTTGGTCCACTAGGAAGCAACTAACAGCAGCACGTTCAAGTATCGAGGTTGAATATCGAGCACTTGCAAATTGTACTACTGAAATTGCTTGGCTGCAATCTCTTCTTAATGAAATACATATTGCACTTCCAACACCACCTCTATTACTTTGCAACAATGTTGGAGCAACCTATCTTACAACTAATCCGGTGTTTCACTCACACACAAAACACATAGAAATTGATTATCATTTTGTTCGAGAGAAAGTTGCTGCTAAGGAGTTTACTATCCAATATGTTACAAGTGATCATCAACTAGCTGATGGCTTCACAAAGCCACTATATGCAATACAATTTTCCCAACTTTGCAGCAAATTGCAGCTTACTTCTCACACATCAAGTTGAGGGGGTGTGACTATGTGTTATAATTGCATTCGGTTAGGGGAACTGTCTGAAAGTTCTAGAATGTAAAGAGGTATTCTTGTAATTTGTAAATGCCTATATAAAGGCTCTGTAACAAACTCTGATGGATATTGGAAAAGCAATTTTGCCATTTTCTTAATCTCTAAGAGCCACTCGTCACCTCTGGTATCCACATTTGGTGATCTTTTAGATCAAGATGGATGGTTGATTTGTTGACACATATGAGACTTTTTTTTCCCTTTTTTTCTTTAATCAAGTATATGTAAGGTTATACTTTGTTGCAGGTTAACCTTTGCTAATCAAGAAAGAATGGATTGGTTGTGACATGTGAAGCAAAAGTTTTACTTTTTAGATGTGAAAAAGTAAAAAAGCATACCATGCAACGCGTGTGGCGGCACTAGTTTCGTCTTTATGTTTATTACGGTTTACAGTTGTTGTAGTATATGATAAAACAGCTACCAGATTAGTACAACTTTTTTTACTCGAAATAACAGATTTTCCCGAGGTCAAACTCAGGGAGCAACTATGATTCTAGAAGCATAAATGCTCACAATTGTGTTACAAAAATAATAAGAGAGAGAGAGAGAGCTAATGTTTTGTTGGCTTCTTCTTCTTCTCTCTTCCTGTTCTCTCTTTTCTTCTTCTTTCTGCTGATTTTTCTCTTCTTCTCTTTTTCTTCTTCTTCTGCTTTGGCCGTTCCTCTTCTTCTTCTTTCTTCTTTTCTTCTTGCCTTCTTCTTTCTTCTTTAGCCTGCGGCTGTGATGATCTTCTTCTTCTTTTTCTTTCTTCTTCTGCTCTGGCCTGCTCTGCTTCTCCTTCTTCTTCTTCTCTGCTTCCTTCTTTCTTCTCTTCTTCTTCTTTGCGCTCTGGCCGCTGCCCTTCCGTCGTCTGACTTGGTGCTCAGACGACTTAACTATGGGTTTGCTATAGTGCAGCTTCCTTTCTTCTTCAGCTCCTCTCCTTCTTTTCTTCTTCAGCTTCTTAGTGCGGCTAAGGCTTCAACCGCTCCTCCTCTTCTTCTTTCTTTCTTTCTTCCCTACACGAATACACACCCATCAGTGCAAAACCTACCCCTACCCCTTCCCCGCATCTCTCTTTCTCTCTAAACCTCTCCTAGGAATGCTCTCCCAGAGTCAGGTAATCGGGTTCGGGTAGCGCACCCGGGACCAGGCCCACCGACGTGCGGTGGTGGGCGAGGAGTGCTTGGTCGGGTAGTCGGATTCGGCCCAAACCCGAGGGGTATGAGCGCGGGCGAGGGCGAGTGAGCGCATGGCGCACTGTGTGCGTGTGAGGGACCTGACCCCTGTGTATTGAAGGCAAACAGCCCGATACACTTTTTGAATTTAAGTGTGGGCGCGCGGCCGCACACTTACGAGGTGGGACTAAAGTCCCACCTCCAGATTGCGCACCAGCAGTTGAGGAAGCCGCTGCCAATTGGGGCAGCTGCGAGGCTTGCAACCCAAATCGCAAGCCTAGGCGCCTTCACGGAATCAGTCCGCGCTGCCCAAAGCGTGTGCCTAGGCTGGAGATGGCCTGGAGCTGCGAGCGAAGGAGCTGTAGCAGCTCAACAATGGCGGCGAGGGGGCACTGACCTGAAAACACAATGACGGCCTCTCGGCCACATCAGATAACGTGGGAAGCTTCGCCGGAGTGTGGCAAAGGCAGTGCGGGGGTCGGCGAGGCGCGAGAGCGCCTATGGCAGTGGACCTAGGTCAGACTGTGTGCGCGGAAATGGGTCTGTTCGAGGGGTGGTCGAGCGGTGAGTAGCGGTGTATGGAGTGGGGGAAATGGTTGAGTGGAGTGAGGGGGAGCTCTAGGCTTGTCGGCAAGGGGTGAGGTGGTCTGTGGAAGTGGAATGGCCTCGCCGGAGAAGGTGATCGAAGATGGAGCAGATGGAGGTGCAAGTGGCGGTCGTTGGATTAAAAGGGTAAATCAGGAAGGGGAAAATGTAAGGGAGAGAGAGAGGAAGATTTCTACCTACTTAATCGACGAAGGGGGAGAGGGAAGCATCCGGCTCGTGCCTGCCGGAGTTGAGGACGAAGATGCCTAGGAGGAGGTTATCGGCGACGAGGAGGCAGTCTGAGGGTGCCAGCTGGTATGGCCTGGCGTGAACGACGGGGCAGAGTAGACTCTGCTGCATGTAGGGCAGCAGAGCAACGAGGAGGAGGAGAAGATCGCCGGAAGCTCGGGCATTCTGACCGGAGAGGGAAGGGATAAAAAGTAGGGTTTCTCTCGGCCAGAAGAAGCTTGAAGGAGACGGCAGACCTTGCCGCTCCTTATAAAGGCCTGGGCGAGGAGAGGGGACCGAGGAGGCGACGTGCCTACCTCGCCGGAGAGTGGCCGGAAAGGATACCCATGCATTTCGTGCGTTCGCATGAGAGGCATGGTCGGTTGCAGAGGTCAAGGGAGGGTCCCTACGACAGAGGACGTCGCAGGGAACCCCCCGTCTGTTCTTGAGGACGACCGCCCTGCCCTGCGCGGCGCCATCCTCCGCGCAAGGTCGTCGAAGGTATGGCGCTGCGTAGAAATGGCAGGGAGAACCGTTCTGCAAAGAACGACGAGAAGTTAGAGGACTGAACGCAAGGGTTTCAAAAGATAAGGATCAAAAAGTAAATTAAGAGGACCAATTTGTAAAGTCAGTCAAGATGGTCTTTTCTTAGACCCAAATTTTTATACTAGACTAATTTGAACCTAAGAATTTTAATGGTGAAATTTGATTTTAGGTTGGACCATGTTTGACCGGTCAATTTGCGTAAAAACCTAAATTAAGTCATTAATTTGGCATGGTTCTCATTTTAGGTCAAAATAGGTTGCAAAGGCCAAATTGAAGGTTCTAAACCCTAGGGAATATTTTTCTATGAATTTTAGAGGGTTTAGTTGATTTTTATCCTGCCTCGAACCTCGTGAATTAAAGTGGATTTATTTTAGGGTTACAGAACGTCATTTAATTCCTAGAAGTTGTTATAACCTTTTTTAGATCAGATCATCCCACTTTCCTCCTTATTAAACTCGTTTGACCTATGTTTGGACCCTTAATTACCCTGTTTGCATACTACATTGATGAAATTACAGTTTTACCCCTTATGATTTGTTTTATTCTTTAACTCAGTATTCTCTGAGTTAAGCCTCTCTTTGGATTTTGTAGGAGCTTTTTCACACACATTTGGGTTAAATTATGCTAATTAAGGTTCATGATGAGATTCTCATCAGCGTGTAGTAAGAAAATGGTGGAACCATGTACTTAAAAATAATGCCTCTTTCTGAAATAGTGATTTCAATCATCGTACTTCGATTTTTACCATCAAAATTACTTTTATGGGTAAAAAATTATACTTTAGGTGGAAAATTATTTTTTGCAGATGAAAAATAGTTTTACAAAGTTGAAAAGGTAGAACAAAATACTGTATTTTAGCTTTTCATCAATAAAAATTATTTTCCACCCATAAATGAAAGTTAAAATATATTAGTATATTTTAATTTTCAATCGATGTATTTTAATTTTTCACTGGTATAAAATCACTTCCTAAGTCGAAAATTATTTTCCATTAATATATTTTGATATTCAATCGGTATATTTTTATTTTTAATCGATATATTTTTATTTTTTCAAACGTAGGTTAGAAAATGCAAAAGTGGATGTGAAAAGTGAGGCAGAGAATTGTGAACGTGATCCTCACTTGATATATCTCCTTTTTATAGACAAAGAGCATTCGCACGTTGTGAGATCTACCACTGTTGAAATTAACAAGTCACTTTTGTATACGTGCAAACCACTCAAATCACCTTCGAAATTACTTTGCACAAATGCAAAATTAAATTCTAAGTGTTTCTTCACCTATGACAAATAATTTTACACTTAAAATTGATTTTTCATCTTACGATTTAAGATTTAAGGTTTAGGATTTAGAAAACCCTAAACACTAAATCCTAAGGTGAAAAATACTTTTCAAGTGTAAAATTACTTCTTATTGGTAAACGGGTTTACCACATTCTTAAACCCTAAATCTTAAATCCTAAATCCATAGATCAAAATCACTTTACAAGAATGCAAAATCATTTTGCAGCTATACAAAACCACTAAATTACCTTTTAAATAATTTAGTACCGATGCAAAATGAAATTGCATCGATATAAAGACAACTTAAAATAATTTATCACTGGTGCAAAATCATTTAAAACAATTCATCTTCGGTGCAAAGTTATTTATCACTTGTATATTTTAATTCAAAGTGATGTAGTAATTTCTTTAAATGTGATGAAAATCCATCCAGTAACAAACCTTATATTCTTTTATTTTTTTACATTAAATATCAATTATCTAATGAAATTCACATTTACATCACTTTGTGTCATTTTTTGAATCATCTTTTACGTTTCTTTACATTTGACTTCCACCTATAATGTGGTAGGTTACCTTCTTTGAATGATGATAAATCTCACAATATTTGAGTTACTTTTTTTTTTTTTAAGTAAACAATGAACGCATAAGTTTTGATCTACTTAGGTAGATGGGTAGATACTATTACATTGTAAAATATATTATAATATATATTTCCCTACTCGCACGCAGCACCCTTTTACATCTAACTTTATGTTGATTTTCTTTTTCGATGAGTTGTGCATTTGAAATCTCATTCACAGCTCAGCTACCGGACGTGTAAATTTATATTCACCACCATCCTTAGCTCAATCACGACAACCACAACAGCTTCCCATCCTGTACCGAGAGGACATCTGAATCCACGGTGGGGAACCGTTGCTCTTTCTCGGAATAGCGTGAAATTGAGCGTGAAAAGTGGCATAGATTTTCTGTTTTCCAAAAACAAAAGTAAAGTTAAATAGATAATTATTTTATTTCTTAATTTCGTTTATATTTTATATTTTTTACAGTTAACCTTAGCGTGTTCTTAAGAACAACGGATCCAATTTCATTCCAAAGCTTTTTTAAAAAATTATGCAGAGCGCAGGATGGATACTAGTTTGTTTTACTGCAAAAATTCAACTAATTAAATTATTGACTTATATTTTCGTCGCAAGCAGATCAAAGGAAATCGCTGCTGAGATCATTGTTGGAAACGTGAATGTCTGATGTAGACGCCTGACATAAAAAAACAGTCAGAGATAAGACCATCGAGGTTCAACTACTCCCTAACCCCAATCGCCAATAACGACCATCACTCTCAAACAACTGGCATCTACTAATAACGCTGCAACCTCTCAGCAATATATAATATTTTACTAGAAATATCAGGGAGAATTCAACTATTGTTATACCAACCAAGTGTATTATCACAATCGAAAAAGTCTGACGGACAAAAGAAATATCCAATTAGAACATACCGTGAAATCAGCTGTAAACATAATTGCAAATAAATAATTCATTTTAATATGGTCGAACTATGGTACCCGTGCTTGAAGATGTGACTAGAAGCTTTACCTTTTACAATCCAAAAAACACAATAAATTAAAGAGGAATTGATACATACAAAAGACCTACGGATATACAAAATCATCTGATTTGAGCAGGTGGGACCATCGAACTCTGGACTCGATCTGAGCAGTAGGAGAATCGATACAGATGTGACGATTGCGATTCCATTCTTTGACATTTGATTCTGGAAAGCAACCGAAGACTTGCCAGTAAAACCATAAGACCTTTCAAGCTTGCCCGCATTTTCTTAAGCAGGAAATGCCCTCTTCCATATAGTCCTGTTTGGTCATCCAGAATTCTGGAGCATCCTGTTAGGGGTAAGCACAATCATCAAACATTCATGGTTTCAAGATCAAATATGCAGCAGAAGCAAGAAAAGAGTAGGCACTACTAGGGTGTTGACATGACTCTTTTGTCTATTATTAATGCATGAAAATATAGAGGGGGCAAAATAGATGTGGACCTTCATTATTCCAGCAAGGACGGCACCACCTAGAAAAACCATATGTTTTCGTCTTGGAGGATCCTCTATTCTCAGGCGCAATTTCTGTAAAGAAAAATCGTAAGTGTCACAAGTTTAAAAGTGCATTCATGGACCATACAGTGAAATAGACGTGCAGAATTTTAAGTACACAAGTTTGAATGTGATTCTGATCGACCAAGTGAATTTTGACTTGAAGTTTGAGAATCTAGATCATTTTGAATGCACATGCTCATTTTGTTTATCAACAAACAAAAACCAAAGCGTTTA
This sequence comes from Thalassia testudinum, assembly GCA_037157565.1. Taxonomy (NCBI): domain Eukaryota; kingdom Viridiplantae; phylum Streptophyta; class Magnoliopsida; order Alismatales; family Hydrocharitaceae; genus Thalassia; species Thalassia testudinum. The sequence goes on along the minus strand of JAZHRO010000054.1, from coordinate 24,561,516 downwards.
CAAGACTCTCCCAATATAGCAGGCATTGACGATATTATGTTATGGTGAGGGTGACCACGTAAATTGCACCATTAGAGTCTCCTTCCAATGCATAGAACCACAGTTCTTTCATGAATGGCTTAAGATATGGTCGCCTAAAAGTACCAGAGGAATAATCAGTGAAGGCGCCATACTACAAGTAAGCTGGTCTAAGGTAGGGCTAGCAGAAATTTCGTTATTTGGTAATCACCGAAGAAAACAATTATATTAAATAAACATGTGCTTGGAGGTATTTGGCACATCAAATAAATTCACTCTCAAAATATTGCAGGAATTAAGCTACCCAAACTTTTAGCAAGATTTCTCAAGTTCTGTTTGTAACCAGGTCAAATAAAAATGTAAAAGCGGGATAAAAAGCAGAAAGAGGAATTGTTAACTACCTTCAGGCCATCCTTGTTTCCTTTCAGGACTGCATCAAGATACCGATCTAGGATCTCTTTTTCTAAGCTGACATAACGAACAATGATGGTTAATGAAACTGATAAAACCTGACTCAGAAAAATAACAAAGATGACAAGATAAGCTGTACAGCAACATTGGATATATATGTTCGCAGGTATTTGAAAAATAAAAAGAGAGAATATGAACTTTCCAAGGGCTATGCATCCCATTCTTATCTATTTAAGGTGTTATATTTTAGGACAATGCCTAAAAGTTTGCAGCATGCACTTCGAAGAATGAAAATATTTCAATGGATTACAGTAGAAAAGAGGACAGGTTATTCACCATGTTAGATGCGTTTTAATATAGGTTTTGGTACAACTTCAAGAGGTATGACACACTGGATTCACAAGAGATGGGAATGGCATGTGTTTATTTGTTTGTTCATAATATATGGGCCTGTACATAGATCAGTGTACGGCATGTAAGTAGAAACATCAAGATACATGCTGTTGGGTGTGCCTAACCATCCTTGATAATTGGTTTTTTGAATCCCTATGTGCATGTATTATTGTACCAATCCTATTCAGTACCCAAGTTGTACCATGTACTCATGTAACTGTTCAATGCATATAAGGCCACCATAATGAAGTACCTATATTCCATAGGTCAAACACAATTCATTTGGTTCCTAGGATTCAACTTTAAGAATGCCTTTAATTCAGTAGATCACGGGAAGGAAAAGCAAGCATTTGGTCCCTCTAAATGTATACAAGTCCCATGTCTGGCTACTGACACTGTAACCCATCAAAATAGCCTATATATGGATGCACATGCATACATGTACATGTATATGTATGTCTCTATTCATGTGTGCAAGCATATCTACCAGACAATGATTGATATGTTCAAAGGTTAACGTACTCACCGGCTAGGCAGCCCTGGATACATGGTGCTTCCTCCACTCAGCACAATGTGTTGATAGAGCTGCCAAGTTTAATAATGTGTACAATTAGAATTGAGTGTAAAGCTGTTCAAGTTAAACCACAGGGAGAACTAAAACAAAAATTGAGATGGTAACAGAAATTTCTTGCATCATCCTCCACAAAGGCTTATTCCTCCTTTTCAAAAAAATCATCCTTCACAAAGACAGAAGGGAACAGTTATTACCTTCTATTGCAGAATATACAGTCTTGACGATGGATGCCGGTAGGATCTTGTTAGCATGTGGCAAATAAGCCACGGGGCAGGGTCAGTGGTCCCATGTAGGCATGTGGAGTTGTGTGCATGTGTGAGTTGGAATAAGTTTAGGATTTGTTGGTTTTGTGTCACATGTGATAACTTCTTTTTAGTGATTGATTGAGTTAAAATTAGGATTGAGTAATTTAAGGAATAGTTGATTGAATTTGCTTACGATTTGTAATTCTTAGATTTGTTAGGATTGCAATTAAGTTTGTGATAACCCACTTGATTTCTTGAGTTCACGATATAATATTTCCACATTCAAGAACTCCTCTCCTCTTTCCTAATCTCCATGCCAACTTCTCTCTCTCTCTTCCTCTCCTCATGCACCAACTACTTGAAGAAGAAGGACTCCTCCACGCACCTTAATTCTTCACAGATCTAGATTAACTTCTGTAAGTTTGTATACCTCATAAAAGTTTTTTTTAATAAAAAGCTCAAAGTATTCTTACATTTTTTTCAATTACTTTAGCAATTAACAAAAACTTTTACCTCCAATGGTTGTCCTTTCTTTATTTTACATTCATAATATTGCCATCTTAAAATCAGATTAAAAATCAACTTACTTCAATCAAGGAGCACTCGATCTTATTGACCAATACCGAGGGTATAGTGCTAGAGTTATACGCCCTTGGCAAATTATCTAGTTATGTAATTGATATATTAATTAGATTTGTCTTCTCCATTCACCTGAATAAATTATTATTTTTTAATATGAATATGTGTTATTGGTTTTATTTGTGCTATTAAAATTATTCACACGAAGGTCTCTTATTGGTTCACAAGTAAAGATAATAGATCAACTATCCAAAATGGTTCTAGATAGAAAATATAAGATAAGGATTTATATCTGTATATGATCACTTTAGTTAACTCATCGTCTTAATCGTAGTTTCCAACCTTGGAAGAGATGGAATCTTTGAAATTTATAATGAGTTTGACACCTGATTGAATTTCTGATGGATTGAGTTCCATAAGAAATGGATATTTTGAAACTATCACATAAGCATGATTAAAGGGTTGATTGGCAAAACTAAGATCACGAAAATTTTCTTTTGATCACTCTCCTTAAAGAAAGAGGCACTTGCTTTTATACTTAAGACATAAATCAATCTCTATATCTAGGCTATGTACATTTGATAGCCCATTGGTTGAGGTTTCGCAGAGTGTGAGGCCAATATATCGAGAAGCTGGCCTACATAATCCAATATTGGATATAAATGCCTTCTCAAGGGGGGATTCACATAGCTCCAATAGTTGGAATAGAGTTTAAGCTCTATCGTTATAGCTTTGAAAGTTCAACTCCATTGGTGATCGTTTTGATACGTAAATTGAAACAGGAACGAAGGGACTAAATAAACTTAGAGAAGTTATCTAGTATGCTTTCCATCCAAAGCATAATGGTAATTCACGCATACCAATTCTTAAAGGGACAATAGTAGGATAAGATCCTAAATTTTAAACTGCTCATATGTGACTCCATGTGGGTAGGACATACAGGACATATAGTATATCTAAAGGGGTTTGCTATCGCCTTAACAACCTAGTAGTTGTCACACTTCATTACGGCTATGTGATGAATACCTAGTGATTTTGATTTAGAATGAGGCTTATTGATAAATTAAATATTACTCATAAATGAAGAATTATGGAGTAATACTCAAATCAATTTACAATGCATATATCTCAATTAGAGAATTGGGAAATGATAAATAAAATCAAATTAGATCAATATTTAATCTAAGTCTTTGATTAGAGGTGATCCTAATCATAGACGAATTTCGAATTACCTACAAGATCTCCCTACAACATGATACAAAACCTAGCAATGTGAATTTAGAAGAGTATTAATTATGTCTCAAATAACTAAAATATATAATTAATATGTGCTTATTGAAACACCAAGGGTATTTTGGTAATTATCAAATTGCTACAATTTTCTCTACACAGAGAAAGGTGTAGAGGAGGCTATTATTGAAATTTTAGAGAAACATGATTGCTCTAAACCTTGGGATTAGGAGTCTATATAAAGATAGGTGTTCCAACAATTTGAGGCTTATCAATTCTTGAATTGAGTCACCAAAGAACCCTTCCTCCTTGGCCATCCCCTTTATAGAGAAAGAAGAGAGCACGCCCCCTCCCCTCTGTCTCCTACTCTCCAACCTTGCTTCTTAGCAAAGAAGGCGGTACTTACGTGAAGAAGGTCTTCCCCATGTGACTCCAGTGCTCTCGCTCATCAACGAACTCAAAGGAGTTGCACATCATATTGGGAACTTCAAGTAGATGTGTAGATATGCATCCACAAATACGAAGGTAAAATCCCTAACTTATGCGATTGATAGAGAAAAAAATTCCATCGTTTTAATCTGATTTGTTCGGTTTTGAGATCATATTTTTTATTTTTAAAGGGTTTTAAACAATTGCCTACGCTTCTGTGATGCGCCACTTCATATAGAGTATATGAAGGAAGATGGTTGAATCTCAATCATCTTCAAGAGAGGTTGATGAAGTTTGAACCCACACGTGTGCACCTTGAAGCTGGTTGAATCCAGAGTTGGAAGATGCTTCAAGAGAGGTTGCTAGGCCTTTATGGGACTTGGAGAGCAAGAGAGTCGAGTAGAGATGGAGAGTAGAGTGAATTTAGAGTTGTAGGAAAAAAGAGTGTTGTCTCTACTGCTTTTCCCTGCATTTGCTAATTCATAGAAGGAATTCCATTTTACAAAAAGAACCAAAAATATTTTGCATTTGCCATACACAGTACACTTATTTCAGTGTTTAAGGATATATTTCCGGCCTCCCTACCACTCTAGGCTTCTCCTTCAGGCTACTGCTACTAATTCTGTGATCATGTAAAGCAAAAGACTCAGATACACTTGTCTGGAATGACCTTGTTTTCCAGGGTAGTCTGAGGTATACTGCTGGAAGTGAAAGGGAGGTGGTTGAGAGTATCAAAGTACCATCTGCATTTGAGTGACTAAAGGAACCATTCGTCGCGTTCATGTGGAACTCTAAAAAAGGTACTCCACAGAAAGGAATCCAATAAAATTTCAGGGTTATACAGCAATGACTGTCAGATTTTCAAAATGGTCCATTCTCAAAGGTTGACATGGAACTGATAATAAACCTCCAAGGTATTACTTAAATAAAAAAAAGGTGATTTCTTCCCACTTTCTGAGGAAGCCATCCACTGATTCCCAGTACATTGGTGTCAAAGCAGCATAACATAACCCACATGCGATAGTTTCTACCATAGGTTTTGTCAGGATTTCAAATGCTTGCCCATGGTTACCCAAAAGGATACACCCAGAAGTGATTTTTGTGGTTGAGAAAAGTAAGTAAAAGAGATTGTGATCAGGTTCTATTATAAAGATTATCATTCTTTAGCACAATGCCTCCTATATGTTTCACAGAAGAGCATGTATAAGTAGGGGTGTCAAACGGGTTAGGTTGGGTCAGACCCAACCTATTTATGTGAGGACCGTCCGACCTGACCTAATAAGCAAACAGGTCCACATCCTAAGAAGTCGAAGGAAATGAGAAATCTTATTTAGCAAAATAACCATACATCTATTTATATAGAGAGAGGTGAGGGAAAAATATTATAAGTCTCCAACCACAAAATAAAAAAGATAGAATAACCCTCACAATATAACGTAACACTCTCCCTCAAACTAGAGCATATATATCCACCATGCTCAATTTGTTTCTACACTTATCAAACAAGGGGTGTGATAAGGGCTTGGTGAACACGTCTGCAGTCTTCTCCGAAGAAGCTAAATAGGAGGTGCGAAGTAGACCCTGCTAAATCAAACTTCTAGTGTAGTAACAATCTACCTCCACATACTTTATCCGTTCATGAAACACATGGTTATTAGCTATGTACGTGGCAACTCTGTTATTATAGTACATCTCCATAGACTCCTTAATAGTAACATAAAGGTCCTTCAACAATGACCGTATCCAAATCATCTCAGTAGCTGTATGTGCTATATCACGGTACTCTGATTCTGCACTAGAGTGTGACACCATACTTTGCTTTTACTCCACATCACCTGATTTCCTGTAACAGAAGTACAAAAACCTGTAGTGGACCTCCTATCGCCAATATCACCTGCATAATCCGCATCAGAATAACCAACAACAGTCATAGGAGCTCCTTTCTGAAACAAAAAGCCTCCACCTTGAGCATCCTTGATATACCGCAACACCTACATCACTACCTGCCAATGCTCGTCTGTAGGTCTGTCTAGAAAATGACTCAACCTACCCACTGCAAGACTAATATATGGCCTAATAATGGTCCAATAAAGTAATTTTCCCACAAGCTGCCTATATGCTCTCTTATCCATCAATCTAGCAGACTCATCAAACAAGTGAATCTTTGGATCCATAGAGATATTTGCTCCCTTAGACCCAAGCATGCCATCCTTCTGAAGAATGTCCAAGGCAGACTTCCTTTAGGACATAGCAATTCCCTACTTGCTCGTGGCAATCTCAATACCCAAGAAGTACATGAGTCTCCCAAGGTCCTTCATAACAAACTGTTGTGCCAAATACTCCTTGACCTAAGATATACCAGCCACATCATCACCTGTGAGGCTGAGATCATCAATGTATAGAAGTAGAGCCACAACACCCCTACTGATCTTCCTCACAAATAAGGAATGGTCAGAAGAAAACCTCTGCAATCCAATCACTGACGCCTCTAATAAGCGTTGAAACCATGCTCTAAGACTATGCTTAAGGTCATAGATTGCCCTACGCAGTTTGCACATGCACTCCCCCTGAATCTCAAAATTCGGATGCTGCTACATGTATATCTCCTCCTGAGGTCACCATAAAGAAAAGTATTTTTAACATCTAGCTGGTGAAGTGACCATCCATAGTGTTCCTCCATAGAAATGAAAATACGGACAGTGGACAGCCGAGCAACTAGTGAAAATGTGTCAAAGAAATTCACTCCATAAGTTTGAGTGAATCTTTTAACCACAAGACGAGCCTTCTACCAAGAAATAGACCAATCGGGGTTGTATTTCAAGGCAAAGATATACCTACCTCCCACGTGCCTCTGTCACAAAGAGCAAACATTTCCTCTTCCGTTGCAGCCTTCAATTGTGGATTCAGAAGTGCTTGCTAATAAGGCGTAGGTATCTCAAAACTAGACACCGCAACGGTAAATGCATAGAACGCAACACTCAGAGAGTGAGTAAACACTACACTCCTAGCCACACGATACTGAGCACACAAGCAAGGAGTTTTCCAAATAGTAATAGGGACATCATCAACAGGACCTAGAGAAACATCAAAAGGAGTACTATTAGTGGACTCAACATGTACCTGATCGGGGTGGACACTGGTGGCTCAGGAGGGACAAAGTAGGAAGGGGGTGTTAACTTTCTTTCGTTGATATGTAGACCCCTTAAATGTCTTCTCATCTGGTGGTACAACCTTGAGTTAATTGACAGGCTACTCTAAGGGATAAGTGTTGCTATTGGTCTAAAAATCATCCATGGACATAGGTGGCACAGACAGGCGTTGTAATTTCTACATCACACAGACGAGCAGACGTGGAAAAATAAGGACTAGACTTGTGGAATGTGACATCAGCACTAACATACTGCTTCTTGTGTATAGGATCAAAGCACTTGTACCCCTTCTGATTACGACAATAGCCAAGAATTACACACTTGATTGCTCTAAGGGCAAGTTTGTCACAACCAGGTCCAAGCAAATGGATAAAGGCAACACAACCAAGAATAAATTTGCATTAGGATATAACACTGTCCATGGTACTTACTCATGTATCAAGAACACAGCAGCCTGTTGAAGAGATAACAGGCTGTGAGTACTACATCCTCCCAGTAACTATGTGGGACACTATTCTAAATAAGCAAGGCACAAGTTGTATACAGAATGTGTCTATGCTTCTATTCTGTGACCCCACTCTGCTGTGACGTGTGGTGGCAAAAGGTTTAATACATAATACCAAGAGAACCATAAAAAGTAGTCAATTGCTTGATATAAAATTCTAATGCATTATCTATTCTAATGATCTTAATACACACGTCAAACTGATTTTTTACAAATGCCACAAACTGTATAATAATAGAACCAACATTTGATTTACTGCTCATAAAAAATAACCATGACAATCATGAAAAATCATCCACAAATAATATATAATAGTGATGACCATGTCTGTCCGCAACATGACTTGGACCCCATACATTACAATGTACTAAATCAAAACATGTTGAACTACTACAACTCGTAAATGCTGGAAAACTGGCTTTATGGTGCTTCCCTAGCTTGCAAGCATCACACTGAATCCTAGTAGCAAATGAGAGATATGGAATGAGCCAACGTAGCTTGTCCAAAGATGAGTAACCTACTCGTTTGTGCCACTGCAAGGTACTGCCAGCAGAACTCATCTGACATGTTGTAGCAACTAGTCTCTGTGCTAACCGGTATCACCCCCCTCCACATATCCGCCACCAAATGTCCTCTCCATCATTCGATCTTGAAAAGTACATCCAACATCAACAAAAATCGCACGACGATTCAATTTTTTGTAATAGTACTAATAGAAAGTAACTACATTGCCATATCAAGTACATAATACACATCTAAAAGGTGCATAGTAAGGGTAACTAACACTCCTCCCCTACCACGAATAGGAGCATGCCTGCCATCTACCTATTGGACTAAACATTCCTATGAAACACTCTGCATGTCTCTAAAGCACTGGGGATTCCCAGTGAGATGATCTGACACACCAAAATCTAACAACCAGGTAGTAGTCTTACCTGAAGAAGCAGATGCATAGACAGCTGTACCTAAAGACTGAGCCTAGTCATGTGTCAATTGTGCCAAACGTTGTACCACATAATCGTAATCTGCCTCTGCAAGGATAAGAGACTCAGGAGCAATCATTGGGGCAAGAGTCATAGTAACCTGGTTGACAACAATAGGCTTTTCAAGTTTGTTCCAGCACTTGACCTCAACATAGCCAATCCTCCCACAATTTGTACAAGTCGACTTACCACGTCCACCATCTCCACGTCCTCTACCTTTACCACGAAAAGGTCCCCATCTAGCACGGGTACTAATGGCTGCACGTGCAAAGGAGGCAGGAGTAGAAACCACCTCATGTGTAAACTGTACCTGCAACCTGCTCAATCCCCTGTAATTCTCCTCAAAAGGGGGTAACTCTGACAAGGTAAGAATCTGAGATCGAGTAGCTTCATAATCATCATTCATACCAACAAGGAACATATGCGCAAAAAACTCCTTCCTCTAAGCTCTGCATGAAGTAGATGTGCACATGGGCCGGCAAGCATTGTACTTCTCTAAGAGGCCTTTCATAGTAGAGTCATACTGTGAAAGGCTCATGGTTTCCTACTTCAGATGACAGAAATCATAGTGAATTTTAAAAACTTGAGTGGAATTCAATTCATGAGAATATAATATCTTCAAGCCATCCTACATTTCTTTAGCAAGCTTGTAATACATTGTTTCATCTCCAATCCAAGGGATAACACTATTCAGTATCCAAGCACTTACCCTAGCATCATCCATGTTCCAAGTGGCATACTTACCTATCTTCTGTTCTAGTGGTGTCTCAGTAAGAACATGTTTCTCATGCCCTTCCACAGTAACAAGGAAGGTTTGAGACCAACAAGAGCAATTGATCTCATCCAACTTCGCAATAGATGCGAAGAACGAACTTTTGTAAACACCAATTTCTCCTACTTGTCTACCTTGCCATGAGTTAACTTCGGATTCAGAAGACGAGGCCATAACACACCTTCAACAGTCACAACTTCACAAACTGATACAAAAAATCAAACCTGAAATAGCAATATATTGGAGAATACACACCCCTAAATCCGCACACACACAGTTGAACAGTCCGTCAATGCACCAAAGGGGAATACACACCCCAAAGTAGCATCAAAACAGGGGAATACACACCCCAAATCCAATTAAAATATCTGAAAATACCATCAAACCACCTCTTCAGAAGACCCTTGGCTTTAAAACTCCATCAACCATAGTCCAAAGGTCCTCCAATCAGATCAAGGCACTGACGTTTTCCCTGCACACCCGACCCATTGCCGACTCATTTGTTTGCGGGTCATAACAGGTTGGGCCAGGTCTGTTTTTCAGGTCAATAGCTGGTCGAAGAGGGTTCATGAGTCCATTGTCGACTGATAGTGGCTCATATCTCCCAGGCTGTCTTGACTGAACAAATTGAGGGTTTAAACTAACTTTACATAAATATTGACGAGTGTCAGATGTTATTCATGTGAACTTCAATTGAAGGCAACCAAAGGATTATTCTAACAACGTCTTATTCCATCTGGAGTCATTTAGCTTCCATCCTCGCACAGAAATATGATAGAGATGCTTAAAAACAAAAACATATATAAAAGTCAACCTTTAGGCCAACCATAGACTGTATCTATGTAACTAAGCTACACAAAGATTCTCCATTTATTTCCGCAAGCCTACACCTCAAATCCAACAAACAATAATACCCTGTATAACTTACTCAGAGCATAAAATTTACATATAACAGCTGTTTCCAACAGCTCTGCAACCATTATCATCTATCAGCAGGGATGGCAAAGCATTCCTCAGATACTTGGCATTTGTGTTGAAATTAGATATCACTCTGCTTGTCCCCCTACACACCACCTTCGCATGAATTACGAATATAGCTCTTTGAGAAGAAAACATTCAGCAGGAAGGGCTTCATGTGCATAGTTTGTTGGCCCCAATATTTTTGGGGCTTCTTTGGTGGTTCACCTCTAGATCTACATGTCCAAGTAGCTTGAACCACACCAATCTGCAGTACTTTCACTGTATCAAAAAAAATTCAAAAGCCCAAGCTGGCAATGTGTTCAAGCTTAAAGTTGGTTACTCGTTAATATAGCAAAAAGACAACTACAGAGTCACTGCCAACACCACCAACTCCATGGTCACTGCCATCCACTGCCACCACCAGTCCTACAGTCACCACCAACTCAGCAGTGACCACCACCCACCAGCAGCAGCTCCACGGTCACCACCACCATCATCAGCCCCAGTCACCACCAACTCCACGGTCCATCATCCTCCTCCTCCACCTTCAAAAAGCCCCCACCAAACCCCCAATAGCCAACTCGCTTTCTCACATTTCATCGGCATGGCTCCTCGACCCATCAAACACGTCAAGCCCTCCAACCCAACATTCCCCTCCATGACCCATCAACCACGCCAACCCAACAAGAGAAGGCAACAAGTTTACAAAGAAGAGAGAGGATAGGGAGGCAGCCCTGACGAGATGGAGCACCAACGGAGATGGTGGCTGCGAGATGGCAAAGGGGATGGTAGCGACAATGAGATGGAGGGTAGGGCAGTGGGACCAAAGACTCAACAGTGAACAGGTGAGGATTTCTTGTGGAACAGGGATGGGTGTGGGGTTTCTTGTGGGATAGGGAAAGGGTGGGAGGGAGAGGAAACTGTAGCATCGGGTGAGGCGAAACTACTGGATTTTGGTTTTTTCGTTAAACCCTCTTATCAAGTCCTACGGGTCTGTCGGGTCCCCAATTCTCGCCCAAGACCTGACCCATTAATATAATGGGTCGGGTCTGACCCGACCTGTTTAGTTGTTAAGTTGAATTCAAGGCTCCTTACCAAGTCAAGTTCATGTCCATCAAGTCTTCGTCCAATTGACACCCTCAATGGCAAACATTAATTTATACCTCATAATCATAAGCACTTAGGATAGATCGGTCGATATAAAACTAACATCTCTATTACATTCCACTAAGAAGGATTTTTTTTCTTTGGAAAGGAAAAAGGACAACTACCGGAGGTGAGTAGTTCCATTTCATTGCAAAACATTAGAACTATAACAGCAAATGAAGCTTCTAATTCAAAAGAAAACCCTAGCCTCTTATATAGAGAGAAGAGATGGAAAAAAGTGGATTTTTACATCTATTACCCTTAAAACATATCTTAATTGCATCCATACCCTCAAATAATTCATTATTACATCTACACCCCTACAAACTTATGTCATTATACCTATATGCCCCTACCATTACATCTAATACTTAAAGGTGGCAATTGTGGTTAATATCTAACTCTCCACTTTAATTTACCAAAAAAAAATTGATATTTTTACATCCATGCTGCTCGAAACTTTCCTAAATACATCCAAATCTCCCAAAAAATAAATTTTTTCTCCTAAAATGGAGGGGAGAGGAGGAAGGAGGGGGCGATGGTTGGGGAGGACAAAAGAGGTGGGCAACAGTGGCTATGGTGGAGGCAAGAAGAGGGGCAACGACTACAACAGAGGAGGAAAGGGTGATCGCTAGGGAGGAGGGAGAAGGGGTGGCAATGGCTAGAGAGGAGGGAGAAGGAGGGGTAATGGCTAAGGAGGAGGTAGAAGGGGCAACAACTGAGGGCAAACCAAGATTCAAAATGTCAATTCCGACGCTGTGCTGATGAAATTCTAAGTGTGCATGCCATGGGCATGCCCACGACATACCCGTTTTTTGATTGCCATGCCGATGGGCATGCCGAGGGCACACCGTGAGAATGCCAAGGGCATGCCAAAGACATGTCGACAAAAAATCACATAAATACTCAAAATAATGTTAAAATACTCAAATTTCACTCAAATCTGTGTGTGTGTGTCCCAACCCTCAACCCTCCCGCCAACCTTCACCCAGATTGGGAAATTCGAACCTCCTGCCAGCCAGTTCAAATTTTCCCGCCTTGCCTCCCAACAGCGGCAACCGGCATGCTGCCGAAATCGTCGGCATACTGGCGACACGCCTATAAATCGACACTTTTATTGTGTCAGCACGGACCCCTCGCCGAAATAGACTTGCCGACGGCATGCCGGTGGCATTTAAATCACTGGGGCAAACCCCGACAGTGATCTTAACGTTGCCACCACTCTCGTGACCAACAAGAGATGTGATCCAAGCTTGAATGGAGGAAAGGGGGGGGGGGGGGGGGGGGGGGGGGGGGGGGGGGGGAGAGGAAGAAAGATGGGGAAAAAAATGTAGATAAGGACATTGATGTAATTTCAAAACATTGATAGGAGTACTGATGTAATTTTCAAATTTTACATCGTTAACTTTAACGGAATATTTAGGGGAATATTCTCTTAAATCTAATGAAGACTTAACCTAGGTGTATAATCATCATGGAATGCAAGTTTGTACATATATGGATGCGATAACAAAGTATAAAGGTGTATACATATAATTAAGTATGTTTCTAGGGGCATTGATGTAAAAATCCCTAAAAAATTATATACGAGTTCACTAAGAAAATAAAAATAACAAGAGACACTAAGACTCTAGCACTCCCCCTCAAGTTAGAGAATAGATATCCATCAAGCCCAACTTATCACATCGGAATAAATGTCTTCCTCATTAAGACCTTCGTGAAAATATCAACAAGCTAAAACTTAGTAGATATGTAAGGAGTAGCAATCTTCCCTTCCATCACTGCATTCCATATGAAGTAGCAAGCTACCTCAATGTGATTCATCCTCTCATGAAAGACCAGATTATATGCAATATAAGTAGCTAACTTCCTATCGCAAAGCGTAGGAACAAGACTCTTCACTTGAACCCCAAGATCAGCCAGGAAGTAATCTTCATCACCTCAAAAGCAGTACGAGCCATTGCTCTATACTCAGTCTCGGCACTAAAACGAGCAACAGCCATCTGCTTCTTACTACACCACAAAACAAGATTGCCTTCTAAAAATATGACGTAGCCAATGGTAGATTTCCTATCTTCAATAGATCCAGCATAGTCTACATCAGAACAAAAACATAGATCTAGGTGCCTATTATTCCTGTAGTAAAGTCCTATGCCTGGAGACCCCTTTAAATATTTCAGAATGAGATAAATATTATGCTAGTGACTATAACATGGTTTGTCCATATACTAACTTGCCCTACTGACTACAAAACTAATATCCGAGCAAGTGATCGTCAGGTATAATAGCTTGCCTCTAGTGCTCATGTACCTATGTATATCCTCAAATGGTGGATCTTCGATCTCTCCATATTTCCCCTTCTGCTCAACAAGGATAACAAGAGTCTTGGTGCCAAGAAGTCCTGCATCCTTAGTTTGTGAAAGAAAGGTAGAGCAATGATGCTTGCTCAATTGACAAGCCTTACAATCAAATTCGACAAAGGTAGACACTTCAGATCCTTACACAATTTACTGACAAACAAGAGGCTCATGGGAAACTCTGGTGCACAATGTACATTCAATAATTGTGATTGAAAGGAGAACTAGACATCACCAGCTACACCACCTTAACGAAAGTAACTCCTCTAGCTAGTTTAATCTCACATAAAGAACTAACTTCACCATAAAATGAGTGAAAGCACTAGAGTCTATCATACACTGTCTAACTATAGTGGATGTCAAATTTGCCAAAATGTCAGTAAAATCAGTGAAGGTGAAAAGAGCACAGGGAATGTCCTCGTATCGTATGTCACCAACATATTAGAAGTAGAAAATAATCCAAGGAGGAGATATCTAGGGCTACAGCATGTAAATATGATAATACCAGTAGATGATAGGGTGTCTAGTTCATCATGACTCAGAGGGATCAATCATAACAGAGCATTCAGAGCCCACTAGAGTAGGAAATAGTGCAAGATTGAATCACAAGCAACAAGAAATCATCTGTTGTGGCAATGCACATGCAAGAAATCACGGAGGATGAACATGCAAGGAGACTTCACACACGTACGCACACAAGAGGAAGCATGCACACACAACATGCAAAAGCAACCTCAATCAACCGATCAGGGCAGTAGTGGCAGTAGTCAACCCCTCGATCTATGGTGTTGATCGATCAATGTCAGCGATCCTATAATGAAGACAAGCGACAATGGCGAGACTGGGGAATCCGATGAGTGCACACTTCGAGATTTCCCACAATTGGAGATTCAATGTGCAGACTCCAAGAATTCCTCAAGAATGAGAAATTTAGTGGAAGAAAGAAAGATGATGGGAATCAAGGAGGTATCAAACACCAATCTAAGACCGCTACTCTGATACCATGTCAGAGAAAATGAAGCTTCGTATTTAAAAAGAAAATCCTAGCCTCCCTTATATAGAGAGAAGGGATTAAAAAAATTATATATGAGTCCACTAAGAAAATAAAAATAACAAGACACCAAAGACAACGTAAAACTAGGACTCTAACAAGAACATACTAACAGGTGATTAAACCAAAGCTTAGGCAAAACAGAACTCCCCCTCACCACATTTTCCACCCACGCCTTCTCACCCTTAAAACCAAAGGCGTTGCGTTCAAGCCCAAGAGACTAAAGGGCTGCCACAGCCTTAATCGAAGTGTGTGTATTTGTTTGGATCCCATTCTTGAAAGAAACCCAGAAGTTATCCACATCTGCGACAACAACTCCAACCAATTGTAGGGTATTCCACATCATCAAGGAAAAATCACACAACCAAAACAGCTAGGGGCATGCTCTTTTGCACGATTACAGAAAGGACAATCCCACATTCACATCATTCACCCAACGAGCTCTATATGTTTTAGTGACAAGCCTTCCTCTTCTTAATAGCCACTAGAGGAGCTTAACCTTAAGCGAGACCTCAACCTCTAAAAGAATCTGCAATCATCTACCACATCATTATGAATGTTATGTGCACCCCTCAACGGTCTACATGCCTTGGCCACCGAGAAACATCCTTCATTCCAAGCCAACTGGTCAGGAGAAGTAAGGGATGGACAAGAATCCTAAAGCATGGAGAAGAAGGATGTTACAATGTCCTCAAACTGACTCTTCGAAGCCTCATGACTATCAAGTGAAAGGGTAAACCGCCTCAAAGAATCAAAGAGGTAACACGAAGACATAAAGTTGGACAAAAGATATTTTACCAAGAATGAGCAATTGGGTGACGTTAACCAGAAAAGGTCTCAAACGATGCTTGAGAGCAATTTTTATCTAAAGAAGTAGGAATGGTTGGACAAGCATTGGAGTCTGCAATGATCAATGGCTCCTCAATAGGAGGTGGAAGTAGCTATTCGTATTGCTATATGCAACACGGTGGCAGTGGTGCTCACTGTGGAGGTTGTTTTGGTGATTAAGATGGAGGTCATGGTAGTGGGTGATGTAGCAAGTGGAACTAATGGTTAGACTGGAAGGTCAGATGGCACGAAGAGAGGAACTTCTTGCCCTCAGGTCAATTGTGTCTTTTTCTGCATCAGAAAAATATGACATCTTCAACGAATTTGGTGTGATGGCATCCACACTCAGGTCAAACTAGCATCTATAAAAAGAAGAAACAAACACTCAAGAAGGTAACTTGTCTTCTTTATAAAAAAAAGATGGACAGACGAAACATATACAAATACCCTAAGAAGTAGAGGAAGAGATCTTCCCCATGGCAAGAGAGAGAGAAAGAAGACTGAACCTAAGTATTGCATTAAACAAGTGTTGAGATAGAAATACATATAAAGCATAGTAGCTCTAGCTACATCAAATATATGACATGGTTTGTGCTCAACAACTCAGCTCTGTTGAGATATTTTAACATAGAAAGTTTGACCGTAACACACTCAAGGAGGAATAAGGCAGAAAGTCATTATTATCAGGCTGAAATCCAATATACATAGATGGCACTGCTATTCAACCCTATAATACCACTAGATGCAGACATGAAGGAAATCACACACAAAGACACATTAGACAAAGAAAGAAGCCAGAGATGCATATGTTATTTAGTACAATTGGTGGTATTCTTAGAGAAATCTAAATTTGGGCTCATTCCAAATATAGTTAAAACTGAAATAAAACCACCAGAAAAAACTTTAGCTTTGTGAATATGATAATTTTGTACCATCATCCTGTTGTCAATGTCCATCTCCTGAATGCACCTAAATGCCATATCAGCCATGCCATCTCCTTCAACATCAATAAGTTCCTGCAGCAAGCACCTTTAGCACTCCTGTAAAGGATATATCCTTATGTTGCCATCTTAAAAATGTCATGACGTGCCCCTATGGACAATCAAATTAAATGATAAAAAAGGAATCACGCATGACCATTCACAGAAAATCACTGTGTTTACATTTAAAGAAAAAAGGAAAAAGATAATTGCTAGTTATTTTACCAAAGGACAAGGGTTATGTGAATGATCAAGAGGAGGGACTTTTCTTTCTTGTCAAAGAGGTAAAAAAAAGGAGGGAACTTTCTTTTGCATGCAAGCTATTATACATCTGAGGACTCAACTTATCCCAATAAATAATATAATTGCATGTCTACATCACCATTATAACATCATGTCCAGCATGATTACATGACTTGTTATATATTAAACATGTGAAAGCATTATGGCACTTTTTTCCAAAGCTATGAATAGCATTGTGTCACTTCTAGAACATCCCATATATTTATTGAAGCAGAAAGTAGAACAAGATTGCTCTTTCCTTAACATTCAGGTCTTAATGTGATTCATGCAGTGATTCCATTCAAACAAATTTCATTTGCATTCAACCAAGACATCTAAGGCTGCGTTTTAATGCAGAATATTCCCTTGAATTATCCCACCAATGTGGGATATTTGATCTAGTGGTGAATCGATGATATAACTGGTTAATGTGGTTTATGAAGCCATAATTCTTTAAAACTGAGATCAATTATAAAACAAATATAATGCGCATGCCAATCAATATATCCGGTTATGTATCACATGATTCACATCCAACCCCCTACTTATTTCACCACCAACCACACACCATTTTTCTACATATCCCCCACCACAGATTATACAACCTAAAAACTTAACCCAAAACCAAATATAGGCTTATTGAATTACTTGCAGGTCATCCCACTTTACCCAAGTGATCTGACTTGACATGTCCAAAGACTTTGTCATGATTGCATACAGATTTTGATGGTTTTTTTCATATAAAATATAAGGCAAGATTGCTTAAAAATCGATAGACAAGAGCAAGGAGCATTTATAAGGATGCTGTTAAATAAAGCAAGTTAAAGATGCAACAAGAATAGAATCAAAGCAAAAGGTAACAGGGTTCATAATGCCACGATGCTGCCTAACTTTACTAGAGAAACAACAATAGCTGGATCTTTATGTCTTTCTTCTCACTGAAATATTGGCAACACGTCCTTTTACATATGCCACCACAGTGATTCAAGCTGCCATCATAGACAAGGTGAAAGTCAATGATACAGATCTTGAACTGCATCCATTTAATCCACTGATTCAGTGCATAATTTTCAAGAGATGCATATGCAATAAAGTCAAAGACAGATACATGTGCAAAATGAACCCATATAAGCATATGGAAGAGAGAGGAATGAGTGCACATGTGCATGTTTGATGAGAAACTAAGCAAATGTTAACAGAATTTAGACCACAAATCCTTATGTTTTGATTATGTCACGCACAAGTGAAATGTACACCGATTTGAAATACCATTACAAAACAAGAGTTTGTCTAAAGGAAACTGAATACATAGGCAGATTTTTAAGGATTCATCAGCAATAACAATGTGAACAGAAAATTGCTTCTTACTGGAGTAAATAAAGCCTCGGGAGCTTGAAATCTTTCAGTGCCTACTTTAATGACTCTTCCGTCTGGCAGCTGACATAAAATCTCACGTAAATTTTTGCAAAAAGTGCAGATTGCTGATTTTTCATATAATAGAGTAGCAAAATATCAATGCATGCATATATAGACACAAGAAGTTTTCAGATAGTCATTGGCCCAAGTGACTACACTTTCTCTTTCAGAAAGAGAGAAAGAGAGAGATACAAGAAGTAATGCATCTATCAGGAGATCTAAAATTGAAAGATCTGAATTTGCAAATTAGATTCTGACTCTTCTCCACTGAAAATAAAAATGAGAGAGAGAGAGAGAGAGAGAGAGAGAGAGAGAGAGAGAGAGCATGCAAAAATGCGTAAAGGTTTTGGAATGCTCAAAGTATGAGAAAATATAAGCCGAAACACAAGGGTCAGTAAGGTACTTGTCACCAGTAAGCAGATAAATTCGTTGCATAGATATTCCTTGCAGGAATCAAAGGAAACACTTGAACGCAACTCAAAACTAACATGAGGCATTACTAGCCACCCCTTTTTTCCATAGACAAAATGATCATCATGTTACTAAGGCTATCAACTAGTCAAGTCCTAGCTAAAATGAATGGAACTTTTCAAAAAAGTAAAAGTAAAAAAAATTGACAGAGTCAAATTAGAAATAAGACTAGACTCCTTCGGGACTGAATCTCCCAATCATACATATGTTTGACACAACCCAAAATTCAACTGCAGCAATAATATATGCTGGTTTGAATATGCTGAGGCGCATTTCAACATTGGATAGCTCAAAAATATGTTTGAGGTCAGCTGACAAGAATCCCTGCTTTATTGGATTAATTATAAACAACAACAACAACAACCAAGCATTTTCCCACACTAAGTAAAGTCGGCTATATATATTCTATCTTCCACACAGATCGATTTTCAAGCATTTCAGAACTTAATTATAAAGATTGGAAAAAAAAATCTCCTGATTAAGAAATGAAAAATCATACTTAAAATGAAAAAAAAAATTAAGAAGAATGTATGTCAGCACAAACTTCCAGGAAAAACATCAAAGAAAAATAAGCATTGCAATGCTTGACACATTAATGTATCCTTTATGATGCCATTCTATTCCCTCTTTAAGTCTCTATATTAGAGGTGGTCTTGTAATGTGTTACAATATCTCCATTTCAATTTCCTTGAAGTTTCCACAAGTGAAAGGCAAGTTGTCTAGGAGACATTCATGATACTCAGATATTTACTTTCAAAGATCCAGTCATCTTTTTGTCAATGATCCCAAGGTTGAGGACAAGGGAAAAACTGGCAGTGGTCAGTGTCACTATATCTCATTCTTTTCTAATTAAAATACAAAAGAGGCAAAATGTGCATCTTAATAACCATCAATCCCAATCGGTCTCCAACCATAAAAGAATGAAGACGTACATGAAACCTTAATGCAGCATAAAGAATAAAATCCATATATATAGTGGAGCAATTTCCAAAAGGGGTCCCCACCTATATACTTATTCCCAAAGTACATCATGTTCCGAATCAAAGAAGAGCCACGTGGGCATGCCACGTGGCAGTTATCTACAAGGCCACTTGGGCCACCGGTTTTTTGTCTATAGGACCAAAAATAGGAATTTGTTTCTTAGTTGGCAATTAACCTAATTTAATTTATTTGTTTTAAGGAGATTTGTAAAGATTTGGTTGTTCCAAATTTAAAAGATTTGATTAGTTGAGTCTAGTTTTAGAAATAGTAATGTTTATTTACTATTTTTAAGGGATATATCCTCTCCATAAAATAGAGAGCATTTCCATATGTTTTCTTTAAGCAATAGAAAAATTCTTTCAATCGATTAAGCTTCTCTCTCTACTTCTCATGGTGTTGCAGCCGACCGTCCATAGAGGCAAGAAGCCTCTCTGCCAGCTCCACAAGGAATCCGGCCCATCCCTGGCACCCTATAGGCCAATCTACATCAAGACTGGCCCACCTATCCTGCCTGCAAAGGCTGGTCTGCACACAGCAGACCGGTTTGCATCCCGCAGATCAGGCTGTTCCTTGGTCTGCACAGTAGACCAGACGCTCTTTCAACCTCTGCAGGACTTCTTCACGCTCTGGATCACCACAAATCCCAACACATCCCAATATTTTTTTTGTAATTATAGGTCCCATTTTCCATTGTTTGTAACAAAGTGGGTGCCACCATGATAAAACAGTTAGTCAAGGCCGCCATGTGACATCATGTACCTCAGGCTAGATGATGGAAATGCCCCTGTTGTCATTCGCCTCCCCCTTATACCACACAAGGATGATGAAAACCATTCCCTCCATTCCCACATGGTCCAAATCCCAAACCAATGCCCTTCGTGGTCGTCGGTCACTTTTTCATTGGTAAGGGATTTGGACCATCTCGGGCATGGGGAAAAGTGAATTCCATTGTCCATGTGTATTATAAAAAGAGAAGGGGTATCTTTGCCATCAACTCGACCTAAATCTTGCACGTGATGTCAATTGTCAAATGGTCAGGCCTATAGGCACTAACAGATCCATTTCAATGGGATCCACTTTGTTGCAAACAAGGAAATATGGGGCCCATAATGGGAAAAAAAATATTGGGACCTATTTCGTAATCAGTATATAGTTTGGGACCCTTTTGTAACTTACACTGTATTTTAATTGCACAACTTTTGTGTTCCTTCCCACAAAATCCATCCACAGACATATATGATGTTCGAGGCAGTGCAAACTAACCAAACTTTTACACACTTTAGTTGCACAAGTTTGTCATTCTTTCCACCAAATCCATCTGCATATTCTACACTAGATAGAAAAATAAAAGAGAAGGAATATTTCTTTACCATGACTCTACATCAATATAAGGATTTTGGCAAGATAATTAGTTTTTTTTAAGGAAAAAAAGGAGGATAAATCAAGGTCAGTGATCCTCTGGATTCATTATGCCTTTTAAAAATAAATAATTACAAGGGTTAAAAGGGCATCCTTTTCTCTGCAAAGTAGACTAAAGGTCTCCGAAGGCGAGCGCCTCATAAATAACATTTTTCACATGAGCCCTCTCCCCTCTAAAAGAGCACCCATTTCTATGTAACCAACAAGACCACAAGATGGCGAGTGGAAAGGCTTGTTCCCTCTTCATTCAACAGCTTCCTCTTCAATCAAGGTAGTTGAAGAAAATGAATCTTCTTAATTTACCAAGTAGTCCCTATACCTTTATATAGGTGAGATAAAAGTTACATCATAAACCCACTACTAAAATAAAAATAACAAAATACCCTTTACAACAAAAACATAACTCATAGCTCAACACTCTCCATCAAGTTGGAGCATACATATACATCATGCTCAGCTTATTTCTACACTTCTCAAACTGAGGGCGAGACAACGATTTGGTAAACATGTAAGCAGTCTGGTCTGAGGAGGCAAGACAAGTAGTACGAAGCAGACTCTTTTGAATCAAACTCCTAGTGTAATGACAATCCACTTCTACATGTTTTGTTCTCTCATGGAACATAGGATTGTTTGCAATGTAAGTGGCAGCCTGGTTGTCACAATACATCTCCATAGGTTCCTGAACATTAACATAAAGATCTTGTAACAGAGACCTCATCCATACCATCTCAACTACAGTATGTGCCATGACCCTATACTCAGACTCAGCACTAGAGCGTGAAACAACACTTTGTTTCTTACTCCTCCAAGTTACCAAGTTCCAAGCTATAAAGGTACAAAAATCAGTAGTAGACTACCTGTCACCAACATTACCTGCATAATCCGCATTTTTGTATGCAACAACAGACATAGGTGCCTTTCTCTGAACAAGAATGCCTCTACTTTGACATCCCTTAATGTACCTCAACACCTGCATCACAACCTGCCAATGAACCTCAGTGGGTTTATCTATGAACTGACTCAGCTTACCCATGGCAAGGCAAATATCTGGTCTAGTGATAGTCAGATATAACAGCTTCACCACCAGTTGTCGATATACCTTCTTGTTTTTTAGCTTTGCATTGTCCTTAAAAAGATGAATTTTAGGATCCATGGGAATATTTGCATCTTTGGATCCTAGGATGCATGTTTCCTAAAGAATATTAAGAGCATATTTCCTCTGCGACATAATTGTCCCTTGCTTACTTGTAGCAAACTCAATGCCTAAAAAATATCTCAGCTTCCCCAGATCTTTCATGACAGACTGGTGTGCAAAGTACTTCATTTGAGATATACCATCTGCATCATCACCTGTAAGAATAAGATCATCCACATACACAAGTAAAGCCACGTACCCCTACTGGTCTTCCTCACAAATAGTGAATGATCCGATGAAGATCTTTGCATCCCAATAACAGACAACGCCTCAGACAGGCGCTGAAACCAAACTCGGGAGCTTTGCTTAAGACCATAAATGACCTTACGAAACATGCATACACACTCCCCTTGAACCTCAAAGCCAGGTGGCTACCGCATATATATCTCTTCCTCCAAGTCTCCGTATAGAAATGCATATTTAACATCCAGCTAATATAACTGCCATCCATAATGAGCTACCACAGAGATAAAAATGCGAACAGTTGAGAGTCGTGCAACAGGGGAGAACACGTCAAAGAAATCCACCCCATAGGTCTGGGTGAATCCTTTGGCCACTAAGCAGGCCTTATACCTTGAAATAGACCAATCTAAGTTGTACTTCAAGGTAAAGACCCATCTGGCTCCAACAAGGTGTGCGCCAGACGGTAAAGATGACAGCTCCCAAGTACCTCTAGTAATAAGTGCAGACATCTCCTCCTCCATAGCAGCCTTCCAGTGTGGATCTAGTAGAGCCTGTTGGTACGAGGTAGGTAACTCAGCACTGGATATAGCAACTGTGAATGCATGAAACTCCGAACTTAGAGAATCAGCAAAAACAATACTCCCAGCAACATGATACTAGGCACAAGATCGTGGAGCCTTCCTGATAACAATGGGAATATCTTCATCAATACTCATGGAATCAGGACCTGGAGAACCATCCACAGGTGACAGACTCTCACTACATCTGCTGACACTGTACCTGAAGAAGCCTCCTAAGTAGAAACCGCCTCTAGGTTATCAGAAATAACCTGAGGAGTCTGTGGAATAGATGGAGGGGGCTTTGCCTTATACACAACTGGCAATTGATAGGTGTAACCCTTGAAGGTCCCTTCATCTGCTGGTACTGGCCTAAATGTGCTGGTAGGTGGCTCAATAGCCTAAGGGCTATTAGTATCTGTGAACATACCAAATGGTATAGGAGCAACTGGTACAGGCGCACACTCCAGCACACTCTGCACCTGCCTGGCAGCAATAGAAAAATAAGGTACAGCTTCATGAAATGTGACATCTACACTTATATGATGTCTCTGGTGTAAGGGATCAAAACACTGATACCCCTTCCGAGTAGAAGAGTAGCTAAGAAATACACACTTGACTACTCTATGTGCTAATTTATCACGCCCAGGTCCAAGGAGATGTACAAACACCACGCACCCAAATGTCTTGCGTGGAAGATCAAACAGCTCATCATTTAGATAAAGCACTTGCCACGGTATCTGCTTGTGAATCACTGAGGAGGGCAATCTATTAATAAGGTAGCAAACTGTAAGAACGGCATCTCCCCAATAGTTCTGTGGCACACTGTTATGAATAAGAAGAGCTCTGGCCATATCAAAGATATGTCTGTGCTTCCTCTCTGCAACTCCATTTTGCTGAGAGGTGTGAGGACATTAAGTCTGATGAATTATGCCATGTGAGCCATAGAATTCTGCCAGCCGACGAGTACAAAACTCCAGTGCATTATAAGATCTGAAAGTCTTGATGCAAACATCAAACTGATTTTTTTATCAACACAAACTTCTCAATCAATGGACCCACTTCAGACTTATTCTCCATGAGAAATAGTCAGGATAATCTGGAAAAATCATCAACCACAATGAAATAGTACCGATGTCTTGCTCTATCAGGAGTCCTACTGGGACCCCAAACATCAAGATGCACTAACTGAAAACACGAAGTCGAACGTGGTCCTATAGCAACTGGAAAGGAAGATGTATGGTACTTCCCAAGTGGACATGCATCGCAGGAAAGTTGTGTCGTTGGGGATACATGCGGAATAAGTCTGCGTAATTTTTCCAAAAAAGGATGACCCAACCGTCTATGCCACTGTAAAGCACTCCCAGATGTGATACTAACCCGACATGCTACAGCCATGGGACCCTACTGAAGTGGGTAAACTCCTTCATATCTACTACCAATAGTCTTCCCTGTCATTCTATCCTAGAAAATACGTCCACGCTCATCAAAGATGACACGGCAATTCATCTGCTTAATGATCTCACTAACAGCAAGCAAGTTCATGGATAAATCTAGAATAAACTGGACATGATTAAGCTACATAGAAGGGGTAATATTAATTTTCCCCTGACCACAAATAGGAGCAAGTTGCCCATCAGCCACCTGTACTATACGACCTCGAGAGACAGGTTGAATCTATCCAAAACACTACAGATTCCCGTATAAATAATTGGAAGCGCATGAATCAATCAACCACGTCATACCAGTAGTTAAAGTATCACCCACGACGATTCCTAGCACAATCTCTGACTGAGACGCTGCCATATTCACTGAAACACATTGCAGCAAACTAAGTTCAATGTGCCACAGAAAAGGATACACACCCTTGAATTTCTTCACACTTCAGATCTAAAAATTGACAAAAAACGGGGAATACACACCTTGACAAATATACCAACCAGGAAATACACACCCCAAAACTCTCCACTTACACGCGATCAATACTCAAGGGGAATACACACCTCAAAAACATGCATCAAAGGGGAATACACACCTAAATCAGATCAAGAAATCAAGGAGGTCATACCAACCGTAGGGAGGTTCTTGCTTCACATCTCCATCTCCACAACACTCAAGAACCTCCCTACAACAATTAAAGGTGGTCTCAACCACACTAGGCGAAGCTCAAGCGACCATCACAGCCGCACTGGGTGGCGAGGTGACGCCTAAGGCCTGAAGGCGACGAGGCAGCGCTGCAAGGGTTCGTACAACCCTCAAGTGATGTCTGCTGGCACTGCGAGCTTGTAGAGGAGGCGAGGCGACGCTGCGGGGGTTCGCACAACCCTCAAGCAATGGCTGTTGGCACTATTGCTGCCACGGTGATGGCTATTGCAGCCTTAGGCGACGCTGCTGCAGCGCATCAACAACAGCAAACGGCAGTGTAGAACGCCGCAGCGATGGGTTGCAGCAAAAGGCGGCGATGGACGAGGCTACTGCCACTGCGACGGCGGTTGGGCACCAACGCTGCCACCGATGATGGCGGTGGCGTTCGAAGGAAGTGTGGCTTGAGGTAAGGTTAGGGTTTATTTGGTGATATCCCCAACCTAGTGCTCTAATACCAAGTTGAAGAAAATGAGCATTCTTAGTTTACCAAGTAATCCCTACACCTCTATATAAGTGAGAGAAAAGTTACATCATAAACCCACTACAAAAATAAAAATAACAAAACATCCCTTACAACAAAATATAACTCATAGCTCAACAAGACCGCAAGATGGTGAGTGGAAAGGCTTGTTCCCTCTTCATTCTACAGCTTCCTCTCAAATCAAGATAGTATGGATAAATAGTAATTTAACTTTCTATTTCGTTTGATTTATTATGACATAGAGTTTCAATTGCATAATATAATTTAAATACGGATGGATAGAAATTTGGTCAAATCAGGGTTTAGCTAAATACATAATCTAATCCAAGTTAGGCATCTTGGATTTTCCGATCCATCCTAATGCTTAATCCAATCAATTGAATTTTATGATTCTTTGAAGTGACAGGCTTGTTTCATATGTATCTCCTACTTGCTATTACATATTCTGGAAAATTCGCAAGTACTAAAGTTACGTAAATTCAACAAGGACAATATTTTATTATTTCACATATTCTTGTTAAGAAAAAGAAAAATCAACTCACGTTTATGGAAAAAAGGAATGCAATAGAAACATTTGAGAAGTGACAACTTGAGGTCACCCTATGGATTACAGATCCGATTGGATTGATCTGCCCCCATTTTACCACTGCCCCACACCTCCTCTCCCCCACTTGTGATGAAACTCAGGGAACTTTGATCAGGAAACATCACAGTGCTAAGAACAATCTCCCCTCAATCCCACACAATTTGTTACAGCATATTGGCAAAAATGTGATCGCATCAGATTCATGGAAACCCTTGAAAACTTGTTCAGGATACCTCATATTGGATGGGATTATAGATTTTATTCAATCTGCGTGCACCCATAAATCTTAGTCCATAAAATATGATTGGACGATACGATGGTTCCTGTTTTTACATATAAATTATACATGGCATGATTCTGGGAAAGAGAATTCTATTTCCGCAAGATTCTCTTTATTTCATACTTGACCCCACTCCCCAAAGACATTCTGCATGCTAGGATAAGTAATCCCTCCAAATAGTAAAAGCCATGAGTAAAAATGACATGAGAAGGCATGCCAAGAAAAAAAAAACATGTGGGAGAGGGTACATTACTAAATTGTATGCATGTATCATCCGTATCCGGTGTTAATTCAAAAACCTGACTTTGCTGCCACGACATTTTACCATGATATTGCAGCAACAAATTGGATTCCTTAAAGAGATATTAGTATGGCATCGAAGGAAGATGCAGAAGCACAACCAGTTTAACAGCCTTGGCAATTGTAGTTGCAATGGAATAACTTACAGTGTAGTTCTTTACAAGAATGGTGGTTTCCAGCCCCAATTGGTATTCGCGCTTATAGTCATAGCTGCAATAGGATTCCATGTCACCATAATATTGGTACACTCGACGTGTGCAATTTCCAAGCACAGGAAAACATCCATACCTTATATAACATAATTTCTCCTTGATCTCTCTAGCTGTCTCAAAATCTGCCTTTCTATTCACAGAATACCTTAATGCAGGCAACGCCCATTAGCTAGAAGCGAGGAAAGCACATTGAACGCATGCATGCAAAGAGGCCTTGAACATTATTAACAAATGAAAGTCTCACCCCCTTCTACGGAGAAGATCTAGAAGATAAGAAGTTATGTGCCTGCCAGCTACATTCATTCGCTTCGTAAGGTGTGGAAATGAATACCCATCAACAACGGGTACCTGGTCACAGACACAAGGAAAGGCAATGCATTATTATTAATGTGGCAGCCAACCCTTGACTACCAACCACTAAATGTGCATCCCATGCAACTTTGACAATCATCTAGACGAGCATACAGGTTTTGTGATGTAAAATTACTGCAAGGAAACAGTACCATAACACCAAAAGTACTTAAAGCTCAAGAATTTAGGACCCAGAGCTTCATGACATTGCCAGGTCTACGAAAAGCAAAAGGCACCTCACCACATGAGTGACACCATCCCCAGAGTCGATGACAAGACCAGTCAACAATCCTGCAAAGAAATCATTCCAGAATCAGCAAGCTAAAGACAACACGAATAACTACAGTGCCAAACACGAACTACTGTGCAGGACAGAATTTCAAGCCCGCAGGCCACCAAGTTCGATCAACTCCACACAGATACCTTGTGCATACAACGTCAAGACCGCCTGGATCTGAATGAACACCGCCGAGAAATTGTACTTCTCGAACATGGTTTCCACCTGAGGCACACACACATCCATCCACCAGTAACCAAAGCCAGACGAATACAATTCAGCAGCAAATAACAGACGAACGAACCATCTTCTCGCGGTTCTTCGAGGGGTTGAGGGGCGGGTCCGTGAGCAGGATCTTGCACTCCGAGGGGTCCACCTGCCACACACGCAAAGTCCAAGCAAGCTAAAGCCTTAAACCCCAAAAACCACGCGAATCGCCAATCCAACGAGGGCGTCACCTTGAGCTCGTTGTCGAAGGCGTGGTCCCACACGAGCCCCATGTCCTCCCAGTTCTGCACAATCCCGTTGTTCACGGGGTACGACACGTCCAGCTGGTGGCGCAGCCCCACGCACGCGTCCCCCACGACGATCTCCTGCGCAGACCTCGCGCGAGCAGACGCACGCAATTATCGAGGCGGATCACGTCCCTAAACCCTAATAAAGAGTACCGCTTCCCCTTACCTTGAGCTCCTGCTCGACGAGGGACTCCTCGTAGCGCAGCATCGGCCTCCCAACGACGCAGGGGAAGACGGAGGTGGGGAAGTTCTCCCCCGCGAAGCCGCACTTGACGTACTGCACGAGATCGGGGGGTATGAGGGCGCGTTGGATCAGGGAGGGGTGGGAGAGGTGAGGGGGGTTGGAGGGGAGGAGTGTACTTGCGTTGGATCGGGGAGGGGTGGGAGAGGTGAGGGGGGTTGGAGGGGAGGAATGTGCTTACGCCGGTGCCGTTGTCGCAAACGACGACGTTCCTGTTGTCCATCTCCGAGAATCGTCGGTGGATGGGTGGAGTGCTATCGAGCGCGGGGGCTTCGCCGTCGGGCGCGTGAGGTCAATGAGGGGCGACTCTGTGCTGGTTGGAGAGCTCGAGCCAGCGAGAGAGAGAGACGGCCGGCCGATCGGGCCGTCCGTCGGGTGGCGCGCGCGCGGGACTGTGCGAGGCCGAGGGCAGGAGAGGTTGGCGGGTCTCGGTAGCAGGAACGAGAATCGATTGGATCCTGTTCCTAATGCGATACGGGTCTATTTTTCCTGGCTCGCGTTTGCTTTGCTTGCTTCAAATTTTTCTTCCTTCTGCATGTGAGTTAGGCTTTCGATTTTTTTTCTGCTCTCTCTCTCTCTCTCTCTCTCTCTCTCTCTCTCTCAGAGAAGAATATCTTTTGGCGCGGAGGAAATTTGGTTGAATAATGACATCAATGTAAGATAAACATAATATTATTTATTTCTGTTAATTTTATAAATTTACAAAAAATTAAGAACGATATATCTATAAATTTAGATTTACGATGAATATAAGGATAAGATTTATTTTGTAATTTTATACCTTGAAATATTATAAATTTACAAAGAATTTTTTTGAAATAAATAAATTTACAAAAAATTAAGAACAATATGTCCATAAGTTTAGGTTTATGATGGATTTAAGAATGAGATTTATTTTATAACTTTTATGCCTTTAAATATTATAAATTTACAAAAAAATTATTTGAAATAAATAAATTTACAAAGAATTAAGAACAATATGTGTCCATAAGTTTAGGTTTATGATGGATTTAAGAATGAGATTTATTTTATAACTTTTATGCCTTCAAATATTATAAACTTACAAAGATTTTTTTTTTTAAATAAATAAATTTACAAAGAATTAAGAATAATATGTGTCCATGAGTTTAGGTTTACGATAGATTTAAGAATGAGATTTATTTTATAACTTTTATGCCTTCAAATATTATAAACTTACAAATAACTTTTTTTGAAAGAAATAACCATACAAAGAATTAAGAGCAATAAGTCCATAAGTTTAGACTTCCGATGGATTTAAGAATGAGATTTATTTTATAACTTTTATGCCTTCAAATATTATAAGTTTACCAATATTTTTTTTTTTGAAAGATCTAAATTTACAAAGAATTAAGAACAATATGTCCATAAGTTTAGGTTTATGATAGATTTAATAACGAGATTTATTTTACAATTTCTATGTCTTCAAATATTATTGCATCTGCAAAGTTTGTTATAAAACAAACATTTGTAGTCGTGTTAATGTTAAGTGCATATTTTATATTTGGTGGATAAAGGATTAACAAATTAAAAATTTCAACGATCAATAATATGGTGGAAAATGGTGATGTAGGAAAAAATAAACGATGACATTGAGTGAGAAAGTGATGATAGTGCTTTTAAATGTAAAAGGAAAAACAAAACAAAAAAAAAAGGCATAGCATTATGAAAGAATATGTATATGCAAGAAAATGAAATTCCAAAACTAAATGCATACGTTGTTAGATTCAACCAAACTTCTTGCTTAGGCACCTAAAGCCTTTTACGAGTTTTGAATTCTGTGTGTCCCAAATATGATTATTATTTTTGAAAAATTCATTGCTAAACTCCCTTTAAAACTATAAATTACTATCTAGGCTTCAAATATTGTGGGTATTACATAGATCCATGCTTTTATGCCTTTCCTCCATTGATGTTAATCTTGCTTTATGCATACATGAGTTGAGCTTTTGAGAAGGGCGTTGAATGTTGAATTGGTAGCGAGGACAATTTCTTGCTAAGTTGATGTGAATTTAATGGCTATATAGGTCATGATCTGAGGTTGATTCCCATGTCTTGAGTATTTAGAGGATGTGCTTCCTTATTAATGACATGGTAAGGCCATTAAGAAGCATGAGAAGAGCATAAAAAAGCAATTGATGACAATTGTAGGAGGAATAAATAATGTGAGAATCAAACTAGGCTCATTAGGCTAAAGGTTAATTTCACCTTCAAAGAGTACGCCATTTAAGGTTTTGGCCTAATTTTAAGCCCAAGTTAATTCATTCCCATATGATCCGTATGGTAAGCGGATCGAGCCATCAAGGGGATGTGCTAATGATTTGTGACTATAAGCTTATTCTTTGTTGCAAAAATTCCACAAGAATTCCCAACATATGGTCATTCTATCTTAATTGCCTTATAAAAGATCAAGGAGGAATGGATCCATCCTAATCCTATGGCTCAATTTAGCCTTTTTATTTTAATCCTTTAAGTCTAAGAGCACACAATGAATTTTAAAGATCACCTAGTGATATGTGGATTATGAACCAATTCTCGTTTTAAGGGAGAATCCCTTTAAAATGGCTTATCTAGTCTAATTTCGTTCTTCAGAGATCGATCTGAATCAATCTAGTTTATTTTTTGTCCTTAAATTCGAACTAATTTTTCTAACTCCTTGGCTATTAGAGCATCTAAGGAGTTGAATGGCTTGCTTACATCACCTTACACAACATAATTCAATTAGGTGAAGACTAATGCAAAAATCATTTCCCCTAAGTTTTATTGACCCAATTGATTGTGCAAAATGAAGTGAATTATGAGAATCTCTTTCATTTGACCTTGAAGATCCTCCTGTAATTCCTTTTTATGATGATCTCACATACAAGATTATATATTGTTGGGCAAATATTTGGATAAATCCTTTAGTGAATCCTTTAATTCCACCATTGGATCAGAAGGCATGGCTGAGAGGCCCATTGAGCCATGGAATTCTTAAGACCTAATTGATAAGGGTCGGGCTTTGAGTTGCTTCCTTAATCAATTTAGCATAGGAATAAACTAAGCCAAGAAACTTCCAAGCTTGACCTTAAGAGGATAGCTAATGAGATCTTGATGAAGGAGGATTCAAATAATCGAATTCAAATCTAAGTTAGCTTTAGGTGCCCCTTCTTGAATCAAACACATGTTGTAGGCAGTAGCTAAAGATTTAGATCAACACCTTGTTTAGGTGTTAAACACATAAAGGAAATTTTCAACTAAGGATTTGAACCATTATATGCAAGGAAATTGTGCTAGTTGCAATGTAGGTAGGTGCGATCTCTGATATGATTAAACCATCATCATTGTCTAATGACACACACCTTTAATGACAATGATTATTTATGCACACATTAGTAAAAATATCACGTTCTTGCCTCATGGAATGCCATGGGGAGGATATGTAATGCCCATTGAGTCTTTGAGGAAAGCCTTATGATTTAACATAAAAAGTATTTTCTTGTATCTTTATTTAACTTTGGTTCATGAAGAGACCCGTGTCTCTCTTGTGCCATAGTATCGATTTGGTGTGAACTTGGTAGCCATCTTGGTGTACTCCATGGTTGTTTTTACACCTTATCATCATGTAAATCCACATTTAAGTTGAGATATTCTTGGTTGCGATTCTCTTGAAACAAATCCAAGCCAAAAGACTTGCTGCTTAATGCTTTTGGACTTGTATATGTATTATATGCATAAACCTATCTAATGGGTCAAGCATCCACTCAGTTGACCTTTTTGGCTTGCCCATAGGCTAAGCTTGGGCTTCAAAAACAAGAGATTAGACCAAGTCAACCCAATCAGAACTTTGCTTGGTCACCATAGGTTACCTTGAGTTCTATTTTCTGGATCAGACTTCGATGTGGAAGGCTTTTATTTACAGCTCAGACTTCGACAAACTAAGCTGTAAATAAAAACCTTCCACATTCTTCAGTTCCAAAAATCCCTATCTTGTTCCCTCTCTACCCCTCCCCTTCGCCACCCACTCCATATTTCATAAGATTGAAAAAAAAAATCGGAACGATGAATGTGAAAAATTATATAATTTTTAGAGAAATCACATATTATAACAAGGTTAACATTACCTTGTGGGTTGGCCCGACACAACCTACCTCATATCTAACTAGGCTTAGGTTGAGAATTTTGGCCTATGGATGGAGCCAGGCTATGTTTTTAAAGTTAACCCAAGTGGCCAAGCCCATAGCCTAGCTTAAACCACACCTTGAATAGGTTTATGTGCGTGACGTTGGAGGATTTTTCCCTCATTAACCTAGCACCTGAGACGATATTGTATATAGTTAGACCACTTAGGTGCTTAACATTAGTATGCCTTTTTAAGGTTGTCAACCTTCATTTGCACTGGCATAGACTGATGGGATGCTAGAATTAGTAGGATGAAGATGTCTTGGATTCGTTACCATTGTTGTGTTCAAGTTTATCACGTTAGGTTTCCATCACAAGTAGAATATTATAAGTCTTCCATTAGATGATAATGATGGATTGCTATTGAAAACTAAATAAACAGTCAATAAAGGAATAAATGCATTTTTTCGTTACCATATTTTCTTTTTCTTTGTTGAGATACTTAACTTACATTATTTATGCATATCTTGTTGTCCATTCATGTGGTACTGGAGGATGTGAATCCTAGTGAAGGTGCTGAGACCAAGTACAGCCTTAAGGAGTGGTGGAAAGAATTCCAAGCACAATCCTTGAGAACTCAACATTAATGCCTTTATATTTTACTTTTCATTGTAGTAGCTATGTTTCTTATACGCTTATTCTTTTAGCTTCATCATGTGGTATGTTATATCTCTATTGAACTTTCTATTTTCATGCTCGAGTACTTGTATAGTTTCTTGATTTGTGTTATATGTGCTTAATTGAAGCTATGCCACCCAATAGAATTAAAAGGAATTACTCAAAGAACACAAAGATTTGGTTATATAGCTCCACCACAATGAATGCTCTCTTAGGAGGATATTTAACATTCAATAGTTCACATGTAGTGATAAACAATAATTACGAGAAGCCAAATCTCCTATGCAATGCCCACAACCCTCCTTTCCAACATAAAACTATTCTTTATTTCATTTGGATTCTATTTAACAGATTAAGAATTCAAATCCCACCCTTTCAAAAAAAAAAATTCAAATCCCACAGCTATAAGAGGATTCTAATTATTCATATCTCTTTTATTTTAATTATTATAACTACTAATATTATCTGCATAGATGCAAAAGATACAAGCAATAAGTAAACTAACATGTATAACAAAAAAAGTAAAAAAAATCACGTAAAAAACTTCCATGAATAGACGGAAAGCATAAACTAAAATGTAAAAAAGAAAAACCAGAAAAAAACATATGCAGTAAATGAATAAATAATTTCTGGAGAAAAGATAAACTCCAATAAACTAAACTAGTAGGTCAATTGGGTTTTTCATTTTTACTTTTTAAAAGGGAAAGGTCCAATCTAAAGGAAGTTCCTAAGAAAAATTAGCAAAGATGAGTTAGGCACATAGACTTTAACTAATGAATAAATGTGATGGCCTAGAAGCAATAACCAAGATAAAGTGAACATGTGCAGAAGTAATAACTGAGATACAGGTAAAATCATCGAAAGAAAAAAAAAAACTAAAATAGAGAAGAGTGTTTACGAAAGCCCTAAGCAGTTGGGTTTTGCTCAAGAGTTTCTTTGCCTTGTTACAGGTGTAGCGGTAAAAAGATGTGGGTGAGGTGAGCAACACAACTTTGAAATTTTTCTAAAATGACCCTTCCCAAGGGTCGTTCAAGTTTTTTCCGGAAAGGTAAGGGTGTAAGCGTAATTTTAAACCCCCTTGGTGTGTAAGTTTGTGGACTTTGCGGAAAAGAGAAAACCTTGCGGGGAAAATATCTCTCTCTCTTCCCACACAACACACCCACGCACACACCCTCTCTTTAAAACCCCCACCTCTCCACACCATCTCCATGGCCTCCACCTCCACTTCTCCGCTACCTTGTTGCTGGCGACCACCTCCTTCCCCATCCCCCTTGTAGCCACAAGTAGGGAGGAAGGAGGGGAACTAGAGAGGGAGAGTGTGGGCGAGGGAGAGGGAGAGCGAGGAGCTCGGGAGAGGAGGTGCGAATGAGGGAGCTCGTGGAGAGGAGCTTCGCGACCTCCTACAGCTGTTGGAGGAGCAACTGTAGCTCTGCAGGCGAAGGGTCGCGCAGGGAGAGAAGCACTAACTTTGTGAGATAAAGAAAGAAGTAAAAATATATCATCACACTTACCTTGCTGACACTTAAATTGCTATTCACTTCAATGAGTTGTTTGCTAAGGGACTAGCAAAACCTAAGCATGGGGGTATAATGAGTTGCGACTCATCATAGCTAAATCGTTTAAGTTATGCTAGAAACTAGGTTAAGCACTATCAAATTAACACATAAAAAGGGTTAAGTATGGAAAATAGAGAAAAAGACCTAAAACATCAATTGTGTGTTAAAAATGTATAATTAGGTCATTAAATGAGATAGTCTTTTAAAGAAGGTTAAATAGTGATCCAAGTACAAATTGAATGCATAAATGAACTCAAAATTCAAAATCAAAAGTGTAATTAACTTTTAAAATGTTCAATTGAGCTTCAATAAAAATTTGGGTGCATTTGGACATCACGAGGGCCTTGCAATTAAGGATTCACATCTAGGTCCTTCATATATCATATTTTGTTCATCAGAAAACCTCCAAGGACCTACTTGAAGACCGCAGGGACTTATTTGTAAGCCTTAAGGACTACTCTGAAATGTTTATTAACCACTTATGGGCTTGCTTGCTATCTTTCTACCCCTTTGCGCAGGGGCCTTTAGCGTAATTTCACCAATAGACCCTCAGCACCCACCTGCAACTCACGGTGCACTGTAGTTGTGAAGAACACATGCTATCCCTGCTGTCCATCATGTAGACCCTCTTGATCTGTGGCTGTCAATCGATCGAACCTTTGTGTGATTCGGCACGTGTGGTCACCTATCCTCCCAGATCTGATTCAATGGCCGCTATTGATTTTAGCTCGCTCGTTCTCTCTCCTCAAATCCCCTATGCCCAAGCTGTTGGAGACTAATCGCACCACCTCGGTGCTCTGATCCACTGTCTTCCTACTTAAGGAGCTCCACAGCTGCCCGCAAGGGAGATCGCTCCCTCCTACACCTCTCGAGCCGATCATTCGTCCACTCCAACTCTCCTTCCAACATTTCCCCATTTTCACGGTCATCGGCTGTGAATTTCCACTTTCTCTCTGACTCTACTCGCCGCTAAGGACTCCGTAGCACCTAAGGGCTGTGAAAACCCACTAGAGGGTTTTCACTCCGCTAGAGCACTTCCTCCCTCCGTTCTTCCTCTCCATCCACCGGGTGGAGATCCAAAGGTCCCATTCCTCCTTTTAGATTAGGCTGCTTTTTAGATTAGCTGTAGCGTAATTAGATAGTTTAGCAGTAGAATTTAGATATATATTAGATCTGATACGCTGTGCGTGCTTGTACTATAGCTTAGGAGTAGAATTAGCATAGATCCCACCGGACGAATTCATCCACACACTGATCACTGT
Source organism: Thalassia testudinum (assembly GCA_037157565.1). NCBI lineage: Eukaryota > Viridiplantae > Streptophyta > Magnoliopsida > Alismatales > Hydrocharitaceae > Thalassia > Thalassia testudinum. Next base: position 24,525,399 of record JAZHRO010000054.1, on the reverse strand, counting down.
TTTTCTCCCTCTACATGTTTTCATTTCGCTTCTAATTTCCTCGCAATTTAATCCGCAATTCACCCATTCATTTGGAGTCAAATCCCCATCCCATTGCTTTCAAGTTTTGAGATGAGGATTTGCAGTCAAATCCACCTAGGGGTCTCCCACTCACTTCAGTTTGTTCACAAAGGTCCCTGATCTGATTTGAAAAGGAATTGGTTGACTTGATAGATTTCTGATTTGAATTTTAAAGCAAGATCGCTAGATTTTGAATCATTTTGGTTTTCAAGAATTTGTGATCAATTGAATCAATTTATTTTTGGGTGATTGAGCTCATGGCTGTGAATCTGAGACTGTTAAGTTCCCCTCAGATGAGCCATGGTCAGATTTGTCATGATTCAAGGTTTTCATGGGCTTGAATGTATTGTAGAGCCAAGGAGAATCAACTATGTTGATTGGAGGCTCTACTCAGAATCTACTACTATTTTCTGAGAATCTGATTTTCACCTAAGGGATTTTCAATATCCCTTAAGGTTTTCAACACTTTGGGATTTAGCTGAATTTAATGGACTGATTCCAACACTTTCTACATGCTGTCTATAGCATTAGGAAGGTGTTAGATCAGTAGATTTATCTTTGATTTGAAAGAAAAATGTTGACATGGGACTTTGATTTTTAGTTTAACATCCGAGAATGATTTTTCATGTTTGTTTCAGTCCTTGTCAGAATTTAAAGAGGTTTCTGTGCATTTTAAATCCCAAACAATCACATCTAAGTGCTGCTTTAGCAGCTACATTTTTATAAAAGTTTCAGTTCCAAATTTGATACAAGTTGATATTTAATGCTAATCATAATTTGAATTTGGATATGAAGTATCCCTGATCAGACTTTCTTAAGTCTGATCTGGGATAACCCATACTGAATTTAGGTCTGATCAACTGAAATTGAAGTTCCAGATCTGCTACAGATGTTTTTTCTCTGATTTCTGGATACTACAGTAATGATCTGAGCTAGTTAAGACGTTTGGGCTTTGCCTAGAACATCTGGAAATGTTCTGTAGCTGCTACTGCAGTTGCTATCTACTGCTGTTTGTTGCAGATGGTGGCTATTGCTGCAGCTGTTTGTTGGATTATCTAGATTGTTAGGGTAGTAGATGGACTTTTGAGTTTTTTAAATGGAAGATCTATTTCATTATGTTGTATAATTTCCTGTACAAGCTTTCATGTATTGTAAATGACCATAAACTTCATTTGAATAGCTTGTCATTCATTAATTAACTTCCATTATCAACTATTTATATATATAACTGCCCATATGTAGAAATCGAATGAAATTAAGTTGAAAATTAGATTTAATCACTTGCGCACTTTCTACGTTGTTTGCTGAATGTGTCTAACTATATAAACCTTTTGTTCAGTATGTTTATTTCACTTTTAGGCCTTATATTCACTTAGGAAATCTTCTTTAGGCCTAAAATGTGCTTCACTTGCACATAAATAAAAACCCTATAAAAAATTTAAAAAATAAAAATAAACCAGTCTTGATAAAGATTAGGTATATTTTTAAACATATGCCATGTTTCAAGGCATTCTGAATCGTCGACTTGGTAGAACATACCGATCAACAGTTCAATCTACCTTAAAACTTAATAAAAGACCTTAGCATATAAAAACATAAAAAGACATTCCATTCTTCTCATCTCTCTCTTTCTCTCACACCTCCTACCTCTATATAACTCACAAAATCCATAAAAAGAAGAAAAACTGTCAAAATACCTAAAAACACCTTATATATTATGTATATACATGTAAATATAAGTTATATACTAAGCTATCTATGTACATAATGCATAATATGTATATAATATGTATATATAACTTATGTTAGTATGCTATAGCATAACTTAAATTATATATAACCTATTCATATATTATCTATTATTTATATTAACTTATATGTACTGTAAGCTACATAATTATAGAAATCATAATAAATTAACTCATTTATAAGTAATACTGTACATACGTATTTATGTATATATAATGTACATAATGAACCCTGTACCATAATTTAATTATATATATAGAACAAATAATTAATTTATTAAGTTACTAGCTAAGTTATTAGATTAAATTTAAATATAATTTAAGTTATAACTGAACGAACTTATACTGTATATTTGTACTAATGTATTTTAAGTAAATTAAGCTAATTTAACTATATTTATAATGTATTATATTAGTTATATCTAATTTATATATATAATAGCCCAAAATAAGCTATTTAATTGAAAATAAAATCGAAATAAATGTTGTAAAATTCAATAAAAATCTTTATTAAATACCTTAATATGTATATTAATACTGTATAAGGTCAATTAGACCATACATTAACTAATTTATACGTAATTAAGAAATAAAACCCAAAATACAGTATGTATAAACTAGAAACTTTGACTAATTTATTTATATAATAAATATAATTAATTTTCTAAATTAATTGTACAATTATGTAGTACTATGTAAATACTTTAATTCCCCATAATTTATTTTTAATTTATAATAAATTATGGCCCTCAAATCGAGGGCCAAAAATCACCTAATTAGAACATAGCGCGCTAGAATTCCAGCGCTAAGACACGGTGCAGATAGCGCCACATCATGTGTGGCAAAGCACTCTGAGGCACTTTTATTGTTTTTGTTCCCATGGCTATTCAATCGTCGGGCGTCGATCGCCCTTATACCCCTATCCCCCCTTCCTCTGATCAGAGTATGGCTATGGCATTGTGTTGTGATGTGTGAACGATGTGCGGTGTGTGGCTGGGAGCCATGCACTATGCGGGGGCTTGATTAAACCCATTGTCGAGTATAAATCACAATTAAGAGGCCTAATTAACGAATTAGGGTGGCTCTTAGTAGAGGTTTGGTTCTACTTGAGAGGGTGTTGTGTATCTCTCGAAAAAGTCACTCGCCAACTAATAAACCTAATTTTTAAATTAAGGCCTAATAAGGGGATTAATGAAAAAGAGAGAGTGGCTAGGTTAAGAAGAGAAGAAAGAAAAAAGAAACTAAGCTAAGTGTTAAAAGAAGAGAGAGACCTCAGAGAGACTAAGTAGGAAAAAGTAGAAGAGAAAGAAGAGTTAATATGTACATACAAGTATATATAACATATATAGAGTATATTGTAAATAAATAATATGTATAATAAGTATACGTAGTATAGGTAATGTTTAAGCTATATATGTATATAAATAACATAATAGCTTTACTGACAGAATTATCGGTCATTATAGATAGAATAAGTGTCACTATAGATCCTAATTTTTATCTTAGATTCTGTATATAGTTCTGTTGGGGTTTAGTGACGTTTATATCTGTCACTGTACATATTTAATATGTTACTATAGATGTTAATATATTAACTAAAGATAGTAGAGTGTATATTATTACTTATTATTGTATATATATGAAAGTATTAGTATTATAAGTTATAAATAGATAATATATAATATATATGTATAGTGTTTGATGCTTGTTTGTATGTTTATGTTTACAAGCATTTCAATACATAAATTAGTTAATTTTTTCATTCATTAATTCATTCATTTATGATTGTACATAAAATTGATCTTTTTGGAATTAAAGAATAATATTGTACTTAGAGAGTGATGTATATTAATAACTACCTTCCAGTGAATGACCTGGAATAAACCAGTAAAAATTATGTAATTAAATAAAATTGACACGATAACGGTTTGTATTTATGACATATACTACAACAATGGTGATTTTTTTATACGAATCATGGTCGATTACATCATATTTTTGGCGTCATTGCCGAGAATAAAAACCCGACAACAGCATTTTATTGTGAAGTGATTGATTAACATGTTGCAAAAAGTCGATTAGCAAGGGGTACTGCGGAACCTTTTTTCCACAGTATCAAACGTCTAGGATGCCATCCAGACGTCTGGAGGAGCCTCAGGACATCTAGAGCTGGCGCCGGATGTCTGACAGCACGCAGAGTGCCAAGGTATGTGCTTTGTACGCACTTGCATGCACGTACGTAAGTATGTGTTGTGTTTTTGAAGTAGCGCTTGCGTACGCAGGTGTAGGACGTTGGAAAGGCGCGCGGCGCACCCTTCGAGGTGCTTTAGGACATCTGGAGACAGTGCTAGATGTCTGACTACACTCCCAGACGATCGGAAGGAGTGTTAGGCGTCTAGGATCTCCCTCAGACGGCTGCGGAGGGGATTGAACGTTTGAGGAAGCCGCAAGAAAGCAAGGTGAGTCTTTTTGGTAGTTTAAGATGTCTGGGTCTAGTCCCAGACGTCTAATTTTAGTCAGAATACACATTTTGGGCCCGTTTAGGGATCAAACGAAGTCAGTTTTGCGCAAATGAAGTATCGTTGGTTTTAGTTAGGAGTTATCTACGTGTTTGTATCACTCGTATACTTTTGAAATCGTCTGATGTGATTTGGTTAATTGTATATATCTCCAGCCAGTAGAGTAATGGAGCCTGCGGAGACGACATGATCGGCTATTCGAGCCCCCATTCCACCCATGCATCCCGGTAGAGTGGTTTTACTCAATATTATGAATTAATTAATCAAATGCATGCTATCTTAGACTGAATTGATTGAACCCTATGACAGAATTGGGTGAATGAACATTGCTTGAGCCACATGATTTATTCTGAAATGCATGTTAGAACCCTTAATGCTAGCAAATGAATAGTGAAATGATGTGATGCTACTTTCAGTTGTTAAATCACGAGCTGCCTGTTATATGGTTAAGAACCAAGTTGTGAACAACGAGATATGCATGTCGTGAAATGAAAGGAATATAATGCATGAACCCTACGGGGAACTAGAAGAGAAACTCACGTATACGGAACGAATATTGTATGTAGAAGGAAATTGAGCTGGCTCTCGAGTACACGGTACCAAGGAGAGTTAATGTCACTTTAGTATAGGGGGGAGCTAGCCGGCCTTGGGTTGAGACTCAAGGTTAGGAATGGCCCCCTACACCGACTCTTGTTACTTTAGTGTAGGGGGGATCCAGCTGCCTCATGGGGCCCGGGGTTAGAACTGGTTACCTTACACCGACTCTTGTTAGGCCTACTGGGCAAACCGAGATAGTTGGGCAAGGGTACGCAAACTGTTAAGTGGCGAGACCCTTATTCTGAGGGGCAAGATCCCTGTTCTGAGAGGGAAAGTCCCTATTATGTTCTGTGCTGTACGTTTGAGCGTACCCGTTAATGGAAACGACTGACCGTGTGCCAGTGCGAGGTAGCTACCCTTGCGCTTATCACGTGCCGTAGTCACCACTATGTCACGACTATAACCTCGGGGTGGTAGATCGGGTGTAGGACTACCATGGGGGCTCTCCCGGCCAGGTGAGTGTCACGTGTACATCCTACATCGTGAAATAAACTGCAATCAAGATAGTTCCCTTAGGGAACAAGAGGATTAATAAATGTTGTGGATCCTTATTAGAATAACTGAATCAGAAACACCTAGTTGAGATAAATAGAAATGAATGATTAGCTATTTACTTATTTATTTATGTTAAATTGCATGTAAATGGCTTAACCACCACTCTATTCAGCGGTAGCTGACCACGGATTGTATAACCATGTTAAGGTCAGGGAGTTGAGCAGTCAGCGTCACCGGCTACAAGGGTGCTGGGCCCAGCCGAGCCCAGCCATAGTTGTTACTTTTCTGTTTCAGAGCTCTTTTTGTAGTAGTGAGTACTTTTAGCATGTATTAGCTGTTCCTGCTATATTTCTGTTCTATTTCTTTCTATTCTAGTTGTGATGGCTATGTATATGTAGTATTCTTCCGCTCGGCGACTCTTCCTCCCTCTTCTCGTCGCTCTGCCACCATACCAGTGGCAGAGCCAGCTCCGCCATTCTCCTCCACGCCAGGCCGCACCAGCTGGCACTCTTCGACCCCTTCTCTTCGTCGCCGCCCCCTCTTCTGGCACCTTCATCTCCGGCGACGGCACAGACGCACCGATTGCCATCTCCTCCCGTTCGTCTACTTAGCTAGGTAAAAACTCTTCCCCTTACTCTCTCCTTTATTTCCCCCCTGTTAATTTGTTGTTTCTACCCTTCGACTGCCACTGTCCATCGCCACCTTCTCCACCTCCGACCAGACCTCCGGCGAGGTGCTTCCGTCATTCCACTCACCCATCCACCTCGCCAAACACCTCAGAAGCTTCACCACTTCCCACTGACCACCTCTCGCCCTTCCACCGACCACGCCACCCACTGAAACTACCCCCTCGAACAAACCCATCCTCTCGGCCACAGGGCGACCTAGGCATGCACGCCTAGGCCACCCCGTGGCCAGCCAATCCCGCCTCACCTTCGCCGTGATACGGCAGAGGTTTTCTGATGTTCTGATGGAGCCGCGAGGCAGTGCTCGTGCTTTCAGGTTCTGCACGCTAGCCGCCATTGACGCGGGCGCGAAGAAGCTTGCTCGGGAGCTCCAGGTCGTGCGCTCCAGGCAGCAGAGTCCCAGGAGGTGTGGATTCGCGTCACGAACCCACACAGCCAAGCAATTGGCTCAGCAGGCGACCGAGGCTGCGGCAATTGGAAGGAAGGCCTGCGGGCATGCGAGCAACAACGGGTGGGACATTAGTCCCACCTCGTAAACGACTGGGCGCGGCACGTCATATAAATCGAAAAAGTGTATTAGGCTTATCGCCTTCGATACACAAGGGTCAAGTCCCTTGCCCACGCACGCAGTGCCACGCGCTCGCACTCGCCCTCGCCTGCGCTCACGCCCCGCGGGTCTGGGTCTGAACCCGATTACCCTACCGTGCACTCCTCGCCCACCACCGCACGCCGATGGACCTGGTCCCGGACGCATTACCCGACTCGTATACCCGCGAATGCTTTGGGATTGAACCTTTGAGAGAGAAACAGAGAGAGAGAGATGTGGGGCAGGTAGGGGTTAGGTTTTGCCTAACCGTGTAACGCGCAGGGAAGCAGGAGAAGAAGAAAGGAGGAGGGGCGGCTGAGACTTAGCCGCTCAGAGTGCAGCTGAAAGAAGAAGGAAGAAGGAAGAGGCAGCTGCTGAAGAAAGAAGGAAACTCAAGGCAGAGGAGCAGCTGAAGAAAGAGAAAGAAGACAGGAAGAAGGAAGCTACAGAGAAGGGAAGATGAAGAAGAGAACCTAAAGAAAGAAGAAGACTCGTAGAAGGAAAAGAGAAGAAAAGGCAAGGCAGGAGAGAAGCCAATTGAAGAAGGAGAAAGCACAGTGCAAGAAGAAGAAGAAGAAGCCGAAGAAGAAGAGCCTACAAGGCACTGTAGTAAAGGGGCAGATAAGGCGTCTGATTCAAAGAATCAGACGTCCGAGAAAGGAAAGGCAGAGAAAGAAGAGAAGGAAGAGAGAAGAAGAAAGAAAGAAAGAAAGAAAAGAAAAAAAGAGAAGGATCTTTGTTCACTCTCTCTCTTTAATTTTTGTAAAAATAGTATATTGAATTGTGAATTTGTATGCTTCTAGAATCAAAGTGTGCTCCCTGAGTTCGACCTCGGGATATTCTAAATTTCAAGTTATAAATTTTTATTTGTTTTCGCAGAGAGTTCATCTATATTACAACGAGATATCTGTTAAAACACGATCAAGCCTCCGTGCAGAACAAGCCGCCGCAGTGCTAGACGAGCTAAAGGGGGAGGGGGTGACCCTCCACCACCCCCACCACCCTTAAACACTTCTAAGCACGAGACCTCCTTGCCTGGAGGCATGCCTGTTCCCCCGTTGCAGCTCCACCACGAGCTATTTGGCGAGTTCCAGAAGCTGAAGCCCCCCCTTCAAAGGGGATGAGAGCTCGTCTGAGGCAGAGGACTGACTGGAGCAAATAGAGAAGGTTTTTGACACGCTCCACCCTTCTGCAGAGTGCCACGTGGCCTTTGCCACGTACTAGTTGGAGAGTGCAGCCCACCAGTGTTGGAGGGCAGTCAGAGGATAAGAGGGGAGAGATCCTTCATGGGACTGATTCGTGGCACTTTCTGCAAGCAGTACCTCCCATTGACTTGGCAGGACAAGAGGAGGCGGGAGTTCCACACTCTCCACTTGGGGATGATGACAGTTAGTGCATACCGTATGCGTTTCTTGGAGCTATCACGCTTCGCCCTGACGGCTGCATCTACAGAGGAGCGCCTGTGGAGGTTTATTGAGGGCCTCCGGCCTGCTATTCGAGGGTATGTGAAACCCCTGAAGTTACTCACTTTCTCTCGCGTGGTCGAGGTAGCCATGACCTATGAGGAGACTAACCTGACCATGCGAGACACTAACGAAGGACGGAAGAGGCCCTACCAGCCGAAGCACTCATAGGGCCATCGGGAGAGGAGGCATACGACGCCCACAAGGGAGTCGTCTCACTCTGTGGGGCCACCAGTGGCCTTTGGCAGCCCCAAACAGGGGCCAGCTAACAGCATCGGACCCCCGCCCAGTCACCAGCAGGGACTAACTAAGGGAGGAGGCTGCGCTCCTCTCTATTACTAGTGTGGCCAACTGGGCCACATTAGGAAGAACTGCCCATCTAGGGCCAGAGCATAGCAGATGCTCCCAGCACCGAGCACTGGAGGCCGATCTGGCGGCCGTAGTTACCAGGCACGAGGAGGAGGACAACAGTCACAAGGAGGGTACCGGCCAGCTACTGCTCATTCGACCTAGAGCGTAGCTGCTTCTTCTTTACCCAGGGCTGAGAAGCGTGTCAACGCCTTGACTCACAGAGACGCCAGAGCTTCGGGCTTCATGGTGGCAGGTATGGTTCCAGTTTCTGACAGACTTATTTACATACGTTTTGATTCAGGTGCCACACATTCTTTTGTCGCCACGAGTTTTGCCATTAGTTTGGGCCTAAGCAGTATACTGTTAGAGGTCCCATTCCTGATTAGAGGCCCAAGTGGACAGTTATTTGTCATAGAGGAGGTCTTCACAGACTGACTGTGAGGTTATTATAGGGGGACACAGCCTTCTCGTCAACCTGATCGTGATCCCGATGAAGGACTTTGGCATGATCTTAGGAATGCACTGGCCGTCTGCCTATCACGCCCTAGTGTACTATTTTGGGAGGAAGATCGTCTTCTCCATACCGAAGTTGCCTCCCTTTGAGTTTCACGGCCAGTAAGTAAATGGAGGTTTCAGGTGCATCTCCGCGCTTCGAGCAACGAAGCTCCTGAGCCAGAGGTGTGAGGGCTTCATAGCTTGTGTTGTAGCAGAGCCTAGTCCCGTGGCCGACTTACAGAGTATTCCGGTGGTCTGCGAGTATCCCGACGTCTTCCCAAAGGAGTTTCCAGGACTACCACCTGAGCGTGAGATCGAGTTTGAGATCTCACTAGTACTGGGGACCAGCCCTATCTCTACTGTACTGTACAAGATGGCCCCGCTTGAGCTACGAGAGCTCAAGTCTCAATTATAGGATATAAGGGAGAATGGCTTTGTGAGACCTAGTGCATCCCTGTGGGGAGCCCCTATGTTATTCGTGAAGAAAAAGGACAGTACCCTTCGGCTTTGTGTCGACTACAGGCAGCTAAATCGGGTCACCGTCAAGAACACGTATTCGCTACCTTGTATCGATGACCTCTTCGACCGGTTGAGAGATGCCACTGTGTTCTCCAAGATAGACCTGATGTCAGTTTACCATCAACTGAGGATCAGGGAGACCGACGTCCCCAAGACAGCCTTCCGTACTAGGTACAGACACTAGGAGTTCTTGGTCATGACATTTGGGCTGACCACCACCCTCGCTGCTTTCATGGATCTGATGAACTGTGTTTTCAGGCCATACTTAAACCAGTTTGTGGTGGTATTCATCGACGACGTACTGGTCTACTCTCGGGATCAAGCACAGCATGGACATTATCTACGTATGGTCCTAGATACATTGAAACGATGCAGGCTGTACGCCAAGTACAGCAAGTGCGAGTCCTAGTTGAGACAGGTAACCTTCTTGGGCCACGTGATTTCAGGAGATGGATTGGTTGTGGATCCAGCTAAGGTTGAGGCCGTACTCAGGTGGGAGAGGCCACGCACAGTGACAGAGATACGCAGCTTTTTGGGACTGGTAGGCTACTACCGGCAGTTTATCAGGGGATTCTCTCAGATTGCGCATCCTATGACCCAGCTGATTCGGAAGGACGTGCCATTCATATGGATAGATGAGTGTGAGTCGTGCTTTTAGGAGTTGAAGGAGAGACTGACTTCAACTTATGTACTTACCATCCCAGATAGCGGTGGTGGGTTTGTGGTTTACACCGACGCCTCGTTGCAGGGGTTGGGTAGTGTGCTCATGCAGCGGGGCCACATTGTCGCTTACGCTTCGCGACAACTAAAGCCCCATGAGCATAACTACCCCACCCATGACTTAGAGTTGGCAGCAGTTGCCTTCACGCTGAAGACACTGAGGCACTATGTCTATGGTAAGACATTCGAGATCTTCACGAATCATAAGAGCCTCAGGTACCTGTTTGATCAGAAGGATCTCAACATGAGACAGAGACGTTGGTTAGAGCTCTTGAAGGACTACGATTGCAGCATCTCCTACCAACCAAGAAAGGCCAATGTGGTGGCTGATGCCTTGAGCCGAAAGGTGCTCGCACACTTAGCCAGCTTATAGGCACAGAGTTGGAGACTCATGGAGGAGGTGGGCAGTTGACGACCCCAGGTGTTGCGAGGGTATTGCGGGGCAATGACAGTGATGCGACATGCATGACTAGAGCTGATAGACCGTATCATTACAGAGCAGATGGCCGATCCATATTTGCAGACACTACGAGACAGGGTGTTGACAGGGGACCCAGGAGGTTTTTCTTTCTCTGACGAGATACTACGTATGAGGGGACGTCTGTGCCTTCCTAGAGATGAGGAGCTGTTGAGAGAGCTCCTGACTGAGGCACACGGGTCCAGGTTCACCATACATCCCGAGAACACAAAGATGTACCACGACCTGCGGCGCAACTTCTGGTTAAGGGGAATGAAGCGGGATGTTGGTGAGTTCGTTCAGCAGTGCTTGGTATGCGAGCAGGTGAAGGCCGAGCACCAGAGACCTGCAGGACCGCTACAGCCACTTCCTGTGCCAGAGTGGAAGTAAGAGAGTATCACCATGGACCTGATAGTGGGGCTACCAGTTACACAGTGAGGACACGACGCAGCTTGGGTGATAGTAGACAGGTCGATGAAGACGACGTGGTTCTTGCCGATCTGTTACGACCCAGTTCTCGGATCCCTACAGGACCCGAGACTAGCTCGCCTCGACTAATCCCAAGACCCAGTCGTCCAACAAGAAATAACAAAAAAGCAGAAAAGTAAACCACATTCACACATGCAATATAACTAAGCAGTAAAAACGTACAAAGTAGTAAAGGAAAGTAAAATTGTTGTTCCATTACATACCACCATAACAACAAAAATAACGGAAGCGAAAATAACAGTAACAAGAACAGTAGGTAACAGTATGAAACTCACTACAACAGTAAGGGGAAAGAACGAGAAAGTGCTGAAAACTACGGCTGGGCTCGACTGGGCCTAGCACCCTCCGCAGCCGGAAGCTCGGGCTGCTCAACTCCTGGTCCTAAACAGTGTTATGAAAGAGACAGAGTCAGCGAATGCTGAGTAGAGTGGTATCTATACTATCTAAAGCAGTAAAAGCAACAGGTTTAATTCTCTTTTCTAGTTATTTTGTTTTATATGTATTTCCTTTTTATTTTTCACCTATTTTCCTCAAACTTCCAGATTTTCTTGATCTTGCATGTTCCTCGTGGGAATGATCTTGATTGCAGTCTTTTCCGAAAAGTAGAAGGTACACGTGGTGCTCTCCTGGCCAGGAGAGTCCCCTGTGGTAGTCCTACACCTAGTCAACCACCCCGAGGTCACTGTTAAGACGTAGAGATGACTACAACACGCGTGATTAGCGCACGGGTAGCTATCCCGCACTGACACGCGGTCAGTCGTTTCCACTAGCGGGTATTCCCAAAGTACAACATGGAACAGTATAGGGCCTAGCCCTCTCAGAAACAGGGGTCTCGCCCCTCCACAGTCCGCACACCCTCGTCTGACTCCCCAGTTTGCCTAGAGGGCTCAACAAGTCGGTGTAGGGTGGCTAGATGAACCCCGAGCCCCGTGGGGTGGCTAGCTTCCTCCCTACACTAGTAGCTCGCCTTGGAACCGTGTACATGAGGGTCAACAGAAGTCGGTGTAGAGTGGCCAATCCTAACCCCGAGTTTAAACCCAAGGGCGACTAGCTCCGCTCTACACAAAAAGGGGACAATCGCTCTCCTTGGTACCATGTACTTAAGGGCCAGCACACTTCCCATCTACATTCTAGATTTTCCATCTAACCACAGAAGCTCTACTCCTAATTGCCCATAGGGTTCATGCTCATGTTCACCACATTATTCCGATCCAGATTCTACCATTCACAATTTAGTTCTCGTTTATATACAGGCAGCTCGTGTTTCCATAATTCAACACATGCAACTGATGATTTCACATGTAATTGTTCATTTATCTCAAGTAGTTCATATTCTAACAGGCAGCTCACAACTATATTACAGGCAATTGCTAGCAGTTTAACTTAATATGTATACAAATACAATCATAGAGTACAATTGGTTCATTCATTTCTCTATCCTAGGGTTCATGCCACATCCTAGGGGTTCTAGTTGGCTAATTCCAAAGGCACATTCTTATTTAATATGATTAACATAAGTAGACCACTTTACCAGACAATCTGGGAGTAATGGGGGCTCGAACCGCAGACCCAGGCGTCTCTGTAAGCCTCAAACACGCAACAGGCTGAAATCCTATACCAGGGAGTGCATCACAAAAGGAAGGTTCAGAACAGTGTACAAAGGTTTTTAGTACGTAGAGAAATTCGCAAGGAAATTACAGATACTTCATTTGCGTAAAGTGGATCCCGATCGGACCCCAAACAGGTAAAAAACGTGTCTACTGACCAAAATCAGACGTATGGGAACAAGTCCAGATGTCTTAAAATGTACAGAACCTCACCTCAAGTTCTTGTGTTGTCCTCAGACGTCCAAAACTCCTCTGCGACCGCCTGAAGGTAGTTCCAGATGTCGAACCACTCTTCCGGTCGTTTGGTGAGTTGATCAGATGTCCGAAAGTGCGTGGGAGAGCATTCCGCGCTCCTTCCCAAGGCTGCTCCTACGTACAATAGTCACAACCACCCAAAATCAGGTAGACAAATCCTTCTGCGGTGCGGCCTACATGGCCGTAATTGTGAAAAGAACGTACCTTTGCGATAAATGAGCTTTCAGACGTCTAACCTTGACTCCAGATGTCCAGATGCTCCACCAGTTGTCTGGACTTCGCTCTAGACGTCTGATACTAGAAAATTTCCAGTATCAGAACTCGCTCCCAGCTCTCTTCGCTGTGCTTCTCCTCGCTCCGCTGTAGCTCTAGCTGCTGCAGGTGGTCGAGGATGCCTCTGAGGAGGTCTCTCCTCCTCTCGCACGCACCCGCGATGGCCGTGTGAGCTCCACTGAGCTTCCACCAAAGCTCCCGACCTTGGCCTCCTCCTCCTCCTCCTCCTGCACTCTCCTCCTTCTCACCCTCACACTCTCCCTCGCCGCTCCACACTCTCTAAAGGTGAAGGTGGTGGTGTGTGGAGTGGAGAAGAGAGGAGGGGAGGGTGGCTTTTATAGAGGCTGGGGGGGTTTAGGGTTCGATAGGGAGAGAAGGAGAAAGGAGAGAGAGAAAAGGTCCTGTGAGCCGCGCGCGTGTAGGGCACAGTACGGGTACAGAAATTTCATTTTTAGATGTCCGAGAAAGGGTCCAGACGTCTGGACAGACGTCTGACTGAGACTCCAGACGATTTAAAAGGATAAAAGTGGGACGTGTCTAGTGGTGAGACTGAACCGTGGCTAGTCTTTGTTTGTTTTAGTGTCTATTACAGTAATGTCGTTGTGGTATAGATAAAATAGCTACGGTTTGTCGTTATCGCCACCATTACAATTTTACTCAGAAATATTTTCCCGAGGTCGAACTCAGGGGGCTACTGGAATTCTAGAAGTACAATGTTTCTTTATTACAAAAATAAGAGAGAGAGAGAGAGGGAGAAGTAGATTTCTGCTTCTTGGCTTTTTCTTCTTCTCTTCTTTCTCTCTTGTCTTCTCTTCTTTCTCTTCTCTTTTTCACAGTTCTTGATCTTCTTCAGTTCTTCTTCTTTCCTTGGTCTTCTTCTTTCTTTCTTCTTCTTTCTTCCTTGGTCTTCTTCTTGTGGTCTTCTTCTTCCTTGGTCTTCTTCTTTATCTTCTTTCTTTGCTTTGTCTACAGAGCTTCATCCGTCGTCTGATTTCTCAGTCAGACGGCTTAAATGGTGTCTTCTACAGTGCTTCCCCTCTCTTCCTTTGTTGTTTCTCCTTCTTCTTCTTCTTCTTGGTCTTCTTCCTCGGCCTTCTTCTTCAGTTCTTCTTCTTCCTCTTCTTCCTTGGTCTTCTTCCTGCGGTCTTCTTCTACTTCCTTCTCTTTTTCTTCCTTGCAACTAAGTCTCTTCTCTTCAACTCTCAACCTGCCTGCACAAGGAGCAAAACCTACCCTGTCCCTCTACCCGCACGTCTCTCTCTCTCTGCAAATCACTCACAGGATGCTCTCCTAGAGTCGCTGGTAATCGGGTCGGGTTTCGTGCCCGTGACCAGGCGCACCGGTGTGTGGGTGATGCACGAGGTGTGCTCAGATAGGGTCGGGTCGGATCTCGCTAGATCAGCGAGGTGAAACCGCGAACGAGGAGAGCGTGCGATGGGTGAGGGACCTCACCCCAAGTGACTGGAGGCGTTAAGCAGAATTCACAAAAATAATATAAACCGTGTGTATGCTTCTTCACTTACCGATGTGGGACTAAAACCCGCTGTGCTCCTTCGCGCGCCCGCAGCAGACCGCAGCTTCGCTTCCTCAGCTGCAGACTCCATTCGCTTTAATTGCTGGGTTAGCTGCCTTTGCACTACCCTCCCGACTTCGCAGCACCTGGAGCCCTGGAGTTCTGAAGCCTGGAGCACGCGTGGAGCTGCTTCAATGCAATGTCAATGGCGACCAGGCATCGAACCTGCCAGACACGAAAAGGGCCTCTCGGCCTAATCAGATCAGCGGGGGACCTTTGCCGTGGTACGGCGAAGGTGGTTCGAGGTGCAGCAGGTCGTGGGGCGGCCTAGGCGTGCGTGCCCAGGTCGTCCTGTGACCGGAGGTGTGGGTGTGTTTGGGGGAGCGTTGAGTGGGTGTAGAGTGGCAATGGGTGGGTGGAGGTTGTTCAGCGTGATGAGGCAGAGGTTCTGTGAGGGTCGACGAGGCGTGTGGGGTTGCGGAGCGATGGGAGCATCTCGCCAGAGGGTGGCCGGATACGAGGAAGGTGACGGTGGACAGGAGCGGTCGAGGGTTAATCGAGTGAAATACAGTGAGGAAAAGAAAGAGGGGGAGATGGGGAATAGTTCTGAACTAATTACAGGGACGAAGGGGCCGAAGCAGGGCGGCAGTCGTATCGACTATCGCCGGAGAAGAAATACCCAGTGGGAGAGGGCGACGGCGAGGAAAAGAGCAGGAGGACGCGCGCTGGGTACGACGCGACGCGGGAAGAGCAGGAGAAGGTGGCTCTGCTGCTGGTATCGCAGCAGAGCGACGAGACGGGGGAGGAGCCGCCGGAGCTGGTGGGTTTCTTCCGGAGTGGGAAGAGAGGAAAGGTGGGGGGTTTCTCCGTCAGGACCGAGCTACCAGAGTCGGCTGGCGACGCTGGTCCTTATAAAGGCAGAGGCGGAGGGGTGGGCGCATGGAGGCGACGTGCCTCCCTCGCCGGAGAGTGGTCGGAATTGCGACCCATACCTTCCGCGCGTTCACACGGAAGGTGTGGGCGAGGGCAGAAGTCATGGCGGTGTCCCTGCGACAGTAGACATCGCAGGGAACACCCGGTTCAACTGGCAGGTCGCCTCCCTCACCCTGCGCGGCGCCATGCTCCGTGCAAAGTCGCCGAAGCATGGCGCTGCTCAGAGACTTGCAGGAGGGACCTGTATGCAAAGAACGACGAAGAGCCTAGGGGCCAAAATGCAAGGGTTTCGAAAGTTGAGGGTCAAAAAGTAATAGATGAGGACCAAAATGTAAAGTCGGTGAAGAAGGTCTCATCCTAGGTTCAAGTTCTTATGCATGACTAAATGGGACCTAAGTATTCTAATGGTAAACTTTATTTCTAGTTCAGACCTTGTTTGACTAGCCAATTTACGTAAAAACCCAAATTAAGTCATTAATTGGGCATGGTTCTCAATGTAGGTCAAAATGGGTTCCCAAGGCTAAATTGAAGGTTCTAAACCCTAGAGATTATTTTTATATGAATTTTAGAAGGTTTATTCGATTTTTACTTTGCCTCAAACCTTGTGAATTGAAGTGGGTTTGTTTTGGGGTTACAGAATGTCATTTAATTCCTTGGAATTGGTGTAGCCCTTGCTGGATCGAACCATCCCACTTTCCTTCTTATAAGGTTAATTTGACCTATGTTTGGACCCTGAGTTACCCTGTTTGCAGATTGTGTTGGTGAAATTACATTTTTACCCCTTGTGACTTATTTTCTTATTAAACTCAGAATTCTCTGAGTCAAGCCTTTCTATGAGTTATGTAGGAGCTTTTTCTTGCATATCTAGGTTAGATTGTGCTAGTTAGGATTCATCATGAGGTTCTCATCAGGGTCTTTACACGATTTGAGTCACCTTTGGGCCAGCGCAGCTAGCAGAGCAATACATCAGAGATGTGGTGCGCCTTCATGGAGTCCCTCACAAGATCGTACCCGACATGGATACCTGCTTCATGATGAGAACCTCATCATAAGCCCTAACTAGCTCTTTTCGACCTAAAAAAGTGAACAAAAGCTCTTACATAACCAAGAGAAAGGCCTAATTCAAGGGATCACTAATTTGGGAAGAAAACATGAAAAAAAGGGTAAAACTGTAATTTTACCAGTGCAGTTCATCAACAGGATTTTTCAGGGGATAAACATAGGTCAATTGAACTTAATAAGAGGAAAAGTGGGAGGGTTCAGTTAGAAAAAGGTTATGGTGAGATTTAAGAATTAAATGACATTCTGTAACCCTAAAACAAACCCACTTAATTTCACAAGGTTCCAGTCGGGATAAAAATCAACCCTCTAAAATTCATGGAAAAATATCCTTTAGGGATTAGAACCTTCAATTTGACCTTTAGAACCTATTTTGACCTAGATTGGGGTCCGAGCTCAATATTCGACCTAATTCGGATTTTTGTGCAAAATATCTAGTTAAACGTGGTCAAACCTAAAATCCAACTTCACCATTGGATTCCTTAGGTCCAAATTAGGTTTGTACCAAAATTTGGACCAAAGGGAAGGTCATCTTGACCTACTTTGCAAAATAGTCCACCCAATTACATTCTGGCCGCTAACTTTTGAAAACCCTTGCACAAACCCCCTCAACTTCCTCATCACTTTTTGCATTCCGGTCCCTCTGCCATTGCAGCAGAAGACCCATACCTCTAGCAAAGTTTCGAGGAGGATTTCTCCTCGCTTCCCTAGGGAGCTGCTCTCAGATTTGAAAGGGGGGTTCTCTGAGAAATCCCCTATTGCCTGAGCAGCTCCCCATGCCTTGATTCGCACCATACGTCTCGTGCGAACGCTTGAGAGGCATGGGTGTCGTACTTACGGCGACCACTGGCGAGAGTCTTGCGCTTGGAAGCTCACCTTCCAAGCACAAGGCCCTCTGTCTGTGCCTATAAAAGAAGCTCCATGTCCAGCCGCTTGTTCCAAGCCTGTTTTGGCTGGAGATACCCCTTGAAATTCATCCTTCCTCATTTCCGGCCAGTTGCCCGCAGGCTCCGGCGACCTCTCCTCCCTCCTCTCGTCACTCTGCCACCACACCAGTGGCAGAGTCATCTCCGCCTTACTCCTCCACATCGCGTCGTACCCACGCGAGCCTCTCCAATCCCTTCCTCGTGGCCGTCATCCCCATCTCAGGGCTTCTTCTCTGACGACGGCACCTATGTGCCCTCGTCCTCTGTCTTCTCCCCTTCGTCCAACTCTCCTCAGTGAGTTCCTCTCCCCCTCCTCTTTATTTCCCCTATCTCTATTACTGTTTTTATCCCCTCGACGTCGCAGACCACCACCATCGTTCCCATATCCGACCAACCACCGACGAGGTACCTCCGTCACTTCCACACCTCCATCCACCTCTCCAGACCCATCGGCACCTCCGCCATCATCCACTGAGCACATTCTGCCCTTCCATCGACCGCCATCACCATCCTAAGCTCCCCCCATCCACACCCATCACCACGGCCACAGAGTGACCTAGGCACGCACGCCTAGGTCACCCTACAGCCAGCCACCCATCGCTTCACCTTCGCCATAACATGGCGAAGCTGCCCATGTGGTCTAATGAGGCCGCGAGGCCGTATTGAGTGATTTCAGGCTCGGCCCCTTTTCGCCATCGGAGTACGAGCAAGGAGCTCGCGAGCTTGTTCGAGGACACAATGCTCCAGGCTTCCAAGTTCAGGTGACGCGCAAGGAGTGCACGCACACATCCAGCAAGAGCGCGACCTCGAGGAAGGAACCCAGCTACAGCAATCAGGTAGAGCATCTCCTGCGGGTGTGAGTAAAGCAGGTGGGATGATGAGAACCTCGTCATAAATCCTAAACTAGCACCATCTAACCCAGATTTGCAAGAAAAAGCTCCTACATAACTATAGAAAGGCTTGACTCAGAGAAATTCTGAGTTTGTAAAGAAAATAGAAACTAAGGGATAAAAATGCAATTTCACCAATCCAATCTGAAAACAGGGTAACTCAGGATCCAAACATAGGTCAAACTAACCTAATAAGAAGAAAACTGGGATGAGTTGATCCAATAAGGGCTACAGCAACTTCAAGGAATTAAATGACATCCTGTAACCCTAAAAACAAACCCACTTCAATTCACGAGGTTCGAGGTAAAGAAAAAATCGAATAAACCCTCTACAATTCGTAGAAAAATAATCTCTAGGGTTTAGAACCTTCAATTTGGCCTTAGGAACCCATTTTGACCTACATTGAGAACCATGCCCAATTAATGACTTAATTTGGGTTTTTACGTAAATTGACCGATCAAACAAGGTCTGATCTAGAAATAAAATTCACCATTAGAATCCTTAGGCCTCATTTAGTCATGCATAAAAACTTGAGCCTAAGAAGAGACCTTCTTGACCGACTTTGCATTTTGGTCCTCATCCATTACTTGTTGACCCTCAACTTTTGAAACCCTCGCATTTTGACCCCTAACTCTTCATTCTTTGCATTTGGGTCTTCCCTGCAAAACCCTGAGCAGCGCCATGCTCCGGCGACTTTGCGCGGAGCATGGCGCCGCACAGGGTAAGGGAGACCCTCTGCCAAGTCAACCGGGGGTTCCCTGCGACGTCTGTCATCGCAGGGACACCTCCATGGTCTCTGCAACCACCCATACCTCTCGTGCGAACGCACGGAAGGTATGGGTCTCCATCTCCGGCGTCCTCCGGCGAGGGAGGCACGTCGCCTCCCTCCGTCCTTCTCTCTGATTCCACCTCTATAAAAACCGCCCCCGTCCATCGAACTCAACAGCTCGGTTCTGACGGAGAAACCTCCCCCCCTTTCCTCTCTTCCCACTCCAGCAGAAGCCCCCCTGCTCCGGCGGTTCTTCCTCCTCCTCCTCGTCACTCTGCCGCATTACCAACAGAAGAGCCGCCTTCGCCCGCTCTTCCCGCGTCGCGCCGTACCCAGCGCGCGCTCTCCCGCTCTCTCCTCGCCGCCGCCCCCTTCTCACTGGGCATCTTCTTCTCCAGCGATAGTCGATATGACTGTCGCCCTACTCCGGTCCCCTTCGTCCCTCCAAGTAGGTACAGTTCTTTCTCTGCCTCCCCTCTTTCTTTTCCCTACTTTAATTTGTTCAACCACCCTTCAACCGCGCCAAATCGCCCTCACCTTCTCCATCTCCGGCCAACCTCCGGCGACTCGCTCCCATCATTCCACCACCCCACACGACTCGCCGACCGACCCAAAACCTCTGCCTCATCACGCTGAACCACTTCCACCCCTTCACTGCAACTCCTCACCTCCACATCACTCCCCTGAGCAAACCCATTCCCCCAGCCACAGTTCGACTTAGGGCAGCCCCTACACGCCGCCCCACACCTCGCCACCACCCGCATGAGCTTCGCCGCACTCCGGCGAAGCTCCCCGCACCTTCTGATTAGGCCGAGAGGCCGTTTTGCTGTGAACAGGTCACCCGTCCTCCGCCGCCATTGCTGAGCAGGTGAAACTTCTTCCGCCTGCAGCTGTAGCCTCGCTTCACCCAGGCCAGACTCCCCAGGATGCGAGGTTCGCCCTTGCGCACCTGCCCAGGCCCGCAGCTGGGGAGAAAGCTCCGCGCACAGCCACGATTGCCTGCAGCTTTCTCAGCTGCAGGCGCCCAATTGGGGTGGGACATTTAGTCCCACCTCGGAAGACTCTGAAGCAGCATGCCTGCATAAATTGTAAAAGTGCTGTAGGCTTATCGCCTCAGCACACGGGGTGAGGTCCCTCTCACCTGCTTCACCCGCCCGGTCCGCGAGCTCATCACGCGGATCCGGCCGACCCGGCCCGAATACCCGGCAGCTCTGAGAGAGCTATCCTACGAGTGAATTCTGAGAGAGAGAGACGTGGGGGAGGGTAGAGTAGGTTTTTGCCTTCTGACCAAACTGTGAGTGTGCAGGCACAGAAGAGAAAAGAGAAGACAAGAAGAAGAAGGACTGTGAGAAGAAGAAGAAGAAAGCCACAGAGGAAAGAAAGAAAGAAGACGCACTGTAGCAAAAGCTACTTAAGTCGTCTGATTGAAAAATCAGACGACGCCTTGAAGAAAGAAAAGAAGAAGCAAGGAAGGAAAAGAAAGAAAGAAAAAGAAGAGGAGGATCACCACTGCCGCAGAGAAGAAAAAGAGAAAAGAGAAGACAAGAAGAAAAGAAAGAAAGAAAAAGAAGAGGAGGATCACCATTGCCGCAGAGAAGAAAAAGAGAAAAGAGAAGACAAGAAGACAAGAAAGAAAGAAGAAGAACAGAAGAGGAATAAGAACAGAAGGAAGAAGACTGAAGAACCCAAGAGAAGAGCACAGAAGAGAAGAAGACAAAGACGAGAAAGAAGAGAGAGGAAGAAAAAGCCAACAAAATAAATCTCTCTCTCTCTCTTTTCACTTTTGTAATAGAAACTTTGTACTTCTAGAATACAATTTGCTCCCTGAGTTCGACCTGGAAAAACTTTTATTTTCCGACTAACAAATTATATTAAACTGGTAACTGCTCCTCTATACTATACTACAACGAAATATTAAAACCATAGAGGATTGGCACCGAACCATGGGACTTTTAGTCCTACCTCGGAAAGCTTAGGGCGGGCTGAGGACTTTAAATTGTTTTTGTGTTTTCTTTAGGTTTTCTCAGAACACAGGGGTGAGGTCCCTCGCCCTCGCTCACTCACGCCTTGTCCGCGATCCCTGCCCTCGCGGACCTGGCACCCGACCCGATTACCTAGACCTAGCACTCCTCTCACACTACACCACGCTAGTGCTCCTGGACCTGGGCACGCGAAACCCGACCCGATTACCCAGCTCTAGGAGAGCATTCCTAAGAGAGAAATAGAGAGAGAGAGACGCGGGGAGGGTAGGGGTAGGTTTTGCTGTGCTGTGCAGGGAAAGGAAGAAGGAGGAGGAGGAGGTAGTTGCTGAAGAGAGAAGAAGGAAGAGGAAGGTGCGGCTGAAGAAGAAGACCAAGGGCAGAGGTAGGAGAAGGACTTGATGAGAACCTCATCATGAATCCTAACTGGCACATTTTAACCAAATAAAGTAAACAAAAGCTCCTACATAACCTAAGGGAAGGCCTAATTCAAGGAATTGTTAATCTGAGAATAAAACATGACACAAGGGCTAAAACTGTAATTTTACCATTGTAGTGCATCAATGGGAATTCTAAGGATCTAGACATAGGTCAAGTAAACCTAATAAGAGAAAAAGTTGGGTGATTTGGTCTGAAAAGGGTTATGGCAACATCCAGGAATTAAATGACATTCTACAATCCTAAAACAAACCCATTTTAATTTATGAAGTTTCAGGAAAGATAAAAATCAACTAAATCCTCTAAAATTCTTGGAAAAATATCCCATAGGGTTTAGAACCTTCAATTTGGCCTTTGGAACATGATTTGACCTAGATTGAAGTCCATACCCAATTTTTGACCTAATTTAGGTTTTTTTGCAATATGCCCAGTCAAACGAGATCAAATCTAAAATCAAACTTCACCATTGGATTCCTTAGGTCAAAATTAGGTTTGTACCAAAATTTGGATCTATGGGAAGGCCATTTTGACCTAATTTACAAATTATCCTCAATAATTACTTTCTGACCCTTAACTTTTTGAAGCCTTACAAAAACCTCCTCAACTTTCTCGTTACTTTCTTCATTCAGGTTCCTCTGCCATTGCAGCAGGAACCCATACCGCCGGCGACGTTGCGAGGCGATTTTCTCCTTGCTTGCCTGGGGAGCTGCTCCTATATTTGAAAAGGGAGCTTTCTGCGAACCCCCTACCGCATGAGCAGCTCCCCATACCCTGAATCGCCCATGCCTCTCGTGCGAACGCTCGAGAGGTATGGGTATCCCCTCCGACCATGCCTCCGGCATTGACTTCTAGCCTCCTCCGTGCAAAGAACCTCCTGCCCGTGCCTATTTAAGCAAGACCAGATCATTCCGCACTTGCTAAGCTTGATTTGGCCGCAGACTCCCCCCAGAATTCATCTCCCCTCTCTTCGGCCAAGTAGCCCGCAAGCTCCGACGATTTTTCCTCCTCCCTCTCATCGCTCTGTTGCCATACCACTGGCATGGTTCACTTCGCCATGTTCTTCCGTGTTGCGCCGCACCAACGCACGCCTTCCTGTCCTCCTCCTTGTCGCCGTTATCACCCCCTCAGGGCCGTCTTCTCTGACGACGGCACAAACGCGCCGTTCGTCTCCTCTGCCTCCCCTTCACTCCAAGTACCCCAAATAAGCTCCTCTTCTCCTACTTTCTATTTCCCCTCTATTAAGTTAATCTTTCGACTCCCCGACTCCACTGTCCACCATCACCATCTCCACCTTCGGCCAGACCTCCGGTGAGGCGTCCCCACCGCTCCACACCTCCATCCGCCTTGCCAACCGATCCCTGAGCATCACTACCACCCACTGATCACCCTACAACCCTCCACTGATCGCGCCAACCCTTGTCGCCTTCCCCCGACCTAACCCATCTTCACAGCCACAGAGCGACCTAGGCATGCACGCCTAGGCCGCCCTGCGGCCAGCCACCCACCTAGGTATCTTCGTCGTGCTCTAGCGAAGCTCGCCGAGCATTTTGACAGGGCCGCAAGGTCGTACTGCTGATTTCAGGTCTCGAGCTTCCACCGCCATTAACGCTGAGCTTGGAGCAAGCTTGCAAGCTGCTCCAAGCCCTTCCTGCTCCAGGGGACACACCTAGGTTGTGCGGAAGACCTCTGATGAGAGCCTCATCATGAGCCATAACTAACTCATTTTGACCCAATAAAGAAGATAAGAGCTCCTACATAACCTAGAGGAAGGCCTAAATAAAGGAATAAGTGCTCTGAGAAGAAAACATGAAATAAAGGTTAAAACTACAATTTTACCATTGCAGTACATAAACGGGATTTCTCAGAGGCAAAACATAGGTCAAATGGTCTAAAGGAGATAAAAAGTGGGTTGAGTCAATCAGAAATGGGTTTACGTGCAATCTAAGAATTAAATGACACTTGGTAACCCTAAAACAGACCCGCTTAAATTAACAAGGTTCCGGTCAGAATAAAAATCAAGTAAACCCTCTAAAAATCATGGAAAAACATCCTCTAGGGTTTAGAACACTTAATTTGGCCTTTGGAACCCAGTTTGACCTAGATTAGGGTCCTAGCTCCTCAATTAACCTAATTTAGGTTTTTACGCAAAATGTCCAGTCAAACGTGGTCAAACCTAAAATCCAACTTCACCATTGGATTCCCTAGGTCCAAATTAGGTTTATACCAAAATTTGGACCTAAGGGGAGGTCATCTTGACCTACTTTGCAATTTAGTACACCCAAATCATAATTTGGTCCCTATCTTTTGAATATCTTTGCAGAGAGCCCCCTAAGTTCTTCGTCCCCTTTGCAAACCGGTCCTGCCGCCATTGTTAGGGCAGAACCAAGCTCCGGCAAGGTTTAGAGAGGGATTACTCTCTAATCCCTCAGAGATTCCCTCCCAGAAATGGAAGGGGAATTCTCTGAAGAATTCCCTTCCATCTAAAGCAGGTCACGTTCTCTGGTGTGAACCCAATCTCTCGTGCGAACGCACGAGAGATTTGGGTATCCACCCTCTTTCCATCTCCGGCGAGCCAGCAGAGTTGATTGCGCGGTTTCCACGCGCTAGAAGGTTCGCCCAGTTCCTATAAGAGAACCTCTAAGCCTGGCCGCAGATCGGAAGCTTGATTTTGACGGAGATCCCCTCAAATTTCCTCTCTCTCATCTCCGGCCAAAAGACCTGCAATCTCCGGCGACCTCCTCCCCTCCTTCTCGTCGCTCTGCTGCCATACCAGCAGCAGAGTCAACTTCGCTGCTTCCTCCCGCGTTGCGCCGTACCAAGCGCGCGTGCCCCTGACCTCATCCACGTCGCCGCTTCCTCCCTCAGGGTCCTTCCCCGACGACGGCAGTTACGCGCCGTCCACTCCGCTGCCTCCCTTCCTTCCAGATCACTCCAGATACCCTCTTCATCCTCTCCTCTCTCTTTTCCCCCTGCTATTTTATCCAATTACCCCCCGACAGTGCCTAACCACCTCCATCGTCCTCGCCTCCGACCGCCCTCCGGCGAGCCGCCCACCCCACTCCGCCCCTCCACACGACTCGCCAACCCTCTCGTGAGCTCCGCCTCACCACCAGGAACTCATTCCGCCCCTCCACTGCCACTCCAGACCTCCACAGTTGCCCCTCGAACAACCCCACACCTCCGGCCACAGGTTGACCTAGGCACGCACGCTTAGGCCGACCTGTGGCCTGCAGCACTGCGCATCATCTTCGTCGTGCCACGGCGAAGGTTTCTAGCTAATCTGATTGGGCCAATAGGCCGTTCTTGTGTATGACAGATTGCAGCTCCTGCCGCCATTGACGGTCGAAGCAGCGAGGAGCTCGTAGCAGCTTCAGGCACCAGGGCTCCCAGGCTGCAGGTGCAGCAGGTTCACGCGAGTGTTGCGAAGCGACTGAGGCCAGCAAGTCGCGCTGCGAAGCCAGTAGCTGGGGCAATTGCACGACGAAAGCTCTGCGGGCACGCGCGAAATCAGGACTGACCAGATAGTCCCACATCGTGGAGGCGCAAAACACAGGTATAGTATAAATTGTTTTTGTGTTTTAAGCTCACTGCCTCCGTAAGCACAGGGGTGAGGTCCCTCACCTACCCTCACACCCGCCTCGTCCGCGGATTGACCTCGCGGATCTGGCGGGATCCGACCCGACCCTAACCTTGAGCACTCCTCGCGCATCACCACCTGCCGGTGCGCCTGGTCCCGGGTGCGAAGCCGACCCGATTACCCGTGTGGCTCTGGGAGAGCGTCCTTGGGCGAATTGCAGAGAAAGAGAGAGACGTTTGGGTAGAGGGACGGGGGTAGGTTTTGCATTGGCTGTGATTTGCGCAGGAAAGAAGGAGTAGAGGAAGAAGCGAACACTTAGCCGCTGCAGCAAGGGAAGAGAAGAAAGAAGAAGAGGCTGGGTAGCAGAGAAAGGAGAAGCTTTCGTAGAGAAACAAAGACAAGGAAGAAGACCAAGGCAGGAGAAGAAATAAGAGAAAAGAAACAAAGGCAGGAAGAAGAAGCCTTCAAGCAAAGGCAGAAAGAGAAAGAAGTGCAAAGGAGAAGAAGAGCCACGAAGAAGAAGAGAGAAAGGGGATTACATTTAAGACGTCTGATACACAAATTAGACGTCCAATTCTATTTTTCTTTCACAAATCCTTTTTAAAATTCTCTTTGAATCAATCATTTTCATTTAACAGTTGTATTCTTTGGTTTTAAAAAGTACTGAGATTGCTCCCCGTGTTCGACCTCGGATACTCTAGTTTTTCGAGTAATAAAATTCTTTATATTTGTTTAAACGTTTTGTCGGTTATACTACAACGTGATATTCTCTTTAAAACCCGCACAAAAGCATGAGAACATTTTGGCGCCGTTGCCGGGGAGCAACGGGCACTTTTAAAGCTTTTGATTACAACTTGTCTATCCAATATTTGACTTAACTTCTCTCTTTTGTTGTGTTCAAGCAGGGAAAGCAAAACAAAAAGGAAAGAACAATAACTGCACAACAAACTCTCCAAGGAACAGGTAATTTCCATAAGCCCTCTCTCTTAACCCTCTCAAAATCTAAAAAAGAAAAAAAAAAGAAAAATCAACTTAGGGCTACCTGTTTCATACTTAGTAACTCATCAAGTTGCCTGATTTTCATTTCAACACATTTTTATCTGTTCATCCAACTAAGGCAACTAGGGCTAAACTTTCTTGATTGAGCCCTAGCTGCTAATTTCTGAGGCAACTAAATTGGACCGACTAGAGCCTAGTTAGGGATTGCAAAGCTAGGGTTTTTAGAGACACATCTTCTCTTAAACAAAGAAACAAATTTTCCAAAAAGAGGTGTGCCTAAACCGTGTTTGAAAAGATCTATACAAGAAGAACCCTAAGCAAATCAGGCTGTTAATCCATTTGAACCATAAAAGAAAAGGACCTAAAAACTCTCAAAGGAACAAGAGGTGAAGTTGATCCCTTGGGTCAACCAACCTTAAAATTAGATCACTTTTGCACTCAAAATACTTAAAAGTTCAAGTGGAACATTAAGCACCTTGATCTTAAAATAAAAAAGGTAGACTTAAGAGGTCAAGGTCCCCATTCTGGTCTACCTGGAACCACAGTGACAAGAGAGGTCGGGTGGGGGAAACCCTGTAACCCGTGGGGACGCTCTACCGTGTAGGGGTCTTTGCAGGACTCTCCCTCTCTGGCTGCCCAGGTATTTCTCAGGTGGACGATCTTCTGATCCAGGGATCCATCTGCCCCGAACCTCTATAGTCACCCAACAATTTTTGGGTGTCTTGATTGGGTCTAGCACCTTCTAATCTCATCACATCCTTCGGTGCATGTTCGGTAGGAGGTCCTTAAGACCACCCTTTAGACCTCCTTTAGAAATTCACTCTCGTCGAGGCCAAGCCTCGACGCCCTTGTTTGTGCAGCAACCCCACCTCATAAATCTTTCATCTGATTCAGACCCTGGTTCTCCTTCTTCTTCCATCATGGCACAACCCATTGAAGAGGAGAACAACCATGAACACCAACTTCAACGCCTTAATGATTTCTTTCAGAACTTTGTAAACCCACCGCAGCAACCTATGATGCGAGATCACTATATTCCCGTTGCGGTGGCAATCGAACCCCGAGTACGAATCCCAATTGGAGGAGCTGATTCTGAACTAAAGCCCAATATGATTCATGCCATACCGAAGTTCCATGGGCTTAACTCTGAGGATCCATTCCAACACATTAAACAACTCAAGCATCTGGCCCAGACCTTCGGGTCAGATGTACAAAACCGGGATATCCTACTCATGAAAATGTTTTCGTTCTCCCTCTTGGATAAGGCCGCACATTGGTATCAAACTTAAACCCGTCCGATCAACACATGGGAGGAACTGCAGTCCGAATTTTTGAAAAAATTCTTCCCCGTTGGCCGAACGAATGCCTTGCGCCACCAGATCACTCATTTCACTCAAAAACCGGAGAACCTCTTCACGAAGCTTGGGATCGATTCCTAGATCTCATGCGAAAGTGCCCCAATCACGGAGTTCCTAAGTGGGAACAAGTCCAGTCTTTTTACCAGGGACTCCGTGAGGATATTCGTTTATTCGTCAATGCAACGTGCGGAGGAAACATCATGGGTCAACACGAGGACACGGTGTGGGAGATTCTCGAAAACATGTGCGAGAACTCCATAAATAATGACTCCATGGGCTTATTCGACTGGACGAATGCCCGCGCATCGACGAATCTAAGAGGGACACATGAGATGCAGGACCTGTCCACTTCCGTCGACTTAGAACTGATGGCCAGTCGGTTGGACAAGGTTTCTATCATAGAAAAGAAGGTGGACGAGCTAACTCGACATTTGCAGCAAGCCACCTCTGCGCAAAACTCTTTTGCACGACCTCCTCTGGCAAGGGAAACTGTGCAAAACATATATCACCAATCTGCCAAGGGGATGGACCCATATCCACCCCCGTCTGCCTCTCGGACCAGAGTGACCTCCGATCCATTCTACTTGAGTTGGGGGAACTCTGAACCCTTGTATGCTGACTTTCCTGAGGTTCCTTAGAACTGCGAGGACCTTAACGCCATCCAAAATGACCCATTCTCCAATACCTACAACCCTGGATGGCGAAATCATCTTAACTTTCAGTGGGCGGGAAATTCTCAAAAACCACCATATCAACCCCGTCCACAAGCCCCTCGTCCATATCAGCCGCCTCAGCCTCGACCCAATCGCACCTACCAATCTGGGCAAAACCAGGATCAACTGACTCTTATCCTTCAAACACTGGCTGACATTAAAAAGATGAATGCGGCAATGCAAAAATAGCACAAGGACGAGATCACAGAGGTTCGCACCCAACTGGCCCAGATGGCAAATTCCCGCCAACCTGGCACCCTTCCTTCGCAACCTCTGCCCAACCCAAATAACATGCCGACCCAGAGGCGCGCTATGAATCCAAACTCAGGCCACGCACATTTGATTTATCAAGCCCCTGCTGCTCCATCACCAGACGGGATGGAGTCTTCAACATCTTATGCGGGATTTCAGCAGCAGCCACCCCTCCTACCTAACCCAAACCAAAATCAGGCTGGATTGAACTCTGTAACAACACGTAGTGGTAGAACAACCCAAGACCCACATTATCCGAACCACTCCAAGCCTGATAATAGTCAAGACCCTTGGATAGTTATCCAAGATACTACTATCCTAGATCAAGAACCTGGACCTATCCTAGAGGAACCAGCTAGGATCCCATTTCTTGAGGCCTTGACCAAAGGAAAAAGAATAACCAAACCTGTGGCTCCTGAGGAGGATCTGGTCAAGCTCTTTGAACAGGTCCAGATAAACATCCCGTTGATGAATGCAATTCGCCACATACCGACTTACGCAAGATTCTTGAAAGACGTATGTACACCTAAACGTAAGCCGCGAACCAAGGATGGGAATCCAATCGTACTATCAGAGCAAGCCAGCTCTGTCATCCTGAGCAAACTCCCACCCAAGGCTAAAGACCCAGGAACTCCCTTGATTTCTTGTAAAATTGGTGAAATCCAATTTAATAGAGCCCTACTAGATCTAGGTGCCTCCATAAATTTAATACCTACATCCCTCCTTTACCACCTTGAAGAATCTGAACTTAAACCCACTGAGGTGACATTGCAGTTAGCCGATCGATCCATCAAGTCACCCAAAGGAATACTCGAGGATGTCATTGTTAGGGTACGAGATTTTTATTTCCCAGTGGACTTCATAGTACTAGACATGGATGCACCTAAGAACCCAAGGGACACACCAATCATATTATGGAGACCCTTTTTGGCCACTGTTAGGGCAAATATAAACTGCGAAGAGGACCAGATAGAATTGAAATTTGGGAATCAAAATCTGAAGATTGACATTTTCAAGGCCCAACAAGGGATTAATTGCGGGGTTATAGAGGAAATATGTGATGTAAAAGCCGTGGTTGATGAACTGCATATAGAGGACAACCTGATTATTCCTGATCAACCACTAGAGAATCAAAAACCGCTAACAGAGGAGTGCGAACATGATCTAGACACACCTATGACTCCTACCATTGCTCCTGATACAAACCCCGAACCACCCGCTGCTGCTGACAACCCTGTCATGGAACTCAAACCCCTTCCCGAACATCTAAAGTACGTCTTTTTGGATTCAAATCAGACGTTTCCTGTGATTATCAATTCTCGACTCACACTTCACCAGGAACTCCGTTTGATTTTTGTTCTCCAACAACATCATAGAGCCATTGGATGGACTCTCGATGATTTGACTGGTATAAGCCCTTCATACTGCACACATCGAATCTACACAGAAGAAGGTGCACGACCTTCAAGAGAAATGCAAAGACGGCTAAACCCTAACTTGTAGGAGGTCGTAAAAAAAGGAGATCATAAAGTGGTTAGATGCAGGGATCATCTACCCGATCTCCGACAGTCGTTGGGTGAGTCCAATACAAGTGGTGCCTAAGAAGGTAGGACTTACCATCATCACGACTGAAACCGGAGAAGTCATTCCTACCCGAATAGCTAACTCGTGGAGAGTCTGCATTGATTACAGAAGACTCAATTCCTCCACGAAGAAGGATCATTTCCCACTACCGTTTATTGATCAGATCCTCGAGAAACTAGCGGGAAATCGGTTCTTCTGCTTTCTTGACAGGTATTCCGGTTACAACCAGGTGGCAATCCATCCAAAGGACCAAGAGAAGACCACATTCACCTGCCCCTTCGGGACGTACGTGTTTCGAAGGATGCTGTTCGGTCTCTGCAATGCACCCGCAACTTTTGAGCGGTGCATGCTTGCCATATTCTCAGATATGGTAGGTGATTATCTGGAAGTCTTCATGGATGACTTTTCAGTTTTTGGAGAATCATTTGACGATTGCCTCCAACACTTGGTCCAAATACTCAGGCGGTGCATCGAGGTGAATTTGGTTCTTTCCTGGGAAAAGAGCAATTTCATGGTGCCTGAGGGAATTGTCCTGGGACATCTAATCTCGGAGAAAGGCATCCAAGTGGATCGAGCTTAGGTTAACCTGATTTCCAAGCTCCCTATGCCTAGCTCGATTAAGGACATCTGATCTTTTTTGGGGCACGTCGGTTTCTACCGTCGATTCATCCCTGATTTCTCCAAAATCACACGCCCCTTGACCAATCTTCTTTCCAAGGATGTGCCTTTTGAAATTTCCAAGGAATGCACTCAAGCATTTGAGATCCTACGTGACCGAGTCACCCAAGCCCCGATCCTACAGTCCCCTGATTGGTCTCAACCCTTTGAGATCATGTGCGATGCATCTGACTTCGCTGTAGGAGCAGTTTTGGGGTAGAAAATTGACGGGAAACCTGTGGTCATTTACTATGCCAGCAAAACACTGGATGAGGCTCAGCGTAACTATATGGTTACTGAGAAAGAGCTGCTGGCTGTAATATTTGCCTTGGAAAAATTCAGATCATACCTTCTGGGTTCCCGTGTTATCATATACTTGGATCACATAGCTGTGAGGCATCTCCTTGCTAAGAAGGACGCGAAACCTCGATTAATCCGATGGATCTTGCTGTTGCAAGAATTTGACCTCGAGATTCGCGACAAGGCGGGAAAGCAAAATGTGGTAGCCGATCACTTGTCCCGCCTTCCTTCGGAAATTATTGATCCTTCCGGACCTATTACAGAACACTTTCCTGATGAGCACCTCCTGACTATCAGTACAAGTCTTCCATGGTTCGCTGATATAGTTAATTACTTAGCATCACATCAGATTCCGCCCGATTGGCCGAAGGCCAAAAAGGACAAATTGCGCTCCGATGCCAAGTATTACCTATGGGAAGACCCGTATCTATTCCGCATTGGTGCTGATCAGATAATCTGACGATGCGTCGCGGAAGTGGAAATCAAAGACATACTCTCATTCTGCCATGACCAGGCATGCGGTGGACATTTTTCAGGACATAAAATCGCATCAAAAGTCCTCCAGTGTGGCTTTTACTGGCCCACAATTTTCAAGGATGCATACGATCACTGTAAGGCATGTTCCCGTTGCCAAACTCTAGGCAACATGAGCCATCGAGACATGATGCCTCTACAGCCGATCTTGGTATGCGAAATTTTTGATATTTGGGGGATTGATTTCATGGGACCCTTCCCGATCTCGGATGGCTTCGAATACATCTTACTCGCAGTTGACTATGTTTCCAAGTGGATAGAAGCCATTCGGACCCGAACCAACAATCATAAAGACGTTATAAAATTCCTCCATCAAAACATTTTCTCTAGGTTCGGGATTCCGAGTGCTATAATTTCCGACGGAGGGACCCATTTTACAAACGCTCAGTTCAGGTCACTGATGACCAAGTACGGGGTGTCACACCGAATCTCTACTCCTTACCACCCCCAAACTAATGGTCTAGCTGAGCTATCTAATCGAGAGATCAAGAAAATCCTTCAGGTTACTGTTCGACCTAATAGAAAAGATTGGTCTTCTCGGCTTCCGGAAGCATTATGGGCCTATAGGACCGCCCACAAGACCCAATTAGGAATGTCTCCCTTCAGACTAGTGTACGGGAAGGCATGTCACCTCCCCGTCGAGTTGGAGCATAAAGCCTATTGGGCAGTACAGACCTGTAATCTTGACCTTTCTAAGGCTGGAACTCACAGAAGACTTCAAATGAGCGAGATCGATGAATTACGCCACGACGTGTATGAGAACTCGCGAATTTACAAAGAACGGGTTAAAGCTTTTCACGATAAACACATTTCTAGAAAGGTCTTTCATCCTGGTCAAAAAGTTTTACTCTTTGTTGCCCGACTCAAATTATTCCCAGGAAAGCTAAGATCCAAGTGGGTCAGACCCTACCTAGTCCGACAAATCTTCGGAAATGGAGCCATTGAAATCAGCCCACTCAGCCACGATTCTGAACCTTTTGTCGTGAACGGTCAGAGACTCAAGCCGTTTATTGACATAACTGATATAGATTTGGCTGAATCATCCTTTACCCTCCATTCCTCTTGAGCTCATTGCGCCCAGCCGATAGCGTAAAACTCAGTGCTTAACGGGAGGCAACCTGTCATTCTTTGAAAAAACCCGAAACCTTTTCTGACATCTCTATGCGGAATTCATATTGCACTTTAAGGTTCACCCATTAGAACAGCCGACTTCACCTCAGGTATCCCTACCCGAGATTAGAAATCGTTCGCAACAAGTCATTTTGACCCATTCACTCACCACACACCTGTCCTAATGAATGAATTAAGCTGAATTCAAACCCACCTAATTTACAATGGGGACATTGCAAATCTTAGGCATGGGGGGGTATGAAAGTGCAAAATGTCAAGAAATTCATATCAAGAAAGGGTTCAAAAAAAAAAAAAAGAAGAAGAAGACTTGATAGAGGGGAGGAACAATTCAGGGTCATACAAATGAGAGAAGGAAAAGAGTAAAATGACAAAAAGGAGCACAAAAGGAAAATAAAAAGTAGTCATTAGTAAAAGATTAAGGGGTTAACTGAAGTTCTTGACCGAATCAAGAAAAAGAAAAGTGCTACAGAGATATAACAAGAGATTAGCGGGAACGCTGATCTTAGGCCTCTTGGACTAGTATCTTTAGCTTAAAAATTCACGTATCCGTTAAAATCTGGATAATCCTCAAGAAGTTGAGGAAAATGCGAAGCTTGAGTATTAGGTCTAAGGCTTAGGAAGTATTCGGCCTCGTTAGCTGACCTCCGGCTTGCGGGATTCGGTAACCTAAGCACCCCAAATTCACACACAGTCTGGTTCAGTGCGCATAAACATCCAAATCACGCAAAAAGCGTTTAATGTTCTGAAAAAAAATCAACTAGATTAGGAGCAGCCAATCGACACAAGTTGATTTGGACGAGTTCCTAGCGCGGAGAGGCAGGAAATTCCCCTCGAAGATGCGTAACAACATATCGTCTCCTCGGTGCTTGTCTCCTATGATGTTTAAATATCCTACTGGGGGCATGTAAGCACTCTGCCGGTTCAGATACCATGGGTGGCATTATCACGAAATGTCGATCGCCAGGGTCTGAATTCGGCCACGGAACGCCATGGGCGGGATTATCTCGAAATCTCGAAAGCCAGGGTTTCGGGGGTTGCCATGGGCGGGATTATCTCGAAATCTCGAAAGCCAGGGACCCTTGAGGATTGATGATGGGGATGAGGAATCCGATACAGACCGTGTTGAGAAGCTAATCCGAAGCTAGAAATAAAACGAAAAGAGAGAGAAAAGCTCTCCAAACAAATAAATCCTCTATCTCTCTCTCTTACAATTTATACAGGTATAGTATAAATTGTTTTTGTGTTTTAAGCTCACTGCCTCCGTAAGCACAGGGGTGAGGTCCCTCACCTACCCTCACACCCGCCTCGTCCGCGGCTTGACCTCGCGGATCTGGCGGGATCCGACCCGACCCTAACCTTGAGCACTCCTCGCGCATCACCACCTACCGGTGCGCCTGGTCCCGGGTGCGAAGCCCGAGGCAGCAATGCGAGAACAGTACCCGTAGCTTTTTGAGGTTACGTCACTTCTGGCCTACTTTGATCCTCTTTAAGTCCTTTAAGTTTGTTATGTTGAAATGACCCTTCCCAAGGGTCGTTCGAGTTTTTCCCGGAAAGGTAAGTGTGTAAGCGTAATTTAAAACCCCCTGGGTGTAGGTTTGTGGTCTTTGCAGAAAAGAGGAAACCTTACGGGGAAAATCTCACAAAATTTCCCCCTCTCTCTTCCCACACAAAACACCCACACGACACACCCACGCACACACCCTCTCTTTAAAACCCCCACCTCTCCACACCATCTCCACCGCCTCCACCTCCACTTCTCCACCACCTTGCCGCCGGCGACCACCTCCTTCCTTATCCCTCTTGCAGCCACGAGTGGGGAGGAAGGAGGGGAGCTCGAGAGGGAGAGAGTAGGTGAGGGAGAGGGAGAGCGAGGAGCTCGGGAGAGGAGGTGCGTCCGAAGGAGCTCGTGGAGTGGAGCTTAGTGAACTCCTACAGCTGCTGGAGGAGCAACTGCGGCTCTGCGGGCGGAGGGTCGCGCGGGGAGAGAAGCTCACAAAGCGTATTGTGGAACCTTTTTTCAGTAGTATTAGATGTCTGGGATGCCATCCAAACATCTGGAGGAGCCTCAGGACGTCCGGAGCTAGCATTGGACATCTGACAACACACAAAGTGCTGAGGTATGTGCTTTGTACGCACCTGCTTGCACGTACGTAAGTATATTTGTTGTGTTTTTGAAGCAGTGCATGCATACGCAGGTGTAGGACGTTGGAAAGGTGCGTGGCGCACCTTGAAAGGTGCTTTAGGATGTCTGGAGACAGTGCCAGACGTCTGACTGCACTCTCAGACGATCAAAAGGAGTGTCAGACGTTTAAGATCTCCCTCAGACGACTGTGTATGGATTCAGACATCTGAGGAAGCCGTAGGAAAGCAATGTGAGTCTTTGCAAACGTTTAAGACGTTTGGGTCTAGTCCTAGACGTCTAATTTTAGTCAGAATACACGTTTTTCGCACGTTTAGGGCCGAAACGAAGTTAGTTTTGCGCAAATGAAGTATCGTTGGTTTCAGTTCGGAGTTCTCTATGTGTTTGTGTCACTCGTATACTTTTGAAATCGTCTGATGTGATTTGGTCAATTGTATAGTCTCCAGCCAGTAGAGTAATGGGGCCTGCGGAGATGACGGGATCGACAATTCGAGCCCCCATTTCACCCGTGTATCCCGGTAGAGTAATTTTTCTCAATATTATGAATTAATTGGTCAAATGCATGCTATCTTAGAATGAATTGATCGAACCCTAGGATATGAAGTGAACCCTAGGGTAGAATTGGGTGAATGAACATTGCTTTAGCAACATGGTTTATTATGAAATGCATGTTAGAACCCTTAATGCTAGCAAATGAATAATGAAATGATGTGATGCTACTTTCAGTTGTTAAATCACGAGCTGCTTGTTATATGGTTAAGAACCAAGTTGTGAACAACGAGATATGCATGTCGTGAAATAAAATAAAACGAATATAATGCATGAACCCTATGGGGAACTAGAAGAGGAATTCACATATACGGAACGAATATTATATGTAGAAGGGAAGTGAGCTGGCCCTCGAGTACCCGGTATCGAGGACAACAATTGTCCCATTTGCATGGAAAGTGAGCTGGCCCTCGTGTACGTGGTACCGAGGAGAGCTACTGTCACTTTAGTGTAGGGTGGAGCTAGCCAACCTTTGGTTGAGACCCAGGGTTAGGAATGGCCCCCTACACCGACTCTTGTTACTTTAGTGTAGGGGGGGAGACAACCGGCCCATGGAGCTTAGGGCTAGGACTGGCTACCCTACATCGACTCTTGTTAGGCCCCCTGGGCAAACCGGGATAGTTGGGTGAGGGTACGTAGACTATTGAGGGCCGAGATCCCTATTCTGAGGGGCGAGATCCTTATTCTGAGAGGGCAAGGCCCTATTTTGTTTTGTGCTATACGTTTGAGCGTACCCACTAGCGGAAACGACTGATCGCGTGCCAGTGCATGATAGCTACCCATGCACTTATTGTGCATTTCGTAGTCACCGCTACGTCGCGACTGTAACCTCAAGGTGGTAGACCAAATGTACGACTACCATAGAGGCTCTCTCGGCCAGGAGAGTGCCACTTGTACATCTTACATCGTGAAATAAACTGCAATCAAGATCATTCACTTAGAGAACAAAATGATTAAGAAATGTTGTGGATCCTTATTAGAATAACTGAATCAGAAACACCTAATTTAGATAAATGGAAATGAATGATTAGTTATTTGCTTGTTTCTTTATGTTAAATTGCATGTAAATGGCTTAACCACCACTCTGCTTAGCGTTAGCTGATCACGGATTGTATAACCATGTTAAGGTAAGGGAGTTGAGTAGCCAGCCCCACTGGCTGCAAAGGGTGCTGGGCTCAGTCGAGCCCAGCTGTTGATGTGGAAAACTATGTATTCGCAATTGGATTCGAAAACACGTCATTGTAGCTTAAGTCGTGAAGAAATCCGTTCAACAAATAAAATTTTTACCGAAAAATCCGTAAAGATGTTCCGAGGCGAACACAGGGAGGCGGACGTTTGATTAAAAATACGTGTTTGTTTTGTTTGTCACGAAACAGAATAGCTGGTCGAAAACTGGCTATCTATTTAACAAATAATAAATAGAAGAGAGAGAGAATATTACAAATAAAAGGAAAAGGGATGTAGAATAAAAATGGATTTCATTATCAGAAATTGTTCATTACACTTCATTACGACTAGAAAGTAGGAAATCTATACTAGAAAGCGATAACTCTACTATAGAAAGCAGTAAAAAAAATGGAGAGAGAAGTATTCTCCTTGACGATCGCTTGAAGGATGAGCCAGACAGGATGATGCCTGGAAGACGGGGAACGGAGATGGAAGAAGGAGGACGAAGTAGGAGGAACGGGAATGAAGTAGCACATCGTTGTCGTCATGGGATCCGTTTCTCGAATGCAGAGAGAGGACAACCGTAGGATGCTCCACGAAGGGGGGTGAAGGTGGAAAAATTAAGATTTCTATTCTAGAGGAGCATCGTGAGTGTGGGACAAGCTCTTAGAGCTTTGGAAGGGGTGAGAGAAGAGAAGAAGGAATGAGAAATTTGTAGGGTAGGGGTCTCCTTTTATAGTTGCAAGGAGTGGGGGCATTTTGGTCATTACAACATCAAAAACATTAATTCAGGACCTTTAGTGATGGATTTATCCGTCACTAAAGGCCTGAACGTGGCCAACTTGCACGCGCCGCGTGCGCCTCTACGCTCTTCAACGCCCGCACACGTTCATGCACGCCTAGCCATCCGATCTCAATATCGGATGGCTTAAAATGCTCCTTGCTAGCGCCTTCAAACTCCATTGTTGCGCGCCTGCGTGCGATGAGGCGTGCAAACACACATCATCGCACACGTACACGATCAACGAACCTCCGCGCGCCACGCCTCCTCCCCTTGGCCGCCCGATCTCGATCTGACGACCCAATTGCGCCCGCACTTGCGCCCGTTTGATTTGGAAGTGCAGCGCGGCTCGAACATGCGCCCTTCGCTCGCGAAGGGGCGCTCGATAGCTGCGCTGAGCGCTTGTTTTTGTCACGCGGATGAGTTTGGGCGCGTGGCTCTACGGCTGTTGGATCATGATCCAACGGCCCAAATCGTGCGTTGGAAACTCTTTGGAGAGGCAGCGGCGGTCCTGAGGGTCAATTGGGCGGTTGAGATGGTGCCACGTGGCGCTATCTTGGCCGTCCATCTTCTGAGTGTTGTAGACGGTGCCACGGGTGTCGGATTGGATCGATTTTCGTGTCGTTAGGCTGTGATCGTCGATCCGAGCCCATCCGTGCGGTCGGATTTGTCATCTGAGGTGTGGATTAACACCATCTTGGTCCTTGATCTTTAGGGTTCCTCGATTTCTATCTGGTGCTATGGATGTCTGATCAGGGCGATCTTGGAGTCGTTGAACTCCAATCCTCGCCCTAATAAGATCCATACCGGTGGATCTTCGATCTGAGGCCCCGATTAACAAGTTTCCCTATCCCTGGCCATAAAAGGAGACAATTAACGTACATTTTATACAGGTTACAACAGGCGAACTGGGGGCGTAGTCGGGAATCCCTCGTGCCTCCGCAACCCCAGAGACTACAACGGAACGGGGTCCTATCACAAGGATCAAACACAAGGAATTTCTCAAAACAGTGTACAGCTACTGTAGACGGGTAGAGGATGTAATTTCGAAAAGAACGCAACTCGAAACGCGGAAAATGGAACCCGAACGGGCCCTAAATGGGTCGAAAATGACGAAACAGTGCAAAATCAGACGTCTGGAACTTATTCCAGACGTCTTAAAAAAATGGATCAGGGGTTACCTTGCTCTGCGTGGTCTCTCAGACGTCTAGAAGCCTGCGGGGGCGTCTGGCCTAGTTCCCAGACGTCCGATGGCCACCCAGGACGTCTGGAAGTCGTTCCCGTCGTCTGGCACTGTAGCCAGACGTCTGATTCGCATTGGATGCGAATCTCAGAACCTACGCGTACCCATTTCCTCTCTCTCTTAGTACGGTCAGTCGAAGAGAACGAAGAAGCGGAAATAACTCACCTTTCAGACGTCTTCCCCGTCGTCTGGTTGGAATCCCAGACGTCCGATTCTAGAAAATTTTCCAGAATCAGGGCGCCACTCGCGCTCCGCTTGCGACGCACGGCCGCGCTGCGAGTGCTCCGCTTGCTGCTCGAGTTACAGCAGGCCTCCCTCTCCACACCGCTCCCGCTGCACCCCCCGCCGGCCGACCCTAGCAGCCCCGGCGAGCTCGAGCCCTCACGGCCGATGCCTCCTCCCCCCCGCAGCACCTCCTCCCGCACCCGCCGCGGCTGTCGCCGCCGCCGCTCACTCGCGCTCGCTCTCGCGCACTGACTGGAAGGAGAAGAGGAAGGGGCCGCCGCTCACTCGCGCTCGCTCTCGCGCACCGACTGGAAGGAGAAGAGGAAGGGGGTGGAGGTGACGGGAGTGAGGGGGAGGGCGTGGCCTTTTAAGGCCGCGTGAGGAGGAGAGAGAGAGCGAACAGACAGCCTGCGGCCGCAGGAGAGAGGGAAAAAGAGAGAGAGAGAGTGTTCGCAGGTCTGTGCGCTCAGGCGCGCAGACGAAACGGTTGGTGCCAAAAATAACCGATTTCCAGACATCTGGAAGTGGTTCCAGATGTCTGGTCAGACGTCTGGGTCACTTCCCAGACGTCTTAAAAGACGTCTGAAGCGCGCGTTCGTAACACCCAGAACCCTGGCTGTTGAGATTTCGAGATAATCCCATCCATGGTGTTCCGTGGCCGAATTCAAACCCTAGCAATTGACATTTCGGGATAATGCCATCCATGGAATCTGAACCAGTAGAGTGCTTACATGCCCCCAGTAGGATATGTAAATATCCTAAGAGACAAGCACCGAGGAGATGATATTTTGTTACGCATCTTCGAGGGGAATTTCCCACCTCTCTGCGCTGGGAACTCGTCCAAATCAACTTGTGTTGATCGGCCGCTCCTACTCTAGGAGTCATTTACAGAATTTTTGCAACG
Organism: Thalassia testudinum; assembly: GCA_037157565.1. Taxonomy (NCBI): domain Eukaryota; kingdom Viridiplantae; phylum Streptophyta; class Magnoliopsida; order Alismatales; family Hydrocharitaceae; genus Thalassia; species Thalassia testudinum. The sequence continues at coordinate 24,485,458 of JAZHRO010000054.1, read as the reverse complement.
CTTTTGCGTGATTTTGATTTTTATGCTTATTGAACCAGGCTGTGTGTGAAGTTAGGGTGCTTAGGTTACTAAGTCCCGTAAACCAAAAGTTAGTTAACGAGGCCAAATACTCCCTAAGCCTTGGACCTAATACTTAAGCATTTCATTTTCCTCAACCTCTTGAGGAATGTCTAGATCTTAATGGGTACTAAGAGTCTATCCAAGAATGCCAAAAGTTTGCGTTCTTACTAATCTCACCGTGCACTTTCCATTTCTTTTCCTGAATGCGGTCTAGAACTTAGGTTAATTCCTTAATTTCTTACTAATGACTATCACTTTTCTTTCATTTTGTGCTCAATCTTTTCATTTTGTTTCTTTTTTTTCTCCTCCTCCTTTGTAAAGTCCTCAAAATTTTCTTTCCTCCTCTCATTTTATTATTCTTTTTCAAATTTTTTTTTTAATTTTTATGGCGTATGTGAATTTTTTTGTTTAAAACCTTTTCTTACAAGTTTTTGCACTTTCATACCCCCCATGCCTAAGATTTGCGATGTCCTCATTGTAACTTAGGGGGTTTTTATTCAACTTAGTTCATACATTAGGACAGATGTTTTGATGAGTGAATGGGTCGGGGTGATTGTTGCGGACGATTTCTAATCTCAAGTGCAAGCACCTAAGGTGGAGTCGGCTATTCTAAAGGGTGAACCTTAAGTGCACAAAGGTGTTAGAAAAGGTTTCAGGTTTTCAAAGAGAATGACGGGCTGCCTCCTGTTAAGCGCTGAGTTTTACGCCATCGGCTGGGCGCAATGTGCTCAGGGAGAATGGAGGCTAAATGATGATTCAGCCAAATCAGTAGAGGTTACATCAATGAACGGTTTGAGTCTCTGACCATTCACGATGAAAGGTTCGGAATCATGGCTAAGCGGACTGATTTTGACGGCTCCATTTCCAAAAACCTGTCGGACCAAGTATGGTCCGACCCACTTGGATCGCAGCTTCCTAGGGAAAAGCTTGAGTCGGGCATCGAAGAGTAGGACCTTCTGACCAGGATGAAAGATCTTTCTTGAGATGTGCTTGTCATGGAAGGCTTTAACCCCGCTCCTTGTAGATTCGCGAGTTCTCGTACGCATCAAGACGTAGTTCATCGATCTCGCTGATTTGAAGCTTTCTGTGGGTTCCAGCCTTAGAAAGATCTAGATTACAATTCTGTGCTGCCCAATAGGCTTTGTGCTCCAGTTCGATGGGAAGGTGACACGCCTTCCCGTACACCAGTCTAAAGGGAGACATGCCTAATTGGGTGGACCAATTTGTAAAGTAGGCCAAGATGACCTTACCTTAGCTCTAAATTTTGGTACAAGCTTAATTTGGACCTAAGGAATCCAATGGTGAAGTTGGATTTTAGGTTTAACTACGTTTGACTGGATATTTTGCATAAAAACCCAAATTAAGTCAAACATTAGGCTTGGACCCCAATATAGGTCAAAACAGGTTCCAAAGGCCAAATTGAAGGTTCTAAACCCTAGGAGATATTTTTCCATGAATTTTAGAGGGTTTAGTTGATTTTATCTTTCCTGAAACCTTGTGAATTTAAGTGGATTTGTTTTAGGGTTACAGAATGCCATTTAATTCCTAAATTTCACAATAACCCTTTTCTGACTGAACCCTCCCACTTTTTCTCTTATTAAGTCCAATTGACCTATGTCTAGACCCTTAGAAATCTCGTTGATGCACTGCAATGGTAAAATTACAGTTTTACCTTTTATTTCATGTTCTCTTTCCAAATTAGTGATCCCTTGAATTAAGCCTTTCTCTTGGTTATGTAGGAGTTTTTGTTCACTTTGTTGGGTCAAAATATGCTAGTTAGGGCTCATGACGAGGTTCTCATCACGGGGTTGGGCCTGTGATTTATGTAGATGTAACTCAAGACCAAAAAGTCAGGTTACAAAGAATTCAAGCTTAAAAGGATAATCAATGAATGTGTGCTTGGGTTGAACATCCTCAAAACAAATGCCGTAAGGGTCATGGTTTGATGGTTTCAAATTATTTGGAACCCTTAGACTCGATCTTCTACTTCCTTCGGAGCTTGCTTCCCAAATCAAAATTTCCCAGCTCCTATTCTCCTCATTCAGAATGTCAAATTCTGGGACCTCTTGCATATTAATCACCCCGTTTGAAATTTCCAAGTCTAAAAAATGTGACTGAATCAGAATTGACTTGGGTTTGGTTATCGCAAAAATAGAATCGTCAGTAAGTTCAATGGGGTGTAATTGACAATCGGGGCATTGAATTGAATCCTTCAGAAAATGCGATTCTGAATCCGCCATGTGAGCCCCAATAAGATCAATTTCCTCGGTTATTGGGCTATCAAATGATTTAACCGATTCCGCAGGCCCAATCGTCTCACAGAAATCGTGTTATGTAAACTCCTGTGAGACTTCACAAATTGAATCTTCACCATCAGAATCAAAGAAATCTAAATCCGTATTAATGTACGTCCTAAAATCATCCATCACTTTCTGATCCATGGAGACATACGTTTCCTCGTACCCCAGCTCAGGGATCTCAGGTGAAGAAATCAGATCATCCTTAATTGGTTGCTCTAAATCAATCTAGCTAGCCTCGTAACGCATGTTCCCTCCAATAGGTGCCTGAGCTGGTTCTGACATTAGCTCTCCTGAAGGGGGTTCATCCTAGGAATCATCCTAAGATTGAACTAGAGCAAGCACAAATCTCATTCTCAATTTCGCTAACTTCCCAAGTAAAAACTCACCCGGGTCCTTATCCTTAATATCCTTGAGCCAATCCAACAAATACTTGTTCAGATCATTAATCATTTCAATCAGGGGCTCCAAATCTTTAGTGCAAGGTATTGGCTGAGCTTCTAAAGATTGTATAGTATTCCTCAACTTTGCCAAAACCTTATATTGAACCTGGTTAACCTGAACCAAATAGTTTGGTTTAGGGTTGGGCGGGTTTGGGATCAGTGCAAAGGAGTTAACAAATTGATATTCGTGATACCCTTCATGATAATAGGTCATTTCGGGTTGTTCATCAAGTGGTGATGACCTAAAGGCAGTGTATTCAGAGTATGGGTAAGGATCAGTGTATCCTTCTTGATTGTAGATCGTATTAGGTTGTCCAAGAAAGGGTGGTGATCTATAATCGATGTGGCTTGGAGAAGGATAGAAATCATAATCATGGCGTTCAGGATTAGACCCTAAACACGGAGGTTCGGAACTGTATCCCCGATTTGAGTTATCCCAACTAAGAGATGGTTGATTACAGTACGAGTCAGGATAATCATCATGTTGAGGATAAGGCATAATAGGAGGGTAAGAGCGGGAATGTGTGTAAAATGTGGAAGGATTCATGACAAACGGGAGGAAGAAAGGTGCCCTGCAATACAAACAATCAAGCATGTCCTTAAGTGGGCTAGCCTAAAGATCTACAAACTCTCAGAACCCGTCTTGAGATAAAGAAACGATTTGATTTACTTCTGTCCGTTCAATCCAACCAGTTAGAGGGAGGGACTAGGGAGAAGGTTCTTCCTTTGGCTTGCGCCTCCAGTTCCTAGTGTACCCTCCAGCCGTGATCGTTAATTCTGCTCCCCCAGTTACACATCAAATTAAACAGTAGAAACATACTAATCGAAAATAATCTCGTTCTAGGCTTCGAAGAGCGAGTCGAATCCTTAAGGCCAATGTCTACTCTATTTTATTTAGGGTTAGGTTTGAATGTGCTTTGGAATGTGATGAGTCCTTTATCTGGGTTGTGCCCTTAATGATTGATTGATGTGTGTGTGCGTGCACAATTAGTGGTTTTCAAGCAAGATTATTTTTTATGCGGTGAATTTTAGGGTTCAAATCTTGCTTAATAGCTTTTAGGATTCAACTTTAGGTATTTTCAAACAAGTTTTGTTGGCACACTAGGTTTTGAAAGAACAAGTGAAGATATTTTTCTTTGAAGCTTAAAAGAATGTGGAGTGCCTGGTAAATCCCTAAAAGTTGAACCTATGTGGCAACTACTTAATGAATTGATCTTAGTTGAAGTGGTGCAGCCTAATCAACTCAAATAATCGGCCTGTTGCATCACTTAATTAGGCACACAAGTGATTGTAGATTCTTCCCTACCAGGAGGGGGTGACGTAATAATTGCGGAAATGAAAATAAAACAATCTCACAAAATATCAATCACACGAGTACACAATTGTTTTTAGGTGGAAACCCAAACCGGGTGAAAACCACCACCTAACCCTCTCGAGTTAGGATTTTCCGATCAACCAAGTTGATCAAATCCACTAACCGAATCACTTTAAACGAGGGTGATTCAACCTCAATTACAACCACGCTACAAGTGCGAGGGTAGAGTTCCTCAACCCCTTCTCTCCACGAGAAGGATTTTGTCCCACGAAGGAGACGGGAATTCGCAAAGTGAATACCCAACCAAATAACAAAGATAAAATAACAAATAATCCTATAGAACCAACAAAGTAATTTTAAACCTAAGCTTCTATAGGAATTAAGAAACTCCCCTTTGCAAGGAGTGCATCGAGTCGATGACACGGGTGCGTGAGCCACACGATGGCGCAACGTTGCTCTCGTGAACTATGGCGGGAGAGCGGGTGCGCAAAATAGCTTGATGCTCTCTAGATGTAGAACTAGAGCTTAGAGAGCAAGAGAGACACAAAATGGTTTGAAAGTGTATTGCAAGGTGTGTGTCTTGGTGTGTAAAGGCTCCCCTCTATTTATAGAGGCCTTAGGAAGGCTTTGGAAGGCTTGGAAAAGCTTCCATAGCCGTTGAATGCAAAGCCCAAGTGAATCAGCCCGAAATCAGGAACAATCATTGCACTGACAGGATAATCAGACGTCTAATTCTGGCATCAGATGTCTGGAAGACCACTTTAAGACAACTGAAAATAAGGTCAGACGTCTGATTTTGGGCGGGTCTCTTCCTGACTTGAATCAGATCTAAACAGGGTTCTAGCGCAAGTCCATCAGACGACATACAGGACGTCTGGCACTATGTCTGGACGTCTGGAAACCTACTTTTTCGTGGGAATGGATTTGCAACGGCTAGAAAATATCTGAGAAGAGATTTTCGGGTCAGTCGAGGCAAAACAGTCAATTATCAGACGTCTGGAAGGGCTTAAGGACGTCTGATAAGGCTCTAACAGTCATATCCTTGAGCGTATGCTAGGAGAGCCAACGGTCCACTAATTGGACGTCTGGCAAAGTCATCAGACGTCTCCTAAGACGTCTTGTCTAAGGTCTAGACGTCTGATTTCATCAAACAGAACTAACTATGTCCAGCCTAAATGTTATCAGACGTCTGAATCAACAGTCAGACGTCTTAAAACACATTATCAGATGTCTGATTTTGGAATTAGACGTCTGGAAATGCTGTTTGAACCCTATATTGGTTTTCTAAGTTCTCTACAGAAAACCTAAGTATCGTAGGGTTGTGCTGGTGTTCCTAGGACTACTGTTAGGGTACTTTGAGGCTCTTTAACATAATGTTCTAAGGAAATAAAGAGTAAGAAAATAAAGATAAAAGTACATGAACGGAATAAATAGAATTCTATCCTATTCTTCTTGTCCTTCCATCTTCAATCTATCGCTCCTCGTGAATCTCCTCTGTTCTCCATCAAGCTCCTCCAATTCGTCCTGGATGCGAGCTCGAATTCCGTCTAATCACGTCTACATTTGCAATTGACCTGAAATTTAAGACTCCAAGTGCAAATGTTAAATAACACGTGTTTTGTTATCATCAAAATAAATGATCGTGGTGCTCTAGCACCAACAGTGATTACCTAATTTGATTTCTACTCGATTATGTGTTTGGGTGTGTGTACCGGTTCCAAAGATCGGTTTACTGGTTGAGTTTAAAAATCAGATGAGGTTGTTACCTCTGTGAGATTTTTTTAATGTTTCTTTTTAAATGCGGAGGGTAAGGCGGGTGTTGGTGTCAAACAAACAATCAAAACTAACCTTAGGATTTATAAGAACACTTATGTTGATTTATATTTGTGTTATTATGTGGTGGAATGAAATCTAATGGGTGGGAGGTGGGGGTAAACTTACAGAACCTTCAACAGCACTTTGCTCCAATCTATCGCTTTTGCTCGTCTTAAAAGAGTATCTGCAATCACAAAAAGAAAAGAGAGATGTGAGGTAAACGATTCGTAAGTTGGAAAATGTGAAGAATCAAAGAGCATCGCCTCCTTAGGAACAGCGTCAAAATGTTGATGCGGAAAACTACGCATTCGCAATTGGATTCGAAAACCTGTCGTTGTAGTTCGAGTCGCGAAGAAATCTGTTCAACAAATAAAATTTTTATCGAAAAATCCGTAAAGAAGTTCTGGGTCAAACACAGGGAGGCTAACGTTTGATTAAAAATACACGTTTGTTTTGTTTGTCACGAAATAGAATAGCTGGTCGAAAACTAGCTATCTATTTAACAAATAATAAATAGAAGAGAGAGAATATTACAAATAAAAGCAAAAGGGATGAAAAATAAACATGGATTTCATTATCAGAAATTGGTCATTACACTACTCATTATGACTAGAAAGTGGAAAATCTATACTAGAAAGCGATAACTCTACTATAGAAAGCAGTAAAAAGAATGGAGGGAGAAGTATCCTCCTCGATGATCACTTGGAGGACGAGCCGGATGAGACGATGCTTGGAGGACGAGCTGGACAGGGAACAGAGTTGGAAGAAGGAGGACAAAGCGGGAGGAACGGGAACAAAGTAGCACGTTGCCATCGTCGCGGGATCCACTTCTCGAATGTAGAGAGAAGACAACCGCAAGATGGTCCACGGAGGAGGATGAAGGTAGAAAAATTATGATTTCTACTCTAGAGGAGCATCCTGGGTGTGGGACAAGCTCTTAGGGCTTTGGAAGGGGTGAGAGAAGAGAAGAACGGATGAGAAATTCATAGGATAGGTGTTAAGAACGAGGCATCAAACGGGCTTTTAAGATGTCTAGGAAGTGTCCCAGACGTCTGGTAATCAATTTTTGCGGCGTACGGGGTTGCGTCTGCGCGCCTGCATGCACAGACTGCACCCGCCTCTCTCACCCCTCTTTTTCTCTCTCTCCTCTTGCAGGCGCGCAGCTCTTTTCTCTCTCTCCCCGCGCGGCCTTATAAGGACGCCCTTGCCCTCTCCCTCATCTCCTCCGCCTTCCTCTTCTCTTTCTCCCTGCCAGTGCGAGAGCGCGAGCGAGCGGCGGCAGCAGCGGCCGCGGCGAGTGTGCGGGAGGGGGTGTTGCGAGAAGAAGACGCTCGACCGTGAGGGCTCAAGCTTGCCGGGGTAGCTAGAGCAGGCCGACGGGGGAGCAGTGGGCGTGGAGTGTCGCGGAGGGGCTGCTGCAGCTCAGTGTCGTGGAGGACGGGGCGCGTCGCGGGCGGAGAGCGAGTCGGGCTCTGATTCTGGAAAATTTTCCAGAATCAGACGTCTGGGCTTACGACCAGACGACGGTGAAGACGTCTGGCGGATTGTCCAGACGTCTGGCAGGTAAGATTTTTCCATCTTCTTCCTTTTTCGCGTGTACGGCTATGCAGCCGTCCGCCGCACCTTCGTCTGCGATCCGTCATGCTGAGAGCAGGTGTGGGTGCGTGCAGGTTCTGCTCGGGAGGGCGTGAGGACTCATCATCCCACGTGAATCGAACGTATGGCCGTAGTGCCAAACGACGGAGAGGACTTCCAGACGTCCTGGGTGACCATCGAACGTCTGGGAACCGGGGTCAGACGTTCCAGCAGGCTTCTGGACGTCTGAAGGACTACACAGAGCGAAGGTACAATCTGACCCACCTTTTAAGACTTCTGGAAGAGGTTCCAGACGTTTGATTTTGTACAGTTTCGTCGTTTTCGACCCGTTTAGGGCCCGTTCGGAGTCCGTTTTCCGCGTTTCGAGTTGCGTTCTTTCCAGAATAAAATCCTCTACCCGTTTACAGTAATTGTATACCGTTCTGAGAAACTCCTTGTGTTTGATCCTTGTGTTAGGACCCCGTACCATTGCAGTCTTGGGGGTTGCGGAGGTACGCGGGGTTGCCGACCACGCCCCCAGTACTCCCGTTGTAGCTGGTAGAGTGGCTTTTAATATTTTTAGCATAATTTGTTACAATTGTAGAACAACTAATAGAGTCTAGGGTATTGCATGAACCCTAGGACTGAGAAACTAGATTGAATGATAGATCCTAAGGTATTGCATGAATCGTAGGACTGGAAAACTAGATTGAATGATAGATCCTAGGGTACGGCATGAATCCTAGGACTGGAAAACTAGCGGAATATATATATATTGCAGTCTTGGAAAGGTGGAAAAGAAATTAATAGCTGCCTGTTATGAATGAATAAATATGATTAAGAATATGGGTTGTATGAACGTAAGGCTGGAATAGTGAAACCTACAATGGCCAAACAAAAAGAATACGAACCCTACGGGGAATTAGGAGTAGAACTCCTGGAAAGAGAATAGAATGAAACTGAGAAAGTGAAACGTGGAAGTGTGTTATCTCTTGGGTACGTGGTACCAAAGAGAGCACACATTACCTCTTAGTATAGAGGGGAGCTTGCCGCCCTCAGGTTGAGATCGGGGTGGGTTTGGCCACTGTACACCGACTTGCTGGCCCTCGCGTACGCAGTACCGAGGAGAGCTACTAGTGTAGGGAGAGCACTAGCTACCCCACGGGTCTCGGGGTTCTGCTAGCCTCCTACACCGACTTGTTAGGCCCACTGGGTAAACCAGGGTAGTCAGGCGAGGGTGCGCGGACTGTCGAGGGGTTGGACCCCTGTTACTGAGAGGGCTCTGCCCTATACTGGTTCCGTGCTGTGTTTTGAGCGCACCCGTTAACGGAAACGACTGACCGCGTGCCAGTGTGGGGTAGCTACCCGTGCGCTTATCGCGCGAGCCGTAGTCACCGTTACGTCTGTCAGCAACCTTGGGGTGGTTGACTGAGGGTAGGACCACCACGGGGGACTCTCCCGGCCAGGGGAGAACCACATGTTACTTCTACTTTTCGGAAAAGACTGCAATCAAGATCGTTCCCACGAGGAACATTCGAGATCAAGTGAAGGATCTGAGAAATAAATAAATCGTGAAATAATAGAAAGACGTAATTAAAGAAAGTAAAAATATAACAGCTACTGTACACTCTATTGTTTCTTTAGCTTTTAGCTCCCACTCTACTCAGCGTTTCGCTGACGTGTTACACTCGTTACCTTTCACGACCAGGTGTTGAGTAGCCAGGGTCAGCGGCTGCAGAGGACGCTGGGCCTAGTAGGGTCCAGTAGAGTTGTCGCAGTTCTTTTTGTACTTTTCTTCCACTGTAGTAAGTAGTTTCCTTGTTACTCCTTATACTTCTTTATTGTAAGCTTCATATTATGTACATATTTGTTATTCTACTGTTGTGGTGGTGAATACTGTAGTAGTTCCTTTTCTTACTGCTGTATTTTGTTACTGCTAGTTATATTCATGCTGAATGTGGTTTATTTTACTGCTCTTTTGGTTACTTCCTCGTTGGACAACTAGGTCTTGGGATTAGTCGAGTCGGTCCGATTCTCGTGTCTCGTAGGAACTCGAGAATCGGGTCGTTACAATAGGGGTCTCCTTTTATAGTTGCAAGGAGTGGGGGCATTTTGGTCATTACAACATCAAAAATATTAATTTAGGACCTTTAGTGACGGATTTATCCGTCACTAAAGGCCTGAACGTGGGCGGCGTGCGCACGCCATTTGCGCCTCCTCGTCTCCGCGCTCTTCAACGCTCGCGCACGTTCGCACACGCTCAGCCATCCGATCTCAAGATCGGATGGCTTAAAATGCTCCTTGCCAGCGCCTTTAAACTCTACTACCGCACTCCCGCGTGCGATGAGGTGTGCAAACGCACATCATCGCACGTGTACGCAGTTGACGAACCTCCACGCGCCACGGCTCCTCCCCTTGGCCGCCCGATCTTGATCTGACAGCCTAATTGTGCTTGCACCCGCACCCATTTGATTTGGAAGCGCAGCATGGCTTGAACGTGCACCCTTCGCCCACTAAGGGTCGCTCGATCGCTGCACTAAGCGCTTCTCTTTGTCGTGCGGATGAGTTTGTGCGCGTAGCTCTGCGACCGTTGGATCAAGATCCAACGGCCCAGATCACCCGTTGGAAACTCTTTGGAGAGGCAGCGACGGTCCTGAGGGCTGATTGGGCAGCTGAGATGGTGCCACGTGGCGCCATCTTGGCTGTCCATCTTTTGAGTGTTGTAGACGGTGCCACGGGTGTCAGATTGGATCGATTTTCATGTCGTTAGGCTGCAATCGTCAATCCAAGCCCATCTGTGCAGTCGGATTTGTCGTCTGAGATGCGGATTAACACCATCTTGGCCCTTGATATTTAAGGTTCCTCGATCTCTATCTGGTGCTACGGATGTCCGATCAGGGTGATCTTGGAGTCGTTGAACTCCAATCGTCGCTCTGATCATCTCTGTATGGTTGGATCTTTGATCCGAGACCCCGATTAACTAGTTTCCCTGTCCCTGGCCATAAAAAGAGACAATTAACCTACATTTTATACAGATAAACCTAAATGCAAGATGATGCATGTTATGCAATATTTATAGTATGTGATGCAATTCTATACTTAAAAACACGCTTAAATAGGCAGTTTATGTGATACAAACATATTTACATCACCAGCCATAGTTGTTACTTTTTTTGTTTCAGAGCTCTTTTTGTAGTAGTGAATATTTTTAGCATGTATTAGCTGTTCTGCTATATTTCTGTTCTTGTTGTGATGGCTATGTATGTCTAGTATTCTTCCGTTTATGGCATGTAATATTTTTGAGACTTCTCGTTTTGATTTTCCATTACTGCCTCTTATTTATTTCTACTTAGTTACATTATATGTGTGGTTGTGGAATATTTTTGATTTTGGTTATTTCTCGTTGGACGACTGGGTCTTAAGATTAATCGAGGCGAGCCGATCTCGGGTCCTGTAGGGAGCTGGGATCGGGTCGTAACATTTTCGATGGATTCCGTTCTTGGCGGCTTCTCAATAAAGGAAACATGATTGATGATCACCGAAGATGGGAACATCAAAGGCATGGAGAAACGAGATATGTAGGCGATGTAGCGACGACAACGATAGATTGATGATGTGCTATTGGCTCTAATACGAATAAAGGAAAGTCGAAAGGGAGAGGAAGAGAGAAGAGGTATCTGTTTGTGATTGGAGGCTTATGTAAGGTGCTTGTTCATATTTTTATAAGCTCATACTCAATCTCGTTCGGCCTAATCCACAACTGCCCCACCCGTGATTTTCGCTAACAAACCCTTGTTAGCACGGGAAAGACTAAGTTAGTATGACCAGTTGATCATACTATTCCCATAACCACTTCTTACCCCTCTTAAGTTCTTTTGTCCTCTTACCCTTTAATGACATCAAAAGGGCATGATTTCCAATGGAGAGGATTTACCTTCACCTTAGGCCTCAACCACTACAACAGATGAGAAGCATGACAAGGAGAGGAGGGAGGTGAGGTGCCATGTGAGTTGGGTATTTTAAGCTTTGGCCCTCCCACCTAATAACATAAGTTACAAAGAGGCTCCAAATCCTTTATCATGTCAAATGGTCTCTCATCTTAATTTTGTCAATGATATGCATACCTCTCTTAATCATCTAAGCCACGATTGAAATGAGTAAGCCTTAAGCATTGGTAGAGCCACCAATTAGCAATCCAAGGAGGATTAAATTAACTTTATTTAACTTTGAGCCCTTATAGAATGGGGATGTAAAGTCTTTTAGATGAGATTCTCTTCCTCTTTATATAAGTAGGAAGAAAAGAAGTAAAAGTATGTTGACTTAGGTTGCATTTGGTTGGAGGTTATCGGAGGGAATAGGGGTTATCAGGTGAGACAGGGAAGGGTTAGCTTGTTGGTTGCACGGGATATGAGGGGGGTCAGATGCGGAGTCTGAAAACTGAGCCTATTGGGCGGACGTGACACTGACGTGACAACGAGGAGATCGAGGACTGATGGCTGTCTTTTGTCAATTTTAAAAATATATTTGTTGTAGTATGTTACGAAAAACGATGATCAGTTTATTTCAATTTATTACTCGAAATTTAGAATATTCCGAGGTCGAACTTAGGGAGCAAACTTAATTCTAGAAGCATACAAATTCACTTTACAAAAATTAAAGAGAGAGGGAACAAAAATCTCTTTCTTTTCTTTCTTTCTTTCTTTCTTCTCCTCTTCTCTCTTCCTTCTCTGCCTTTCCTTTCTCGGACGTCTGATTCTTTGAATTAGATGCCTTATCTTCCCCTTTGCTACAGTGCCTTGTAGGTTCTTCTCCTCTTGGCTTCTTTTTCTCTGCTCGGCTTTCTTCTTCAGCTTCCTTTCCTCTATGCAGTAGGCTTCCCTCCTTCTCTTTTCTTTTCTTTTCTTTTCCTTTGGCTTTCTTCTTCAGCTCCTTCTGTTGCAGCTCTTGGCTGCTTCTCCTTTTCTTCTCTTCAGCTGTGGCTCTTCTTCTTCTCTCTGTTGCGCTCCTCCTCCTTTCTTCTTCTCCTGCTTCCTTGCACATTACAAGGTTAGGCAAAACCTAACCCATACCCACCCCACGTCTCTCTCTCTCTCTATTTCTCTCTCAAAGGTTTGCTCCCAGAGCATTCGCGGGTATACGGGTCGGGTGTACGTGCCCGGGACTAGGCCCACCGGCGTGCGGTGGTGGGCGAGGAGTGATTGGTCGGGTAATCAGGTTCGGCCCAGGCCCGTGGGACGTGAACGTGGGCGAGGGCGGGTGCGAGCGCGTGGCGCGCTGCGTGCATAGGCGAGGGACCTGACCCCTGTGTATCGAAGGTGATAAGTGTAAGGCACAAAAACAATTTATGTGCGGGCACTCACCCGCACACTTCCGTGGTGGGACTAAAAGTCCCACCTGCTCCGCGCCTTCGCCTGTAGCAGAAATCCTCGCGATTGTGGCGATATGCGAGGCATGCACTTGTGATTGGAGACCTAGGGTCGTGCTTGAATCTCTTCCGCGTGTCCTGGAACTCCCACCTGGGACTGCAGAGGCCTGGAGCTGCTAGCAAGCTTGCTCCAAGCTCGGCAGCAATGGCGGTGAACGTTTGAGACCTAAAAGCAGCAATACGGCCTTGCGGCCTTGTCAGACCAGAGAAAAACCTTCGCCGTATCACGGCGGAAGTGAGGAGGGGGTTGGCTAACCGCGGGGCGGCCTAGGCGTGTGTGCCTAGGTCGCTCTGTGGCCATGAGGATGGGCTTGTTCGAGGGGAGTCGACAGGGGTTGGTGCGATTAGTGGAAGGTCGTAGGGTGATCAGTGGGTGGTGGTGTAGCTTCTGAGGTGTATGGCGAGGTGGATGGGTGAGTGGAATGACGGAAGCACCTCGCCGGAGGTGGAGAAGGTGGAGATGGACAGTGGATGTCGAGGGGTTGAAACAACAAATTAACAGGGGGAAATAAAGGAGAGAGTAAGAGAAACTTAGCTACGAGTCCAGAGTGAAGGGGGAGCTGCGAAAGTAGCTAGCGGCCGGTGCTGCCGTCGCCGGAGACGAAGGTGCCAGGGGAGAGAACGACAATGAGGAGAGGGGGTCAGAGAGTGCCCGCTAGTATGGTGCGGCGCTGCAGAGGATGGCGGAGTTAACCCTGCCACTGGTATGGTGGTAGGGTGACGAGAGAGGAGAGGGAGAGTGTTACGAATGCGCGGCTTCAGACGTTTTTAAGACGTCTGGGAGGTGTCCCAGACGTCTGGGATTCAGTTATTTTCGGCATGCGTGTTTCGTCTGCGCGCATGAGCGCGCAGACCTGCGAGCGTCTCTCTCTCTCTTTTTCCCTCTCCCTCCTGCGCCCTCTGTCCCGCTCTCTCTCTCCTCCTCGCGCGGCCTTAAAAGGCCACGCCCTCCCCCTCACTCCCGTCACCTCCTCCCCCTTTCCTCTTCTCCTTCCAGTCGGTGCGCGAGAGCGGGCGCGAGTGAGCGGCGGTAGCGACAGCCGCGGTGAGCGTGGGAGGAGGTGCTGCGCGTGGGAAGAGGCGCTCGGCCGTGAGGGCGAGCTCGCCGGGGCTGCTAGGGCCGGCCGGTGGGGGAAGCAGCAGACGTGGGGTGATGCGGGAGGCCTGCTGCAGCTCGAGCAGCAGGCGGACGAGGCGCAGCGCAGACGTGCGTCGTGGGCGGAGGGCGAGACGCGCTCTGATTCTGGAAATTTTTCCAGAATCAAACGTCTGGGCTTCCAGCCAGACGACGGGGACGACGTCTGGAGGACTGTACAGATGTCTGAAAGGTGAGTTATTTCCGTCTTCCTTCCTTTTTTTCGACTGACCGTACTGAGAGAGAGGAAATGGGTACGCGCAAGTTCTGAGATTCGCATCCAACGCGAATCAGACGTCTGGCTGCAGTGCCAGACGACAGGAACGACTTCCAGATGTCTGGGGTGACCATCGGACGTCTGGGAACTAGGCCAGACGCCCCCGCAGGCTTCTGGACGTTTGAGAGACCACGCAGAGCAAAGGTAACCTCTGATCCACTTTTTAAGACGTCTGGAATAAGTTCTAGACGTCTGATTTTGCACTATTTCATCGTTTTCGACTCGTTTAGGGCCTGTTCGGAGTCCGTTTTCCGCGTTTCGAGTTACGTGCTTTTCGGAATTACATCCTCTACCCGTCTACAATAGTTGTATACTGTTTTGAGAAACTCCTTGTGTTTGATCCTTGTGATAGGACCCCGTTCCGTTGCAGTCTCGGGGGTTGCGGAGGCACGCGGGATTCCCGACCACGCCCCCAGTACTCCTGTTGTAACCGGTAGAGTGGCTTTTAAGTTTACTAGTATAATCTGTTAAATTATGGAACCATAAATAGAACCTAAGACATTGCATGAATCCTAGGAATGAGAAATAGATTGAATGGTAGATCCTAGGGTGTTGCATGAATCCTAGGGCTGGAAAACTAGATTGTATGATAGATCCTAGGATATGGCATGAATCCTAGGACGGGAAAACTAGTGGAATGTATGAATACTGCAGTCTTGGAAAATGTGGAGAGGAAATAATAGCTGCCTGTGAATTGAATTAACAGCTGCCTGCTATGAATAAATAAACGTGATTGAGAACATGGATCGTATGAACGTGAAACTAGAAAGGTGAAACCTGAATGTGCTGAGTTAAAAGAGCTGGAACCCTACGGGGAATTAGGAGTAGAACTCCTGGAAGGTGAATGGAATAGAATTGGGGAAGTGAGCTGGCCCTTGAGTACGGAGTACCAAGGAGAGCGACTGTCCCCCTGTTTAGTGCAGAGCGGAGCCAGTAGCCCCAGGGACCCGGGGTTAGGACTGGCCACTTTGTACCGACTTGCTGGCCCTCGTGTACGTAGTACCGAGGAGAGCTACTAGTGTAGGGAGATACTAGCTACCCCACGGTCCCCGGGGTTCTGCTAGCCTCCTACACTGACTTGTTAGGCCCACTAGGCAAACCAGGGTAGTTAGGCGAGGGTGCGCGGACTATGGAGGGGCAAGGCCCTTGTTTGGTTACTGTGGAGGGGTTGGACCCCTGTTACTGAGAGGGCTCTGCCCTATACTGGTTCCGTGCTGTGCTTTGGGCTCATCCGTTAACGGAAACGACTGACCGCATGCCAGTGCGGGTTAGCTACCTGTGCGTTTATCGCGCGTGCCGTAGTCACCGTTAGGCCTGTCCGTGACCTTGGGGTGGTTGACTGAGAGTAGGATCACCATGGGGGACTCTCCCGGCCAGGAGAGCACCACGTGCTACTTCTACTGTTCGGAAAAGACTGCAATCAAGATCGTTCCCACGAGGAACATTCGAGATCAAGTGAAGGATTTGAGAAATAGATAAATTTTGAGACAATAGAAAGACGTAAAGAAAGGAATAAAGAAAATTAAAACAGCTACTGTACACTTTACTGTTTCTTTAGTTTAGCTACCACTCTACTCAGCGTTTTGCTGACGTGTTACACTCGTTACTTTTCAGGACCAGATGTTGAGCAGCCAGGGTCAGCGGCTGCAGAGGACGCTGGGCCGAGTAGGGTCCAGTAGAGTTACCACTGTTCTTTTGTACCACTTTTTTTTTTGTTCCACTGTAGTGAGTAGTTCTTATTTCCACTGTACTTTTCTTTACCCGCAATTCATATTATGTTATGAATGTTGTTCTACTGTTGTGGTGGTATATACTGTAGTGGCTTCTTTCTTTACTGTCGTATTTCCTTACTGTTAGTTATATTCATACTGAATGTGGTTTATTTTGCTGCTCTTTTGGTTACTTCCTCGTTGGACGACTAGGTCTTGGGATTAGTCGAGTCGGTCCGGTTCTCGTGTCTCGTAGGGACTCGGGAACCAGGTCGTTACAGAGAGTCGCCAGAAGCTCTGGCAGTTGGCTGGAGTTGGGAGGAGATGGAGAGGAGGGGGAATCTCAGGCCAAAAGAAGCTTGCAGGAAACGGCAGCCCCTGCCGCTCCTTAAATAGGTGTTGGCGAGGAGGGAAGCACGAGGAGGAGGCATGGGCAGGCCGTCGGAGACATGGTCGAAAAAGAGACCCATGCCTCTTGCACGTTTGCACGAGAGGTATGGGTGTTGGCAAGGCATGTGAGAGGGTCCATGCGGAAGAAGACAACGTAGGGGACCCTCCTTTCGTTTCTGGGGCTAGCCCCCATACCCTGTGCGGCGCCATCCTCCGCGCAAAGTCGCCAGAGGCATGGGTTGCTGCTGCGGGTGGCAGAGGGACCGGTTTGAAAAGAACGAAGGGAAAGTTGAGGGGTTAAGTGCAGGGATTCAAAAAGTTAAGCGTCAAAAAGTAATTCTCGAGGAATAATTTGTAAAGTAGGTCAAAATGACCTTCCCTTAGGTCCAAATTTTGGTACAAACCTAATTTGGACCTAAGGAATCCAATGGTGAAGTTTGATTTTAGGTTTGACCACGTTTGACCGGTCAATTTGCACAAAAACCCAGATTTGGTCAAAAAGTGGGTATGATTCTCAATGTAGGTCAAGACAAGTTCCAATGGCCAAATTGAAAGTTCTAAACCCTAGGGGATATTTTTTCATGAATTTTAGAGGGTTTAATTGATTTTTTATCTTGCCTGAAACTTCGTGAATTGAAGTGGATTTGTTTTAGGGTTGTAGAATGTCATTTAATTCCTAGATGCCGCTATGACCCTTTTCAGACCAAATCATCCCACTTTCTTTTTTATTAAGCCCGCTTGACTTGTGTCTAGACCCTTAAAAATTCCGTTTATGTACTGCATTGGTAAAATTACAGTTTTACCCCTTGTGAATTATTTATACTCAAATTTATAATTCTTTGATCTAGGCTTTCCCTTAGGTTTTGTAGGAGCTTTTTGTACACTTATTTAGGTCAAAATGTGCTAGTTAGTGTTCATGATGAGGTTCTCATCAAGGACCACGTCGGAGGCGGAGGGATTGGCATTGAGCTTCTACGGCTTCGCATCCTAGAGGACCACGCTATCTTCTCCATCAAGGAGATCGACGTGGCTAACGACTGCGGGGAAATGGAACGAGGCCCTCGAGGGGAGCGGGGAGGAGGCGAGCGAGTTGTAGGTCGCAGCCGATGTTCCTCCTCTGTAGTAGCAACACTGACAGATCTTCCCAAGCACTCCTTTGAGGTTAGGATTGTCATCATTAAAGTCCACTCCCTCACGTCCTCACGCTCTTGAAGGGCTTCGAAGGAGAGAGAGGAAGGCAAGGTGGTGGTGGCAGAGGAGGAGAGGAAGGTGGTGGGGTGGAAGCTGGGGAATGGGGGGCAAGAGGAAGGAACCCACTAGTAGTGGAGGTAGGAGGTGTTCGGGCGGTAGCAGGCCATGCAGTTCTGGTCGTCCTTGATTGTGGATTAGGAGGTGCCGTTGTAGAGTGGGGGGAGGGTACTCACTTGCCCAAGGAGTAGTCGCAGTGGGGTTCAAAGTCACGGGTGGGTGGTGGTCTTGTGATCATGGTGGTGATGTTAGTGTTAGTGGTGGGTACGGAGGTAGGGGGAAGGAAGGTTGGTGGTGGTAGTGGAAGAAGTAGTACAAGTGAAGGAGGGGTGGGGTGGTGCTTTTGAGGTGGGGGGACTGTTGGGGATTCCTTTTGATTTCCATTTTTTTTTATGTTTTTTTCCTCCCATAGACTAGATACAGTCTATTGTTACAAATCCACCGATTATTATAGATCCACAATATTCCATCAAAATCTATTAACTATATTTTCTCTCTAATAATATTAATATACCAATCATTACAATATCACCTATCATTACAAATCCATCAAATAAATATCTTTTTATAGTTATTCTACTTAAATTATATAATAAAATAGCAATTTTCTTTTAACAAACACAACCTTACTATCAAAGCAAAAATCCACTAACGGAGATGGTGATCCTTGGCCCCCGACAACACACAAGGCTTACCTGATGGGACATCTTATGTTTGGATGACTGGGCGAGTAAATACAAGAAGATGAACCAGTTTTGGTGAGTGGGTGTAGTTTATTTATACGGTTAGCCATTCAGAACGACGTGGTTAATGGATCTGTCTCAGATGGAGGACGCTGCACCGCAAGAGCAATTCCAACATTCGTCGCGAAATAAGAACGTAGCACGTACATGTGGGCACATTCCGTAACGGCCTTATACTTAAAAACTCCATTTCTACGGGGTGTTACCTGCAAGATAACCGCAAACACCGGTACCCGATTTCTTTCCCCGAATTCCCCTATCCTGAATTATCCCCCAAAATCCTCTCCCCCATGGTGCATCGGATCCACGGTCCGGCGTAATTACCCGCAACGAGGTCGCCTAGAAGTCCCACTGCCCTCCCGTCCTCCTGACCTTTACCCCCAACCGAACCCTTACCCGCTCCCCTCTCTCTCACGGTCTCACCCTCGCCACCCCCCCCACCCCCTTTCCCTCTCTCTCTGCCCCCTCGCACTACCCCCTCCCGTCCCTCTCCTCCAATCCCCCTGCCCCCTTCGAAACCCTAGAACTGCTCCCCTTTCGATCTCCTCCCCCGATCCGAGTCCCGATTCCCTGCGCGATGGCCGAAGGGAAGGCCAATCTGCCAGACGATCTCGCCCTCTCGAAGACGCCCGACGTGTCGTGGATCGCGAAAGGTAGCCATCCCCTCCCCCTCCCACGGATCCCTCGAGGCTTCTGGAAGTTTCCGGAGACGCGATCCATTCCTTCGGGGCCTCCCGGTGTCTCGAGGTCGTGCCCTCTTTTAGGGCTTCGGAGGTCGCTTGTGGATTCTGCGTGTGGATTCGCTTGTGTTTGCTTCGGCAGATCTAATGCTCGCTGGATTCCCGAACTGATCCATTTTATTTTATTTCATTTTATTTTTCCCGGAGGCCTCGTTGCTTTTCCGTGAAGGTGTGATGTAATCGAGTGGAGCCGTTCGCTTTCCTCGTCTCGTGTTTCTCGCCTCGTGGTTTCTCCTGTTGGTTGGTTAGTTTTTTTTTTTTTTCTTTTGTTTACTTTTTCCCTCAAAGTTTTTCTTCATGGTGTTTCACAGAAGTTGCTGCTGCTGCTGCTGGTGCGAACGACGATGGGAAGAGCGCGGTGGGCTTCCATGATGAGGGTAAAGGTACCGTCGGAGCCGTCTCTGGGGTTTTGTTCGAATAGAATGCTCGATGATTTTGTTTTTCAGCTGCTTGGGGACGTTTTAGCTCTTCGTTCTATCAAGGGGGTTTTGTTACTTCACACCATAGGCTAGTTGTAAAAGTCAGGTCTGATGATTGATATATATATGTCCTTTTGGCTCACTCGTGATGGCGGAGTGCGATCCGGGATATTCTCTTAGTTAGGGTTGATTCTCTTCCAGCAGGTTGCTTTGTTGGCTGCATGAAAATGCAGCCGTGGTGACGAGATTAAAAAAAGTGGTTTGATGCTCTTATGGACATCTTATGGGCAAAGATGTGTAATACTTCAAGGCTACGTGTAGGCAGTCTTAGTTAAGGAATAGCTCTATGTTTTTTCTTTTTGGGTGAAAATTTAGTAGTTCCGTGCTACGAACCACATATATACCGAGATTACTGTCAATAATGTATGCATGCATTAGGCAATTTTAGTGGCACATTTTTTCCCCTTGGCGAATTTGTCATCCTCGGAATTGCCAATTTTGAAATTCGTATTACTGCCTCTTTTGGTTTATGTCTTGATCTGTAAGAGTGATTACATTCCTTGTGACCTACTCATCATGTTTTGTTCTTGTGATCATATTTGTCCTCTGCAGACCAGATAACTTCCGAGAACAGTGTGCCTCTGTCTCCTCAGTGGCTTTATGTGAAACCAAGTGAGAGCAGAGGGAATTTCTCAATGGCAACTGGGGTAAGACCGGGATTTTATTTTCCTCTTCATTATTTGGCATGCGCATATCTGAAGTTTATTTCCTTTTTTTTCTTGTGTCTAGACTGGTTACGAAACTTGGTTGTCTGTTCTATTGTACCTAAATAGCTCATATATTTTACTTAATACCTATTATATGTGAATTTTATTGTTGCTTTGAGAGGGGAATATTGTCATCTTAACTGGTAAGAGTATCTGTGTTTCCATTTCTACCAAAAAAACAAGTTTTTCTGTCCTTCCTGACTTTCATGGCCACTTTCATACAGAATTTTACAGCCCTATTAGTCTTTTTAGATGGAACAATGCCCTATCGGTTGCTATTTCTCCATGTTTTCGCCTAAAAGCTCATCCCTATTTATGCTTTGTTTTGTAAATGACTTAATGTTTGGTACACTTTCATTGGTTATAAGCATCCAGGTTTTTTGCCTCTCTTTTAGAATGTGTGCATGTGTGTGTGGTTCATGATGGGAGTACACAATTGGCATTGTTTATGATATTTTGCTCTTGCATAAATGTCTTTGCTGTTTTGGGTATTATTTTCTCTCTATTTAGTTAAAATTGTGCCTTTTTTCCTGATCTTGCTGCTCTTCTATTATGTCGGTGACATTGGTGTAGAAGGACACCCGGCTTCCAGATGGAGGACAGGACAAAAAGGAATGGCGAAGGCCTGTTCCTGACATTGAAGGCAGTCGCCGTTGGCGTGAGGAGGAGAGGGAAACTGGTTTACTTGGAAGGAGAGACCGCAAGAAAGACGTGGAGAGAGAAAATGATTATCGGAAGAGTGATCGCCGTGCAGACAGTATCTCTGCTAGGGAAACGGCAGATACAAAGGCCATGTCAATGAATGAAAGATGGCACGATGTTACTGGACGAAATGCTGTGCATGAAAATCGACGTGACAGCAAATGGTCCACAAGATGGGGTCCTGATGACAAGGAAGAACCTCGAACTGAAAAAAGGGTTGAGGCAGATAAGGAAGATGCACAAAGTGATAAGCAGTCTTTCATCAGCAGTCGCATATCATCTGAATCTGATTCTCGTGACAAGTGGAGGCCACGCATTAGACAAGAAGCTTCTCTTGGAGCCACGGTTTATCGTGCTGCACCTGGTTTTGGGCTTGAAAGAGGACGTGGTGATGGGTCGAACAGGGGGTTTGCTTCTGGACGGGGTAGATCAAACCCTACGGGCAAGCAGCCTTCTGTCAGCTCAATTGGTGCTGTCCCTTCAAACAAGAATGAATACATTGTGGGGGCATCGCCTCTATCCCCAACTAGATTTCGATATCCAAGAGGGAAGCTTCTTGATATATACAGGAGTCATCCTCCTGTTGATGTTGTTCCGGTTGGAATGGATGCTCCTGGGGTTGTGACACCGACCTTAATGGATCCTCTGGCTTTTGTGACACCTGGTGAAGAAGAAGAGGTAAATTGCATTCTTTATTGTATGTAAGTACTTGGTCCTTGTTTCAAAGAGTGAGATGGGTTCTGGAGACTTTCGGGCAAAGGTTGATATTAACCATACGTAAACATGGTTGCTTATATGCTCTCTTGACTTAGACATGATTGTTGTATGCTTTTCTTCATGGAAATGCTTGGACATTTTGAATGTTCAAAGAGTAAGTTCTCAAATTAATTTGAAATGTTTTCCTCCTGTTCTTTCGTAAGATTTTTTTCATGCAAGGTGATACTGAGGTAACTAGTTAGTGGTTCTTTTCAAATGGTAATTCAGGCCATCCTAAATGTTAGATTAAATGAAATTGTAAATTTAAATGTCCACGAATTATAACCTAGTTGTCATCTGGGGTTCCCTTTTCCTTTAATCCTATTACCGAAACTTGAAGAAAACATCAAATGGATGCACTATTGCATCATAAATCGAAGTGTCTTGTCGGAGTTGAAGAACATTGATCCACAATGATACTTTTCAAAAAAAAAAAAAAACACATCCGCAATGATCATATCCGTGATGAAGATGTCATATTGCTATTGGTTGTATATTTATTTGTTGAGATGTTGGGGGTGGATTATCTTTTCCTTGTTTTCCCTTGTCTGCTGTACAAAAGAAATATTTTCGTAGCATTTCTCTCTGAAAATGAATGTTCTTGCAGTCTTTTTTCAGTCTTTACACAGTTATGATATTCTAGTTCTTTGTTTTCTTCTTTAACTACCAATGCTTGAAACTTAAGCTGCCGCTAAGTTTAAGGATTTAGTGAAGTGTATGACTACATGTTAGTTTCCTTATGCCCATCTTATATATTTTACTTCTACAGTTAGGCCTTCCTCATACTCTCAACTGTAATCCTTTATCAATTGACAAATAAAAAAAAGTGGATATTTCATACATGATCTATGCTTATTTGTTGCTGTTCACCAAAAAAAAAAGCTTATTTGTGTTAATGTTGGCAGGCTGTACTTGATGACATTTGGGTGGGGAACATAACTAGCAGTGAGGTATTGCATGTGCCAGAGTATAGCAAGAAAGGTGGTGATAACAAGGATGAAAGAGGTAAATCATACAGCATTTTTTTATTGGGATTGCCATTGGTTAGATGTATTGTACTTGCCAACATCCTTCTGATCTTTCTGACATTGGTGAAACTTTTTTACTTTTGATGAGTGCATGAGTGATTTACTGATGCCATTTTTTTTCTAGCTCGGAATGGTGGATTAGAAGATAAACAAAATAAAGTTTCTCTGCTGGATGAGCTGGGTTTATCTTCTAATGATTATATTCAATTCGGTGATGGGATTAATGGAAGTGGGAAAGTATCTTATAAAGAGGTGTCACCTCTTCCAAAACTGGATTTTGAAGGATTTGAACAAGTTAAGCTCCCTGATGATTCAAGTTCCTTATTCAATGCTTCTTTGAGTCATGTTGTTGAGCCAACCATTGATGCAAGTGTTAAAGAAGACAATGATGTGGAGCTTTTGGAACCTCATACATCACTTGAGGAGTTGAGCTTATTTTATCGAGACCCACAAGGAGAGATCCAGGGGCCTTTTCTTGGTGTAGATATCATTTCATGGCTTGAACAGGGTTTTTTTGGTACTGAATTACCTGTTTGCTTGTCGGATGCTCCAGAAGGAACACCTTTCCAGGAACTTGGGGAAATAATGCCACATTTGAAACTTAAAGCTCGGAAAATGTCGGTACTCACTAATGAAGACACACATAAATCCTCAAAGGTTGCAACAGAGTGCTTGGATTTGAGCGCTCTTGGTTCAGCCTCCGGCAATGATAAGAAATGGCTATCACCAATGGTTGAATGTGAAGGAAATCCCCTTGAACCGTCAACGATGTCTAAGCCAGGAGATCCTTCTCATAATGAATATGCTAGTCTACTTTCTTATAATAGAGAGATTTCTTCTGATAATCTTAATCATAAGGAGCTACTAGGAGAACATCATGTAGAACTTCCAGAAGGTTTGTCATTTTGCGTTTCTATTTTCCACAGATAATAAGTTGGATTTTCTGAAGTAGAAATTTTGATTATTTAACTTTTTCTTGCTGAAATGCTGCTTGCTTTGTTTTCTCAGAGGTGTTGCCTAAGGTACCTGTACAGGATATGAGCTCAGGTTTCCAAGATGACTTTGTGCATTTGAAGTTACCTGAAATGAGTTCAGGGATTCCAGATGATCATCTTTTATCTCGAAATAGCTCCAGTGATCCTCGTATACTGGCTGGTGAGATGATGGATGCAAATTTGCCTGATCCAGTGGTTCATGCAGATAATAGTGCAAATCCATTGAAGGCTCTGTATTCTGAGCTTGAAGCAATAAGCCAAAAGCGGCCTTTATCATCAAATATACCGGGCATTGCCAGTAGTGAAAGCCTTCCTTACTCTACCTTGGGGAGAGATTACTCCACATCTAGACTCCATCATGATGCAGTGGGGGGTTTTACTGAGCCTTCACCCATTCTTGAAGCATTGGCTAATAATCATAGAAGAAATACAGACTCTAACTTCATTAATCAAGATGTGGATAATTATCATCTCGCACACTTGGAACAAAACTCTGGCCAATTTAATTTAGAAGAGCATCTCCTATCACAGCAGCTGCACAAGCAACATATACAGCAGCAAAATATGTTGGGTTCCCATCAGCCAATGCATATAAGTGGGTCATTTCTGGAGCAGACCCCAGCTATTCGCCATCAGCAACAATCTATTAATCAGCATGCGATTGATGAGCATTTGTTGAAACTTCAACTCCAGCAACAACAACAACAGCAGCAACAACACCAACAACTATTGAAGCTTCAGCAGCAACGCCAACATCAGAAGCAGTTGCAGCAGCTTCAACAGCAGCAGCTCCATCATCATCAGCTTCACTTGATGCAGCAACAGCAGCAGTCTCTAGCACAACAACTTGTTTTGCAGCAGTTGCTGCAGCAACCGGTTCGTGACCCAACATTTGGTTCAGCTACGGATGCACTCCAAAGCAGGAATATGCTCGATCAAGTTCTGCTAAGGCAACGGCTGATGCATGAACAACATGCTCTTCACCCTTCTAGACATCATGATTTAGCTTTGGACCAGCTTATTAAGGCAAAATCTGTTCAGAATTTTCAAGATGAACATAAGATTAGGCAAAAGCTTCTCCTGGAACAACAACTTTTGGGCCTTCAGCTTGAACGACAGGCTCCTTTCTCTGGGATGAGGCATTTACAATGCATGGACGATGACAGCTGTGGTACTGGGCTTTGGTCAATAGATGACCCTCAGTTTGTTGGTGGGGCTGCTGGTTCATTACCATCACAATCTACAACTGCAGGCCAGCTTGATTTTCTTCGGCGGCAGCAGAGACAAGCATCTTTTGAACATCAGAGTCAGATTGGAAGGGATATAGCCATGCACAACAGAATGCAGAGGGGGCTCTATGAATCTGGTCTTCAGCCTTTTGATGTTCCGGCCTCTATGCCTGCCAGTGGTCATGGGTTGCACCTGGATCGTGCAAACTCTCTCATGAGGCTTAGAGGTGTTACACAAGAGCAGAAACCTCAGATTTCTTCTTTAGGTCAACTTGGACAATTTCCTTCAGGGTTGCACTCCCAACAGCAACAAATTGCTAGCAAGTTTCCTGTATCTCATGCAGATGCATTGGAGATGCATTGGTCTGAATTAAGTAGGCAATCACCAGACAATTTTGTAGAAACCCAATTCAGTTGCTTTCCACAGAATTCCGAGGGTCTCCGACATGAAATAAGGATGAATCATGGCAATGATAATCATAATGCATGGTTAAAGGCTGCAGAGACAGAGGAACATTCAAGAGAGTCTTTAATGGAGTTGCTTCGTAGGAAAGACAATACTTATAACCCCGAGTCCTTCGAAAATAACGAACATACTTATAATCCAATTTATGAGAGTAGAGAACCATCTTGGCATTCTACTCGGTCTATGTCAGATCATTCAGTTGGACTTCTCCCTGACAAGGGTGTCTCCGATTATCTTGCAGAGGCTCCCCATTTTTCAAATATTGGTCAAGAGCAATCTGTTCTTGGTCTGGATGGAACCATGAATGGTCTTGTTAGTGGTGACAGGTTAAGTGAGAGATCTGGTCATGGATCATTGACTGAAGATGAACATTTTTTTGCTAGAGTAAGTGAGCCTGGTGAATCTGTCCAGGACACTTGTGTCTCTACTGGTTCGTCTTTGCATGCGGGAGACTACGTTGGATCTAAAGGAAATATAACAAATGCATATTGCCTGGAGGATCCAGAGAATGGAGTTGATCTAAGAAGTTCTCTTGCGGAGCATGTTGATTTCTTGGTAGATGCACCGGTCCAGAATTCTTCAGCTCAGAGCTCCGGTAGCTTGTTGCATTTGTCTGGAACTTTATTTTGCTTTTTGTGACTGGGTGTTTCTTAATCTACTTTAGCGGCATTTGGCAGGATCTAATGTTGGTTTTAACTCTGAGATGGGGACAGACAATGCCTACAATAATGATATAAGAATCGAAAGGTAACCACTAAGCTGGATAAAATTGTATTGCCCACATCCTGCTTTTCTGTTGGTTCACATATGTTCTTGTGGAGAATTCCCCTGTCCCTGTGGCTGTGAATTTGTTATGCTGCTGCTTATTTTTTAATGTTCTAGTTAATATTTGTCATTCTTTTTGTTGCTTTATTTTCTACTGTCATTTGTAAAAACAATGGTGGGAGGAAACGTTTTTTTAATATATTCCTATTTGGTGGGGAATAAATATAAAATTTCTTGGTCACAAATGTATCAGTGAAAGCCTTTTTCCATAGATTTAATGTTAGTCTTCTTTTTTCTGTGAAAGAAATTCAATTCAATTATGGCTTTAAACAAAATCAAATTCAATCATTTAATCAGCTGAACAACTTTTAATTGTATGGATTATCCAAATAGAAAAAGGGAGACATTTTAATTCTAATCCAACAAAAAGATGTCTTAGCATCAGACACGGAATTTTGAGCCATGTTTATCACAGTTTTCATATTTGCCTTTAAAAAGTCTAATCAATTCAACTAGTTATGCAACCAAAAATACACAAATTTTCTCTACGGAGACTTTTCAATCTTTTGTTTTTTGTTTCAATTTGTAAAACGAGACTTGAATTTTCTACGTACAAGTTATTCAATATTGGAGATGTTGCATCCATATTATGGGTGATGCGATTCATGGTGGATTCCTTGGAGGCAGTTTGATGTCTTTTGGCTGTGGAACTTGGTTCTTTGTTGGTGGAAGTTGGACCCTCGAGCTCTTTTAAGTTGCTCGCATGTGATGTGAAATTCCATTTTTTTTCCACGTTCCTGAGAATTTTCACATCCTTTGTCATTAGGACTTCTATGGTTCCGACTGCTTCTGCAATTCCGCCAAGAGGACTGCTTAATCTGCAGGGCACGCCAACCCATCAGGGTCCGTCAGACCTGCCCTCTGCCTCTGTGTTCAAGGGAAAGATGCTCCATGTTTCTTCTGAAGGTATGTGCATTTGTTATTGCCCGATTTTCCCCAATGATAGCAAATTTTCTGCGTGATAGTCACCTCTTCTGAAATCTCTGTTAAATCTGAGGATATTTAAATATTTGCAGCTGTAAGACAAGGGGGGAATACTCAGGTTTCTGAAAATTCTAATTCCATCAAGAGAGATTTTAGGATCTCACGAGTGCCGTCTATTGGGGAGTCTGATACCCCCGAAGCATCTTCTTACGTGGAAATGCTGAAGGCCCCCAGAAAGGCACCTGTTTCAGAAGCGGAGTCTGCTAGCGGGCTAATGGAATCATCAGAGGCTGGCCAGGGAGCTAAAAGTAACAAGAAGAAAGGAAAGAAGGGAAGGCAGATTGACCCTTCTCTACTTGGCTTCAAGGTCCATAGCAATCGAATAATGATGGGTGAGATTCAGCGTCTGGATAATTAAGTTTGCCACACAACATTGTATTTTGCCTTTCTTCATTAGACTGTACAGGTCCATGTAAATCCTCTTGATAAAAAAAAGTGATTTTTTCCCTCCTCCCAAAGTTGCTCTGGATTCATTTTCCATGTTAAGGGACCTTACACAATGCTGTACATATCGGCAATTTTGTATATGGCTTTGTATTACAAGAGAAAAAAGGGGCATGCGTCTTCATGAGCTCAGTAACCATCTCGCTAATTTATTTCTGCCACTTATTAGGAACACCTTGACTAGATATGGTTGATTGTAGCACTCAACAACGGAAGGCAATAAAAGGTATACTCAGTTCCTAATCATTTCTAATCGTCATTTACATGCAAGATGTAATGTATCTCTCTATTCACGACCATTTTAAGGCCATAAAAGGCCGAGCTTTTTTGTCGCTAATATTGCTACTTCGCTTGGAAGGGCATAAAATGTTCTATCGAGTTCCTAATCTTGCCATTTTCAGAAGTGGCTTGAGAAACTGCACTTCTGAACCTGCAGGTATGACAACTTTTCTGTAAATTCTCTCCAAGTTCATAAACTTGTGCCTGCAAAAAGATTCACGGTGACAGTGGAGTGTTTTCGTTGATTGGAATTAGTACTTAGAAGCCGGTGGATCAACTAAAGATGTTTTTTTGGTTGCAGGAAAGCTGTGGTCTTGAGAGGTTGAGGCGATGTTCACGTTGGTAGCACTTCTGCCCTTTGCTCCATTTGTCATATTATTTTTTTCCCGATAACTGGTTATCAATTTTCTATTCTTTTTTTCTCCCGCCAGAAGGAGAGTACTGATTTCCATCAACTATATTATTATATAGTTCATGATTCCTCAGAAAGGAAATTTATGGGGTAGCTAGAATAAGGTGTGCGCATAGGATATTTTCTAGTCGCATGAAAGTAATACTTTTTACGCCTGATGTAGAATCAAGGATGTTTCTCTCATTGAATACCTATCTCGCGCTTTCAAGTCAGAAAGCAACGTAGATCTCCCTGATATCCATCTCAAACGTTGGAGATGCGCCTCTCAAGGTCTCAGATATGATACCACGTGAGGAGATGATTGGGTGATTATTTGTAAAATTTAGTTGTATGTTAAATTTAGTATTGCTAAAGGTGGAACTTTCAGGCTACAGCCGCACGCATCCGGTCGCCTCCACTTAGGCATTGTTTATCTAGGGGAAATGTTTAGGAAAAATTAAAAAATAAGGATATAGGATTGTGCTTCAATTTCGGCACTAGGGTTTTGGTACTTGTTTTTGATAGGTGGTAATTTTGATATTCAAACGAGTAATCTATATTTGGCATGGTTGGGGTGTTGAGATTATCATAGTCTTTTATAGTTTATCGGTGGATTATGAGAATTCACAGGTGGAGTCTTCAAAATGCACACGTTCACCTTGTATGAAGAGCGAATTTTATCCTCATCACTAACAAATCAAATTACGACAAATGCATCTTAGATTTAACAATGTCAAGCAAAGGGTATGATGGCCTTGTACATCATTCTTCATCTTGTATGTCAAATAATTTTATCTTCACAACCATTGTTGTGTCGTTCTCTAGTTCTACCTTGTACGTCATCTCGATGGCCTTGCCTTGGCAGTAACAAGATGGGGGTGGGATTGTCTGATTAGATTATCTCAGTTCTCTTGAAATTAAATAATATCGAGATTGTGACCAGTAATCTAATATTATCTTATATTGAGATAAACTCTTCCAAATGAGACATTCTATACCCTGATTGCAATTTGATAATTACCCATGTTATTTGCCAAGGTGTCAGTAGACGCTCACACTTTTTATTGCTTATGAACAGGTACATAAATCGTATTTTTATTAGCCCATTCAACAATATTGCAATTAAATGTTTTGTTATTTTATTGTTTTATATAATTTTCACCTTTTTTTTTAGTAATATGCTTTGCGCGTCAATTTGCCGAAGTGAGAGCCTTGGCCATGCTTTAGTCGCTGGGAACCCTCGAGCGTTTGGTTGCGTTGTCCATCCTTGATGCGGCCGTACCGGATACATATTGTTAAGTCCAATTTTAGGTTCCCCAGGAGCATCACTCGACTTATCCATTTTGAATCCAGATTGAGTTAATCCGAGTTTACTTGGGCACCGTTCCTTGGCTTGCTGGGCTGGTCAGTCGTCCAGCTTTGATCTGTTTCAGTCCTTCGTATGGTTGCATGGAATTTTGTTCGAGTTTATTTCGATCAAGATAGAATTTATGGAATCCTTTTTCTCCTCTGGCGTTCATTGAATATTTCTAATTTTATAGTAAACGAGGCTTAAATTTTTTCTGGCTGTTCTTGGGTTCTATGTTTCCGTACGTAGAAATCTGTCCCGGACTCTCTTAACGTGTATGGATTGTAAAATAATATTTAACTAGTTTTTAATTTGTGTGATTCTGCGGCAGTGAAAATAATTATTATAAGAGTGTAAAAATCAATAATATGAAAATTAAATATTATTTTTAATCAGGTATCTTTGACTTTTGATTAATGAAAAATTAATATATCGTGTGTTGTAAAGTATATTATTCGGTGTATGTTTTCAACAAATGGAAAAAAGAAGTATCGATCGAAAATTAAAATATATCGTATGTTATAAAATGTATTGTTCAGTGTATTTTGGATTTTAATCGATATCTTAGATTAGGTTATG
This sequence comes from Thalassia testudinum, assembly GCA_037157565.1. Lineage (NCBI taxonomy): Eukaryota > Viridiplantae > Streptophyta > Magnoliopsida > Alismatales > Hydrocharitaceae > Thalassia > Thalassia testudinum. The sequence continues at coordinate 24,455,074 of JAZHRO010000054.1, read as the reverse complement.
TTGTTTGATTTTGCATATGTATTATTTTATATTATTGTAAAAATATATTCAATGTTAATCTTACATAATATTGCATTAGTGTAAAAATTAATAATTACGAAAGTGTAAAAGTTAATCACATGAAAGTTAAATGTCACTTTCAATCGAGACATCTTGACTTTAGATTAGTGAAAAATTAATATACCATGCATTGTAAATAAATTGTTAAGAATAACTTGATTTTCAACTTATAGAAAAAAGAAATATCAATTAAAAATTAGAACACACGATATGTTTTAAAATATATTAGTTGATGTATTTTTATTTTTAATTGATGGATTAAGTTACATTTATATTATCTAATTTTATATATTTATTATTTTATATTTTTATAAAAATATATTTAATGTTTTCTTTGATAAAAAAAATCAATGATGACGATGAAATTTATAATGAAAGCATATAGTAACTAATGTGTAGAAAAATTAAAATAAAAGAAAAATAATAAAAAGAGACAGCATTTGCATCTGTTGAGGACTGACGAAGAAAATGGAAAAAAAAATGAAGAGTTAGTTATAAAAAAAAAGATTAACAGTGTAGAAAAATAAATGAAGAGTTAATCATAAACAAAAATAGATGAATAATATGAAAATCAGTAGTTCCATGACCGTTATCTCACGCCCCTTCAGTTATATAATAATAGATGTGGATTATCATATTTTTATATGATTAAAAAAATTTTAAGGGATAGGTTACATAGGAGGTTGGGAAGTTAGTATTAAGAAATATAAAATTATTATTATTTGTAGAGTGATATTAATGTTAGTTTTTGTTTATTTAAATTAATATTAAATTATAGTATTAATTTTTATGGTATTTATTTAAATTAATGTTAGAGGAGTTACGAAGTAATGTATGCTTTTCTAATATTTTTTAAAAATTGATGTTAATAAAATCGATGTTAAGGATTCTCAACTTGGTTTTCATTGTACGGGTTAACCTCTCAAGTAAATAAGGGTTAATTTTTATTTTGGAAGGTTAACTCACCAAGTAAATCACCATCGTATAGCTTAGTTTACTCGATAGGTTACCTTTTCTTTTTTTACTTGATCACTTAATCCTCTACCTGGTAACTCAGGTTTAACATGAGTTTATCTAATATTGGTTTCCACTGTTGTTAGATAAATTCATATTGAAGTTACAAATCACTTGCACTTTTGATATCTCTCGTGACTTATATTTTTAATATTATTATAGTAAACATTACAATTTAACATAATTCAAATAAATGTGTTGGATATAAAAGTTTAAATTATATCAGAACTTTACTACGAAAATTATTTTGAAATGGTGTTTTTTTTTTGTAAAAGAATAAAGAAATGTCTCTATTTCATTTGTTGTGAGAGTATAAAAGTCAAACATGATTTTCAAGTGATGCATCTTGATCTTCAATTGGTGGAAAATAAATGAATCATATGTTATAAAATGTATTATCCAGTATATCTTGATTTTGTGTCAATGAAAAATAAAAGATATCGATTGAAAATCAAAATACTATGTGTGGTACAAAATGTATTTTCTGGTATATTTTTTTTAATCGATATCTTAGATTAAATTTATACCTCATGATTATATATATATTATTTTATATTTTTATAAAAATATATTCAATATTAATTTATAATAAACGAATACAAGATGAAAATGATGATGGTAGAAACTAAATTTAAAATATATATGTGTGTGTGGGTGTTTTAAATAGTGTGTAAGAAAACAGAATAAGTAAGAAATAAAAAGAAAGAGACGAGGGAGAGGTCAAGAAATTTTTTTACCAAGAGAGAGAGACAGAGATGGGCGCGGGGGCGCGGGGGGTGTTAAAAAAAATAAAATGAAAACCGTGCCGTATCCACGACATATTATATAAATATAAAAGATTTAAAAGATTAATCTTAATATTAGTTTGCAAGTAAATATGATAGTGAATCAACACCAGTTTTACCTTTTTCTTTTTTTGGTAACACCATTGTTTTTAACCCTTTGCAACCCTTAAGTTACCTGTCAGAAATTGCAGTCCGGAGATCCAATCTCACATATCGGAGAATAATTTTCATTTAAAAAAAATTCAAATATTGTTATGATGCATCTCATTTTTGTATTCGTAGAACCTGCTATTGCTTTTCTACGTAAACGTGTCTAGACAATTTGTAAAAGCAAACCTGGTAGTTGTTACGTCATCCAAATCCAGCCTTCACAGTAAACAGAGCTTATTTTTCTCGGTTGATATAGGATCTTGCCTTTATGTTTATCCACCGAATTGCGAAATCCAAGTTCAAGTCTATTTCATACGCTGGATGCCTATGCGTCCATCGTATACATTTCAATTGTTGAACGGATATCACGTCCATCTTGATACGCATCCAGGATTAACCGAAAAAGAAAAAAATTGTAAAGGTTCAAAAATTTTATGAATATTTTAAAAATCAACCAAAATCTATTTTTATTTTCATGGTTAAAAACATTGGAGCTTTCGATTTTGGATCTCCTTTGACCTTAACCTTATTAGGTTTGGATTTTTTTTTTTTTTGGAAAGAATTTTGGTTGAAGGACCTGTTTGGAATCCAAGTTATTGAGTGGAGAGGCCTCCTTTGATAATTTTCCATCTCATATGTAAAGTACCTTGGATGGGAAGCTACTTCACCTCATTTTGTTTGGCCTTCAACGAGAGTGAGGGAGAGAGAGAGCAATACCCTCTCCTCCTCCATTGTCTTCTCTCCTCCTCCACTCGTTGACCCTCCTCCTCTGTCTCCAGCAGTCGTAGTTGCTGTTGCTATGTCTCTTGTAACTGTTGTCACTACTACAACAGTTATTGTTGTGAGGGAAGGGGAAGAGAATGTGAAGAGAGTGGGGTTGCACCATTCTCCAAGAACCCTGAGGTGTTGTGTTGCTCGAGAGTCGAGGTACGGACATTGTCCTCTTCTCTGGAAGCTTTTTCTTGAACCCAAATGGTTGTTGAGTGTGTAGATGTAGTGGTATGCTAGGGGTGCATGTATGCAAGGAGTTTTGGTAGCATGCTAGGGTTTCTTGTTACGCATGTTCCTCGATGGGGTTTTTCTTGGTGTAGTAGGCTCCTTGTATACCAAGTAACTTTGGGGAAATGGATTCAACTTGATGGGATAAAATGGAGGGTTTTTGGGTGGCTTGCAGGGATGGTTCCATTCAGTATTGGGGCCTAAAAATCACCTAATATCGGTATTAGTGTTTAGTATCGATATTGGCTGTATTCTATAACCCCAGTTTATGCTTGTAAGGGCCATTTGGAAGGGCTTAGTATTGATATTGGTGCCTTTTGGTGACCCTAGGCAACATGTGTTCCGTACCGGTACTATCACTAGTACTGATACTAGAGAAGTTTTAGGGCCATGGGCTGCAAGTGCCTAGTATCGATATCCATGGTTAGTGCTAGTACTGGTGCCCTTGGTTTGCCTTAAATAGGGTCTATTTTTTGCCCTCAATCGATGTCAAAAGAAGGAAATGTAAACCCTGATATGAGGTGTTAACTGAAAAAGAGTTTTAATCCACATAATACCGATGAAATCATTACATGGAATAATTGATTTATAAACCTTGGAAGATGTGAATGAAAGGCTGAATAAATTGGCTAAGTATAGAGTGAATTTGAAACATGTGAACTTCTCGACTCTCATGGAGTAAAAAAAAAAGACAACTTGGATCCTAAGGTCTGTAGTCAGATTCTAGGTGATTCACTAGGTCCCTAGGACTTCATTTTGCACACGGAACCAAATTGATTAAAAGCTAGTCAGTCTAGTAGGTGAGCTCGTAAGGCCACACCCTTGGACTTGGTGAACCATGGGTTCAATGCTTGGGTTGGAGACCCAAGATGATGTAGTGGATAGAGGTTACCAAGAGTTTACCTCAGAGAAGGCTTCCTAAATACGATGACGAGTCACAAGTCGTCATCAGAATAACGTACTCGGAGCAAGAGGTTCACTAAGCGCTAGTGTGTGCCGAAGTCGCTGGGATACCATGATAATTGGTTCAGTTTTCGTCCGACGGTGGATTGAGAGGTCACCCCTGGAGACTATGCTCCCAGCAAGAGCATTGGTGTGACCCGACAATTTTGGCAAACCCTACGATTATGATTTGGAATGATCGATGACTGGACCTTACTCTACACGAATGGAGCTTGTTCTTTATTGTTGCAAGACATAGGCTTGGGTAGCTTCAAGAGGTTCGACTCTTTTGACTAAAGTTAGCAACGTTCTTGATACGTTGAGGACGGATATGCCTTTCGTGGGGCTAGCCAGACCTGCTAGCCTTTTCTATGATCAAGGAGAGACTACTAGGATGGAGCCTAAGGGGAGGCTACGTCTTAATCTCTTCTAATGTAGAGGGATAATTCACAGTATTTGACTCTTGAGATGGGTGAAAGAACTTATTAAATGAAAATAAAACACAAGATTAAACAAGGGCAGATGGGGAATTAATGAGTAGATAACTTGTAATGCAGACACCTTTACACTACTCCTTTTCTTGTATTGGCCTTACATGTGGTTTTGTCTCAATTGGGATACTTAGCTCATCCCTATAATTGTGACCTATTTTAGGTTTCAATGTCGTGAGCCAGTAGATTTCACCTCTCCCATGAGTAGTGTTGATGCCTAGGGTGATGAATAAGTTTTTCGTGCATACACTCATACCCCTAGAGAGAACGATAGCAGTAATGCAGCACCCAAGGAGGTGAGTGGACCCACCTACTAAATCTCTGCAGGTTCTTGTTGCCGCATTTGTAGCAAGGCAATTTGTTTCGCAAGTTTGAGGCCTAGGAAAGCAATTAAGTGGATAACCTTTAGTTCTTTTTAGTTACCGATAGGCCCCATTTTTATTTTGTTCCTTTGGGCAAGTTAGCCGGTTGATGTAAAAGAACTTAAAAATATGGGCATTTGTAAATTTAGTGGTCAGCATGATAACCGTTTCCGGTGTATTTGACACTTATATATATATATATATATATATATATATATGTGTGTGTGTGTGTGTGTGTGTGTGTGTGTCTGTGTGTGAAAAGTATCTTATAAACATATACTCGTATCCATTGGATCATTACCATCGTTCATAAAACCCACAGTGTACAAAGTTTGTTTAGAAAATTATTTTTGAATTTGAAATATATGAAGTCAATTATTACACAATTTCAAAAAAAATTGGTGTTACGTCAATGCTAAATTTATTACAACTTTTCTTAAGAGTCATATTTAGAATATTATTGGAAAGTAAATATCTTATAGTAATACTTATTTATATTGCATGTCTTTTTTCTTAACTAAAATGAAGTTATATTACAATTATTGAAATTATATATTACAAGTATTATAGTTAAAAGATAATCTAATCGACCTATTACAACTTTTACATAGTTGTAATACAACTATATAGAACTTCTATATAGTTATATTACAATTCTTTATGTGATTGTATTATGATTATATTACAATTATCAAAATTATATTATAAGTATTATGATTAAAAATTTATCTAATCAATGTACATATTACAACTTCTATATAGTTATAATATAATTTTTTTTTATGCAATTGTATTATGATTATATTGCAACTCAAATTCTATTATGTGAGGTAACATGTTATAAAAGGAAAGTTTTAAATTTTTTTACGCACGATTGTTATTAATTTTCATTTACAATTGCCAGCAATATCATTATTTTAAGAAAAATATGCACGTAATTGATTATGTTATTTCTAATTTTACATTGAATGTGTGATTTAGAAACCACTCTTCTCTAGAAGTGGTAGTTTCATTTATAACCACTCTTCATATATATATATATGGGCCAGGTAGGTATCCCTGCCCATCGGATACAATAAACATTGCTTCTAAGTTGAATTTGAGATCAACTCCCACTAGAAGCAGGACAGGAGAAAGCATGGATGGAGGGAACTGAAACAAAACAGATAAAACACCACTCGCGAAAAGCCGATCTCCGGGAGGACCGACCTTAGGGGAGGAAGAGAATAAAGCTAGCTACTAACACCCACTCATATGGGTATGGCATATCATATACTCATATGAGGATGTTAACTCTAGATTAACAATATTATTTTGCTAGAGTTACCCATATTATGCCTCTTATCCTTACTATAGTCAAAATAATATTTTGTACGCACGTTTGTTTCCTAAAAGCAACTAGTTCACATTTGACGAAGACTAGGGCGTACGGGGCTTGAGGACAAGCCCCTTTCGTGTTAAGGACAACACTCAATCCCCTAGCATTCTATGGGTCGGGTTATTCTTCGTCTAGCCCCGCAGAAAACCCTCCATGGAGAAGAAACAGGGGAAAAAAAGGATGCTTGTTAAGAAGCAAGCTGGTACACCTTTCCTGTTTGTTCTGAAGGGTCTCCCCATCTCTCCTCAACTGCCCCCGATCGTCGGCTCGAGCTGTATGAGGCAGAAACTCGTCCCACATATGGTTCGAAGGTCGAACCCTACCCCAGCAGTGAAGTAAAGGTGCAGCTTAGGTCAACTAATATGAATAAGATACAGTTCACTCAACGATTGCCTTTGGGTTCCGAACTCCATATGGGGAAGGAGCGTTGTTGTAACCTGAGGTAGAGTCGCAATGACTTATAACGTTTAGTGGACTGCTTTGCGTAGGTCGTGAAGTTATAAGCCACCCGATCTTAGGGCGCTAAGAGTAAGCTATCCCCCCATGCTTGCGATACTCAGTAGCCGGTGCAGCTCTTGAAGCACCCGATTTTTATCTTGGTAATAAAATAAAACCTTAGTTAATGGAGGGTGAAGGTCACTGGTGGGTCGCGTTTCGCGGTGTTTTAAAGTTATGTTCGTTGCAGTATGTTGCGAAAAGCGATTACCAGTTTATTTCAATTTATTACTCGGAATTTAAAATATCCCGAGGTTGAACTCAGGGAGCACACTTTGATTTTAGAAGTATACAAATTCCCAATTTACTATGAAATACAAAAATTTATGAGAGAGAGAATAAAAGAATCCTTTTCTTCTCTTCTTTCTTTATTCTCTTTCCCTTCTCTTCTCTTTTCCTTCTCTTCTTTTTCTGCCTTTCCTTTTTCGGGCGTCTGATTCTCTGAATCAGACGCCTTATCAGCCCCTTTTCTACAGTGCCTCCTTCTTCTTTCTTCAGTTGTCTTCTCGGCCTTCCTGTCTTCTTTCTTCTTGAACTGTTGCAGCTCTTCTCCTTCTCTTTCTTTTCTCTGCAGCTTCCTCTTTCCTGGCTTCAGCTCCTTCTTCTCTTCAGCTCCTTCTGCTGCAGCTCCTCCTTGGGTTCTTCTTCTTTTCTTCTTGAGCTGCTGCATCTCCTTCGCCTTCTTCTTTCTTCTTCTCTGCTGCGGGTGCTTTGCGGCTAAGTCCTCGCCGCTCCTCTTCCTTTGCTTCCCCTCATGTTTCCTGCACACATGAGCGCGAAACCTACCCCTACCCTTCCCCCGCGTATGCTCTCTCTCTATTTCTCTCTTCGCTCTCCCAGAGCCAGCCAATCGGGTATTCGGGTCGGGTTTCGCGCACCTGGGTCCAGGTGCATCGGCGTGGGTGGTGCGCGAGGAGTGCAGGGTAAATGGGTCAACCAGGTCTGCGTAGGTGTGGTCGCGGACGAGGCAGGCGGAGTGGGCGAGGGACCTCACCCCGTGTTACTTGAGGCAAATAGGCTAATGCACAAATTCAATTTGAGCGTCGCAGCGTACCTCTGAGTTTACGAGGTGGGACTAAATGTCCCACCCGCTTCGCGCGCGCTGCAGCAGTAGGTGTTCCCTCTGATTGCAAAGCTGTGGGGGGCTGCAGCTTCAATTGGTGGACTGGAGTCTTGCGCGAGGATGTTCTGCGCGACCTGGGATATCCACCTGAAGCTGGTGAAGTCTGGAGCTCGCTTTAAGCTCTGCTCCAATGGCGGAGGGGCGTCGGAACCTGAAAGCATCAAAACGGCCTCGCGGCCCTGTCAAAGCACTTGGGTAGCTTCGTCGTGTCAAGGAGAAGGTGGTGTAGTGGGTGGCGTAGGCGTGCCTGCATGAGCGTGCCTAGGGCACACTGTGTGCGTATGTGTGGGTGTGTTCAGGGGTGTGTTTGGGTGAGTGGAGTGGTGGTGTGAGTGAGGAGAAATGTTGAGTGGAGTGAGGGGATGCTTATGGACTTGTTGGCGAGGGGTGGGACAGCCTGTGGAGGTGGAGAGGCCTCGCCGGAGTTGGTGGCCGGAGGTGGAACTGATGGTGGTGGTAGTGTCATTCGAGGGATCGGAACTAAAAATTGATAAGGGGGAAATAAAGAGGGGAGGAAGAGGAACTTAACTGACAGGTTTGGAGCGAAGGTGGGAGGCGGAAGGCGAGCGGCGGGTATCTGCCGTCGTCGGAGACGAAGGTGCCTAGGAGAAGAGATGGCGACGAGGAAGAGAGATTGGAGGGCGCCTGTTGGTACGGCAAGGTGCGACGAACAACGGTGGAGGTAACCCTGCCACTGGTATGGTGGCAGGGCGACAAGAGAGGAGGAGGAGAGTCGCCGGAGCCTACGGGAGAATGACTTGAGGAGGAGATGAAGTTTGGGGGTTTTCTTCGGCCAAAACAGGCTTGCCCGGTGAGGAACGATCTGGGCTTGCTTAAATAGGCACTAGCAGGCGGTTCATCGCACTGAGGCGGCCAGAAGCCGACGCCGGAGGCATGGTCGGAGGGGATACCCATACCTCTCGAGCGTTCGCACGAGTGGTATGGGGCGATTCGGGGTATGGGGAGCTGCTCATGCGGTACGGGGTTTCGCAGAGAGCTCCCCTTTCAAGTCTGGGAGTAGCTCCCCAGGCAAGCAGGGAGAAAAACGCCTCTCGACGTCGCCGGCGGTATGGGTCCCTGCTGCTGTGGTAGAGGGACCTGAACGAAGAAAGTGACAAGAAAGTTGAGGGGGTTTTTGCGAGGCTTCAAAAAGTTAAGGGTCAGAGAGTAATTGTTGAGGATCAATTTGTAAAGTGGGTCAAGACAAACTTTCCTTAGGTCCAAATTTTTATATAATCCTAATTTGGACCTAAGGAATCCAATGGTGAAGTTGGATTTTAGTTTTGACCACGTTTGACCGGTCAATTTGCAGAAAAACCCAGATTTGGTCAAAAAGTGGGTATGATTCTCAATGTAGGTCAAGACAAGTTCCAATGGCCAAATTGAAAGTTCTAAACCCTAGGGGATATTTTTTCATGAATTTTAGAGGGTTTAATTGATTTTTATCTTGTCTGAAACTTCGTGAATTAAAGTGGGTTTGTTTTAGGGTTATAGAATGTCATTTAATTCCTAGAAGCTGCTATAACCCTTTTCAGATCAAATCATCCAACTTTCTTTCTTATTAAGCCCATTTGACCTGTGTTTAGACCCTTAGAAATCCCGTTTGTATACTGCATTGGTAAAATTGCAGTTTTACCCCTTGTGAATTTCTTTATACTCAAATTTAGAGTTCTCTGGATTAGGTTTTCCCTTAGGTTTTGTAGGAGATTTTGTATACTTATTTAGGTCAAAATGTGCTTGTTAGGGTTTATGATGAGGTTCTCATCAGTCACTGGGAGAGGGAACCATCAGCCCTTGGGCTAGTGGGTCTACCTTAAAGAAAGAAATACCCTCACACTCCCACGGGGACTAGGGGGGATTCCCCCCTTATTCTATATGGAGTTCCTGAGTTAAGGATATATATATAGGACCTATCTAGAGAGTATTGTACTCAAAAATCCTTAAAAAAACATCCGGTGTAAGCTATTGGATTTTGCTTTGATGAATAGAATAAATAACGATGCGTAGAAAGAGGAAGTTAATAAGGAAACATATGCCATTCTTAACTAAAAAAAAAAATCATCCCTAAAAAGTTGTAACGGACCAAATCAATTAGTATAAATAAATATTAAAAATAGTACTAGAATACAACTTTTTGCATAGTAAAAATCACACATAACAAGTAAAAAAAAAAAATATTGTAACATGGTATAAGATTTGTAATAAGGTATGTATATAGTTGTAACAAATAAATTTTATATTTGTAATAGAACAAACGATTATTGTAACAAAAGTATTAATATCAAATTGTAACAATTTCATGATAGACGAAATTGTAATACAATTATAGTTAATAAAAAAATGTATGTCAAATAGGGTTCTAATCAAATAAAATAATTTAATATATACAAATGACATTACGTATGCAAAGAACACCAACAAAAAATTATAAAAGCTTCGATAAACCATTGTAATATAATGTAACGAATGTGTGCCCCAGACGTATTTTAAGATGTCTGGGAGGTGGCTCAGACGTCGTACAAGACGTCTGGGATCACAACCAGACGTCTGATAAGACGTCTGGGATAGTTTCAAGACGTCTGGAAATCCGTTATTTTCGACACACGCAAGTCGCCTGCGCGCCTGAGCGCGCAGACCGCATATTCCCCCTTTTTCTCTCTGCGGCTGCAGGCGGCCTGCCACCTCCTCTCTCCTCTCCGCGCGGCGTTAAAAGGGGCGCGCCTCCCCTCCCGTCTCCACCGTCTCCTTCTTCTTCTCCTTCCTGTGCGCGAGAGCGAGCGGACGCGAGGGCGGCAGCGGCGGCCGCAGTGAGCGCGGAGGTGCGGAGTGCGAGGGCGGAGCTCTGCCGTGAGGGCGAGCTCGCCGGAGCGGCTTGGCCGGCTGGCGGAGGGCGTAGGGGGCGCGGAGCGACGCGGAGAGGGACCTGCTGCGGTCTGAGCAGCAGGAGCGCGAGGTGCGACGCGGGCGGCGTCGCGAGCGGAGGCCGAGCATGGTCCTGATTCTGGAAAAATTTCCAGAATCAGACGTCTGGATTGATAGCCAGACGGCAAGGTCGACGTCTGTAAGATCATACAGACGTCTGAAAGGTGAGTTTCCGCCTTCTTCTTCCTTCTTGTCGACTGACCGTACTGAGGGAGGGGGGGTTGGCTGTGCGCAGGTTCGCTGATTCGCCATCCTTTGCGAATCAGACGTCTGGAAGTTGTACCAGACGGCGGGAGTGACCTCCAGACGTCCTGAGGGACCATCGGACGTCTGGGATCTAGGGCAGACGTCCCCGCAGACTTCTGGACGTCTGGGAAACCACGCTGAACAGGTAATTCTCTGATCCACTTTTTAAGACGTCTGGAAGGAGTTCCAGACGTCTGATTTTGCACAGTATCGTCTTTTTCGACCCGTTTAGGGCCCGTTCGGGCTCCGTTTTCCGCGATTCGAGTTGCATTCTTTTCAGAAGTAATTCCTCTACCCGTCTACAGTAGCTATACGCTATTTTGAGACACTCCTTGTGTTTGATCCTTGTGATAGGACCTCGTTCGGTTGCAGTCTTGAGAGTCGCGGAGGCACGCGGGATTCCCGATCACGCCCCCATTACTCCCGTTGTACCTGGTAGAGTGGTTTTAAGTATTAATAAAAATTTGTTAAAGTATGGAACCATAACTAGAACCTAGGACATTGCATGAATCCTAGGAATGAGAAATATATGGAATGATAGTTCCTAGGTGTTGCATGAATCCTAGGACCGGAAAACTAGATTGTATGATAGACCCTAGGATATGGCATGAATCCTAGGATGGAAAAACTAGTGGAATATATAATAATGCAGTCTTGGAAAAATGGAAAGGAATATATGAAGCTGCCTGTAAATTGAATTCACAGCTGCCTGTAAATTGAATTCACAGCTGCCTGTTATGAATAAAGAAACATGATTGGGATCATGGTTTGTAAGAACGTGAAACTGGAAAGTAAGACATGAGATGTTCTGGAACCTTACGGGGAAGTAGGAGTAGAACTCCTGGAAAGAGAAAGGAATAGAATTGGGGAAGTGAGCTGGCCCTTGAGTACGGAGTACCAAGGAGAGCGACTGTCCCCTTATTTAGTGCAGAGCTGAGCTAGCCACCCCAGGGACCCGGGGGTTAGGACTGGCCACTCTGTACCGACTTGTTGGCCCTCGTGTACGTAGTACCGAGGAGAGCTAGTAGTGTTAGGAGAGTACTAGCTACCCCACGGGCCCCGGGGTTCTGCTAGCCTCCTTCACCGACTTGTTAGGCCCACTAGGGCAAACCAGGGTAGTCAGGCGAGGGTGCGCGGACTGTGGAGGGGCAAGGCCCCGGTTTGGTTACTGTGGAGGGGTTGGACCCCTGTTACTGAGAGGGCTCTGCCCTGGTTCCGTGCTGTACTTTGGGCGCACCCGTTAACGGAAACGACTGACCGCGTGCCAGTGCGGGCTAGCTACCTGTGCGTTTATCGCGCGTGCCGTAGTCACCGTTACGTCTGTCAGTGACCTTGGGGTGGTTGACTGAGGGTAGGATCACCACGGGGGACTCTCCCGGCCAGGAGGGCACCACGTGCTACTTCTAGTTTTGGAAAAGACTGCAATCAAGATCGTTCCCACGAGGACATTCGAGATCAAGTAAAGGATCTGAGAAATAAATGAAATAGTGAGAAAAATTGAAAGATGTGAATAAAGGAAGTAATAGAACATAACAACTACTGTACACTCTACTGTTGCCTTTAGTTAGTTTGCCACTCTACTCAGCGTTTTGCTAACGTGTTACACTCGTTACCTTTTTCAGGACCAGGTGTTGAGCAGCCAGGGCCGGCGGCTGCAGAGGACGCTGGGCCGAGTAGGGTCCAGTAGAGTTACCACAGCCTTTTGTACCCCTTTTGTTCCTGTTCTAGTGAGTAGTTTTTGTTTCCGCTGTACCTTCTTTACCTGCAGTTCTTGTTATATGATAAATGCTATTTTACTGTTGTGGTGGTACCTACTGTAGTAGTTTCTTTCCTTACTGCTGTACTTTCTTACTGTTAGTTATATTCATGCTGAATGTGGTTTATTTTACTGTCTTTTGGTTACTTCCTCGTTGGACGACTAGGTCTTGGGATTAGTCGAGTCGGTCCGATTCTCGTGTCTCGTAGGGACTCGGGAACCGGGTCGTTACATATAAGTTACAAACGATTATTGTAACAAAAGTATTATCATGTTGTAACAACTTCATAATAGAAGTTGTAATATAATTGTAGTTAATCAAAAAATATACGTCAAAGAGGCTTTTAATTAAATAAAATGATTTAATATATACAAATGACCTTACTTATGCAAAGAACACCAACAAAAAATTGTAAAAGCTTCAATGAATCATTGTAATATAGGTTTATTTTATTTGTAATTAAATAACTTAAACGATGTAATAAGATAAACGTAAGTTGTAATGAATACATATACTAGTTGTAATGTTCCCAAGGTAAAATGATGTTGTAAGACAATCAATGTAATTAATAAAGGGGTTTTTCTTTATATAATAAATTTAAAGTGTGTTACAAATAATACAAAGTGTAATAATTGTAATAAAAGTGTGGTCATAAAAAAATGTACGGAACAAGAGGTTTTGAGAATTGTAATAAAATAAGAAAGCAACCTTCTTTCCAATATGAATACTCATTCTATGTAATTGAATAAGAATAGGGGGAGTTTACATGCAAAATCACTTTAATATAATATGATTTAAATAAGTGAAATAGTGATCTACAATGGCAAAATGCGTAAAAACTAATTCATGCATTATTGTAGCAAAACAGGGGTTTTGCTTCGGAGATGGCGTGTGCACGCGAGGAGGCTCGACTAGCTGCTTGCCTATTGGTGGTGGTGCGCTAGCGAGGGAGCTTTGCAATGGTAGTGGCACGGCGGCGAATGGTATCCAGACGTGGTCAGTTGGAGGAGAGTGGCCATCGGCGTGTTGCCATGGGCGGCGTTCGCAATCGACGGTTGTGGTTGAGGCGGCGAGGGCACGATGGTGGTGAACATGTGAATGTTACGGTGACAACAGAGGTGAGAATGATGGCCGGAGATGGTTGCACAGCATTGGGGAGTTCAGTAGCTGATGGGTTTGGTTGATGAAGATGGTGAATAGTGGAAGGCAAAAGTGAAGACGAAGATGAAGGAGATGAAGACTATGAAGAGGAGTTTGCTAGTGGGCTTGGCGAGCAGGTTGAGGGTGGCTAGCTGGTAATCGGGGTTGGTGATGGTGTTGGTGGTCGTGGTTGGGTGGCTATGGTGAGGAGGGGGGGAGTGGGGATTTTTGATGGAGAAGATGAAAGTGGAGGCGATGGTAGTCATGGCATGATGGGTTGTTTGCGGTGATGCAGCAAACAAAAATACAAAATCGTGATGAGTGATTGTGGTGGTGGTCGGTAATGGGTCGCTTTAAAAATTTAAAATAAACAAAACTAGAAAATAAAAATCACTAAAACAATAGCAAGGGATTTCATCAAAGTGATGTCAAGATCTTGCGGCCAAGAAGCTGTGATTTTTTTGAGTTTATGAGGATGGTGCTCGCTAGATACATTCCATATATATATATAAACTGTGAGATTGTAAATATCTGGTAGTGGATGTTATGGTAATGATAGTGTGGTGATGATCGATGCTAGTTCTCCTGTGAATTTTTCGTGTTTTACTGCTTGTGATGGCGGGATGTACCTACTTGTTTCTAATTTTGCCGTCTTACTCTATTTGTGGTGATTGTGGGGTATACCCACCTTGTTTTTTGTCCTTGTGGCATTCATGCACAGGTATTTGTTTCAGGTATAAGTTTTGGGGAAATTATCAGTTAAATGGGGAGATTCTGCTGAATTTTTGATAGATTTTAATCCTTTGAATAATAACAATTGTATTCGCTTAATGTAACTAATAATCTGAACTACGCTTTAGCCCAAACCGCCTGATAATTGAGATCAAATTTTTGCATGCACACTCGATAATTCATTCCGAGCTCATTGGGAGGATTAACGGGACGTGACAGATATAGTCTTTGTTGTCGTCCCCACACCCACCCATTGGACCCCCTCACCCTCCATGAGATCACCCTTGCTCGCTCTGCCATCCTCTCCACCCCTCCTACCTCCTCCTCCCCCTCCTCCATCTCCTTCCACTTCCTCACCCTCCTCGAGCCCCGTAAGCCCTTCCTCCTATCCTGGCTCTCCGGCCAAACCTTCCCCCCTCTCCTTACCTCTGCCATCGTCTGCCTCCACTCCACCACCCACCTCCTCCACGTCGACCTCTCCACCACCTCTGTCACACCTCTCCCTTCCCTACTCCTTCAGCTACTTCGTCCTCTCCCGTAGCGTCCACCTCTCTGACCTCGCCTACATCCCCATCTCCTTCGGCTACTTTGGCCCCTCCTATGACCATCGCCGCATTGTCAAGGTCCAATGCTACACCGCCAACTACTACATGCGCCCCCTCAAGGGCCTCACCACCCTCGTCAACCTCGACACCCTCGAGGTCCTTCATGTCTTCGACGTCTCCCCTGACATCCCCATCCCCAAGAGTGTTGACACTGACTACCTCTATTCTGAGCAGAAGACCAACCCCTCCGCCTCCTCCCCTCCCAAGCTCAACCCCATCTCCCTCGAGCAACCCGCCAGCCCTAAGCTACCGTCGACGGCTACGTGGTCAGGTGGGACAGGTGGGAGTTTCACGTTCAAGATGTAGCAAATACAAAAAAGATGAGCTTACAAATGCATTTATATACATGCATATTTTACCCTCCCCTAATATCTATACATGTAGCAAATAATTGTAGCTTTAAACTTTCAGATTACATATAAAGTTCCCTTTTCAAGATCAAATTTACTATGTAATAGTAGCATATATAGATGTCCATATGTATCTTGAACATAGAAGAATTTGTTTATTATGTTTTTTTGTTAAATTGAATAGAATCTAAAAATATAATATCACATGTTTTTCTTCTCAAATGTGATTGGGTTCTTATTATACTAATTGGGAGAAGTACTATGAATGAATATATTTTTCTTAATCGGATGTAACAAAGAGCTAAAATAAGTGGAGGATTCTTGAATGGAAATATGCAAAGTGCATCCTTAAAATTTATCATGCTTTCTTACATTCAGATATGAATGGGAATAAGATGAAGAATTGACAATGCAAAAAGATCCCTTTTCCCCCACAACAACAAATGCAAAAGAGCAATCTCGATATGTATCAAATATAGAAAAATTGGTTGTTAGAAGCTCTTTTTACATAAGTGTGAATGAGGTTAAAAAAAAAAAACCAGAAAATCAAACTTCATCGAAAAATTGGTATCTAGAAAATCTATGCATGGCACTGAAAAAAGCATTAGGAATTCAAATTTCTTATAAAATTACCTTCAATTTAAGACTTCTTATTTCTTTTTGATACCTCTCTTATGGATTTAAATTAATATTTGACAAAATGCATAATCTTTGTCAACCTTGAATTTTCTCTCATAGTGTCCATTGCAAATGCCAATATATTTGCAATATGGTATTTGGAGTCTACCAACGATCGAGATGCAATTGTTTTAGATTGATTATTATATGTTTGTCCCCAAGGGCGAGAAGTGAGTAAATGAAATTATGACTTCACATGGTCATTTCATTAAACAATAAGCCCCTAAGTTGCCTTCATCTTTTTCCTACCTGGGGATGCTGTTTGACATTTCGTGTTGCAAAAGTTCAAGCACAATGGAATCATAGAAGGCAGAAATGGTTTTCTTGGTAGTTAAAGTCAACATTGACAAGAATAATATACACTGGTTGCTGGAGTAAGCATTTGAATTAGGACAAAATTTGGAGTCTTCTGACCTTGAGGAACATGCTATACACAAGAGACACATTAAACAATTATAGGAGAGGGTGATGGATCTGGAGGTAGAGTTTGAAGTGTGCAAGATTGAAACGCACTGTGATGTTTTGATTAACAAATTTGATAATATGCACATCTAGGTCTCTAACAAGGTCTAAGATTGTTAGTGATATAGTATTGCATAGTGTCGAAGAACTCTATCTATATTATGTTTATTTTAATGTTTTGTACGGTGATCGGCACCCCGAGTTACGGAGTATCCGACTTAAGTAATGATCAGACCTCCTTGGGTGGATGATTCGATCGAGGGATCTAAGTAATCTCACAAATAGCACAGGAAGTGGTTACTTAGCTCCATCACAAGAGGTGTACATCTGTGGGGAGGATGGAGCTCCCACCTATGCACTAGAAATTTGGCAAGATTACAAAGCATATAGTCTCTTGATTTCTCTTGGATTGCTTAAGGGAGGCCTTGAGGGTCTTCCCATCTATTTATAGTGCGGGGATCGGGCTCTTAGCGAGATCTTCTGAGCAGATACGCTACCAGGTTGTTAATAGCAGCTACCACTATCGGCATTTATTGGGGACGCAGGCCTGCTGTACCCTCACCGACCCCTCTGGTCCTCTGGGTCCGGCTATGCTTGGTCTTCTCGTGTGCAGGCGGGTTGGACTGCTGGATCCGTTTGTAGGAGGTTCTTCTTGAAAGTAGGCGGGTTGGATCCCTGAACCTATCAATATGCAAGCTTCTCCGGGCCAGATCCTTCTTTTCGGGCCTATCGTGGGGTTTCAAGTTTGAGGGCATTTTTTGCCCCTCATCATATGCCTCTTACTCTTGAGCTAGTGAATGTTTGCTGAGAGAGTAACGTTTGGAGTTGAAACTCCGTGGTAGGTAATGCCCCAAAATGCTGCCCTGGCTGTGTGTTTAGCGGGGGAGCATTTGTTATATAGTGGGGTTTTTAAGGCAAAGGCCTATAGTTGTATGGTCCTTTAGAGGTTGTATGGGGCACATGGGCTTGTTATGCCACTGGCCTTAGGTGGCGGTTATGAGGCTTATCGGCCTTAAGGGGTAGTTTTGATGCGCATGCACCTGCTATGTCACCGGCCTTAAGAGGCGATTTCGAGGCGCGTCCGCCTGCTTTTTCCGTGGGTAATGGCCAGTTATGCTGGAATCAAAATGGTGTCTCGTTATCTGAAGAAACGGGCATTTATTGCTGTTATGATGAGACAAAGGCCTCAAGCGTTGTGTCGACCATTGATGGGACCACCCATTTTCTGTGGTAGCGGATATGCACACAGGGGTATTAAATGCCTGTAATGATGGCCAAAGTTTTCTTCTCATTTGGCGGTATATTTGGAATCCATGCCAGATATGGCGGGATTTCATTTTTTCGAACGTCACACCCTGCAAGAGGGGAACCACTCTTCATGGGGGGCTATATATAGGGTTGGTGGGTCATGGTTAATGGCCCACCTACCTCGGAGAGCGCTTGGGTGGAGAGCTTTTTCTCTCGGCAGAGCAGTGTAAGGGGACGTCCTTCGTCGGAGCACCATCGTGTCGAGGCCTCTTTAAATCGAAAGCCGCTATGTCGAGTTTTACGAGTAAGGGTAAGTCCGTTGCGTCTTCTTCCTTTGGAGTCTCTGCCGAGACTAGGTCTTTATACTATTTTTTGTTGGACTTTCGTAGTCGATTCGCGATTTTGTCTTTTTTGCAGGAGTACGGGCTTGACAGGGTGTCGTTTGAGGCTTGTGGGTCCAAGACCTATCTGTGTTCAGACGGGTCGAAGGACATGTTTATTATATGCAAATATGCCATAGAGCATGGTCTACGAGTGCTCTTGAATCCCTTTATGTCCTCTTTCCTTTGCTTTTACCGCCTTGCCCCTTCGCAGCTCAGCCTTAATTACTAGCTGGTGCTGATTGCCTTTACTACCCTTTGCCTACATTTAGGGATTGCCCCCCATCTTGCTTTGTTCTGTCTACTTTTTGGGAAAATGCCCTTGAAGGTGAAAAAGGGCAGGCCTCCGTCAAGCACTTACACGTTGTATGGTCGGAAGATTGGATACCAGATAATGGATCTCCCCGAAAAATGGCTTTCGCATCATACGTTGCACCCTCCAATTATCCTATTAATCTTGTATCTTTGGTTGCAGCTTTTGAGTGGTTTGCTCGGCTGGTCGCACACAAGCATCGAGGAGACAGCATTACCCGTCGTAGGTCGTGGCAAGGTGAGGAAAGGCTTGTGGAGCAGGGGGAGAGGAGTGAGCTCGCTTATCGGTAGGGGCTGAAGCAAAAGGAGGAGGCCCTTGAGGGGGTTATGGATGAGCTAGAGGTCCCCTTGAGGCAGGTGAGGAAGGGTCGCTGCGTGGAGCCTCAGCGAGAGGTGTTGGCGATGTCCTATCCGTGGAGGCCTAATGAGGCCGAGGGGAAGGGTGTGGCTTCTGCTCCCCTGACGTAGTCTGAGCTACCTGAGGTGATCTCCCTTGGTGACTCTCCCTTGGAGGCGCCTCTGGAAATAATTCGTCCAGAGGGTACCTCTAGTTTTGCTATTTCGTCGGCTTTGCCGGGGGCCTTTGCCCTATTAGTGCATGAGGTGGTTGGCGCATGTGCCAGTTTTGGCCAGTCTTACCACCGGTGAAGCTTTATAGGTGCTCGAGTTCTAGTGGACCCCTTTGGCCGGGGGGGTTCGGGGATGATCAACCGCACTTTTGAGTCCATTGTTGGATCCATGCTGGAGGGCGCCCCTGGGGGATCCAGACCTAGGCTTGGGGTGCCTGTGTAGTCGAGGACATCAAGCGTTGCCCCTGACCTAGAAAGGCAGGTGCTAAGGCCCCTGCACGATGCCGAGTCTTGGGCCACTTCTGGGCCTCGTGGCATGGACTATAACCAGGTGTTCTACTGCATGCATGCGGTAAGCTCGTGAGGCCTGCGTTTCACTCCTTATTTTTTATTGGCCAGAGCTACTCGTATTTTGACGCACTCGTGGTTTTTAGGCAGTGATGCTTGAGTCGTGAGGAGTAGCTTGAGCGCTCCCCTGAACCTTCCCGCCTTGGCTAGTCAAAGCAACGCAGCAGACTTGGCTGCTCAGTAGGCCGTGACGGCCAAAGCGGAGCATCGGCAATTGCTTCAGCAAGTGGCAGAGGTCGTTATTGCACGAGAGAAGGTGGTGGAGGAGGCTGAGCGAAGGCTCTGCTCCCAGTGAGAGGTGGCCAACCAAGTGGTCTGGCTACAGGGGGAGTTGAAGAAGACCCGCTCCATGCTGCAAAGGACCTCTGTCGTTGGCGAAGAGCTAGAGGAGAGGCTCATGAGGGCGCATAGCACCCATCTAGTGGCTCTAAGGGACTTGTCTGAAAGCTTCTTGGCCTCTTGCACTAACGTCGTCTCCTTGAACGAGGAGGTGCAAGTGCTTAAGGCCGAGCACTCTTTCGCAGTAGAGGGGTATGAGAGGGCTCTCGAGGAGGAGACCATCCACCTGAGTGCATCTATTGATAGACTTGCTTCCATGCGAGCGAGTCTAGAGAAGGCGGAGGTGTATGCGGAAAGGTTGAGTGCCGATCTTGGTGAAGCCCAGGGGCTCGCGTTGGAGCGGGGCTTGCTGGTGGTGGGATTGGAGGGGGCAAAGGAGCTCGCAGAGGAGGCAGAGGCGCTTGAGCTGAATGCTGAGGTGGTGATGGACTTCTATGCCATGCACTCGTCGATGTTATCGATTCGGGAGGCTCTTCATGGGAGATCGAGAAGTAGACTCTAACTTTCGTCTAGGCCTTTATTGAGGGGAAGCATGTCTCTGAGGAGTTGTGCAACTGGTCCATCGACCAGTTGGTGTTAGAATATGATTGCCTCAATGGGGCTGGTCTTATTGTTGACGAAAAGCCCGTGGAACTACCTATGGATCGGTCGCGTGATAACGGGGTGGCCCAAACGACTACCGAGGAGGTAGCTCAGCCGATTGCCGAAGAGGCATGCCAGCTAGAGGTCGCCAACTCAGCTGCAGAAGTTGTTAGTCTACTCCGCCTTTCACCTACAGGCAGTAGGGACACGCTTGAGCAGTGAGAGTAGGACCCTCTAGCAATGTTATCCTTGTCATCTCTTAGGTCTCTCTCTCTCTCTCTCTCTTGGAGAGAGATCTATAACAGGAAAAATTTTTGGAATGAAAAAATCTCCTTTCTTTGTTGCTCATAGGCATTTATACATGGTACATTTGTAAGTTGCTCGCATGCCAAATGAGGGGGATATGACTATCATCTAGGGTTTATAATTCGTAGAAGGCACCTGCATTGTGTTTACGAATCTTGTAAGGCCCTTCCCATGATAGATCTAGGTTCTTGCCCAACTGGGTCGGCATGGAGACTTTGCACTTACGTAGGACCATGTCTCCTTGAGAGAACTTCCATGTTTTGACGCGCTTATTGTAGGAGGAGGCTGTGGCCTGTTTACGTTTAAGGGTTATCTTGGAGGCTTTGTCCCTTATCTCGTCTAGGAGGTCTAAGGATAGGCAGACTTGGTTGTTGTTAGTGACCGGGTCATATAGTTGCGTTCTGTAGGTGGGG
Organism: Thalassia testudinum; assembly: GCA_037157565.1. NCBI lineage: Eukaryota > Viridiplantae > Streptophyta > Magnoliopsida > Alismatales > Hydrocharitaceae > Thalassia > Thalassia testudinum. The sequence continues at coordinate 24,433,886 of JAZHRO010000054.1, read as the reverse complement.
AGGACTGTTTCAATGGGTAGCCGAACTTCTATGCCATATACTGAGCTAAATGGTGTATAGTATGTGGAAGGCCTCTGGTAAGTCCTGTATCTCCAGAGAATGTTTGGAAGCTCCTCCGCCTATCTCCCTTTGGTTGAATCCAGCTGGTGTTTGAGCGTTGAGATGATGGTGCGGTTAGTTACTTTGGCTTGCTTGTTCTCCTAGGGATGACCTATTGTTACAAACGGGGCTTCAAGACGCCTTTTAAGACATCTGGGAGGTGGCCCAGACGTCTGACCAGAAGTCTGAGATTCGATTTCTGTGGCACGCGCGATTTCGTCTGCGTGCCTGTGGGCGCAGACCTGCGACGCCTCTTTTCCACTCTCTCCTCCGCAGGCGCAGCGTTGCCCCCCCTCTCTCTCTCTCTCTCCCCGTGCGGCTTTAAAAGGGCCCTCGCCCTCTCCCTCACTCTCATCTCCTCCGCTCCCTTCTTCTTCTTCCAGCCAGAGTGCGAGTGCGAGCGAGCGGCGGCAGCGGCAGCCGCGGCGAGTTGCGGGAGGAGGTGTCGCGCGAGGGAGGAGACGCTCGGTCGTGAGGGCTCGAGCTTTCCGGCACAGCTGGAGCCGGCCGGTGGGGGAGCAGCGGGCGCAGAGTGACGCGGGAGGGCTACTGCAGCCGAGCAGCAGGCGGACGAGGCGCGACGCGGCCATGCGTCGCGGGCGGAGAGCGCGTCGAGCTCTGATTCTGGAAGTTTTTCCAGAATCAGACGTCTGGACTTCCAACCAGACGACGGTGAAGACGTCTGGCAAGTAAGTTATTTTTCGTCCTTCGTCCTTTTCTACAACCGTTGTACTGAGGGCGATGAGTAGGTACGTGCAGTCTCTGAGATTCGCATCCAACGCGAATCAGACGTCTGGCCGCAGTGACAGACGACCTGAAGGACATCCAGACGTCCGGGGTGACCATCGGACGTGTGGGAACTAGGCCAGACGCCCCCGCAGGCTTCTGGACGTCTGAGAGACTACGCAGAACAAAGGTATCCACTGATCCACTTTTTAAGACGTCTGGAAGATGTTCCAGACGTCTGATTTTGGACTGTTTCGTCGTTTTTGACCGTTTAGGGCCCGTTCGAAGTCCGATTTCCGCGTTTCGAGTTGCGTTCTTTTCGGAATAAAATCCTCTACTCGTCTACAGTAATTATATACTGTTTTGAGAAACTCCTTGTGTTTGATCCTTGTGGTAGGACCCCGTTCCATTTCAGTCTTGGGGATTGCGGAGGAGCGCGGGATTTCCGACCACGCCCCCAGTACTTCCGTTGTAGCTGGTAGAGTGGCTTTAGAAATTATTAACATAATTTGTTACAATTATGGAACAATTAATAGAACGTAGGGCATTGCATGAATCCTAGGAATGAGAAACCAGATTGAATGATAGATCCTAGGGTATTGCATGAATCCTAGGGTTGGAAAACTAGACTGAATGATAGATCCTAGGGTACGGCATGAATCCTAGGTCTGGAGAACTAACGAAATGAACATACATATTGCAGTCTTGGAAAATGTGGAAAGGAAATAATAGCTGCCTGTAAATTGATTTAACAGCTGCCTGTTATGAATAAATGAACATGATTGAGAATATGGGTTGTATGAACGTGAAACTGGAAATGTGAAACCTGAATGTGCTGAGTTAAAAGAGCTGGAACCCTACGGGGAATTAGGAGTAGAACTCCTGGAAAGAGAATGAAATGGAACTGAGAAAGAAAGATGTGGAGGTGCGTTGTCTCTTGGGTACGTAGTGCCAGGGGAAGCACGTGTTACCTGCTTAGTGCAGAGCGGAGCTAGCCGCCCTAGGGACCCGAGGTTAGGTCTGGCCACTTTGTACCGACTTGTTGGCCCTCGTGTACACAGTACCGAGGAGAGCTACTAGTGTAGAGCGAGTACTAGCTACCCCACGGGCCCCGGGGTTCTGCTAGCTCACCTACACCGACTTGTTAGGCCCACTGGGCAAACCAGGGTAGTCAGGCGAGGGTGCGCGGATTGTGGAGGGGCAAGGCCCCTATTTGGTTACTGTGGAGGGGTTGGACCCTTGTTACTTAAAGGGCTCTGCCCTATACTGGTTCCGTGCTGTGCTTTGGGCGCACCCGTTAACGGAAACGACTAACTGCGTGCCAGTGCAGGTTAGCTACCCGTGCGTTTACCGCGCGTGCCGCAGTCACCGTTACGTCTGTCAGTGACCTTGGGGTGGTTGACTGAGAGTAGGATCACCATGGGGGACTCTCCCGGCCAGGAGAGCACCACGTGTTACTTCTACTGTTCGGAAAAACTGCAATCAAGATCGTTCCCACGAGGAACATTCGAGATCAAGTGAAGGATCTGAGAAATAGATAAATTGTGAAACAATAGAAAGACGTAAATAAAGGAAGAAAGAAAATAAAACAGTTACTGTACACTTTACTGCTTCTTTAGTTTTAGCTGCCACTCTACTCAGCGTTTCGCTGACGTGTTACACTCGTTACTTTTTAGGACCAGGTGTTGAGCAGCCAGGGTTAGCGGCTGCAGAGGACGCTGGGCCGAGTAGGGTCCAGTAGAGTTGCCACTGTTCTTTTGTGCCATTTTTGTTCCACTGTAGTGAGTAGTTTTTGTTACTCCCGCACTTTTCTTTACTTGTAGTTCTTGTTATGTTATAAATGTTGTTCTACTGTTGTGGTGGTACATGCCGTAGTAGTTCTTTTTCTTACTGCTGTATTTTGTTACTGCTAGTTATATTTCATGTTGAATGTGGTTTATTTTACTGCTCTTTTGGTTACTTCCTCGTTGGACGACTAGGTCTTGGGATTAGTCGAGTCGGTCCGGTTCTCGTGTCTCGTAGGGACTCGGGAATCGGGTTGTCACAAGATGGTATCAGAGCAAGGTCGTCCCGAGAAGTGAATCAACTGACTGGAAAATAACCAATTCACATGTCTATAACTAGAGTAGCCACCACAACATATCTTTTGACATGAGCTCGTAGACGTTTCTGTTAGGTATCGTTCATATTGACGTGTTCTGTTTTTTTTCGCGTCTCCTTGCAGGAGATGCCTCGTCGTGGGACTGGTGAGGCGGGCCTCGGGCGCGGTCGAGGACGAGGTCCGCGAGGTGGGCATGCCGTTGCTGACGCCTCAGTGGACCATCCAGTACTCTCGGGCGTCCAGGCCCAGGACCTCATCCAGCTGATACGCGATATTGTGTGAGAGGAGCTCCACCCACCGCCCTGAGCACCTCACCCTGGGGCTGTGGAGGGGGAGTCCTCTTTGGCATCGCCCGACGGACGCGGCGCTGGTCTCGGGGGAGGGGATGGGCCGCCGCTGCCCCCACCTTCCTCCGACACTTCTGTGCACGAGGCACCTTTGCCTGGGGGTGCACCAGCATCCCCACTGCAGCGCCACTCCGAGCTCTTTGGGCAGTTCCAGAAGCTGAAGCCCCCCTCCTTCAAGGGGGATGAGGACCCGACCGAGGCAGAGGACTGGCTCGAGCAGCTGGAGAAGATTTTCGACACCCTTCGCCCCCCGGTGGAGTGCCGCGTGGCCTTTGCCACGTACCAGCTGGAGAGTGCGGCACACAGGTGGTGGAGGGCGGTCCGGGGGCAGGGGAGGGACGAGCCAACCTGGGACCGGTTCGTCGCCCTCTCCTGCGAGCAGTACTTTCCCCAGACGTGGCAGAACCAGAGGAGGCGGGAGTTCCACACTCTCGCCAGGGGACGATGACCGTGAGCGCGTACCGCACGCGTTTCCTGGAGCTGTCCCGCTTTGCAGCGACAGCGGTAGCCACTGAGGAGGAAATCTTTTGGAGGTTCACCGAGGGGCTCCAGCCTGCGATTCGGGGGTATGTCAAACCCCTGAAGCTGCCTACGTTTTCGAGGGTGGTGGAGGCATCCATGACTTACGAGGAGACCAACCCGTCCGCACGAGACACTGACGGCGGGCGGAAGAGGCCCTTTCAGCTAGACTTTTCACAGGGCCGGCGAGAGAGGAGACACGTGGCATCCGCAGGAGAGCCATCGCGTTTTGTAGGGCCATCCGTGGCCTTTGGGGGCCCTCGACAGAGGCAAGTCGCCAGCATCGGACCCCCGCCCAGCCGACAGCAGGGACCCACTGAGGGCGGGAGTTGGGTTCCCCTCTGTTACCAGTGTGGCCAGCCGGGCCACATCAGGAGGGACTGCCCGTCTAGGGCCGGAGGTCAGCAGATACTTCCCGCGCAAAGCACTGGAGGGCGTGCAGGAGGCCGCGGTTCCCAGGCGCGAGGAGGAGGACAGCAGTCACGAGGAGGGTACCGGCCAGCACCTGCCCGTCCGACGCAAAGTGTGGCTGCTTCGTCTGCACCTAGAGCTGAGGGGCGTATCAACGCCCTGACACACAGGGATTCCAGAGCTTCGGGCTCGGTGGTGGCAGGTATGGTTTCAGTTTCCGGCAGACTCTCTTACACACTTTTCGATTCCGGTGCTACGCACTTGTTTGTTGCAGCCAGTTTCGCAGTTAGTTTGGGCTAGGACTATACGCTGTTAGAGAATCCGTTCGTAATCAGGGATCCGAGTGGTCAGTTGTTTGTAGCTGAGGTGTACATGGATTGCGAGGTCAGCGTTGGGGGACATAGCCTGCTAGCTGACCTGATTATGATACAGATGGAGGACTTTGGCGTAATTCTGGGGATGGACTGGCTGTCCGGTTACCATGCCTTGGTAGACTATTTTGAGAGGAAGATTGTCTTCTCCATGCCGGAGTTGCCTTCTTTCGAGTTTCACGGACAGCCAGTGGACGGAGGCTTCAGGTGCATTTCGGCACTTCGGGCGGCGAGACTTTTGAGCCAGGGGTGTGAGGGCTTCCTAGCTTGTGTGGTGGCAGAGCCCAGCCCTGTGGCAGACTTCCAGAGCATCCCGGTGGCCAGAGAGTACCCTGACGTGTTTCCAGACGAGTTACCCGGACTACCGCCTGAGCGTGAGATCGAGTTTGAGATCTCATTAGTACCAGGGACCAGCCCCATCTCCACCGCGCCATACAGGAGGCACTGCTTGAGCTACGAGAGCTCAAGTCTCAGTTGCAGGACCTTTTGGAGAAGGGTTTCGTGAGGCCCTGTGCGTCTCCCTGGGGAGCCCCGGTACTGTTTGTGAAGAAGAAGGATGGTACCCTACGCCTTTGTGTGGACTACCGACAGCTGAATAGGGTCACCATCAAGAACAGATATCCACTGTCGAGGATCGAAGACTTGTTTGACCAATTGCGGGGTTCCACGGTGTTCTCCAAGATCGACTTGAGGTCTGGATACCACCAGTTGAGGATCAGGGAGGCAGACGTCTCCAAGACAGCTTTCCGCACCCGGTACGGGCACTACGAGTTTTTGGTCATGTCGTTTGGGCTAACCAATGCCCCTGCTGCTTTCATGGACCTGATGAACCGGGTGTTTAGACCGTACTTGGACCAGTTCGTGGTGGTATTCATTGATGATGTACTCATCTATTCTCGAGATCGGACGCAGCACGGACAGCACTTGCGGATGGTTCTGGACACGCTGAGACGGCGTAGGCTGTACGCCAAATATAGCAAGTGTGAGTTCTGGTTGAGGGAGGTGACCTTCTTAGGTCATGTGATCTCTGGAGACGGCTTGGCGGTGGACCCAGCCAAGGTCGAGGCAGTGCTCAGGTGGGAGAGACCGCGTTCAGTCACCGAGATTCGCAGTTTCCTGGGACTGGTAGGCTACTACAGACGATTCATCAGAGGTTTTTCACAGATTGCGCATCCTATGACACAGTTGACCTGGAAGGACGTGCCCTTCACTTGGACATACGCCTGTGAGGCGTGTTTTCAGGAGCTGAAGGAGAAGCTGACCTCGGCTCCCGTGCTCACCATCCCTGATAGTAGTGGTGGGTTCGTTGTGTACACGGACGCCTCCTTGCAATGGTTAGGAGGTGTGCTCATGCAGAGGGGTCACGTTGTCGCTTACACTTCGCGGCAACTGAAGCCCCATGAGCATACCTACCCTACCCACGACCTGGAGTTGGCAGCTGTCGTCTTCACGTTGAAGACCTGGAGGCACTACGTGTACGGTGAGACCTTCGAGATTTTCACAGATCACAAGAGCCTCAGATACCTTTTTGATCAGAAGGAGCTCCACATGAGACAGAGACGTTGGTTGGAGCTCCTGAAGGACTACGACTGCAGCATTTCTTATCACCCGGGAAAGGCTAATGTGGTGGCTGACAGCTTGAGCCGGAAGGCGCCCACACACTTGGCCAGTTTACAGTTACAGAGTTGGAGTCTCTTGGAGGAGGTGGGCAGTTGGTGACCCCTGGAGTTACGGGGGCACTGTGGGGCAGTGACTGTGACACGACAGACTAGGCCAGAGCTGATGGACCGCATCATCACAGGACAGATGGCCGATCCGTACTTGCAATCCTTGCGCGATAGAGTACTGTCAGGAGACCCAGGGGACTTCTCTTTCACAAACTAGGTGCTACGCCTGAGGGGACGGTTGTGCGTTCCCAGGGACGAGGAGCTGTTGAGAGAGCTCCTGACTGAGGCACACGGTTCCAGATTCACCATACATCCCGGAAACACCAAGATGTACCACGACTTGAGACGCGAGTTTTGGTGGAGGGGGATGAAGCGGGATGTGGGTGAATTCGTGCAGCAATGCTTAGTGTGTCAGCAGGTGAAAGCCGAGCATCAGAGGCCTGCAGGGCTGCTACAGCCGCTTCCAGTGCCAGAGTAGAAGTGGGAGAGCATCACCATGGACTTGGTGGTGGGTTTACCTGTTACCCAGCGAGGACACGACGCAGTCTGGGTAATTGTGGATAGACTGACGAAGACGGCACGATTCTTGCCGATCCGAGTCACTTTGGGACCAGCACAGTTGGCAGAGAGGTATATCCGCGACGTGGTACGACTACACGGAGTTCCGCGGGAAATCGTATCTGACCGGGATACCCGCTTTACGTACCAGTTTTGGGCTGAGTTTCAGCAGGCCCTGGGGACGTGGTTGAGGTTTAGTACAGCTTATCACCCCCAGACGGACGGACAGTCGGAGCGCACGATACAGACACTTGAGGACCTTTTGCGTGCCTGTGTACTGGACTAGAGGGGCACTTGGGAGGAGCACCTGCCCCTGGCGGAGTTTGCATACAACAACAGTTATCACTCGAGCATCGGCATGGCTCCCTACGAGGTTCTGTACGGACGGAGGTGTACGGCACCCTTGAGTTGGGTTGAGGTGGGGACCAAGTGGGAGGTTGGTCCCAGGTTGATCCGGCAGAGTCAGGAGGCAGTCGAGCAGATCCACAGGCGACTCCGCACTGTCAGGAGCAGACAGAAGAGCTACGCGGATCAAAAACGCAGAGAGGTGCAGTTCGAGGTTGGGGACCACGTCTTTCTTCATGTTTCGCCCATGAAGGGCCTGCAGCGGTTTGGGGTAAGAGGGAAGCTCGCGCAGAGGTTCATGGGGCCCTTTGAGGTCCTGGAGCGGGTTGGACCCATTGCTTACTGGCTTGCCCTCCCTCCCCAGCTTTCTAGTGTGCACGACGTGTTCCACGTGTCCAACCTAAGGAAGTATGTAGCCGATCCCAGTCACGTACTGAGTCACGAGAGCGTCGAGGTGGGCGACGACCTGACCTACCCCGAGCGGCCAGTGCAGATTCTTGACCGAGCTGTCCGCAGTTTGAGACGAAAGCAAGTACCCCTGGTGAAGGTTCTGTGGAGGAGCCAGCGGTACGAGGAGGCTACCTGGGAGCCTGAGGCGGCAATGCGGGAGCGGTACTCGGAGCTCTTCGTGGGTATGTCTTTCGGATCGGCTTCGGTCCTCTTTGAGTTTGTTATGTTTTTATATGACGTCTTTTCCCGCACCTTAGCGCAAGTTTCGGGATCGAAACTTCGCTTGAGTTTGTTATATTGTTACGAACGCGGCTTCAAGACGTCTTTTAAGACGTCTGGAATGCCTTCCAGACATTTAGGATTCGATTTCTGCGGCACGCGCGATTTCGTCTGCGCGCTTGCGTGCGCAGACCTGCGACGCCTCTTTTCCCCTCTCTCCTCCGCAGGCGCAGCGCTGCCCCCTCTCTCTCTCTCTCCGCGCGGCTTTAAACGGGCCCTCGCCCTCTCCCTCACTTTCATCTCCTCCACTCCCTTCTTCTTCTTCCAGCCGGAGTGCGAGTGCGAGCGAGCGGCGGCAGCGGTAGCCGCAGCGAGTTGCGGGAGGAGGTGTCGCGCGAGGGAGGAGACGCCCGGCCGTGAGGGCTCGAGCTTGTCAGGACAGCTGGAGCCGGCCGGCGGGGGAGCAGCGGGCGCGGAGTGACGTGGGAGGGCTGCTGCAGCTTGAGCAGCAGGTGGACGAGGCGCGGCGCGGCCGTGCGTCGCGGGCGGAGAGCGCGTCGAGCTCTGATTCTGGAAGTTTTTCCAGAATCAGACGTCTGGGCCTCCAACCAGACGACGGTTAGGACGTCTGGAGGACTGTCTAGACGTCTGGCAAGTAAGTTATTTTTCGTCCTTCGTCCTTTTCTGCAACCGTTGTACTGAGAGCGATGAGTGGGTACATGCAGACTCTGAGATTCGCATCCAACGTGAATCAGACGTCTGGCCGCAGTGCCAGACGACCTAAAGGACATCCAGACGTCGGGGGTGACCATCGGACGTCTGGGAACTAGGCCAGACGCCCCCGCAGGCTTCTGGACGTTTGAGAGACTACGCAGAACAAAGGTATCCTCTGATCCACTTTTTAAGACGTCTGGAAGATGTTCCAGATGTGTGATTTTGGACTGTTTCGTCGTTTTTGACCCGTTTAGGGCCCGTTCGAAGTCCGGTTTCCGCATTTCGAGTTGCGTTCTTTTCGGAATAAAATCCTCTACCCGTCTACAGTAATTATATACTGTTCTGAGAAACTCCTTGTGTTTGATCCTTGTGATAGGACCCCGTTCCATTTCAGTCTTGGGGATTGCGGAGGAGCGCGGGATTTCCGACCACGCCCCCAGTACTTCCGTTGTAGCTGGTAGAGTGGCTTTAGAAATTATTAACATAATTTGTTACAATTATGAAACAATTAATAGAACGTAGGGCATTGCATGAATCCTAGGAATGAGAAACCAGATTGAATGATAGATCCTAGGGTATTGCATGAATCCTAGGGTTGGAAAACTAGACTGAATGATAGATCCTAGGGTACGGCATGAATCCTAGGTCTGGAGAACTAACGAAATGAACATACATATTGCAGTCTTGGAAAATGTGGAAAGGAAATAATAGCTGCCTGTAAATTGATTTAACAGCTGCCTGTTATGAATAAATGAACATGATTGAGAATATGGGTTGTATGAACGTGAAACTGGAAATGTGAAACCTGAATGTGCTGAGTTAAAAGAGCTGGAACCCTACGGGGAATTAGGAGTAGAACTCCTGGAAAGAGAATGAAATGGAACTGAGAAAGAAAGATGTGGAGGTGCGTTGTCTCTTGGGTACGTAGTGCCAGGGGAAGCACGTGTTACCTGCTTAGTGCAGAGCGGAGCTAGCCGCCCTAGGGACCCGAGGTTAGGTCTGGCCACTTTGTACCGACTTGTTGGCCCTCGTGTACACAGTACCGAGGAGAGCTACTAGTGTAGAGCGAGTACTAGCTACCCCACGGGCCCCGGGGTTCTGCTAGCTCACCTACACTGACTTGTTAGGCCCACTGGGCAAACCAGGGTAGTCAGGCGAGGGTGCGCGGACTGTGGAGGGGCAAGGCCCCTATTTGGTTACTGTGGAGGGGTTGGACCCTTGTTACTGAGAGGGCTCTGCCCTATACTGGTTCCGTGCTGTGCTTTGGGCGCACCCGTTAACGGAAACGACTGACTGCGTGCCAGTGCGGGTTAGCTACTCGTGCGTTTACCGCGCGTGCCGCAGTCACCGTTACGTCTGTCAGTGACCTTGGGGTGGTTGACTGAGAGTAGGATCACCATGGGGGACTCTCCCGGCCAGGAGAGCACCACGTGTTACTTCTACTGTTCGGAAAAACTGCAATCAAGATCGTTCCCACGAGGAACATTCGAGATCAAGTGAAGGATCTGAGAAATAGATAAATTGTGAAACAATAGAAAGACGTAAATAAAGGAAGAAAGAAAATAAAACAGTTACTGTACACTTTACTGCTTCTTTAGTTTTAGCTGCCACTCTACTCAGCGTTTCGCTGACGTGTTACACTCGTTACTTTTTAGGACCAGGTGTTGAGCAGCCAGGGTTAGCGGCTGCAGAGGACGCTGGGCCGAGTGGGGTCCAGTAGAGTTGCCACTGTTCTTTTGTGCCCTTTTTGTTCCACTGTAGTGAGTAGTTTTTGTTACTCCCGCACTTTTCCTTACTTGTAGTTCTTGTTATGTTATAAATGTTGTTCTACTATTGTGGTGGTACATGCCGTAGTAGTTCTTTTTCTTACTGCTGTATTTTGTTACTACTAGTTATATTTCATGTTGAATGTGGTTTATTTTACTGCTCTTTTGGTTACTTCTTCGTTGGACGACTAGGTCCTGGGATTAGTCGAGTCGGTTCAGTTCTCGTGTCTCGTAGGGACTTGGGAATCGGGTCGTTACACCTACTAACATAAAGCACAGATAGATGTCCCAGCTACCGTAAAATTCTTCGAATTTTTTGCAGGCGAACTGGGTTCCGTTGTCCATGACTACGTAGTGGGGTATCCCATACCGAGCTATAATACTCTTTCAGAAAAAGGATATGACCCTATCGGCCGTGGGGATGGCCATGGTCTCAGCCTTGACCCATTTAAAAAAGTAGTTGACAGCTACCAAGATGAACCGCTTCTGAGATGGTGCTGGAGGGAAGGGACCAATGAAATCCATGCCCCACTTTGCAAAGGGGATGGGTGACAAGATGGGTACCATCTTTTCGGGCGGTAAGTGGTACATGATGACGGACCGCTGGCATTTGTTGCACTTGAGTGTGAAGGCTTTGGAATGTTGCTTCATTTGGGGCCAGAAGTAGCTTGCCTGGAATATTCTGGCGAGGAGCACCTTGTACCTTTCGTGGTTCCTACAAGCACCTCTGTGGGCTTCTTGGAGGGTTTGGGTTGCCTCATCTCGAGTTAGGTAGCGTAGCAGGGGGTGGAATACCCTCGCTTATACAACTGCCCGTCTATTAGGGTATACCTGGATGCTTTGAGGCAGAAGGCCTTGGGCTGAGGTTCTGCCAGGGCCAGCTCGCTAGAGCTCAAGTAAGTAACGATAGGCGCCATCCAAGAGATGGACTGGTCTATTGCAAGTGTTCTGGGAGTGAGGACAGTTGGCTCTTTCAGAGTCTGAATGTAGATGTCCTCGTCTCACCCCTGAGGGATAGCAACAGCGAGTTTAGCCAACACGTCTGCCAAGGGATTGTCCGCTCGGGGCACCTACCTGATGGAGACGGTCTTGAAATCAGCCAACTCCTCCTTGACTTTGTTGGCGTATAACATAATGTTCAGATCCCGAGCTTGGTATTCGTCATTTATTTGGTTGGCGACTAGCTGGTAGTCCATGTTGACCTCGAGCGAGGCGATCCCCATGGATTTTGCTACCCGGATGCCTGCTATCATGTCTTCGTATTCCACCTAGTTATTAGACGCAGGGAAGTCCAATTTTATGGTGTACTTATGAGTGACATCATTTGGGGTGGTTAAGGCTATCTCGACCCTAGACCCAGCTGTCATGTATGAGTCGTCAACATATAGTCGCCAGGGGAGTGAGAGGGAGGCATCGAGATCAGTGAATTTGGCCATGAAGTCTGCCAGGACTTGTGCCTTGATTGCCCTTCGCGACTGATATTTGACATCAAATTGGACTAGTTTCATAGCCCATTTGATTTGTCATGTAGACCCCATCTGCTTGTGTAACATTCGTCAGAGGGGGTAGACTGACAGGACTGTTGTTGAGTGGGCTTACAAATATGGGTGTAGCTTCCGGGCTGTAGTGACGAGAGCTAGCCTGATTTTTAGATGATTGTGTACTTGGCTTCTGCGCCTTAATACATTTTGCTAATGAAGTACACGGGTCACTGAACTCCGCCTGATCGCAGATTAGGATGGCGTTGACGGCTAATGCAGTAGCGGCTAAGTATAGAAGAGAACTTGTTTGGGCTAGGGTGCCGTTAGGACGGGGGGACTTCGGAGTGCACTCTTGACTTTTTCCAAGGCCTTCTGGTAGTGGGGAGTCCAGTGGGCGGCATTGTAGCGTTTGCCCTTTTTTATGCACTCGAAAAAGGGTTGACATTTGTTGGAAGAGCAGAACAAGAATCGACCTAATGAGGTGATCTTACCGACCAGTGATTGTAACCCTCTCAGCATGCCTCGTGGTTGCAGGTCTTCAATTGCCTGAATCTTATTCAGGTTGGCTCTGATTCCCTGGCTAGAGACTAGGAACCCCAGAAACTTGCCGGTCGTGACTGTAGTTTCCTACTCGGAGGGTGATGAGAACCTCATCATGAGCCATAACTAGCTCATTTTGACCTAATACAAAGGATAAAAGCTCCTACATAACTCAAGGAAAGGCTTAACTCAGAGAATTCTGAGTTTAAGGAGAAAACAAGTCAAAAGGGGTAAAAATGCGATTTTACCAGTATAATCTGCATATAGGTCCAAACATAGGTCAAACAAACCAAATAAGAAGGAAAGTGGGATGATCTGATAAGGGTTACAGCAATTCCAAGGAACTAAATGATAATCTGTAACCCTAAAACAAACCCACTTCAATTCACGAGGTTCAAGGCAAAGCAAAAATGGAATAAACCCTCTAAAATTCATAGAAAAATAATCTCTAGGGTTTAGAACCTTCAATTTGACTTTAGGAACCCATCTTGACCTACATTGAGAACCATACCCAATTAATAACTTAATTTAGGTTTTTGCATAAATTGACCAGTCAAACAAGGTTTAATCTAGAAATAAAATTCACCATCAGATTCCTTAGGTCCTAATTAGTCATGTATAAAAACTTGAACTTAAGAAGAAACCTTCTTGACCAACTTTACGTTTTGGTCCTCATCTATTTACTTTTTGGCCCTCAACTTTTGAACCCTCGCATTTTGGCCCCTAACTCTCCTTCGTTCTTTGCGTTCAGGTCCTCCCTGCAAAACCTGCCAGCACCATGCTCCGGCGACCTTGCGCGGAGCATGGCGTTGCGCAGGGTGAGGGGGAGGGCCTGCCAGGACACATGGGGGTGCCCTGCGTCGTCAGCCGTCGCAGGAGCACCCCCTGGTCGTTGCAACCCACCATACCGGCCGTGCGAACGCACGGACGGTATGGGTCTCCATCTCCGGCGTCCTCCGGCGAGGGAGACACGTCGTCTCCCTCCTCCCTCCTCTCTGATTCCGCCTCTATAAATACCCCCGTAGCTCCGCCGTTCTGAGCAGCTGGGATTTGACGGAGAAACCTCCAACTTTCCTCTCTTCTCACTCCGGCAGACGCCCACCAGCTCCGGCGGTTCCTCCTCCTCCTCCTCTTCGCTCTGCCGCAATACCAGCAGCAGAGACTTCTTCCCCTGCTCTTCCCGCGCCGCGCCGCACCCAGCGCGCGCCTCTCCAGCCCTCTCCTCGCCGTCGCTCCTTCCTCTGGGCAGCTTCTTCTCCGGCGACAGTCGATACGACTGTCGCCTGCTCCGGCCCCTCCTCGTCCTGCTAAGTAGGTATAACTTCTCACCTTTCTCCCCTCTTCCTTTTCCTCACTTTAAACATTTACTGTCGCCCTCGATCCCGACCAATCACCCTCACCTTCTCCGCCTCCGGCCATCCTCCGGCGAGTCGCTCCCATCACTCCAGCACCCCACACGGCTCGCCAACCTGCACATAATCTCCACCTCCTCACCTTGATCCATTTCCGCCCTTCCAATTCCCGCCACCCGACCTCTGCAAGTCCACCGAACACACCCACTTTTCGACCCACAGTCCGACCTAGGGCAGCCCTTGCACGCCGCCCCACGCCTCGCCACCACCCGCACGAGCTTCGCCGCACTCTGGCGAAGCTCCCGGCACCTTCTGATTAGGCCGAGAGGCCGTTTTGCTGTGAACAGGTCACCCGTCCTCCGCCGCCATTGCCGTGCAGAAGGAGCTGCTTCGACCTGCTGTTCCAGGTGCGCCGCGCCCAGGTCACGCTCCTAGGCTGTGCGGGGGCATTTCGGCAAAGCGTCAGGCTGCAGTTGAGGCGAAGGCCTCGCGCGAAGGCCTCGCGTAAAGCCGCAATTACCAGCTGCTTCCTCCGCGTAGGCGCCAAATTGGGGTGGGACATTTAGTCCCACCTCGGAAGACTCCGAAGCGGCGCAGCGGTATAAAGTGAAAAAGTGCTGGAGGCTTGTCGCCTCAGCACACGGGGTGAGGTCCCCTTCACCCGCCCGGTTACCCGGTCTCGTCCGTGCTCACGCCTCGCGGACCTGGCCCGACCCGACTAAACCCGACCTGCACTCCTCGCCCACCACGCATGCCGGTGGGCCTGGACCCGGGCGCGACCCGTACCCGGCAACCCGGCAGCAGCTCTGGGAGAGCTTTCCTAAGAGCGGTTTCTGTGAGAGAGAGACGCGGGGGAGTGTAGAGTTAGGTTTTGCCCCTCTGATCAAGCTGTGTAAGTGTGCAGGCACAGGTGAAGAAGAACCGTGGAAGATGACGAAGGCTGAAGGAAGGAGGAGCACCGAGCGGCACTGTAGCAGCGGCAGTTTAAGTCGTCTGATTGGAAAATCAGACGACGTCCTGAAGGCAAAGAAGGAGAAGGAAGGCGAGGCAGAGGAGAACACAGAGAGGCCAAGTGAAGACTCTGCAGAAGAAGAAGAGCACGAGAAGAAGATCTGAAGAAAGGAAAAGAAGAAAGAAAGAAGAAGAAGAACAGGACCGCAAGGGAGAAGAAAAAGGAAGAGACGAGCAGAAACAGCTGAAAGAAGAAGAAGAACATCACCACTGCAGATAAAGAAGAAGAACAAAGGAAGAAAGCAGAAGATCTGAGAAGGAAGAGAAGGAGAGGATAAGCAAAGAGAAAAGAAGATAAGAAGAAAGAAGCCAACAAATTCTCTCTCTCTCTCTTTATTTTTGTAAAAGAAACTTTGTACCCCTAGAATACAACTTGCTCCCTGAGTTCGACCTCGGGAACTCTTTTATTTCCGAGTAACAAATTGTATTAAACTGGTAATCACTTCTCTATACTATACTACGACGAAATAATAGAACTATAGAGGAAGGTCGTCACCAGAGGGGGTGAGATCAGCGTGACGTAAAAAATGCGGAATTGAAATACAAACAATCACACAAAGTACATAAGGATTTTTAGGTGGAAACCCAAACCGGGTGAAAACCACCACCTAACCCTCTCGAGTTAGGATTTTCCGATCAACCAAGTTGATCAAAATCCACTAAACGAATCACTTTAAACGAGGGTGATTCAACCTCAATTACAACCACGCTACAAGTGCGAGGGTAGCGTTCCTCAACCCCTTCTTTCCACGAGAAGGATTTTGTCCCACAAAGGAGACGGGAATTCGCAAAGCGAATACCCAACCAAATAACAAAGATAAAATAACAATAATCCTATAGAGCCAACAAAGTAGTATTAAACCTAGGCTTCTATAAGAAATAGGATGCTTCCCTTTGAAAGGAGTGCGTCGGTGACGCGGATCCGTGAACAACACGACGGCGCTATGTCGCTCTCGTGAACTACGGCGGGAGAGCGGGTGTGCAAAGCTTGATGCTCTCAAGATGTAGAACTAGAGCTTAAAGAGCAAGAGAGACACAAAATGGTTTGAAAGTGTATTGCAAGGTGTGTCTTGTGTTTTTAGGTGTGTGTTTGTGTGCAAGAGGTTCCCCTCTATTTATAGAGGCCTTAGGAAGGCTTTGGAAGGCTTAGGAAAGCTTCCATAGCCGTTGGGTGCAAAGCCCAAGTGAATCAGCCCGAAATCAGGAACAATCATTGCACTGACAGGCTTATCAGACGTCTAATTCTGGCATCAGACGTCTGGAAGTTCACTTTAAGACGTCTGATTTCAAGGTCAGACGTCTAATTTTGGGCGGGTTGCTTCCTGACTTGAATCAGATCTAAACAGGGTTCTTGTGCAAGTCCATCAGACGACATATAGGACGTCTGGCACTATGTCTAGACGTCTGGAAACCTACTTTTTCTGTGGGAATGGATTTCCAAACGTTGCAACGGCTAGAAAATCTCTGAGAAGAGATTTTGGGTCAGCCGAGGCAAAACGGTCAATTATCAGATGTCTGTAAAGTCTTATGGACGTTTGATAAGGCTCTAACGGTCATATCCTCCAGTGTTTGCAAAGCGAGCCAACGGTCCACTAATTGGACGTCTGGCAAAGTCATCAGACATCTTCTAAGACGTTTGGTCTAAGGTTTGGACGTCTGATTTCATCAGACAGAACTAACTATGTCCAGCCTAAATGTTATCAGACGTCTGAATCAACAGTCAGACGTCTTAAAACACATTATCAGACGTCTGCTTTCGGAATTAGACGTCCGGAAACTCTGTTTGAACCCTACATTGGTTTTCTAAGTTCTCTACAGAAAACCTAAGTATCGTAGGGTTGTGCCGGTGTTCCTAGGACAACTGTTAGGGTATTTTGAGGCTCTTTAACATGAATTTAAGTAAAAAATAAAGAGCAACAAAATAATGACAAAAGTACATGAAAGGAATAAAATGGAATTCTATCCTATTCTTCGTGTCCTTCCATCTTCAATCTATCGCTCCTCGCGAATCTCCTCTGTTCTCCATCAAGCTCCTCCAATCCGTCCTGGATGCGAGCTCGAATTCCGTCTAAACACGTCTACATTTGCAATTGACCTGAAATCTAAGACTCCAAGTGCAAATGTTAAATAACATGTGTTTTGTTATCATCAAAACAAATGATCGTGGTGCTCTAGTACCAAGAGTGACCCCAAAGAATTCAGGCGGAGGCGGGTGTTCCTTAGAATTTGGAACACCTCGTCTAAGTATTCTAGGTGTTGCGGGAAGTTTGATCCCTTCACAAGCATATCATCAATATACATCTCGAATGATTTTCCTATTATTTTTACGAAAACCATGTTTACAGGACACCGGTATGTGGCCCCAGCGTATTTTAGGCCGAAGGGCATGACTCTTATTACGACCCGATCCCAAATCCTTACAGGACTCGAGATCGGCTCGCCTCGACTAATCCCATGATCCAATCGTCCAACGAGAAATAACCCAAAAGTAGAAAATATACTACAACCACACAAGCAATGTAACTAAGCAGATTTAATAAAGAGGCAGTAATTGGAAAACAGAATGAGAAGTCTCAAAATTATTGCATGCCACAAGCGGAAGAGTATTGTAACATACATAGCTATCACAATTATAATAGGGGGAATTATAATTTGAACAGAGATATCTAATACATACTAAAGTACTCACTACTACAAAAGGCTTTGGAACAGACAAGGAACAACACTACGGATGGGCTCAGCTAGGCCTAGCACCTTCGACAGCCGGTGGCGCTGGCTGCTCAACTTCCTGACCTGAACATGGTTATATAATCCGTAATCAGCTAACGCTGAGTAGAGTGGTGGTTAAGCCATTTACATGCAATTTAACTTAAAGAAACAAGCAAGTAATTAATCATTCAGTTCCATTTATCTCAACTAGGTGTTTCTGTTTTGGTTGTTCTAATAAGGATCCATAACATTTCTTAATCCTCTTGTTCCCTAAGGGTACGATCTTGATGGCAGTTTATTTTGCGATGTAGGATGTACACGTGGTACTCTCCTGGAAGGGAGAAGCCTGATGGGAACACCATCATGAGCCCTAACTAGGTCATTTTGACCCAAAGAAGAGAACAAAAGCTTCTACATAACCAATTGGAGGTCCTAACTCAATGAATAACCATTCTGACAGAAAAGCAAGAAATAAGGGGTAAAACTGTAATTTTACCATTGCAGTACAACAACAGATTTTCTCATGAGCTAAACACAAGTCAAATGGTCTTAACAAGATAAAAAGTGAGTTGGTTCAAACAGAAAAGGGTTCATGTAAATTCTGAGAATTAAATGACTTCTTGTAACCCTAAAACAGATTCACTTGATTTAACAAGGTTCTGGTCAGGATAAAATTTACCTAAACTCTCTAAAAATCATAAAAAAATATTATCTAGGGTTTATAACCTTCTATTTGTCCATTGGAACCTATTTTGACCTAAATTGGGATCTCAGACAAATATTTGCCCTAAATTAAGTTTTTGCATAAATTGCCCAATCAAACATGGTCAAACCCAAAATCCAACTTTACCATTGGATTCCTTAGGTCCAAATTAGGTTTTTACCAAAATTTGGACTTAAGAGGAATTCATCTTGACCAACTTTGCAAATAGGTCCAGCCTAATTACATTTCTACCCCTATATTTTGAAAATATTTGTAGAAACCCCTAGCTTCTTCTTCATTCTTTGCAATTAGGTCCCTCCACCATTATAGCGGAGGGAATCTTACTCCGGCGAGATTGCAAGGGAGATTTCTCCCTGATCTCTCAGAGAATCCCCTTCAAAATTGAAAGGGAGATTTTCTGAAAAATCTCCTCCAATGTGAACCTCATTTGAGGCCCTGTTTGGTACTCAATCTCTCATGCGAATGCATGAGAGATTCGGGTCTCTTTCGAGTTTCCATCTCCAGCGAACCTCCCTTGCTTGGAAGCTTGGCTTCCAAGCACAAATCCATCCTCAGAGGCCTATTTAAGCAAACCCAAATCACCCCGTGGTAACGCTGGTAAGGCTTGTTGTGTCTTTATGTTTATTATAGTACAGTCGTTATAGTATAAGGCAACACAGCTACCAGATTACTATTACAAAATTTTTTACTCGAAACTAGGTTTTCCCGAGGTCGAACTTAGGGAGCAACTATGCTTCTAAAAGTCTAATTAAGTCCTCTATTATGTTACAAAAATAAGAGAGAGAGAGAGGGAGATCTTGGCTTCTTCTTCTTCTCTTTCTCTTTTCTTCTTCTTCTTCTTCCTTGACCATTTCTCTTCTCTTCTTCTTTCTTTCTTTGTTCTTTGTTCTTTCCTCTTTGTTCTTCTTCTGTTCTTTCTTTCTTTCTGGCGGTGATGTCTTCTTCCTTCTTTTTCTTCTTGCCTTCTTCTTTCTTCTCTTTTCCTTCCTACCTTCTGCGGCTGTGGGGATTCCGATGTCTGATACTGCGTTCAGACGACTTATCTGTGGCTCTGCTACAATTCTTTTCTTCTTCCTTTCTTCTTCTTCTGTTTCTCTAATTCACTTCTTCTTCTTCAGCTGCCCTGAGCGACTAAGGCTTCAGCCGCTTCCCTTCTTTTCCTTCCTGCCTTCTTCTTCTTCTGTTCCTGCACGCTCACACAAGGGTTAGAGCAAAACCTACCCCTACCCTTCCCCGCGTCTCTCTCTTTCTCAGATTTCTCTCTTAGGACTGCTCTCCCAGAGTCAGGAAATCGGGTGCGGGTATCGCGCCTGGGACCAGGCCCACCGGCATGCGGTGGTGGGCGAGGAGTGTGCGGTTTTGGTAATCGGATCCTGCCCAGACCCGTGAGGCGTGAGCACGGGCGAGGGCGAGCGAGCGCGTGGCGCGCAGCGTGCGGGAGAGGGACCTGCCCCTTGTGTTCGAAGGCGATTTACCTTAGGCACTTTTCCAATTTAAGTGCGGGCGCTTGGCCACGCACTTACGAGGTGGGACTAAAGTCCCACCTCCTAGATTAACGCCCGCAGGCGAGCTACTTGCTGCCAATTGGGGTAGCCCGCTGTGCCTTTGCCCCAGCTAGATGTTTGACCTGTGTTTGGACCCTTAATTACCCAGTTTGCAAACTGCATTGGTGAAATTACGGTTTTACCCCTTATGATTTGTTTTATTCTTAAACTCAGAATTCTCTAAGTTAAGCCTTTCTTTGGGTCATGTAGGAGCTTTTTCTCACATATCTGGGTTAGATTGTGCTAGTTAGGATTTATGATGAGGTTCTCATCATACCCCCATGCCTAGCTTTTGCTAGTCCCTTAGCAAAATTTTTAGGTTTCAACCCTTGTTCTAGACCATGAAGTTCTTAATGATTTCAGATATGTGCTTTTCCTTTTGCAAACTAGATTAGGTCAGAGTGCCAACCATAGGCCTAAAAGGTACTCTAGTACCAACCAAGATCCAGATCTGTCTAGTCTCAGCCTCAGTCCTTAAGAAAGGTTTTTAAGGCCTACAAGAACTAACCTAAGGTTTACTAGACTTTGTGGTTAAAGTACCCGTGCTTGAGATAATTTTAGCCCTGGCTCAGTTCGCAGTGCGTTTTGTAAGAAAGAGAGGTAGAAGATTTATATGTTTGGAGAGTTTTCTCTCTCGGTTTCTTTTTAATTCTAGCTTAGGATTGGCTTTTCAACATGGTCTGTATCGGATTCCTTGTTCCCATCATCAATCCTCAAGGGTTCCTGGCTGTCGATGCTTCGAGATAGCACCGCCCATGGTAACCCCCAGAACCCTGGCTATTGAGATTTC
Organism: Thalassia testudinum; assembly: GCA_037157565.1. NCBI lineage: Eukaryota > Viridiplantae > Streptophyta > Magnoliopsida > Alismatales > Hydrocharitaceae > Thalassia > Thalassia testudinum. Next base: position 24,413,442 of record JAZHRO010000054.1, on the reverse strand, counting down.
GAGATAATCCCTTCCATGGTGTTCCGTGGCCGAATTCAGACCCTGGCAATTGACATTTCGGGATAATGCCATCAATGGAATCTGAACCAGTAGAGTGCTTACATGCCCCAGTCGGATATGTAAATATCCTAAGAGACAAGCACCGAGGAGATGATATTTTGTTACGCATCTTCGAGGGGAATTTCCCACCTCTCTACGCTGGAAACTCGTCCAAATCAACTTGTGTTGATCGGCCGCTCCTACTCTAGGTGTTATTTTCAGAATTTTTGCGACGCTTCTACATGATTTTGATTTTTACGCTTACTGAACCAGGCTGTGTGTGAGGTTAGGGTGCTTAGGTTACTGAGTCCCGTAAACCAAAAGTTACTTAATGAGGCCAAATACCCCTAAGCCTTAGACCTAATACTCAAGCTTTTCATTTTCCTCAACTTCTTGAGGAATGTCTAGATCTTAATGGATAATAAGAGTCCATCCAAGAATGCCTAAGGTTCGCGTTCTTACTAATCTCAATTGTGCACTTTTCATTTCTTTTCTTGAATGAGGTCTAGAACTTAGGTTAATTCCTTAGTTTCTTACTAATGACTATTACTTTTTCTTTCATTTTGTGCTCCTTATTTCCATTTTGTTCCTTTTTCCCTTCCTCCTTCACAAAATTTCTTTCCTCCCTCACTTTATTATTCTTTTTCAACAAATTTTTTTAATTTTTATGGTGTTTTTGGTATATGTGAATTTTTTCGTTTAAAACCTTTTCTTACAAGTTTTGCACTTTCATACCCCCCTATGCCTGAGATTTGCAATGTTCTCATTGTAACCTAGGGGATTTTTATTCAACTTAGTTCATACATTAGGACAGATGTTTTGATGAGTGAATGGGTCGGGGTGATTGTTGCGGACGATTTCTAATCTCAGATGCAAGCACCTGAGGTGGAGTCAGCTGTCCTAAAGGGTGAACCTTAAGTGCACAAAGGTGTCAGAAAAGGTTTCAGCTTTTTTCAAAAAGAATGACGGGCTGCCTCTCGTTGAGCGCTAAATTTGATGCCTTCAGCCAAGCAGGAAATGGGATGGAAAGGGAATGGTCAAATCAGCAGAGTTTTGTATAACAAGTACCTTGATCAATAGCCTGGTTGGTTCAACCAGGTGCTTGTTCAGATCAACAGGCTGATGATGTAGCCCAAACCCAATCAATTTGGTGGGTTGAAAGAGGTAGATCAAAAAGTGTGGAACCCACCATATACTATGGAGCTCAGATGAATGTGAAAATGTGAATGCGGGGTTTGGCTGAGTCGAATCTGCCTGATCAGAGTAGGGACCTGAAAAATAATCAATGAATGATGCGGAAACCCTACAGGGATGATCAAAGAATGATGGAGCATGGTCTTTTGTCTGATTAGTGTCCGCAACCCGATGTGCAATTTCATTCGGCTCGGTGAGAGGTGAATCTGAATAGAAATTGAGTCCAATTGCGGGTCGGGGTTGAGAAGAGGTTTTGATTAATTTTGTGGGTGTGGAAGAGGTGGCTTCAATGAGAACTGTGTATGAGGGCTCTTCTCGAAACAAATGACAGGTGGTCTCCTGTAAAGAGTCCTCTGGGTAACTATCAAATGCCTGAAGAGTGTTAATAGGATGACGGAAATCTGAATTGAGAAAAGATTTGAATTCTGGGTTGCAATCACTCTTGGCATTTTCTATTTTTGGTTCCTGTGGATCGAAAAGAAATGATTCTATGTTATTTGAATTAGTGATCTCAGGAATCGGGACCTCAGAGTCGGAGTTAGAGAATGAGTCATGTGAGCTGAGGTCGTAGACTGGCTTGGTGTGTTCAGGAAAGAGAGTCTCTCCAAAATTATAGTTAGATCCGAAGTTGTCGGAGAGTTTGTGAAAATCGAGTTCTAAATGAGATTCATGATCATGAATTCCACCGTAGCATAAATCATTTGATGTGGAATCAGCAGCCTGACTGGGGTCTAGCCTATATGTCAATTCTAAGCTTAAAAAGGTGTTTTGTTTAGGCTCAAGTTCCAAGTTGGTAGGATAGACCCAATTGAAACCCCACTCATCCAACTCCTCGGTTTCTGTATCGTAAATTGGCATGTCTTCTGGAAAATCGATCATATCGTAAATTGGGGAGGGATATTCATCAAATAAAGGCCCGGAATCATCTTCTTTAAAAATTTGATCTTTATCATATGAGGCCTCATAATCTTCCCAATAAGTTTCGGATCTAGATTCTAGGTCTAGGATGTGGGTAGAATTACTAGAATCTAAGTCCGAATAACCTTCGAGGGTTACCTTATATAAATAAGGGGCGGAATTTATACCCTCAAGAGGTTCAGTTCTGATCTCACTATTGCAGGAGTCTTGGACTTCTGAGCTTGGCAATTCATGGTCTAGGGTTGGCTCATCATTGTGTTCTCCTACAACTTCCCAACCTAATTCAATGTTGTCTTCTATATGGGTTGAGAATCCACAACCACCCTGTGCTTCAGTCCCGAGGTCTGGGAAACCGGATTGATCCTTAATAATGTTCCAAGATGGTTCATCCTCTGTTTCTAGTATATACGGGTATTTCTGGTTGATAGTTTGTTCTAGTGATCTCATCATTTCTACCCATTTTTCAAGAGCATCTTGGTGTTGTTCCCAAAGTACAGGATTTGTCAAGCATTGAAGGTATTCAGATTTGTGTAATTTTTCTATCTCAATGTATCCTGTTAGGAGCATTTCTCGGGTTGATCCTTTTATGGCTTCTATGAAGAGAATTTGGGCACAGTTTATGATGAAGGCTATGGTTGCTGGGATATCAACCTGAATGTTTTCTATTGGTGTTGAGGGTTTATATTTGATTTCATAGAATTCAGGGCATCCTCAATCATCCTATCTCTCATGGATCTTTGTGATTCAGGTTTCTTGAAGGGTAATCCTAAGTAACCAGGCTGCATTTTTGGATCAGGTGGTGGAATCAGGATGTAGAATCAGAAGTTGGATGTTGTGTCATGATGGAAGAAGAGAGAGAACTAGGTTTTGAATCAGAAGTGGAGGGGTTATAGCACAAACAAGGGAGCTGAGGCTATGTGGAATGGGCTATGTGGAAGGTTTCTGCATAAAGAAGGGAACTGAGGCTCGGCCTCGAGGAGAGTGAATTTCTAAAGGAGGTTTCAAGGACCTCCTTCCAAACATACACTGATGGAGAGGATAAGTTTAGCAAGTGCTGGACCCAATCAAGACACCCAAAATGTTGGGTGACTATAGAGGTTCGGGGCAGATGGACCCTTTAATCAAAAGATCGTCCACCTGAGAATTACCTAGGCAGCCAGAGAGGTGAGTCCCGTGAAGACCCCTACACGGTAGAGCGTCCCCATGGGTTACAGGGTTTCCCCCACCCGACCTCTCTTGTCACTGAGATTCCAGGTAGACCAGAATGGGGACCTTGACCTCTTAAGTCTTCCACTTTTAGTTAGGATCAAGGTGCTTAGGTTTTCACTTGAACTTTAGCCTTTTGAGTGCAAAGAGTGACCTCAGTTGTAGGTTGGTTGACCTAAGGGGTCAACTTCACCTATTAGTTCCTTTGAGAGCTTATTAGGTCTTGTCTTTTAGGGTTCAAGTGTTTTTAGAGAGCCAATTTCTTAGGGTTTTTCTGAATAGGTATTTTCAGACAATGGCTTAGGCACACTTCTTTTGGGATTTCTCAATTCTTGATTAAGGAGTGTGTCTCTAAAACCCTAGTGTTAATTCCTATGTTGGCTCTACTTGGTCCAGTTAACTCCTTGTTGGGTAATTAGGGCTCAGGCAAGAAGGTCTTAGCCCATAAATACCCTTAATAGTGTGTACAGGAATAGTGTTTTGAAAATATGCAGCTGTTACTAGGTATGAAAGACATGTTATACCTATATTGTTTATTCTTTTCTTTTTCTTCCTCTTTAGAATTTAGGGGTTAATAGAGAGAGGATAGAAATTACCTGTTCTTGGAGTGGTTGTTGTGTGGCTGCTTCTTGATTTTCCTGTACCTGCACACAAAAGAGAGGAGATTATTAGAAACTCACAAATAGAGATTTTATAGCTTCTAGAATAGCCGTTGCTCCCCAGCAACGGCGCCAAAAAATGGTAACGCTGGTAAGGCTTATTGTGTCTTTATGTTTATTATAGTACAGTTGTTATAGTATAAGATAACATAGCTACCAGATTGCTATTACAAAATTTTTTACTTGGAACAAGGTTTTCCCGAGGTCGAACTCAGGGAGCAACTATGCTTCTAGAAATCTAATTAAGTTCTCTATTATGTTACAAAAATCAGAGAGAGAGAGAGAGAGGGAGATCTTGGCTTCTTCTTCTCTCTCTTTTCTTCTTCTTCTTCTTCCTTGACCGTTTCTCTTCTTCTCTTCTTCTTCTTTCTTTCTTTGTTCTTTCTTCCTTCCTCTTTGTTCTTCTTCTGTTCTTTCTTTCTTTTTGGCGGTGATGTCTTCTTCCTTCTTTTTCTTCTTGCCTTCTTCTTTCTTCTCTTTTCCTTCCTGCCTTCTGCGACTGTGGGGATTCCGACGTCTGATACTGCGTTCAGATGACTTATCTGTGGCTCTGCTACAGTTCTTTTCTTCTTCCTTTCTTCTTCTTCTGTTTCTCTCCTTCACTTCTTCTTCTTCAGCTGCCCTGAGCAGCTAAGGCTTCGGCCACTTCCCTTCTTCTTCTTTTCCTTCCTGCCTTCTTCTTCTTCTGTTCCTGCACGCTCACACAAAGGTTAGAGCAAAACCTACCCCTACCCTTCCCCGTGTCTCTCTCTTTCTTAGATTTCTCTCTTAGGACTGCTCTCCCACAGCCGGGTAATCGGGTGTGGGTATCGCGCCCGGGACCAGGCCCACCGGCGTGTGGTGGTAGGCGAGGAGTGTGCGGTTTGGGTAATCGGATCCTTCCCAGACTCGCGGGGCGTGAGCGCGAGCGAGGGCGAGCGAGTGCGTGGCGCGCACCGTGCGGGAGAGGGACCTGACCCCTGCGTTAGAAGGCGATTAGCCTTAGGCACTTTTCCAATTTAAGTGCGGGCGCTTGGCCACGCACTTCCGAGGTCGGACTAAAGTCCCACCTCCTAGATTGGCGCCCGCAGGAGAGCTACTTGCTACCAATTGGGGCAGCCCGCTACACCTTTACCCCAGCTACAGGCCTGGGTGCCTTCGTAGAGACAACCCGCACGACCTGGGATGCGCACTTGGGCTGGAGGCTGCCTGCAGCTGCAGGTGAAGCTGTTGCAGCTCGTCGGCAATGGCGGCAAGGGACACGCACCTGAAATCACAACAACGGCCTCTTGGCCTAGTCAGAATACGCAGGAAGCTTCGCCGAAGTGAGGCGTAGCTTGTGCGGTGGTCGGCGGGGTGTGAGAGTGCATGAAGAGGCTGACCTAGGTCAGACTGTGGCCGGAGAGGTGGGTTTGTTCGGGGGGTGGTCGGGTGGCGATTGGTAGTGAATGGAGATGGGGAATTGATAGAGTGGAGTGTGAGGGAGCTTATGGGATGGTCGGCAAGGTGCGGGAGTGTCTGTGGTCGTGAGATGGTCTCGCCGGAGGGGGTGATCGGAGGTGGAGAGGGTGATCTGGACAGTGGCGGTCAGGTGGTCGAAAGGGCAGTTTAAAAGGGGGAAATGCAAGGGAAATAGAGAGGAAGCTATCTACCTAAGTATTCGACGAAGGGGGAGGGCAGAGCAGCTGGCTCGTATCTGCCGGAGCTGGAGACGAAGACGCCCTGGAGGAGGGTTTCGGCGACGAGGAAGTAGGCGAAGGGCGCCGGCGGGTACAACCCGACGCGGACGATGGGGCAAGGCAAACCCTACTGCAGGTAAGGCAGCAGAGCGATGAGGAGGAAGAGGAGGAGTTCGCCGGAAGCTTTGGGCTCTCTAACCGGAGGAGGAAGGGATGAAAAAGGGGGTGATTCTCCGTCAAAGGAAGCTTATCGGAGTCGGCAAAGTGTGCCGCTCCTTATAAAGGGGTTGGCGTAGAAGGAGGGGCGTGCTAGCGTCGTGCCAACCTCGCCGGAGTAAGGCCGGAGATGACACCCATACCTTCCGCGCGTTTGCACAGAAGGTATGGTGGTCGGCAGAGGGCATGGGCGGGTCCCTGCGACGGAGGACGTCGCAGGGAACCCCGCTTTTGCTTTGTAGGACGGTAGCCCTGCCCTGCGTGGCGCCATGCTCCGCACAAGGTCGCCGGAGTATGGCACTGCGCAGAAGTTGCAAGGGGGACCGTTCTGCAAAGAACGATGAAATGTTGGTGGCCTAAATGCAAGGGTTTCAAAAGATAAGGGCTAAAACGTAATTGAAGAGGACCAAATTGTAAAGTCGGTCAAGGAGGTCTCTTCTTAGACTCAAGTTTTTATACAAGGCCAATTTGAACCTAAGGATTTTAATGGTGAATTTTAATTCTAGGTTGGACCATGTTTGACCGGATAATTTACGTAAAAACCCAAATTAAGTTATTAATTGGGCATGGTTCTCTTTTTAGGTCAAAATAGGTTTCTAAGGCCAAATTGAAGGTTCTAAACCCTAGAGAGTATTTTTCTATGAATTTTATAGGGTTTATTGATTTTTATCCTGCCTCAAACCTCGTGAATTGAAGTGGGTGTGTTTTAGGGTTAAAGAATGTCATTTAATTCCTGGAAGTTGCTACAACCCTTTTTAGATCAGATCGACCTACTTCTCTCATTGTTAAGCTTGTTTGACCTGTGTTTGGACCCTTAATTACCCTGTTTGCAAACTGCATTGGTGAAATTACAATTTTACCCCTTATGATTTGTTTTATTCTTAAGCTCAGAATTCTCTGAGTTAAGCCTTTCTTTGGGTCATGTAGGAGCTTTTTCTCACATATCTGGGTTAGATTGTGCTAGTTAGGGTTTATGATGAGATTCTCATCACCCCGCATCTCCCAATCTTGAAATTGATAGGAAAAACCCCTAAAATTCGTCTCTCCTCCTCCAGCCAGTTCGCTCATCAAGCTCCGGCGACCTTCCTTGATTTCCCTCGTTGCCTAGCCACAATACCAGTGGCAGGTTCCTGTAACGACCCGATTCCCGAATCCCTACGAGACACGAGAACCGGACCGACACGACTAATCCCAAGACCTAGTCGTCCAACGAGGAAGTAACCAAAAGAGCAGTAAAATAAACCACATTCAACATGAAATATAACTAACAGTAACAAAATACAGCAGTAAGAAAAGGAACTGCTACAGCATGTACCACCACAACAGTAGAACAACATTTATAACATAACAAGAACTGCGGGTAAAGAAAAGTACAGAGGGTAACAAAAACTACTCACTACAGTGGAAACAAAAGGGGTACAAAAGAACAGTGGTAACTCTACTGGACCCTACTCGGCCCAGCGTCCTCTGCAGCCGCTGACCCTGGCTGCTCAACACCTGGTCCTGAAAAGTAACGAGTGTAACACGTCAGCGAAACGCTAAGTAGAGTGGCAGCTAAACTAAAGAAGCAGTAAAGTGTACAGTAGCTGTTTTATTTTCTTTCTTCCTTTATTTACGTCTTTCTATTGTTTCACAATTTATCTATTTCTCAGATCCTTCACTTGATCTTGAATGTTCCTCGTGGGAGCGATCTTGATTGCAGTCCTTTCCGAACAGTAGAAGTAACACGTGGTGCTCTCCTGGTTGGGAGAGTCCCCCGTGGTGATCCTACTCTCTGTCAACCACCCCAAGGTCACGGACAGACGTAACGGTGACTACGGCACGCGCGATAAATGCACAGGTACCTAACCCGCACTGGCACGCGGTCAGTCGTTTCCGTTAACGGGTGCGCCCAAAGTACAGCACGGAACCAGTAAAGGGCAGAGCCCTCTCAGGGGTCCAACCCCTCCACAGTAACCAAACAGGGGCCTTGCCCCTCCACAGTCCGCGCACCCTCGCCTGACTACCCTGGTTTGCCCAGTGGGCCTAACAAGTCGGTGTAGGAGGCTAGCAGAACCCCGGGACCCGTGGGGTAGCTAGTACTCGCCCTACACTAGTAGCTCTCCTCGGTACTGTGTACACGGGGGCCAACAAGTCGGTACAAAGTGGCCAGACCTAACCCCGGGTCCCTGGGGCGGCTGGCTCCGCTCTGCACTAAACAGGTAACTGGTACTTCCCTTGGTACTACGTACCCAAGAGACAACACACTTCCACGTCTTTCCTTCTCAGTTCCATTTCATTCTCTTTCTAGGAGTTCTACTCCTAACTCCCCGTAGGGTTCCAGCTCTTTTAACTCAGCACATTCAGGTTTCACCTTTTTCAGTTTTACGTTCATACAACCCATATTCTCAATCATGTTCATTTATTCATAACAGGCAGCTGTTAAATCAATTCACAGGCAGCTATTTGTTCTTTTCCACTTTTTCAAGACTGCAGTATTCATGTATTCCACTAGTTTTCCCATCCTAGGATTCACGCCATACCCTCGGATCTATCATACAATCTGGTTTTCCAGCCCTAGGATTCATGCAACACCCAAGGATCTATCATTCAGTCTAGTTTCTCAATCCTAGGATTCATGCAATGTCGTAGGTTCTATTTATGGTTCCATAGTTTAACAGATTATGCTAATAAACTTAAAAGTCACTCTACCAGTTACAACGGGAGTACTGGGGGCGTGGTCGGGAATCCCGCGTGCCTCCGCAACCCCCGAGACTGCAATGGAACGGGGTCCTATCACAAGGATCAACACAAGGAGTTTCTCAAAATAGTATGCAACTATTGTAGACGGGTAGAGGATTTAATTTCGAAAAGAACGCAACTCGAAACGCGGAAAACGGACTCCGAACGGGCCCTAAACGGGTCGAAAATTACGAAATAGTGCAAAATCAGACGTCAGGAACCTCTTCCAGACGTCTTAAAAAGTGGTTCAGATGATACCTTCGCTCTGTATAGTCTCTCAGACGTCCAGAAGCCTGTGGGGGCGTCTGGCCTAGTTCCCAGACATCCGATGGTCACCCTGGACGTCTGGAAGTCTTTCCCGTCGTCTGGCACTGCAGTCAGACGTCTGATTCGCGTTGGATGCGAATCTCAGCCTGCACGTACCCACTCATCGCTCTCAGTACAACGGTCGCAGAAAAAGGACAAAGGACGGAAAAGAATAACCTACTTTCTAGACGTCTGGATAGTCCTCCAGACATCTTCACCGTCGTCTGGTTGGAAGACCAGACGTCTGATTCTGGAAAAATTTCCAGAATCAGGGCGCCACTCGCCCTCCGCCCGCGACGCACGGCCGCGCCTCGTCCGCCTGCTGCTTGAGCTGCAGCAGCCCTCCAGCAACGCTCCACGCCCGCGGCTCCCCCGCCGGCCGGCTCCAGATGCCCTGGCAAGCTCGAGCCCTCACGGCCGAGCGTCTCCTCCCTCGTGCGACACCTCCTCCCGCACACCCGCCACGGCTGCCGCTGCCGCCGCTGACGCTCGCACTCGCACTCCAGCTGGAAGAGGAAGAAGGGAGCGGAGGGAATGAGAGTAAGGGAGAGGGCAAGGCCTTTTAAAGCCGCGCGGGGAGAGAGAGAGCGAGAGAGGCAGCGCTGTGCCTGCGGAGGAGAGAGGGGAAAAGGGGGTATCTGCAGGTCTGCGCGCGTAGGCACACAGACGAAATCCTCCGTGCCGCGGAAAAATAAATCCCATACGTCTGGTCAGACGTCTGGGCCATCTCCCAGATGTCTTAAAAGACGTTTTGAAGCTGCGGTCGTAACAGTTCCTCTCCCTCACGTTCGTCTGCGTCGCGTAGTACCCGTCGACGCCTTTGCATCCCCTTCGTCCTCATTGACTTCCCTCACTGAGCATCTTCGTCTTCGGTGTCGGTGATACGAGCCGACCGCCATCCCTGCCTCCCCCTTCGTCTCTTCACTTCCAGATAATTCCTCCTACCCTCTACTCGATTTTCCCCTTCATTATTTCCTCGATCGACCATTGCCGCACTCCACCACCATCATCCCCTTCACCTCTGGCCACCACTCCGGCGAGTTCGCTCCACCTCCACAGACCATCTCCCTCCTCGCCGACCGGTCCATAAGCTCCGCCCCGACTCACTGAACGTAACCCCTCACTCCATACACTCCGCCACTCACCCACAAGCACCCCCGAACACACCCACACACACGGCCACAGGGTGCCCTAGCACGGGCACTCAGGCAGTCTTACGCCACGCCGACCATCGCAGCACACTCCCCGTGCCACGGCGAAGCCTCCTGAACATTCTAACGTGGCCACGAGGCTGTTTCCGTGATTGCAGGTCCAGAGGGTCGTCGCCATTGATGAACAGCAAGGAGCTTGCTTGCAAGCTTCTTCAGGTCCGCCTGCTCCAGGCTCATAGTCCCAGGCTGCGCGGGGCACACTCGCGCACAACCTCAGGCATCTAATTTGTGTTGAAGGCTGAAGCTGCAGCTGCAATCGAATGAAGTTTCCCTGCCGTAGGCGCACACGAGTAGGGTGGACAGAAAGTCCCACCTCGGAACTGGACGAAGCGCTACGCCCGCATAAATTATTTTTCTACATTAAGCTCTTCGCCTCCTACTCACGGGGTGAGGTCCCCTCTCACCCGACCCGACGCCTCCTACGTGACCACCCCCCGCGGACCTGGTGATCCGACCTGACCCAGCACACCTCGCCCCGATCCGCACGTAGGTGGGCTTAGTCTCGGGTGCATACCCGACCCGATTACCCGAGAAGGTGGCTCTGGGAGAGCGAACCTAAGAGAGAAAGAGGAGAAGAGAGAGCACACGGGTGGGGGTAGGTGACGATCGCTCTTTCGTTGGTGTTAAAGATATCTTCGTTGTAGTATTATCATGAAAAGCGATTATCAATTTAAGTGAATTTATTACTCGAAATTTTAAATATTCCGAGGTCGAACTTACGGAGCAAACCTAATTCTAGAAGCATACAAATTCACAATTCACTATAATATACTACTTTTCAAAACTTAAAGAGAGAGAGTGAAAAAAAATCCTTTTCTTGTATTTTTCTTTTCTTTCTTTCTTCTCCTCTTCTCTCTTCCTTCTCTTCTTTCTCTGCCTTTCCTTTCTCGGACGTCTGATTCTTTGAATCAGATGCCTTATCTACCCCTTTTCTACAGTGCCTTGCAGGTTCTTCTTCTCTTGATTTCTTCCTCTTCTCTTCTCTGCTCGTCTTCCTTCTTCTTCTTCTTATTGCACTGCGCCTTCTCCTTCTTCAGTTGGCTTCTCTCCTCTTCAGCTTCTGCTTTGTCTTTCCTTGTCTTTTCCTTGTCTTTTCCCTCTGCCAGTCTTCTTCTTTCTTCTGTCTTTAGTTTCTCTTCTTCATCTTCCTTTCTCTGCAACTTCCTCCTTCCTATCTTCTTCCTCTTTCTTCAGCTGCTCCTCTGCAGCTCCTCTGCCTTGAGTTTCCTTCTTCTTTCTTCAGCAGCTGCCTCTTCCGCTGCGCTGCCTCCTTTCTTCTTCTCCCGCTTCCCTGCACATTACAAGGTTAGGCAAAACCTAACCCCTACCTGCCCCACGTCTCTCTCTCTCTCTATTTCTCTCTCAAAGGTTCGCTCCCAGAGCATTCGCAGGTATACTGGTCGGGTAACGCGCCCGAGACCAGGCCCACCGGCGTGCAATGGTGGGCGAGGAGTGCTTGGTCGGGTAATCGGGTTCGGACCTAGGCCCGCGGGGAGTGAACACAGGCGAGGGCGGGTGCGAGCGCGTGGCGCGCTGCATGCGTAGGCGAGGGACCTGACCCCTGTGTATCAAAGGCGATAAGCGTAAGGCACTTTTTCAATTTATTTGGCTGCGACGCTTCAAGGATTTTCGAGGTGGGACTAAATGTCCCACCCGCTTCTGCGCTCGCGTTCGCAAGAGACCTGCCCCAATTGCCACAGCCTTGGTCGCCTGTTGAACCAATTGCTTGGCTGTGTGAGTTTGCGATGCCAATCCGCTCCTCCTAGGACTCTGACGCCTGGAGCTCGCAAGCAAGCTTCTTCACACCTACGTCAATGGCGAAAGAGGGTCGAAACCTGAAATGTGGAAACACGGCCTTGCAGCCCTGTCAGATCAGAGGAAAACCTTCGCAAAATCACGACGAAGGAGAAGCGGATGTTGGCTGGCCGCGGGGCGGCCTAGGCGTGCGTGCCTAGGTCGCTCTGTGGTCGGAGTTATGGGTTAGGTAAGGGGAAGCGTGGAGTGCGTGTGGCGTTCTGTGGATGGGTGGAAGGTGTTCAGTGGAGTGTGGCGGAGGTTGTGATGTGGGTGGCGAGATGTGTGGGGGTGCGGAGTGACGGAGGCATCTCGCTGGAGGGTGGTCGAAGATGGGGAAGATGCGGGCGGACAGTGGCGGTCGAGGGGTGTTGTGTGAAATAGAATGAGGGAAATGAAAGAGTGGAAGATGGGGAGCTTATCTGGATTAGTTGGAGTGAAGGGGGGGCAGCGGAGACGGATGGCTCGTTTGTGCCATCGTCGGAGAAGATGGCCCTGAGGGAGATAACGGCGACGAAGAGGACAGGAAGGTGTGTGCTGGTGCGGCTACAGGGAGATAACGGCGACAGAGTGAACCCTGCTGCAGGTACGGCAGCAGAGCGACGAGAGGGAGGAGGAATAATCGCCGGAGCTTGCGGGCTACTTGGCCGGAGAGAGGGGAGATGAAATATGGGGGATTCTGCAGCCAAAACAAGTCTGTCAGAAATGGCAGCCCCTGCCGCTCCTTAAATAGGTGCTCGTAGGGGAGAAAAGTACGAGGAGGCGTGGACAGGTGCTGGAGACGTAGCTGGAGAAGAGACCCATACTTCTCGTGCATTTGCACGAGAAGTATGGGTATCGGCAGGGCATGGGAGGGGGTTCATGCGGAAGAAGACAACGCTGGGGACCCTCCCCTCGTTTCTTGGGCCAGTCCCCAAACCCTGCGTGGCGCCATCCTCTGCGCAAAGTAGCCGGAGGCATGGGCTGTTGCTACGGGTGGCAGAGGGACCGGTTTGAGAAGAACGAAGGGAAAGTTGAGGGGTTAAGTGCTAGGGTTCAAAAAGTTAAGGGTCAAAAAGTAATTCTTGAGGACCAATTTGTAAAGTAGGTCAAGGCAAACTTTCCTTAGGTACAAATTTTGATATAACCCTAATTTGGACCTAAGGAATCCAATGGTGAAGTTGGATTTTAGGTTTGACCACATTTGATCAGTCAATTTGCACAAAATCCTAAATTAGGTCAAAGGGTATGGTTCTCAATCTAGGTCAACATAGGTTTCAATGGACAAATTGAAGGTTATAAACCCTAGGGTATGTTTTTTTAATGAATTTTAGAGGGATTAATTGATTTTTATCTTGCCTGGAACTTCGTGAATTAAAGTAGGTTTGTTTTAGGGTTACAAAATGTCATTTAATTCCTAGAAGCCGCTATAACCCTTTTCAGATCAAATCATCTCACTTTCTCTCTTATTAAGCCCATTTGACCTGTGTTTAGACTCTTATAAATCCCGTTTGTGTACTACATTGGTTAAATTACAGTTTTACCCCTTGTGAATTACTTTATACTCAAATTTATAATTCTCTGATTTAGGCTTTCCCTTAGGTGTTGTAGGAGCTTTTGTGTACTTATTTAGGTCAAAACGTGCTAATTAGGGTTCATGATGAGGTTTTCATCAGTAGGTTTTGCTCTGCCAAGGAAGAAGAAGGACAAGGCTGAAGAGGAAGCTAAGGAGCTAAAGAGCTGAAGTAGAGAGAGGAAGGAAAATGCTGAAGGCAGAAGAAGAAGTAGTTGAAGAGAAAGAGAAAGGGAAGAAGGAGAAGAAGCTGAAGGAAGAAGAAGACTAAAGCCTGAGACAGAGAAGAAGGCAAAGGAAGAGAAAGGATAAGGCAAGGAATCTGAAGAAGAGAAAGAAAGAAGAAGAAAGAAAGCAGCCGCCAAAGATAGAGAAGGAGAAGAAAGAAGATCAAGCACTGTAGCATCTACATTTTAAGGCATTTGATTCACAAATCAGACGTCCAATTTTGTGCTTATTGACATATATTGATTTCTTTAATCTTCTGTGCTTACATTTATCATTTTGCACTATAACTTTGATTTTTATTGAATATTATATTCAAATTCTCAAGTTGTGATCTTGATTTCTAAACCCTAATTTGCTCCCTGTGTTCGACCTCAGACTTTAAATTCGAGTAATAAATTATATTTATTTCAAATGCTTTTTCAACTGTACTTCAACGTGAGTTTTCTAAAACTCGATCAAGCGCTCCCAACAAAGCCCCATGGTAGTCCTACACCCGGTCTACCACCCCGAGGTCACGGTCGCGACGTAGCGATGATTACGGCACGCGTGAAAAGTGCATGGGTAGCTACCCTGCACTAGTACGCTGATTGCACAGCAAGTTACGCCAATAAATATGTCATCTTATGTTATTTCCTAGCATTACCCATGCATCTTATGTAGCCATACTTGAATTTGAAAATATATACTTGCATGCATTTATAAAAAGGGGAAGAGAGTGAGAATAAATGGCCATTCAATCCACTTCAATAATTAACATCTTCATTATGTGTTGCATTGAAATTTCACCATTCATTTTTTTTTATTCATCGGCTGCAGGGCATGGTGTTATGCACGTCTCCTCGCCTCTCCTCATGTTAGCAGTATGGGGAGCGGCATGCGCTCCTTCTACAAAAGAGCATGCACCCTCCCCTGCTGCCTGAGCTGGCCTCCACCCTTAGATACACTATATCCACCCTCAGGCAACGCACACAACACCACACACACCCGCCGGCCACTCTCCTTCCCTCTCCCTCTCCTTACATAGCACCTCTTCTCACAAGTTGAGAAGAGGTACACTGTGTGCAGGAGAGAGTTCACAGTGGTCTCAGACCCCCACTGTGAGCTCCACCACCGCTCAGCTCCTTCGTGAACAGGTGGCCATGGTGGATTCTTGCCTAGTTTTTTTTATTTGCAGATTTTTCTTTTCTGCTTTGTTTTTGTTTTCAGTTTCTTCTCCTTCGCCATTGTTGAGCTTCAAGCTTTGAAGCTCACCTTCACCCATCATGCGCTCACCGTGGCCCTCCGTGCGCCTTCGCGCACCTTAAGGTCTCCCTTCTGCATGCTCTACGTGCGTCCTCACCCTTCTTCATGCCCTCGCTGGTCGAAACTGCCTCAGTCGATCACCCGCACCCGTGCGCACTGTTCATGCGTGGTCTGCGCGACACTGTAGCCACGGGAAAGTTTCTCACTTATCCGGTGGCAAGTTGCTCTCTCTCCTCTCCATGACCCGCTACTCCCAGTCACCACTGTACTCGCCTGTGCTCTCGCTCTCAGAGCTGTGCGCTTCACCTCAGTGCCCACGCGCTCGCGCGCCTGCGCGCCCAGACGTTGGTAACTAACCCCAGACGGCTTAACCACCTCCTCCCTCTCACACACACACCTTAGACGCTCACCCTCACTCTCTCACACTCACACACACAGACACTTACACACTCACCCGCATACACAGATATATATATTCACACACTCTCACTCTCATATATCTACATATATATACATAAATATATATACATATATATATATACATACACACACACATATATATAGTTATAGATACATATATATATACACTTATATATCCACATATCCACATTCTTCCATACACATATTCACCTCACATCTACTACCCACATACTCGTGCACTCACCCCTTCACCATGCATCGTATCGTGGAAATATTCGCACCAGTTGCCAATATTTCCCGATACCTGTGCCAAGCAAGCGCTTCCACACACACTCACATCCACTCCACACTCCACGCGGCACTTGGTCTTGTTGGTTGCGTCTTGCTAGACGTGGACCTACTTGATACCGTGCTACATTCCATCTCCATTTCCACCTCCACCCCTATCTATATAATATACAACTATATATATCTATTCTATATCAACTACATATATATACACATATATATACTGAGCTAAGTATTTCTTTTCATTTCTTTCCTTGAAATTTAGTCTACTTTCATTTGTCTTTTATTTCTTGCTATTAAAAAAGACCAAAAAAGAAAAAGTTAAAAGAGAAAAGATAATTCTTGTCTTACAAGTACTCGATCTTGTGAGTAACAAGATCGATTTTGGAATCCTAAGTTGGTTTCAAGCCAAGGACCATTTATCTCAAGGCCAAGGACTTCATTTTTGAGGGTGTGCCTCAAGAATAACATTATCGCAAAAAATCTTAAAAGTAGAAAAGCCAAAAACATAATAAACGCAAGGAAGAGATACGTTTTAGGAAAGGCGTAGAAACTCCTTGATCTCCTAATCCCCGCCTCCCTGAGATTGACCTTAGGCCTAAAAGTGACCAAGATAAAATCAAGCAGGCCAGGTTAAAAATTTTGTGAAACTGGTGTAGACTCGATTTAGGTTGACTCACTATACTAATTTCAATGATAATATCATTATATTAATAAGTCCTATTCGAGTTCGCATCACACGCGGGTAGTCATTTCTTAGCGGGTACACCCAAACGTACAGCACAGAATAGAGCAGGGGTCTCGCCCTCAACAGTCTGTGTACCCTCGCCTGACTATCTCGGTTTGCCTAGAAGGCTTAACAAGAGTCGGTGTAGGGTGGCCAGTCCTAACCTCGAACCCCATGGGGGGGTTGGCTCGCCCCTACACTAAGTAGCTCACCTCGGTACCATGTATGTGAGGGCCAAATAGGAGTTGACATAGAGTGACCAAACCCACCCTAGGTCTCAGCCCAAGGGACGACAAGCTCCCCTCTACTGTAAAGGGATAGTTGCTCTCCTCGGTACCATGTACACGAGGGCTAGCTCACTTCCCTTAACCAAGTCCAAATAGTCGCCCGTAGGCAACGCGTTCCAAAATCATCAGGTTTTCCGTACTATAGTGTTGGTTTCTTTATACATTCCCCATAGGGTTCATACATAGACTTTCTTATTTCCATATCCCATTCATTAAATGCATAACAGGAAGCCTAAGATTTCACAATCGATTATTCAGTACCGGCATGTATTACACGTAGTACAGGCAGCTCATGATTTATCATGGTAACTCATTCATTTATTAGCTACACATGTATTTCTTCCAGCCCTAGTGTTCATTTCACAACATAGGGTTCATTCGAATATTTCTAAAGTAGTATGCATTCATCTCTTTCATCCCTAGTATTCATTTCACAACCTAGGGTTCAATCAAATATTTCTAAAGCATGCAATTTAATTATTAATTCTGGAATTAGAGAGAGAACCACTCTACCAAGGTAACCGAGTGGAATGGGGGCTCATACGGTAGCTCCTGACGTCTCTGCAGGTCCCGTATACTCTACGGACTGGAGACCTATAACATTTGACCAAACACATCAAACGAGTTCAAAATTGTATATGAGTGACACTAATACATAGAGAAACTCGAACAGAAACTAACGGTACTTTGTTTGCACAAAACCGACTCCATTTGGGTCCTAAATGGGCCAAAAACGTGCACACTGATTAAAATTAGACGTCTGGGACTAGACCTAGATGTCTTAAATGATCTCAAAACCTCACCTTGCTTCCTTGTGGCTTCCTCAAATGTACGAACCCCTCTGCAACCGTCTGAGGGTGATCCCAGATGTCTGACACTCCCTCCGGTCGTTTGGGAGTGTAGTCAGACGCCTGGCACTGTCTCGAGACGTCCTAGAACACCTCAAAGGGCGCGCCACGCGCCTTTCTCATGCTTCGTACCTACGCATGCACGCGTTTAAAAACACAACACGTGAAAGGTTAAGTACGTGCAGGCAGGCGCGTACAAAGGATATATCTCGGCACTCTGCGTGCTGTCAAATGTTCGATGCCAGCTCCGGACGTCCTGAGGCTCCTCCAGATGTCTGGATATGGTCCCAGATGTCTGATACTGCGGAGCGAGGAGAAAGCTTGCAGGAGGATACTGCGGAAAATGGTTCCGCAGTATCCTCCTGCAAGCTTTCTCCTCGCGCTCTCCTCCGCTCGCAAACACCACAGTAGCACCTCCGACGGCTGTAGGAGATCGTGGAGCTCCTCTCCACGAGCTCCCTCGGTCGCACCTCCGACTCCTACGCTCTCCCTCTCCCTCATCCACGCTCACCCTCTCCTTCACGTCCTCACTCTCCCTCTCTCCCGTGCTCCTCCGTCTCGAGCCCCCCTCCTTCCTCCCTACTCAGGCTGCAAGGGGGATGGGGAAGAGGTCACCAGCTGGGTGGTAGAGGATGAGGGTGGAAGTGGTGGTGGTGTGGAGAGGTGAGGAAGATGGTGAAGGTGGAGAGGAAATGGAGAGGGTGGAGGGGGTTTTAAAGAGAGGAGGGTGAGGGTTTGTGAGAGGTGTGTGCGTGGGTGGGTGTGTTATGTGGGAAGAGAGAGAGAGAAAAATTGTGAGATTTACCCCTGCGAAATCTTTTCTTCCCGCAAGACCCACACACCTAAACCCAGGGGGTTTAAAATTTCACTTACATCCCTACTTTTCCGAAAAATTACAAACGACCCTTGGGAAGGGTCATTTCAACTCTATAGTAGAATAGGCCCCTATTAGTGATGGAGGTGTGAGGCCTGTTTGCTAGGGCGAGGTGATGGTCCAAATCTCAACATTGTCAATTAAGGTTATCAGGCTTAATTAATCGTGTAAAGAAATGACTTAGGTTAACTTAAATCAATTAAATTGTTGTCGTTGATTGTAGTATAAGGTTAAGCTAACCTAACATTTTAGATTTAATTCTTTTTAACTGGTTGAGTTAATGTCGATTACTGGGAGGCATAATCGTAATTTTAATTTCACCATTTTATTCTAATGCATAATTTACTAATTACTTAATTAATCATATCAATAATTACATATATGTTAGGCACATGAATAATTGCATATGAATTTAAACTCAAAAGAATGCAACTATTCCATTAATAAGAAGATTCATTGTTGTTTTGTTTCTCTTCAGGTTGTAAAGAGAAGGGATTATTGTAAGAGGTTGTGCCACACTCGTTTAAGTGGCTTGTTAGTGGATTGATTAGCGTTGCCTAGTCGGGAAAATCCTAAGTTGGGAGGCTTAGGTAGTGATTTTTATCTGTAGGGGTTTCCATTATAAATCTTTGTGTATATTATAGGATTGTTTTTTTTTGTGCCATATTTTTATTACAATCAATAACACACTTGATTATATATTTGTGGCCAAGTAAGATCCGTAGGACCTTCACCCGACTATAATCCCAAAGTTGCGAACTGATTAGTAGGGATGATTGATGAGAGACTCATCATGGCTCCTAATTATCATTAATTACTAGTTTCCCTAGTTAATTAACTAAGATGACATTAATTACAAGGTTAATTATACTATAGGGGTTAAAGCACCAATGACCTGTAAAATAAGTTAAAAACACTAAGTTAAATATTAATTAATCATAATAATAATTTAATTAATAATTTAGGCTCAATTAATAATTATTTATATAGATATTTAGTATTTAAACTAACTTAATTAATATTATGACCTATGTATGTAATTAACTTAATTTAATTAATCATTTAATAAATATAGGTAAAAAGGGAAAAAATGTAATTTCAAAGCATAAATATAATAGTTACCTAATTTATAATAACATATAAAAAGTTGAAAAATAAATAAATTAAAATAAGCCTTAAATGTCAATGATTATGTTTAGGTTCTCAATTTCTATTTCAATTGAATACTTTTATATCAATCAGGTCCTTCATTTATTGCAAATATGCCCTGTGAACACAGCCACCTTCTTCTTCATCTTCTTCTTCACTGTGGACGGTCCACAACCTCCGGTGTCCGTACCTCGAGATTACTACCCGTCCAGCGTTAGTCAGCCATCGCCATCGTTGTCTAGCTTCCTTTCAACGCCCATTATCCATTCAACGGACCAGATTGTCAAGTAATCCTATTTAGATTAGGTGTTTAACCTCACTGGTGTTGAAGATGACGTTGGAGGTTACAACGAACTTAGACCTAAAACCGTCTAGGTACATCCCCTAGGACCTTCGCTGCCACCTACAAATACTCCCTTACCTCTCCGATTACAAGGGTCGACCCCCTACCATCTTCCCCCACTGTGGTCAATGATAGGTGGTCGGGCGTATTTCGCGTGTTAGAAATCGGGGTTACAAGTAACCCGTCGTTGTAGTTGCCAAACACGTTGATCAGATAAAATTTATACTGAAACTCCAAGGGAGTTCTGGGTCGAACACAGGGAGGCGACGTTTACTTTACGTGAAAACCGTGCTTCGATTCGTTTCTTTTTAGTATTTTAGGGTTTTATTACTTTTTTGTATTTTTGTAAGAAGAAAACAAGCAAACGTATCACAAGTTAGAAATGTGGAACAAATCTGATATATATTACTTCCAATGTCAATTACAAGAAACTATGCAAGCATAAAAAGAGAGGGGGGTGAGAGGAAATCTCCCGAATCAGCTATTTGGCGAGACGACGACGCCTGGTGGAAGCTCGGATAAAGGAGGTGAGGAGCCTGGCGAGAAACTATGAAGCTCGAATGAAGGACGACGGCGCCTGGCACGGTCTGGGCCATCTGTCTTCTTATTGTAGGGGATGTTACAGAGGTCGGATTGAGTCGATTTTTGCGTCATTAGGCTACGATCGTCGACCCGAATCCATCTACGCAGTCGAATTTGTCATTTGAAGTTCCAAATTATGTCTCCTAGTCCCTTGGCCGTTGATCTTCCTCGGACTGCATATGGTGTTACGGGACTTCGATCAAGGTGATTTTAGAGGCGTTGGACTCTAATCGTCGTCTTGATCAGATCCGTACGGTCAGATCGTCAATCCGAGGCTCCGAAATAAATATCCTTCTCTCCTAACCACAAAAAAGGACGTAATTAACCTAAATTATATACAACTACTCTAAATGCAGAATTATGCATGCTATGCAATATTTATAATATGAAATGCAAATCTAAGCCTAAGAACATGCATGAATAGGCATTTTACCATCAATAAATGTGTTTACATCATTCTCCCATGCCTATCTTTTACTAGTCCCTAGCAAAATTAAACTATATGCTATGTATAAAAGCAGAATTATGATTAGATTGCTTAGGCTTAAGTCGTTTACTAATAATATAAAATTTCAACTAAGGTCCTAAATTACAAAGACTTAATAATACCCAGGTGTTAGCCAGAATGTAGACCGCCCAAGTTCTCGCCTTATTTGAGAAGGGAAGATACATTTTTTTTATTTTTCTTCTTTTCTAATTTTTTTGTACGTTTGGAGTTTGAGAGCTTCAGGATAACTTTTTACGGTTACCCGACCTGCCTAAGACTCGAAAAGGACTCTTAGTACTAAGCATCTTTGTGAAAAAGTGATAGACTCACAAAACGGCCGTTAAGATGGAGTTCGGGTTTCTACGACCCTAGGTGACATTGCCTAAAGGTTTATCTTTACGATCGATAGCTTTCCCCTACTTCTTTTATTTATGAAGTCAACACAAGAGCGAACCCAGTGTATATCTTCCCGTTTATCCTACTTCCCCGCTTCTTCCCTAAGTGTTTTGGGAATTATTGTGCATTTTTTTTGTGAGCTGGGTTCTGGATAACCGGCCAATGAGCTGTTACTACCGACAACTTACCAGCCATACTCGTGCGGTGAAGTGTGGTTTTATTTTTTTAATTTAATTTAATTTTTTACTTTCTCCTTTCTCTATTATTTTTTTTCTTTTCTTTTTGAGTGTTTCTTTTTTTTTTCCTTTTTTTTCTAAGTAGGTGACTTCCCTGATCTAAGATTTACCTAAAGGCAAAACAACGAAAATGGTCTTGTGGCTAGGCTCTGGACAACTGGCTGATGAGCTGTTACCACCGACAACTTGCTAGCCATACCACCCAAGTCGATCTATTAGCTAAGCAATTTCCATAAAAACCGTCAGAAAGTGAGTCAGTGCAAAAAATGTGTGTAGATGCTTAGGCATAAAGTCCCCCCAAATCAGAGGGCGGGTTGATAAGTCGCATACTTATCATCCCAAATTATTTAAGAAATTAAAATAAATTTTAATTGGCAAGGACTCGAGACTAAGTCCACATTCGAGTGGACACCCGGGCTAATTAAGCTCGAAGACCTGAAGAGTCTAAGTATTCAGGTCATATTTTATCATTTCCTAAAGTTAATAACTTCCAAATGCCTAATTTCTCTTTTCCTAATTTCTTTCTTTTTTCTATCTTTTTCAAATTTTCAATTTTTTTTTAATATAAGAAACTAAAAGAAATTGACGGAGTTAACAAAATGACTTCAGGAATTGATTATCCATCCCCTCATGCCTAAATGATGTAATGTCCTCATTGTACAAATAAAGACATGAAAAAGGCAGAGTAAATAGAGTATCACCTAAATAACGTGGGGAATCCAGTTATCTCCACAGAGAAGGTGAAATATAAACACGTGCTAAATTTAATGCCTTCAGCTAGGCATAATATACATACAAAGAAGAATTTAAGAATTCACAAGTGCGAGTCAGAATCAAAATCAAAAGGTTGATCCTGAAACCTGTTCGCAGAAGATGTCCACAGACGTGGACAAGATTATGGTGCAGACCCATGCCCCATGGTCGAGTGGTTCTCAGGTTCTGGATGAAAATCATATAGAACTGAAAGTTGTTAAGCTTGTGGGGCCGGGCTTGTGGTTTTGGGGTGTGCAACCCAAGACCAAAATGGCGGACAATAGGTAGAACTGGTTCACTAGTTTCAAATGTCCACTTAACATTCAGCTCAGAAAAATAATCAGTTATTCCAGGCTTGGGTCGCACGTGAAAGATATCATAAGGGTCCGTAAAGAAGATAGGTGGTTTCAGATCAGTAGGTACCCTTATATCCAAAATCGTAGTTCCCTCGGAATTAGCCTCCTAGATTTTTATTGCCAAATTCTTATCCTCTAAAATCAAGTGCTCAAGCTCCAAGATCTCCAAATCGTTGTATGCCCCATCTAAAGGGCCCAAGTTCAATAATTGCGGTTGAATCAGGATTAACTTGGGCGTAATCATCTCAGAAGTCAGCTCTTCGGGGTGCAGATGAGGACTGGGGTCACTGATTGAATCATCAAGATTCGGATCCTCCAAGTTAACCCCAACCAAATCCAAATCTTCAATGAACGAGCTATCAAATGGTTCATCAGATTCTTCATGCCCGTTTGTCTCACTAAAATCATTTTCCCTATGTTCAAGTAAGACTTCACCTAAAGATTCTTCACCCTCAGAGTCAAAGAATTGATAATCCTCATTTATATATGTCTCAAAATCATAAATCATTTCATGATCCAAGGAGACATAATTTTCTTCATTTCCTGACTTGGGGATCTCGAGTGAATCAATCGGTTCATCCTCAAATGGTTGCTTGAGCCCAACCTAGTCATCCCCAGTCTTAGAAAATGTAACCCCCCTGACAGGCGCCTAAGCAGGTTCAGACATTGGCTCTCCTGAAGGGGGTTCATCTTGAGAATCATCCTAAGATTTGACTAGGGCAACCACAAATTTCATCCTCAACCTCGACAATTTCCCAAGAAGAAACTCACCCAAGTCCCTATCCCTGACACTTTAGAGCAAATCCAATAAAGAGCTATTCAGCTCGTCAATCATTTTTATCATAGTCTCCAATGCTTCAGTGCATGGTGTTGGCTGAGCTTCTGACAATTGTATATTATTCCTCAAATTAGCCAACACCCCATCCTGGATCTGGTCCACCTGAACCAACTAGTTTGATTCAGGTTTGGGTGCGTTTGGGTTAAATCTAGGGGAGTCAAGATGTCGAGGTTCTCGGGTCCCTCCCTGAAAGTAGGTCGTTCTAAGTTGTTCAAAGGATGGTGATGACCTATTTTCAATGGAATACTGTGGAGGGTAGGTGTTATTATCATTATATCCTTCCTGATTGTAGATCGGGTTGGTTTGGTGATCAAAGGATGAAGATCTATAATCATTGTAGTTCTGGGAAGGATAATAATCATAGTCTTGTTGTCTAGGGTTAGGCCCTGGACATTGAGGTTCGAATTTGTATTCCCAATCAAAGTCATCTTGGCCAGTGGATGGGTAATTACAAGTTAAGTCGGGATAGTAATCATCTTGGGGATAAGAGGTGGTATGAGGATAGGATTGGAAATGGGTGTAAGATGTGGAAGGGTACATAGTGAAGTAAAGAGGGAAATCAGAAGAGAAAGGAGCCCTGCAATACAAAAATACAAGCCTGTCCTTAGGTTGGGTAGCCTAAAGGTCTACAAACTCTTAGAATCTGTCCTAAGATTATGGACGATTTACTCTACTTATGTCCAGGCAATCCAACCAATTAGAAGGAGGGACTGGGGAGAAGGTTCTTCCTTTGGCTTGCACCTTCGGTTCCTAGTGTACCCCCCTACCGCGGTCGTTTGACGCTACTCCCCTAGCTAGACATCAGATTGACCAGTATAAGCAGGTTAATCGTGAACAATCTCAATCCAGATCCCGATGAGTGAACCAGTCCTTAGGGCCAACGTCTAATCAATTTTAGTTAGGCTTGGGACAATGGTGCTTCAGGAATGTGATGGGCCCTTTAGATGGGTTATGCCCTTAATGATCAGTTAAAATGTGTGTGTGTACACAGCCAGGGTTTGCAAACAAGGTTATTTGATGATGTGTCTTTTAAGGTTCAACCTTGTTTAGTAGCTTTTAGGGTTTAATCTTTAGGTATATTCAATCAAGGTTCAGTAGAACACTCCAAGTTTTGAAAACACTGGTGTAGAAATATTCCTTTAAAAATCAGAAATAAAATGTGGAGTGCCTGGTTCAGTCCTAAAAATCAAACCTAAGTGGCAAGCTACTAGATGAATCGCTTTTATCTTAAGTGGTGCAGCCCAATCAGTTCAATCAATTAGCCTATTGCACCACTTAGTTAAGGAACACAGAAATGTTTGACCTATTCAGATTTCTACTTACTTATTCGTGTGCTGAATTAAGTGTACCAGGTCCACAGGTCAGATCCCAGTTAAGTGGTATAATCAATGTAATTGTACGCCTTAGGGTGAGAAGTTGTGGGTGTTAAGTGTGTAGCTTTCAAAAAATCCCACAATTAGATAACACTTATTTTTATTTTTATTTATGTGCATGGTGAGGTGAGTGGAGGTGACAAACAAACAACTAAATCTATCCTAAGGTTTATAGAAAGCACCTAAGTTGATTTGGGTTTGAGTTATTAGGTTATGGAATGAAAACTAAGGTGGGGGTGGTGTGGGGGACACTTACAAAACACTCTACCCTCACTTTACTCCGGTCTATCGCACTTGGATCTCCATGCTAGGGTACCTGCAAGACAATAGATCAGAGATAAGCAGGATTAGTGTTATGTAAATGCAAAGAAACACAATAAACAATAAAGTAAATTCTGTTGCCTCCCCGGCAACGGCACCAAAATGGTCGGGCGTGTTTAGCGTGTTAGAAATCGGGGTTACAAGTAAGCCATCGTTGTAGTTGCAAAACACGTCGATCAGATAAAATTTATACCGAAACTCCAAGAGAGTCCCAGGTAGAACACAGGGAGACGACGTTTACTTTATGTGAAAACTGCGCTTCAATTCGTTTCTTTTTGGTATTTTAGGATTTTGTTATTTTTTTGTATTTTTGTAAGAAGAAAACAAGCAAACGTATCACAAGAAAGAGATGTGGAACAAATCTGATATATATTACTTCTAATGTCAATTACAAGAAACTTTGAAAGCATAAAAAGAGAGGGGGTGAGAGGAAATCTCCCAAATCGGTTATTTAGCGAGACGACGGCGCCTAGCGGAAGCTCGGACGAAGGAGGTGAGGAGCGAGACGATGGAGGTGAGATGCAGGAGGACGACGTGTTAAGGAAAGCTTCGGCGTGGCTCTAGAATGGAGGTGAGAAGACGGAGATGATCTGCTACCGGAATGGAGCTGAGGAGACGGCTCCAAGGTGACCTATGAAGGGGGATGGGAAGTTGGAGGAGTATTTGGTGGGGCAGAGGTTCACTACACTAATAGGAGCCTTGGGAGCTTCAGAACAAGCTCTAATGGAGCGTTGATAGGCTTGCTAGAGCTTAGGAGTAGATGGGAGTAGAGTAGGTAAAGATGGCTTGGAAGGGAGGGGGGTGTAGGTACTTTTATAGTGGAGGAGAAGAGGCAAAAATAGGTATGGGACCATTAGTGACATCCAGGTTGTCGCTGGAAGCATCACTATAGGCAGTTCATGCCTACTCACGCCCAAAGCTGGCTTTACTGGAGCGCAAAGAATTAGTGACGGCTGTAAGCTGCTGACCCTGGCTACTCACGCCCAAAGCTGCTGACCCTGGCTGCTCAACACCTGGTCCTGAAAAGTAACAAGTGTAACACGTCAGCGAAACGCTGAGTAGAGTGGCAACTACAACTAAAGAAACAGTAGAGTGTATAGTAGCTGTTATATTTTGTTACTTTCTTTATTTATGTCTTTCTATCATCTCATGATTTATTTATTTCTCAGATCCTTCACTTGATCTCGGATGTTCCTCGTGGGAACGATCTTGATTGCAGTCTTTTCCGAAAAGTAGAAGTAACACGTGGTGCTCTCCTGGCCGGGAAAGTCCCCCGTGGTGATCCTACTCTCAATCAACCACCCCAAGGTCACTGACAGACGTAACGGTGACTACGGCACGCGCGGTAAACGCACGGGTAGCTACCTCGCATTGTCACGCGATCAGTCGTTTCCGTTAACGGGTGCGCCCCAAAGCACAGCACGGAACCAGTATAGGGCAGAGCCCTCTCAGTAACAGGGGTCCAACCCCTCCACAGTAACCAAACAGGGGCCTTGTCCCTCCACAGTCCGCGCACCCTCGCCTGACTACCCTGGTTTGCCCAGTGGGCCTAACAAGTCGGTGTAGGTGAGCTAGCAGAACCCCGGGGCCCGTGGGGTAGCTAGTACTCGCTCTACACTAGTAGCTCTCCTCGGTACTGTGTACACGAGGGCCAAAAGTCAGTACAAAGTGGCTAGACCTAACCCTGGGTCCTTGGGGCGGCTGGCTCCGCTCTGCACTAAACAGGTAACAGGTGCTTCCCCTGGCACTACGTACCCAAGGGACAACACACTTCCACATCTTTCCTTCTCAGTTCCATTTCATTCTCTTTCCAGGAGTTCTACTCCTAATTCCCCGTAGGGTTCCAGCTCTTTTAACTCAGCACATTCAGGTTTCACCATTCCAGTTTCACGTTCATACGACCCATATTCTCAATCATGTTCATTTATTCATAACAGGCAGCTGTTAAATCAATTTACAGGTAGCTATTATTTCCTTTCCACATTCTCCAAGACTGCAATATCTATAATCATATCACTAGTTTTCCAGTCCTAGGATTCATGCCGTACCCTAGGATCTATCAATCAATCTAGTTTTCCAGCCCTAGGATTCATGCAATACCCTAGGATCTATCATTCAATCTGGTTTCTCATTCCTAGGATTCATGCAATGCCCTAGGTTCTATTAATTGTTCCATAATTGTAACAAATTATGTTAATAATTTTAAAAACCACTCTACCAGCTACAACGGAAGTACTGGGGGCGTGATCAGAAATCCCGCACGCCTCCGCAACCCCTGAGACTGCAATGGAACGGGGTCCTAACACAAGGATCAAACACAAGGAGTTTCTCAGAACAGTATATAATTACTGTAAACGGGTAGAGGATTTTATTCCTAAAAGAACGCAACTCGAAACGCAGAAAACGAACTCCGAACGGGCCCTAAACGGGTCGAAAACGACGAAACAGTCCAAAATCAGACGTCTGTAACCTCTTCCAGACGTCTTAAAATGTGTGTCAGATGGTACCTTTATTATGTGTAGTCCCTCAGACGTCCAGAAGCCTGCGGGGGTGTCTGGCTTAGTTCCCAGACGTCCGATGGTCACCCCGGACGTCTGGAAGTCCTCTCCGTCGTCTGGCACTGCGGCCAGACGTCCAATTCGCGTTGGATGGCGAGTCTCAGAACCTGCACGTATCCACTCCTCGTCTCAGTACGACTGGTCGCAGAAAAGGAAGGACGAAAATAACTTACTTGCCAAACGTTTGGACAGTCCTCCAGACGTCTTCACCGTCGTCTGGTTGGAAGCCCAGACGTCTGATTCTGGAAAAACTTCCAGAATCAGAGCTCGACTCGCTCTCCGCCCGCGACGCACGGCCGCGCCGCGCCTCGTCCGCCTGCTGCTCGAGCTGCAGCAGCCCTCCCCCGTCACTCCACTCCCGCTGCTCCCCCGCTGGCCAGCTCTAGCTGCCCCGGCAAGCTTGAGCCCTCACGGTCGAGCGTCTCCTCCCTCGCGCAACACTTCCTCCCGCAACTCGCTGCGGCTGCCGCTGCCGCCGCTCGCTCGCTCTCGCACCGGCTGGAAGAAGGAGAAGAAGGGAGCGGAGGAGATGAGAGTGAGGGAGAGGGCGAGGGCCTTATAAGGTCGCGCGGAGAGAGAGAGAGAGAGCGCAGCATTGCGCCTGCAGGAGGAGAGAGGGAAAAAGAGTGGCGTTCGCAGGTCTGCGCGCACAGGCGCGCAGACGCAATCCTGCGTGCCGCAGAAATTAAATCCTAGACGTCTGGAAGGGGTTCCAGACGTCTGGTCAGACGTCTGGGCCACCTCCCAGACGTCTTAAAAAGACGTCTTGAAACCGCGTTCGTAACAATATAGCAAACTCAAACGAAGTTTCGTCCCCGAAACTTGCGCTAACTAGGGTGCGGGAAAAACGTCATATATAAAAACATAACAAACTCAAAGCGGACCGAAGCCGGTCCGAAAGACGTACCCGCAAAGAGCTCTGGGTACCACTCCCGCATTGCCGCCTCAGGCTCCCAGGTAGTCTCCTCGTACCGCTGGCTCCTCCACAAAACCTTCACTAGGGGTACTTGCTTTCGTCTCAAACTGCGGACGGCTTGATCAAGAATCTGCACTGGCCGCTCGGGGTAGGTCAGGTCGTCGCCCACCTCGACGCTCTCATGACTCAGTACATGACTGGGATCGGCTACGTACTTCCTGAGGTTGGACACGTGGAACACGTTGTGCACACCAGAAAGCTGAGGAGGGAGGGCAAGTTTGTAAGCAACGGGTCCAACTCGCTCTAGGACCTCAAAGGGCCCCACGAACCTCGGCGCGAGCTTCCCTCTCACCCCAAATCGCTGCAGGCCCTTCATGGGCGAAACACGAAGAAAGACGTGGTCCCCAACCTCGAACTGCACCTCTCTGCGTCTCCGATCCGCGTAGCTCTTCTGTCTGCTCCTGACAGTGCGGAGTCGCCTGTGGATCTGCTCGACTACCTCCTGACTCTGCCGGATCAACCTGGGGCCAACCTCCCACTTGGTCCCCACCTCATCCCAACTCAAGGGTGCCGTACACCTCCGTCCGTACAGAGCCTCGTAGGGATTCATGCCGATGCTCGAGTGATAGCTGTTGTTGTATGCTAACTCCGCCAGGGGCAGGTGCTCCTCCCAAGAGCCCCTCCAGTCCAGTACACAGGCACGCAAAAGGTCCTCAAGTGTCTGTATCGCGCGCTCAGACTGTCCGTCCGTCTGGGGGTGGTAAGCTGTACTAAACCTCAATCGCGTCCCCAGGGCTTGCTGAAACTCAGCCCAAACTGGGACGTAAAGCGGGTATCCCGGTCGGATACGATCTCCCACGGAACTCCGTGTAGCCGTACCACATCGCGGATATACCTCTCTGCCAACTGTGCTGGTCCCAAAGTGACTCGGATCGGCAAGAATCATGCCGTCTTCGTCAGTCTATCCACAATTACCCAGACTGCGTCGTGTCCCCGATGGGTAACGGGTAAGCCCACCACCAAGTCCATGGTGATGCTCTCCCACTTCCACTCTGGCACTGGAAGCGACTGTAGCGGCCCTGCAAGCCTCTGATGCTTGGCTTTCACCTACTGACACACTAAGCACTACTGCACGAATTCACCCACATCCCGCTTCATCCCCCTCCACCAAAACTCGCGTCTCAAGTCGTGGTACATCTTCGTGTTTCCGGTATGTATGGTGAATCTAGAACCGTGTGCCTCAGTCAGGAGTTCTCTCAACAGCTCCTCGTCTCTGGGAACGCACAACCGTCCCCTCAGGCGTAGCACCTGGTCTGTGAAAGAGAAGTCCCCTGGGTCTCTCGACAGTACTCTGTCGCACAAGGACTGCAAGTACGGATCGGCCATCTGTCTTGTGATGATGCGGTCTATCAGCTCTGGCCTAGTCTGTCGTGTCACAGTCACTGCCCCACAGTGCCCCCGTAACTCTAGGGGTCGCCAACTACCCACCTCCTCTAAAAGGCTCCAACTCTGTAACCGTAAACTGGCCAAGTGTGCGGGCGCCTTCCGGCTCAAGGCGTCAGCCACCACATTGGCCTTGCCCGGGTGATAGGAAATGCTACAGTCATAGTCCTTCAGGAGCTCCAACCAACGTCTCTGTCTCATGTTGAGCTCCTTCTGATCAAAAAGGTATCTGAGGCTCTTGTGATTTGTGAAAATCTCGAAGGTCTCACCGTACAAGTAGTGCCTCCAGGTCTTCAGCGCGAAGACGACAGCTGCCAACTCCAGGTCGTGGGTAGGGTAGGCATGCTCAGGGTGCTTCAGTTGCCGCGAAGTATAAGCGACAACGTGACCCCTCTGCATGAGCACACCTCCTAACCCCTGCAAGGAGGCATCCGTGTACACAACGAACCCGCCACTACTGTCAGGGATGGTGAGCACGGGAGCCGAAGTCAACCTCTCCTTCAGCTCCGGAAAACACGCATCACAGGTGTCTGTCCAAGTGAAGGGCACGTCCTTTCGAGTCAACTGTGTCATAGGATGTGTGATCTGTGAAAAACCTCTGATGAATCGTCTGTAGTAGCCTGCCAGTCCCAGGAAATTGCGAATCTCGGTGACTGAACGCGGTCTCTCCCACCTGAGCACTGCCTCGACCTTGGCTGGGTCCACCGCCAAGCCGTCTCCAGAGATCACATGACCTAAGAAGGTCACCTCCCTCAACCAGAACTCGCACTTGCTGTATTTGGCGTACAGCCTACGTCGTCTCAGTGTGTCCAGAACCATCCGCAAGTGCTGTCCGTGCTGCGTCCAATCTCGAGAATAGATGAGTATGTCATCAATGAATACCACCACGAACTGGTCCAAGTACGGTCTAAACACCCGATTCATCAGGTCCATGAAAGCAGCGGGGGCATTGGTCAGCCCAAACGGCATGACCAAAAACTCGTAGTGTCCGTACCGAGTACGGAAAGCTGTCTTGGAGACTCTGCCTCCCTGATCCTCAACTGGTGGTGTCCAGATCTCAAGTCGATCTTGGAGAACACCGTGGCACCTCGCAACTGGTCAAACAATTCATCGATCCTCTGCAGTGGATATCTGTTCTTGATGGTGACCCTATTCTGCTGTCGATAGTCCACACAAAGGCGTAGGGTACCATTCTTCTTCTTCACAAACAGTACCGGGGCTCCCCAAGGAGACGCACTGGGCCTCACGAATCCCTTCTCCAAAAGGTCTTGCAACTGAGACTTGAGCTCTCGTAGCTCAAGCGGTGCCATCCTATATGGCGCGGTGGAGATGGGGCTGGTCCCTGGTACTAGTAAGATCTCAAACTCGATCTCATGCTCGGGCGGCAGTCTTGGTAACTCGTCTGGGAACACGTCAGGGTACTCTCTGACCACCGGGATGCTCTGGAAGTCTGCCACAGGGCTGGGCTCTGCCACCACACAAGCTAGGAAGCCCTCACACCCCTGGCTCAAAAGTCTCGCCGCCCGAAGTGCCGAAATGCACCTGAAGCCTCCGTCCACTGGCTGTCTGTGAAACTCGAAAGAAGGCAACTCCGGCATGGAGAAGATAATCTTCCTCTCAAAATAGTCTGCCAAGGCGTGGTAAGCAGACAGCCAGATCAACCCCAGAATTACGCCAAAGTCCTCCATCTGTATCATGATCAGGTCAGCTGGCAGGCTATGTCCCCCGACGCTGACCTCGCAATCCGTGTACACCTCCTCAGCTGCAAACAGCTGACCACTCGGACCTCTGATTACAAACAGATTCTCTGACAGCATATAATCCTGGCCCAAACTAACTGCGAAACTGGCTGCGACAAACGAGTGCATAGCGCCGGAATCGAAAAGTGTGTAAATGGGTCTGCCGGAAACTGAAACCATACCTGCCACCACCGATCTCGAAGCTTTGGCATCCCTGTGTGTCAGGGCGTTGATACGCCCCTCAGCTCAAGGTGCGGACGAAGCAGCCACACTCTACGTCGGACGGGTAGGTGCTGGCCGGTACCCTCCTCGCGACTGCAGTCATCCTCCTCGAGCCTGGGAACCGCGGCCTCCTGCATGCCCTCCAGTGCTCTGCGCGGGAAGTAACTGCTGACCTCTTGCCCTAGACGGGCAGTCCCTCTTGATGTGGCCCGGCTGGCCACTCTGGTAACAGAGGGGAACTCGGCTCCCGCCCTCAGTGGGTCCCTGCTGTCGGCTGGGCGGGGGTCCGATGCTAGCAACTAGCCCCTGTCGAGGGCCCCTAGAGGCCACTGATGGCCCTGCAAAACATGATGGCTCTCCTGCGGGCACCACGCTCCTCCATTGAGCTCTCCTAACTCGCCTAGTGTGACGGCGGAAATTTCATTCCACGACCAACTCCCCTGTCGTAAGCTTGGAAGGGAGATGAGGGGGCAGCGAAGTGGGTGAAAGCTGAAATTCTTCTCGAACCACCTCTCGAATCAGATGGACGAGGTCCGGAGACGGTATGCTCAGGAGAAGAGGAGGGGTAGTATGTACTCCAAGCTCGACACATCTATCCCTCGGGCCTCGACCTCGGCCACGCCCGTGGCCCACCTTCCTAGTCCTGCGACGAGGCATCCCCTGCAAGGAGACGCGAAACAAAACGGAAACACGTCAATACGGAACGATACCTAAAGAAGACTTCTAAGAGCTCATGTCAAAAGATATGTTGTGGTAGCTACTCTAGTTATAGGCATGTGAATTGGTTATTTTCCAGTCAGTTGATTCACTTCTCGAGACAACCTTGCTCTGATACCATCTTGTAACGACCCGATTCCCGAGTCCCTACGAGACACGAGAACCGGACCAACTCGACTAATCCCAAGACCTAGTCGTCCAATGAGGAAGTAACCAAAAGAGCAGTAAAATAAACCACATTCGGCATGAATATAACTAGCAGTAACAAAATACAGCAGTAAGAAAAGGAACCACTACAGTATATACCACCACAACAGTAGAACAACATTTATAACATAACATGAACTACCAGTAAAGAAAAGTACAGAGAGTAACAAGAACTACTCACTACAGTGGAACAAAAAGGGCACAAAAGAACAGTGGTAACTCTACTGGACCCTACTCGGCCCAGCGTCCTCTGCAGCTGCTGACCCTGGCTGCTCAACACCTGGT
Organism: Thalassia testudinum; assembly: GCA_037157565.1. Lineage (NCBI taxonomy): Eukaryota > Viridiplantae > Streptophyta > Magnoliopsida > Alismatales > Hydrocharitaceae > Thalassia > Thalassia testudinum. The sequence continues at coordinate 24,380,133 of JAZHRO010000054.1, read as the reverse complement.
CCTGAAAAATAATGAGTGTAACACGTCAGCGAAACGCTGAGTAGAGTGGAAACTATAACGAAAGAAACAGTAGAGTGTACAGTAGCTGTTATATTTTGTTACTTTCTTTATTTACGTCTTTCTATCATCTCACGATTTATTTATTTCTCAGATCCTTCACTTGATCTCTGATGTTCCTCGTGGGAACGATCTTGATTGCAGTCTTTTCCGAAAAGTAGAAGAACACGTGGTGCTCTCCTGGCCGGGAAAGTCCCCCGTGGTGATCCTACTCTCAGTCAACCACCCCAAGGTCACTGACAGACGTAACGGTGACTACGGCACGCGCGGTAAACGCACGGGTAGCTACCTCGCACTGTCACGCGGTCAGTCGTTTCCGTTAACAGGTGTGCCCCAAAGCACAGCACGGAACCAGTATAGGGCAGAGCCCTCTCAGTAACAGGGGTCCAACCCCTCCACAGTAACCAAACAGGGGCCTTGCCCCTCCACAGTCCGCGCACCCTCGCCTGATTACCCTGGTTTGCCCAGTGGGCCTAACAAGTCGGTGTAGGTGAGCTAGTAGAACCTCGGGGCCCGTGGGGTAGCTAGTACTCGCTCTACACTAGTAGCTCTCCTCGGTACTGTGTACACGAGGGCCAAAAGTTGGTACAAAGTGGCTAGACCTAACCCCGGGTCCTTGGGGCGGCTGGCTCCACTCTGCACTAAACAGGTAACAGGTGCTTCCCCTGGCACTACGTACCCAAGGGACAACACACTTCCACATCTTTCCTTCTCAGTTCCATTTCATTCTCTTTCCAGGAGTTCTACTCCTAATTCCCCGTAGGGTTCCAGCTCTTTTAACTCAGCACATTCAGGTTTCACCATTCCAGTTTCACGTTCATACAACCCATATTCTCAATCATGTTCATTTATTCATAACAGGCAGCTGTTAAATCAATTTACAGGCAGCTATTATTTCCTTTCCACATTTTTCAAGACTGCAATATCTATAATCATATCACTAGTTTTCCAGTCCTAGGATTCATGCCGTACCCTAGGATCTATCAATCAATTTAGTTTTCCAGCCCTAGGATTCATGCAATACCCTAGGATCTATCATTCAATCTGGTTTCTCATTCCTAGGATTCATGCAATGCCCTAGGTTCTATTAATTGTTCCATAATTGTAACAAATTATGTTAATAATTTTAAAAACCACTCTACCAGCTACAACGGAAGTACTGGGGGCGTGGTCGGAAATCCCGCGCGCCTTCGCAACCCCCGAGACTGCAATGGAACGGGATCCTAACACAAGGATCAAACACAAGAGGTTTCTCAGAACAGTCTATAATTACTGTAAATGGGTAGAGGATTTTATTCCGAAAAGAACGCAACTCGAAACGCGGAAAACGGACTCCGAATGGGCCCTAAACAGGTCGAAAGCGACGAAACAGTCCAAAACAGACGTCTGGAACCTCTTCCAGACGTCTTAAAATGTGGGTCAGATGGTACCTTTATTCTGTGTAGTCCCTCAGACGTCCAGAAGCCTGCGGGGGCGTCTGGCTTAGTTCCCAGACGTTCGATTCGCGTTGGATGGCGAGTCTCAGAACCTGCACGTATCCACTCCTCGCTCTCAGTACGACTGGTCGCAGAAAAGGAAGAAGGACGAAATAACTTACTTGCCAGACGTCTGGACAGTCCTCCAGACGTCTTCACCGTCGTCTGGTTGGAAGCCCAGACGTCTGATTCTGGAAAAACTTCCAGAATCAGAGCTCGACTCGCTCTCCGCCCACGACGCATGGCCGCGCCGCGCCTCGTTCGCCTGCTGCTCGAGCTGCAGCAGCCCTCCCGCGTCACTCCACGCCCGCTGCTCCCCCGCCAACCGACTCTAGCTGCCCCGGCAAGCTCGAGCCCTCACAGTCGAGCGTCTCCTCCCTCGCGCAACACTTCCTCCCGCAACTCGCCGCGGCTGCCGCTGTCGCCGTTCGCTCGCTCTCGCACCGGCTGGAAGAAGGAGAAGAAGGGAGCGGAGGAGATGAGAGTGAGGGAGAGAGCGAGGGCCTTATAAGGCCGCGCAGGGGGAGAGAGAGAGAGAGAGAGAGAGAGAGAGAGAGCGCAGCACTACGCCTGCAGGAGGAGAGAGGGAAAAAGAGTGGCGTTCGCAGGTCTGCACGCTCAAGCGCGCAGACGCAATCCTGCGTGCCGCAGAAATTAAATCCCAGACATCTGGAAGGGGTTCCAGACGTCTGGTCAGACGTTTGGGCCACCTCCCCGACGTCTTAAAAAGACATCTTGAAACAGCGTTCGTAACAGTAACTCCCAACAATGCTGTTGGGGTTCACCATCCCATCATATGGGGCCATGACGAGCTGCTTGAATCTCTCAGGCAGGGGGGCTATCATCACCTCCTCAGTGAAGGGGTAGGTGGTGACATAGGCCCAAGGGTGTATGCCCCTCATAGCCCTGGTAACCTAGCGAACGATCTTAGGGATCAATCCCTCACTGCCGATTGCAAGAGGTTGAGCCCTCGAGATCTCCTCTGAGGACGGTGGGTGAAGAGTCTTCAGTGGGTCAGGAGGGACTTCCTTTCTCTGGCTACTAAGTTTGCACTTTAACTTCTCGAGATGTTCACGCAGATGGGAGTTTTTGCCCTCTACAGCGCGATGCCACCTTAGCTGCTCATCGTCAAGGTTGGGCTGGCAAGTTTCCCCCTATGGGAGTGGATCGAGCTCCCGGACCTACCTAATCTCTAGGAGCTTCTTTGTGACTGAGATTTCCTCAGCCCTGAGAGCCGCCAGTTTAGCCTGACACTGCTCTTCCCTCGCCTATAGCTCAGGGAGGGGGTCACGCTCATAATCCTCTAGCAGTTGAGCGAGGACTCCCTGCTTCTCCTTGTTTGGCTCGATCGGCGGGGGGCATCTCTTGGACATATACATGCTCGACTCGGCCGAATCCAACGCTTTCTCAAGGTTAGTGCGGGAGGAGTTGCGAGTTGTGGGAGCCATTGGGAGGACCTTGAGAGGTAGGAAACGTTATCAGTTGACAATCGTTTCCTACAGACGGTGCCAATTAATCGACACCCTGAGATACGAAGTATCCGACTCAAGTAACTATCGGACCTCCTTGGGTGGTTGATACGATCGTGGGATCTAAACAATCTCACAAATGGCACAGGAAGTGGTTACTCAGTTCCACCGCAAGGGGTGTACGTCTGGGGGGAGGATGGAGCTCCCAATTATGCATTAGAAATTTGGCAAGATTACAAAACATGCAATCTCTCGATTTCTCGAGGATTGCTTGGAGGAGGCCTTGAGAGCCTTTTCATCTATTTATAGTGCTGGGATTGGGCTCCCAGCGAGATCTTCTAAGTGAATCGGGCTCGGGCTTCCAGCAGGATCTTCTGAGTAGATATGCCGCTATGGTATGAATAGCGGCTACTACTGTCAGCATTTATTGGGGACGCAGGCCTACTGTACTCTCATCGACCCCTCTGACGGATAGGGTCCTCTGGGTTTGGCTATTCCCTGCCTTCTCGTGCGTATGTGGGTTGGACTGCCGGATCTGTCTGCAAGAGGTTCTCTTTGGATGTAGACAAGCTGGATCTCTGAACTCACCTGTATCCAAGCTTATCCTGGTTGAATTGTTCTTTTCAAGCCTATCACATGATTTTGGATTCGATGTCATCTTTTATCCATCATCATATGGATAATAATTTCGTGCATTTCTCCTTCTAAAGACATTTTTCCTTCATGGAAGTTGAAATTTACATGATGATTCTATAATATGTTGTGAACTTTTTTCCGATATTAAAAGCCCATACAATTTCATTATTTTGATATGCCCTACAAAAGAGAGGAGGAAAAGTGTTGAATGTTTAGAACGTACTTTTGTTGCTTGCTATTTTTTATTTCTTGTTAAAAATATAATGTTGGTATTAGAGTACCGCGATCATTTATTTTGATGATAACAAAATACGTGTTATTTAACATTTGTATTTGAAGTCTTAGATTTCAGGTTAATTACAAATGGAGACGTGGTTAGACGGAGTTCGAGCTCGCATCCAGGATGGATTGAAGGAGCTTGATTGAGAACAAAAGAGCTTCGCGAGGAGCGATGGCTTGATGAAGGAAGGAGATGAAGAATAGGATAGATTTCTTTTCCTTGTACTCTATGTATTTTTATTTCTTTTGTTGCTCTTTATTTTGTTACTTAGAATATCATGTTAAAGAGCCTCAAAGAACTCTAACAATAGTCTTAGGAATACTTGCACAACCCTAGGATACTTAGGTTTTCTGTAGAGAACTTAGAAAATCAATATAGGGTTCAAGTAACCTTTTCAGACGTCTAATATGAAAATCAGATGTCTGATAATGACTTTTAGGACGTCTGACTGTTGACTCAGACGTCCGATAATGTTTAGGCTGGACTTAGTTATCTCTGTCTGATGAAATCAGATGTCCAGACCTTAGTCCAGACGTCTTAGAAGACATCTGATGATTTTTCTAGACGTTCAATTAGAGGACCGTTGGCTGGCTTAGCAAACAATGAAGGAAATGACTGTTAGCCTCGTATTAGACGCCCGTAGAGGACCTCAGACGTCTGATATATGACCGTTTTGCCTCTGCTGACCCAAAATCTCTTCTCAGGGATTTTATAGCCGTTACACTCTCTTGGGAATCCATTTCCGCAGAAAAGTAGGTTTCCAGACGTCCAGACATCAGTCCTGCGTCCTGTATGTCGTCTGATGACAATTCACTAAAACCCTGTTTAGATATGATTTAAGTCAGGAAGGAAACCTGCCTATAATCAGACGTCTGACTTTATTCCCAGACGTCTTAAACTGGTTTTCCAGACGTTCGATGCCAGGATTAGACGTTTGATAACCCTGTCTGTGTAATGATTAATCCTGATTTCAGCCTGATTTTCTTGAACCTTGCACCTAACGGCTATGGAAGTCTTCCAAGGCCTTCCAAAGCCTTCCTAGGGCCTTTATAAATAGAGGAGAACCTTTGCCACTCAAACATACACCAAGTACAAGCATTTCCACATCCTTGTGTCAAATTGATCTATAGAAGAAGCTCTAGCTCTTCAAGCACTCACTTCACTTAAGAGCTTCGTGCTGCTGTACACCTGCTCTCCCGCCGTAGTTCACGAGAGCGTCGTTGTGCCATTGCGTGGTTCACGCACCCGCATCACCGATTCGACACACTTCTTGCAAAATAAAGCATCCTTACTCTTATAGAAGCTTAGGTCAAGAATATCTTTGTTGGCTCTATATGACTATTCTTGTATTTTACTTTGTTTGTGTTGGGTATTCGCTTTGTGAATTCCTGTCTCTTTCGTGAGACAAAATCCTTCTCGTGAATAGAAAGGGTTTGAGGTACGCTACCCTCGCACTTATAACGTGGTTGTAATTAAAGTTGTACTACCCTCGTTTTAAGTAGTACGTTAGTGGATTTGATCAACTTGATTGATCGGAAAATCCTAACTCGAGATTGTTAGGTGGTGGTTTTTACCCAGGTTAGATTTCCACCTTAAAATTATTGTGTACATTATATGATTGTTTATTTGTGAGATTATTCCATTTATAATTCCACAATATATTACGTCACGTTAATCTCACCCCCTACAAATAGAAATTTACATATAGATCATACTTAGATAAATATAATTAATACTAAACTCTGTCAACTAAATGGAAAAACTCCTCTAAGATAATTTTATTATTAATACTTTATCACATATATCTTATGGGAAAAATGTCATTGGAGAGATCTATTCAATAATACAAAGGTATACACAACAATCTTAGTTATATGATAGTAATATTGTTGGAATACACTTTCGTAGTTTAAGTGTGTTTGTTATTTTAATATTTTATTTATTTAATATTTACTTTGTTAATGCATATATATATATATATATATATATATATATATATTCTTCTTTTAATTCTTTCATGCATGTTTTTTTCTATTTGTACCTTCTAATTTTTACACGTATCACTCGAATGCATGTGATTTTTTTTTCAACTTTTTTTTTTTTACACCAGCCGCGAAGTGCGGGTTAGTTGACTAGTTTAACAAAAAAAGATGGAGGGTTACGTCATCACCAGATGAACAAAGTAGCTCGCGATTTCCATCGAAAAGCAGCGGTAACATGATGATCCCTGTTAATCAGTTAAGGTGCCATGGCTTTGCGGAGCTTCGATTCTCTATATATTGTCATTTCAGTGATAAAATGTCCAAGAACAGTGTCAGTTGGTCTTGGGTTTCGCCTCCTTGCTCCTTCATTGGGTGGTAGACGTTGAAATCTCATCTTTTTTTACCTTATTTGGATTTGTAAGCTAGAAGTCGTGCTCATTTAAAAATAAGTGGGACAGGTTTTACCTGCTCAACCGTAGGCCTGTAAATGTAGCCAGTAATCTTATATGTGATTCTTTGTCTGTAGATTGTATTGACATTTAAATTATCCAATGTCTGTCTTTTGATTTGTCAAGTAAGAAATCAGTACCTCAAAGATGAAATGACGATGAATAGGTAGGTAAACACCTCTCCAACCTACACCCCCAACCCACCAAAAGCCTCGCATCCATTTCCCCACTAGCTTCCAAGTTGTGAACCCTACTCAAGTTCTGCATCATTAATTTCCGATATTCTGGTAAGTTCTAAAGTATGGGTAAGGGTACTTAATTGAGATTTGGTAAAACATTATTCAATGGTACGAGGACTGTTGAGAGCAGGGTGGGGATCATAAGTTGCACAACGGATATCAATATCATCAGATCCACCTCACATTTCGGTGTAATTATTTTGGACTTGCTTGGATTTAAATCCTTTTTATATCCGTTTACATGCCTAACAACCGAATTGGCAACCGAGACTTTGCATTTTAAAGAAGGAATAGGAGAACAACAATGCGAAAGTTTAGGTACTTTAAAAAAACAACCAACAAGCCGATCTAAATGGTTGATAGGGTGACGTACGTAGGGGCTACTCTTGTTCCATCCAAAGCATGACATGTGCCCGTTAAACCACATGCATGCATGCATCCAAAGTTACTGTAAGAACGACAGTGATTCAAATATGTTCTCTTTACTAATTTCGAAAGGTTTGGTCAATTTTTGGAATCTCGCCGCAGCAACCGTTTGGGTTTTCCATGTTGAGCATCCGCTTCAGCCCAAAAATAGTAATTTAATCGTTGATATTCTCATTGCAACGGTGGCCACAAGTTAAGCAGACCTGTAACTTAAAAACATGGAATTTGCATATGATAGTTCTTCCTCCTCCTCCACAGGTGTGGTGTGTGGGGGGGGGATGGGGGGGGGTGTGTGGGGGGGGGTGTGGCGGATGGATGGCAAATCTTTTGAGGAGTGATTCAAGATGCTACAGACGGGCATGGAAGGGGAATGGATGCATCCTAAGAGAAAGAAAAATAAGAAGAAAGATTGGTAGCTCAAGTAAGGACGTAGCATCCGGGGATGCCTCCATCGGTTCCAAATGTTGTTAGGTGCTTGGAACATTTGGGGTCTTAACGACCCGAGAAAATTGAAGGAAACATTCAAGCTCCTTCGATCTCACGATGTCTAGATCATCGATCTCTTGGAAATTAGAATCACCAAATCAGGATGGAGGCATTTCACGTGAAGGGTACCTTTTGGCTGGAGCTACACCGCCACCTTACCCCATATGCGCGAGTGTTAGTTGCATTGGACCTGAGTCTCTAGAAGCTCAACGTCCTTGAGGGCTCGGACCAGGCCTCAAAATTGTTTTCTACATAACTTTTGTTTATGCTCAGGATGATTGGGAAATGAGGGAACCATGGAGCTCTCTTCGCGAGCAAGCTGCCATTGTGAATGGCCCGTGGATCATCATGGGGGACTTCAACGTCACCAAGTTGCACCAAGAAAGGCTGGGGAATGCCCCTACCTGTAGGGATTCAACGACTGCATTGGAGATTGCGGCCTCCTAGAGCTAGCCTATGTTAAATTATGATCTAATATATATGAACTAGTATATGAATATATAAATATAATCATATAACATACATTTTAAGGATTGTCATTAATTAATGCCCATTTGTAAAATGATCAACTAATTATATTAAGATTATATGGGTATGAAATGCAAAAGGAAAAGTGTGGTATATAATTAAACATACATGTGCAGAAACCTAGTTCTAATTAGAATCTCCTTGATGGGCAAAGATGCTAATTACCCAATTGCAATTAGTGGGGATAATTGCAACCTTGTTGTGGGGTTATGGTCCCTAAGAGCCCTCCAGATTTTCATTCACACATACCCATCGTGACAGTGAGAGAGGAAGAGATGACAGGAGATGACCAGAAAGAGATCTCTTTAAGGTTGTTGTCTCTCAAGATATTCTCTCTGTTGGCTGAATAGGAGGAACTCTTAGAAGATTAAACCTGCTATCTTCTGTTGATAGAAATAATGAATACATGTATGTTTCTTATCATTCATCTACACACATATATATACATGCTCATCTGCCTTAGTTCATATTAAATCCTTGTCCATGTTTGTATTACTGTATTTATATGTTGTTTGTATCATTGTAATATGTCAATCATTAGTTGTACCAGATCTAGAGTAATATAAGGATGATTCAAATTCTCAGAAAATCCAAAACATCTTGCATAACCGTTGCAAGTCTCAATACTCTTGACGAGTACCGGTACATGCAAGATACAGTCAAGGTTACAGAACTCCAGATAGCTTGCCAGCACTGGTACTTTTCATGAGTACTGGTACTAGCTAGCTACAGTTTAGGTTCTAAGTCATTCAAGCCAAAAATCTAGGACTTGCATATAGCGGTACTCATCATGAGTACTGGTATACATGAGTCCCAAATCCAATTCTGGGCTCAAGGTGACAAGGACTTGTAGCTTACAGGTACCATTACTTGTGATTAGTATCGATACTGATGAGTTACAGGCAAAGTATTCGGTACTCAACAAGTATCGGTATACCCTTCATAAGTATTAGTACTCGTTGAGACCAACCTATTCCTAGAGTAATACCAGTACCCTATGTGTACCAGTACTCATTATAAGTATCGATACACTATGAGTAAGGGATAAGTACTCATTTGAGCATGAGTTCCAAACAGTAAGCTATGAGTACCGGTACTTAGCACAAGTATCGGTACTTCTTTAAATATGGGTCTCAAGCTGTATGGCTTGGTACCGGTACCGGTAAACCAGTATCGGTACTCATTTAGATATAAGCTCAGTTGGGTTTGATTAATGTACAAGTCCTTTCTAAGTCAGAAGTAGGTTAATTGCAATTAAAACTCCTCTTGTTTTGACTAACAGGCTTAGCTAGGAATACTATCTCGTTGTCCAATTTGGTAGTTGGGGACTTACGAAAAGCGTCTCGCCTCGACAGGGGTTTAGCCAACGTGACTTGGCTTGACTTCTTCCCCATCCCTAACATCCAATATCATCCTCATGAACTCAGTGACCATGAATACATGATCCTACACTTGGTCACTCTTTACAAAAGGAGGAAGCCCTTTAGGTTCCTCGATTACTGGGTCGAACGACCTTTTTTCGAGGAAACCATAAGGAAAGCATGGGAGGAGGTGGTAGGGGGAAATCCCCTCTATAGATGCAGCGCCAAACTAAAGAAAGTCAAAGCCGTTCTTAAAGTTTGGGAAAAGGAAGATAGGATAGACCTCGGCGCATTGAGGAACTTTGTACACACTTGAGAAATATTCATGCGTGTCTACAATAGGACCCCTCCTATTTGGATGCCCAGACCAAGGAAGCTGATGTGAGATCCCTCCTCACTCTCCTCAAGAAAGAGGAGGAGTACTGGGCGTAGAGAAGTAGAATGGAATAGTTCAAACTTGGTGACTGCAACACCAAGTTCTTTGCCACGGCCATGAGAATTAGGCAAAACAAGAACACCATCTCCTACTTTTCTCTACTGATGGTAGTTGCATTGATAAGGACCAACTCCTTAAGGAGGAGGCAAGGAGATACTATGAGGAGCTCTTCAAGGCCAAGGAGGGTGAGGAGCCACTGCACAACATCTCAATCCCCTTCTCCAATTGGGTGCTTCTTGAGGATAATAGGTTGCTGGAGAGGGAGCCTTCCGAGGAGGAGATTAAGAAAGCTTTATGGGACATCGACCCTAATAAATCCCCCAGATGGGACGAGTTCAATGGGTTCTTCTTCAGGAAATGCTGGCACATTGTGGGGAAGGACATCATGGGTTCGCTACTTCTTTGGGGAGAGAGGAGGGATGGTCAAGGAACTCAATCATATGTTTCTTATCCTCGTCCCTAAAGAAGCCTCCACCTCCTCCTTGAAGGACTACAGACCGGTGGCTTGTTGCAATGTTCTTTATAAATGCATCTTCAAGATATTAGCGTTACGTCTCAGCTGCATAATCTTAAAACTTGTGGCACCAAACTAGGGGGCGTTCATTAAAGGACGCTCCATATCAAATTGTTCCCTCCTTGCCCAAGAGTTCTTTCATGGGTATAATGCAAGAAATGCCACCCCAAAAATGTGCATCAAGGTAGGCATCACTAAAAGGTGCAAAGACTTCATCTTGGTAGTCCTCCAGTCGATGGGCTTTGGACCCCTCCTACTCGCCCCTCATTAATGGTGTGCTTGCAGGAATGGTGAGCACCTCGAGGGGACTTAGACAAGGGGACCCCCTCTCCCCCTCCTCTTTGTTTTGATTTTGAACACTCTCTCCCTACTCCTGGGAATACAATCTATCATTTGAGGATGATATCCTCATTTGTACTAGAGCTGATGTCGGCACAGCTAGAGGAATCATGAAGGCGCTGGACCTGATGTAAATTCTCGCTGGTCTCAAACTAACCGGCAATAAGACTCGGGTCTTCTTCTCTATGGGGGAGCGGCGAGATGGGGTGTGTGCCTCTCGTTGGGCATCCTGGAAGGCAAACTCCCTTGCAAATACTTGGGCATTACATTGGGTTGTGGAAGGGGTCTATCCTTGCTTTCCAAGCCTTTGGAAGATTGAGTCAAAGACATGCTAGGTGGTTGGAAGAGAAAGCTTCTCTCTAAAATGGGAAGGGTTGCTTGGGTGAAGTGGGGTGTCTTGGGCCTTCTCTATGACTGGATGGCCAACACTATTGTCAAACAGAATGTGCTGGAGAGGATTAGGAAAATGGTTGTGGATTTCCTTTGGTATGACAAACTACAACTCATTGCTTGGGAGGAGATCTGCCACCCTCTGAAAGAGGGTGGCCTTGGGTTCGCCTGCTTACACATTCTAAGGAAAGGAGCGATGGTACACAGGGTGTGGAGGCTGGTCAGGCCCCTGGCTTGCTATGGAGTTGCTGGATGAAGAGGTGTTATGGGGTCTTCCTCTTGGCTTCCCCAAGACAACCTGATTCGGCCATCTGGAAGAACATGCTAGAGATCAAGCAGGACAATATCCATTATTTCAGAAGAGGGGACCCCTAGGTATGGCTGTGTGGATCCAATTGCAAGCTCTGGACTGGCAAGGTTGTGGACGAGTTCGGAAGCAGAGGAGAAGAAAGGGACGTTTGAAAGATAATTTGGTCAAAGGGACATGTTTCCAAGTGGCCATCCTGTGCTTGGCTCGCAATGACAGGTAGGCTCGTTACTCAGGATCATCTTCGCAGATGTGGAATGAGCTCCCCGACCTCTTGTCTATTCTGTGATGGGGAGGAGGAGTCCTCACAACATTTATTCTTCAACTGTGTGTACTCCAACTCGTTCTGGAGGGGGGTGTGGCTCCGAAGTCACAATATCTCAAGAGGTCCATTAGGTCACCTTGTAGTTCTGGCGTCACGGTGTTCACCGTGGCATCTTCACCCACCGCAAGAAGAGCTACACAATCTCATGAAATCCTTCATCTATTGATTCTCAGCGATTGAGACAGATGAGAGGGATGGAATTACTGATTGTGATATAATGCATAACCCTATAGTCACTGATTGTTTACTAGAAGTCAGCTACATGTTTTGGCGACTCCAACTTAGGTCCGGGAATCCCCAATAATAAATTCCGAAAACTAGTCTAAAATCACTTGCTGGATTGATAAGTACAGCTTTGATAGCTGACTATATTTCCATTAAATTCCAAAACTTCCCCTTGCACAAGATCTCATTGTGTTCCTATTTAGTCAGGTTCATCGGGTTCTATGTAATGCATTGAGAAGGGCAATCCTTCATTACACGAGAAGCAAGCTCTCTTCAAAACCATAATTTTAAGTTGGCCCAAGGTGGGAGAGTTTCTTGCTCTCTGCCAAACATAATGATTCTCAACTAGATTGGTCTCCTTTGTCCAAAATTGAGATTTTCGATGGGCAGCAGGTGCCACTCGTCGAATGATCATCCAATTGCCACTCTCCAATTTGAACAAGAGACAGACTTTCCTTCGATGCCTTCTGACCTCCAACCCAAATGATTGCAATGAAAGATTTTCTCTTTGTTTTTACAAGTACAATATTTGGCAATATGATCACACTTAGTTAAATTACGCACAAAGGAATCCTCCGGATAATCCCAACATCTCATTTCACGTGCTTGCCTTTGGCACCTAACATAGAAACGAATGACATTGACGAAACATCCCACCACTAATACAAGCCGAGCCGAACAATCGCATGGCGTCCCTGGTTCTTTCGTCTCTCCTACCCATCTTAACTAATTAGTTTCCATTTTTTTCTCACTCCTTTTTGTAAGGGGTTTATATATATAAATATCATTGTATTTTTTATTATTATATAAATACTTTTCACATCTTCTTTCCGCTAATACAAATAATTCTAAATTTATTATCATTAATTTAATCTATAAATACTTTTGTATCCGAAATGAAATGGATATAATATATAATATTTTTAAATGATGGAATATAAATAGTTCTAAATTAACTGTCATTAGCTTAAATCATAAATGTTTCTATATTTAAAATAAAATGGATGTAATAAAAAAGATTTTTAAATGATAGAATATAAAGGTTGAATGAAAAAATAATTTTTTAAATAAAAACTTAAATCTCATCCAACGATAAAAAAGTAAACGTCTGTGGAAAAATTTCTTTGAGATTCTTTATTATTACAAAAATATCTCTTACGTATTCTTTCTATTAATATAAATAACACTGATTTAATAATCATTATAATGTAAACTAATCACCGTTAATATATATATATATATATATATATATATATATGTGTATATATAACAACCTCATTTTCTAAAAAGGAGATTAAGTAAGTTATATCTAAACTTTTCACCACATCTCCACGACTCTCCACCTATGACCTTCTATTGGGTTGTCGGCTTGATCCAAAGTTTTTCCAATCTGGAGGCTGAAGTTGGTTAGGGTTAGGTGAAGGCGCGTGGTGTGTTGGGCTTGTGGTGGCTCGTGCCGTCACCTCTCCATTATTGTAATAGAACGTCCCCACGTCTTCGCAGAAGAAAAAGTAGAACATCCCACGCTTCTCACTCAGGCACCAATGGTTCCACCATTTTGGATTCGTTCAGGTCCCACCCGTCTCACAACTCTAATTATGTTGCCATTTGGAAGGGGTTTATTTTGGGTCCCACGGTCTTTTGGAGCATTTTCCTTGTGAGGACATGTCAAACTCGGGTTGCTTCTCCCGTTAGCAAGAGTCACTTTGGTTCACTTTCAAAAAAAAATAAAAAACAAAAAGAGTGACTTTGGTTCGAATTTTCATTTCTATATTATTCAAAAGATTAATCTAACTTGGTCTTGGATTTTTTATTCCAATCATTCGCTTTTAGAAGTGACATAACTCCTAACAATGAGAATTCAATATAATCGAAAATACTTCTAACACCTTATCATAATTATTTTTTTCCTTATTAAATTATTACTTTTTAATATTTATATCTTGGTGCGACATATTATCCATGATGGAGCCCCTTCCATATATCGTCACAGTTTCGTTCACCAAAAACTTTCGCTCCCCCTTTCACCCTCTCATTTCCTAACCTATTAGTGCCAATTTTGGGCCCTTGGTCGGCCAGTCAACGTTGGCGGGTGATCAGGGAGAAAAAGTTTGAACTTAAGAGCTATGAGATGGCCTAAGCCTTGGAGAGAGGCTCAATAGACACTTTGACTAGTCCTCATTGTTGCGACTACCAGTTGGACCCAGTAGAATTATCACCCATCTGAATGTTAGGCGAAACCACTCCACTCGAGGGTTGTCTAGGCAACAAGATGAAGTCAAAGAAATCACCTGATGTGTCGGCAACATAGTATTCAAGTGGGAGCGACCAAATGCCAGCTAAACAAGCAAGACAAAGCTTAAGGCCACCTGAGATGTTAGTTGTGCAGGTGGTGCGAAATCTCAGGTAAACATCTAGCTCGACATGATCCAAGCAAAGTTGTGTGAAAGGTGAAGCAACGAAAATAAATGGACCTTGAAATGTAAGTCAAACGACGGTGCTTTTCTAAATCAATTTATTACATGTAATTACACCCCTGGAACATCTTATAAATGAGGCTTCATGTATATTTTTTGAGGTAATTGATTCCACTGTACCCAAACATACATATTACATATTTAAGGGTTAGATCTCATCCTCACATGCATAACATATAGGTGGAACTGGGTCACAAATGTCTTGTATTCTATATGTATTTGATAGCTTGATTGTTAGATTAAGTACTTTGCTACTTGATTAGTTGAGGACCCCTCCCCTTTCTTGTCACTCCTGCTCTTGTGTATCACCTGATGGTGGAGGTTGTCGCTTTGTGGTTCAGGGATGGTTGACCATACGAAGAGGTTGTGAATTTGGTTCCTAGTTCTCTACGAGTGTCTCTACCATAATCATTTTCAAGGGAAATCCAAGGCTCCAAGGATGATAGTGGCTACTTCGATGGGTTGTTGGCCTCGCCTCAACCATTTGACCTATTGGTAGTGGCCATTGTCTCCCCTATTATGGCATTTGTTGTTTGATATCTTTAGCTCTTCTCCTCGATTGGTGTTGGTTCTTCACACTTGTTGAAAGTCTATGGATGATGTTTTGGTTGTAGTTTCCCTTTTCTTAAAAGAAAAAATATAAATAACAAAAAATACCTATATAGTCCACAAAATAGAGGGCAGTGTCCCTTGAGTTGCCTTGCCATTATATGCTTCAATTTTAAGAGGTGAAGAAGACAATGGTAATAGTGGTGATTGGTTGTGGCCCTTGTATGTCTAGATTATATATATATATATATGGTGGCGAGAATGGTGTAGCTCAACTGCACATTTGCTATGTGCAGCTGAGGTTCTCAACCGTCCGATTCCTAAGCTTGGACGGAGTTGTTGGATTAAATAGGTTAATGTCCACCTCCTCACGGCTCCCCATCGACCTCCTGCCTCCTCCACAGCTCGACCGTGTTTGCCTCCTCCTCCACGGTTCCCCATCAACCACGTCTACCTCCCCCTCCACAGCTTGACCTCATCTGCTTCCTCCTCCACGTCTCCCCATCGACCACATCTGCCTTCCCCTCCACGACTCAACTGCCTCCTCTTCCTTGACAAGAGCCGGTGCTAGACACACCGGACGACGTGGTTGTTCTCTTCCTCGACGATCGCTCGACCGCCGAAGGTTGGACTCCTCGTCGACCCGCCCCTCTTTGTCTTACTCCTCCTCCACCAACAATATGCACCACCACCCTACCTGACCCCTCTCCTTCCTCCTCCTCCTCAACCAACCGCCCACTCCTACCCTTTCCTCCTCCTTCACCAACAACAACGACCACCACCTTGTGAAGCTCCTCGACTTCCTCCTCCGCCTCCACCAATGGCCCAAAACCTCCCCTTCCTCCTCTGCCACCATAAGACACCACCACCGCCCCTCCCTCTTCCTCTTCCTAACAATGCATAAGTGGGTTCAATTGTGAATAAGTGGATGAAATTTCCAATTCCATGGATAAGAAAAGCAAACAACCCCCCACCTAACACCTCCCCCAAGAGAAAACTATCGCGTCGACCCTCCCCTCGCATACCCTTCCCCCTGCCCAAGACCTCCCGCATCACCACGACCTGCCGAGCACCTTCCACAGCCCCTCCCCTTCCCCCTCCTCCAGCAATGACAGCCACCATCCTTGCCCAACCCCTTCCCTTCCTTCACCACTAACTTGCCCATTTAATTTGTGTTTTTCTTTTAATCCGTCATTGTGTAATGTCAGCTTAAGTAAATGCTTAAGAATTTATGTAGTAATTTTAATTTAATTACAGTTTGTCAACAAATTAAGAAAATAAGCATGGAATCATCGTCGCAAGAACGTGTGCTACAAAAATGCCATTGTGGATTAAACGCAGCATTGTACATGTCTCACAAGGAATCCAATAAATGACTAAAATTTTATCGATGTTCAAGATGGCAGGTAAGGCATATTAAAATGTCATTTATAAAGTGTTAAATATATTGTTGTATTTTGTTCATATTTGTAAGTTTATAATATTTGTTATCTTTTCTTATAGGAAATGAAGTCATGTAATTTTTTCGAATGGGTTGATAATCATTATATTCGCACCTCTGAAGGTCAGCATCAAATTGATACAATGTAGGAACATCAAGAGAAGCTAATGAAGAAGATCACTTTATTGGAAAAATAATTACAAGAGCTGCGACGATAAGTGGAAAGAGTTGAAGCTATGGAAGTTATGTTAGGCGACAAAATTGAAGCCATTAAGAGCTATGTGATAGGTTTTAGACTTGTATTTGTTATAGTTGCAATTATTGTCATGGTTGTAGTTATGCAAGTCGTACTTAATGTATGAGTCGATGTTTACTCAGTGGACATTTATTGGTAATTTAGACATAGTCTTGATTAGTGAATCTCACCTCTGCTTGGATCAGATTTACTATATTAGATGTTGAAATACTTCATCGAAGCACACTATGTCCACTAGATAAGTGTTCAGAGGTTTTGCTTGTGCCTATGAGTTTCTTAGGTAATTACATTTTACTTACTCTGATGTTGAAGATATTGTTAATAGCATAAAAGCAATTTGCATGGGATTTCTTTGAAAGGCAGCTGGTGAGGTAGTACAAGGTTAGAAGGGTGCAAAATATGGACGTCACCATGCTCTACATTGAATGAGTATCTATCTTTTGTGCGCATACACATTTCCCCATTCTTAGGTCAAAATCCTAATCTCAAATAGCCATCTCTTTCAAATTGAAAGAACCCTGAAGTTTGCCCAATGCCATGTACAAATTTTTGACAACAAAACATAACTTACATATTTGATGTGTTAAAATTCGAAATAGAACAAGCGAAAGGACTTAACTCCGATGGGCATACCCTTTTGGATATGCTCACTTCCAATTAATGATTTCCTCACAAGATCCTTCCATCCATTAATTCATGAGAACCAAATTCCTTAAAGAGCAGATTTAGTTAATGTAGTCTAAAAATTAAATAAACTGCTAGCAACTATTTCTAGGAATCTCAAAATCCAAGCAAAAGAAAAAGATGGTAGTAATTTAGACTTAACTTTTGTGTACACATCTCAAAATTAGATGAGTGCACTTCCTAAAAGTGAAGCAAACTTTATTTCATCCTCAAATAAGGTAATCCAGCCAGTTCCATCCCATACTTGCCAATAATACTCTTTGGATCAGATTATGCAACTTGCAATCAATGTATGAGTCTATGTTTTGGACTTGTATTTGTCACAGTTGCAATTATTGTCATGATTGTAGTTATGCAACTCCCACTCAATGTATGAGTACATGTTTACTCAGTGGACATTTATTGTTAATTTAGACAGTCTTGATTAGTAAATCCCACCTCTACTTGGATTAGATTTACTAACTCAGATGTTGACGTACTTCATTGAATCACACTATGTTACTTCACACATGAGGCGTCGCTAAACCTTAGGAAAAATCATATACATAAACTAAGGTTGAAATAGGGGGTCTATAGTGACGTTTATTCTATTTACAGTGATATACTTATCCGTCACTAAAGCTCTATATACTTATTCTCTCCTTTCTTTGTACTTAGTTTCTCAAGGCTCTCAACCCTTCAACACTTAGCCAGATTTTAAGCTCTCCTTCCCTCTATATTAATCCATGATTAGGCCTTAGTTAATGAAAAAATAATTTATAATTGGCAAGCGATCTTTTCGAGGGATACACATCACCCTAATGGGTGTGATCAGACCTCTACTAAGACCACCTTAATTGTTAGTTAGACCCATTAATTTCATTTTATGATTCTACCAAAGGGTAGAGACGACCACCTACAATGTGTGTGCCCCGGCCACACAACGCACCGCAATGCTCAAATCAATTCAAGCTCATGATCATAGTAATGGGAAAGGCATATGCCATTTCAGGCACCCTGCGCCGTGACGACTGAGAGGGCTATAGCAAGAATAACTTAAATGCGCATGTAGGCGGTCTTAGTACTGAGAGGGCATATGCGTATGCCATATGCCCTCTCAATGCAATTCATGTACTTCTTGCTATTTACATTTCATGTCTTTCCCATTACTATGAACATGAGCTTGAATTGATTTGAGCATTGCGGTGCGGTGAGTGGCAAGGGGCCACGCACTGTAGGTGGTCGTCTTTGCCCTTTGGTAGAACCATAAAACAAAATTAATGGGTCTAACTAACAATTAAGGCGGTCTTAGTAGAGGTCTGATCCCACCCATTAGGGTGCTGTGTATCCCTCGAAAAGACCGCTTGCCAATTATAAATTATTTTTTTCGTTAACTAAGGCCTAATCATGGATTAATACAGAGGGTAGGAGAGCTCAAAATTCGGCTAAGTGTTGAAGGGTTGAGAGCCTTGAGAAACTAAGTACAAAGAAATAAGAGAATAAGTATATAGATAGAACAAAGAAGAACAGAAGAAGAAGACAAAAAAGTGATTAAGTATAGTAGTATGTTTGAGCTCATATATGTATGTAAATAACATTAGAGCTTTAGTGACTAATAAGTATGTCACTGTAGATAAAATAAACGTCACTATAGATCCATATTTTTACCTTAGTTTATGTATATGATTTTTCCTAAGTTTTAGCGATGCTTATTTATGTCGTTGTACATATATTATATGTTATTGTATATGTCACTAGTATATTTTTATAAGGTCTTCATTGACGCTTAGATTTGTCATTGTTTATTTTATATACGTCGGCTTGTATGTTCTACCAAACTGAAGGTTCATATGACGTCAAAACTTTGTGTGCACTTAAAGATACACCTATTCTCACTCACTACACATTTATCTTATTTTTTTCAAATTTTTATAAGATTTTTATTTATTTACAAATCTAGCACATTTAAGGCCTAAAAGGGGTGTTTCAATGAAAACCTAAGGCCTTAGAATGAAGGGAGTGTACTGAATTGGCAATATGAGCACTCAGTTATGTTTAGCAAGTCAAATATAGGGTGTTACATGGTTTTCAACTTAATATCATCTCATTTCCTAAGTTTGGGCAGATTACACATATTTGTGCTGATCATAACAATACAGCTGCAGCACATATGAAAGTTTGATACACACAAAATGCAATCTTAAAAGTCGTAGCACACCCAATTGGTTTCAGACCATAATAGTACAGCTGCAACATATATGGAAGTTTGATACACACAAAATGCAATCTTAAAACAAAGTTTGGATGGAGAGGTGATAGAGCTTGTCTTCAATTTTATTTGCTGAAATGAATTTCCTTTTTAATCCACAAGTCTCTAGCCCTTGACCTTGAAAAGTTGACCTTTCCCTTCTTGCATCTCCAGCCTATCTCCTGAAAATGTCAATTAACACTATCAGCTAAGGCTTTTTAGTTAGTGTAAATAAGATACTTGAGTATGCATTAAATCAAATGATTTGCTTAGTAGAAACAACACAATCGGTATTGAGACTAAGAAATGAAATTTATAATTCATTTTAGAGCTCAATTATATTGACCTGAAGGGAAAAAATGCCAATTGCACGAGCCATTTCCTAAGTTAAAAATAGGAACACATCTCAAAAGAAATATATATCATTAATGACCATTTGAATTCAGTATAAACTAATGTCGAGAATAAGGACCTAAATCCCACTACTCCACGAATGAATGAATGCCAATGAACTACAGCTTACCTTGTTCTCCAGGAGGTTATCCCAAGCCTTTCCACTAAGGATGTAGCAGATGGCAAATTTTATCCAGTCTAGAGGAATGTAGAAGACAATGCTGTAAGGACCAATCGTTTTAGCTTGGAAATAGGGAAGTGTGCATATCCTTTTAGGATATGCACACAAAAGGTAACTTCCCTATCTCTCCCATTAGTTTATCCTAGATTCCTTTTCAATTGTGGAGATGTTTTCTTCTTCTTGGTTCCAGCTTGAGATTTGATTTAAGGTGACTTGCTGGAAGTTTTTTGCAGTCATATTCTTTAGAAGTGGGCTGGGGCTGCAGCCATAATTTTCAGAATGAGGCTTCTCTTTCTTTGTATTGTACAAGGTGGTTCAAGTGATTACTTGACCCTTGCTGAAATAAAGGAGGAGCAAGGGCGTTTTAGGGGATTTCGATAGGCGATTTGGACTGATGGGAGGGGAATTACGGATTGGTTTTTTCTTTTATCTTCTCTTTTTCATTTGCTTTCCAATTTATGGGAGATTTTTTTTGTACTTCTTTGTTCGAAGTTCAATAAAAGGGGTAGCCCAAGTCCTTATGTGTTTTGGGTTTGTTAAAAAAAAAAGTATGGTTTGTTTGTACAATACATGAGCAAATTACACATATTTGTGCTGACCTAAACCCCACTACTCCATAAAGACAGGGCAGCTTCATCCACCATATGTCTATGACACAAACAGAAGGTAAATGATAATGATATGCTTATACATTCATGCTTGCAGAAAAGAAGAAATTATGTGGAAATGTCAACTAAGATGCTCAAGGTACCTGAACTTTATAGTGAAATCAACACTGAAATTCTTGCTAAACGGGTGAATTACCTGAAATACATAAAGGAAAATTAGTGAAGGAAAGTTATACATATAAATTTCAAAAAATAACATTTGAAAACTTCTCAATTACCTCTTGAAACATGTGGTCTGATAATGACCCTTCTCTCCACATTTATGACCGGTTCGTTTCTTGGCATCATTTTTTGATGACGAAGCTTCAATAGCAGACTTCATACACTCCAATTTTCTTGGCCATCCCTTGGGCTTCACACATACAGGATCCTGAATATCTAGAAAACTTCCTTGTGACTCCAAATTGGGACGAATGTTAGAGTTAGATGCTTCAGCTACTAATGATTGCATGGTGGAGGGTGGTGGAAGTACACAAGATTTGGAATGCTCCTTCATTCTGCTCTTAACTTCGGCAACCATCCTCATAGCTAATTCAAAATTTTCTCTGCTTGCTCTTCCCCATTCATATATATCAGATAATATGGAACTTAAATCCCATAGCATATGTGGCATTGGTTGGTTATCACCATCATGGCAATGAGATTGATCACTGTTAATCAATCTGCTATCAATTCCCCATCAACTCAATAAATAACAATCGGGCAACTCCATCAATCACTTCTTCCTAAAAATAAACAAGGCATGACAACAAAGAATTCCATCTTGTTCAAATTTCTTACATGAACACCAACATCTTTTTTCGTCAACGACATAATCAACGGTGAAGACTTTGTTGCTATTGCCATATATATATATATATATCTCATATGCAATCTTCTCACTGTCACTTAAAATTTTTCTACAATCAAAATCAAACAACTTCTTGAACTCTTCTTAGAATATCATGAAATTAGAAGGAGTATAAAAACTAGCAGCTTGCAATTCAAATGGATGATTTGAGATTATCGATGGCTTGGTTCCTAAGCCTTTGAAATCTTCTAATTCTTCACTTTTCTAACGAGAATCCAATGCTCGATCATATTGTTGAACAAACTCAGATAAAGGCGTTTGAGCATATATGTAGCCATCAAAATAAGAATTCATACTTTCGACTCTCTGACTTGTTGACATTACAACCCAAAACATATCTCTAAGGTATATAGGCACCCAATGTTTGCGAACTTCATACATCTTACATAACCAACTTCCACTTGCTATATCATATTTTCTCTTCAATTCTATCCACTGCCTCTCAAACTCTTCTATACTCTCACATTTATTAATCCATCGATAATAATCATGTTGGAACTACTTGACACATTGCAATTTCTACAAGTGTATTAATGCATTTTTCCTTATATGTCACATACAAAATGTATGCAATGTTGAAGGGAAAATTTCTACAATTGCTTCTTGCATGGTTGGACCTTGATCAGTGATAATTGATGCTGGCATTTTACCAAACATGCAATGTAGCCATGTCTGAAACAACCATTTAAAGGTTTCTACAAAACTCTTCGAAAAGCAATGTACAACCAAAGAGTGTAGATTGCCTATGATGGTTGATACCCGTAAATGGTGCGAAGGGCATGGAAAATTTATTTGTTCTGTATGTTGTATCAAATATTAACATATCACCAAATTTTAGATAAGAAGATCTGCATCTACCATCAGCCCAGAAAATACTTCTCACAAGACCCTTCAAGTTTAAAAAAAAGGTAGGATCAACAGCCATCTTATCTAAAAAACATTTAACAACTATTCTACACTCCTGCCCAATATTGTTCTTCCTTTTTTTTATTATTAAATCCCTATAAAACTGACTTGTGATATTTTCTTCTCCCATTTCAGTAACTACTGCAGCAATTTGCCATGGGTGCAAGCCACAGTTATGTAATGTGGATATCATTTCTGGAGTACAAGAAATTACTTGCTTATGTGATCATAACTTTGTCACCTTAGATGGACTTGCCATTACATGACTATGTTCATCATTAACACGTTTCACAACTCAATTCCCCTCTGCATTTTCACAAACATACATATGTGCTTCACAACCTTGTCGACTTTCCCTTCGCCGTTTCACTACTCTTCCTTCATCCTCCTTCTAAAATATTTATATCCTTCACTCGAGCATACAATAGTATGAGCCACAATAAGTTTTGATTTTCTAGATCGTCGCACCCAATGCTTCCGAATGGAAAAATCCTTCACTTTTGCATATGCATTGTAAAAATGATATGCATCATCTTCAGATTTAAACTCCATGCCTACAACATGCTTCTCTCCTTCCACATTTATCAATTCAGCATTTCCTCCACTATATTGGCTAGTATTTGCATCCAATTCATTTCTCTCTTCCACTTCAATTTCATCTTCCAATGTATGATTCTGAAATTCATTTTCATCTTCATTTGTATGATTTTCAACCTCAACTTCATTAACCAATGTATAGTTATTAACTTCAGTTTCATCATCCAAGTAATCCATTCTTTCCTAGAGGAAATAAATTTATCAGAAGTAAACTTAATAATGAGGTTGCCTAACTTAAAGTATATGATGCTGTCCAATTAATGATATTTAAATTTCATCAATTACAAGAAGAATAGAAAAAATAAGAATTTACATATTTATGACCTACACTTACCACAAAATAAACTTAACATAAATTTCTGGCTGGAGGAGGAAGGGCAGGGGATTGGCCGTTCGTGGAGGTGGAGGAGGAGGGGGAGGAAGGGGAGGGGTTGGGTCATTTGTGAACAAGGAGGACGAAGGGGATGGCCTACGCCATTGGTGGAGGAAGAGGAGGAAGAGGGAGGGGTGGGTTTGGGGGTTGGAGAAGGCGATGGTGGCTAATCGTGGAGGAAGAGGATGCGCAAGGTGGAGTACGAGGAAAAGGAGGGACTAGACAGGGTGGTGGTGGCTTCTTTAGGTGGAGGAGGAAGGAGAGGGTTGTAGGTGGAGGAGGAGGAGGAAGAGGAGGAGGGATGGACGGGGTTCATATTTGTTCCTCAAGGAGGAGGAAGGGGAGGGGTTGGACAGGGTGGTGGAGGACGAGTAAGGGGACTGCTTGGCTTGTTTGTGGGGGAGGTGGAGTACAAGGAAGAGGGAGGGTGTAACGACCCGGTTCCCGAGTCCCTACGAGACACGAGAACCGGACCGACTCGACTAATCCCAAGACCCAGTCGTCCAACGAGGAAGTAACCAAAAGACAGTAAAATAAACCACATTCAGCATGAATATAACTAACAGTAAGAAAGTACAGCAGTAAGGAAAGAAACTACTACAGTAGGCACCACCACAACAGTAAAACAACATTTATCATATAACAAAAACTGCAGGTAAAGAAGGTACAACGGAAACAAAACTACTCACTAGAACAGAAACAAAAAGAAGGTACAAAGCTGTGGTAACTCTACTGGACCCTACTCGGCCCAGCGTCCTCTGCAGCCGCCGACCCTGGCTGCTCAACACCTGGTCCTGAAAAAGGTAACGAGTGTAACACGTCAGCAAAACGCTGAGTAGAGTGGCAAACTAACTAAAGGCAACAGTAGAGTGTACAGTAGCTGTTATGTTCTATTACTTCCTTTTATTTACATCTTTCAATTTTTCTCACTATTTCATTTACTTCTCAGATCCTTTACTTGATCTCGGATGTCCTCGTGGGACGATCTTGATTGCAGTCTTTTCCAAAAGTAGAAGTAGCACGTGGTGCTCTCCTGGCCGGGAGAGTCCCCCTTGGTGATCCTACCCTCAGTCAACCACCCCAGGGTCACTGACAGACGTAACGGTGACTACGGCACGCGCGATAAACGCACAGGTAGCTAGCCCGCACTGGCACGCGGTCAGTCGTTTCCGTTAACGGGTGCGCCCAAAGCACAGCACGGAACCAGGGCAGAGCCCTCTCAGTAACAGGGGTCCAACCCCTCCACAGTAACCAAACCGGGGCCTTGCCCCTCCACAGTCCGCGCACCCTCGCCTGACTACCCTGGTTTGCCCTAGTGGGCCTAACAAGTCGGTGAAGGAGGCTAGCAGAACCCCGGGGCCCGTGGGGTAGCTAGTACTCTCCTAACACTACTAGCTCTCCTCGGTACTACGTACACGAGGGCCAACAAGTCGGTACAGAGCGGCCAAGCCTAACCCCGGGTCCCTGGGGCGGCTGGCCCCACTCTGCACTAAAATAGGTACAGGTACTTCCCTTGGTACTGCGTACCCAAGAGACAGTACAAACTACATCTCAGTTCCATTCCTTTTCTTTCCAGGAGTTCCACTCCTAATTCCCCGTAGGGTTCCAGCCCTTTATCTCAGAACATCATATGTTTCACTTTCCAGATTCACGTTCTAAATTTCCATGATCTCAAACATGTTTCTTTGTTCATAACAGGCAGCTGTTAATTAATTTCACAGGCAGCTTATATATTCCTTTCCATTTTTCCAAGACTGCAGTAATATACATTCCACTAGTTTTTCCATCCTAGGATTCATGCCATATCCTAGGATCTATCATACAATCTAGTTTTCCGGCCCTAGGATTCATGCAACACCTAGGAGCTATCATTCCATACATTTCTCATTCCTAGGATTTATGCAATGCCCTAGGTTCTAGTTATGGTTCCATACTTTAACAGATTTTATTAATACTTAAAACCACTCTACCAGGTACAACGGAAGTAATGGGGGCGTGGTCGGGAATCCCGCGCGCCTCCGCGACTCTCAAGACTGCAACCGAACGAGGTCCTATCACAAGGATCAAACACAAGGAGAGTCTCAAAACAGTGTATAGCTACTGTAGGCGGGTAGAGGAATAAATTCTGAAACGAACGCAACTCGAATCGCGGAAAACGGAGCCCAAACGGGCCCTAAACGGGTCGAGAAAGACAATACTGTGCAAAATCAGACGTCTGGAACTCCTTCCAGACGTCTTAAACGGTGGATCAGAGAATTACCTGTTCGGCTTGGTTCCCCGGACGTCCAGAAGTCTGTGGGGACGTCTCTCCTAGATCCCAGACGTCCGATGGTCTCTCCGGACGTCTGGAGGTCACTCCCGCCGTCTGGTACAACTTCCAGACGTCTGATTCGCAAAGGATGACGAATCCGAACACCTGCGCACAGCCAACCCTCCTCCCTCAGTACGGTCAGTCGACAAAAAGAAGGAGAAAGCGGAAACTCACCTTTCAGACGTCTGTATGATCTCACAGACGTCGACCTTGCCGTCTGGATATCAATCCAGACGTCTGATTCTGGAAATTTTTCCAGAACCAGAACCTTGCTCGGCCTTCGCTCGCGACGCCGCCCGCGTCGCACCTCGCGCGTCCGCTGCTCCGCCCGCAGCAGGTCCCTCTCCGCGACGCTCTGCGCCCCCTGCGCCCTCCGCCGGCCGGCCAAGCCGCTCCCGGCGAGCTCGCCCTCACGGCAGAGCCCCACCCTCGCACGCCGCAGCTCCTCCGCGCCTACTGCGGCCGCCGCTGCCGCTGCGCCCTCGCGTCCGCTCGCTCTCGCGCACAGGTAGGAGAGAAGGAGGAGGATGGTGGAGACGGGAGGGGAGGCGCGCCCCCCCCTTTTAACGCCGCGCGGAGAGGAGAGAGAGACGGTCGCAGTCGCCTGCAGCCGCAGAGAAGATGCAGGATCGCAGGTCTGCGCGCACAGGCGCGCAGACGAATATCCCGTGCGAGCATAACTGTTCGCCAGACGTCTGTAAACTATCCCGGACGTCTGGTCAGACGTCCGGATGTGATCGCAGACGTCTTTACAGACGTCTGGGCCACCTCCCAGACGTCTTAAAAGACGTCTGGGGCACGCGCTCGTTACAGAGGGGTGGAGGTGTTGTCTGTTAGACAAGCTGAGGGGTGGGTCGAGGAGGAGCTCACCCTGGCGGCCGAGCAAATTCGGAGGAGCACAATCGATGAGGTGGGAACGCGAGGAGGCAGGAGGAGCACGATCGATAAGGCAGGAGGACGATCGATGAGGCACAACGAGCACGAGGGAGGTAGGAACACGAAATGCAACTTCGTTTGGCTGCAAGGGGGAGGTGGGAAGAGGAAATCATTTGGTTGCAAGGGAGAAGATGAAATCCAACGGTGCTACAACATCTAATCCAACGGTGTGGAGCCTCAGCTGCACGTAGTTACGTGCAACTCAGCTCCACAGTCCCTTTACCATATATATATATATATATATATATATATAGGGAGCTTATCTAAAGAGCATTGTGCTCGTAAAAGCAACAATGAGCACTAAATGCTATCCATTTGATTTGGATTACACGCATGAGATTAAAACCACCAAAGGAACATTGGTGGTTTTATCACAAATGCAGAAATTATGGGATTAACAAAGAAACGTCAACCTCAACAAAGCTTTCTATGTAAAGACGTAATCAATCAAATATGTTATTATTATACGTTATAATTAGAATATAATTACAACTATTCACGTAATTTAAATAACAAACATTGTAACAAATCTACCCAGATAAAGAAGATTGTTTTTAGCGAGAATTTATATTACAACTCAATAGAAAACATTGTAACAAATTAGAAAACATTTTGTAATATAACATGAAGATATTTGTAACAACGAAACTTTAATATTGTAATGTAGAAGGCATATATGGTAACAACTACATATGCAAGTTGTCAACCGTTATGCTATTTGTTAAATTGTTAAGTATATATGACTTAAAATAATAATTTAGGATTGTATTACAAATTATAATAAAACCATGGAAACAATTATGGTTAGAGGGGCCTTGAAAGATTGATGTAATCTATTCGATGTAATTCACGTAGGTCAACAATTAAAAGTAACAAAAGTTTGTAATGTCTATGAGTATCTGTTGTAATACGATGTGTATTTATTTATAACAAAACATATTTAGCAATGTAATGTAAATAACGTAAGTTGTAACGAATAGATATACAATTTGTAAAATCATTATTATTAATTACATGGTGTAATTAATGATGTATTAAGTGTAAAAATTCTGTAATAATATGTAAAATTGTCATACAATGATTCTATACAATTAATAGTATCGCATGGTGGATGGTAAAAGTGTAATACAAAGCGGTAACAACTGTATCACATGATGTATATGTCCATCAAAAGGCAACTCCGTTGTATTACACGTGACTTATCAGTACACTGTAGAAGTTGTGAGACCAGTTGATGGAAACGAAAAGACATTTTCAAAAAAAAAGAAAATAGGCGCTCTCTTGACCACACCTAATGGTAAGGCAGAGGAAGATCAAAGCCAAGAGGGGCAAGAGAAGCGGCGACGTGAGGAAGGCGATTATGTTGTTGGAGGAAAGACAACCCAATATCAAGTTAGTATTTTTACAAAAAATGTATATCGATGGACTTACATTCGATCTTAATGTGTTATTTTGTTTTTACAATATTCTAAACGCTCTGTTCTATGAAAAAAATCGAAAGCATTAAGTGTGGTACATCTAAGGTTTCATTGTCGGTTTGTCTTTTAACAACTTACGAATGAAAATGAATCTATTTCTAGCGATCTACGTTCTTATACTACTATTCAAATAGTGCTTTTATATAAGATATAGATTATACAAAATAGATACCATTCAAACTATATATGCAAACCTATTAACTAATAGATGCAATATTGGTTGGTACATAGGCGCTAACTCAAGCTTTTTCGACAATAAATGAAACAACTCCAGAATATCCAATGGCGAGCAAGGAAAGAGGCTGCTCCAAAAGGTTGGGCAAACAAAGCACTGGAGATAGAGTGGATGAAGAAATGTCTACTGCTAAATCAAGCAAAGCTGGTGCTACATCAAGGACAAAGGATACAAAACTACGTATTAAAATCAATTTTCTTGATCTATTGAAAAATCTTAAGCTATTTAACTCGCATTTTGTAATGCAATTATGTTAATATTTGTTCATTTGCTATGCAAATTTATAGATGATGGAAAGCTTACACATAGGTGCTATATACAACTTTTTAAAGATTTTATGGATAAATATCCATTGACAGGACAAGCATAAGGAGTTACTGGAAAAGACAACCTTTCACAGGCTTTTAGGTGTAGTAAAGGCACTATGGATATTGTTACAACCCGATTCCCGGATCCCTACAGCACCCGAGTTCGGCTCGCCTCGACTAATCCCAAGACCTAGTCGTCTAGCAAGAAATAACCAAAAGCAGGAAAGTAAACCACATTCACATATGCAATATAACTAAGCAGAAGAAACGTACAAAGCAGTAAAAGAAAGTAAATATGCTGTTTCAGTACATACCACCACAACAACAAAAACAACGGAAAGCGGAAGTAAACAGTAGAGACAAATAGTGATTAAAGGTCCAATACTTACTACAACAGTAAAGGAACGAAAATGAAGTGCTGAAAAACTATGGATGGGCTCGACTGAGCCCAGCACCCTCCGCAGCAGGAAACTCAGGCTACTCAACTCCTGGTCCTGAACAGTATCATGAAAAGACAGAGTCAGCGAACGCTGAGTAGAGTGGTATTTATATTATCTAAAAACAATAAAAGCAACAGTTTTAATTCTCATTTCTATTTGTCTGTTTTATATATATATTTCCGTTTCATCCATTTCTCTCAAGCATCCAGATATCCTTGATCTTGCATGTTCCTTGTGAGAACGATCTTGATTGCATTCTTTTCCGTAGAGTAGAAGGTACACGTGGTGCTCTCCTGGTTGGAAGAGTCCCCGGTGGTAGTCCTACACCCAGTCAACCACCCCGAGGTCACTGTCAAGACGTAGCAGTGACTACGACATGCGTGATAAGCGTACGAGTAGCTACCGCGCACTGGCACGCGGTCAGTCATTTCCGCCATCGGATACGCCCAAAGTACAGCACAGAATAGTATAGGATCTTGCCCTCTCAGAACAGGGGTCTCGCCCCTCCATAGTCTGCGCACCCTCGTTTGACTACCCCAGTTTGCCCAGAGGGTCTAACAAGTCGATGTAGGGTGGTTAGCTGAACCCCGGGCCCCGTGGGGTAGCTAGCTCCCTCCCTACACTAGTAGCTCACCCTGGTACCACGTATGAGAGGGCTAACAAGAATCAGTGTAGAGTGGCCAATCCTAACCCCGGGTCTCAACCTAAGGGAGGCTAGCTCTGTTCTGCACAAAAGGGGACAGTTGCTCTCCTTGGTACCACGTACTCAAAGGCCAGCACCCTTCCCATCTACATTCTAGATTTTCGTCTAACCACAGGAGTTCTACTCCTAATTCCCCGTAGGGTTCATGCTCATATTCACCTCATTTATTCTTAACCAGATTTCACCTTTCACAATTCATTTTTCATTCATATACAGGCAACTCATATTTCCATAATTCGGTACATGCAACTGACGATTTCACAGGTAATTGTTCATTAATTACAGGCAGCTCATATTCTAACAGGCAACTTAAAATTATAGTACAGGTAATTGCTAGCAGTTTATCTCAATCATGCATGCAAGTACATCGTATAGCTCAAACGGTTCATTCATTTCTCTACCCTAAGGTTCATGCCACATCCTAGGGTTCCATTTAGCAATTTCCACAAGCATAATCTTATTTAAATATTATTAAAAGAATTAAACCACTCTACTAGGCAACATGGGAGTAATGAGGGCTCGAACCGCAGACCCAGGAGTCTCTGCAAGCCCCAAACACGCAGCAGGATGAAACCCTATACTAGGGAATACATCACAAAAGGAGAGTTCAGAACAGTGTACAAAGAACTCTAGTACGTAGAGGAACTTGCGAGGAAAGTACAGGTATTTCGTTTGCGTAAAACAGACCCCGATCAGACCTTAAATGGGTCAAAAACGTGGCTACTGTTCAAAATCAAACGTCTGGGAATAAGGCTAGATGTCTTAAAAGGTGTCAGATCTTTATCTCAAGTCCCTGCAGTATCCTTAGACGTCCAGATCTTCTCTGTGGTCATCTGAAGGCAATTCCAGACATCGGACGAAGGCTCCGGTGGTCTGGACGCACCACCGGATGTCTGGTGATGTGATCAGACGTCCAAAAGCATAGGCATATGCGCTCCTTCCCAAGGCTGCACTTGCGTACGACGTCGCAGGCGTGGTCAGCTGACATATCTCCCTACGCTGTGATATGCATGGTGCAGGGAGATTCGTACCTTCGCGATAAATGAGCTTTCAGACGTCTGGCCTTAGCTCTAGACGTCCAGGTACCCTATCAACCGTCTAGACTCCACTCTAGACGTCTGATACTGGAAAACTTCCAGTATCAGGACTCCTTCCAACGCTCTCCGCTCACTCTGCCTCGCACTGCCGCAGCTCTAGCTGCTGCAGAGGGTTGGGAGGCCGTCTCCCTAAGCTCTCTCCTCCTCCCGCATGCGCCTGCGGTGGCCGCATGAGCTCCGCCGAGCTTCCACCGAAGCTCCTCCGACCTCGGCCTCCTCCTCCTCCCGCGCTCTCCTCCTTCTCCCGTACGCTCTCCCTTGCTCGCCTCCTGTAACGACCCGATTCCCGAGTCCCTACGAGACACGAGAACCGGACCGACTCGACTAATCCCAAGACCTAGTCGTCCAACGAGGAAGTAACCAAAAGAGCAGTAAAATAACCCACATTCAACATGAAATATAACTAGCAGTAACAAAATACAGCAGTAAGAAAAAGAACTACTACAACATGTACCACCACAACAGTAGAACAACATTTATAACATAACATGAACTACAAGTAAAGAAAAGTACAGAGAGTAACAAGAACTACTCACTACAGTGGAACGAAAAGGGCACAAAAGAACAGTGGTAACTCTACTGGACCCTACTCGGCCCAGCATCCTCTGCAGCCGCTGACCCTAGCTGCTCAACACCTGGTCCTGAAAAGTAACGAGTGTAACACGTCAGCGAAATGCTGAGTAGAGTGGCAGCTAAACTAAAGAAGCAGTAAAGTGTACAGTAGCTGTTTTATTTTCTTTCTTCCTTTATTTACGTCTTTCTATTGTTTCACAATTTATCTATTTCTCAGATCCTTCTCTTGATCTCGAATGTTCCTCGTGGGAACGATCTTGATTGCAGTCTTTTCCGAAGAGTAGAAGTAACACGTGATGCTCTCCTGGCCGGGAGAGTCCCCCGTGGTGATCCTACTCTCAGTCAACCACCCTAAGGTCACTGACAGACGTAACGGTGACTACGGCACGCGCGATAAACACACGGGTAGCTACCCCTCGCTGGCACGCGGTCAGTCGTTTCCGTTAACGGGTGCGTCCAAAGCACAGCACGGAACCAGTATAGGGCAGAGCCCTCTCAGTAACAGGGGTCCAACCCCTCCACAGTAACCAAACAGGGGCCTTGCCCCTCCACAGTCCGCGCACCCTCGCCTGACTACCCTGGTTTGCCCAGTGGGCCTAACAAGTCGGTGTAGGTGAGCTAGCAGAACCCCGGGGCCCATGGGGTAGCTAGTACTCGCTCTACACTAGTAGCTCTCCTCGGTACTGTGTACACGAGGGCCAAAAGTCGGTACAAAGTGGCTAGACCTAACCCCGGGTCCCTAGGGTGGCTGGCTCCGCTCTGCACTAAGCAGGTAACAGGTGCTTCCCCTGGTACTACGTACCCAAGAGACAACACACCTCCACGTCTTTCTTTCTCAGTTCCATTTCATTCTCTTTCCAGGAGTTCTACTCCTAATTCCCCGCAGGGTTCCAGCTCTTTTAGCTCAACAGATTCAGGTTTCACCTTTCCAGTTTCACGGTCATACAACCCATATTCTCAATCATGTTCATTTATTCATAACAGGCAGCTGTTAAATCAATTTACAGGCAGTTATTATTTCCTTTCCACAGTTTTCCAGTCCTAGGATTCATGCCGTACCCTAGGATCTATCATTCAATCTAGTTTTCCAGCCCTAGGATTCATACAATACCCTAGGATCTATCATTCAATCTGGTTTCTCATTCCTAGGATTCATGCAATGCCCTAGGTTCTATTAATTGTTCCATAATTGTAACAAATTATGTTAATAATTTCTAAAGCCACTCTACCAGCTACAACGAGAGTACTGGAGGCGTGGTCGGAAATCCCGCGTGCCTCTGCAACCCCCGAGACTGCAATGGAACGGGATCCTAACATAGGGATTAAACACAAGGAGTTTCTCAGAACAGTATATAATTACTGGAAACGGGTAGAGGATCTTATTCCGAAAAGAACGCAACTCGAAACGCGGAAAACGGACTCCGAACGGGCCTTAAACGGGTCGAAAACGACGAAACAGTCCAAAATCAGACGTCTGAAACCTCTTCCAGACGTCTTAAAATGTGGGTCAGATGGTACCTTTGTTCTGCGTAGTCTCTCAGACGTCCAGAATCCTGTGGGGGCGTCTGGCCTAGTTCCCAGACATTCGATGGTCACCCCGGACGTCTGGAAGTCCTTCCCGTCGTCTGGCACTGCGGCCAGACGTCTGATTCGCGTTGGATGGCGAATCTCAAAACCTGCACATACCCACTCCTCGTGCTCAGTACGAACAGTCGCAGAAAAGGAAGAAGGACGAAAATAACTTACTTGCCAGACGTCTGGACAGTCCTCCAGACATCTTCACCGTCGTCTGGTTGGAATCCCAGACGTCTGATTCTGGAAAAATTTCCAGAATCAGAGCTCGGCTCGCTCTCCGCCTGTGACGCACGGCTCGCCGCGCCCCGTCCGCTTGCTGCTCGAGCTGAGCAGCCCTCCAGCGACACTCCACGCCCGCGGCTCCCCCGCCGGCCGGCTCTAGCTGCCCCGGCAAGCTCGAGCCCTCACTATCGGGCGTCTCCTCCCTCGCGCAACACCTCCTCCCGCAACTCGCCACGGCTGCCGCTGCCGCCGCTCGCTCGCGCTCGCACTCTCTCACTGGATAGAAGAAGAAGGAAGCAGAGGAGATGAGAGTGAGGGAGAGGGCGAGGGCCTTATAAGGCCGCGCGAGGAGAGAGAGAGAGAGCGCAGTCTACGCCTGCAGGAGGAGAGAGGGAAAAAGAGGCGTTCGCAGGTCTGCACGTGCAGGCGCGTAGACGCAATTCTGCGTGTCGCAGAAATTAAATCCCAGACGTCTGGAACCTTCCAGACGTCTGGGCCACCTCCCAGACGTCTTAAAAAGGCGTCTTGAAAGCGCGTTCGTAACACCTCCTCTCGCCGCTCCCGCACAACTCTGAAGGTGGTGGTTGTAGCTGGTGTGTGGAGTGGAGAGGAGATGGGAGGGGGCTTATATAGGCGGCGTGGGGGGTTTAGGATTTAGGGAAGAAAATGAAGGGAGAGAGGAGAAGAGCGTTCTACGTGCCACCCGCGCGCAGAGCGTAGTGTGCGTACAAAAATTTCGTTTTTAGACGTCCGAGAAAGGGTCCAAACATCTGGACAGACGTCTAACTGAGACTCCAGACGTCTTAAAAGGCTAAAAGTGTGACGAGTCATTACAGATATCAAAGTCTTGAAGTGGATAGTTGAGTGTTACATGGGAAATCAAAAATTCCTCATGGGAGAAACAATACTTGAATTCACAAATGATGACATAGGTCTCATATTTGGAATTCCTAGTAGTGGCTATGATATCAAAGTAAATGAGAAGTCACTGCCATGGACAAGCTATTGCAATCGAATAATCTTCAAACGCACAAGACAGATAGATGGGAGGACATTGGAGCCAATGATGAATACCTATTATCACTTTGATGATGACCACTCTGTTTACATCTATATAACATGCTTGATATGTATGATGTTTACAACCTTCCTATTCCCAGATTTGAGATACTCATTCCCAAGGATATTGTTGAATTACATAGACTCCTTAGAGGACAGAAAGTATTTCAATTGGTCATCTACGTTTGTGGAGTTTATTCTGCTGAAGATAAAAGAAATGGCAAAGAAGATAGCTTCAATGAAAGAAACGAGCGTTGGTAAGAGCCTTGGTTACTTAAACGACTGTGTTGCTTGTTTATATGTAAGTTTAACTTCAACTATCCATTGCTACATTCGATATAAAATATAATTTGTATTAATGGAAAGAAAAATAAAAACTATATAAACTGTAAATTTGGGTGCTAGAACATTACTACAAGGATTCTGCAGCCAAGATTGAGGAAGTGGACTCGGTCAAGTATTCTCAAGAAAAAGGACATGGATCATGCATATCAAACAATCAATGGTAATTAGTTAAAACAACTTCATATTTTTATGAGGAACTTATAGTACATGTGTAATATAAAACATCTCCAATGCAGAAGTTAATGCCTGAAAAGAACAAGATATTTTGTGTTGGAACAAACAACCTTACATTCTCCCTAGAAACATTTGATACTAAAGGCTTTGTACCTAACAGATCAACACAACTTCTTGACGAGATAGTGGACTTGGTTCCACTGAATTGATGTGGGTAATTTCACTGCCATTGGGCAGGATGACAATGGTGAAAAATGCATGACTACTACCTGCATTGAAGAAAGAAAGAAATTTAAAAACTTAGCATCGAATACAAGAACACCATTGAGGTGTTGAAGAGTGAAATTGCTGAGTTGAAGAGGGAAAATGATTAGTTGAAGAAAAAAGAGGAGACAAAGAAGGAAAATGTTCATGATGTTGGTGTCCAAATAGAAATTGAGCCAAGTAAAGATGATGCTCCAAGCACAACCACCAAAAACAATCCGTTGAATGATGAGGCTAGTTTTGATGGGCCAACACTTGATTTAGGTCTCACCCAGCAATTTCAAAGGATTCGAGTGGATTCTAAAAATGCAAGTCAGTATGCTAGGAAAACAAATCTGCAGGAGAATCATGCTCAACCAATGGAATGCAACATGGGTGCAAGCAACCCATGCAAGACTAAATCAACAATTGAGATAGATGAGGCACCTAGAGATCATGATAGGAAAGGGAAGAGGAAGAAGAGAAAGAGGACACCAAGTTCTATGGTGGAGAGGATCAAAGAAAGAACCGTGATGAGAAAAGCACGGGAAACAAGTAAACTTTAATGATGTTGCGAAGAATTTGGATGAAGAAAATCAAAAAAATTGTGGAGATAGTGGAGAAAACATGGAATCAAGAAAACAAGAAGAAAAGGGTGAGTACATAGTGCTACATGATCTAGAAAATGATAAAGAAGCTACTCAAAACAAAAAATCTGATGTGGGTAGGAGAATCATAACAAAAAGTATATAATGCCCATAAACAATGATGTAGATAGTGATGCTATAAGTATCCAAAAATGTGTTCATATGATTAATTAATTACATGCATTTTAATATTATAGCTGTCATATGGGATATGTAAAATGCATTGTAACAATATTTTACAGTACCTATGTGACTCCCGTGATGACTACGAGAGACATGCTCATGTGACAAAAGAAGAAACAACATAATACAATCCTTTTTACACGATCCAGCTCATAAGTAAGGTGTTGTATGTTTAGTTAATTGCAATTATATTCAATAAGTTAGTGAGAAAATTATTCATGACAATGTTAATAGTTTAAGGAAGAACTACCATTCACCATTGGACAACTATTGCATCAAACAACATATTCACAATCTTCTATATGGTGGAATGATCGAAGATACGGTATGTAATTTACACCATTCTTAAGCATCTATGACTTATAATATATTAATTTGAATATTATTAACTTATCATAATTTATATACATACATATAATAGACTCATACATGGACTTCTTATTTTTCAAATATTCAACAATTAGTAGAGGAGAAGCACCATACTTTTTTGCATCTTTAACCATCATGGTAAGCAAGATGTAGATTTAGCGAGCTACATTAGAATGCCTGTAATGTTTGTAATACATATAGTATGATATTCTACAAAGCTTAATAAAAAATAGAGCAACAATGTTGACAAAGGCTGAGCAACAAACACTGCAACAAATTTTCGAAGCAAGACTAATCACATATGGAAACCTAAAGAAGGCATTCTTCCCCGTGCATCTGCCACGGCATTGGATACTTCTTGTGGCTTGCTTCAAAAGATGCGAATTACTTGCGTATGACTCTTTGGGACATGATAGATAGAGCAGGGTTGAAGCTTTCAGATGAGTAAGTATACTTTAAGCACGTATAGCTTTAAAACTATAAAATTACAATGTATTTGTATGTACAAGAGTATTCCTTATATTAACAATCAGTTGATACATGTCTTACAGAACGATATTGCATCAAACTATTTCACGATGGTCCTGTTGGAAGCAAATACAAGGACCTGAAAAGTGAACTTTGTTACAAAGTTGCCATTGCAACTAGAAACGAGTATCGACTGTGGTATCTACTTACTTAAATATATGGATTACATATGTGAAGGTGAGGATATCGTGTTCTCACATGGCGATATGGACAAATTCAGAGCTCAGATAATAACGATATTGCTTCAATGTAACAATGAAGAAAATGAAAGGTTCATTTACAATTACCTCATAGAAGTAAGAAGAATGTTGTCTTAAAGAAGTTTCCATATAGTTTATTGCAAGTGGATATGATTAGTTTTTGAAGGGAATACTGCTGACATGTTTACTGTCATTTTGATAGTTGGAAATCTAGTGCTGATGTAGAATTGTTTTGAGTATTTGTTTTAAACAGTTGGGATGTTTAATGTAGGTGGATGAATGCATAATTCCATCTAATGTCTTTTTGAAATAGTTGTATATATACATAACTAAAATATATATATTCTAATGCATATCTACAAACGTGTATGAAGCAACATATAAATTTGGTTTATGTTAAATAGATGTTGCAGAACAATACTGACAATGTTTTTTTTATACATTGTATTACAACGTTTACTTAATTGTGTATGTTTGGGTAATGGACGTTCCTACATTAGTTGGTAATGTATTATAATGTTAGAATGAAAAATGAATTCGCAGATATTATATTATAAAACAATGGTGATAGTGCTTTTATCGAAGCATTTCCTTGGTGTTGTTTACCCTTGTCGAATGAACATTTCTAAGAGGCTATATTACATATATGTGTTTGTTTCGTGTGACTCTGTGGAATACATTAGATTGTTATGTAATACAATGTTGCAATGGAATTTCAATTCCTTGCAATGTCTACGGCTATGTATTACAATGTTACAATGAACTTTTATTCCTTGCAAAGGCTATGGTAGTGTAACGAACGCGTGCCCCAGACGCATTTTAAGACGTCTGGAGGGTGGCCCAGACGTCTGACCAGACGTCTGGGATCACATCCAGACGTCTGACCAGACGTCCGGGATCGTTTCCAGATGTCTGGAGAACAGTTATGTTCGCACGGGAGATTCGTCTGCGCGCCTGTGCGCGCAGACCTGCGATTCCTCTCTCTCTCCCTCTCTGCGGCTGCAGGCGCGCTGCGACCACCTTCTCTCTCCTCGCGCGGCCTTAAAAAGGGGCGCGCCTCCCCTCCCGTCTTCACCGCCTTCTTCTTCTTCTCCTTCCTGTGCGCGAGAGCGAGCGGACGCGAGGGCGGCAGCGGCGGCCGCAGGGGGCGCGGAGCGACACGGAGAGGGACCTGCTGCGGGCTGAGCAGCAGACGCGCGAGGTTCGACGCGGGCGGCGTCGCGAGCGGAGGCCGAGCAGGGCCCTGATTCTGGAAAATTTTCCAGAATCAGACGTCTGGATTTATATCCAGACGGCAAGGTCGACGTCTGTAAGATCATATAGATGTCTGAAAGGTGAGTTTCCGCCTTCTTCTTCCTTCTTGTCGACTGACCGTACTGAGGGAGGGGGTTGGCTGTGCGCAGGTTCGCTGATTCGCCATCCTTTGCGAATCAGACGTCTGTAAGTTGTACCAGACGGCGGGAGTGACCTCCAGACGTCCTGAGTGACCATCGGACGTCTGGGATCTAGGCAGGCGTCCCTGCAGACTTCTGGACGTCTGGGAAACCACGCTGAACAGGTAAATTCTCTGATCCACCGTTTAAGACATCTGGAGGGAGTTCCAGACGTCTGATTTTGCACAGTATCGTCTTTTTCGACCCGTTTAGGGCCCGTTCGGGCTCCGTTTTCCGCGATTCGAGTTGCGTTCTCTTCAGAATTAATTCCTCTACTCATCTACAGTAGCTATACACTGTTTTGAGACACTCCTTGTGTTTGATCCTTGTGACAGGATCTCGTTCAGTTGCAGTCTTGAGAGTCGCGGAGGCACGCGGGATTCCCGATCACGCCCCCATTACTCCCGTTGTACCTGGTAGAGTGGCTTTAAGTATTAAGAAAATCTGTTAAAGTATGGAACCATAACTAGAACCTAGGGCATTGCATGAATCCTAGGAATGAGAAATATATGGAATGATAGCTCCTAGGTGTTGCATGAATCCTAGGGTCGGAAAATTAGATTGTATGATAGATCCTAGGATATGGCATGAATCCTAGGATGGAAAAACTAGTGGAATGTATAATACTGCAGTCTTGGAAAAATGGAAAGGAATATAAAGCTGCCTGTAATTTGAATTAACAGCTGCCTGTTATGAATAAAGAAACATGTTTGAGATCATGGATTTTGAGAACGTGAATCTGGAAAGTGAAACATATGATGTTCTGAGATAAAGAGCTGGAA
Source organism: Thalassia testudinum (assembly GCA_037157565.1). Lineage (NCBI taxonomy): Eukaryota > Viridiplantae > Streptophyta > Magnoliopsida > Alismatales > Hydrocharitaceae > Thalassia > Thalassia testudinum. Next base: position 24,340,766 of record JAZHRO010000054.1, on the reverse strand, counting down.
CCCTACGGGGAATTAGGAGTGGAACTCCTGGAAAGAAAAAGGAATGGAACTGAGATGTAGTTTGTACTGTCTCTTGGGTACGCAGTACCAAGGGAAGTACCTGTACCTGTTTAGTGCAGAGTGGGGCCAGCCGCCCCAGGGACCCGGGGTTAGGATTGGCCGCTCTGTACCGACTTGTTGGCCCTCGTGTACGTAGTACCGAGGAGAGCTAGTAGTGTTAGGAGAGTACTAGCTACCCCACGGGCCCCGGGGTTCTGCTAGCCTCCTTCACCGACTTGTTAGGCCCACTAGGGCAAACCAGGGTAGTCAGGCGAGGGTGCGCGGACTGTGGAGGGGCAAGGCCCCGGTTTGGTTACTGTGGAGGGGTTGGACCCCTGTTACTGAGAGGGCTCTACCCTGGTTCCGTGCTGTGCTTTGGGCGCAGCCGTTAACGGAAACGACTGACCGCGTGCCAGTGCGGGCTAGCTACCTGTGCGTTTATCGCGCGTGCCGTAGTCACCGTTACGTCTGTCAGTGACCTTGGGGTGGTTGACTGAGGGTAGGATCACCACGGGGGACTCTCCCGGCCAGGAGAGCACCACGTGCTACTTCTACTTTTGGAAAAGACTGCAATCAAGATCGTTCCCACGAGGACATTCGAGATCAAGTAAAAGACCTGAGAAATAAATGAAATAGTGAGAAAAATTGAAAGATGTGAATAAAGGAAGTAATAGAACATAACAGCTACTGTACACTCTACTGTTGCCTTTAGTTAGTTTGCCACTCTACTCAGCGTTTTGCTGACGTGTTACACTCGTTACCTTTTTCAGGACCAGGTGTTGAGCAGCCAGGGTCGGCGGCTGCAGAGGACGCTGGGCCGAGTAGGGTCCAGTAGAGTTACCACAGCCTTTTTGTACCCCTTTTGTTTCTGTTCTAGTGAGTAGTTTTTGTTTCCGCTGTACCTTCTTTACCTGCAGTTCTTGTTATATGATAAATGCTGTTTTACTGTTGTGGTGGTACCTACTGTAGTAGTTTCTTTCCTTACTGCTGTACTTTCTTACTGTTAGTTATATTCATGCTGAATGTGGTTTATTTTACTGTCTTTTGGTTACTTCCTCGTTGGACGACTAGGTCTTGGGATTAGTCGAGTCGGTCCGGTTCTCGTGTCTCGTAGGGACTTGGTTATCGGGTCGTTACAAGATGGTATCAGAGCAAGGTCGTCACGAGAAGTGAATCAACTGACTGGAAAATAACCAATTCACATGTTTATAGCTAGAGTAGCCACCACAACATATCTCTTGACATGAGCTCTTAGAAGTTTTGTTAGGTACCGTATGTTTTGACGTTTCCGTTTTGTTTCGCGTCTCCATTGTAGGAGATGCCGCGTCGTGGAGCTAGGAGGGTGGGCCGCAGGCGCGGCCGAGGTCAGCGCCCGGGGGACAGATGTGTCGGGCTTGGAATACATACTACCCCACCTCTTCTCCTGAGTATACCGTCTCAGGACCTCGTCCAACTGATTCGAGAGGCGGTTCGAGAAGAATTTCAGCTTCCACCCACGTCGCCACCCCCTCCCCCTTCCGAGCGTACGACAGGGGAGTTAGTGGTGGAACGAGATTTCCGCCGCCACACCAGGCGTGTTAGGAGAACTCAACGGAGACACGTGGCGTCCGCAGGAGAGCCGTCACGTTGTGCAGGGCCATCAGTGGCCTTTGGGGGCCCTCCACAGGGGCCAGTCGCCAGCACCGGACCCCCGCCTAGCCGACAGCAGGGACTCACTGAGGGCAGGAGTCGGGTTCCCCTCTGCTACCAGTGTGGCTAGCCGGGCCACGTCAGGAGGGACTGCCCATCTAGGGCAGGAGGTCAGCAGATACTTCCCGCGCAGAGCACTGGAGGGCGCGCAGGAGGCCGCGGTTCCCAGGCACGAGGACGAGGACAGCAGTCGCGAGGAGGGTACCGGCCAGCACCTACCCGTCCGACGCAGAGTGTGGCTGCTTCGTCCGCACCTAGAGCTGAGGGGCGTATCAACACCCTAACACACAGGGACGCCAGAGCATCGGGATCCGTGGTAGCAGGTATGGTTCCAGTTTCTGGCAGACTCGTTTACACGCTTTTCGATTCCGGCGCTACGCACTCGTTTGTCGCAGCCAGTTTCGCAGTTAGTTTGGACCAGGATTATACACTGTTAGAGAATCCGTTCGTAATCAGAGGTCCGAGTGGTCAGCTGTTTGTAGCTGAGGAGGTGTACACGGGTTGCGGGGTCAGCATCGGGAGACATAGCCTGCCAGCTGACCTGATTATGATACAGATGGAGGACTTTGGAGTGATTCTGGGGATGGATTGGTTGTCCGCTTACCACGCTTTGGTGGACTGTTTTGAGAGGAAGATCATCTTCTCCATTCCAGAGTTGCCTTCTTTCGAGTTTCACGGACAGCCAGTGGACGGAGGTTTCAGGTGCATATCGGCACTTCGGGCGGTGAGACTTTTGAGCCAGGGGTGTGAGGGCTTCCTAGCTTGTGTGGTGGCAGAGCCCAGCCCCGTGGCAGACTTCCAGAGCATCCCGGTGGTCAGAGAGTACCCCGACGTGTTTTCAGACGAGTTACCAGGACTACCGCCCGAGCGTGAGATCGAGTTTGAGATCTCACTAGTACCAGGAACCAGCCCCATCTCCACTGCGCCATACAGGATGGCACCGCTTGAGCTGCGAGAGCTCAAGTCCCAGTTGCAGGACCTTTTGGAGAAAGGTTTCGTGAGGCCCAGTGCGTCTCCCTGGGGAGCCCCGGTACTGTTTGTGAAGAAGAAGGATGGGACCCTACGCCTTTGTGTGGACTACCGACAGCTGAATAGGGTCACCATCAAGAACAGATATCCGCTGCCGAGGATTGACGATTTGTTTGACCAATTGCGGGGTGCCACGGTGTTTTCCAAGATCGACTTGAGGTCTGGATACCACCAGTTGAGGATCAGGGAGACCGACGTCTCCAAGACAGCTTTCCGCACCCGGTACGGACACTACGAGTTTTTGGTCATTCCGTTTGGGCTGACCAATGCCCCCGCTGCTTTCATGGACCTGATGAACCGGGTGTTTAGACCATACTTGGACCAGTTTGTGGTGGTTTTCATAGATGATGTACTCATCTATTCTAGAGATCGGACGCAGCACGGACAACACTTGCGGATGGTTCTGGACACTCTGAGACGACACAGGCTGTACGCCAAATACAGCAAGTGCGAGTTCTGGTTGAGGGAGGTGACCTTTTTGGGTCATGTGATCTCTGGAGACGGCCTGGCGGTGGACCCCGCCAAGGTCGAGGCAGTGCTCAGGTGGGAGAGACCGCGTTCAGTCACTGAGATTCGCAGTTTCCTGGGACTGGCAGGTTACTACAGACGGTTCATCAGAGGATTTTCACAGATTGCGCGTCCTATGACACAGTTGACCCGGAAGGATGTGCCTTTCGCTTGGACAGACGCCTGTGAGGCGTGTTTTCTGGAGCTGAAGGAGAGGTTGACATCGGCTCCCGTGCTCACCATCCCTGACAGTAGTGGCGGGTTCGTTGTGTACACGGACGCTTCCTTGCAGGGGTTAGGAGGTGTGCTCATGCAGAGGGGTCACGTGGTCGCTTACGCTTCGCGGCAACTGAAGCCCCATGAGCATACCTACCCTACCCACGATCTAGAGTTGGCAGCTGTTGTCTTCGCGCTGAAGACATGGAGGCACTAGCTGTACGGTGAGACCTTCGAGATTTTTACAGATCACAAGAGCCTCAGATATCTTTTTGACCAGAAGGAGCTCAACATGAGACAGAGACGTTGGTTGGAGCTCCTGAAGGACTAAGACTGCAGCATCTCCTACCACCCGGGAAAGGCCAATGTGGTGGCTGATGCCTTGAGCCGTAAGGCGCCCGCACGCTTGGCCAGTCTACAGTTACAGAGTTGGAGCCTTTTGGAGGAGGTGGGCAGTTGGCGACCTCTAGAGTTACGAGGGTACTGTGGGGCAGTGACGGTGACACGGCAGACCAGGCCAGAGTTGATAGACCGCATCATCACGAGACAGATGGCCGATCCGTACTTGCAGTCTTTGTGCGACAGAGTACTATCAGGGGACCCAGGAGACTTCTCTTTCACAGACCAGGTGTTACGCTTGAGGGGACGATTGTGCGTCCCCAGAGACGAGGAGCTGTTGAGAGAGCTCCTGACTGAGGCACACGGTTCCAGATTCACCATACACCCCGGAAACACGAAAATGTACCATGACTTGAGACGCGAGTTCTGGTGGAGAGGGATGAAGCAGGATGTGGGTGAGTTCGTGCAGCAGTGCTTAGTGTGCCAGCAGGTGAAAGCTGAGCATCACCATGGACTTGGTGGTGGGCTTACCTGTTACCCAGCGAGGACACGACGCAGTCTGGGTAATAGTGGATAGATTGACGAAGACGGCACGATTCTTGCCGATCCGAGTCACTTTGGGACCAGCACAGTTGGCAGAGAGGTATATCCGTGATGTGGTGCGACTACACGGAGTTCCGCGGGAGATCGTATCCGACCGGGATACCCGCTTTACGTCCCAGTTTCGGGCTGAGTTTCAGCAGGCTTTGGGGACGAGGTTGAGGTTTAGCACGGCTTACCACCCCCAGACGGACGGACAGTCGGAACGCACGATACAGACACTTGAGGACCTTTTGCGTGCCTGTGTACTAGACTGGAGGGGCTCTTGGGAGGAGCACCTGCCCCTGGCGGAGTTTGCATACAACAACAGTTATCACTCGAGCATCGGCATGGCTCCCTACGAGGCTCTGTACGGACGGAAATGCACGGCACCCTTGAGTTGGGTTGAGGTGGGGACCAAGTGGGAGGTTGGCCCCAGGTTGATCCGGCAGAGTCAGGAGGTAGTTGAGCAGATCCACAGACGACTCCGCATTGTCAGGAGCAGACAGAAGAGCTACGCGGATCGCAGACGCAGAGAGGTGCAGTTCGAGGTTGGGGACCACGTCTTCCTTCGTTTCGCCCATGAAGGGCTTACAGCGGTTTGGGGTGAGAGGGAAGCTCGCGCCGAGGTTCGTGGGGCCCTTTGAGGTCCTGGAGCGGGTTGGACCCGTTGCTTACAGGCTTGCCCTTCCCCCGCAGCCTTCTGGTGTGCATGACGTGTTCCACGTGTCCAACCTCAGGAAGTACGTAGTCGATTCCAGTCACGTACTGAGTCACGAGATGCGTCGAGATGAGCGACGACCTGACCTACCCCGAGCGGCCAGTGCAGATCCTAGACCGACCCGTCCGCAGGTTGAGACGAAAGCAAGTACCCCTGGTAAAGGTTTTGTGGAGGAGCCAGCGGTACGAGGAGGCTACCTGGGAGCCTGAGGCGGCAATGCGGGAGCGGTACCCGGAGCTTTTCGCGGGTACGTCTTTTCGGACCGGCTTCGGTCCTCTTTGAGTTTGTTATGGTTAGTTGGACATCTTTTTCCCGCACCCTAGTTGGCGCAAGTTTCGGGGACGAAACTTCCTTTGAATTTGTTATATTGTAACGAACGCGTGCCCCAGACGCATTTTAAGACGTCTGGAGGGTGGCCCAGACGTCTGACCAGACGTCTGGGCCACCCTCCAGACGTCTTAAAATGCGACGTCTGGGATCACATCCAGACGTCTGACCAGACGTCCGGGATCGTTTCCAGACGTCTGGAGAACAGTTATGTTCGCACGGGAGATTCGTCTGCGCGCCTGTGCGCGCAGACCTGCGATTCCTCTCTCTCTCTCTCTGCGGCTGCAGGCGCGCTGCGACCACCTTCTCTCTCCTCGCGCGGCCTTAAAAAGGGGCGCGCCTCCCCTCCCGTCTCCACCGCCTTCTTCTTCTTCTCCTTCCTGTGCGCGAGAGCGAGCGGACGCGAGGGCGGCAGCGGCGGCCGTAGGGGGCGCGGAGCGACGCGGAGAGGGACCTGCTGCGGGCTGAGCAGCAGACGCGCGAGGTTCGACGCGGGCGGCGTCGCGAGCGGAGGCCGAGCAGGGCCCTGATTCTGGAAAAATTTCCAGAATCATACGTCTGGATTTATATCCAGACGGCAAGGTCGACGTCTGTAAGATCATACAGACGTCTGAAAGGTGAGTTTCCGCCTTCTTCTTCCTTCTTGTCGACTGACCGTACTGAGGGAGGGGGTTGGCTGTGCGCAGGTTCGCTGATTCGCCATCCTTTGCGAATCAGACGTCTGTAAGTTGTACCAGACGGCGGGAGTGACCTCCAGACGTCCTGAGTGACCATCGGACGTCTGGGATCTAGGCAGACGTCCCTGCAGACTTCTGGACGTCTGGGAAACCACGCTGAACAGGTAAATTCTCTGATCCACCGTTTAAGACGTCTGGAGGGAGTTCCAGACGTCTGATTTTGCACAGTATCGTCTTTTTCGACCCGTTTAGGGCCCGTTCGGGCTCCGTTTTCCGCGATTCGAGTTGCGTTCTCTTCAGAATTAATTCCTCTACTCATCTACAGTAGCTATACACTGTTTTGAGACACTCCTTGTGTTTGATCCTTGTGACAGGATCTCGTTCAGTTGCAGTCTTGAGAGTCGCGGAGGCACGCGGGATTCCCGATCACGCCCCCATTACTCCCGTTGTACCTGGTAGAGTGGCTTTAAGTATTAAGAAAATCTGTTAAAGTATGGAACCATAACTAGAACCTAGGGCATTGCATGAATCCTAGGAATGAGAAATATATGGAATGATAGCTCCTAGGTGTTGCATGAATCCTAGGGCCGGAAAACTAGATTGTATGATAGATCCTAGGATATGGCATGAATCCTAGGATGGAAAAACTAATGGAATGTATAATACTGCAGTCTTGGAAAAATGGAAAGGAATATAAAGCTGCCTGTAATTTGAATTAACAGCTGCCTGTTATGAATAAAGAAACATGTTTGAGATCATGGATTTTGAGAACGTGAATCTGGAAAGTGAAACATATGATGTTCTGAGATAAAGAGCTGGAACCCTACGGGGAATTAGGAGTGGAACTCCTGGAAAGAAAAAGGAATGGAACTGAGATGTAGTTTGTACTGTCTCTTGGGTACGCAGTACCAAGGGAAGTACCTGTACCTGTTTAGTGCAGAGTGGGGCCAGCCGCCCCAGGGACCCGGGGTTAGGATTGGCCGCTCTGTACCGACTTGTTGGCCCTCGTGTACGTAGTACCGAGGAGAGCTAGTAGTGTTAGGAGAGTACTAGCTACCCCACGGGCCCCGGGGTTTTGCTAGCCTCCTTCACCGACTTGTTAGGCCCACTAGGGCAAACCAGGGTAGTCAGGCGAGGGTGCGCGGACTGTGGAGGGGCAAGGCCCCGGTTTGGTTACTGTGGAGGGGTTGGACCCCTGTTACTGAGAGGGCTCTGCCCTGGTTCCGTGCTGTGCTTTGGGCGCACCCGTTAACGGAAACGACTGACCGCGTGCCAGTGCGGGCTAGCTACCTGCGCGTTTATCGCGCGTGCCGTAGTCACCGTTACGTCTGTCAGTGACCTTGGGGTGGTTGACTGAGGGTAGGATCACCACGGGGGACTCTCCCGGCCAGGAGAGCACCACGTGCTACTTCTACTTTTGGAAAAGACTGCAATCAAGATCGTTCCCACGAGGACATTCGAGATCAAGTAAAAGACCTGAGAAATAAATGAAATAGTGAGAAAAATTGAAAGATGTGAATAAAGGAAGTAATAGAACATAACAGCTACTGTACACTCTACTGTTGCCTTTAGTTAGTTTGCCACTCTACTCAGCGTTTTGCTGACGTGTTACACTCGTTACCTTTTTCAGGACCAGGTGTTGAGCAGCCAGGGTCGGCGGCTGCAGAGGACGCTGGGCCGAGTAGGGTCCAGTAGAGTTACCACAGCCTTTTTGTACCCCTTTTGTTTCTGTTCTAGTGAGTAGTTTTTGTTTCCGCTGTACCTTCTTTACCTGCAGTTCTTGTTATATGATAAATGCTGTTTTACTGTTGTGGTGGTACCTACTGTAGTAGTTTCTTTCCTTACTGCTGTACTTTCTTACTGTTAGTTATATTCATGCTGAATGTGGTTTATTTTACTGTCTTTTGGTTACTTCCTCGTTGGACAACTAGGTCTTGGGATTAGTCGAGTCGGTCCGGTTCTCGTGTCTTGTAGGGACTCGGGAACCGGGTCGTTACAGGTAGTGTGTTACAATGTTTCAAATGATAATGATCACATCAATATTTGTACGGGAGGATACGTATGTTATAACATGATATATAAGTACGATAGGAAAAATTAAGAGTATGTGATTCACAAATACATATAAGAACGTATTTGATCAATAAGTATATATAACTAACAAGAATGTAATGCACTATGATTACTTAAAAAAAGGGCAACAATATATCCCATTAAATAATATTGACCATTAAGTAAAACACAATCTGGGAATGGTTCAAATGACTAAAATAATAACTAGAACAAAATAAATGTTAGAATGTATTAGTAACAAACTCCAATAATATCTCCAATTCATAAATTATAAAAGACAAAAATGCATCTACAATAACATGTAAGGCTTGATAAATGTGTGACATTATTCAAAACAATCTTCCACTGAAATGTAACGTTCAAGCATCGAGCAAAATATAATCAAGCACTGTCAGAACTAATGTTGTGGAGATGATCTTAAGACCTGCAATTGTAAAACATTGAAAAAACACTTAGAACAATAAACAAACATTCAATATGTAAAATGGTGTATAATCAAAGAACATATGCCTACATGTTGCTAAATTAGTGTTTGAAAGTTTCTTAGGACAATTTCTACAATCATGGCTAACATTGAATTTCAAACAATACTTGCATTGACGACTCTTAATTTGCTTCTCGTTCATGGACTTAATCAACAGCCACCAAACTTTGGCCTGCCACTTTTTCCACTACCTTTTGTCTTGGCCATCTTAGGTTCACCAATCTTTATAAAGGCTTGAAGTGGTGTATTTATAGCACGAGGTTCTGGCTCTTTGTCAATCGAAATCTTCATCTTTATCATATCATGAATAGTTGTAATTGCAAACACAACCAACTCCTTCGCCATCTCAAATGTATCATTGTATTTTATGGTTTCATTGATGAGATCTGAACACATGAGATGCAACTACTTTGCATCATTGTTGTGTGATGAAAACTTGTATATAGGATAATAATCAGATTTCTTGATGTTGCTTTTCCACCTTTGTAAATTGTATGAGTCATCAAGGATACATACATTCAAGTTTTTCAACATTACAAAAATATGATCGCAAGGAATACCAACAAAATCCATTAACCTGCATTGGCATCGATAAACATCACCTCCATTACAATAACAAACTTCATGCACTTCAAGTAAGTTGCCAATAGTGATCATCCTGTACCTTAAACCAGGTTCATCAATAGATATATCAACAACATTCAATAATGAAGAGTTGGTAATTTCCTTTTGCACTTCATAGAAAACGGTCTTAGTGTATATACTAGCTACTTGCCTCTCAAGATTCCACGAAGTTTCAAAAAATGGTGTCCTCATCAACGAATCATTGCACATCTCATTTTCAATTTCTCTGATTCTATTTAAGGTAGATTGGAAATGACAAATGAATTCATATAGTGTATTCTGCTTTGTTATAGAATTACTAAGAAATGAATGAATACTCTTACTTCTTTGAGTGATCTTCAATCCTGCAAAGAATTGTTTGCACATATAAGCAGGGACTCAATTTTCCCTTATTTCAAAAATGCACCTTAGCCATTTATTCTCAACTAGTCCATTCTTCTCTATTATACAAATCCAACCATCATCAAAATCATTTGGATTTCTGCAACGGCAAAGCAAATCACTAAGCTCGGAAATTGTAGCACCATTAGAATTTGAGAAGCTAATTTTTGAGCTAAACTTGTTTACAATGTGCCAAACACAATCTATGAACTACATTAGGAAAGCACAATGCAATCACAACAATGATAAAAGGATCCTGGTCAGTTACAATAGAAGTTGGGTGCATGCCAACTGCTTCCAAAAACATATTAAACAACCATTCACATGACTCCTTTGACTCATTCAATAGTAAGGCATTAGCAAATATAACTTTTTTTTTGTGATGATTCACCCCACAAAATATGGCAAATATTAACTTGTACTTGTTGGTGTTATATGCAGTATCAAATGATAACACATCTCCAAATAACTTATAATCCTCTAAAGATACTGGATTCATCCACATACATTGCGTCGGACATTGGTCCTCATCAACAACATACGAATAGAAGAAATTTGGGATAGTACTCTTGCAATATTCAAAATGATATATTAGCATTTGAGCATCTAACCCTGTTAATCTCTCCCTTTGAACCCTCTTCATGTTATATATGTCCTTAACAATTTTTGCAACATGATCACCAACACCACCGTACCTTGAAATAAATGCAACCTGCTTACTAACAGGGATGTCCACATCAGACATTGTATCAAGAATAACCTTTGTGTGGTCATTGATCTTCTTGATAGGCTTTAAGTATCTTTTCTTACTTGGGGATGAAGTTGTATGATTATGATCATTAATAAATTTCTATACTTCCCATTTGTTGGTGATAATATTCAATTTGATTGTCATCTTAGCATTACATCCAGTCCTATGGGTTTCAAATACATTCTTCAAGTTCCTTTTAGAAGGAGAAATAGACTCCAAAAATGAATCATGAAAGGAAATTGACTTACTCTGTATAAAATCTAATGATTTCTCAGAAAATCGCTTGGCATAACATGCAAACTTCTTGTATGACAATACCTTGGTTTTAGTAAACTTATCTAATGAGAACTCCATACTGCTCTTTCGAATACTAAAACAATGAGCAATAGCATATTGTTTATAAAAAATTTTTGCCTCCGATACAGAATTAAATTCCATACCAATACTTGGAACCAAACCCTGAAAATCATCTTAAGTTCCTAGCCCAATGTTCATATCGTGAGAATTAACCATGGGTTCAACGTCATCTATGAAATAAAACAATGCATCTATAAAATTAATGATTTCATATAATATAAGTATTACCCAATATGAATTAACTTTTCACAAATAAACAATAATTATTGCACTCATAAATGGCCAAAACTATGACTCTTGTGTGCTATGTAATTAGATAAAACTACCAACGTATATAATGTTCAATCGATGGGCATAATTATTGATGTAATACAATTACCTTTATTCCATATTGAAATGACCTGCTGCCCTTTTAGGTTGTTTAAGACGTCTGGATGAGCTGTCAGACGTCTGTCCAGACATCTGGATGGAGGGTCGGACGTCTGAAAGTAGAAGAATCGTACCTTCTTTCTTTTCCGCGCGCACGCTGCACACGTATCCCCTTCTCTCCTCACCCCAAACCCTAATTCTTTACCTATTTAAACCCCCACCCTCACACCACTCCTTCCATCCCACCAGCCACCACCTCCATCCTTCCCTCCTGCCGGCTGTCGCCTTCCTCTCTTCCTTCCAGCGCGGCAAGAGGAGAGGAAGAAGAAAGAGAGACGGGACGCAGAGGAGGGGGAGAGGGGAGCGGGAACATGGGAGGAGCTCGTGAGGGAGCTGTAGGAGCTCAGAAGAGCTCGTAAGGGAGCCGCAGGAGCTCGGAGGAGCTCGTAAGGGAGGAGTCGAGGGCGTGGGCAAGGAGGAAGAACTTGCGAGCAGAAGCCTTGGCCACCTACAACCGCTTGAGGCACTGCTGCAGCACCTGCGGGCGAGCTCACGAAGGAGACAGCTCGCAGGGTTCTGCATAATGGATATTTTCTAGTATCAAATGTCTGGAGCATCTTCCAGACATCTGGAGTAGGAGAAGGACGTTCGAAGCTAAGGCCTGATGTTTGAAAGCACGCTCAGTGCTAAGGTACGTGCTTCTGTGCGGTTTAGGCCATGTAGGCCTTACCGCAGGGATTTTGTCCAGCCTTTTTTTTAGCTGCGCGTGTGTACGCAGGGGGCAGGGTGTTGGAAAGGCGCAGGGTGGGGTGCGCCGTTCGAGGTGCTTTTGGATGTCTGGACACGTTGCCAGACGTCTAACTGTACCTCTAAACAATCGGAAGGAGAGTTCGATGTCTGGAACTCACCTTAGACAATCGCGGAAGGGTTCGGACGTTCGAGGTAGCTGCAAGAAACCCAGGGTGAGTATTGACATCTTTTAAGACATCTGGGACTAGACCCAGGCATCTGATTTTGGACAGTGTGAGTGTTTTTGGCCCGTTTAGGGCCCAAACGGAATCGGATTTCCACAAACGAACTACCGTTATTCTTCGCTTGAGTTTCTTTACGAGTTAGTGTCACTTGTATACGATTTTGGACTCGTTTGATGTGATTGGTTAATTGTATAGGTCTCCAGTCAGTCATACGCGGGAGCCATGGAGGCGACGGGATCTACGATCCGAGCCCCCATTCCTCCAGTGTTTGCTAATTGATGGGAACACCATCATGAGTCATAACTAGCTCATTTTGATCTAATTAAGTCAATAAATGCTCCTACATAACCGCCAGAGAGTCACAAGTCATTGCATATTCATTTTGAAAGAAAAAATAAGAAACTAGGGATAAAACTGTAATTTTACCAACTCATCATGAATGTAGTATCACAACGGATTTTCTCAGGGGTTGAATGAAGGTCAATTGGTCTTAAAAAGATAACAAGTGGGATAAGACAGACAGAAAAGGGTTTGCACGTGTTCTGAAAATTAAATGACTTTTAAAACCTTAGAAACAGACCTGCTTAATTAACTGAGGTTATGATCAAGATAAAATTCACCTAAACCCTCTAAAATTCATACAAAAATATTCTCCAGGGTTTAGAACTTTCAATTTGACCATCAGAACCCGTTTTGACCCAAAATAGAACCATAGATAGACATTTGCCTAATTTATGTTTTTGCATAAATTACCTAGTTAAACATGGTCAAAACCAAAATCCAACTTTACCATTGGATTCCTTAGGTCCAAATTAGGTTTGTACCAAAATTTGGACCCAAGATGAATTTGTCTTGACCTAGTTTGCAAATTGGTCTTGTCTAATTTCATTTCTGCCCTCAACTTTCAAAATCCTTTCAAACATGCCACTAACTTTATTGTTATTCTCACAAAAAGGTCCCTACCGCCATTAATCCTATTCCTACTTGCTCCGGCGACCTTAAAATGGAAAGAACGCCCTAATTTCTTGATGAATCCCTTTCAAAATTGAAAGGAAAGTTCGTCAAGAAATTCTCTTCCTATTGGACCCAATCCTAAGCCCTAGAACTTACCCAATCTCTCATGCGAACCTTGTTTCCCAAGCCTAACGAGGCTTTTCAAGCTTGGAAACCTTGTTTCCTAAGCCACGCAGTCTCTAAAGGCCTATAAAAGGACTCTCAGACCTCACTGAGTTTCTTACACTCTAAATCGACCGAGATTCCCCATAATTCCTCTCTCTCTTTCACGGCTGAAGGTTCCTCGATGTTCGGCGATCCCCTCTGCTTCTCCTCGTCGTCCATCTGCAATACCAGCGGTGGATCTATCTTCCTCACCTCTTTCCGCGTCTCACCGTACCAGCAGACGCCTCCTTCTCCATCATCCTTGCTGTTTGATCCCCACCGGAGCCACCTTCATCTCCGGCGTCGGCAATACCTCAACCGACGCCATCTCTACCTCGCTTCGTCCAACAACCTCCTAGCTAAGTCCCTTACCTTCTGTATGTCATTCTCACACTCACCCCACTTTAAGTCGACCACCGACAACCCTCCACGACTTCATCTCCTCCATCTCCGACAACCACTCTGGCGAAGGATTCCGCCCACTACACGCAACCATCCCTTTCGCCGACTACCTCAAAACCTCTGCCTCACCTCTCCGCTCAATTCCCTTCTCCTTATTCACCACTTCACTCACTCACTCACACCCCCGAACACACCCACTTTCATGCACATAGACCGACCTCGACACGCACACACAGACCACGAGACGCCACACAAAACCCCTCGTCGCACTCGCCATAGTCTGGCGATCCTCCCTGAGCATTCTGACAGGGCTGAGAGGCCATTTTTGTGTTTTCAGGTGTTGAGCTCCTCCTCGCCATTAACAGCGAGTTCGAGCAAGCTTTGAAGCTGCTCCAGGTGCCTTCGCTCCAGAAGTCATCTCCAGACGACACAGAAAGCCTCCAGGACTTCGTCTGGGCTGAAATTGGAGGAGTCTACCTCCTCATTGAACGAATTCGACGAAGGAGTTGCTACTGCAAACGCACGGAAAGGAAGGCGGAACAATGGTCCCACATCATGGAACGCAGGAGCAGCAAAGGCGCATAAAGTGAATTTGTGTTAGAGGCTATTCACCTCATAACACGGGGTGAGATCCCTCTCACCCACGCCACCTGCGCCTCATCCGTGACATCTCCCCCTCGGACCTGACCGACCCATTTACCCGCCTAGACTGACCTGCACTCCTCGCTCACTACCGCACACCGATGAACCTGGACCCAGGTGCATACGATCCGATAACCCAACTATCCTTGCAGAGGCCCTGGGAGGGCGGAGCCTAAGAGAGAGAAGGAAAGGATAGCTGCGCGGGGTAGGGGGAGGGTTTTGCTGTTGAAGGCTTTGGCTGACACTTAGCCAATTTGAGAAGTTCCCCTCCCTTGTGAGAAGAAGAAGGAAGCAGAAAGAATAAGAAGGCTTAAGAAGTCAAAGCAGAAAAGAGAAGAAGAGGAGCCGCACGACAAGAAGAGGAAGAGAAGCAGCAGAGAAAGAAAGAAGAAGCAGCAGAAAGGAAGGAATAGAGAACGAAGAAGAAATCTAAGCACTATAGAATCAGACGTTTAAGACGTTCGATCCTACCATTAGACGATACATTTGAGCATTATTTCATATATTTATATTTGAGTTCCTTAGCTATTATTGTAAGGAGTATATGGTGGTTTAAACCACCATTTTACTCCATTATTTTTGCAAATTGATACTTGATCCTAGTGCTACATTATTTTGAAATAATTCTTGATTTCAATTCTATAGCTTTCTTCTCTTATATTACAATTCTTGAGATTTAAATTCCTATATTGCTCCCTATGTTCGACCTCGGAACTTTTTCAAGTAATAAAATCTATTTGTTTTCAAAGCGATTTCGACTATACTCCAACGCGCATTTTAAAATGACGATATCACCTTGTTAAACCGGTAGAGTGGTTTATATTAATACTATGATTTAAACAAATGAATTGCATGTTTAGAATAATTTGAATGAACCCTAGGATGAGAATGAACCCTAGGGCAAGAACAAATGGGTATGGTTTGAGCTGCACTGTTTACTTGAGATACATGTAGAACCCTAAGATGAGGATGAACCCTAGGGTAGAAACAAATTAGTATGGTTGATGCTACACCGTTTACTTGAGATGCATATAAAACTTTAAATGCTAGCCAATGTATCGGTTATTTTAATGTGTTGCCTTGTCAGTTAGAAAATCACGAACTGCCTATTTTAAGAATGGAACCGGTAATGTAAATAAAGAAATTTGAAAGCCTGGAATATGAAACAAAAGGAATACCAGCATGAACCTTACAGGAAATTAGGAGAACTCCTGTAGACGGGAAGTGAGCTGGCCCTTGTGTACACGGTACCAAGGGGAGCCACTGTCCCTTTAGTGTAGAGGGGTACTAGCCGCCCGTTGAGTTAAGCCCTAAGTCAGGCCTAGACACTCTACACTGTAAAGACCCGTCACACTTTTAGCCTTTTAAGATGTTTGGAGTCTCGGTCAAACATCTGTCTAGACATTTGGACCCTTTCCCAGATGTCTGAAAATGAAATTTTTGTACACACACTACGCCCTGCTCGTGGGTGGCACGCATGACCTTCTTCATCTCTCTCCTTTCCTTTCCTTCCCCGAACCCTAAAAACCCCCTCACGCCATCTATTTAAGCCCCTCCCCTCCTCTCCTCTCCACTCCACACACCACCACCATCACCTTCAGAGCTTGCGGGAGTGGTGAGAGGAGGCGAGTGAGGGAAAGCAAGAGGGAGAAGGAGGAGAGTGCGGGAGGAGGAGGCCGAGGTCGGAGAGCTTCGGTGGAAGCTCGGTGGAGCTCGCATGGCCACCGCGGGTGCGTGCAGGAGGAGAGAACTCAGGGAGGCAACCTCCCAACCATCTGGAGTGGCTAGAGCTGTGGTGGCGCGAGGCGGAGTGCAGCAGTGAGCACTGAGAGGAAGTTCTGGTACTAGAAAATTTTCAGTATCAGACGTCTGGAGTGGAGTCCAGACGGCTAAAGGAGCACCTGGATGTTTGGAGTTAAGGCCAGACGTCTGAAAGCTCATTTATCGCGAAGGTACGTTCTTTTTCGCGGTTACGGCCATGCAGGCCTCACTGCAGATGCATGTTTGGTCTGATTTGGGGGCCTGCGATTGTCGTATGCAGGAGCAGTCTTGGGGAGGAGCGCGGAACACTTTCCCACTTGCTTTTGGACATCTGATCAGATCACCAGACGTCCGGAGGTGCTTCCAGACGACTTGAGGCATTGTCCAACGTCTGGAACTGCCTTCAGACGATTGCAGAGAAGGCCTAGACGTCTGAGGACACCGCAGAGACTTAAGGTAAGGTTCTGGTACCTTTTAAGATGTCTAGACTTGTTTCTAGACATCTAATTTTGAACATTATGCATGTTTTTGACCCGTTTGGGGTCCGATCGAGGTCCGTTTTACGCAAACGAAGTACTTGTAGTTTCCTTGCGAGTTTCTCTACATACTAGAGACCTTTGTACACTATTCTGGACCCTCCTTTTGTGATGTATTCTTTGGTATAGGGTTTCAGCCTGCTGCGTGTTTGGGGTTCGCAGAGACACCTGAGTCTGCAGTTCGAGCCCCCATTACTCCCGAATTGTCAGGTAGAGTGGTTAATTCTGTTAATGATATTTAAATAAGAATGTTCTTGTGGAAATAGCCAACGGAACCCTAGGATGTGGCATGAACCCTAGGATAGAGAAATGAATCAACCGTTTGTGCTGTATAATGTACTCGCATGCATGATTGAGCTAAACTGTTAGCAATTGCCTGTATTATAATTATGAGCTTTGGTAGCTCTGGAATGACATGTTGTATCTTTATGTTTATTATAGTTTAAGTACAGTCGTTATAGTATAAGACAAAACAGCTACCAGATTACTATTACAAATTTTTTACTCGGAACAAGGTTTTCCCGAGGTCAAACTCAGGGTGCAACTATGTTTCTAGAAGACTAAATAAGATCTCTATTATGTTACAAAAATGAGAGAGAGAGAGAGAGAGATCTTGGCTTCTTCTTCTTCTCTTTCTCTTTTCTTCTTCTTCTTCTTCCTTGGTCGTTTCTCTTCTTCTCTTTTTCTTCCTTGCTTTCTTCTTCTGCCACCTTCTCCTTCTGTTCTTCTTTTCTTTCTTTCTTTCTGGTGGCAATGTCTTCTTCCTTCTTTTTTTTCTTCTTTTCTTCTCTGCCTTCTGTAGCTGTGGTGATTCCGACATCTAATGCTATGTTCAGACGACTTATCTGTGGCTTTGCTACAGTGCCTTCTTCTTTTCTTCTTCTTCTGTTTCTTTCTTCCTGTCCTCTTCTTCTTCAGCTGCTCTGAGCGGCTAATGCTTCGGCCACCTCTCTTCTTCTTCTTTTCCTTTCTGCCTTCTTCTTCTTCCTTTCTTCCTACACGCTCACACAAGGGTCAGAGCAAAACCTACCCCTACCCTTCCCCGCGTCTCTCTCTTTCTCAGATTTCTCTCTTAGGACTACTCTCCCAGAGCCGGGTAATCGGGTGCGGGTATCACACCCGGGACCAGGCCCACTGGCGTGCGGTGGTGGGCGAGGAGTGCGCGGTTTGGGTAATCGGATCCTGCCCAGACCCGCGGGGCGTGAGCGCAGGCAAGGGAGAGTGAACGGGTGGCGCGCCGCGTGCGGGAGAGGGACCTGACCCCTGTGTTCGAAGGCAATTAGCCTTAGGCACTTTTTCAATTTAAGTGCGGGCGCTTGGCCACGCACTTTCGAAGTGGGACTAAAGTCCCACCTCCCAAATTGGCGCCCGCAGGTGAGCGACCTGCAGCCAATTGAAGCAGCCCGCAATGCCTTTGCCCCAGCTGCAGGCCTGGGTACCTTCGCAGAGACAACCCGCGCGACCTGGGACGCGCACCTAGGCTGGAGGGCGCCTGCAGCTGCAGGTGAAGCTGCTGCAGCTCGTCGGCAATGGCGGCGAGGGGCGCGCACCTAAAATCACAACAACGGCCTCTCGGCCCAGTCAGAATACGTAGGAAGCTTCATCGGAGTGAGGCGAAGCTTGTGTGGTGGTCGGCGGGGTGCGGGAGTGCGTGGAGAGGCTGACCTAGGTCAAACTGTGGCCGAAAAGGTGGGTTTGTTCGGGGGGTGGTCGGGTGGCGCTTGGCTGTGAATGGAGGGGGGGGATCGGTGGAGTGGAGTGTGGGGGAGCTTGTGGGATGGTCGGCGAAGTGCGGGAGTGTCTGCGGTCGTGAGATGGTCTCGCCGGAGGGGGTTATTGGAGGTGGAGAGGGTGGTCTGGACAGTGGCGGTCGGGTGGTCGAAAGGGCAGTTTAAAAGGGGGGAAATACAAGGGAAGTAGAGAGGAAGCTATCTACCTAAGTATTCGACGAAGGGGGAGGGCAAAGCAGCCGGCTCGTATCTGCCAGAGCTGGAAACGACGATGCCCTGGAGGAGGGTTTCGGCGACGAGGAAGCAGGCGGAGGGCACCGGCGGGTACAGCCCAACGCGGACGATGGAGCAAGGCAAACCCTGCTGCAAGTAAGGCAGTAGAGCAAAGAGGAGGAAGAGGAGTTCGCCGGAAGCTTTTAGCTCTCTGACCGGAGGAGGAAGGGATGAAGAGGGGGGTTATTCTTCGTCAAAGGAAGCTTGCAGGAGCCGGCAGGGTCTACCAGTCCTTATAAAGGGCTTGGCGCGCAGAGAGAGGCGAGGTGCGGAGGGGTCTGCCTCGCTGGAGTATGGCCAGAAGGGACACCCATACCTTCCGCGCGTTCGTACGGAAGGTATGGTGGTCGGCAGAGGGCATGGGCGGGTCCCTGCGACAGAGGACGTCGCAGGGAACCCCGCTTCTGTTCTAGAGGACGGTAACCTTGCTCTGCGCGGCGCCATACTCCGCGCAAGGTCGCCGGAGTATGGCGCTGCGCAGAAGTTGCAGGGAGGATCGTTTTGCAAAGAATGATGAAAAGTTTGGGACCTAAATGCAAGGGTTTCAAAAGATAAGGGTCAGAAAGTAAATAAAGAGGACCAAATTGTAAAGTCGGTCAAGGAGGTCTCTTCTTAGGCTCAAGTTTTTATACAAGGATAATTTAAACCTAAGGATTTTAATGGTGAAATTTAATTATAGGTTGGACTATGTTTGACCGGCCAATTTACGTAAAAACCCAAATTAAGTTATTAATTGGGCATGGTTCTCTTTTTAGGTCAAAATAGGTTTCAAAGGCCAAATTGAAGGTTCTAAACCCTAGGAAATATTATTCTATGATTTTTAGAGGGTTTAGTTGATTTTTATCCTACCTCGAACCTTGTGAATTGAAGTGGGTTTGTTTTAGGGTTACAGAATATCATTTAATTCCTAAAAGTTGCTATAATCATTTTCAGATCAGATCAACCTACTTTTCACATTGTTAAGCTTGTTTGACCTGTGTTTGGACCCTTAATTACCGTGTTTGCAAACTGCATTGGTGAAATTACAGTTTTACCCCTTATGATTTGTTTTATTCATTAACTCAGAATTCTCTAAGTTAAGCCTTTCTTTGGGTCATGTAGGAGCTTTTTCTCACATATCTGGGTTAGATTATGCTAGTTAGGGTTTATGATGAGGTTCTCATCATCTGTAAATTATGAACAATTACTTGTGAAATCACTAGTTGCATGTATCCAAATATGGACACACGAGTTGCCTGTTTATGGACGAGAAATGAATTATGAATGGTGAAATCTATATCAGAATAAATGGGGTGAACATGAGCATGAACCCTACGGGGAATTAGGAGTAGAACTCCTGTGGTTAGATGGAAACCTGGAATGTAGACGGGAAGTGTGCTGGCCCTTGAGTACGTGGTAGCAAGGAAAGTGACTATCCCATTTTCGTGCAAAGAGGAGCTAGTCGCCTTTAGGTTGAGACTCGGGGTTAGCATTGGCCACTCTACACCGACTCCTGTTGGCCCTCGTGTACATGGTACCAAGGCGAGCTACTAGTGTAGGGAGAGAGCTAGCCACCCCACAAGACCCGGGGTTCAGCTAGCCACCTTACACCAACTTGTTAGGCCCTCTAGGAAAACCGGGGTAGTCAAACGAAGGTGCGCGGACTGTGGAGGGGCGAGACTCCTGTTTGGTTCTGAGGGGTGAGACCCCTGTTCTGAGAGGGCAAGATCCTATACTGTTCCATGCTGTACTTTGGGCGTACCCGCTAGCGGAAATGACTGACCGCGTGTCAGTGCACGGTAGCTACCCGTACGCTTATCACGCATGCCGTAGTCACCGCTACGTCTCAACAGTGACCTTGGGGTGGTTGACTGGGTGTAGGACTACCACAGGGGACTCTCCCAGCCAGGAGAGCACCACGTGTACCTTCTACTCTTCGAAAAAGATTGCAATCAAGATCGTTCCCTCGAGGAACATGCAAGATCAAGAATATCTGGATGTTTGAGAAAAATAGGTGAAAAGGAAATACACATAAAACAGATAAATAGAAAAGGGAACTAAACCAGTTGCTTTTACTATTTTAGATAGTATAGATACCACTCTACTCAGCATTCGCTAACTCTATCTTTTCATAATATTATTCAGGACCAAGAGTTGAGCAACCCGAGCTTCCAGCTGCGGAGGGTGCTGGGCCTAGTCGAGCCCAGCCGTAGTTTTCAGCACTTCTTTTTCATTCCCTTACTGTTATAGTAAGTATTGGACTACTAGTTACTGTTTGACTCTACTGTTTACTTCCACTTTTCGTTGTTTGTTATTGTGGTGGCATGTAATGGAACAGTAGTTTTACTTTCTTTTATTGCTTTGTAGTTTTCTTCTGCTTAGTTATATTGCATATGTGAATGTGGTTTACTTTCCTGCTTTTTGGTTATTTCTTGTTGAACGACTGGGTCTTGGGATTAGTCAAGGCGAGCCGGTCTTGGGTCCTGTAGGGATCCAGGAATTGGGTCGTAACATACACTGACTTTGTTTGGCCCTCGTGTACATGGTACCGAGGTGAGCTACTTAGTGTATGGAGGGAGTTAGCCGCCCCAAGGGGCCCGGGGTTAGGACTAGTCGCCCTACACCGACTCTTGTTAGGCCCACTTGGCAAACCGGGATAGTCGGACGAGGGTACGCGGATTGTGGAGCGGCGAGACCCCTGTTCTGAGAGGGCAAGACCCTGTACTATTCCGTGCTATACCTTTAGGTGTACCCGCTAGCGGAAATGACTGACCGCGTGCCAATGTGGAATAGCTACCCGCGCGCTTATCATGCATGCCGTAATCACCGCTACGTTACGACCGTGACCTCAGGGTGGTTGACTGGGTATAGGACTACCATGGGAGACTCTCCCGACTAGGAGAGCACCACGTGTACCTCCTACATCATGGAAAAGACTGCAATCAAGATCGTTCCCGTGAGGAGCAGGCCATATCAAGAAATGATTTAAGTGAATAAAGGAGCAACAATTTAGAAGTACTTGGTTGAACTAAATGAAACTGGATAATTACTTAATTGCATTAATTAATTGCTTGTCTTAATTACATGTAAATGACTAAATTACCACTCTACTCAGCGTATGCTGACTCCGAAAATTTTATAACCTTGTCTAGGTTAGGGAGTTGAGTAACCAGCACCACCGGCTGCAAAGGGAGTTGGGCCCAGTCGGGCCCAGGCTTGGCTGTGTTTTCTTACTGTTTCCTTAGCTTCTGTTGTAGTAGTGAGTATTTTTTTTGTTCTATGAATACTGTTTCAGTTACTTTTCCGCTATACTTTTCTCTATCGTAGTTGTGATGGCCTGTAATATTGATAGACTATTCACTCTGTTTCTTTTACTGTCTCTTGATTTCTTTCTTCTTAGTTACATTGCATGTGTGGTTGTGAATTATTTCCTACTTTTTGTTATTTCTCGTTGGACGACTAAATCTTGGGATTAATCGAGGTGGGCCTGTCTCAGGTCCTGTAGGGATCTGGGATTGGGTCGTAACAAAATGGTATCAGAGCAAGGTCGTCTCGAGAAATGAACCAAATGGTCTGAAAAATAGTCACCCACATGCATGTAACTAGGATAGCCATCACAACATATCGCTTTGATCTTCACTTCGAGTCTTATCTCTTGATGTAATCTGTTATCATTGACAGTTTTTGCTCTTTTTGCTGTCTCCTTGTAGGAGATGCCTCGCCAGGGAGTTCCCGAGGCAGGCCACGGATGTGGCCGTAGGCATGGTCGAAGGAGCGAACGTGCCGGACCTGAGGCACCAGCTGACCCACCTCTCCTTCCGTGCATTCAGGCCCAGGATCTCGCCCAGATGATCCGAGATATCATACGAGAGGAGCTCCAGCAGCCTCCTTGGCCACCCCTTCCTGAGGACGTGGAGGGAGAGTCCTCCGTGGGGTAGGGGAACCACTGCAGCACCGTACGAGCTAGAGGGGGAGGGGGCAATCCTCCACCACCCCCACCACCCTCAAACACTTCTGAGCACGAGCCCTCCTTGCCTAGAGGCGTACCTATTCCCCCGTTGCAGCTCCACTACGAGCTTTTCGGCTAGTTCCGAAAGTTGAAGCTCCCCTCCTTCAAGGGGGATGAGAGTATGTTTGAGGCAAAGGATTGGCTAGAGCAGATAGAGAAGGTGTTCGACACCCTCCTGCAGAGTGCTGCATGGCCTTTGCCATGTACCAGTTGGAGAATGCAGCCCATAGGTGGTGGAGGGTAGTCATAGCCTAGGAGGGGAGAGAGCCGATGTAGGACCAATTCGTGGCTCTCTTCTGCGAGCAGTACTTCCTGCTGACTTGGAAGGACTAGAGGAGGCGAAAGTTCCACACTCTCCATCAGGGGGCAATGATAGTTAGCGCGTACCGTATGCGTTTCCTGGAGCTGTCATGCTTCGCCCTGACAGCTGTATCTACTAAGGAGGAGCACCTGTGGAGGTTTACTGAAGGGCTTCAATTGGCGATTTGGGGGTATGTGAAACCCCTGAAGTTACCCACTTTCTCTTGTGTGGTTGAGGGGACCATGATTTATGAGGAGACCAACCCGGCCGCGCGAGACACTGACGGCAGACGGAAGAGGCCCTACCAGCCAGAGTACTCATAGGGTCGTCGGGAGAGGAGGCACACGATGGTCGTAGGAGAGCAATCTCGTTTTGTGGGGCCACCAGTGGCCTTTGGGAGCCCCAAACAGGGACCAGTTGCCAGCACTGGACCCCTACCCAACCACTAGTAGAGACCGACTGAGGGAGGAGGTCGTGTTCCTCTCTACTACTAGTGTGGCCAGCCGGGTCACAATAGGAGGGACTGCCCATATAGGGTCGGAGCACAGCAGATGCTCCCCACACCGAGTGCTGGAGGCCGAGCTGGAAACCGCAGTCATTAGGCACGTGGAGGAGGACAACAGTCACGAGGAGGGTACCGGCTAGCTATTGCCCGCCCGCCCCAGAGCGTGGCCGCTTTGTCTACGCCTAGGGCTGAGGGGCGTATCAATGCCCTGACACACAAAGACGCCAGGGCTTCAAGTTCTGTGGTGGTAGGTATGGTTATTATTTCTGGCAGATTAGTCTATGTTCTTTTAGATTCTGGTGCCACACATTCCTTTGTCTCCTCGAGTTTTGCTGTCAGTTTGGGACCGGGCAGTGTACTGTTAGAGGTTCCATTCTTGATCAGAGGGCCAGGTGGATAGTTGTTCGTAGCAGAGGAGGTCTTTGCAGACTGTGAGGTCGCTATTGGGGGACATAGTCTTCCCGTCAGGCTGATTGTAATCTCGATGGAGGACTTTGGCGTGATTCTAAGGATGGACTAGCTGTCGCCTATTATTCTTTAGTAGACTGTTTTGGGAGGAAGATCGTCTTCTCCATACCAGAGTTGCCTCCCTTTGGGCTTCACGGTCAACCGGTGGATGGAGGTTTTAGATGCATCTTCGCGCTTCGGGCAGCGAAGCTTTTGGGCCAGGGGTGTGAGGGCTTCTTGGCTTGTGTTGTAGTAGAGCCTAGTTCCATGGCTGACTTTCAGAGTATTTTGGTGGTATGCGAGTACCTCAACGTTTTCCCAGAGGAGTTGCCAAGTTTACTGCCTGAGCGTGAGATCGAATTTGAGATCTCACTAATACCAGGGATCAACCCCATTTCTACTACACCGTAGAGGATGGCACTGCTTGAGCTGCGAGAGCTCAAGTCACAGTTACAAGACCTATTGGAGAAGGGCTTTGTGAGGCCCAGTGCATCCCCATGGGGAGCACCCGTGTTGTTAGTAAGAAAGAAGGACGGTAGCCTGCGACTTTGTGTTGACTACCGATAGCTGAATCGAGTCACCGTTAAGAACAAGTACCCGCTGCCTCGTATCGATGACCTCTTTGAAAAGTTGAGAGACGCCACGGTATTCTCTAAGATAGATCTGAGATCAGGTTACCACTAGTTGAGGATCAAGGAGACCAACGTCTCCAAGATAGCTTTCCGTACTCGTACGGGCACTACGAGTTCTTGGTCATGCCGTTCGGGCTGACCAACACCCCCGCTGCTTTCATGGACATGATGAACCGTGTTTTCAGACCGTACTTAGACCAGTTTGTGGTGGTGTTCATTGACGACGTCTTAGTCTACTCACGGGATCAGGTGAAGCATGGACAACATTTACGTATGGTCCTGGATACCTTGAGATGACGCAGGCTGTATGCCAAGTACAGCAAGTGCGAGTTTTGGCTGAGACAGGTGACTTTCTTGGGCCACGTGATTTCGGGAGACGGATTGGCTGTGGATTCGGCCAAGGTTGAGGCCGTGATCAGGTGGGAGAGACCACGCATAGTAACAGAGGTACGTAATTTTCTGGGACTGGCAGGCTACTATCGGCGGTTTATCAGAGGGTTCTCTCAAATCGCGCGTCTTATGACTCAGCTGACCCGGAAGGACATGCCCTTTACCTGGACCGGCGAGTGCGAGGAGAGACTGACTTCAGCTCCTGTACTTACCATTCTAGACAGTAGTGGCGAGTTCGTGGTTTGCACCGACGCATCATTGCAGGGGTTGGGTGGTGTGCTGATGTAGAGGGGTCACGTTGTTGCTTACGCTTCGCTGCAACTGAAGCCCCATGAGCATAATTACCCCACCCATGAATTAGAGCTGGCAGCAGTTGTCTTCGCGCTGAAGACATGGAGGCACTACTTGTATGGTGAGACATTCGAGATCTTCACTAATCACAAGAGCCTCAGGTACCTATTTGACCAGAAGGAGCTCAACTTGAATAGAGGCGTTGGTTAGAGCTCTTGAAGGACTACGACTGCAGCATCTCCTACCACCTAGGGAAGGCCAATGTGGTGGCCGACGCATTCAGTCGGAGGGCGCCCGCCCACTTGGCCAACTTGCAGGCACATAGTTGGAGACTCATGGAGGAGGTGGGCAGTTGGCGACCCCAAGAGTCACAGGGGTACTGCAGGGCAGTGACAGTGATGTGACAGGTACGACCAGAGCTGATAGATCACATCATTGTAGGACAGATGGCCGATCCGTACTTATAGACACTGCGAGATAGGGTGTTAACTGGGGACCTAGGAGACTTTTCCTTCTCAAACGAGATACTGCGCATGAGGGGACGCCTATGCGTTCCTAGAGACGAGGAGTTGTTGAGAGAGCTCTTGACTGAGGCGCACAGGTCTCGGTTCACCATACATCCCGGAAATACAAAGATGTACCATGATTTGCGACGCGACTTCTAGTGGAGAGGGATGTAGCGGGATGTTGGTGAGTTTGTTCAGTAGTGTTTGGTATGCCAGCAGGTGAAGGCCGAGCACCAGAGGCCTGCAGGGCCGTTACAGCCACTTCCTGTGCTAGAGTGGAAGTAGGAGAGCATCACCATGGACTTAGTGGTGAGTTTACTAGTTATCCAGCGGGGACACAACTCAATTTGGGTGATAGAAGATCGGTTGACGAAGACGGCACGGTTCCTACCGATTCTAGTCACTTTTGGGCCAACACAGCTAGCAGAGAGATATGTCAGAGATGTGGTGTGTTTGCATGGAGTCCCTCGCGAGATCGTATCCGACAGGGATACTCG
Source organism: Thalassia testudinum (assembly GCA_037157565.1). NCBI lineage: Eukaryota > Viridiplantae > Streptophyta > Magnoliopsida > Alismatales > Hydrocharitaceae > Thalassia > Thalassia testudinum. The sequence goes on along the minus strand of JAZHRO010000054.1, from coordinate 24,314,571 downwards.
TTTCACTTCCCTATTCTAGGCAGAGTTTTAGCAAGCATTGGGGACCCGTCTGAGGTTCAGCACCGCATACCACCCCAGACCGACGGGCAGTTAGAGCGCACCATACAGACACTCAAGGACCTCCTACGCGCTTGTATACTAGACTGGAGAGGCTTCTGGGAGGAGCATTTGCCCCTGACAGAGTTTGCATACAATAACAGCTATCTTTCAAGCATTGGCATGGCACCTTACGAGGCTCTGTACAGTCGGAGGTGTACCGCACCCTTGAGTTGGGTCGAGGTGGGGACTAAGTGGGAGGTTGACCCCTAGCTGATTCTGTAGAGTCAGGAGGTGATAAAGCAGATTCACAGGCAACTTCTCACTGTTAGGAGGCAGAAGAGCTACGCCGATAGGAAGCGTAGAGAGGTACAGTTCGAGGTTGGGGATCACATCTTTCTCCGTGTTTCGCCCATGAAGGGCTTGCAGCATTTTGGGGTGAAAGGGAAGCTTGCGCCGAGGTTTATGGGACCCTTTGAGGTTTTGGAGCGGGTTGGACCCATTGCTTACCACTTGCCCTTCGTCCCCAGCTCTCTGGAGTGCACAATGTGTTCCACGTGTCCAACCTCAGGAAGTATATCGCCGATCCCAGCCACGTTCTGAGTCACGAGAGCGTCAAAGTGGGAGACAACCTGACCTATCCCGAGAGGCTAGTACAGATATTAGATAGAGCCGTCCGGAGTCTGAGATGGAAGTAGGTATCACTGGTGAAAGTCCTATGGAGAAGCCAGCGATACGAGGAGTCCACTTAGGAGCCTGAGGCAGGAATGCGAGAACATTACCCGAAGCTTTTTGAGGGTACGTCTTCTCATACCTACTTTGATCCTCTTTAAGTTTATTATGCGCTTTTACGCTACTTTTTCTGCACCCTACTTGGCTCAAGTTTTGGGGATGAAACTTCCTTTAAGTTTGTTATGTTGAAATGACCCGCAGCCTTTTTGGGTTGTTTAAGACTTCCGGATGAGCCATCAGATGTCTGTCTAGACGCCTGGATGGCTTGTCGGACGTCTGAAAGTAGAAGACCGTACCTTCTTTCTTTTCCTCGCACGGGCTGCACACGTATCCCCCTCTCTCCTCACCCCAAACCCTAACCCTTTACTTATTTAAACCCCCACCCTCACGCCACTCCTTCCATCCCCACCAGCCACCACCTCCATCCTTCCCTCCTATCGGCCACCGCCTTCCTCCCTTCCTTCCAACGCGACGAGAGGAGAGGAAGGAGAGAGATGGGATGCGGAGGAGGGGGAGAGGGGTGCAGGAGCGTGGGAGGAGCTCGAGAGGAGGAGCTCGCGAGGGAGCTGCGGGAGCTCGGAGGAGCTCGTGTGGGAGGAGTCGAGGGTGCGGGTGAGGAGGAGGAACTTGCGAGAGGAAGCCTTGGCGGCCTACAGTCGCTGGAGGCACCACTGCAGCTCCTGTTGGGGAGCTCGCGTAGGAGACAACTCGCGGGAGAGTTTTGCGTACTGGATATTTTCCAGTATCAGACGTCTGGAGCATCTTTCGGATGTGTGGAGTAGCAGAAGGACGTCCGGAGCTGAGGCTGTACGTCTGAAAGCACGCTCATTGCTAAGGTACGTGCTTCAGTGTGGTTTACGGCCATGCAGGCCTTACTGTAGGGATTTTGTCCCGCCTTTTTTTTAGCTCTGTGTGTGTGTACGTAGGGGGCAGGGCGTTGGAAAGGCGCAGGGTGCACCCTTCGAGGTGCTTTTGGACGTCTAGATACATTGCCATATGTCTGACCAAACCTCTAGACGATTGGAAGGAGAGTCCGACGTCTGGAACTCACCTCAGACGATCGCGGAAGGGTCTAGACGTCCGAGGTAGCTGCAAGAAACCTGGGGTGAGTATTGACGTCTTTTAAGATGTCTGGGACTAGACCCAGATGTTTGATTTTGGACAGTGTGAGTGTTTTTAGCCCGTTTAGGGTCTAAACGGAATCAGATTTTCGCAAACAAACTACCGTTGTTCTTCGCTTGAGTTTCTCTACGAGTTAGTATCACTTGTATACAGTTTTGGACTCATTTGATGCGACTGGTTAATTGTATAGGTCTCCAGCCAGTCAAGTACGTGGGAGTCGCAGAGGCAACGAGATCTGCGATCCGAGCCCCCATTCCTCCCATGTTTGCTGGTAGAGTGGTTTATATTAATACTATGATTTAAACAAATGAACTACATATTTAGAATAACTTGAATGAACCCGAGGATGAGAATGAACCCTAGGGTAGGAATAAATGTGTATGGTTTGAGCTGCATTGTTTACTTGAGATACATGTAGAATCCTAGGATGAGGATGAACCCTAGGGCAGGAACAAATGGGTATGGTTGATGCTACACCGTTTACTTGAGATGCATGTAAAACTTTAAATGCTAGCCAATGTATCGGTTATTTTAATGTGATGCCTTGTCAGTTAGAAAATCACGAGCTGCCTATTTTAAGAATGGAACCGGTAATGTAAATAAAGAAATTTGAAAACCTGGAATATGAAACAAAAGGAATACTAGCATGAACCCTACGGGGAATTAGGAGAACTCCTGTGGACGGGAAGTGAGCTAGCCCTTGTGTACGTGGTACCAAGGAGAGCCACTGTCCCTTTAGTGTAGAGGGGTACTAGCCGCCCGTTAGGTTGAGCCCCGGGTTAGGCCTAGACACTCTACACTGACTCTGTTTGGCCCTCGTGTACGTGGTACTGAGCTGAGCTACTTAGTGTAGGGAGGGAGCTAGCCGCCCCAGGGGGCCCGAGGTTAGGATTGGCCGCCCTACACCGACTCTTGTTAAGCCCACTGGGCAAATCGGGATAGTTGGACGAGGGTACGCAGACTGTGGAGAGGCGAGACCCCTGTTCTGTTTTGAGGGGTGAGACCCCTGTTCTGAGAAGGAAAGGCCCTATACTGTTCCGTGCTATATCTTTAGGCGTACCTGCTAGCGGAAATGACTGACTGCGTGTCAGTGCGGGATAGCTACCCTCGTGCTTATCATGCATGTTGTAGTCACCACTACATCGCGACCATGACCTCAGGGTGGTTGACTAGGTGTAGAACTACCACGGGGGACTCTCTCAACTAGGAGAGCACCACGTGTACCTCCTACATCATGGAAAAGACTGCAATCAAGATCGTTCCCGTGAGGAACATGCCAGATCAAGAAATGATTTAAGTGAATAAAAGAGCAACAATTTAGAAGTACTTAGTTGAACTAAATGAAACTGGATAATTACTTAATTGCATCAATTAATTGCTTACCTTAATTATATGAAAATGGCTAAATTACCACTCGATTCAACGTACACTTACTCCGAAAATTTTATAACCTTGTCCAGGTCAGGGAGTTGAGCTGGCTGGTTGGGCCCAGTCGAGCCCTGCCCTAGCTTCTATTGTAGTAGTGAGTATTTTTTTTGTTCTATGGATCCTATTTCAATTACTTTTCCGCTGTACTTTTCTTTGTCGTAGTTGTGATAGCCTATAATATTGATAGTCTATTCGCTCTGTTTCTTTTACTGTCTCTTGATTTCTTTTTGCCTAGTTATATTGTATGTGTGGTTATGAATTATTTCCTACTTTTAGTTATTTCTCGTTGGACGACTAGGTCTTAGGATTAGTCGAGACGGGTCGATTTTGGGTCCTGTAGGGATCTGGGATCAGGTCGTAACACATATGTTACATTTATTGTATACATAGTGTATCACAATATTCAATGGCACGTTGTGTAATACAATAACTAGAAAGATGATATTATGTTGTTGAAGACAACTCATATTATATTATGAATTGTTGAACTTCTACTTTAAGGTGGCAATATGATTGATGTAATACAAAAGCTTATAACTGATAACCGTTGTATATCTATAGTCCATACCTGATAACTGTTGAATATCATCATCTATCAAAATCGGGTTAGTATCATTATCACGATTCCAATCCCTTAAAAAGAAGAAAGAGAATGAACACATGAATACAACACTAACGGTAAAACAAATGTAAAAATGAGTATGGAGAAGACGACATGCAAAGACACAAGCAATCGTAGCACATAAGCAAGCACAACATGCATGCAACAAGGAAAAGAGGCGTTGCAAAGAGCCAGAGCAAGACAGAGAATGCCAAAAATGAAATAACACGATGAGGTGAAACCAACGAAAACAAAACATCCAAGATTTGCGTGTGGTGATAAAATTCGTTTCCAAAAATAACATAACAAATTAATCACTTACCTTCCTCGAAAAATCATTTGACGATTTGACAGGTGATTTCATCAACGATACACACGATTCGATGGATGAGATTTAGTACTCATTAGGACATTTATGAGCATAGTGTTCTATATATATATATTGAATTTTTAATAAATCGAATGTAAACAAACCTACCTTGTTTAGGTTTGATTTATTTATCTAAATGAGTCTAAAATTAAGTTTAAGTTTAAGTTACTTATTTAAAAGTTAAACCTAAAATGAACTTTTGACTAACCAAACTTAAATAAATATTAAATTTGAAAATTTTTTTACAACTCTAACATCATTAGATGGTATGCGACATCTAAAATCCTTGGCATAAGTTGTTTAGGTTTTTTTTTTTTTTGATAATTGTCCTCAAATAATTAGATAGCTCTTTTTGATTTTTTCAGATTCCTGAATGTAATTATTTTTGTGGTCAGTGATGTTGATTTTTTATTAAATTTATAAATTATATTTAATGGCTCAAATCCCAGCAGATTTGATCGATTGGTGGAATCTTCGTCACGGGCTTCTGAATATGCTCAGTAGTTAGCAACCTGTGTGGTAGACGGGTGGTGGCTTACTCTGGATGTCGGAAAGGAATTCGGACGAGGGGTTTAGAGAAATATTTCTCTCTCGCTCTCTCATTTTCCTTTCCGTTTAATTATTGGTTTTACCAAGCACATGACGCACCCACCCTTCCCCACCATTTCGACACTTCAACCGATCCCAGTCGTCCCAACTCACCACACCAAACCCCTCCTCCCCTCGCAGCTCCTCTCCACCGCGATCCCGAGCACCCACTCGCCCCAATCGGCTCCCTCCTCCCCGAGCCGTCCCTCCGATACCCTCACCCGATCGGCTCGTCGTCGCAGCTGTCGTCGGGAACCGGTCCCCGTTCGTCTCACGGAAGATGTTGGGGATCGTAAAGAGGACGAGCCTTTCTCCGGTAAATCCTCATATCAGAGAGAGAGAGAGAGAGAGAATGATTCGCCTTTATGTAATCGTTACTTGTCGTCAACGTGCCGCTGTGAGCTTTTGCGTAATTCTAACGCTGTGGACTTTTTTTCCTTGCAGTTCGTGGAGCAGTCGCTGCGGACGTTCCTGCGCATTCTTGGGGCTCTTCCGAGGGAATATTCTACTGCTGCTGCTGCAAAGGAGGTGATCTTAATTGCGTCCGCGGTTTCGTGTTTTCTGTATGCAGGGTAGAGGAAAATTGGCCGGTCACCATGCCAACCCTCGATCATGCATTGCATCCTATTGGTCATTGGTTCAAATCATCTAGCTGACACATATGTTGTTAGTGCTTGTATGATGTTGCTAGGGCGCATTGTGGATTTGTTGAGGATTGCGCGTGCGAGTTCCGTGTACTTTTCCACAGTTTGCTTTTTCAAGGATTCCAAGTCAAAAGAAAGGAAGAAAGAAATAGGTTGCCTGGATGTAGCCTCGATGTCAATAATTTGATTTGCTTTCAAAGTGAATAACCGAGGGGTTGTTGAAGAGTTGTCTTTGATTTCCTTTCCCCTCACTCACTTTGTAGAGAAAATCGATTCGATGGTCTCTAATGAAAAAATTGGTCCAATCGCTCTTCTCTATTAACCGCAAGGATATAGGTACGTTATATTTCATCTATGGTACATTTGCTGGCGTGATGGGCTTATGCTTCTCGACATTGATTTGTATGAAATTAGCATTGTCCTGGCGATCAAATTCTTGAGAATGCGGGGTATCTAGCCCGCTCACTAGTACTATTTTCTAAGCCATGGTGGCCTCAATGCAATTGGATTCCTGGGAAATGGAAGTTCTTTTCACGTGATTGGATATTAAAGCTACCCATGATTTGATGCAGTAATTCCATATGATCTTGATGGGTCTTTTTCTAAGATGAGTGGTTATGTCATCAGAGAATGATTTGACTACTTTAAGTGCTTTGTCCATGGTTCGAATTGCTTGTTTTGGAAGATGCATTCTGTTGGCATCACAATATGAGAAGAAGAATTCCATGGGATTGCTGGGATTTTAATAATGTAAGAATTTTGGAAGATACATTATGTTACGGCAGCTCAGTCGTGGCATTGGTGGAATTTTAATAATGCTAGAATTTTGTCAGTGCTAAAAGAAGGGAAAAAAAAAAAAGCTTAGAATATTTTATAAGCTGTCTGGTGTCAAGAATGACCTGCCTTTCTGATTTAGATTCGATCCTTTAATAGGAGATGTAGTTTATTTACTTTGTTTAGGCTTGTGAAATGGCTATATGCAGGAGCAGCTTCTGTTGCAATGTAAATATCCGATTCCAAATGGATGGGATTGATCACTTCTTTTGACTATTTGCCTTAAACGAATGGAAAATATTTGATGCACTCTTTTTGGAAAAGGAAAAGGAAAATTGATGCCCTCTAGATTGTATAATTCATTATTCTTGAGTCAATTGTTGAGTGCTGGTGTTGTTGGTATCCTTCAGCTCTTGTTCATCATTCTCTTCTTACTAACAGTTCTCATATTGCACCTTCTGGTCCTATGTTGACTTTGTATGTTCTCATGTAGATGAATGTTAGAGAGGCTCTCAACTCCGCTTTGGATGAGGAAATGTCTGCAGATTCAAAAGTTGTTCTTATGGGTGAAGAGGTGAGTTTCCTGAGATACGATCTTTTGCAGCTCAGCTATCTTATCCATGTAACCATCCTCCTACATCTGACTTTCAGGTCGGGGAATATCAAGGTGCATATAAGGTTTGAAAAGATCGTTTGATGATTGAGCTTCAAATAATTAAAAAGGACCAATAGCAATTTCTCATACTTGAGGCAGTTGTTCTGGTTGTCCATTTTGTTTGCTTATCTGCTGTACTTTCACAATGCTCAACTTGTAGATTTCCAAAGGATTGCTTGAAAAATATGGGCCTGAGAGGGTTCTTGATACACCTATTACAGAGGTTGAACTCCATCCACTTGATTTTTTTTTTCCTTTAACTTGTTCTGAAGGTGCAATCAGGAGCTGCTTTTGTTTTTGCATATTATAACTATATTAGCAATCTGCTTTAAAAATAATTAGATTAGTGATTTAAAATAACTTCTAAGTTTTTAAATGACCTGCCTCGTTTTTGTTTGATGACCAACGTTCCTTGTTTTAATAGGCTGGGTTTGCAGGCATTGGAGTTGGTGCAGCTTATTATGGCCTTCGACCTGTTGTAGAGTTCATGACTTTTAACTTCTCTATGCAGGTTAGCTAGTTAAACATTTTGATTATTTGATGATGTATAGAAATTCATACCCAGATGAAGCTAACTAATGCTCATCAGGAATTCTATGTATAGGTTGGAGTGATAATGTAGATCTCTGATCTCTATGGCTTGTCTTTTTTGTTTTGCCTCTCCACTTTCTCTTGTGTTGGCCTCCCTTTGTTGGCTTCTTGATATAGTACATAATACATACACCACATCATCGTTTGTCATTTGTAAGTATTTCTAGTTGCTGTTTTGTGATATCCATCAAGTTTTTTGTGTTGTTTCCCTGCTCTAACATTTTTTTCCCAACTGTTACCAGAGATGAAGCAGAATTTATAAAAAATTATCTGTATCTATTGTGCTATGGTTTATGTATTTTCACTCTCATATCTTTTATTTTGCATCTCCATTGCCAGTCTATCACAAGTTTTGAAGAGCTCCATCATAATTAAATCTCGTAAAATCTAATTCAATAGCGAATAACCTTTCATGGTCCTTCTGCTGCTAATTTTTGTTTTGCATTTTTGGGAAAATTACTTGCCTCAAGCTTGCCTATTTGAGTCACTACTATCACATTACCTTCTTTGTAGGTAGGACATTTTACCTATTGGAATAGTCTTATAAATATTGTTGATAAGAACAAACACAACATATTGCGGATAAATGTAAAATGCATATAATCACATCATTGTAATCACCAAAAATACTAAGATACAATGTGGAAAACCCTAGGGGGAGAGCGACCATGGAAGAAGAGCCCTAGAGTGTTGGATATTGCACTTATTCTTCTCAAGGGAAACATGTTAGTATAGTGATCTTTATATATGCAGACAATTTTATTTTAAATCATATCCCTAATTCTATTCTTATTGTTAGCCTTAATAGGTGCGAGACTCATTAATCGAAACTATTTCAACACTCCTCAAGTTAGAGCTTGTTTCAGATTGTTATATAGAATTTTGCTCCCCTTAAATAGATCTTCAAGCAAATAGAGCAAGCTGATGGGTTGGAATGCTGATCTTCATGGTGTTAGGTAGATAGAATGAAGATTCTTTAAGATGATAAGTTAGATATGCTTTCCAAAAGAGTATGCAATATTAAAAGAAGATTTGTTGTATAGATGTTTTCAAAGAGATTTTGCTACTTCAAATCGAGAGTCACTGCATGTTGATAAATTTAAATATATAATCACAGAAGATAGTAAGATATAACATGGAAAATCGTGATGAGGAAACCATAGGAGAGAGAGTTGGATATTGCATTGATCTTTCTCAACAGAATACAGTAATTTAAAGGCCTTTATAGTGGTAGACGTCTTTGCTTTAAATCCTATTCTTAATCCTAGTTCTAAGAGGAAAAGAAACTATTAGCTAATAATGCAGCTCTCAACACATATATTTCGTAGATTCTTTCTTTTTATGTGATAAGACAAATATACCCTTGTATTCTGAGTGGGCCATGTAGAAAGAGCTATTAGGAATGCACTTTTGGTCACAAGCCATGGTCTTCTCATCCGCGACTTGCTAATTTAGGACTTTGGGAGGTATCAAAGAGCAAAGACTCTAGCCTATCTTTCTCCTCGCCTTGCTTGTGACTTGTGAGAGCCAGCATCTCATTCTCTAGTAGTTGGAGCATCATCATTTGAGTCTCTTGCTTGTGAGAGCCAATGGCTCATTCTCTAGTATTGTAGCTGGCATTTTTGTGTGAATAGAGTGTAGTGGATGGCCTAAAACTAGTAGCAATGATGGAATGGGGGGTCTTACCACTTATGACTTAAGCTTTAATAGGGACTTGTGACTGAAGAGGTGGGGAAAGGATAACACATACTAATAGAATAGGAGTGTGGAGCTAGTTCCAAGGACCCAGATTGAGGAATAGACAACCACATAGGGATAGGTAAGTTAAGGAAAGATAGCTAAGCAGTTTAGGCAATTCAACTCTGAGTTGCTACCAAAGACTATTATGAAGTTGGATACCACACTTAACCTAATCCAATTCCAAACTAGATTGCTTCCTTGATTGTCAAGTGCTGCGCTCCTAACCTCCAGCCTTTCTATCTCTTGAGAAAGGAAGCAAGAGTCTCATAGGGGAGGAAGCACAGACCAATCAGGGTAAGGAAAAGAGTCTTCTCATCAATGAAAGCAATGAGATTGTATCACATATCTGCTTATCTCGACTTGAGTTCTTGCTCCCCAACCCATCACATTCATAGGAGATGATACATCATCTAGGTGATGCCATTCATTAGAAGGTTAGCCAAAAGTGTCTAGAGGGAGATTTAGTGTGATTTTTTCAAGAAGCTAGTGGGCATTTGTCATTCAAATATATACAAAGAAAAGGGAGTTTAGTGTAATTTTCCCAGACAGCTGATATGCTTTAGACAATTTAAATCCACTTAAGCTTAATCAGATGAGTATACAGAAAAGGGATAACCTTGTTTCATTTTCCTATTTGGAACGGTGCTTTTGACTAGCAATTCAAAGGAGCTCACAATTTGCTTTATTGAGTACATGTATGACTAGCTTATTTCTATTTGTAAATGGTTGGACACTATAGAGAAATAAAAGTCATGTGAATGTAGGAGGATTTGTCCTTAATCTAGTAACTTGGCCACATAGGAGATTGTTAGGGCATAGCTTTGTTTTATTTATGTTTTATTATTGGAGTGTTTTTAAGCTAGTGGGTGTGTACTGATATGTCCCCTTTGGACCTCTCTATATAAGGGTCCTAGGGCTTCTCAATGAAAGTTGAGTCATTTGTTTCCCAACATGGTATTAGAGCAGTGGTCCTAGATTGAATCTCCGATGCCTCATCCCCAAGAAAGCCTCCAAATCTTCCACCTCCCTATTTCTTATCACTGACGACCTCTGCCGGTGAGCACCTTCGTTAGCAGCACTACCGGCGACATCACTAGCAATAGCGCCGCCCCCAATCGCGCCCCCTACAGTAGGGCCGCTAGGCCGCAACCACTTGTAGCTAGCGGCTAGGAGGGCGCCTTGCTACTGCTAGTGCCGCCAGCAGCAGTGCTAATGCATTGGGAAAGGGCTTCTTGATGTCTTGTTGATGTTGCTGATGCTGTTGCCTTTACCTAGTTGCTGTTGTCTCGACGATCTGCTGCATTGTAGGAGGTTCTTGGTGACTCTTCCTCTCCCGTTGCTCTTCTTTTTTCCCTGTTGGTAGAGATCTTCAGTTCATCAATCTTCATGTTTTAAGGCTCTTGTTATATGAGAGATCTTGTTCTTGATTTGTGAATATGAGAAAATGGCAGACAACAAGGATTCCTTGAATGACTCGATGGGGAAGCTATCCACCACGAGCATGTTTCAGGGAACCTCCATCAAGTTGGATGGCACCAATTTTGTTCTATGGTCTATTGCTTTTTGTCGGTTCATTGGGTCTCAGGGAAAGAAATACATTTTGACCGATAAGGAACCTATCCTGAAAATTGGGAGGCTGATAATGATTGGGTAGTGGCATGCCTCTTTAATAGTGTTACACAGAAATTGCCAAACATGTGATGTGCCGTTCTTCTGCAAAGAAAATGTGGGAGGTTTTGCATGAGATACACTCTCACAGGAGTAACATCACTAGACTATATCATGTGATTGAGGAGATTTATAACATGAAGAAGGGCACCATGTCATTGGCAAATTATTATGGTGCCATGAAGAATCTGTGGGATGAATAGGATGTTCACCAGCCTGTCAATACAAATGCTGTAGTGATTGCCAAGGAGAGAGAGGAGATTAGATCTATTCAGCTGTTAGCCAGGCTTGGTTCTAAATATAGCTCGGTCAAATATCAATTTATGACATTGGATACCATTCCCACTCCAGCCCAGAGTTATGCTCACCTGTCCAGACTGAAGACTATTGAGGATATTGCTCTTGCTGATGCCTCTGCCATGGCTTTTATTGGTCAAGGTAAAAACAATTCCTTTACCCGTGGATGTATTGGATTGATGTAGACACATTTATTTCACATAAACTATCTATTTTTGCATGTTCTTAGGTATATAATTGTATTAAACATTATAAATATTGCATAACATGTATCATTATGTATTTAAATTAGTTTATATAAATTTTAGGTTAATTTGCCCTTTTTATTGTCAGGAGACAGGGCGATATTTATTGGGACTTCAGATTGAAGATCCAACTGTACGGATCTGATTAGGGTGATGATTGGAGTCAAACGCCTCCGAGATCGCCTTGATCAAACATCCGTAGCATCAGATGCAGTTCGAGAAATATCAGAGGTGAAGGGACAAGTTCGTGTAAATACGTACCTCAAATGACAAATCCAACTGTACGGATGGGTTTAGATCGATGATCACAGCCCAATGACGTTAACATCGATCTAATCCGACGTCTGTGGCACCATCTCTAAGCACTAGAAGATGAACGACCCAGATGGCAACACATGGTGCCATCCAGATCGCCCACTGCACCCTACCCAACTTCTTAAAGCATTGCAACCACTGATCTGAGCCGTTAGATCGCTATCCAGCGGCCCATATTTCGTCACGTTGCTCCTTCCCGCTGCTGCGCTGCCTCTGAAGACTAAAGCCCGCGCATCCTCGGCCGTTGGATTTTCATCCAATGGCTGAGGGTGTGCGAGCATTAAATCCTAAATGCGACAAAGAGAGGCTTTTGCTGCAGTGGTCGTGTGGCTTATGCATGACTCGCGACGCGTGTTCGAGTCATGGAGGGTGGATTTAATCCACAAAGAGCGGGGCATGCTCAATTTGACTGTACAATGTGCATCGAGCAGGCGCGGTGCGGCTACGTAGCGTAGCTAGGAGTTCTAGATGGAAGCACAGCGTGCACGCGCGAGATGACGTGCCATCAGACGCACCATCATACTTGTGCGCGTGTAACAGCTAAAAAGGAATCAGCCTTGTGCTATCTAAGCCGTCCGATCGAACGATTGGATGGCTGAGGGCGATTAAGCGCGATGAAGGTGAGAATGGTCGAGTTTAGCAGGAGCATGGCGTGGCTCAATCTGAGCCGTCCGTGCATGATCTGATGGCACTCCTTCCATGCAAGCTACAGCGACGTGCGTCTACAGTGATACATGTATCCATCACTAAAGGCAGCAAAGCTAATTTTTGAAAGTTAAAATGCCCCTTTTACCCTCATATCTTCAACTATATAAATGCCCTACATCCTTTCCTTATTCTTCATCCCTTCTCTTCTCTTCTCACCTCTAAAGCTTTACGAGCTAGTTCCATACCCAGGATGCTCCACTGGAGTCTTAAATATTATTTTTCCATCTTATCCCCGTTCGTGGAGCGCCCACGGTTGCCCTCTCATTGCCATTCGGGAAGCAGATCCTGCTAGAATGTCGTCCTGTTCCATCCTCCATCCTCCAGCTCCGTTCTCTCTCGTCCAACATCTCATTCTCATCATCCGGGCACTCCGTCAACGTAGCTCGTCTTCCAAGCAGTCATCGAGGAAGATTTTCTCATCCCTCTTTTATTGCTTTCTAGTGTAGATATCCAACTTTTTAGTTGTAGCGATTAGATGTAATGAACATGCTCCTATGGTTATAAAATTTGTTCATTCTCTCCCTATTTTCTCTTTCTTTATATTATTCTATCTGTCTCTTTTATTATTATTTAAGTAGAATAGCTAGTGTAGATTTAATTCGACCAATTAATTTGCTTTCCGAAAATAATTCCAAATGCCATTTTTAATCAAACATTCACCTCCCTGTATTCGACTTGGGACTCACCAGAGTTTTGGTTATAAATTTTATTTGATAGTGGATTTTTACGCAACTACGACGGGTTTCAAACTCAAACCTTTGAACATACACGAATCTCACTAATCATTTTAGCACCGTTGCTAGGGAGGCAACGCTCTTTGATTTCCTGCATTTTCCACCTTACTTATCTTTTACCTCACTTTTCTCTTTTCTTACTGTGATTGCAGGTACTCTTTTGAGGCTAGCCACAGGTGTAATATTGGAGTAAAGTATTATTGAAGGGTCTGTAAATATATCCCCACCACCTACCTCATCGATTTCATTTCATCACCCTAATTAACCTAGGTGCTCTCATAAGCCCTAGGCTTAGTTTGGTTGTATGGTTGCCACCTCCACCTGCCTCACCATCCGCTTATAAAAAAAATCTAAAAAATTCCACAGAGGTATACAACCTCTTCTGATTTTTTATACTCAATCGGTAACCTGATCTTTGGAATCGGTACATGCAAACGAACACATAATCGAGTAGAAATCAGATTAGGTAAACCACTTATGTGCCTAATTCAGTGGTGCATCAGGCCAATTGCTTGAGTTGTTTGGGCCGCATCACTTCATCTAAAAACAACTCATCAAGTAGCTTGCTCATTAGGGTTAACATTTAAGGTCAGTACTAGGCACTCCATCTTATTTTGATTTCAAAGGAAAACATCTTCACCCATGTTTGCAAATCCTGGTGTACCTCCTAAACTTGATTGAATTCACCTTAATTCAAACCCTAAAAGCTACTTAAGCAAGATTTGAATTCTAAAATCCACTCATCCAAAAATAATCTTGTTTGAAAACCATTGGTTGTGCATGCACACACATTGAACCTGATCTTTAAGGGCACAACCCATTAAAAGGGCCCTTCATATTCTTAAGCACATTCAAACCTAAGCTGAATTAAAACAGAGTTGACTTTGGCCTTAAGAATTTGACTTGCTCTTCAGGGTCCAGAGCGAGATTATTTTTTATTAATCTGCTTCTACTGGTCCATCTGATGTCTAGCTTGGGAGCAGTGTCAAACGATCGCAGTTGGGGGTATCAAAGGAACCTAAGATGAAAGCCAAGGGAAGAACCTTCTCCCCAATCCCTCTCTCTAATTGGTTGAATTGTTTGGAAAGAAGTAGACCAAATCGTTTCTTTCATCTCAAGACGAGTTTTGGGAGTCTGTAGATCTTTAGGTTATCCCACAGTCCCACTTAAGGACATGTTTGATTGTTTGTACTGTAGGGCACCTTTTTTTTCTCTTTCCTCCCGCTTTGCCATGGATCCTTCAACATCCTACTCGCATTTCCACTCCTACCCTCCTACCACTTATTCCCAAGATGATTATTATCCTGACCTAACTTATGACCATTCATCCATTAGTCAGGATAACTTTGTTTGGAGATACAGTTCCGGACCTCCGTGTTCAGGGTTTTACCCTGAACACTATGATTTTGATTTTTATCTTTCTCCGAGCTACACTGATTATAGATCTCCACCCTTTGATGATCAATTTAATACGATCTACAATCAAGAAGGATATCCTGATTATAATCCTTACCCTCCCTAGGACTACACTGCATGTAGGCCACCACCCCTCTATGAACAACCGGAAATGACCTATTATCAGGGAGGGTAACAAGAACCTCAATTCCTTGACTCCCCTTGGTTGAACCCAAATCCACTAAACTCTGAATCAAACCATTTGGTTCAGGTGAACTAGGTCTAAGATAAGGTATTGGTTAACTTAAGGAATACCATTCAATCTTTAGAAGCTTAGCCAACATCCTGCATTGAAGAATTGGAGTCTCTGATTCAAATGATTGACGATCTTAATAAGTATTTGTTGGATTAGCTCCAAGATGTTAAGGATAAGGACCCGGGTGAGTTTTTACTTGGGAAGTTGTTGAAATTGAGGATGAAATTTGTGCTTGCTTCATTTCAATCTTGGGATGATTCCTAGGATGAATCCCCTTCAGGAGAGCCATTGTTAGAACCTACTCAGGCACCTGTAGGGCGAATACATTTTACGAGATCGGAGATGACCAGATTGTTCTAGAGCAACCAATTGAGAATGAATTGATTTCTTCACCCGATGAACCAGGTTACTAGGAAAAGTATGTCTCCATGGACCATGCAATGATAGATGATTTTGAGACATATATAAATGCGGATCTAGAATTCTTTGATTCTGAAGGTGAAGAATCGTTCTGTGAAGTCTCACCTAAGTTTAAAGAAGATAATTTTAATGAGACAAACAGACTCGCAGAATATGATAAATCATTTAATGGCCCTATAATTGAGGAAATTGATCCTGTTGGGACTAGCTTGGAAGATGCAAATCCTGTTTTCACGGATGATCCAATTCATAGCCGCATTCCTCGATCACATCCTGTTGAGTATGATGATGATAATCTTCTTGAGATTACCAAACCCAAGTCAATTTTTATTGAGCCACAAATTTTGGACTAGGACATTTTAGACGGGGTTGATAACACTTTCGAGGTCTCGGAAACTTTGATTATAGAGGGTAGGAATTTGGAAATGAAGGTTTAGGAAGCCAATTCCGGGGGAAACAGAAGTCTAAGTCTAAGGGTGCTATTTGCCTGACACCATTAACCTTCTATTAGGACTCGTATGACATTTTTTATTCTGAGGTTGTGCAACCCAAGCACAAATTCATTGATTATCCTTTTAATCTTGATTTTCCTATTATCCGACTTTTTAGACTTGGGCTGTATCCTCATAAATAGTAAGCCCGACCTCGCTTGCATACTGATCTCAGGTTTTATATAATTTTTATCTAGAACCTTAGAAACACTCAACCCTGGGGCATGGGTCTGGATCATAACCTGGTCCACATCTGTGGACATCTTCTCTTTGCAAGTCCAAAAATTGATCTTTTTATTTTGATCCTGACCTACAGTTGTGAATTCTTGATTTCCTCTTTATTTGTATAGTAAGGCAATAAATTTAGCACATGTATAGTATGTTTTCATCTCAGAGCTGATCGGGTAATCACGAAATTCAGGTGCTTTCTTCTCTACTCCGCTCTTTTTCATGTCATTTAATACAATGAGAACATTGCATTAGATAGGCATGTAGGGGTGAATATCTTTATCTAAATTATTTTGTTAGCTCCGTAGATTCTTTTTATTTTTCTCTTTAGTTTTGAGAAAAAAAATTGCATTAAGAAAAGAGAACTTGAGATTTAGAAAATTTTCAACTTTAGGGAATGATATAATAGTACTTGAATACTTAGATCTTTCAGGTCTTCGGGCTTAATCAGCCTAGGTGTTCACTAAAATGTGGACTTGTTTCTCAAGTCCTCGCCATTTTAAGTTCATTTCTAAATTGGTTAAATAAGTTGGGGTGATAAGTACATGACTTATCAACCCACCCTCTGATTTGAGGGGACTTATAGTCTAAGTATCTACGCACTATTTGCATTAACCCACTTTTTGGCGATTTTAACGGAAATTGGGTAGCTAATAAACTTTCTAGGGTGGTATGGCTGGTAAGTTGTCGTGGGTAACAGTTGATTGGCTGGTTGTCCAAAGTCCAGCTACACGACCATTCTTGTTTTACTGCTTTTAGGTAAATCTTAGATAAGGGAAGTCACCTACTTAAAAAAAATGAAAACAAAAGAAAAAAGTATCCAAAAAAAAGAAAAAGAAATAGAAAAGAAGAAAAAAATAAATAAGCCACACATCACCGCACAAGTATGGCTGGTAAGTTATGGGTAATAGCCCATTAGTCGGTTGTCCAGAAGCCAGCTCACAAAATACATAAATAATTCCTAAACACTTAGGAAGAAGCGGGGAAATAGAATAAGTCGGAGAGATATACACTGGGTTTACCCTTGTGTTGACCCCATAAAAATAAAAAGTAAGGGGAAAGTTACCGAGCAGATAGATACACTTTTAGGTAGAATTTTTTTTTAAAGCCATCTAGGGGTGTAGAAACCCGAAGTTCATTCTGATTGCCAATTGGTGAGTCGATCACATTTACACAAAAAGATGCTTAGCATTTAGAGTTCTTTTCAAGTCTTGGGTTAGTTGAGTAGCCGTAGAAAGCTATCATGAAACTCTTAACTCAAAAAAAAAAAGAAAAGAAAAGAAAAAGAAAAAGAAAAAAATATATTTGCTTTTGAATAAGGCGAGGGTTGGGCAGTCTGTATTTTGACAGACACTCGGGCACTGTTAAGTTTAGGCAGTTCAGGTCTTCAGGAGAAATTTCTTAGTGTTGAGAAATAAATATTGCCTAAGTAATTTGATCATAATTATCTTATAAATAACATATAGTTTTGCTAGGGACTAGCAAAAGATAGGCATAAGGATGTGATGTAAACACATCTATTTCACATAAATTGTATATTTTGCATGTTCTTAGGTGTATAAATGCATAAGTATTATAAATATTGCATAACATGCATTATTCTACATTTAGATTAGCTTGTACAAATTTTATGTTAAGTTGTCCTTTTCATAGTTAGGAGAGGGCGATATTTATTGGGACCTCGAATTGAAGATCCAACCGTACGGATCTGATCAGGGTGATGATTGGTGTCCAATGCCTCCGAGATCGCCCTGATCGGACCTTCGTAACATTAGATGCAATCTGAGAAAGATTAGAGGTCAAGGGGCAAGGGCAAGTTTGTGTAAATACGTATCTCAGATGACAAATCCAACCGCATTGATGGGTTCGAATCAACGATCGCAGCCTAACGATGTGAAAATCGATCTAATCCGACATCTGTGGTACCATCTACAAGCAATAGATGGACGGCTCAAATGGCGCCATGTGGTGCCATCCACACCGCCCACTGCACCCTGCCCAACTTCTTAAAGCGTCACAACCACTGATCTAAGTTGTTGGATCGTCATCCAACGGCCCAAATTTCGACATGCAATGACCTAGATTTCGCCATGTCGCTCCTTCCTGCTGCTGCTTAGCCTCTGAAGACTAAAGCTCGTGCATCCTCAGGTGTTGGATTTTCATCCAATGGCTGAGGGCACGTGAGCGTTAAATCCTAAACATGACAAAGAGAGGCTTTTGTCACAGCGGTCGTGTGCCTTACACACGATGCGTGACACAACACTTGTTTGAGTCGTGGAGGGTGGATTTAATCCACGAAGAGCGGGGCGCACTCAATTTCACCGTGTGATGTGCATTGAACCGGTGCGGTGCAGCCACGTGGCGCAGCTAGGGGCATTGGATGGAAGCACAATGCATACGTGCGAGATGATGCGCCATCAGATGCACCATCACATGAGCATGCGCGTAACAGTTGAAGAGGAATCGGCCTCGTGCAATCTAAGTCGTCCGATTGAACGATCGGATGGCTGAAGGCGATTGAGCGTGATGAAGGTAAGAACGGTCGAAGTTCAGCATGCACATGGCGTGGCTCAATCTGAGGCATCCGTGCATGATCTGATGGCTCTCCTTCCATGCGAGCTACAACGACGTGCGTCTACACAGATGCACGTATTCGTCACTAAAGGCAGCAGAGTTAATTTTTGAAAGTTAAAATGCCCCTTTTACCCTCATATCTTCAACCATATAAAGGCCATACATCCCTTATTCTTCATCCATTCTCTTCTCTTCTCACCTCTTCCAAAGCTCTACGAGCTAGTCTCATACAGGGGATGTTTCATTAGAGTCTTAAATATAATTTTTCCATATTCTCGTCCTCGTTGGTAGAGCGCCCGCGGTTGTCCTCTCACTGCCATTCGGGGAGCGGATCCTGCTGCGACATCACCCTGTTCTGCCCTCTGTCCTCCAACTCCTCCCTTGTCCAGCATCTCATCCCTATCGTCCGGGCGTTCCGTCAATGCAGCTCATCCTCCAAGCAGCCGTTGATGAGGATTTTCTCATCCCTCTCTTTTTATCACTTTCGAGTGTAGATTTTCAAATTTTTAGTTGTAGCGATTATATGTAATGAATATGCTCCTATGGTTGTAAAATGTGTTCATTATCTCTCTATTTTCTTTCTTTATATTATTCTATTTGTCTCTTCTATTGTTTATTATCTAAGTAGAATAGCTAGTGTAGATTTAATTCGATTAGCTAATCTGCTTTCCGAAAATAATTTCAAACGTGATTTTTAATCAAACGTTTTCCTTCCTGTGTTCGACTTAGGACTTACCAGAGTTTCAATTGTAAATTTTATTTAATAGCGGATTTTTATGCAACTACGACGACGAGTTTCAAACTCAACCTTTCAGCGTACATGAATCTCGCTAATCATGGACGATACACCTGGACGTGGCAGAGGACGTACCTCCTGTGAGTATTGCTATAGGAATGGACATACTGTTGACCGTTAGGTGAAATATGGATACCCTCAGGATCGTCACCCTAGGGCCAAACAGGTGATTACAGAGCATATTGGTCAACCTACTCAGACTCATAAGGAGCAGCTCACTATTTCCATAGCATAGTATGATGAGCTTGTTGCCTCTAGAGCATCTGTTCTACAGCCTATAGGTACCATGGCCATATCTACTAATTCCTACTCTCCTACATGGATTGTAGATTCAGGAGCATCCTCTCATATTACTGATAATGCAGATCTTTTCTCCTCAATTCGAGATTTAGCCATCTCCTTTCAAGTTAAGGTGGCCGATGGTGGATTATCTCATGTTACTGGCTTAGGCAATTTATCTTTATCACCCACATTGCCTTTATCTAATGTTATGCATGCCGTATAGTTTGCACTAAATTTGATGTCAATTAGTCAGATTACTAGAAATTTAAAGTGCAGAGCATTTTTTTATGACCAATATTTTGTGTTTCAGGATCTCAGGACGAGGTAGGTTTGTGGGGGACTTGAGCAAAATGGTCTCTACTATGTCCATATACCTCATCTTCTACTAGTGCTGCAGCATACTCTGTTGCCCCTCTCCAGTGGCACTTACGGCTTAGCCACCCTAGCCTTATTGCTTTATGTCAGTTATTCCTTAATTTGAGTTTTCCGAATAAATTTTTGTGTAATGCTTGTCAACTTGGCAAACATCATAGGTCATCTTTTCATAGTCATGCTAGGCGATCTGAGTTTCCTTTTGAGTTAATTCATGCAGATGTTGTCTAGTTCGAAGTAACAAAGGTTATCGGTATTTCCTGGTGTTAGTTGATGATTGTATCCGTGTTTCTTGGGTTTATTTGATGAAGGAGAAATTTGAGTTCTCTGCACTTATTCAAAATTTTTAAAAGAAAGACTCAATTTTCTTGTGTTATAAAAATTATCAGGAGTAACAATGGTTTGGAATTTGTTAATTCTACTTTGATGTAGTTCTTTCAATATTGGGGAGTTATACATCAGACTACTTGTGCGCATGCCTCACAACAAAATTGGGTAGTCGAGCGCAAACTACAACATTTGTTGGATGTTGGGAGAATTGATCTGAGTCAAATGAATGTTCCTGCTATATATTGGTGAATGGGAGTTTTCCTTTTTCTGTACTTTGTCCTGGGAAGGATTTATTCTCTATTACTCTGTTGTTTTTAGATGTGTTTGTTTTGTCCACTTGTTTAAGGTGGATAAGATCTCTCCTCGATCTGTCAAGTGTATTTTCCTTGGCTATTCGAAGACGTAAAAGGGATATCGATGTTTTGATCCTGCTGCACGAGGGCTTTATGTTACTGTTGATGCTACCTTTTTTGAGGATATTCCTTTTTACCCCAAGAAGGGGGAGACTTCCACTTCTAATAATGTTCCTATTCCACTACCAACTGCTCCACCTTCTACACCTAAGCCCTTTGAGCATCTTACCTCTGATGATGCAAGGGAGTTCTTTTATCCCTAGCATTTTCAATGATGGTCTAAGACACAGGTAGAGGAACCTCTTTCTACTATTCCTCCTTAACCCCTACCATCTGCCAGTGATTCTCTTAAGGTCGAGGTAAGTGATGTCTTGAGACAATTGATTTGGATATTCCCATTACTCAAAGAAAGGCTTAGCAGTCTCATACTAGACTTGCTAGATATTCTACTTCATAGTGTTTTTCATTTGATGGTCTAACAGGAAGGGCATTATTGTTGATTGTTGATGCTGAACAAGTGCCTAAAAGTCATAATGAGACTTTTCAAAATGCTTCCTAGACTGAGACTATAAAGGAAGAAATATCAACTTTAGAATCACGACACACATGGGATTTAGTAGACCTACCCTCAGGTGCTACTTTTGTGGGGTGTAGATGGGTGTTCACCTTCAAATGTCGATCAGATGGTAGTGTGGAGAGATATAAAGCCAGATTTATAGCAAAAGGGTATACTCCAACTTATGGTATTGATTACTTTGAGACCTTCACCCTTGTTGCCAGATTGAATTCGGATACTCCTCTTTATGGCTGTAAATAAAAATTGGCAAATATATCAATTGGATATTTTTCTTTTTGAAAAAGGAAATGGTAGTTATTCAAGATGATAACTACCCAAATATATTAAAGAGAGAATCAACAGCCACCACCAATACAAAGAGCAAACATCAAGGCCCCTCACTCACAAGAACTCACTCCAGAGATTAAACAAAATAGTAATAGACTCTACAAAATTCTCCACATAAGGCCTCTGGCCTCTGGAGACCACAGCATTCCTACCCAACCAGATGCCCCATAGGATCGTCAACGGTCTGGCCCTCTCATTCTTCGTACGGAAGACATTCTACCTAGCATTACCCCCTCCACCTCTGAAGCTGCACCAAAACCCATCAAAAGATCGGCAGTTCCACCACCCCGCTCCCACACGGCTCCAGATCTGTACGACAAACGGGCAAGTGAAGAAAAGATGGTCAACCTCTTTATCCTCACCTTCGCACAACGGGCAAACCTTACTCTCCCCGGGAGCCCATCTCGCCCTCCAAACCTTAGTCACAAGTCTCTTCCTCCTAAACAGCCAAACAAAAATCTTGACCTTCAATGGACACGCGCCTTCCAAACCTATCTGCAATCCCTCACCAGATCCAAGTCACATGTGGAGTCTCCACCGGACAATCTCCTGTACGTAGCCCCCACCGAGAACTCACCTTCATCCCATCCAAACATATCATTTTCGGAAGCCGGCTATAGACCTTCTAATTCTTTAAGTAGTCTCTGGAAATCGTGAGTTCTCACATTTGAAAGATTCCTTGCAAAGGATGGGCACCACCCACCTTCCTAAACTTCGGCCATTGACGCCTCTTTGCTCTAGGACATAGCAAAAAGTCTTGGAAATCTTCTAGCGAGCGCACCTTGCCCCGTACAATCATCCTGCCAAAACTTGAAGATCTCCCCCGTCCCTACCACCGGTACAAAACAATTCTGCACTTGAGGAGCCACCATCGTCAAACCTTTTAAGAAATGAGAAGCATCCCTCGGTGGAGATATCAGGAGATCCCAACGCTCCAAGAGGCTCCCAACCCACTTCACCAACAAGCTGTCATTATACCTCCCCAAGTCCCTCACCCCAAGCCCCCCTCCACCGGTCTACAAACCTCCTCCCACGCAACCAACCTGATACCAGGTCCATTCGACCCCTTACTGGACCAAAAGAAATTCCTCATAAGCCTCTCTATCCTCAAGACAACCTGCCGGGGCAACTTCAGGACAGAGGTGAAATACAACGGCATCGCCGCCAGAACCACCTTGAGCAAAACCAGCCTTCCACCCCTCGACAAAAGCCTGGACGCCCACCCCACCAACTTCCCCTCCAGCCTCTCCACCAGGGGAGCCCAGTCCTTCACCAGAATCCTACCATCCGTCAACGGCAAATCTAAGTATTTGATTGGAAGCTTCACTTGCTCTGTGTCAAGACCTAAACTACACCCCCTCGCCTCCGCCTCTGTCAAATTAAAAGGGACAAATTCTAATTTAGACAGGTTAATCTGCAGACCTGAAGCTTCACCAAACAAGAAAAGTAAGATCCGCATTCTCTTGGCTTGCGCTTCCCTGCCTTCGATGAAAAAAATCGTATCATCCACATACTGCAGTAACGGAATACTTGTCCCATCTCCCAAAGAGAAACCCCTCACCAAGTTCCTCTCACACGATTTTTTAGCTGCCCTTACAAGTGCATCTGCTGCAATAACAAAGAGCATCGGAGCCAAAGGACACCCCTGCCTCACCTCCCTTCTTAGCTGAATCCAACCCCCTGCCAGATTTCCATTGATAAGGATCGAGAATGACGTCGTGGTGACACACCTCTTCATCCAATCGATCCACACAGGTGGAAAACCCCTCTTCATCAAGGATGCCCAAAGGAAAGACTACTGCACTGAGTCATAAGCCTTACTGAAATCGACTTTCCACATGAAAGCCTTTCTCCTACTCTTCCAAAACGACAGGATTTCCGAGGCCATCACGTACCCCTCCAAAATATTTCTGCCAGGGATAAAAGCCGTCTGCACTGGATCCACAATCCTAGCCAAGGTCCTCCTCAGCCTATTCGCTAAGAGCTTAGCCACAATCAAGTAGATAGCATTCAAGAGGGCTATCGGTCTGTACTCCTGGATCTCCTCAGCACCCTCTTCGGCAACAGGAACATGTAGAACTTGTTCAATCTGTTGAAGCCCGAATTTCCATCTTTGAACTCCTGCAAGACCTACATCACATCATCCTTCACCACCGGCCAAAACTCCTTATAAAAGGCAACCGGAAAACCATCCGGACCTGGACATCCATTAGCATTCAGCCCCTATATTACCTTGTGAATCTCATCTTCCTCAAACAGACCCATCAAGAAACCGGCTTCTGCATCTCTGATCCGTGGCACCTCGGATCCCAACCACCTCCACCTTCCCCCATGTCTTCTCCCAATAAACTCTCTGAAGTACCTCGCAGCCGCCTCAGCCACAGCATCTCTTCCCATAGACTCCTCCCCTTCCACCACCAACCTATCGATCCAGTTCCTCCTCCTTCCTGATGCAGCCACATGAAAAAATCGAGTGTTAGAATCGCCTTCCTTGAGCCACCTCTGCCTGGATCTCACCTTCCATTCCATCTCCACCTTCCGGTCTTCCTCTTGTATCACCTGTAATTGTTTCGCTTTGTTCACCCTGTTAACATCAGAAAGGAGGCCAACATCCTCAACGAAGTCCAACCGTGCAATCTCACTGAGAGCTTCATCTTTCCTCTTCCCACGCTCCTTAATTTGCTTCTTATGGACCTTGAGGAAGGACCTCAAGTCTTGCAGTTTAGCTTCCAATCTGATAGCCGCTGAGCCATTCGCGTGAATCAACCTCCACCGCTCCTCTACCAGCCCCCTGAATCCCTCGGGTTTAAAAATGCCTTTTTGTATGGTATTATAGAAGAAGTGTATATGCATCAACCCCTCGGGTTTGTAGCTTAGGGGGACTGTGGAAAGAAGGTGTGTCACCTCAGAAAGGCAATCTATGGTCTGAAGTAAAGCCCTATGACATGGTTTGACAGGTTTAGCAGGGCAATGCAAGAGTATGGATTTACTCGGTCTATTGTAGATCATTTGGTGTTTACCCTTCGTGGAGATGTAGGTTTAGTGATTATTATTGTTTATGTTGATATTCTAGTGATATAGATGGAATAGAGAAAACAAAAAAATTACTACGTTCCGAATTTGCTACAAAAGATCTAGGACGGTTAGGATATGTTCTTGGCATTGAGGTGCAACATGTTGACCAAGGACTAGTGTTATCCCAGAGGAAGTACATTTTGGATATGCTTCGAGATGTGGGGATGCTTGGGTGCAAGTCTGCAAGTGTTTCCATGGATCCTTCATTACCTCTGGCAGATGAAAGCAGTCCATTGTTATAAGATGTGACAAGGTATAGAGCTATGGTTGGGAAATTGCTACACCTCACTGTTACTAGACCAGACATAGTCTATATTGTTGGTCGCCTAAGCCAGTTTATGCAGGAACCTCGTGAGGTACACTGGGATGGTATATGTCAACTATTGAGGTATCAGAAAAATGCTCCTGGGAAAGGTATCTTGTTTAAAAACAATGGCCACGTTGATGTATGTGAATACTCTGATGCCGATTATGCTAGGGTACATGAAGATAGGAGGTCTACTACTAGATATTATACCCATGTGTGAGGAAACTTGGTTACTTGGAGAAGCAAAAAATAATCTGTAGTTTCCAGGTCCAGTGTAGAATCTGAATATAAGGCGATGGCGCATACTACTTGTGAACTTATGTAGATTAGATCCATTCTTCAAGATTTTGGAATACAGTGTAGTAAACCTATACCCATGTTTTGTGATAATAGAGCATCATCATTCATTGCAAATAATCCAATGTTTATAAAAGAACCAAATATATTGAAGTGAATTACCATTTCATTAGGGAGACGGTTATGAGCGGAAAAATCAGCACACCCTACATCAAGATTGAGGTTTAGTTTGTAGATATTTTCACCAAGGCTCTCACAAAGAAGCCGCTCAATCTTCTTAGTTCCAAGTTGAGCATGCATGATGCATATGCTCCTACTTGAGAGAGAGTGTTAGAGCATAGCTTTGTTTTATTTATATTCTATTATTGAAATATTTTTAAGTTAGTGGGTGTATACTAATAGTTTCCCTTTGGACCTCTTTATGTAAGGGTCTTGGAGTTTCTCAATGTAAGTTGAGTCATTTATTTTCCAACAGGGACATTGTTATGTTTTCTAACAAGGCAAATTTATAGTTGTGTTTCCTGTTCCTTTTTAATTTTGTTGCATGTATTGTATAGCCATTTTAATTTGAAGCATTTTATAATGCATTTTTTTGCCTGAATGTTTTTTGATGGTAGGCTATTGATCACATTATTAATTCAGCTGCAAAGATGAGTTATATGTCTGCTGGTCAAATATCAGTGCCAATGGTTTTCAGGGGACCAAATGGTGCGGCTGCGGGTGTTAGTTCTCAGCATTCCCAGGTACAGCCCCTTCATAAATATTTTTTGTTTAGTGTTTTAGTTAGTTTCTGTGGAATCTTATTTCTTTTCTTTCTATACTTCTTCTTTTTTCGTATGGACGCCTATGAAAATTTTCCGTAGCTCCTCTATATTCAAAGACACATCCTTTCATAGTATTTATGCATTGCATTTCACATGGCACTAGAGTTGCTAAACCCTAGCATTTTCGTGCTTGATACCTCCATCCGGCCTCTCACACTTGTGCCAGGACTCAAGCCCCACAAGGACCCTGCAGAGACTGCAAAGCCCCAGTGGAAGAAAGTCCTTGATGCAAACCATATCTGAACTCTATTTAAATCTAAATAGATGCAAGATTAGTTGAAATTTTTTTTTATGAAAAGAGAAAGAGGGGTTATCCAGATGAAGATTAGCTGAAATTCTTGGGTAAAAGAAAATGGGTGGCATTGCACAACCTGGATGTTTTTTAACAAGTAAAAAGATGATGATCTGAGATTTGAGCTCATCTTAAATCATTTTTGTTGAAAGGGAAATCATCTTAAATCTTTTTTTACTTTTTTCTGAATGGGATGATTTCTTAAATCATTTGCAAAATCACTTATAACTGAAAGTTATAAATGGGAAGCTGATAACCTACATAATGAGAAGATCGCATTTACAACATTTTTAACTTTAATCACAACCTACATAAAAGAGGATGGCATTTATCATATTTTTAGCATAGGTTTCTTCACCATGAAACTTACGATGATCATGCTGAAGGCAAATGGATAAAGAAAAGCTAAAGTTAATGCCTTTTTTCCCTTTGATCCATAACACATGCAATCAATGAAGAACATGATCCACAGTGAATCCTTTAAAAAGATTCCATGGAGAACAATCAATCCAAGCGACACTAACCTTCTTCCGTATCTCTTTTGTAAAAGAACAGTCAGAAAAAACGGCCGAAATCCTCTAAGGCAGAGTTATGACGCACATAAAAGACACAGGGAGCTTCTTGTAAACCTTTGCAAAATTCAAGCAGAGAACTTGATTTTAAGGAAAACATTTTATCTTCCAAATTAGAATCTTTGAATATCCTGGGCAAAGTCACAAGGATCAGAGTTGCCAACCCGACAGAGAAGAACCATTTCCCACTCCCAACAATCAACATTACCATGGAAAGGATGAAAACCAGCTAGATCTTCCAGCAGATGCATAAAGTCATTCATCCTCTATTCGTATGGAAGAGACAAAGGGACAGGGTTTGCAATTTGGCAATGTTTGTACCCAGATTGTATTCTATGCCATCAGACAAGTTTTGCTTGGTTGCGTATTGTTGGGAGGGGCCATTAGTGAGGAACTTCATTGCTTGGATACTGTAGGTTGGTGATGCACTTTCTGGAGTAAGGACGCAGAGGTTGCAGGAGCTGTTTTATGTGGTCCAGGCATCTTGGCCGAGGGAGGGCATTCCAGACTCCCTATTTTTGTGGGATAGGAAATCTCTCTGTTAAGAAGGCCTATCAATCCTTAGTGGCATTTTTACCTTAGATGTTGGTTGGCGATGAGGATGTTGAGCATATTTTCCTATGTGGTTTCACCAAGAAAATGTGGGGATGCTTGTTTATTGGGGTTTTTACATGTATGCTCCTAGAAAAATTGAGAAAGTCGTATATACCCTCATATATTTTATATTTATGTATATATTCATACAAAGTTACTCCGATGTGGTCGTATACCCTTGCTCCATTAAATTTAATGGAGGATGTTTAGAAAAATAAAAAAATTATATTTATCCCCCTACATTTTCTTTCCACCTTACCGACACATCATCTTCCTCCTTCCTTCCTCCTTCTCATGCTTCAAGCCCTGCTCAACGTGCCATGTCCCCTTTGCCACCACCTTCATGGAGCACCCCTACCTCATCCATGTTGACCCCAAGAGCAACGACTTCTAGATGTGCATCCTCGAGCGCTCGGGCCTTAGCAAGGAGACCTACCTTGCCAATGTTAAGTTTAATACATCAAGTGTCCTCCGCTAAGTTTAACGTAGCAAGGGTATACAACCATAACAAAGTAACTTTGTATGAATATATATATGTAAATATGAAATGTGCAGAAGTATATATGTCTTTTCCCATATTCTAGGGGCATACGTGTAAAAACCCCTGTTAATTCTATCTGTGGAACAACAAAACATGATGGGTGGCTTTTGAGTCTTTCTGTTGCGACTTCAAGGTGGACCTTGTCATTTAGAGTTTTGCCGCTCTTGGTCTTTATGGATCCAAAACAACAAGCTGATTCTCAAAGGGGAGAAGGCCTGTGAGAAGAATGTGGAAAGGAAGCTTTGCTTTAGTTTGAATTTTAGAACAAAATTTTGTAATGTGGTGATTGCTTTTTGGAAGTTGCGACGAAATAGATGACTACTGGCCTCCAGTAGTCATCCTTCTAGTCTTTCAAAAAGAAAACAGAGGGGGGGGGGTGAAGAAATAGAAAAAAGACAAAAGCCTCCATCTAAATAAGCGACCATTGACCTTTGTTGTTTGGAAGAGAAGCAAGCTTTGTATCTTTAAACACTACACCCCATGTTAGAAACTTCTTGAAAGCAACAGAAGAAAGGATGAACTCTATCCTTATCTATAATTCCTTAGATATGACTTGTAAAACCATTTCATAATAATATGATCAGGGAGCTTCAGCCTCTACCATTGAAACTTCACCTATAGAAACAATCACCATTGTTGCTTTTTTTTTTTGAAAAGAGGAAGGGTGAAGATACCACCCAAAATTGTATTAATCACATCAATCACTCACAACACATACAAGGCTCACATCACAAAGACAAGCTCCACCCCGAAATAAAAGACAACGCGGACACAACAATATTTTCCACATACGGGCGTTGCCCCCTAAAAACAACCACATTCCTACCCAACCAAACTACCTAAAACACCGCCATCGGGCGAGTCTACTTTTTTGAATGAAAAACATTACTCCCAGCATCGGCTCCTTGACATCTGAACGACCTCCAAGCTGGTAAATGAATCATGAGCCCACAATCGGTCCCAAATCCTGTCCCAACCTGCCTTACCACCGGGCAAGCAAAGAACAAGTGGTCAATATCCTCCTATGCTTGCCCACAAAGCGGACACGACCTCTCCGCGTCCTGAGCCCACTGTGCCCTCCGCATCCTAGTCGTCAATTTACCTCTCCTGAGGAGCCAAGAAAACACCTTCATCTTTAAGGGGTATAAGGCCTTTCAGAGCTGTCTGCAGTCCCTAACCAAGTCGATATCCACCACCGTGGCTGCACCTCCAAGCCTCCTATATGCCTCTCGTACCGAGAACTCTCCTTCCTCCCACCCATAAGAGTCCGCACCAGCCTCCGGCTGAAACCCCTGTAGATCTTGTAGCATCTCCTGCACCTCCCCAGTCCTCTGATCTAGCAACCTGCTCGAGAATGTAGGGCACCACGCGCCATCCTAAACCTCCACCACCGAGGCCCCTTTGTTAATTGCCAATGCCGCAAGCCGAGGGAACTGCTCCGCCAGGGCCCCGAGCCCTGTCCAGTTGTCTGTCCAAAACTTGAAGGTCTCACTCGACCCCAGCATAGGGGTAAAAAATGCTCTGACCTTCGATGCCACCAAAGCTAAGCCTCTAAGGAAGTGGAAGGCTCCTTGGGGAGGCGTCGTCAAGAGACCCTAGCCAGGCCGTCCCCCATAGCAAGAACACAGGACCCTCCCTACCAGACCTGCCTCTCCTCCAAGAAGCCTCGCAATCCACTTCGTCAGAAAGTTGCCATTCATCCTCCCAAGCTCCCTGACGCCCAAGTGCCCCTCCCTAGCAGGCTTGCACACCTCACTCCATGCAACCAGCTTCACCCCCTTCTCGCTCACACCATAGTTGATCTGGAAGAAGCTCCTCATCAGGCTCACAATCCTATCCTCAATCTTTCGCGGCACCTTCACAACTGAAGCAAAGTAAGCTGGCATAGCCGATAGGACTGCCTTGACGAGAACCAGCCGCCCCCCTCTTACAAGCATCTTGGATGCCTAGCCTGCTAGTTGGTCCTCAATCCTCTCAAGCAACGGAACCCAGTCATGCACCGAAACCCTCCCGTCTGTCAAGGGTAGGCCTAAATAAGAGAGCGGTAGAGACCCAGTCTCTATACCCAACGCCTTCGAGCACCTCCTGGCCTCCTTAGTAGCCATCATAAATGGGACAAAAGAAGATTTCCGAGAATTAATCTGCATGCCTGATGCCTCATAGAACAGCTCCAGCAAGATACTACTTCTTGCCTCCACCTTCGCCCTTCCACAGAGAAGAGGGCATCGTCGGCATACTGCAGTACCGATATACTCTCCCCTTCCCCCACAAGAAAACGCTAAACCAGGCCTGACCCACCCATTCTATCGGATGCCCTCGCCAAGGCATCAACCGCCAACACAAAAAAACATGGGTGCTAGGGGGGCACCCTTGTCGGACTCCCCTTCTCAGTTGGATCTAACCACCTACCGGGTTCCCATTGATAAGGACTGAGAAAGATGTTGTAGTGATACACTGCTTCATCCACCTAATCCAATCCCACTGGAAACCCCTCTTGGCCATTGCTGCCCATAGGAAGGACCACTGTACTGAGTCGTATGCCTTCTTGAAATCAACCTTCTATAGAAAGACCTTCCTCTTCTCCCTCTTCCAAAGTGCAAGGATCTTCGTTGTCGCAACATATCCATCTAAAATGCACCTCCTTGGCACAAACACCGTCTGCACCTCGGACACTAGCTCACCAATTACCTTTCTGAGTCTGTTTGCCAGAATCTTTGCTACTATTAGGTACACTGCATTGGAGAGAGCAATCGGTCTGTAGTCATCAATTGCCTCTGTCCCCTCCTCCTTAGGAAACAGGAACGAGTAGAATTTGTTCAACTTGTTGAAACCCCTATTGCCCTCCTCGAACTCCGCAAGGACTTGCATGATCTCCGTCTTCGGCAATGACCAGAACTCCTTAAAAAATAGAACCGGAAACCCATCAGGACCTAGACATCTGTCTGCATTCAGCACCCAGATCGCCCTACGAGCCTCGTCCTCAGTGAAAGGCGCCACCAACCACTCTGCCTCCATCGCATCCACCACTGGAACGCCCAAACCACGCCATCGCCAACTCTCGTTCCTCCTCCCTGTGAACTCCTTGAAAAAGTCTACCACTGCCCTGCCTACAACTTCCCTGTCGGAACATTCCACCCCGCCCACCTGGAGCTTATCAATCCAATTCCTTCCACGCCTGGCCGAAGCCATCATATGGAAGAACTTGGTATTCGGGTTTCCCTCCTTGATCCACTTCTGCTTGGACCTCGTTCTCCATTCCACCTCCACTTTCCTGTCTTCATCCTGGATGACCTTTATGTGCTCTGCCCTACTCTATTGCTCTTCCATGGATAGCATGCCTTGGTCTTCCACTCTACCCAACCTCTGGATTTCCCCGAGCACCAAATTTCTCTTTGTGTTCCGTTCTTTCACCTGTCTCCTATATTCCTTCAAAAAAAGTCTCAACTCTTGAAGCTTAGACTCTAGTCTTGCAATCGTCGAGCCTTCCGGGTGCAAAGCCTGCCACTTGTCCTCCACCATGTTCCTGAATCCCTCCTCCAGCAGCCAAGCCCTATCAAACTTGAAATATGTACCACAACGGGATCCCTCCCCAGACTCCCACAGCAGAGGGGTGTGATCCAAGAAAGGCCTTTCCAAGGCGTAGGCCCCCGCCAACGGGAAGACCTCCGCCATCTCCACTAAGCACAAGAAACGGTCTAGCTTGGACATCAAGCCTCCAGGGCTCCTCCATGTATATGCACAGGACCCGGGAGGCACATCTTGCAGCCCGTGCTCAACAATGAACCCCGCGAAGTCCCCAGAGCCTCGGTCCTGCCATCCTCGCCCCCTCAGCTTGTCCTTCGCCAAGAGGGTGACGTTGAAGTCCCCTCCAATGATCCACGGGCACCCTTGGAATCTCCTGGCAACCTGGTGCAACCCCTCTCATAGATGGCTCCTTTCGGAGTCATCCACCGGCCCATAAGCAAACAAGAACACCAAAACCAGCTCATCGCTCCGCCTCCTCAACTGTATCGAGACTGCTCCCACACCCACCTCAAAGTCCACTAAGGAGAATAGGTCCTTCCAACTGGCCACAACCCCCCCACCTCCCAACCGCATCCAATGCCAAAAAACCTCCCAACATGCCACCCTCAATCTCTCTCCAAACCCTCTGGTCTCAATTCTGCAGCTTCGTCTCCTGGAAGAGCACCACATCCATACACCATTTCGAAGGTAGGACCTCAGTGTCCCCCGGTTCGAGGGGTCGCAAAGTCCCCTCATATTCCATGTAAGAACCTTCAACATGGGGCACCCGACCACCTCCCCCCACCGAGCGGCCAAACCCGGCCCCCTCCGCCACCTGCTCCCCTTCTCCCGATTGAAACACTTCAGACCAAGCCACGACCACCTCCTTCCCCCACCTACACCCACCTCCCCCCTCTGCACCCTCCCCACCTACAGGCCCGCCTCCCATTCCACCACCAGCCCCCGAGTCTGGCCCAACTGCTCCTGCACTGGCCACCGCCTCCACCGACGCTGCCACCCCCCCAGTACCCCTTGCCATCGCCTCTCTCACAGACCCCCCCGACCCGAACCCTGCCCTCCCCCTTGCGGACACGTGCAGCTGCACTAGGCACCCTCCTTCGAGCAAAGCCCTCCCCTGCAACAAGGGGCGTCGCCATCGCCATCACTGCTAGCCTCTCAAATGGGCCCCACGTCACCCCCTGACCCTCCCCTACGCAGCGGGGATGTTGTTGACGCCGACGAAACCCCATCTAAAGCCCCCTTGCTACAGAAGGGCCCCTCACCGCTGACCAAAGCTTCATCTTCTGATGGAGGAGCTTCGTCATCCTGAGCTTCACGCCCCTCCTGCCATCGCCGCCTCCGGGGATAGATCCTACCACTTGCCTCCCTCGCTTCGCAACCCTACCAAATAGGAGCCGACTCGTTGCAACTCCCGTGCGAAGGGACCCTTTGCGGGCTGCAAAGAGGAAGCCCATAAAGGGGTACCGGGTCCGACTCCACCCACCTCCCGTCAAAACCCACCAAAAACCCCTGTGCCATCACACTACCGCTGAAGCCTGCAGCCTTCTCAACATCGATCTTTCCCAAAGTTCCCTCCCAATCCTCTTGCTGCCATCCTTCAAGAGCCTCGTGTGGCACCTCGACATCCCTGAAGGACCTTGCGCCCCCTGCCATCACTTCTCCAGCAGCACCAACTCCTACCTCGTCCATTCGCTCTGTCCCTGCCGCCATGCACCTCGATCTCCGTGCCTCGAAAGGGGAGTGGTCGTCCGAGCTCGGGCACTGTGCCGTCGACCCAGCACATGAGGCACCACCCCTACCAGTGGCCACCGGTCTCCACACTACCTCGCGCACCGAAACACCCTTCCCCGCCGCCACTCCTCCACTGACCGGCCTCAGACCACCTCAATGAAGGACTGTAGCCTCCCTCCGATCGGCTTCACCATTACGATTGACGAAGCAGCCCCTAAACATAGGGACACCTTCTCGTGGAGCTCCTTGCCCAGCCTAAGCTCCACCAAAGCTCGCAGCAACGCAAGGTCCTCTCCAGTAAGGTCGAGGCCCCTGCACCACCGCACCCACGCAAAGGGGGCGTCCGCCGTGTCCACGATCTTCCTCGTGCGAAGGAACAGTGTCACGCCCACCAAATCCACCATCAACTCCACCCTCCTCAGTGGCCACTCCCGGAGCGCACCATTAGACATTACCGCCCAACGCCACCTGACCACTCCACCCAGGTAGTGCAAGACCCTGAAGAGCAGCCACTTCGCCACCTCCGGTGACACGCCAAGCAACACAAACTTCTCCATTACCTTCAACTCCAAACCCCTCGCCCTACCCCTCAGTGCCTTCACCACCTTCGCTTCGAGCTCACCCAACCCAACATGGCCCTCCGCCACCACTCCAATCAAGGCTGATGCGAGGGTTTGCTTTTGGCCCTTCTACACCTCAACTCCATGCTCTCTGACCTTTCTGAACTACTCAGATGATGACCAAGACCACCACGATTGAAGCACTTGACTGGATCCTTACACTCAGAAGCTATGTGGTACAACTCCTACAATGGAAGCAAACCAGTTTCTAATTTGTTCCTCCATTCGTGGAGAAATTGCAGTAAGCACCTCCTCTTAAGGAGATGGTAATTCTTCTCTACTCGATCAACCTAATTCTTTTGCTCTACTTGATCAACCCGTAACCATTCCCATTCACTCGCACTCTTAGCCTAGTTGGCACCTCATGGACCCCACTTCACATTCTTGGACAAAATTACCCTTGAATTGGTGAACAAAAAGGCATAATTATTTTCCACTTCTCATGATGATGGTACAAGCACTTCTTCCACAAATCAAACCAATAGTAGCAATAGAAATTAACAAGCCAATGTGTGTTTGTAAGGTATTACCATTGCCTTAAGATTAAATAGCTGCAAGAAAATGCAAACAAGGGCTTCTAAATATATAGGAGTCTAAGAGTAAGATCATGACTTAATGCACAATTATCCATTTAGGATTTGTACAACTGCATGAGAACATGTGAATCAGAGGTGTTGCATGTCAGTGGCGTTGATGTCCACCATTAGTGGGTAAAGTCAGCAACCTGGATAGGAAGGAGCGTGGCTGATGGTCTGCAATAGTACTTTTTAAGGTGGATTGCAATGGTGTTCATGGCTGTGTCATTGTGGTGACATGGAGGGCAGCTGCAGGGAGGCAAAGTGATGATGTGATTGGAAGAGGGCTATGGGGCAGTGACCTGATGGTCAAGAAAAGATGGAGGCAATGGTGGAGGTGTTGTTTGGAGTGAAGTGGGGCCGCAGTTGGGAAGAAATGTGGGGAAAGGTTGCAGCAATGTGGGGATACTAGAAGAGTTGCAGTGGCAAGGAGATGGAGGAGATAAGTGACGGTGGTGTTGGTTTGAAGAAGAAGAATGCTGTTTCCACACCTAGTGTAGAGTCAGAGTCAGGAGATGGTTCATATTTGTTTGTGAATTTCTGTGGTTAGAACCTTTGCTTCAAGATTTTGGGATACAACTGGAGAAGCATGTTCCCATGCTTCGTGATAGCAAAGCTGTTACCTTTCTTGCAAATGATAGGGTTGTAAATACAGGTTGATAGACAATTCATTAGGGGTACAGTTACATGAGGCTGGATATCTGTCCTGCATTTAACTAAAGAAATGGTTGGCTGATACTTTCACTAAACCTCTTCCATGCTCTTGTTTTTTCACCATTGTCTCCAAAGTAGGTATGGTGGACATGTATCCTCCAGCTTGAGGATCGTTAGAGATTCGGTTATTTAGTATTATCTTTAGTACTCCCATGCTGTCAATACTTTCCTTTTCCTTTTCTGTTTGTTTATGTTATGTATGTTTTCTAAATGCAGTTTGTCTTTTGTGCTTTTCTATTCGGAAGGCATGCCCTTCAATAGCATTTATGCATTACACTCCAAATATTTTTTTCCTTAACATTAGGAGTTCTCTTTGTTCTTGTTACCTTCTGTTGAAGTAAAACTGTTAAGTTGGATAAGATCCTGTTTGCTCCAAGTTTCATACCTGCATTATTTGTGCCTTGTATCGTTTTCTTGTTCTTGTTAAATATTTTCCTTCTGATGAGGATCTTGTTAAGTATTTTATTGAGCCAGCTTAGTAGTTTAGTGGGTTTTTGTTTGTTCCGAGTCATATTTATTTAATGCTATAGTGATTGTAACTTGAGCCATCAATGACATTCAAGCAGCTGTAACTATGTCCTCTCATGTTCTTTCAAAAAAAAATCTATGTTATCCCATGCCTTTGGTTAATTTGAATTTGGGAAACGTTACTGCTGATTGTGCTTTAAATCTAATTTATAGTACTCTTGAAGTGTTATGCAGCTTGGTATGGATCAATTCCTGGATTGAAAGTGCTAAGCCCGTATTCAGCAGAAGATGCCAGAGGTTTGTTGAAAGCTGCTATTAGAGATCCTGATCCTGTTGTTTTCCTGGAAAACGAGCTCCTGTAAGGGTAGCACTTGTCATTCAAATCTTAGTGTGCCTTGAAGAATCTATCCATCGAAGTTTATGTTTCACTTAACTGATTCATCAGATATGGCGAATCTTTTCCTGTTTCCGAAGAAGCTCTTGACTCTAGTTTCTGTGTTCCCATTGGGAAGGCAAAGGTAAGTTGTCCTGATAGAGCTGACATAATCATTTGAAGTTTTTATTTGCATCCTTTGGTAACACCCTGTGTTGGCAGATAGAGCAAGAAGGAAGAGATGTTACGATTGTTGCTTTCTCCAAAATGGTTGGATATGCCCTAAAGGTGAGCATTCACCATATACAAGGCAGATGTTTTGTTCTCAAAGCAATGAATTCTGGTTTATTTATCATTGATTTGCATTTTACTGCATTATATAAATGACTTGTGACTTAGCAATCATCATGGCATATTTTTCTGGAATAACTAAGGTCGGTCTTTTACACTTTTCACTTGTATAATGATTTCCAAGTGATTCTGAGAGCTTGCATCTTTGAGGTCATGGTCTTCATGTGCCATCTTGGGTAGCTATTATGCTTTTCTTGTTTTCTTCGTGTTAACCTGTTTCTGGATATCTGCCTTTGGAGTTTATAATGATTTCCAAACTTTATGTATTGATTGCTCTTTCTTTTCCCCTCCTACCATGTATATGTTTGAGAGTATGAACCTTAGTATTGCCGTAAGAAGCAAAAGTAAATGTCAATGTCATTCCTCCGTCTGTTTAACATATTTTGATGGTTCATTTTTTCAGCATTCTAAATAGAGAAACCTTTTCTTTTTTTGTTATTGATTATATGATTAGCTAGCAGTAATGTTTCAAAAGATCTTGACCCTTTGTACTTGTTACAGTCAAATTAGGGATGAAATCTGGGTCCCTTTCTATTTGAAAGGCAAATCAGTGCATCCATTTGGTACTGGAAGCTTGTCCAATAAATGACAGATCATATTGACATATACATGCTATTCTGACATGAGAAATAAGTTATCAAATGGCACTTAAAATGTCTCTTGGAGTGGCTTTGGATGGACTGATAGCCATTACCCTGAAATTTCAAAAAAGAAAAGAAAAAAAAGGACTTGGTTCTTCTCACATGGAAAGGGTTATTTCTTTGCAAGACTTCTGCCTTTTCGGTGTGCTAAGTCTGTTATACGTTCATTATAGTTTTCCCACAATTCTCTGGTTGTTTTTTTGGATGCTTATATATAATATTTTGGAAGGCAATGTGGCAAATCTGGTCTTGTGATAGTTTCTCAATGGGGAACCTTTACTCGTAATTCAACGAAATGCTAACGTTAGCACATCGAGATTCAAAATGCAGCAACCTGAGTCTACTTGCAACTCTGGTGTCTATATTTCTTGGTTGATCTTCCTTTTTCTTTTTGTTGTTCTAAAGCTTATGTAATCAAAGTTGGCATCTCGTTACATTTGACATGGTTCATCTGTTGTCCATTGATAATGACTTTGAATCTTACGATTTTTTCCTAATAAATTTTGATGGCCCTCTGCTTTAGCAACTTATTCTTCTTTGTTAATTTCAGGCTGCAGAGATCCTTTCAAAGGGGGGTATTGCGGCCGAGGTGACTATCTATCTAGTCTTATATAGTTTAAAGGGCACCCTTCTTCTCTTGATATAATTTGACTCTTCTTTTCTCCACTAGGTTATAAATCTTCGTTCAATCAGACCACTGGACAGAGACACCATTAATGCTTCTGTCAGGAAAACTAACAGATTGGTGACCGTTGAGGAAGGCTTTCCCCAGCATGGCATTGGAGCCGAAATTTGGTTAGCTTCTTTCAAGAGATATTATAAGTAATTTGGTTAAGCTTTTCAACCTTGCTGATGCAAGGTTATGTGAAACAGTGCATCTGTTGTTGAGGAGAGCTTTGGCTATCTTGATGCACCCGTAGAAAGGATTGCTGGAGCAGATGTTCCAATGCCCTATGCGGCCAACCTTGAGAGAATGGCTGTTCCACAGGTAAAATTACCGTCACAAGTTCTTATTATAAGTTAGGTTTAGTGAGCTTGTCGAGTGATGACCATCACTGGGTAGCTAAATCTATTTCTGGTTCATTGTCACATTATGTCATGTAGGTTGAGGATATCGTCCGAGCTGCTAAAAGGGCATGCTACCGATCCATCCCCATTGCTGCAGCTGCCTAATCAAGCCAATATCTACTCCAAAGTCTACTTTATTTGTTGGATAAGTATACAATTCATATTGGTCTCTGCCACGGGCAAATTGGTTTTGAGTTGATCCCGTGGTCTATGCAGTGGGTTTTGTTCTGAATCCCACATGAACGGATAAGGCTTTTCTTGTTGATTAGTTAGTTTCTGCCAACTTTAAAAACGTGTCCACTTGTTTTTCCTATCTGGCCTGGGGAAGGCATCTTGGTTACTGTGTTGATAATAATCCCCTATTTTCCAGTCTGTTCACCTTTAAATTGCATGTATCATCCACATTGTTCATGTGTTGTGATGCCCAACTTGGGCTGGGAAGATAGGGAATTAAGTGCGATTCATGGATTACTTGGAATATTGACGCGAATGAGAAAGTGACAAGGGATCTTAGGGCTCTGGATTATTACTCAAAACATGGATATGGATAGAAAGGTAGCGATAAAGAAACTTGCATATTCATGCACGCGTTCACATGGCCCCTTCCTGATTTTGAGGGTTGTAGGGGCAAAGGACATGGAGAGGCATGTGCATCTTTCTAGGATTTTGCTAGATTTAGGTGGGGAGTGAGGAGGGGGTTACTTATCAGAGAGCAGAAGATGGAGGTGTTGGAGATGGAAGCTGGGTTCTTCAAGCACTCTGCTCAGGGTAATGTTAAAGAAAATGGAGTGATACGGGCTTTGAATGTCGTAACGTAGGTATTGTATTGTTGTACCATTGTGATAGAAAGATATAGCGTGAGTGTTTATTATATTGTTGTACCGCAGCGCCCATGCTATGAAGGTACCATGCGTAGGTAAGGTAAGAGGGAAGTGAGGAAGCCATACACATGAGTTTCTTTTTCTAGATAAAACAATGTTACTGTAGCAACAATAGCAACGACCTTTTCCATAATAGGTAGGTGCTTGCATGGATTTTGCCTCCGTTAAAAGAGTATCTCTTGTTTGGGGAATAGAGGTGAATGGGAGTAGCCATGGCTGTGAGGAGTCCTTGGTTCTCTCTTACTCCAGACTTGCCTCCTCTTCTATCCTATCTACTTCTTCTGAGGTCTCTTTGTCCAAGGTGCCATATTGATAAAAATGAAATTACTTTCGGTCCTAGCCCAAGAACGAAGTTGAGCTTGTGGGAATCGCTGAATGAAAGAGGCTTAGCCTTCCACCTGTGACCGTCTCCAGAAATATGAGATGTTTTGGATTCTCTTTGGGCTTGAGGGTGTGACCTTTTTGGTTTAAAGTAAACACAAGCTTATAGTATTTACGAGGCAAATCACATCAGAACTTGCTAGAGGATGCCTTCTTGGCTTATGAGTAACCGTCCCCTTCATGAAAAAACTGCTTGCGAAGATTGAAAAGGGGTCCTCGTCTAATTGCACAAGGGGAGAGCGTGCAGGGACAATGTCCCCATCAGTCTTGTTGTCTTTGGAGCATCCTCTTCCCTGGTATCCGAGGTGCTAAAGGTGGAGGTTCTCGACATGGACCCACCTAGCTTACATACGTACATTTGCGTTGGTGATGGTAAGGTGGGGTTTGAAACCTACTTCCATTTGGCAGGAGATCTCGGAGGATGCCTTCATACCTCCATCATTTTTGGAAATGGAGTAATCGATGGAATATCAGGAGCCATTAGCCGTAAAGCTATTTGAAAAGGTGCTTTTTGTATGTCTGTCAGGGTATTTTAGTTGATGCCAACATTGACCTATGATAGTAGTTATTCGAATTTGAAACCTATATTATCCGAAAACGATATTGTAGGGGGGTATAGGTCACCAAAAATAGAAAGACATGGTACTTCCTTGCATCTATAGTGTCGTCGTGAAACCCACCCTTGAAAGGGTGAGGGAAGAGTTGCCAAGGGCCATGGAGAACCTCGTAATGGAGGTGATGCATCCCAAGACTCCTGTTGCAATGTGCAGCTTGCGTAGTGTCATCCTTACAACGGTAACGATATCCTTGCATCTTGCACCTTGATATGTAACACGCAACACAAAGACTTTGTCTAGTTGTGGGATAACCGCCTAAGTTATTTCATTGAAGGGGTTTATTTTCTACCATACCAATAGGTTCCGTGAAGGGACAGGGTTGAGGTTGTGGTTTCTAATACAATATTCTCCATCCTAAATCTTTCTAAGTTCTGATGTACAGAAACGTCATAATCACTCTCGTATAAACGAACTGCCACGCAACTCACTATTTATCTCATCGTACCAGGCAACACCTTAAACCTACTTATCCTATTTATCAACTTATTCTGCTGGCAAATACAATTTAAAGTTGATCAATGTTACTGATGTGGGGAAAAAATTATCCTCACAAAAATAGAAGTTATAATCAAACTAACAGGATTTTAATATGCTTGACTTGGTTTACTTTGGAAGGTGGAGAGATGCGAGTCCACTCCACTTCCTCAGGAATTACATCCAGTTAATCCTGTACTGGTGACTTAGGTACAAGAATATGTTCTAAAATTAGGAGAGATCCTGATCTATCTTGTCAAAGTTTGAAGTGTATTAAGTCAAAATTTGAACGAATCAAGCTACAGTGGCTCGGAAAGTCTAACCAGTAAAGGTTGAATATTCAAAAACACTTATTCAATTTTTGTTTTCAATAAGAAGATCATAGATAAACACTTGTATTTCTTTTCATGTCTTTTCTCTCCTTAATTTTCTTTTGGAGTTCCCCCTCAATTAATAAAGTTCATATTGTATTTTTTTGAGTTTTTGTGTTTTTCCATTTTTTTTTGCATTTTTGACTGTAATTTTTTTTAAAATTTTTCATAATTTTTCAAAATTTTTTGGGTATTTTTGATAATATTATACTATATACAATAGATATGTATCTACAATTGCATTTTAGTAAATGATTCACCATTTACATCCTTCATATTTAAATGATGCAATGTCCTCATTGAATGAATAGGGTGGATGCAAATGCATGCTATATTCTTCACTATCATAGGCTGGGTGATGGAAGAAAGTTGGAATGAGGAGATAAAAATCTTTGAGCGGACAATTTCAAATATGATACAAGATTAGAGTGGAAAGTCGGGTTAATAAATAAAATACATGACATAAATGATAATGAATGTATACTAAAAATATAAAGGTAGACACCTAAATAAGAAAGATAAAAATAAAAAAGGTGAAAATCAAAGGAAACATAATCTTCTTTTCTTTTCTAGGTATAATCCTAGCAAGGGTAGACCCATAAGTCATAATCTTCTTTTGTTTTCATAATGGGCCACGAGGCATTCGTCAGCTCGGGTAGCTTGACTAAACGTGTTGGACTTGTGTGCCACGGAGGATGTTTCCCTAGGACAAATCCAAGGAGCGATGTATGGACGACCTTATTCAGATGAGATCATTTAACTTATTACTAAGTAGCTACTATTAGATCGAAAGCCTAAAATAACGAGTACAAAGAAACATACCATAACATGGATTTCATTAATATCGAATTAACGATATTCCAATTAATTTTTTTATCCCATTGATTTTTTATTTCACAGGTATATGTCCAACTTGCAACAGCAAGTTTTTGGAGAACCATAATCCCGGTCAAGATTTTATCATTTATGTCCGAAACTTTTGATTCTTCTTTACCCTTTCCAGTGAAAACAACTTTCGTAATTGCAACTTTGACTTGTCTTTTAGGCGTGTGAAGACTTTCGTGATTGCAACTTCCTTGAGCTTTATTTTTACGCTGACGTATCCGCATGAATGCGCGTGCTTTTTCGGGGGCTTCCACGTAATTTGCATTTCTTCGCCGCAAATCTTCTCATATTTCCACCCGTTCTTCTACCTAAGAAAGAAGGAAAAAAGATGGAGACCACACGCTTTGCATTCAAAAGCAACTCGGAAGGGGTTCTTTTATTGATATTTGACTAGCATCCTTGACTTTTTATCTACGCACGCATACCCTTTCAAAGTTTATTTATTTTTACTCGCGTGATTATATATATTTATGTAAAGATGAAGGACAAACTTATTTTTCCCTCTCCGTACTCCAAATATTCAAGCTGATATCATTTTCTCATTTACCACCTCAATGATAATTAAATTGGTTGGGATTTCATACTTTTCTCTCTCCGTTTTTTTTTTTTTTTGTTTAAGGACCAACGGCAGCAGGACTCAAGTCTGACCTTATCACCTATTTGTAGCTAAGGGACACTATCCCTGTATAAGCGGGAACACAAATTCCTGCGTGCAAGTAGAAAACACCTATTCGTAAGGAATGGACACTAACTCCTGCACATGGTGAGGGGATGCCAGCGACTATTCATCAATCGGAGAAACGTGAACTTTACCTTTTCAGACTTTATAGCATTACCAAACGTTCTTGATATGCATTAAAATCGCAACCAATTTCTGTACTTTTCATTGCAAGTGCTTGTTCTGGGTGGGCATGTAATTACCCTTAATTTTAGTGCCTCCTGTGTAGGATTCTCCAATCACTTGACACCGGTGGAATTCAAAACCCGAACCGTCCCTTTAAAGAGAGCGGGTGCTAAAAAAAAGCTACCCAACCATGTTACGATTACTTTGCCGTTCCACTTGAACAGTTGGTCCGTTAAAAAATTCTTTGAATGACAGCCAAATATTCGACTTCCTGACGCTTTCAAAAAAGGTAAATACAACCCTCAACGTCGATCTCAAATGTTCTAATCCCAACGTAGACTCACCTAACTCCCAACTAAACACCCCCCATAGCATCTTTGTTCGCGGGATAGGAAAGTCCGTTACTGATAAAAGAAATCATTTTTATGCATATGGTTAATTTGTAGGCGCATTTCGATAGAGGGGCATAAGTACGCAATCGAACAACTTCACGAGAACTATATATACAACGATGGTAAGCGTGAGGCTCAAAAAAAAAAAAGACTTAAAAAAGCAAGATACAACCCTCAACGGCGATCTCAAATATTTTAATCAACTTCACCTACACACGTAGCATCTTTGTTTGCGGGGTAGAAGAGTTCGCCGCTGATGGAAGAAATCATTTTGTGCATGGTTAATTTGTAGGCGTATTTTGATAGAGGGGACATAAGTACGAAATCGAACAACTTTAAGAGAACCATACATACGACGATGATAACCGTGAGGCTCAACGTACAAAATCTGAACTTCAAAGGACCATATTTTGTCTCCTTTTTTTGTTCGGTAGGTCAAAGTCTTCTCCGAGGACAATTGATTCCATACATGGGCATTGCCCACCCACGCAATCAAAAAGGCGTTGGGGCCCGATTGATGCGTATGGGCTTTGACGGTGGATAAAATAACCGTCATCTTTCTATGGAAGCAACAGCAAGGAAATTTCTTTAAGCGTTAACTATGGCCTCCAAAACCGCGCTTCGATTCCTATACGGCTACAAATATGTGTGCTCATGCTATCATCGCAAAGTATTGCTATTGTCGTTTAATACGAAATGCAGATGTTGTTATTAGCATCTTGACGTATTCCTA
This sequence comes from Thalassia testudinum, assembly GCA_037157565.1. NCBI lineage: Eukaryota > Viridiplantae > Streptophyta > Magnoliopsida > Alismatales > Hydrocharitaceae > Thalassia > Thalassia testudinum. The sequence goes on along the minus strand of JAZHRO010000054.1, from coordinate 24,270,776 downwards.
ATCGTTATTTTCCCTGATACTCGTTGGTCTTTTTATTATGTGAGGGAGTAAAGAAACGCAACGCATGCTTTCGCTCGCCAAAAATGGACTCTCGCTCACGTCAAAAAAAGACCATGCCTGCTCACGCTAAAAGTCAACCCATCCTGACGTGTTCACTCCTAAAATCAGAAACAAATTAAAAAAAAAAAAAACTTGCCCATCTGCCACCACTTATAAAAAAAGCAATCTATTATATTATAAGTGAAAAAATTAAAATATTGATTGAAAATCAAAATATATAAATTAAAAATAATTTCTCACCGATAAAAAAGTATTCTATATTTAGAAAATAATTTTTCATCAACAAAAAAAATCAAAACATACTAATTTAAAATCAAAACACATAAATATTTTATTTTCACCTTTGAATGAAAATTTATTTTTCACCTACCATTAAAAAATAAAAGCACGTCGTGTATCTTAATTTTTTATAGGTAAAAATTAATTTTTAATTTAAAAAAGTGAATTTTTAATTATATAAAATTATTTTTTACCTAAAAAGTAAATTTTCACATGTGAAAATAATCTTTATTAAAAAAAAAAAAATCAAAACACGGTAATTAAAACCACCGACGTAAATGAAGACCTGTCGATTATAAAATACATTGGAACGTACATGTTGCAACCCACGTAATTTTCCTACGTTCGTTCAAATGCGAGGGAAGCGGGAGGATCGTAGCCTGATTCAAGTGCAGAGCCTTCGCGAAGAGCATCAATTGCAGAGGCCTTAAAACGATGTTTCACGGACAAAGACTAGGACGAGGGTCTGTGTTGGGTCACTACATACAGAAAGATCATTCTAGATTGTTATCGACAATGTTTTGTCCAAACGTACTGACAAGGAAATAGCATAATAATATGTTCGAATCAAATATATCGAAAGTGTATGTCGTAAAAGATCTTATTTGATTAATGTTTATTATGATTAAGCGTCTTGATAACGTTATAGTTTTAGAATATAAACGTCTAAAGGTTTTTCTTTTCTTTTTCTTTTTTTATAGTTCAACTTAATGTTGATAGAACGTTTCTCATTGATGCTACATATCACATAACGTTTTTGACTTGGCCATGGGATTACGAGCCCTCCGACTAAGGTGATTGTCTTCATTAACATGAACGTTTAACAAAAAAATCCACATTAAGATATTTCTTAAACCGGTGCAATGTTGACTTCAAGGTACAGTTTTCACTTGTACACTTGTCTCTGTGTATAATTAAGTTCCATTTCTGTATTGCTTTAGATAATAGTTCTTATTTAATTTTCTATTACATTTGAGCAAATACATTTTGCAAATTCTTTGCTGTTAAACCTTTTAACGTCTTGCATTCCTTAAGTTGAATTTGGATTCTAACTCGTATTATAGAAAGTTGCATCTGTCTGAAGGATATCTTCCTTACCTTTTTCTCAGCCAGATATCGTAAGTTATTATACTTTCCATCCACCAGCTATTTCAAACCACTTGGTTAGCCTACTACTTGACCGAAAATTTCCTTTTACTTATTCTCTTCCATTATATGATCCAAACAACCGAGTGCAACATAAGTGTCTATTTTTCACATTGGCAAAAAAATTTAGGTAAAAGAATAAACAAAAAAATATATACACCCCAACATATTTTGTAACATGTGAAGTGAGAGAAATTAATTTTAATTAATATATTTTAATTTTTCATCGATATATATCACTTTCGAAAGGTGAAAAATTATTTTTAAAATAAAAAATATTTTCAACCGATATATTTTGATTTTCAACTTATGTCAATAAATAAGTAAAATATGTTGATATATTGTGATTTATAATTAATGTATTTTTATTTTTTATCAATAAAAAATTATTTTTAATCGACATATTTAAATTTTTATCTGATTTATTTAACTTTTAATCAATGAATTTTAACTTTCAATTATTATATTTTAATTTTCAATTAATATATTTTAACTTTTAATCAATATCTTTTACTTTCTCTTTTAAATAAAGACATGAATAAGAGTAGTATTATAAAATTAGTTTCAATATATATTTCTCAACTTGCGTCAAAAAAATTTAATACTTAAATTAGTGGACCCTTAACCTCCAGCAACCACAACTAAATTCTGACTTTCATGTGGTTAATTTGCAACAATGAATTCCGTTGCACATTGAATGTATCCAGAATCCCAAGTCAATGATGTTTTGGAATAGACATAAATGGTCAAATAAAATAAAGCGCTCTGGTAAGAGCTTATACCTAAAGCTTACATGATAGAGATGTGGGTTGAATTGATGGTTATCTTATTTATTTATATAGAATTTTCAATAATTTTTACCTGTTGAAGAATTATCGGAAGTTGACTCATTTAATAGAGAGTTGTAAGTACCTATTTTAATGAAACTTAAAATACATATCATCGTTAGTTAATAATTTTATCATACATATCATCAAAGATATCGATGTCGACGCATGTGACACTTTTTAGGCTTGAGTGTAGGCTCCATACCACTTCTTGAATATGTCTATAATTTTTTAATGCTACATGTATAATCTTGTAAAAAATCACGTTTATATGTTTCACCTCTCGTTGACACCCTTGGTTTTAATAATAAAAAATTTATTATATCTAAATGGCATAAGTAACATTTCAGAAAATTGAGGATATTAATCAAAAATAAAAATGATGAAGAATACTTGAATGAAAACAAAGATACGAAGAAAAGAAAATAGAGATATCATCTAAACTCAAGCAGATAAGTGTATAATCTTGTAAGCATTTTGTTAGGGTCCCGTAAGAAATCTCATAAAATGTACTCCAACAAATTTCACTTCAAAAACTTCATAATTAACTCGTAACTCTTTTAATGATAGATCAATTAACTTAAGGAATCAACCAATTTATGTGAAACATGTGTTTCTCTCAATTGACATGCAAATCAATTGATCAAAATTTAACATTGATCAATAAAGTGCTAATTAATTGACCATTCTGCAAGGATTCTTCCTCTCATATTATTTATGCATATTGATGGGTCAAATTGTGAAAGTTTTCAAAGGTTCTAAAGGCAAGCTATTTTAATCGATCATTTTACAAAAAGTTTCTTCATATATTCTTACTTTATTTGATTGACAAAAATAAAGTGTTAATCTTTTGTTAATTGATCAAAATTTAAATTAATCAATCAATATGCATTGGAATGTACTTGTTTATCTTCACGCATATTATCAGCCAATCTAAGTATTATTCGACTAAAGATATTTCTCAATCGATCAAAATTCTTGCTAATCGATCTTTATTTTCAATTTTTTAGGCAAAATTCTTCATAATCAGATCGATTATTTTAATTTTGATTGATCGATGAATAATACTCTTGATTGATCAAAACTAATTTTGATCTATTCAAAGTGCAATCAAAATTAATTTCATTTTTTAATTATTGATTATCATTAATATCCATCCTTAATTATTTGGTTTAAAATGTTTCTATATAAATAAATCTCAGTCTATCATGTTAAATAAAAAGAAACTGATTCTTCTCTTGCAACCAAAAAGATCCAAACTCTTATACTGAGAAGAAAACCATTCATGTGCTCCTTTGCGCTTCTTACACCAAATCCTTCGCTCCACTTTCCCTGTAAGTTTTTTAAATACAGGTGGTAAGGGATAAAAATATTCTAATTTTGAGATCCAGAGTGGGTGTACTGCAGATTTTAGCTACCAATGATTTAAGTAGTTGAGTGTCTAGTAGATTGATCGATCATGTCGGATTGGTAAAACCTTAACCTTGACGATTTAGATAGTAACTTTTATCTGTAAAGGTTTTCATTATATATAGTAGTCTTTCCTAGGGTTAATTATCTTGTGACATATTATTTTTTAAATTTGTAAATCATATAAATATCATTCCAAACACGATCTAAATTAAGTTTACGTACATCTCCCATTCCAAACTAAATGATATCATTGGTATTGAAGTGTGAATCAAATTATATTTAAATTTTAAATTAAATTTAACAAGTAACATTTTTATTATAAATTAAATATCACTTATGATATTTTTAATTTTAAATAAAATATTATCGGTGATACTTTTACATCAAATATCATCGACTTTATCACTTTTTCGAAATTAGATGACATTTCATGACCGCCGTACAATCTTATAATTTAATGTGGGTCAAAGAAAAATCGAAAGAATCATACGTGAAGTCATCTTTTTTCGTTTTGTTTTTTTCCCTCTTTTTCTTCCCCGGCCCTGTCCTGCACGTCTTCTTATACCACTTCTGCCACCCTCACTTCTCACTTAAACGAACGAGCTAATTGGTGGCCTGCACGATGCCTGTGTCCCATCCCTTTGATCGCAATGGATCTCGTGATGTGGAAGCTTGAAGAGAAGAGAAAATTCTAACTCATGAATTCAATTGTACGATGACTACCATCCAACGTGGTATAGAGATTTGACGGTTGAAAGATTCGGCGGTGCAAGGGGTTTTAATTATCCAGATCTATTTAACCTACTGCTAGGTGGGTCATGTCGAATTTAAGGAATAATCAATCAATTATCGATCGCGTTGGTTGGAGAGAGAACGTATAAATGTGACGTCGTCATATGTATTAATGGACGGTTAACTAATTAAATATTATTAATAGATAAACTTAAAGATCGTGAAAATAGGAAAGAGGCTTATGAAAGGGAGAGATTCATTTTATAAATATTTGTGATAGGTTAGCTTTTATTTTTATACATAATTTTAGAGAAAAGGAAATAAAAAAAAAGATTGTACCACGAAGTTATTAATAAATTTTGGAAATATCATCTTCTTCTTAAATGTATAATTTTTTTTTTGATAAAATTGGATCATCAAATTCCTTGTATAAATTTCGTGTGATTGTGTGTGTGGGTTAGTGTTCCTATTCTAAAGGCTTTGCTCAAGGCATGATGGTGTGCCCAAGGTAAGCTTGTAGGGATACGCATGAAAATGTTAGTTTACCCAAGTGTGTGTGTGTATATATATCATGTTCCAAACCTGTAGAGATAGATATATAAAAGCCCCATAATAATTCTTTTGTAAAATCCCACGACGAGTGACGACCGTGGAAATGTGGATTTAAAAATCAAGTAGTGGCGAATCTTTGTACATTACGGAAGCAGGCACATTGTCAAAAGGCATGACAATGATAATAGGCTGGATGATACCTTTTTCTTCAAATAATCTTAATCTTTAATAATATATTAAAGACCAGGGAGTAGACAATGCAGTGACATTGTTGAGTCACTGCATTGGTGTCATACCATGTTGGTGTCGGCCCTCATCTCCAAACGTACATCGTTGAGTGTACTAATTTTCGATTGCGGAAAACTCCATCTAAATATCTATTATTTCTTATTGAGATGTTTGGATCAATATAATTAATCTATAACTCCAATTGTTAATCCTTACTTGATAATCTTTGTAAATATTATTTTGACGTGTTGTAGCATCGATTAACATACACATTGACTTTTTATTTTTGACAAAATGTACATTAACTCAAATAATGTGCTAACATCTACATGTGTAGTGTAAAATAATTTAAAGGAATTTTTATATATGTATTGTTGTAAATTTTCGGTAAGATGTATATATCCTTATATTCTTGATATTTATTTATATTAAAAACATCAAAAATAATATATAAAAAAAAAATTATATTTTCATCCTCCTATTTTTCCCCTAAATACTCACACCTCCTCCTCCTCCTCCTCCCCTTCCTCTCCTTCTCCAACCTTAGCAAACTCACTCCCAGACCTATATCCCCTTCCAGTAGTTCCACCGTGTAGAACACCACGACGTTCGCGCGGTCACTTCCCTTACTACGATCCCAAGACCTATCGCGTATGCGGGATATGACGGCATCAAGATGGTGAAGATGGCAAGCTTGCCATAAGTGGCCACATGGAGGTCGTAGTAGGGAAGGTGACGACGGAGCCACTGGAGGAGGGGGAGGAGGAGGAGGCGTGAGGGTTTAGAGGGAAAATATGGGAGATGAAAATATAAATTTTTCTATTTTTTTATATTTTTTTGATGTTTTTTATTCAATTTAATGAAATAAGGACATACGATCTTAACATAGTAGGTTTATAAGGATATATACGTAAATATAAAAGATATGAAGGTATATATATCTTATCGAAAATTTATAGAGAGATATATATACATATAAATTCCTAATTTGAAAGAGTTCCTTATATATTTCATGTAACTAATTTATTACATTTAGTGTGGATAAATTGATTTAACAACCATTGCATGGATACTTTATCTAAATCTTTTGGTTGATGTCCAATTGGTCAAAGATGAAGTACAATGACTAATGAATTCTTTATAAGGTGGGGGGATATACATAAAATTATTATGATGCATGTAATACCCATTCACATGTTAGGTGAATTGCAAATATAGGGATATGTTTTTTACTTTGATTTATTGTACGGAGATTTTTACATCGTTAAGGAGAGCAATGAATTATATTTTTTTGTCACAAGATTTTACTAATATCTCTACTAGATAACATAAGTACTGAGTTTAAATCTCTAACATATTAGACTGATGCGATGCGTGCTAACATAGTGGTAAATGAAATTTCCTTTAAGTATTGTGAAAATTTTAAATATAAACTAGGTTTTAACGCCTTATTATGTGAGCAAGACTTGATTCATTTGAAAAATACATCTTTATAAATTTTAACCTAAAAATTATAATTGGATATGAAGGTTACAAAAATTCAACTAATTCCAAATACTTACTATAATTTAATTTTTAATACATTTAAAAGAACATATTACTGCGACTAAAATTGCTTGTACAAAGAGAAAGATGGGTCAAAGTTAGTTATATCTTATGAGAAGTAGACTTATCACTATTCTCCGAAAGGATGCTGAAAGGCCCGTTGTTATGAGTTGGATTTTGATGGATAGGTTTCTTTTCATGAGGTGATGAAATGACTTACCACCTCTTTGGTCATTTAAGATATTTGGGATGTTCGCCAGGTGTCTGAAAATACTTTTAGCGGGGAACTTACGAGCGCCACACTTCCTCCCTCACCGTGCCTTACCGCACCTTCTCCTGCGAGGCCACTCTGCGTCATGCCTCGCTTCTCTGTCCCCCTCACCTCCACTCCCTTTATAAACCTCTCCCCCCTCCTCTTCGTTGCCACCTTGTAGCCGAGAGCAGAGCAAAGGCGAGAGCGAGTGAAGAGAGGAGAGCCGAGCGAGAGCAAGCGCAAGGGCGGAGGGTGCAGCACCGTTCTGCTGTAGCACTTGCAGGCAAGGGGAGCTAGAGCGGTTTCGCAGAAGTCATTTTTCTGCGGAATCAGATGGCCGGAGACACCCAGACGTCTTACCGGATGTTCGAAGGTAGAGCAAGACGTCTGATAGAGATCTACTTTCCGTACTTTTCCTCTCTGACAAGTCCTAACAGCGTACGTGTATGTGTCAGAGGGTGGGAGCGCAACCGAGGCAGTTTCAGATGTCTAGGAGCACCCCCAGACGTCTGACAGCATCCTTGGATGTCGACTTTGAGTTCCAGACGTCTGATAGTGGAACACCGAGAGAGGTATCCCTTAGAACTATTTTAAGACGTCTGGGACCTTTCGCAGACGTCTGATTCCCGTCTGATAGCGTGTTTTGGGCCATGTAAGGCCCTATTATTATCGTTTTTCCCCAAACGAACCGTCTCTATTTTCCGTACGAGTTTCTCTATATAATGATACCCTGTTTATATCTTTCTGAACCTTTTGGTCCATCAATCCATGTTTTAGGTCTCCAGTTCGTCGGGTGTACAGAACTTGTGGAGACGTCGGGAGCCACTGTACGAGCCCCCATTCCATCCGGTTACCTAGGTAGAGTGGTTACAACCTTAAATCTATAATTTAAAACATGCGAGTAAGTAATCCTTGGACTTGAGATAAACCCTAGGAGGGAATAAACGTATATTCGAGAATAAATTCTTGAACCCTAGGTCTTGGCATGAACACTAGGGTTAGAAGAAATTGCATGTGAATGATTAAGTAATCAAAAGCTGCTTGTTTTTATCTAAAATGGACCCCTACTGTAATAAAATGAAAACTAAACTGTTTGTTCCGAACATTTCAACCCGGATGTGAAAAAGAAACTCCTGTACGAACCCCACGGGGAATGTAAACAAGAACACCGTACTATGGAGAACTGGATGGTTCTGGGAATTTGCTGCCTATGGGCAGCTGTTAAGGGAGGTAAGATGACCTTCGTGTACGCGGTACCGAAGAGAGCAACTATCCCTTGTAGTGTAGAGGGGAGCTTACCGCCCTTGGGTTGGGACCCAGGGTGGGTTTGGCCACTCTACGACGACTCTTACTGGCCCTCGTGTACGTGGTACTGAGGTGAGCTACTTAGTGTAAGGGGGAGCAATCTACCCCAGGGGGCCTAGGGCTAGGTATTGTAACGACCCGGTTCCCGAGTCCCTACGAGGCACGAGAACCGGACCGACTCGACTAATCCCAAGACCTAGTCGTCCAACGAGGAAGTAACCAAAAGACAGTAAAATAAACCACATTCAACATGAATATAACTAACAGTAAGAAAGTACAACAGTAAGGAAAGAAACTACTACAGTAGGTACCACCACAACAGTAAAACAACATTTATCAAATAACAAGAACTGCAGGTAAAGAAGGTACAGCGGAAACAAAAACTACTCACTAAAACAGAAACAAAAGAGGTACAAAAGACTGTGGTAACTCTACTGGACCCTACTCGGCCCAGCATCCTCTGCAGCCGCCGACCCTGGCTGCTCAACACCTGGTCCTGAAAAAGGTAACGAGTGTAACACGTCAGCAAAACGCTGAGTAGAGTGGCAAACTAACTAAAGGCAACAGTAGAGTGTACAGTAGCTGTTATGTTCTATTACTTCCTTTATTCACATCTTTCAATTTTTCTCACTATTTCATTTGTTTCTTAGATCCTTTACTTGATCTCGAATGTCCTCGTGGGAACGATCTTGATTGCAGTCTTTTCCAAAAGTAGAAGTAGCACGTGGTGCTCTCCTGGCCGAGAGAGTCCCCCGTGGTGATCCTACCCTCAGTCAACCACCCCAAGGTCACTGACAGACGTAACGGTGACTACGGCACGCGCGATAAACGCACAGGTAGCTAGCCCGCACTGGCACGCGGTCAGTCGTTTCCGTTAACGGGTGCGCCCAAAGCACAGCACGGAACCAGGGCAGAGCCCTCTCAGTAACAGGGGTCCAACCCCTCCACAGTAACCAAACCGGGGCCTTGCCCCGCCACAGTCCGCGCACCCTCGCCTGACTACCCTGGTTTGCCCTAGTGGGCCTAACAAGTCGGTGAAGGAGGCTAGTAGAACCCCGGGGCCCGTGGGGTAGCTAGTACTCTCCTAACACTAGTAGCTCTCCTCAGTACTACGTACACGAGGGCCAACAAGTCGGTACAGAGCGGCCAATCCTAACCCCGGGTCCCTGGGGCGGCTGGCCCCACTCTGCACTAAACAGGTACAGGTACTTCCCTTGGTACTGCGTACTCAAGAGACAGTACAAACTACATCTCACTTCCATTCCTTTTTCTTTCCAGGAGTTCCACTCCTAATTCCCCGTAGGGTTCCAGCTCTTTATCTCAAAACATCATATGTTTCACCTTCCAGTTTCACGTTCTCACAATCCATGATCTCAATCATGTTTCTTTATTCATAACAGGCAGCTGTTAATTCAATTTACAGGCAGCTTTATATTCCTTTCCATTTTTCCAAGACTGCAGTATTATACATTCCACTATTTTTTCCATCCTAGGGTTCATGCCACATCCTAGGATCTAGCATACAACTAGTTTTCCAGCCCTAGGATTCATGCATCACCTAGGAGCTATCATTCCATACATTTCTCATTCCTAGGATTCATGCAATGTCCTAGATTCTAGTTATGGTTCCATACTTTAACAGATTTTAATAATAAACTTAAGCCACTCTACCAGGTACAACGGGAGTAATGGGGGCGTGATCGGGAATCCCGCGTGCCTCCGCGACTCTCAAGACTGCAACTGAACGAGGTCCTATCACAAGGATCAAACACAGGGAGTGTCTCAAAACAGTGTATAGCTACTGTAGACGGGTAGAGGAATTAATTCTGAAAAGAACGCAGCTCGAATCACGGAAAACGGAGCCCGAACGGGCCCTAAACGGGTCGAAAAAGACGATACTGTGCAAAATCAGACGTCTGGAACTTCTTCCAGACGTCTTAAACAGTGGATCAGAGAATTACCTGTTCAGTGTGGTTTCCCAGACGTCCAGAAGTCTGCGGGGACGTCTGTCCTAGCTCCCAGACGTCCGATGGTAACCCAGGACGTCTGGAGGTCACTCCCGCCGTCTGGTACAACTTCCAGACGTTTGATTTGCAAAAGATGGCGAATCAGCGAACCTGCACACAGCCAACTGCCTCCCTCAGTACTGTCGGTCGACAGGAGGGAAGAAGAAAGCGGAATACACACCTTTCAGACGTCGGTATGAGATACCAGACGCCGTCCTCGCCGTCTGCCTATCAACCCAGACGTCTGATTCTGGAAATTTTTCCAGAATTAGGGCGCTGCTCGGCCTCCGCTCGCGACGCCGCCCGCGTCGCACCTCGCGCGTCTGCTGCTCAGCCCGCAGCAGGTCCCTCTCCGCGTCGCTCCGCGCCCCCTGCGCCCTCCGCCGGCCGGCCAAACCGCTCTGGCGAGCTCGCCCTCACGGTAGAGCTCCGCCCTCACACGCCGCACCTCCTCCGCGCTCATTGCAACCGCCGCTGCCGCCCTCGCGCTCGCTCGCTCTCGCGCACAGGAAGGAGAAGAAGGAGGAGACGGTGGAGACGGGAGGGGAGGCGTGCCTTTTAAGGCCGCGCGAGGAGGAGAGAGGAGCGTGGCAGGTCGCCTGCAGTCACAGAGAGAGAGAGAGGGAAAAAGAGAGAGAGAGAGAGGAATCGCGGGTCTGCGCGCACAGGCGCGCAGACGACTCTCCCGTGCGAAAATAACTATTTTCCAGACGTCTGGAAACGATCCCAGACGTCTGTTCAGACGTCTGGATGTGATCCCAGACGTCTGGACCGACGTCTGGGCCTCCTCCCAGACGTCTTAAAAGACGTCTGGGGCACGTGTTCGTTACAGGTATGGCCACCCTACACTGACTCTCGTCAGCTTGTAGGGCAAACCGGGGTAGTTGGATGAGGGTACGCTGACTGAGGAGGGACAAGACCCATGTTCTGTTCTGAGAGGGCAAGGCCCTACACTGTTTCGCACTTTACGTTGAGGCATACCCGCTAGCGGAAACGACTGACCGCGTGCCAGTGCAGGATAGCTACCCGCGTGCTTATCACGTGTGCCGTAGTCACCGCTACGTCACAACAGTGACCTTGGGGTGGTAGACCGAGTATAGGACTACCACGGTGGGACTCCCCCGGCCATGAGAGTGCCACGTGGGCATCTTATATCACGGGAAGCTGTAAGCTAAATCGTTCCTATAGGGAACCAGAAGATTAATTAACAAATCCTAATTAGAGATCTCTACGCACACAAATGTATAATATAATTAGAAAATGGAAAATTTTATGTTAAACGTATATTACTTCTTAGTCACCACTCTACTCAGCGTTAGCTGACTCCAGTCAAATATATTCTGTACAGGTCAGGAATTTGAGCAGTTCGAGCCACCAGCTGCTGAGGATGCTTGGCCTAGTTGAGCCTAGTTTTAGTTCTACTACTTGATAGTAAGTTTTTATAGCTTGTCTTCTGTTACATATATTCTTTGATGTGATTGCTGTAATATTACTGTTTTCTTTCCCTCTGTTGAAATTTTCCTTTTCGCTTAGTTAATATACTTGTGTGATTGTGGTTTGTTGAATATTACTTGGTTATTTCTTGTTGGATGATTAGATCTTGAGATAAATTGAAGTGAGTCAGTCTCAGATCCTGTAGAGATTCGAGACGAGGTCGTGACAGGTGATTCCTTTCAAATCGGCCGAAGAGAATTCTCATTTTATTTTAAAGGAAAGGTGTTGTTGAAGGGGATTCTCGTTTTATTTGGAAGGAGAGGTGTTGTTTAACGTGGAAACAAGGAAGGGGAGGGCAATTTAATTTGTCTTTTCTCTTAAACAAAACTTACATTGCATAAGAATATTTCATCAGTCGTTTAACCTCGAAACGGTTAATGCATGTTTTGGGGAGAGGGGAAACAAAAAATAAAAAGATTCTGATGAACATTTTTGGACAAACCATCCAAACTTGCATCTTTGAAGTTTCGCATGTACAGTATACATGGGTTAAAACGAGATGTTAAATGTGGGCGAGGTTTTCTGCGCATCATCGATCTAGATAAGAACTGTTTGGTGCCAAATACATATATCAGTAATTACGACTCCCATTTTCCAACTTATATTAATGCATCAATCATCCAAGGTGAAATTCAAACAAAGCTATCCAGTAACGATTTCTATGGGTGCATTTGCTGACGTACGTCTTGTTTACCACCTAGTAGTTGTTGTCTCCAAAACCAAGGCGGCATGGCGTGACATGCCAATGTAGGCTTTTGCTTGCTCTAGTTCTTTCTTAGTCTCTCGTGAGTTCTTTTCCCTATGATCTAACCTACTTGCTCTCTTTATTTTAATGCATGATGTTGCATTCTTGCTCCATCTATTAATCTCAATGAGTAAAAGGTATAGAAATGGAGCAATAAAGTTTGCCAAACTTCTTTGCTTGTTGGTGGTAGTGAGTGAACAATAGGTATACCTTTTTCTTCCTTCGATTGGATTGACGTTACAAGAAAAAAGAATTTTTTTGACGTTTGCTTTCTTAAATACCTAAATAAGTATGATTCCTTTTAGATGTTTAATCAAATAAATATCAAATTAAATTTATTGTGATATATCTCTCTGAGTCATTTGGTGGTCAAACATTTCAAAAGAATATGTCACGAATCTGTCTTGATGTTTACTTAAAAAGATAAGATAATGCTAAAATTATTTGGATGTTACATCGTCGACTCGAGATGCTTCCCACAGTTGTATAAGAGAGAGAATAGCGGTCGAAGTTTTCGTGGGCTTCGATCGGTCGTACGAGGTCAATTAAAGTCCCTCCCCACCTCTAGACACTCCGTCCTCCTCCTCGGACCTATCCTCTACAATGTATAGAACATCTCCTTGACATGCAAGGTCAGTGGTGGCTCGTGGCACTCGTCTCCCATGGCATTTGGCAGCGAGGCTCGTCGTTGAACTGCTGATGAGGCACGCAACTAGTGATCGTCGTAGGCCGTCCTTACTGAGGCAGGTGGCCATGGTGGTGCGATTGGTAGTTGTGTGGTACTCCTCGTCGGGCTGGGCTTATCGTCGGTTGTGCAACCAACGCTGTGCATCGTGTGGCTGGGAGTGGATGCGGTCGGCGTAGATGGGGGCGACTGAGATCGACGTCGATGGGAGTGACTGCAGCTGAGGTCGCGTGGCTGGGTGTGGCCGTGGTCAGCATCAATGTGGCTGTATGGTCCCCCTTGCCGACATCGGCGGCAGTCTCTCTTTGTTGATAGCGGGCACTCGCGACGGCGACATGGGTGTTGCGGGTTCCTAGCTCATTCGGTGATTGCAAGGATGGCTTCGTGCCTCAGAGAGTTTTAGGTCCTCTTTTTCTTTTTTTTTAGTGGAGTTAAATTCTATTGAGGATCACATGTGATCCCAGGTTTTTTACGGTTGAGCAGTGGTCGATTTCGATCGTTGGATCGATTTATTCGTCTAACTAGTTAGCACGATCTTCGAGATTTTTCTTCTTGGTGCTTCATCGTATTTACAAATGTAAGATAGCCCTTTTTTGGGAGGTCATCTGATTTTTAATCTTGTGGTGTGTTTCATTTATTTTCCCTCTATTTTGATGTATTTTTCCTTTTGTGGGTGATAATTTTCTATCTCCCCTTAGGCATCGCTTGTTTTGGATTCTTCCCAAATAATAAAAATATTTTAAAAAATAAAATTCTCTAGTGGATACGTCCAAAATACAGCACGGAACAGTATAGGGCCTTGCCCTCTCAGAACAGGGGACTCGCACCACAGAACCAAATAAGGGTCTCGCTCCTCCACAGTCCGTGCACCCTCGTCTGACTACCTCGGTTTGCCCAGAGGGCATAACAAGTCGATGTAGGGTAGCTAGCTAAACCTCAAGTCCCGTGGGGTGACTAGCTCCCTCCCTACACTAGTAGCTTGCCTCGGTACCACGTACGCGAGGGCCAATAGGAGTCAGTGTAGAGTGGCCAATCCTAACCCCTGCTCTTAACCTAAGGGAGGCTAGCTCCACTCTACACAAAAGGGAACAGTTACTCTCCTTTGTACCACGTATTCAAGAGCCAGCATACTTCCTGTCTACATTCCAGGTTTCCATCTATCCACAGGAGTTCTACTCCTAATTTCCCATAGGGTTCATGCTCATGTTCACCTCATTTATCCCGATCCAGATCTCGTATTTCATAATTCATTTCTCATCCATATACAAGCAACTCGTGTTTTCATAATTCAATTCTCAATACATGCAACTGGTGATTTCACAAGTAATTGTTCATTAAATATAGGCAGCTCATATTCTAACAGGCAACTCACAATTATAATATAGGAAATTTCTAGCAGTTTATCTCAATCACGCATGTAAGTAAATCATACAGTACAAGTGGTTCTTTCATTTATCTACCCTATGGTTCATTTCACATCCTAGAGTTCCATTTGGCTAATTCAACCAAGCACATTCTTATTCAAATATTAATAACTCGATTAAACCACTCTATCAGGAAACACGGGAGTAATGGGGGCTTGAATTGCAACCTAGATGTCTCTGCGAGCCCCAAACGCGCAGCAAGCTGAAACCCTATACCAAGGAATACATCACAAAAGGAGAGCTCAGGAGAGTGTATAACAGACTCTAGTACATAGAGGAACTTGAGAGGAAAGTGCAGGTATTTCGTTTGCGTAAAACGAATCCCGATCGAACCCTAAACAGGTCAAAAACGTGCCTACTGTTCAAAATCAGATGTTTAGGAATAATCCCAGACGTCTTAAAAGGCGTCAGATCTTACCTTGTGTCTCCTGAAGCTGATCAGATGTCCAAACCTTTATTGCGACTGTCTGAAGACAGTTCCAGATGTCGGACAATGTCTCTGGTCGTTTGGACGCACTTCCGGACGTCTGGTGATGTGTTCAGACGTCCAAAAGCGCGTGGGAAAGCATTCCGCGCTCCTTCCCAAAGCTGCACCAGCATACGCAATCGTAGGCACGGTTGATGAGAACTTCATCATGAGCCCTAACTGGCACATTTTAACCTAATAAAGTAAACAAAAGCTCCTATATAACCTAAGGGAAGGCCTAATTCAGGAATTGTTAAACTGAGAAGAAAATATGACATAAAGGGGTAAAATTTCAATTTTACCATTGCAGAGCTTCCACGGAATTTCTAAGAGTCTAGACATAGGTCAAGTGGACTTAATAAGAGAAAAAGTGGGATGATTTGGTCTGAAAAGGGTTATGGAAAAATCTAGGAATTAAATGACATTCTACAACCCTAGAACAAACCCACTTTAATTCACGAAGTTTTAGGAAAGATAAAAAATAACTAAATCCTCTAAAATTCATGGAAAAATATCCCCTAGGGTTTAGAACCTTCAATTTGGCTTTTGGAACCTGTTTTGACCTAGATTGAGGTCCATACCCAATTTTTGATCTAATTTGGGTTTTTGTACAAAATATCCAGTCAACCGTGGTCAAAACTAAAATCCAACTTCACCATTGGATTCCTTAGGTCCAAATTAGGTTTATACAAAAAATATGAACCTAACGGAAGGTCATCTTGATCCACTTTGCAATTTGATCATCAAAATTACTTTCTGACCGTTAACTTTTTGAAACCCTTGCATTTACCCCCTCATCTTCCTCGTCGTTTTCTTCACTTAGGTCCTTCTACCACCCGCAACAGTAGGCCATACCTCTGGTGACTTTGCGCGAAGGATGGCACCATGTTTGCATGGGAAGCCAGCCCCAGATTTGAAAGGGGAGCTCCCTGTGGAGCCCCTCACTGCATGGGCCGCCCCCCATTCCCTGAAGACCGCCATACCTCTCATGCAAACGCGCGAGAGGTATGGGTCTCCGATCTGCCATACCTCCGGCGAGATTTTTCCCACCGCTATCGCGCGCCTCCCGACCGACCTTCACCTATTTAAGGAGCGGCACACTCTGCCGCATCCTTCAAGCTTAGTTTAGCCTGAGATCTCCCCTCCAATTCGTCTCCTCCCAACTCCGGCCAACTGCCAGAGCTTCCGGCGACTCTTCCTCTCCTTCCTCGTCGCTCTGCCACCATACCAGTGGCAGGGCTATCTCCGCCGTCCTTCGTCGCACCGCGCCATACCAGCAGGTGCCCTCCAACCCCTCCTCCTCGCCGTCGTTCTCTCCCCCTAGCAGCTTTGTCTCCGGCGACGGAAGTACTGGCCGCTCGCCACCTCCGCATTCCCCCTTCACTTTGGACTTGTTAGATAAGTTCCCCTTAATCGTCTCTTCATTTCCCCTCTTTCTATTTCAACTTTCGACCCCTCGCAACCACTGACCACCGCCATCTTCTCCATCTCCAGCACCCACCGGCGAGGTGCCTCCATCGCTCCACACACCTCGCCAGATACCTCACCACCTCCGCCACAGTACATTGATCATCTTGCGACCTTCCACTGACCGCCATACCCACTGTCTCCTCCCCCCGAACACACCCACCTGCACGCACACAGTGTGCCCTTGGTACATGCGCACAGGCGTCTTCATGCCACACTGACCCCTGAGCCACCTTTGCCGTGCTTTGGCGAAGCCTGTCGAGCTTTCTGACAGGGCCGCAAGGCCGTATTCGTGATTTCAGGACCCGAGCTTCCATCGCCATTGACGCCAAGCTTGGAGCAAGCTCGCAAGCAGCTCCAGACCACCTCAGCCCCAGGACACGAGCCCAGGTCACGCGGAATACGTCCGGGCACAACTCCAGGCAGCTAATTGGCCTCGAAGGCCTTGGCTGTCACTGGAATCGCTCGCAACTCCTGCTGTTGGGCGCGCAACAGAAAGGTGGGAACTTTAGTCCCACCTCGGGCGTCTTCGAGCGCCCCGCAGTGCATAAATTGAAAAAGTGACAGAGGCTTATCGCCTCACTCACATGGGGTGAGGTCCCCTCGCCCACTCACGCCTCATCCGTGCCCACGCTATGCAAACCTGGCACCCGACCCGATTACCTAGGCCTAGCACTCCTCGCTCATCACACCTACACCGGTGCGCCTGAACCCGGGCGCGCACCTGACCCGATTACCTGGCTCTAGGAGAGCGTACCGAAGAGAGAAATAGAGAGAGAGACGTGGGGAGGGTAGGGCTAGGTCTTTCCCTAACCATGCCTGTGCAGGGAAGCTGAAGAAGAAGAAGGAGGAAGAGGAAGCAGAAGAAGAGAAAGAGGCTAAGGACTTAGCCGCACCAAGGAGCAGGAGCTGAAGAAGAAGAAGAGAAGAGGAAGAAGCACAGTGTAGAAGTAGGAGCTGAAGAGGAAGAAAGAGTCAGAGAAGAAAAGAGAAGGAGGGAGCTGCAGCCAAAGAGAAGAAAAGAAAGAGAAGAGAAGAAGAAAAAGACAAGGAGAAAAAGAAAAGCAGCAGTAGACAAAGGAAAGAAGAAGAAGGAGTGCACTGTAGCAAATGCCATTTAAGATGTCTGATTCATGGAATCAGACGTTTGAAGATAGAGAGAAGAAGAGAAAGAACAAAGAAGAAAGAGAGAAGAAAAGAAAAGAAAAATTTTATTTCCTCTCTCTGGTTTTTATTTTTTGTAAAACAGTACATTATTGTGAATTGTGATTTTTATGTTTCTAAAATCAAGTTTGCTCCCTAAGTTCGACCTCGGAGTATTTTAAAATTTCGAGTAATAAATTAAATCAAACTGGTGATTCCTCACCAATGGTCAGCCAACAATAACCCCTGTGCTGCGATATGCGTAGCGCAGGAAGATACGTACCTTGCGATAAATGTGCTTTTAGACATCTGACCTTAGCTCCAGACGTCCAAGTACCCCGCTAGTCATCTGGACTCCACTCCAGACGTCTGATATTGGAAAACTTCCAGTATCAGGAACTCGTCGCAGCTCTCTCTGCTCGCTCCTCCTCCCGCAGCGGTAGCTCCAACTGCTGCAGGAGCTTGAGCAGCTCCTCTCCGGCTCCTCCTCAAGCTCCACCGAAGCTCCATCGACCTTGGTCCTCCTCCTCCCATGCTCTCCTCCCTCCCTCTCACTCTCCCTCGCTCGCCCCCCACTCGCCTCTGTCGTCTGCCCTCGCCACTACCGCACAAGAGATCTGGAGGTGGTGGTGGCTGGTGGTGTGAGGAGAGGAGAAGGGGGAGGAGGGGTATAAATAGGAGGGTGTGGGGTTTAGGGTTAAGGGGAGAATGAGGAAGGGAGAGAGAAGGGAACGGTCTCTGCACGTCGCCTGTGCGCAGACCGTTATGTGCAGTACGAAAATTCCACTTTCAGACATCCGGGAATGGGTTCAGATGTCTAGATAGAAGTTTGATTGAAACTCCAGATGTCTTAAATGACCAAAAGTGTAACGGGTCATTACAACTGGCATTCTTGGTGGTGGCATGCGGTGGCGGTCAAGGTCGTGGCCGTTGGAGCTCGAGTTCGTGGCAGTCGATGGCGCTTGTGGTCGTGGCAGCCGACGGTGTCCAAGGTCATGGTTGTCAACAACGTGGTGGTCGTCTACATTTGCGATTGACATGGTTGTCAGAGCACTGTGGCTGTGGCGATCGGATGCTCCGATTGCAGACGTGGCGGTCAGCCGAGATCGTGGCTGTGGTTGTCACGACGGTGAACGTGCTCGACGGTGATCGGTGTTATGGGAGGTGGGAGCTGTTTGAGGGTTGATCTTGTTGATAGAGCTTGTGTGGTTCCTTCTTTTTTTTCTTTGTTTTTTTATTGGAGATCAAGTGTGATCTCGTGCTTTATCTAGCAGAGTTTCCTTATTGGGGTTACCTATTGACACTTTGCTGTTTCTACGAATGTGAGGTCGATCTCCTTCAGGAAATCATCCGATTCCTAATCTTTGGATATTTAATTTTCTTTCTCTTTTATTTTTTATCTTTTTATTTTATATTTTGACACTCTCTTATTGTGTAGGATATTTTTTCTTCCTTTTTTTGAGGGTTGAATGTATCCATCATTTCCTTACGTTTATTGTATCTAATTTTCTCCATGGAAAGTTAATGTTTGAAAAAAAAAAAAAGGGTGCCGTACTTTGGCAGGGATGTACTTATTTACTCATTCGATGAGTGAAGGATTTGAAAAAGAAATTGAAACCATTTATCCTACCATAAAAAAAAAAAGAGTAACAAAAGTAAATGTGGTTCTCAATTTACAACTTATAATGTATCGCTTAATCAAATCTACTTAACTCAGTACTTTTCCCTCTATTAAGTTAAACTCCTTAGTTTAGACTAATTTAATATTTGATTTTTAATTAAATCTATCTTTACTGTAAAATAAAAAAGAATTCTTCAAGAACTGATGTTGCCATCACATTATTTTTTTGCCTATTTAAATTCAAGCCTCTCTCTCTCTCTCTACAAAAAAAAAAAAAATCACAAATAGTTAATATGTAAACCTAAAGCGAGCACGTTAAGGATAAATATCATTATGTAATATTTTTTGCATCTTAAATTTAAGCAACTTCCATCATATTACTTCAAGCTAAAGAGTCACATATATCGAAATTAAATGGGTCACAGTTTTGAAACCATACGCTTCGTCCTGCATGCACTAGCCTGGTAACAAATAGCATAGGTTTTATTCCGTTATATAACATCGACATACTCGAATGCATTGATGTTTTTGATTCATATGCTAAGATATTATAGGCTTACATAGCACCAATTATTTTTAGAATATTAATGCTATATAATTGAATAGCACTAGTTAGGTACAAATATAAGAAGCGAGGGAAAGGGGTTGCATGATGGGATTAATTTACATCATTTACATTTAGACAAATCAAATGGGTAACAACGAGGGATAAAAAATATTCTCAAATTTAAAACTTCATGAGAAGTTCAACAAGAAGGATCTGACCCAAAAAAGACTCAGGTACAGGTGGATCTGGGGATCCGACCCACTTACATCTGGAAAAGCTCAAATACAAGTGGGTGAGAGAATTTGACCCGCCTATACCCAGAAAGGCCCAAATACGGACGAGTCTGAAGGACCCAACCCGCCTAAGAATCCAGCGCCAACCACTAACAAAAAGATTGCCAAAAATGTCCAACACGACCATGCCATCAATAAATGATGGCATAGCCGTCCCAATTAATAACCTAACAACATACATATCCTTGCAAAAGACGTATCCAATAATAAGATCTTGCAAAATTACTGATCCCAACACTATATATAACAAGGAGAAGCCCTCGAGGCCTACTCTCAGGCAATTTGAGAGAAAAAGAGATATTGTATTTTTTTTCTTTACTAGTGCATATTTGGAAGCATCATCCTCCCCCCAGACGTACACCCTTTCATGGTGGAAACTGAGTAAACAACCTCCCTATCTCTATGTGATTGCTTGTGTTGTTGAGTCGAACCCTCCAATCACTTAGGAAATCTGATCAATTGGCGCCGTCTGTGGAAAACGATTATCACTTGATAACGTTTCCCAACTCTGAAAGTCCCCCCAATGGCTCCTACAACTAGCAACTCCACCGACGCGAGCCCCAAGAAAGCGTCGACCCAGGGTAAATCTAGCATTTTGGTGTCCAAGAGACATCCTCAACCAGCTGGGACAAGCAAGGAGAAGCAGGGAGTCCCCAGCCGACTGTTGGAGGACCCTGAGCATGACCCTCTCCTGGAAATGCAAGCGAGAGAGGAGCAGTATTAGGCTAAGTTGGCGACTTTCAAGGCTAAAGAGATTTCAGTTGTGGAGAAACTCTTGGAAATCAAACAGATCCGGGAGTTTAGCAACCCCCCCCCCCCCCCCCCCCCCCCCCCAAACCCCCCTAGAGGAGCCCCACCAATCAAGCCTCAAAGACAAGTAGTAACGGTGGCATCATACCGTGAAGGATGAGAATGCCTGTCTGCCCTAGATCCCAGACGTCCGATGGTCCCTCAGGACGTCTGGAGGTCACTCCCGCCGTCTGGTACAACTTACAGACGTCTGATTCGCAAAGGATGGCGAATCAGCGAACCTGCGCACAGCCAACCCCCCTCCCTCAGTACGGTCAGTCGAAAAGAAGGAAGAAGAAGGCGGAAACTCACCTTTAAGAAGTCTGTATGATCTTACAGACGTCGACCTTGTCGTCTGGCTATCAATCCAGACGTCTGATTCTGGAAATTTTTCCAGAATCAGGACCCTGCTCGGCCTCCGCTTGCGACGCCGCCCGCGTCGCGCCTCGCGCTCCTGCTGCTCAGACCGCAGCAGGTCCCTCTCCGCGTCGCTCCGCGCCCCTTGCGCCCTCCGCCAGCCGGCCAAGCCGCTCCAGCGAGCTCGCCCCCACGGCAGAGCTCCGCCCTCGCACGCCGCACCTCCTCCGCGCTCACTGCGGCTGCCGCTACCGCCCTCGCGCTTGCTCGCTCTCGCGCACAGGAAGGAGAAGAAGGAGGAGACGGTGGAGACGGGAGGGGAGGCGTGGCCCTTTTAAGGCCGCGCGAGGAGGAGAGAGAAGGTGGTCGCAGCGCGCCTGCAGCCGCAGAGAGAGAGAGAGGAATCGCAGGTCTGCGCGCACAGGCGCGCAGACGAATCTCCCGTGCGAACATAACTGTTCTCCAGACGTCTGGAAACGATCCCGGACGTCTGGTCAGACGTCTGGATGTGATCCCAGACGTCTGGTCCGACGTATGGGACACCTCCCAGACGTCTTAAAAGGCGTCTGGGGCACGCGTTCGTTACAGCGGTAGCAGCAGCCGCGGCGAGTGTGCATGAGGAGGTGCTGCGCGAGGGAGGAGACGCTCGACCGTGAGGGCTCAAGCTTGCCGGGGCAGCTAGAGCCGGTCGGCGGGGGAGCAGCGGGCGTGGAGTGTCGCGGGAGGGCTGCTGCAGCTCGAGCTGCAGGCGGACGGGGCGCGGCACGGCCGTGCGTCGCAGGCGGAGAGCGAGTCGAGCTCTGATTGTGGAAGCTTTTCCAGAATCAGACGTCTGGGCTTCCAACCAGACGACTGTGAAGACGTCTGGAGGACTGTCCAGATGTCTGGCAAGTAAGTTATTTCGTCCTTCTTCCTTTTTCGCGCGTATGGCCATGCAGCCGTCCGCCGCGCCTTCGTCTGCAACCCGTCGTACTGAGAGTGAGGAGTGGATACGTGTAGGTTCTACTCGGGAGGGCACGAGACTCACCATCCAACGCGAATCGGACGTCTGGCCGCAGTGCCAGACGACGAAGAGGACTTCCAGACGTTCAGGTTGACCATCGGACGTCTGGAAACTAGGCCAGACGCCCCTGCAAGCTTCTGGACGTCTGAGGGACAACGCAGAACGAAGGTACCATCTGACCCACATTTTAAGACGTTTGGAAGAGGTTCCAGACGTCTGATTTTGGACTGATTCGTCATTTTCGACCCGTTTAGGGCCCGTTCGGAGTCCGTTTTCCGCGTTTCAAGTTGCGTTCTTTTCGGAATAAAATCCTCTACCCGTTTACAGTAATTATATACTGTTCTGAGAAACTCCTTGTGTTTGATCCTTGTGTTAGGTCCCTGTTCCATTGCAGTCTCGGGGATTGCGGAGGCGCGTGGGATTTCCGACCATCCCCCAGTACTCCCGTTGTAGCTGGTAGAGTGGCTTTAAAATTATTAACATAATTTGTTACAATTATGGAACAATTAATAGAACCTGGGGCATTGCATGAATCCTAGGAATGCGAAACCAGATTGAATGATAGATCCTAGGGCTGGAGAAACCAGATTGAATGATAGATCGTAGGGTATTGCATGAATCCTAGGGTTGGAAAAGTAGATTGAATGATAGATCCTAGGATACGGCATGAATCCTAGGACTGGAAAACTAGTGATATGAATATTGATATTACAGTCTTGGAAAATGTGGAAAGGAAATAATAGCTTCCTGTAAATTGGTTTAACAGCTGCCTGTTATGAATAAATGAACATAATTGAGAATATGGGTTGTATGAATGTGAAACTGGAATGGTGAAACCTGAATGTGCTGAGTTAAAAGAGCTGGAACCCTACGGGGAATTAGGAGTAGAACTCCTGGAAAGAGAATGAAATGGAACTGAGAAGGAAAGATGTGGAGGTGTGTTGTCTGTTGGGTACGTAGTGCCAGGGGAAGCACCTGTTACCTGTTTAGTGCAGAGCAGAGCCAGCCGCCCCAGGGACCCGGGGTTAGGTCTGGCCACTTTGTACCGACTTTTGGCCCTCGTGTACACAGTACCGAGGAGAGCCTCTAGTGTAAAGCGAGTACTAGCTACCCCACGAGTCCCGGGGTGCTGCTAGCTCACCTACACCGACTTGTTAGGCCCACTGGGCGAACCAATGTATTCAGGCGAGGGTGCGCGGACTGTGGAGGGGCAAGACCCCTGTTTAGTTACTGTGGAGGGGTTGGACCCTTGTTACTGAGAGGGCTCTGCCCTATACTGGTTCCGTGCTGTGCTTTGGGCGCACCCGTTAACGGAAACGACTGACCGCGTGCCAGTGCGGGGTAGCTACCCGTGTGTTTATCGCGCGTGCCGTAGTCACCGTTACGTCTGTCAGCGACCTTGGGGTGGTTGACTGAGAGTAGGATCACCACGGGGGACTCTCCCGGCCAGGAGAGCATTACGTGTTACTTCTACTTTTCGGAAAAGACTGCAATCAAGATCGTTCCCACGAGGAGCATTCGAGATCAAGTGAAGGATCTGAGAAATAGATAAATTGTGAAACAATAGAAAGACGTAAATAAAGGAGGAAAGAAAATAAAACAGCTACTGTACACTTTACTGCTTCTTTAGTTTTAGCTGTCACTCTACTTAGCGTTTCGCTGATGTGTTACACTCGTTACTTTTCAGGACCAGGTGTTGAGCAGCTAGGGTCAGCGGCTGCAGAGGACGCTTGGTTGAGTAGGGTCCAGTAGAGTTACCGCAGTTCTTTTGTACCCCTTTTGTTCCACTGTAGTGAGTAGTTCTTGTTACTCTCTGTACTTTTCTTTACTTGTAGTTCATGTTATGTTATAATTGTTGTTCTACTATTGTGGTGGTACATGCTGTAGTAGTTCCTTTTCTTACTGCTGTATTTTTGTTACTGCTAGTTATATTCATGCTGAATATGGTTTATTTTACTGCTGTTTTGGTTACTTCCTCGTTGGACGACTAGGTCTTGGGATTAGTCGAGTCGGTCCGGTTCTCGTGTCTCGTAGGGACTCGAGAATCAGGTCGTTACAAACCTCCTCAAGTCACCGCTAATGGCGGCTGAAGCTCAAACCCTACTCAACACAAAAAGGAGCTTGCAGCTCTATCAGACCACAGGGACACCTTCACCGTGTCACGGAGAAGGTGAGGCGGTAGGTGGCAGGCCGTGGGGCGGCCTAGGCATGCGTGCCTAGGTAGCTTTGTGGCCGGAGTGATGGGTTAGGTCAGGGGGTGGTTGTGGTGGTGTAGGTGGGCTGTGGACGGGTGGACGATGTTCAGTGGAGTGTGGCGGAGGTTGTGCGATGGGTGGCAAAACGTGTGGGGTAGTGGAGTGACGGAGGCGTCTCGCCGAAGGGTGGCCGGAGGTGGAGCTGATGGTGGTGGTAGTGGTAGTCGAGGGATCAAAACTACAATTTGTTGAGGGGGAAATAAAAGGGGGATAAAATGGAAGAACTTCTACGTAGCTAAGCAGACGAAGGGGGGCAGGAGGCGGACGACGCAATTCTGCCGTCGCCAGAGACGACGCCTTGTGGGGAAGATGACGACGACGAGGAAGATAGACCGGAGGGTGCCTACTGGTACGGTGAGGCATGACGAACAATGGCGGAGCTAACCCTGCCACTGGTATGGTGGCAGGGCGACGAGAGAGGGAGCGGAGAGTCGTGGAGCCTGCGGGCGAATGGCCGAAGGAGGAGGAGACAAAGTTTGGGGACTTTCCTTGGCCAAAACAGGCTTAAGACGACCGGAGGCCCCTGCTGTCCCTTAAATATCAGTTGGCGAGGAGGGGATCTCGAGGAGAGAGCGTTGAGAGCTTGCTGGAGAAGAGACCCATTCCTCTCGCGTGTTCGCACGAGAGGCATAGGCGATGGCAGGACATGGGAGGGGGTCCATGCGGAAGAGGACGACGCAGGGAACCCCCCTTTCATTTCTAAGAGCAGCTCCCATACCCTGCGCGGTGCCATCCTCCGCGCAAAGTCGCCAGAGGTATGGGCAGCTGCGCGGGGTGGCAGAGGGACCATTCTGGAAAGAACGAAAGGGAAGCTGGGGGTAAAGTGCAAGGGTTCAAAAAGTTAAGGGTTAAAAAGTAATTCATGAGGACCAATTTGTAAAGTAGGACAAGATGGCCTTCCCTTAGGTCCAAATTTTGGTATGAACCTAATTTGGACCTAAGGAATCTAATGGTGAAGTTTGATTTTAGGTTTGACCACGTTTGATGGGTCAATTTACACAAAAATCCAAATTTGGTTAAAAATTGGGTATGGTTCTCAATTTAGGTCAAGATAGGTTCCAATGGCCAAATTTAAGGTTCTAAACCCTAGGGGATGTTTTTCGATGAATTTTAGAGGGTTTAATTGACTTTTATATTGCTTGAAACTTCGTGAATTAAAGCATTTGTTTTAGGGTTATATAATGTCATTTTATTCCTAGAAATTGCTATAACCCTTTTCAGATCAAATCATCCCACTTTCTTTCTTGTTAAGCCCATTTGACCTATGTTTAGACCCTTAGACATCCCATTTGTGTACTGCACTGGTAAAATTGTAGTTTTACCCTTTGTGAGTTGCTTCATATTCAGATTTATAGTTCTTTTATTTAGGCTTTCCCTTAAGTTTTGTAGGAGCTTTTGTATACTTATTTAGGTCAAAATGTGCTTGTTAGGAGTCATGATGAGGCTCTCATCAGCCACCTAACAACCCACGCCTTTTGCCTAATCCCCTCGTCATACTTCCAATTTGTGCTTTTCCAGTCTCCACATGGGGTAGGAATAGTACACGGGGATCAGACGACCGGGTGTGAGTTCCTCAGGATTGAGCTAGAATGGTCCATGGAGCCAAAGCCCCTTAGGTCACAAAATTGGGGAAAGAAAAGAAACCAAGTCTAGACAATCCAGCAGGAGATAATTCCAGCTGATTCGCTAGCGACTTCGGGACTACGGCCAGTCTCTTTGGCCATGCCATACATATGTATTTTGATGACGCTACTAAGCTCGTCCAGGTCAGAGCGAACCTTAATCCCTTTGAGGTACAAGAGTTGCTACTCCTGCTTTGAGCCAACACAAACGTTTTCGCTTGGTCCACCAACGACTTGCCTGGAATAGACCCGCCCCTGATCGAGCACTGTCTAAACATCCAGACGAGCACTCACGCAGTCAAGCAGGCGCATCGGCATAAATCGACTGAACAATGAAAGGTGACTGAAGCCAAAGTCCAAAAGCTCCTAAAGGCTGGGTTCATCGAAGAATCCTTGTAACCGGCATGACTCTCTAACATGGTAATGGTGAAGAAAGCCAATGGCCAATGGCGCATGTGCGTAGACTTCACCAACCTCAACGAAGCCTGCCAAAGGACAAGTTCCCCTTGTTAAGGGTGAACACCTTGGTGGACTTTTGTAGCGGACAATCCCACATGTCCTTCCTGGATGCCTACAGCTTGTACCACCAGATCAGCCTCGCTCCAGCAGACAAACCTCACACCTCCTTCACCGATAGGGGTCTGTTTCAGTATAGATTCATGCCCTTCTACTTGAAAAATGCTGGAGCAACTTACCAGCACCTTGTAAATATGGTTTTCTAAAAAATAATAGGAAAATCTTTTGTGGTGTACATAGATGATATGCTTGTAAAAGGATCCAATTTCCCTCAACACTTAGAATATTTGGCAGAGGTGTTCCATATTCTAAGGTACACCCGCCTCCACCTGAACCTCAACAAGTGTACCTTTGGGGTCTCAACAGGCATGTTTCTAAGGTTCTTGGTCTCCAACCAAGGGATCAAAGCCAACCCGGACGGCATCCAGGCAATCATAGACCTGCAACTGGCAGGCACCTTAAAAGGGATGCAGTCGTTAGTCAGCAAGATCACCTCGTTAGGATAATTCTTGTCTTGATCTTCCGACAAATGCCTCCCCTTCTTCGAGTGTATAAAAAGGGGAAAAGGCTATATTGTCATCCACTGGACCCCTCACTGCCAAAAGGCCCTAGAGGAAGTCAAAGCCGCACTCTGAAGTCCCCCCATCTTAATGGCTCCCCAATCCAGGGAGATCCTTTCACTATACCTGGCAGCGTTCGTGTCTGCCATCAGCGCCATTCTAGTCGGCGAGCGAGGGGGACACAGTGACCCGTATACTTCTTCAGCAAAACTTACCAAGGCGCAGAGGCTAAGTATACAATCGTTGAGAAACTAGGGCTAGCTCTGGTCACTGCAACCAGGAAGCTACGCCCATACTTTCAATCCTACACTATAATGGTCTTGTTAAACTACCCCCTGTGACGAATGTTGCATAAGCCCATGGGGTTTGCACGACAAATCAAATGGCCTATGGAATTGGTAAAATTTGACATCAAGTACCAGCCAAGGAGGGCCATTAAAGGATAAGTCTTGGCAGATTTTGTGGCAGAATTCATGGACCCCAATACCTCCCTTACACTCCCCTAGCAGTTGTACGTCGACAGCTTGTCTATGACAGCCGAGTCTAGGGCCGGGATAGCTTTGACTACCCTAGACAGCGTTACCCATAAGTATGCCATCAAATTGGACTTCCCTGCACCCAATAACCAGGCAAAATACGAGGCCATGATGGAAGACATTCGGGTAGTTAAATCCACAGGGGCACCTCTCTAGAGATTTACATGAACTCTTAGCTGATTGCCAACCAAATAAATGGCGAATACCATGCTCAAGATCAAAACATGATCTTATATGCTAACAAGGTCAGAGAGGAGATAGCGAACTTCAAGACCGTCTCAACTAGGCGGGTGCCTCAAGCAGACAACCCCTTGGTGGATGCGTTGGCCAGACTTGCTGCTGCCATCCCTCTAGGACAAGAGGAAGATATCTGCCTCCAGACCCTAAAAGTCCAACTGTCTTTGCTCCCAAGACGTTCGTGATAGAATAGTCGATCTCTTAGATGATGACTATCATTACCTATCTAAACTCCGGCAAGCTACCCCTGAGAGAATCGTGGGTTAGGGCCTTCCGTCTGAAAGCCTCAAGGTACAACTTAATAGTGGGACAGCTGTAGAAGCAGGGATATTCCACACCCTGTTGCGCTGCCTAACACAAGAGGAAGCAACCCAGGCCCTTCGAGAAGCCCACAGAGCTGTGTAAGAAAATCACGAAGGGTATAAGGCACTCCTGGCCTGATTATTCCAGGCGGATTACTTCTGGCCCTAGATGAAGCAATACTGTAAGAACTTCGTGCGCAAGTGTGACAAGTGCCAGAGGTTCGCTACCCTGCACCACTTGCGGCCTGGGAAATTAGTGCCTGTGATATCACCCATCCCCTTTGCAAAATGGGGCATGGACTTCATTGGCCCTTTCCCGCCAGCCCCAGCTTAGAAGCGGTTCCTATTGGTGGTTATCGATTACTTCTCCGAATGGGTCGAAGCCGAGGCCATGGCCAGCCCAACAGCTGATAAAGTTATATCCTTCATTCGCAAAAGCATTATAGCTCAATGTGGGATACCCCATTACATTGTCACAAATAATGGAACCCAGTTCTACAAAAAATTCGAAGAATTTTGCACCAATTAGGATATTCGCCTATGCTTCACGTCTGTGGGACATCCATAGGCGAACGGACAAGTGAAAGTGTCCAACCGCACTATCTGGATTTAGCCAAAGGGAGACGGGTAGACGAGCTACCAGATGTGCTTTGGGGCTACAGGACTTACCAGAGGACTTCCAAGGGCCATACACAGTTTAGCCTGGTGGTGGCGACCCTCTATAGTTCTATTATTTCGTCGTAGTATAGTATAGAGAAGTGATTACCAGTTTAATACAATTTGTTACTCGGAAATAAAAGAGTTCCCGAGGTCGAACTCAGGGAGCAAGTTGTATTCTAGAGATACAAATTCTTATTACAAAAAAATATTACAAAAATAAAGAGAGAGAGAGAGGGAGAGATAAAAAATTGGTTTCTTCTTTCTTTCTCTTTGTTTTCTCTTCTCTTTGGCCTTTGGTTTTTCTTCTTTGTTTATCTCCTGGTGGTCTTCGTCTTCTGCCTTCTGTTCTTCTTATTTCTTCTTTCTTCTTTCTGCCTCAGCTGTAAAGCTTTTCTTCTTGCGGTCCCTTGCTCAGCGGCACGGCTTCTTCGTTCTTCTTCTTTCTCTGCAGTCCTTTTACTGCAGGGCATCGTCTCTCCTTCTTTCTTCTTTTTCTTTCTGTCTTCTTTATCTGCAGCAGTGGGTGATGTTCTTCTTCTTCTTTCAGCTCTTGTTTCTGCTTTGTCTCTTTCTTTTTCTTTTCCCTTGCGGTCCTGTTCTTCTTCCTCTTTTCTGCCTTCAGAGCGTCGTCTGATTTTCCAATCAGACGACTTAAACCACCGCTGCTACAGTGCTCCTCCTTCCTTCAGCTTTCGTCGTCCTTCTTCTTCGCCTGTGCCTGCACACTTCAAAGCTCTCGTCAGCGGGCAGAAACCTACTCTACCCTCCCCCCACGTTTCTCTCTCACAGAATCCGCTCTTAGGAAAGCTCTCCCAGAGCTGCCGGGTAGTCGGGTACGGGTCGCGCCCGGGTCCAGGCCCACCGGCGTGCGTGGTGGGCGAGGAGTGCAGGTCGGGCTAAGTCGAGTCGGGCCAGGTCCGCGAGGAGTGAGCGCGGACGAGACCGGGTACTCGGGCAGGTGAAGGGGACCTCACCCCGTGTGCTGAGGCAATAAGCCTCCA
Source organism: Thalassia testudinum (assembly GCA_037157565.1). Classification (NCBI taxonomy): domain Eukaryota; kingdom Viridiplantae; phylum Streptophyta; class Magnoliopsida; order Alismatales; family Hydrocharitaceae; genus Thalassia; species Thalassia testudinum. Next base: position 24,240,707 of record JAZHRO010000054.1, on the reverse strand, counting down.
GCACTTTTTCACTTTATACCGCTGCGCTCCTTCAGAGCCTTCCGAGGTGGGACTAAATGTCCCACCCCAATTTGACGCCTGCGCGGAGGAGGCAGCGGCGGTCGAGGCTTCGCACGAGGGCTTCGCGCGAGGGCTTCGCCTCAACTGCAGCCTGACGCTTTGCGAAGACACCTCGCGCAGCCTGGGAGCATGACCTGGGCGTGGCGCACCTGGGGCAGCAGGTGAAGAAGCTGCTTCGCTTCAACAATGGCGGCGGCGAGTGCAGGTACCTGCCCACAGAGAAACGGCCTCTCGGCCCAATCAGAAACGCGGAGGACCTTCGCCGTGGCACGGCGAAGGTGGTCAGGGGGTGTGCAGGCGGCGGGGCGGAGCCTAAGGGCCGCCCTAGGTCAAACTGCAGGTTAGGAGATGGGTTTGTTCGGTGGAGTTGCAGAAGGTGATTTGGGGGAAGTGGAAGGGCGGAGGTTGATCAGGGTGAGGAGGCGGAGGTTCTGCAGTGGTCGGTGAGCCGTGTGGGTTGCTGGAGTGATGGGAGCGGGTCGCCGGAGCAGGGGCCGGAGGTGGAGAAGGTGAGGGCGATTGGTCGGATCGGGGTAACAGTAAAGATGTAAAGTGAGGAAAAGGAAGAGGGGAGGAAGAGGAGGAGTTCTACCTACTTAGCAGGACGAGGAGGGGCCGGAGCAGGCGACAGTCGTATCGACTGTCGCCGGAGAAGAAGCTGCCCAGGGGAAGTGGCGGCGGCGAGGAGAGGGCCGGAGAGGCGCTAGCTGGGTGCGGCGTGGCGCGGGAAGAGCGAGGGAGAGCAACCCTGCAGCTGGTAGTGCGGCAGAGCGACGAGGAGGAAGAGGGGAGACCGCCGGAGATGGAGGGCTTCCTGTCGGAGTGGGAAGAGAGGAAGTGGGGGTCTTTCTCCGTCAGGACCGAGCTCCTCAGAATGGCGGAGCGACGGGGGTATTTATAGAGGCGGAATCAGAGAGGAGGGCGGAGGGAGACGACGTGTCTCCCTCGTCGGAGGACGCCGGAGATGGAAACCCATACCGTCCGTGCGTTCGCACGGCCGGTATGGGTGGTTGCAGCGACCAGGGGGGTGTTCCTACGACGGCTGACGACGCAGGGCACCCCCGGTTGACTTGCCAGACCCTCACCCTGCGCGGTGCCATGCTCCGCGCAAGGTCGTCGGAGCATGGTGCTGGCAGGTTTTGCAGGGAGGACCTGAACGCAAAGAACGAAGGAAAGTTAGGAGCCAAAATGCGAGGGTTCAAAAGTTGAGGGCCAAAAAGTAAATATATGAGGACCAAAGTGTAAAGTTGGTTAAGAAGGTTTCTTCTTAGGCTCAAGTTTTTATACATGACTAATTAAGACCTAAGGAATCTGATGGTGAATTTTATTTCTAGATTAAACCTTGTTTGACCGGTCAATTTATGCAAAAACCCAAATTAAGTTATTAATTGGGTATGGTTCTCAATGTAGGTCAAAATGGGTTCTGAAGGCTAAATTGAAGGTTCTAAACCCTAGAGATTATTTTTCTATGAATTTTAGAGGGTTTATTCTATTTTTACTTTACCTCGAACCTTGTGAATTGAAGTGGGTTTGTTTTAAGGTTACAGATTATCATTTAGTTCCTTGGAATTGCTGTAGCCCTTGTCAGATCATCCCACTTTCCTTCTTATTCGGTTTGTTTGACCTATGTTTGGACCCTGAATTACCCTGTATGCAGATTATACTGGTAAAATTGCATTTTTACCCCTTATGACTTGTTTTCTCCTTAAACTCAGAATTCTCTGAGTTAAGCCTTTCCTTGAGTTATGTAGGAGCTTTTATCCTTTGTATTAGGTCAAAATGAGCTAGTTATGGCTCATGATGAGGTTCTCATCACCTGGTATATGGCATGTAAGCCCAGTTGCCTATTGAAACAGTCCTCCCCACTTACAGGACACCACTCTATGACCCCACCACCAATGATGACCAAGTTCGCCTATCATTAGACCTTCTGGATGAGCTAAGAGATAAGGCATTAGAGGCATCACTCAAACATAAAGAAGTGATCGTTGTCTCCTATAATAGGCAGGTTCGTAAGCGGACATTCTCCCAAGGAGACTTAGTCCTGCACAAGTGTGAAGTCTTCGTGCCAAGTTAGTTAGGCGAGAAGTTAGATTCACACTAGGAAGGGCCTTATAAGATTCGTAAAGACAATCCGGGAGACTTCTACGAGTTACAGACCCTAGGCAGCAAGAGCATCCCCCACACTTGGCATGCAAGTAACTTACGTTTGTACAATGTATAAACATAGACAAGTAATAAAGATGGAAGTTTTCTTTCATTTAAAAAGAGTGTTCCGTGTTACATCTTAAAAAAAAGGAGAAAAGATAACAAGACCACTTCGAAGACTAGGTGCCTTCACTCCCAGTCTTTGAAGATGTCTTCCCTAGGCATTTTGGGCGACAATGAGGCGACGTGAGAACTACTAGGATGGGCTGGTGATCCTACAGCCCTTGACAGATCTGTCTTTGGCACCTCCTCCTAAGGGGCTGGGCTTCCCGACTGGCTTGAGGGCTCCATCTCCGCCTCCTCCCTAGGCGGTTCTTCAGGAGCCTTATCCACAACATGATCGTCATCTTTTTGACAGTCATGCTCGGACAAGAGTTGGTCCATAGACCAGCTGCACAACTCCTCCACAAAGGTGCACTTGCCTTCCAATAGAGCTTGCACCATCACCAGGGTGTGCTTCCCCACCTCCTTCGCCAAGGCCTCTCGGTTCTTTGCCATGGAAGGGTCAGTGGCGAAGAACTTCATCACCACGTCAAGAACTTCATAACTTGTCTAGCCCTCTCCAACTCGCGTACCGCCTTGCCTCGGTCCTCTGCGAGTTGCTAAGACTTGCCAAGGTTAGCCTTTAGTGCCTCCTCACTTGCCGACTCCTAGCAAGTTTGTTGATAGTTGCACCCAAGCGAACGTGCTCTTCCTCAAGGGCAACTTCATAGCCCTCCACCATCGAAGAACGCTCGGCCCTTAGCACCTGCACTTCCTCCTTCAGGGAGAGGATGTTGGTGCAGGAAGTCTACAGGTGCTTGGATAAGACTTGCAGAGCAACGACTTCAATCTTGTGGGCTCCAATAAGGCTCGCCTTCAGCCTCTCACCCTGGGTAGCAATCCACCTCAAAGCCTCTCGAGCCTTCCTCAACTTCTCCTCCAGATAGGAGACTTGATGTGCCATTTGCTGTTGCGATTGCAGTCGACGAAGGGCATCTTCTGCTCTCTTCTCCACCTTCTCTCAAGTAGTAGTTGCCTCCTCCACATGGCGGGCAAAGTCGCACTACTCCGCTCCGGCTGTCACGGCCCACTTCGCGGTCATCTCAACCACTTCAGAAGGCCCTCTAGGCACAGCGACGTCAGCTGGAGCACCGCCACGGGGAACAAAGGTGGTCCCCAGAAGCTCCACCTGCTCGCAACCACGGGCAGACAAAAAAAAAACCTTCCAAAAGAATAAGTTAAGGGCAAAATGAGACAAGGCTTATCACTCAGAGGTAGTAGTAGAAGACGTGGTTCAGGTGCATGCCCCTCGACCGGGAGGTGGCCTAAGAGATGGTGTCCTCCAAATGCTAGATGAGCTGCCTCTCCATAGTAAGCACCTCGCTCAAACCACTGGATTCCCCAAGACTGTCGGTCGGGATTGAGACAACTCGGTCAGGTATAGTCCCGCCGCTGGTGGCTTCCAAAATGGATCCGTTAGTAGATTCGACAATCCACCCTATCATCCTAGGCCCTCGTCTGTCTAAAGGGTCCACCAGCACCCTCGTCCCCATTGAGCTCTGCCTATAGTGTGGCTATGCAAAAATGCTCCCATTAAGGAAATCCCTAGTCACAGCCACTTCCTGCACCAACTTAGAGAAGGTGATGGCTGGCTCAGACAGGGCATTGGATGCACTCGCATCGCCTGAAGGAGCCTTCTCAGTTGCAGCGACAGGCGGAGAGTCGAGGATGATACACCCCTTTGGTGGCCTAGGGAAGATTGAGGGGGTTGGCGAATCCACTGGGGCATCCCCCACTTCAGCCCCGCTCAAACTCTTACGAGCGAATGGCGACGTTGAATATCCCCTAGACCCCTCTTTGGGCACTTGAGAGGGGTCTCCACCTCCTCCTCACACTCCCCCCCCTCTTTCCTCTTCAGCTCCTTAGAGCAAGAAGATTGGCTTCCCTCGCTCCGCTTCGTGGGCCTCTCCTCCACCTGATGCGTTCAGTGCTAAGAGGAACAGTTGCCTCACTGTCTGCGCATCTTCGATCGAGCAAACCGGGCAAAAGCTACAAACAAACAATGGAGTTATCAAGTTATTAAGTAACGACCAAAAAGGGAGTTATGCGTTCTATAGCTACCTCCTTCTCCCTACTTATATGGCATGGGATATGAATCCGCCACTCACCATAAATCCACCCGGACGTCTTTCTCCTTGAGCTCTGAGCAAACAATTGGCCCGAATTCAACAATCTTATCGGTGTCCGCCTGAGTAACCGAGTCAAGCTCCTCAGGCCTAGGCGGCAGATCCTTATCAAACGAACTTGCCAGGTATACGGGACGCCATGACCTTCTACAAGGACGAAGAAAGAATAGTGGTCCTGCCCCTTCAGACTGTCGGGTAGGTCAACTATATGGTATTTGGTGTGACGGTTGTACAATGTATACGTATCAGACGGGGGTTTCTTCTGCTTAACCTTGAGGGGCATTGTTGACGGGCTAAAACGGGGTTTTAAAATCACTTCATTGTAATATAGCCGAAATAACTCGAAAACAAATACAATTTATATCTCGAAGAATCGTGAGAAAATCCGACGTCGAACACAGGGAGAAAGTATTGCAATTTAATCTCAAAGATCATAATAGAAGCACAAATATAAGCATTTATAACCAAAATTTATCCAAAAATGATATATATATGAGAGTCAATATCAGAGTACAAAAAGAATAAGGTAAAATGGTGATTTAAATCATCAATTAACCCCTTTAATAATATTCACAATAATGTCAAATAAAGGAACAGTAAGCTTAATCAAATAATCCACGAAAGATAAGTAACCAAAGAGCCACAGGAGCATAAATCAGAAGAATCAGACGTCGGACAAGGTGCTCAGACGCCTTAACAAATGCTTGCTACAGCGCTTTCACCCTTCTCTTCTCTTCATCTCTTCTTCTTTTCTTCTTTTACTCATGCACAAAGGCTCTCTCAATCTCTTCAACGACTAAGTGTCGCACATGGCAGGTATCTCAGAGAGCAAAACCCCCTCCCCTCCTCTTCTTTTTCTTTCCCTTCTTTCTCAGTTTAGACCCGGGCGAACAATACCGGGTAATCGGGTATGCAGTCAGAGGTACAGACCCGCCGGCGTGATATAGTGGGTGAGAGTGCGTGCGTTGAGCGCGTGAAGGGGACCTGACCCCTGTGTCTTGGGCAAGGGGTCGGTGTGCATTTTTCCTCTTGCTTTGGGCTGAGAGCTCCTACTCCCATGATGTGGGTCTAAAATGTCTGCAGTTCTCCGCATGAAGCTGCTGCTGAGGAAGCTCCTGATTGCAGTCGAAGATGAGGCCGTGAAGTCCAATTGAGCACCTAGATCGCTTCCTGGAGGGAGTCCATGCAGCTTGGGAGTCGATTAGTTGAGGAACTCAGCTAGAACACAGCTCCTGGAGTCGTTGAAGAAGCTCTATCAATAGCGGCGGAGGTCGAGTACCTGAAATGAAGAAAATGACCTTAGGGCCACGTCAGAAGTGCTTAGAAGAGTTGTGCGAGTGCGGAGAGGGCGATAGTGGTGGTGGCATGCCGAGAAGGTCGTCGTAAGTGGCTAGCAAAGGTGAAATATGAAGGCGAATGGGGTGGTGTTCAGTGGAGCAATCGATGCAGCAAACCCCTCAATTTCTTGAGGGGTTTTACTCACATGGATGTGGGGGAGCTTTTGGGACCGGTGGCAGGTGGTTTGGTGGAGTAGAATGAGCATGCGAGCTCACCAGAGGTATGCCGGTGAGGTGGGAGATGAAGTCGGAGCAAGCGCGACAGTGGTCAGAGTTGAAGTTTGGAGGTGTGGTTATGATCAGTAGAGGTAGAGGAGTTGACAGAGATAGCTAGTGGACGAAGGAGGACGGAGGAGGCGTCAGTTGCGGTATGGCCGGCACCGGAGAAGGAAGATACTCCGATGAGGGAGACGGCGATGAGGACGTGGTTGGAAGGCACCTCGCAAGTATGGCGAGGTGCGGATTTCGAAGGGGAAGAAGAACCAGCTGCCTATTATACATGGCGGCCAGCGAAGAAGCTAGAGGTAGGAAGTCATTGGAACAAGCTCGGAGCGAGCCAAAGGTAGAGGAAAGAAGGGGATTTTTTTGGCTCAAAACCTTGCTAAGGAGGTGAGGTTGTCCATGAGGGTCTTTTATAGGCCTTCAAACAAGCTTCCAAATTTGAAAACAAGCTTGAAAGGTTCGACTTTTCAGGAAGAAGGATTCTTGAAATCCTTGGATTTGCACAGGTGATTAAGATGGATTTGGAGCTTAGGAATAGGTTTAATCGATCAGGAAACTCCTCAACACCATCCCTTCCAAATTTGGAAGGGATTGGTCAATTAATCAAGGCATAATCAAGGATTGAAGCTTGAATCTGATGGGTTCACACCTACCATGGCAGTAAGGACCCAAATGTGAAGAAGACAATGAATTTAGGGGGGCCTTTGTAAGGATTTTTGAAAGTTAGGGGTGTATGTGATAAAGAAAGAGTCTGAATGGACCAAAATGCAAACTAGGTTGACATGATCTCTGATTGAGCCCAAATTTTGGTACAAACCTAAGTTAGACTCAAGAAATATGATGGTGAAGTAGGATTTTGGCTTTAACCAAGTTTGACTGGGTAATTTATGAATAAACCCAAATTAGGGCAACTTCCTATCTAAGATTGTTTTAGGCCAAAATGGGTTCAGATGGTCAAGTCAAGGATACCAAACCTTATAGAATATTTTTCTATAATTTTTAGAAGGTTTAGGTAGATTTTATATTGACCAAAATATCAGTTAGTTAAGCGGGTTTGAAATTAGGGTTTCGGATGTACATTAATTCTTGCGCGAAAACCCATTTTTGTCTACATGGACCCTCTTATTAGACATTAATGACCATTTGACCATTAATTAACCCCTGGAATTCTCCATGGTTATTTTGTACTTATGAAATACAATTAAAATTGCAGAAATAACCTTAGTTTCTTATCTTCTCAAAACATAACATTATGCATATATGACCCTCTGATGGTTATGTAGGAGCTTTTATCAACTTTATCAAACCAAATTGGGCTAGTTACGGCTCATGATAGTGTTTTCATTAGGAATGAGGCAAAAGAGCAAGCAGAACAAGCCTAGATAGAGGGACAATCCGTAAATGAAAATAAATGGCGATAAAGGCATTCAGCACCGGCCAATAATTCAGGCTGAGTTGAGAAGGGGTCAGGCGGTAGTAAAGAAGAAATGAGCACAAGAAGGGGTTCAAGGGAATCCGAACACCATATTCTATGGCATATTTATAGATAATGAACGAGTCTTTAGACTCGTCCGAGCATAGGCGAGTCTGCGATCCACAGGGGTGGAATGGAATTCCATCGAGTCTGTACTCACTCAAAAATGCCTTAATGGTGGAATGACTACGTAAGTCGGAAGCAAAGGTGTTACGAACGCGTGCCCCAAACGTCTTTTAAGACGTCTGGGAGGTGGCCCAGACGTCAGACCAGACGTTTGGGATCACATCCAGACGTCTGACCAGACGTCTGGGATCGTTTCCAGACGTCTGGAAATCAGTTATTTTCGACACGCGTGGGTCGTCTGCGCGCCTGAGCGCGCAGACTGCATATTCGCTTATTCTTCTCTCTGCGGCTGTAGACGCTGCTGCCGTGCTCTTTCTCTCTCCTCCTCGCGCTTCCTTAAAAAGACCACGCCTCCCCTCGCTTCCGTCGCCTCCACCCCTTTCCTCTTCTTCTTCCAGTGAGCGAGCGCGAGAGTGGGCGCGGGGTTGCTGCGGCGGCGACGGCCGCAGTGAGCGCGGAGGGGGTGCTGCGTGCGAGAGCGGTGCTCAGCCGTGAGGGCGATCTCGCTAGGGCTGCCAGGGCCGGCCGGTGGGAAGCGCAGCGGGCGCGGAACGACGCGGGAGGCCTGCTGCGGCTCGAGCAGCAGGCGCAAGAGGTGCGACGAGGCGCGGCGTCGCGAGCGGAGGGTGAGTCGCACCCTAGTTCTGGAAAAATTTCCAGAATCAGACGTCTGTGCTGATAGCCAAATGGCGGGGTCGACGTCTGGAATACTGTCCAGACGTCTGAAAGGTGAGTTTTCCGTCTTCTTCTTCCTTCCTGTCGACTGACCGTATTGAGGGAGAGAGATGGGTGTGCACAGGCTCGGTGATTCGCCATGCAACGCGGATCAGACGTCTGGTTGTAGTACCAGACGGCGGGAGCGACCTCCAGACGTCCGGGGTGACCATCGGACGTCTGGAACTAGGACAGACGTCCCCGCAGGCTTCTGGACGTCTGAGAAACCACGCAAAACAAGGTAATTCTCTGATCCACTTTTTAAGACGTCTGGAAGAAGTTCCAGACGTCTGATTTTGCACAGTGTCGTCATTTTCGACCTGTTTAGGGCCCGTTCGGGTTTCGTTTTCCGCGATTCGAGTTGCGTTCTTTTCGGAATTAATTCCTCTACCCGTCTACAGTAGCTATACACTGTTTTGAGACACTCCTTGTGTTTGATCCTTGTGATAGGACCCCGTTCCGTTGCAGTCTCGGGGGTCGCGGAGGCACGCGGGATTCCCGATCACGCCCCTATTACTCCCGTTGTACCTGGTAGAGTGCCTTTAAGTTATTAATAAAATCTGTTAAATTATGGAACCATAAATAGAACCTAGGACATTGCATGAATCCTAGGAATGAGAAATAGATGGAATGATAGCTCCTAGGTGTTGCATGAATCCTAGGGCTGGAAAACTAGATTGTATGATAGATCCTAGGATATGGCATGAATCCTAGAATGGGAAAACTAGTGGAATGTATAATACTGCAGTCTTGGAAAATGGAAAGAGATATAAAGCTGCCTGTAATTTGAATTAACAGCTGCCTGTTGTGAATAAATAACGTGGTTGAGAACGTGGATTGTAAGAATGTGAAACTGGAAAGTGAAACCTGGATGTTTGAGTAAAAAGGATGGAACCCTACGGGGAAGTAGGAGTAGAACTCCTGGAAAGTGAATGGAATAGTATTGGGGAAGTGAGTTGGCCCTTGAGTACGGAGTACCAAGGAGAGCGACTGTCCCCCTGTTTAGTGCAGAGCGGAGCCAGCCGCCCCAGGGACCCGGGGTTAGGACTGGCCACTCTGTGCCGACTTGCTGGCCCTCGCGTACGTAGTACCGAGGAGATCTACTAGTGTAGGGAGGTACTAGCTACCCCACGGGCCCTGGGGTTCTGCTAGCCTCCCACACCGACCTGTTAGGCCCGCTGGGGCAAACCAGGGTAGTCAGGCGAGGGTGCGCGGACTGTGGAGGGGCAAGGCCCCGGTTTGGTTACTGTGGAGGGGTTGGACCCCTGTTACTGAGAGGGCTCTGCCCTGGACTGGTTCCGTGCTGTGCTTTGGGCGCACCCGTTAACGGAAACGACTGACCGCGTGCCAGTACGGGTTAGCTACCTGTGCGTTTATCGTGCGTGCCGTAGTCACCGTTACGTCTGTCAGTGACCTTGGGGTGGTTGACTGAGGGTAGGATCACCACGGGGGACTCTCCCGGCCAGGAGAGCACCACGTGCTACTTCTACTTTTTGGAAAAGACTGCAATCAAGATCGTTCCCACGAGGAACATTCGAGATCAAGAAAAAGATCTGAGGAATAAATGAAATAGTGAGACAATTGAAAGATGTGAATAAAGAAAGTAATCGAACATAACAGCTACTGTACACTCTACTGTGTTCTTTAGTTTAGTTGCCACCCTACACAGCATTTTGCTGACGTGTTACACTCGTTACCTTTTTCAGGACCAGGTGTTGAGCAGCCAGGGTCAGCGGCTGCAGAGGACGCTGGGCCGAGTAGGGTCCAGTAGAGTTACCACTGTCTCTTGTACCTCTTTTTGTTACGTTGTAGTGAGTAGTTCTTGTTTCCGCTGTGCTTTCTCTACCTACAGTTCAAATTATATTATGAATGTTGTTCTACTGTTGTGGTGGTACGTACTGTGGTAGTTTCTTTCCTTACTGCTGTACTTTCTTACGGTTAGTTATATTCATGCTGAATGTGGTTTATTTTACTGCTCTTTTGGTTACTTCCTCGTTGGACGACTAGGTCTTGGGATTAGTTGAGTCGGTCCGGTTCTCGTGTCTCGTAGGGACTCGGGAACCGGGTCGTTACAAAAGGTATAAAGCTCCCTTGTCTCGATCGAGATGCCGGACAAAGACGAGGACTTACCCTTGCCCGCGAGTTCAAACATAGTGAACACCATCTTGACACTCGTCGTAAAAAGGAGCTCTGAGACAACACTTCCTCACACTTCGCTTGAGTAGGAGGCTTCACACCACTAGCGGAGAGCACCTGCTAGGGGACAAGTGGAGCATTTACTATGCCCCACGCCCCCTATTTATAAACCTCGAACCAAGCAGTTCCCCCCTTGCGGGGAGTGAGTTTCAAAAAATAAAATCCTACCGTATCGACAAGGATTTCGAAACTACCCCTTTAAGGTAGGGACACCTCAGTAATCATTACCGACATTTAATGCTTGCGAGCGCGTATCGCGTGCTACAGTAATACCGGTCACATCTCTGTCAAACACAGTACTATAAGCCTTAAAGCCTAATTATGACAGCAATTAATGGTGATCTTATCAAACAATGAGATAAAATTTAAATCCCGCAGTAATTGGCCATTTCTCGTGACAATACAACAAGCGGATGCGCCTTACGCCGCCTCTTAAGGCTGGCAATACTGCAAGTGGACGCGCCACCTGCGGCCTCCTAAGATCGGCAATACAACAGGCGTATACACCTCCAGTCGCCTCTTAAGGTCAGTGGAAATACAGGCAAATACGCCTTTAGCCTCCTCTTAAGGGTAGCAGTACACCAAGCGAATGGCCCTGAAGCTACCTCTTAAGGGCAAGCAACGTAACAGGCGAACATTCGGGGTAAATTCCGCTTCATAATAAATGCTCCCTGATGAGATGTGACTCATCATAGCTAAAATATCTAAGTTAAGCAATAAATTAGGTTAAACACTATACAATTAACATAAGAAATGGGTTAAGTGTGAGAATTAACAGAAATGACCTAAAAGAGCAAATTAATGTTAAAAATGCATAATTAGCTCATAAATTGAGATATTCTATTTAAAAATGTAAAATGATGATCCACTTGCAAATTGAAGACATATTTTGGTTCAAAAGAAGAAATTAAGAGTGAAATCATGTTCTAATATGTTCAATTATCATTCCACAAAAACTTCACGACATTTGGATATCAATAGGACCTTATATTTAGGGTTTTTCATTTAGGTACTTTAAGTATTAACATTTCATTCACATTAAAAGTCCAAGGACCTAATTGCAAACCACCAGGGACCTACTAACAACACCAGAGGACCACGCAGCTGATAAGTTCACTTTTATGGACCATTATTTAGCCTAAGTACTATTTAATTATTTACTCTTAGTTGTTAATTGACTAAGAGATATATGGTAATTTACCTTAGTATGCATATAACTTTATACGTCAATTTTACATTTAATAACATATGATATGATACTATAATTTATTCAATGAATGCAGGCTAGGTACAAGAGTTTAGACATCCATTTCTACATCTATAAGACATCTGGAGAAAATGACAGACGTCTGGGATCGCCATCATGAACTTACTGATATCTACATTTTTAAGATGTCTGTAGATCTGATCAGACATCTGATGAAAATGTTGCCTAGCGGATTCTACCGTTCCAACCACTCGCAATCTTCGCGAGTGGTTGGAGAAGGGAGCGGCTGATGAAGATCTTTTTATGAAGAGGCGGGTGATGAGAGGCTCATCATGGCTTCTAATTACCCCTAATTAACTAGTCTTCCTAGTTAATTAGCTAGGAATATGTAAATATATGGATTAATTATAGAATAAGGGATAGAATATTAAGGGACCTTAAAATAAGTTAAAAATGCTATATTATTATCCAATTAATATTATTAATAATTTAATTAATAAATAGACTCGAAATATCATCAACAATTTACCTAATTAATGTGTTAACTAACTTAAGTATAACTTATACCTAAGTATGTAATAACTTAAGTAAATTTACTTAATTAAATAAATTAAGTTAAAAATGTCAAAAACATAAATCCAAGGTTTAAATATAATATCTGTCTAATTTATAATCATATATAAAAAGTTGAAAAAGAATTAAATTAAAACAGACCTTGAAAACCTCAGTTTACGTTTTAGTCCCTTAGTTTTATTTCAATCGAGTCCTTATTCTTCACTGAGGTCCTTAGTTTTCATTATAGACAGGTCCCTGTAAACATCTTTTTCCTCTTCATTTCTTCTTCAACCTCTTCAATGGCTGATGACAAGAGGTATCCACACCGGTCGATCACCGTTTATTTGACGACCGCCCTTCCCTACCAAGCTCCTGGAGCTTGCGCTCACCGTCCTCTTTTCATCCATCAGTCTGGATGATGCTTAAATCCTATTTAGGGTTTGAAGTTAACCTCACCGGCGTCGGAGAAGATGTCGGTGGTCACTTCACTCCTAGATCTCTTTCCGTCCAGATTCACCCTCCTCTTCAGCCGCCACAACCTATAAATACCCCCCTACCTCTCCGATTTCAAGAGGTTAGCTGCCTTCCCTCTTCCTCCCACTGAGCTAGCAAATAGGCTATTCGCTCCAAAATCCGACGTCCTTCCTCTGCTTCCTCCGTCTTCCTCTGATCTCTTCACTCATCCCTGATCTCCGCCGTCGTCCGCTTAGTCCTTGACGCAGTGTCGACGTCAGGCTTCACTTCTGCGCTTCGCCTACAACCGCCAAACTTCTTCCGTCCTCTGATTTCCTCCTCCGTTAAGATCCTTTGACAGAGATCCTCTACCCCCTTCGTCTAGGTAATAGTAGGTTAGATAAGTAGTGTAACTAGAGTAGTTAATTAGGTAGGTTAGTTAGATTTAATGCTAGATTTTCCGTCATCTTCCTCAGCTCCAGCGAGCTTTTTGAGCTTGACTGGAGCACTCTTTTATCTTTTAAATTCATTGATCACCTTTCTTAATCCTCCATGATCATTTCTAATACTTTAATTCCCTGATTTAAACACCTAATCACCTAATCCATCTCCACCTTCACCGGCTGCTTCCGTTGTCCATGGTGGAAGTATCCGAGGGCAATTAACTTCCACTGGGGCCCTCCATCACTTAATTATCATCTTAGGGACCCTACCCTCACTTTAATTTGACTAATAATCACTTATAACTAAAATGCCTAAAATACATTCAACCTCCCGTGCTCGCTGTCAATGGCGTCTCAGGAGTGTATCCATCTAATTATTCACCTAAACACCTTCGCTATACTCCACTGACATGATCTCTCCACTCAATTGAGTGAGAGAACATGTCCTGAGTTCTAGCGAACTCAGGTCATAGTTCTTATGAAGTCAATGCTTATCTTTTTATATAATCAATAATTCAAGAAATTAATGTGTTCTTGAGGTTCCTTGCAACCTCAGGAAACTTTGCAGATCGTCCATGGCATGTTTTAATGATGTTTACAATTTTTAGCCAATGTCTGAACTCACCGGAGCTCCAGCAAGTTAAAATGTACTCTTCAGCCTACAAAACTCCTTCAGAAGCTCCAGATCACTTATTTGAGGTTCAATGATTATTCTGCAATGTTTAATTTGAATTTTTAAAGACTGGAGTTAGATTTAGACTTCTGTCTTCTCCAACTTCGGTAGAGTTGGAGAAGACTGCTCGTTAGGGATGGCTTGGTTTTATAGGCCTAGAAGCATCAGATGGATGCCATGAGGTCAGAGTTGAAGATCAGGTAGGCCTTAGTTTGTTCTGTCGAACAAACTAATTTTAGAGCCCAGGCAATAGACCTAAAACCCTAGGTTTCTAGGTCAAAACTACTTTTTGAGGCCCTGAACATGTTCTTGATGATGATTAGAATTTAATTGAAGTGTTGACTTCATCTGAGAATGCTTTATGAAGAAAGTCAAATATTGAGGTTCAGTGGTCAAAATTAGGTATGATCGGATGATTTAGGTTTCAATTTAAGAAATTGATGAGTTCAAATTAATTTTGGGATGATTTTAGAGAGATTAGATTTAATTTGGATGAGTTTTAATCAAGGTTTTAGAAGAATCCAACTTCTGTTCAGTTTGGGTTCATTTGAACCCAATACTGACTTTAGTGTCTTTTTGATGAGATTTAAATGCAAATGCTGCCCAGATAAAGTCCTAACAACTTTCAGAGGTTGTTGAATTAGATACAGCAGATCTTAAGCTGTCTGTGAAGCTTTTCAGAGCCTGATTTGAAGCTCTGAAGCTTTTGCTTGAAGCTCTTGAGCTTCTTCACCTTCCTGAAGTCTTTCTAAACCTCCTTCCTTCACCTTTAGGAGTGGAATTAACTTTTGAACCTCTTTAGAACCTCATCTGAGGTCAAAGACCATGTCTGCAGGTCGTTAGACCTATGTTGTTTTTCTACAAGCCAAAATGGCCGTGGAAACTGTCAAGTTTTTCCCTTTAAATCGAAGGGTAGAATCTGACCTCAACATCAAATTGATGCTGCAAACCTGTAGAACTCCTCTAGTGCTTTCCAACGAGCTATAGCTTGCTCGATTTGGAGCTATGAGCTGGCCTGTACCTCCAGCCAAAGTTTGGCCTAGAGGGGACATAATTACTCCTACATCGATAAGATCAGAAGACATGCTATGGGATAAAACGAAAAAGTGTCATAGGCCATTTTGTCGTGAGCATAGGATGCATAAAAAGCATGTGTGTGTGTGTGGGTGCGTGCGGTGCACGTGCCCGGGTGTGTGTGCGCCTGTAGGCGTGCGAACGTGGGCCGTGAGCGGGCGTGTTCATGTGGGCCTGGGAGGTCGGAGACTGTGCATATGTGATGATTAAACCGAAAATAAACCAAATGTAATAAACTAGGCTTGGACCCAGTAGGGTCTGGTCCCACCCTGAGAGGGGTGCTGCATATCCCCGACCGGTCTGAGCCGCCAACCATAAACCAAATTTTTGGTTCAAAACGTGGTTCAAATGCACATTGCACAGTTAAGTGTTGAAAGGAAAAGAAAGGGAAGAGGAGGAAAAGAGACTTAAGGAATTCAGGAGAAGAAGAGGAGAAGAGCTCTTGAAGCTAAAGGGAGAGGTAAATAGAAAGAAAAGGAAAAGAATAAAGAGAGAAAGAGATGGCAGAAGAAGAAAAGAGAAGATAAGAAGGCTGAAGAGAGAAGAAGACGAATAAAAAGGAAAATCAAGAGTTTAGACGTCTAATAATTCAAGCTCATTTTTTTAAGACATCCAATTTTTGTATTTTAATTCAATATAATTTCTTTTGAGCTTAATTGATAAATAAGAGATTTGTACTTAATTACATTTCTCTTTCTTACCTTAAATCTTTTGTAAATGAAAAGAAATTAGTAAAAATAAGCATGTTTACTTGTTTTTTAATAATTGATCACATGTGTAAATATGTTTGTCTTCTGTAATGTTGCATGTTTTTAATTAAATAACCTTTGTGCAAAATTCATGATCTTAAAGTATTGTAATTAAAATTCTAATTGATTAAGTAGTAATTAATGCATAGGATTAAATGGTGAATTAAATTAAGTTATTCCTCCCAGTGAACAACCTAGACTCAACCAGTTAAAAAGAATTAAAATCTAAAATGTTAGGTTAGCTTGACCCTTTACTACTCAATCGACCTTAAATCAAGTTAACGTAAGTTACTTCCTCTTGCACTTAATTAAGTCTAATTAACTTAATTAACTGTGTTGGGAAATTAAACGAACAACGGGCGATCCACAGAAAATCATCCATCTTCCCTTCGCGCTGTGGGGGATCTCCTCCCACTCGACCATCGTGGAGCAAGCTCACACCATGAACTCTAGCATGCACTGTGGCTAGAACGTACTCCTCCGCCCTTCGCTTGCCGTGGTGTTCGCGGTGACAGAGCGCACACCATCACTGCCACCTACCTGCAGCCATCACCACCAACATATAACGCCCATCACCACCTGCACCCTTGGTCGTTTCTCACCTTAACTCAGTTAATTAAGTTAACTTTACTTAATTATGAGTAGAGAAAAGTAACTTAGGTTAACTCAAGGTTGTGTCATTTAGTAGTATAGGGTCGACTTAACCTAACATTTTAGAAAGCAAAAGAACCTATTACCAGCTAATCTCTCAAGGATCTGATCAATGAATGGTAAAGGAAAATGGTCCTTCTTGGTAACAGTATTCAACTTACAATAATCAATGCAAACCCGCCACGAATTCGCAATTCGTGTGGGAATGGTTTCTCCAAATTCAACTTTGATTATGGTGAGTCCTACCTTTTTTGGTACCACTTGAATTGGACTCACCGAAGGGCTATCAAATATGGGATAGATAATGTCAGCATCAAGCCACTTAATTATTTCTTTCTTAACGACCTCCTTTAAATTTGGATTTAGACATCTTTGAGCTTCTCTTGAAGGTCGTGCCCCATCTTCAATATAGATGCGATGAGTACAAAAATTGGGGCTAATCTCGGTGAGATCATGTAGAGTCCACCCAATTGCCTTCTTGTGATCTCGAAGAACCTTGCTCAATTTAGATTCTTGTGATTCAGGTAAATGAGAATTGATTATTATAGGATATGTTTGATCAGATTCGAGATATACGTATTTAAGATTGTCAGGCAAAAGTGAATTAAATGATTCAAATTCAGATTCAGGATTGAGTAGAGATTCCAACAACATGATTTCGTTGCTTTGAGGGTATGGAATATCAAAAGGTGTGCTCTCTAGTTCTAAAGAACTAATGTCATCCTCAAAAGCTGCTATAGATTTTATGTCCTCAATCCATTCACAATCAAATCCACTAGAAGCTCTAAATATATCTAAATTAATTGTCTTCTCCCCAAATTTCAATTCTATATTTCCTGATTCACAATCAATGTTGGCTTTTGCAGTAGCCAAAAAGGGTCTCCCTAAAATAATTGGAGTGTGGCTAATGTATTCGGGTACTTCCACATCAAGAACAATAAAATCTACAGGGAAGTAAAAATCCCGAACTCTCACAATAACATCCTCCAACATTCCTTTAGGTGACTTAATAGATCTATCAGTTAATTGTAAAGTCACATTGGTAGACTTAAGGTTTTCTATTTTGAAATGTTTTACCAAAGAGAAAGGAATGAGGTTAATAGAAGCTCCTAAATCTAGGAGAACTCTATCAAAACACTGACCCCTAATTATACAGGAAATAAATGGAGATCTTGGATCTTTCTTTTTCAAAGGAAGCATACTTGAAATAATAGAGCTCACATGCTCTGAAAGTACCACAGTGCTTCCTTTCTTCGGCTTACGCTTAGGAGTACATAATTCCTTAAGAAATCTTGCGTAAGTCAGAATGTGTTTGATAGCATCTAGGAGTGGGATATTAATGTGTACCTGTTCAAAAATCTTAATCAAATCTTCATCTAATGTAACAGGTTTTTTTGTTTCCTAGTCTTCTTCAAAGCTTTTGGGAATGGGACATGGATTTCCTGTTCTACTGAGGTATTTCCCTGATCTCGTGAATTAGCGGGAATTGCGGGATCGGGTTCTGCACCTCTTCCAGGTGTAGAAATAAGGGTTAATATAGATGTACTAGGGTCTTGGGATAGGTTCCCTGGATAAACTAGATCCCTAGTGGAAGTTCCACGGCGGGTTGTAACAGAGTTAATACTCGCATGAGAAGAAGAAGCAGCTGATGAAGAAGATGCTTGTATACTTTGGAAAGATGAATTATTGATTAATGGTTGATTCAAAATTGATTGCTGTTGATTTGGATATTCAAAATCATGATTAGAAATAGGTGGATTCAGATTTGGATTTAGATTTGGATTCAGGGGTAATTGATTAAGAAGATGGACATGTCCCTGATTCGGATTGTGAACTCCCGGGTGTTGTCTTTGCTAGATATTCGTAAGGTTTGGAATTGGCCGGGATGGGGCCCCTAGCTGATGAGATTCAGCTAACTGCATGATTTGACCCCTGAGATCAGCCAATTCTGCCGAACATTATCGTTGGACTTCAGCAAGAGCCTTAGCATTTTGTCGCTGGCTCTTAGTCACAGCTCTCAAAATCTGGTCTAGCTATGAATCTCTATTTGGCCCTACGGGGTTTTGCGAACCCTCGTAAAATGGCCTCTCATTGTGTTGCTGAAACGACAATGTAAACGGGTTTTGCCTGGTATGAGTCGGATATGATGGTCTTTGTCTATGGTTAGACCAAGAGAAATTAGGGTGACTACGCCACCCAGGATTATAGGAAATTGAATATGGCTTTGATCTTGGCGTGTATCGCTGAATGGCATTCAAATCAAGAGGATAAGGCGTGTTTTCTGCAAAAGGTAAGGGTGGGGAAAATGGTGGGTAAGATTGTGGGACAAAGGTCCCTCCTTGGGTTGGTAGAGGAGTAGACAGAAAACCCAAGGAAGATGGATCTCTAGAATCCAGATTATTCACAAATTCCCTCCCTGCGGGAATTTGCGAAACAGTTGGATACGCGGGATTTGTATCAAGTAGAGGTGTAAGAGTCTTCATCGTATTTCTGACCTCATCGAGATGCTTTGCTACGATATCGACTTTGTCCAGTTTTTCTGCAGCTATCTCCAAATCTTTTGAACTGGACGGGTTACCAATCTCATGAATGCCCTTGTGCTGATTCTGATGATTCGTGTTTGCACCCCACATAAATTGCGACATTGATGCGTTGTTGATCGAGTTTTCCACCATCCCTTCAAATAATTCTAAGGTGGATTCTGTGTCGCGATTTAGGAAGTTCCCTCCACAAGAGGCATCGACTAGATTGCGAATGCCCTCTTGTAAATCGTAGTAGAAGATATGCATGAGTTGCCAACGAGGGATGTCATGATGTAGGCATTTCCTTTGCAATTCATGAAAACATTCCCACGCTTCATAAATTAGTTCTCCTTGATTTTGATTGAAAGTAGTAATAGCTCGCCTTAAAGCATTAGTTCAACCAATAGGAAAGAATTTCTTAAGAAAAGCAGATTCGAGTTTAGCCCAAGTTGAGATTGGTCTTGCAATAGTTCTGTACCAATAAGCAGCTTTGTCTTTAAGGCTAAAAGAGAACATCTTTATTAATAGGATTTCCCTATTCTGATTTCGATGTCCAAGAGTTTGAGATAGATTCTTTAAATCTTCTATGTGTTGGAATGGATCCTCGGATGCAAATCCATGAAAGTGAGGGATTAGACCAATGATATTCGGCTTTAATTCAGGATCATTCTCCCCAATAGGTATCCTAACATTAGGCTCTACTTGTGGATTAGATGGGTTGTAGTAATCTCTAAGTAGAGGCCTTGGAAGATTGATTGGTAAATCAAGAATATCAAAACCTACCTCAGGTTGAAGTGGAGGACGGGTTTGAAGAGTCTGAAGATTGTTTAGGGCTACTGTTAATAGATTAATTTGTCTAGTCTGCTCAAGCAACCTAAGGTTCTGGTTCAGGAGCGCCTCATGACCATTAAAAGGCGGCATCTCCCCTTGACCAGAAGAGGAAGGGATCTTGGGATTTTGATTCTGCAACTGATCCATAGAGGTAGATGAATCAGATGGGAAAACCATTGGTTGCTTATCTGCAACCGGCCTAGGATCACCTGTCAAAGAGGGTGCAAGAGGCGGATGCAAGGATCGCCTCCCGTCCATAAAACGAGAAAAAAAAAGTGCAAGTGCACACGCACACCACTGAAAAACAGCGGCACAAAAACCCGCAAAACTGCGTAAAGACGCAGGTTTTGCTCTTCTTTCAAAGGAAAGAAGAGATTCCTAAGATACGCAAAAGTAATTTGACGTAAATAAATAGAATAATAGTATCAAAATACGCATCCTAATCAGTGTCTACGCAGTTGCGTATCCTTAAAGCTTAAAGGTCTAAGGTCTAGGATCGAGATCGCTCACTACTGGCTCCCCGGGGCTCTAGTAGTGAGACAGACTTATTGATTTTCGACTAAAGCCCTAAGAGGTGCAAAGAGGAGAGATAGAAAAATAGACTCATGTGACTCTAGTGATCGTGCTGTGTGCGCGATAGCATGCAACAAACGATAACGGCAGAAAATCCTGCATGCATTCTGCAATTAGATTTAGTCACAATTTTTAACTTCCTCTTTTTAGTTAATCTTTTTCAAAAATATATCAACTGAATTACAATGGGTGCTTTTTAAGTCTTTTCAAACAAAAATATGTAATCTTTTTAAATCTCAAAAGACAGGGATCTACGTGGTTGTTTTTCTCGTGTTTTCTCGTTGATGCGAGAAAATAGTAAAGAATTTCCCGAGTCAAATTTGCAAAAAATATACTAGCAAAAAATGCACTCCTAAAAGTGTATGCCTATTATATGCTGCTGCTAGTCAGATAGGATGTATTTTTGTATTTTTTATTTTTTTAATGCAACAAAACAAACTACTCTAAAGACTAAGACTATAAATACTTACAAAAAATAGAAACAAAAACAACAACAGAATCCCGCCTTCTCCCGAGATCACCCGCGAAATTAATCCTGAAAAGAAGATAGAGAACAAAACAAAACACAACTAATTAGAACAAAAACATTAAAAATAGAAATATAATTACAAATACCTCCTAATTAGAAAATTAAACCAATAAATTTTAGTGAATTAAGAAAAATTGCCTCCCCGGCAACGGCGCCATTAAAATGGTTGTTTCTCACCTTAACTTAGTTAATTAAGTTAATTTTACTTAATTATGAGTAGAGAAAAGTAACTTAGGTTAACTCGAAGTTGTGTCATTTAGTAGTATAGGGTCGAATTAACCTAACATTTTAGAATTTTTTTTTTAACTGGTTGAGTCTAGATCATTCGCTGGGAGGTATAAGTCATTTTAAATTCACTAATTAACTCTATTTTTCTTATAAGTATAGGAGGTATAATTAAGTTAATTGTAAAATATGAATTTTGCAAAAATTGATTTAATTTGAAGAAATATGCAAAATTCCATTTGAAATCTAATTTATTTCAAAAGATTAAAGGCAAATAAGAATATCTATTCAAAACATGCCTTATTACAATTAAAATCAATTACAACAAATTCATACAAAAAGAAATTTAAGAAATTAAACTTCTTTTCTTCGACCTCTCTTTTCTTTTCTCTCTATTCTTTCTCTTCTCTTCTTTATTTCCTTTTATTCTATTTACCTTTTATTTTTCTCTCTCTTCTTTATTTTTCTCTTATTCTCTCAAGCTCTTTCTTTCTTTCTTCTTTCTCTACTTTGTTCCTGCCTTAATCTTCTCTTCTTTAGTCTTTTTCTTCCTTCTTCCTTCTATTGCTCTTTATTCCTTAGTGCGTGTTCTTCTCCTTTCTTTCCTTTATTATGAATCCTTCTTCTGTTCTTCTCTTTTCCGTAACCTTTTCTTTTCTCTTAATCTCTTTAATATTTCTCCTTAATTCCCTTAGCCTTCGGCCTTCAACACTTAGCTTCTTCAGCTCCTTCTTCTCTTCTTTCTCTTCAGCTGAATCGAGCTTTTCCTTTAACCAAAAATTGGTTTAAAGTTTGCGACGAGGTCCTTTCGAGGATACACAGCACCCTTGTGAGGTTGGGACCAAACCCTACTTGGTCCTCGCCTTATTTGATTACGATTTATTTCGTTCTCGAGCTAAATCGACCCAACCACCTCCCAGGCCTCGCCCTCCCAGGGCCAACATCGCACACGCCCACTCAAGCGCACACCCACAGGCACACACATGCCCGCACACACACAAAAAAGTATGCTCAGAATGGTCAGGATCAGATTTCGCGCCGAGCACTTGACGACTGGTAAGGTAGAGTAACAAATTCGTTTTATACCTAGGCGTGCCCTCGAGAACTTCCGATGTGGGACTTTGTTTTCCCCCTCCAAACCCGACTTCAACTAAGGATATCTCCTTACTTAGGGCTCCAAATCAAGCAATTCAAAGCTTGATAGAAAGCTCTAAGGTAGCTCTACAAGATTGCAGGGTCAATTTTAGGTTAAGAGAATGTTTTCCTCTTCTATTTGAAGAGTGAATCAAGGGGGTTCCTATGGGGTTTTTATTGCCTGGAAATGGTTTAATGCTTACAGTGTCTATAGATTGGCTTTTCTAACTTAACTAAGGGTCTGAATAAGCTCTGCAGGTCTTTCCACAGCTATTGGAATAGGTTTTGAAGCTCTTTAAGCTTCAGGAGCTACAGAGAAGCTTCAAGCTTCTCTGAAAGCTTCAGAGATCAGATTTAAACTTTGAACAGGTGTAACAAACAGCTAAGAACATTCTCAGTTGATTAAAACAGATTCTAAGGGTTGTTACAAATTGATCTAGGCAGGATTTAAGAGCAAATCTCAACAAAAAGCCACTGCCATCAGTTTGGATTCGAAAACAACCCAAACTGACAGGGTGTTAATTCTAATCAAATTACAAGTCTAAGCTCAATTTAATCACTCTCAAATCATTCAAAAAAATCTTAAAGAATTTCAAACTCCTTAATTTCTCAGATCGAGCTCAGAATCAAGATCTCAAACTCAGTTTGGCTGTAAAGCCAGAAATTTTGACTTTCTGATTTAAGCTTCTTCTCATGAAATTAATGCCTTGAACAGAATCCTCTCAACCTCAGAAATCTTTTCAATCTCTTAAACAGGTGTTCTAACCTAAGAACCTAGGGTTCCAAGCTCATCGCTTGAACTCTAAAGGTGCTTTGTTCGCTAGAAAGAATGGAAAGTTGCTATACTAAACTGAGGTCATGAACAGCTTCAGTGCACTGCACTGAAGCTTCTAGACTCCTTAAATGCATCTTTAAAGCTTCTGTGCAGCTTCTCCAACTCACCGGAGTTGGAGAAGATATCTCAACCTGAGCTCCAGTGGTTAAAATCCCAAATAAATGGCCTTAAACTACTTTATGATCAATATCGCATCAATCTGGAGCTACTCATCAACTTTTATTGGCTAAAGATTAGTAATGACTCGCCGGAGCTTGCCGGAGCTCCGGTGAGTCCAGAAAAATGTAAATCATGCACAGAAAGATAATTCATGCCATTCTTGATTTGAAAAGGGTCCTGAGGTTGCAAGGAACTTCAGGATCGCATTTAATTCCTCATTAATTCGTTAGATGAATGATTAATCAGTAGATTCAAGTTTTAATAGAATTTTAGTGGTTGAGGCTCAAGAGTTTGTCTCTCACTAAAATGAGTGGTTGAGACAAGTCAACAGATGTCTGTGATCATATTTATATAAATAATTTATAATTTAAACTGCTCCTGAGCCACCATTGATAGCGAGCTCAGGAGCTTAATTAAAATTAGGCTTTTACATTAGAGATTATAATTATTCAAATTAAGGAATGGAATAGGGTTCTTAGATGATGAATAGATGATGAAGAACCCTGTGAATGTGAATTTAGCTCAGCTACTGCCACCATGGATAGCAGCAGTAGCTGTTGAAGGTGGAATTGGATTAGGCGATTAAGTGATAGAATTAGTGTTTTAAATGGGTTAGAAGTGATTGTGAGTGATAGAAGAAGATGTTCAGCGAATTCAAAAGACAAAACAAGAGCTCCAGCGAACTCAAGGAGCTCGCCGGAGTCGAAGGAGACGATCTTTGAAATCTGACAATAAGCTACATTAACTACCGAACTAACTATCTAGACTACTCCTACTCCTACTCCTACCTACTATTACTTGGACGAAGGAGGTAAAGGGACTCCGTCGAAGGCTCATGATGGAGGACGAAATCAGAGGGTATTGAGGAAGATCTCCGACAGGAGAATTTGAATGGAGTAGAGGCACTCCTCGGTTGACGCCTTTGTCCAAAGATGTGGCAGACCTCAGTGAAGTTCCTAAGCCAATCAGGATGGACGGAGGTAGTTGGAGATTGATGTGGAAGATCGTCGGAGTTGTAGAAGAATAGCCTATTGGGTCGGCTCAGTGATAGAAGAGGGAAGGGAGCCAACTTACCAAAAATCGAGGGGGTGAAGGGCTATTTATAGTTGATGGTGATGAAGAGGGCGGCGGAGTTTGGACGTGTGAGGAGCTAGAGGAGGTTAACCACCGATGTCGTCTCCAATGACGGTGAGGTTAACTCCCACCTAAAATTAGGATTAAAGAATCATCCAGACCGATGGATGAAAATAGGATGGTGAGCACAAGCTCCAGGAGCTTGGAGAAGGTGGAACGACGTCGGATGTGCGGTGATCGAGTGGTGGAAGCACCCTCTGTTGTCAGCCGTTTAATCGGTTGAAGGAAGAAGAAGAAGATAGGGACCTTTATGCAATGAAACCTAAGGACCTATATGAGAATAAAGGACCCGATTGAAATGAGTAATAAGGATCTAAGTGTAAAATCAGGTTTTAAAGGTTCATTTTACCTTAGATCTTTTTCAACTTTTTATATATGATTATAAATAAGGTAATTATTATGTTTACACCTTGAATTTACATTTTTGACATTTTTAGGTTAATTTATTTAATTAGATAAGGTTACTTAAGTTATTACATACTTATGTATAGATTATGCTTAAGTTATTAATTAAAGGAATGATTAATAAGATCTCGAGTCCAATTATTAACCAAATTATTAATAATATTATTAGAATGATAAAATATCATTTTAAACTTATTTTAAGGTCCTTTACTATATATCCCTTATTTTATAATTAACTCATAGATACTCATATCCTTAGCTAATTAACTAGGAAGACTAGTTAATTAGGGGTAATTAGAGATCATGATGAGTCTCTCATCACCCCCCGTCGAACCCATCAGAGCCGGCTCCATCACCCATCATCCACGCACCCAAACCGCAGTCCACCACGCCACTCGCAACTGCCACAAGATCGCATCCAACTCCACCTTCATCCCCATGCACACCTGCATCCACCGCCAACCCTTCCTCTTCATTTTTTTTTCCTCTTCTTCTTCAACCCGCCTGCAGCCCCACGCGAAGGAACCCAAAGCCTTCACCGCCCCCCCTCCACGTAGCCACCACCGTCGATCACCATCTTCACCGCCAACGCCATCGGGGATCTCCACGTAGCACGCCAATCCCTTCTACGCTTCCACATGAGCCACAGCAATCCATGCGCGTGCACGCAAAAGCCACCACCGGCGAGCTGCTCCTCTGCCGACCGGCCAATTTCGACTACCTCCTGCCACGAGACCAACATCAACGTGAAGGCCTTGCTCCGGCTGACCTCCCAGCGCATCTCCTCCGACGAAGCCCTCCTTCGCACGTGTGAGCAAAGGGGAGAACATCCCCTATTTTGCTATAGGAAATGCCTAATTAATATTTATGCATATTGCCATTGTGAAATGCACTGTTCATTTATTTATCCAATTATTAAATTCCATCTCACCCTTTCTCTCTCATCCCCTACCTCTTCTATACCTACAAACACTATAAAAAAATTAGAAAGCCATCAAAAATATCCAAAAATACCTTGTATTTTATATATATGCTTGTACATATATAACTTAAGCTAAGTTATATGTATATATGATACAATATAAAAATAATGTCTGTAATTAACTTATATATGTATTCTATATATTAAATTTAATATTTAGAATGAGTTATTATATATATGACTTTATTGTATTATTATATATAAATTATTATTAACTAAATGTATATTAGCTTAAGTAATTATATAAACCAATCTATACGTACATAATTATATCTAATATTATACATACATATTTAACTATGTATTATATAATGTATGATATGTATAATTTAATTTAATTATGTAATTACAGTAGGCAATTAAGTTATTAAGTTAATTAAGTAATTTATTAACTTAAAATAAATTAAATTAGTAATTTAACTTAATAATGAATTAGTTTACAATGTACACTTGTATAATATTATATTAAGTATTTTCAACCTATTTATATGTATTTATGGTGTATTTCAGTATTTATCCTCTAAATATGTATATAACTAACTTAAATGTTTATTTAAATATAAATAAATTAAAATAAAGTTTCTAAAATACAATAAAAATGTGTAATAAATAATTTATTATATAAATCAACTCTATATAAGGTCAATTGTATAATTAATTAACCAATTTATACATTAATTAATAAATTAAACTCTAATTTAACATGTATAAACCATCAACTTTGACTAATTTTATTATATATCTAAATAATTTATTTCCCTATATTAATTGTACCAATATGTATCCCTATATAAGGGCTTTGTAAAGATATAATTTATTTATATTTTAGGATAATTTATGGCTCTCAAATCAAGGGCCAATCGCAAGCATCAAGTAGCACCAATTTAGTGCTTTAATTGGTGCCACATCATGTACCGCAAACCACACAATGCGGTATAAAATGCTTTTGCGCTGTGACCTCCTCGGTCGTCATCACAGGGCGCACAAATGAGCATTCTTTGTTTTCTTGGGGCATGCGCCCGCGTACGCCTATGGATGTACGCGGACGTGTGCGTGAGAGCGTGTAGCCGTATGTGTGGGCTTTGGTGGGCTAGTATTGGGCCTAAAATGCATGAAGAAAAAACTTAATTCAAACTAGAGTCGACCCACTAGTAGAGGTCTAGTCCCACCTTTCTGAGGTATTGTGTATCCCTTGAACATGGGCTGACTCGCCCACTAATAAACCCAATTTTTGGGTTGGTGTATAGTGTCTATGTTGTGAGAGGAAAGAACTTCCTAAATTTGGCTAACTGTTGAGAAAAAAGACGAGAAGAGAATGAGAGTTAGTTGTGAAAGCGGCTAAGTGTTTGAAAGTGTGTGCTTGTGAGTTGTGTGCGTATATATGTATATATGTATAGGTATAATATAATATAAGTATATGCCTATGCAAAATGCAAGTAATTATATGTACTTAAAGTATATAGATGTACAGTATAGATGTATATAAGTAGAATAGATACTTGTTTTAGCCTGATTTGTTTATAAATAACCTTAGGTTTTAGCGACAGATACAATTGTCATTGTATATATTTATATACGTTAGTATAAGTAGTTCTTTTTACCTTGTTATGTAGATATTTTACTAAGGCTATACCAACATATGTATATGTTACTGTATATAGAATATATGTTACTAAGGGTATTATTATGTTAATATAACTTAGTATAGTAGATATTAGTAGCTATTTTTATACCTATATTTAGGTATTATATATATAGTAGTTGTATATAGCTATAATGGTGTAGTATTAGTTTGTTTTTAATGCCTATCATTTGTAAATTTAATGTAGGCATTGTAGGTAGGAATAACTGATTCTTTTGTATATAATTAACAAATTCTTTAATTAATTGATTCATTCATTCTTATTTAAAATGAAATTAATATTTTTGGAATAAAAGAACATTTTTGGACTTAGAAAGTGATGTATATCAATAATTGACTCCCAGTAAATGACTTGGAAACTAACCTAGTAAAAATTATAATCAAATAAAAATGACGCGACATTTATTTGCATAACGTCATCATCAACCATATCTAGCTTTAATTAGTCATAATCAAAGAATAAATGCTCCTACATAACCTCCAGAGAACCCTAATTCACTGTAAATCAATTCGGAGGAAAATACAATAAAACTGGGGTAAAACTGTAGCTTTAACAGCATATCTTAATTGCAGTACAATCACGGATTTTCTCAGGGGTTAATTAAGGGTCAAATGATCTTAAGAGTCCAACAAGTGGGTTAGTACAGAAAGAAAAGAGCTTTTGCGTATTTTGAGAATTAAATGACTTCTGAAATCCTAAAAATAGACCTGCTTAATTAACTGAGATTCTGGTTATGATAAAATTCACCGAAACCCTCTAAAATTTATAGAAAAATATTCTCTAGGGTTTGGCATTCTTGATTTGACCATTGGAACCTATCTTAACCTAAAACAGAGCTATAAACAGACTTTTACCCTAATTTGGGTTTTTGTATAAATTACCTTGTCAAACTAGGTCAAAACCAAAATCTAACTTCACCATTGGATTCCTTGGGTCCAAATTAGGCCCAATCTGAGATTATCTTGACCTAGTTTGCAATTTGGTCTTGTCTGATTCTTTTATCTCACACTCATGTCCTTAACTTTTGAATTTCTTACAAATAGCCCCCCAACTTTGTCGTATTCTTCACAAATAGGTCCCTGTTGCCCTCAACTCCTAATCCTAAAGCTTGGACGACCTTCAAATGGGAAGATCTCCCTGATTTCTCGCTCAATCCCTTTCAAATTGGAAGGGAGATTCCTTGAGGAGTCTTCTTTCTAATGAACCAGTCCTTAAACCCTATAACCTTCCTAAGCTCTCATGCAAATGCATGAGAGATTCGGGTATCTTTAGGTTACAAACTTCAGTGAGCTTTCCTAGCTTGGAAGCTTGGCTTCCAAGCTCTTTTCGTCCTCTAGACCCCTAGAAAAGGACCCCCAGACCTCGCCGAGTTCCCCACGCTCAAATTCTACTCGAATAACCCCCAATTCTTCTCTCCTCCTCCGACCGAAGTGCTCCTCGATGTCCAGCGACCTCCTTCGTCTCCATTCCTCGTCCGTTTGCAATACTGGTGACGGATTTATCTCCCTCAGCTTCCTCCGCGTTGTGCAATACCAACCACCGTCGCTCTACCTCTGTCGTCGCCGCCGTCCCCCTCTACCAAAGTGTTTTCTTCCCCGACGTCGGCCTGCCAACACCGGTGCCAATTCTCCCTCTTTTGTCGGTTAGTTTAGGGCTATATTAGTTTCCCTAGGTCCCTAGTTTGGTTTCCTATTCAAAAATCCCAAAAATAACCCTCGACGGTGTCGTTCACCCTCGTCTTCTCTGCATTCGATGACCACTCCGGCGAGGTGTTTCCACTGCTACACAACTCCATCCACCTCACCGAAACCTTCATACCCTCATGACATCCACCTGTGCAAAACCACTCTCCTATTTCATCCTCTCGCTCACCCAAACTCACCCCCGAACAACCCACCTTCACACCACCTTGTCCATCGCCATACACCCACCACACGCACTCTCACATCACGAAACCACCTCCGCTACACTCGAAAGCCCTTGGCGACTCTTATGGACTATTCTAATGTGGCCGAGAGGTCATGTTGATGGATTTCAGGTACACGCCTCCCTCCGTCACCGCCGCCATTAATGCCAACATGTTCTTCATGCTCTAACCGCGCACGTCCCAGGTATCATGTCCATGTGGTGCGGAATCAACACCTGCAGACTCCCAGGTGCCCAATTGGAAGGAAGAGGTGCAATTGTGACTCCAATTCGAGGACACCTTCACAACAACAGACGCAATGATGACAAGGCGCAAGGATAGTCCCACATCGTGGGATTTGGAGCAAGCGCAGCAATATAAATTGCAAAAGTGACATGGGTTGTTTGCCTCAAGACCACAGGGGGTGAGGTCCCCACGCACCCTCATACGCGCCTTGCTCGTGACACCATGCATGCGGGCTTGGGTCTGACCCGACTTGCCTAACCCGCACACACCTCAGTTTCGACCCACGCCTGCAGCCTGGTCCTAGGAGCGCTTAGATCCGAAACCCGACTACTCGATACTGTGCATGGCCTTGTGAAGGCAGAAGAAAGGTGGAAACCCAAAGAGAGTGCGGGGTAGGGGGGTTTTTGCTTCCCTGTGTATTGGCTAACACTTAGCCAAAAATCGAAGGTGCCCCCCTATAGAGACAGGGCTAAGGAAAGAAGGAAAGAAGAGGAAAAGCAAAGATAGAATGAGAAGAAAGAAGAACAAAAGGCAAGAGAAGAAGAAGCAGAGAAAGGAAGAGAAACAATATAGAATCAGACATTTAAGATGTCTGATCCTACCATCAGACATCCAATTCTCCTGTTTCAGGCTAATTAACTTGATTAATATTGAGCATCTACTTGCTATGATTGTGAGGAGTAATTGGTGATTCAAATCACCATTTTACTCTATTCTTTTTGCACATTGATATTTGACATTATTTCTATATCATTCTGAATTAATTCTGATTGCAATTTCTTATATCTTTGACTCAAATTGTGTGCTCATTTAGATTATTTGTTGTGATTAGCGATTGAATTCCTATTTGCACCCAGCGAACGACCTCAGATTTCTTTCGAGCATAAATTTTATTTGTTTTTTGCACTGATTCTAACTATACTACAACGTGATGACTTTAAAACCCATTTCAAAGCTATTAACAGCATTGTGACAAATATACTACAACAATGACACCTTAATATAACATTTTTATTGCAGATAGAGAGTCGTCAATCACTCCCCCGCTTAAACAAACAGATGGGGCATCATTTGGGAGCATTACCTCTCGTAGAGTTTTTACCACTACAGCTACTCTCTCAGCAAGCATCCACTTGCTAGAGAGTAAGGGGCATATGATGAGGGGAAAAAAATGCCCTCATACTCTAAACTTCGCAAGAAGCCCAACAAGAAGGGTTCGACCCAAAAAAGACTCGAGTACAAGCGAGTTTGGGGATCCGACCCGCCTAACCTGGAAAGAATTTGTTATATGGGGTCCAGGGATTCGACTCACCTACACCAAGAAAAGGACCGAATACGGGCGAGTTTGGAGAACCCGACCCGCCTAAGGATCCAACGTTGACCACTAACAAGAAGATGGCGAAAAATGTCCAACACAGCCATGCCATCAATAATAACTTGACAACACACATACCCTTGCAACGAGCGTATCCAGTCAGAAGATCTTGCAAAAGAATTGATCCCAACACTATATATATCAAAGAGAGGCCCTCAAGGCTCGCTCTCAAGGAATTAAAGAGAAGAGAATTGTATTCTTGTTCTTTACTAGTGCATATTTGGAAGCATCGTCCTCCTCCCAGATGTACACCCTTTCACAGTGGAACTGGGTAAACATCCTCCCTGTCTCTATGTGATTTGTTGTGTTGTTGAGTCAGACCCTCTTATCACTTAGGAGGTTTGATCTTATCTCAATCTTCCGACAAATGCCTCCCCTTCTTCGAGTGCATAAAAAGGGGAAAAGGCTATACTGCCACTCACTGAACTCCTTACTGCCAAAAAGGCTCTAGAGGATGTCAAAGAAGCACTTTGAAGTCCCCCCATTCTGATGGCTCCTATGCTTGGGGAATCTCTTCTCTTGTATATGGTGGTGTCCATGTTCGCCGTCAGCGTTGTCTTAGTCGGCGAACAAGAAAGGGCACAACGATCCATATACTTTGTTAGCAAGACCTACCAAGGTGCAGAAGTTAAGTATACAGTCATCAAGAAACTCAGGCTATCTTTGGTCACTGTGGCCAAAAAGCTATGTCCATACTTTCAAGCCCACACAATAGTTGTTATATTAGACTACCCCCTGCGGAGAATGTTACATAAGCCCACGAGGTCGACACAGCAAATTAAATGAGCTATGGAATTGGTGAAATTTGACGTCCAATACCAATTGAGGAGATCCATCAAGGGACAAGTCCTGGTGGACTTCGTAGAGGAATTCACAAACCTGGATGCCTCCCTCACACTCTCCTGGCAATTATATGTTGATGGCTCGTCTATGACAGCTGGGTCTGGAGCTAGTATAGCCTTAACCACCCAAGATGATACTACTCATAAGTATGCCATCAAGTTGGTATTTCTTGCATCCAACAACCAAGTAGAATACAAAGCCATGTTAACAGGCATCCAGGTGGCCAAATCAAAAGGCGTCTTCTCATTGGAAATTTACACAGACTCCCAGTTGGTCACCAACCAACTAAATGACGAATACCAAGCTCAGGATCCAAATATGACCTTGTAGGCTGATAAGGTCAAGGAGGAGTCGGCGGATTTTAAGGCCGCCTCAATCAGGCGGGTTCCTAGAGCTGTCAACCCCTTGGCGGACACGCAATCCCCTTGGGACAAGAGGAAGACATCTGCCTCTAGACCCTAAAGGAGTCAACTGTACTCACTCCCAAGATGTTCCTGATAGAGTAGTTCATCTCCTGGATGATCGTTTCTTATCTCAACTCAGTTAATTAAGTTAATTTTACTTAATTAAGAGTAGAGAAAAGTCACTTAGGTTAACTCAAAATTGTGTCGGTTGTGTAGTATAGGGTCGAATTAACCTAACATTTTAGAAAATTTTTACTGGTTGAGTCCAGGTCGTTCGCTGTGATTTATAATTCATTCTAAATTCACTAGTTATCTTTTACTTTTTTCTTTATAAGTGTAAGAGGTATATTTAAGTTAATGATGAAAGCATGAATTTTGCCAAATGATTTAAACTTTAAGGAATATACAAAATTCCAAATTAAAACACATTTACTCAAATGATCTACTTTATTAGCAAGTAAACATGTTAATTTCCAATTTATTTCAAAGGAATTAAGGCAATATGAAGTTCTACTAAAATATGCCTTATTACAACATTTAAGAACAAAAAGAAATTAAAATGTAACAAGTTATTAACTTCTTCCGCCTTTATCTTTTCTCTTCTCTCTCTCTTTCTTTTTCTTCTTTCTTTATTGCTCCTGCCTCTGCCTTTCTCTTCCCTTAGTCTTTTTCTTCTTAATTTCTTCTTTAGACTCTTTGTTCCTTAGTGCCTGTTCTTCTCCTTTCTTTCCTTTAGCTTTTCTCCTTAGTTCCCTTAACTTCTTCAGCTTCAACACTTTACCTTCAGCTCTTCCTTTCTTCTTCTCTTTAGCTGAACCGGGTTTTTCCTTTAACCAAAAATTGGTTTAAGGTTTGCAGTGAGGTCCTTTCGAGGATACACAGCACCCTGAGATCAGGGTGGGACCAAACCCTACTTAGTCCTCGCCTTATTTGATTACTGTTT
Organism: Thalassia testudinum; assembly: GCA_037157565.1. Classification (NCBI taxonomy): domain Eukaryota; kingdom Viridiplantae; phylum Streptophyta; class Magnoliopsida; order Alismatales; family Hydrocharitaceae; genus Thalassia; species Thalassia testudinum. Next base: position 24,207,708 of record JAZHRO010000054.1, on the reverse strand, counting down.
ATTTTTGATTTATTTCTTTCTCAAGCCGAATCAGCCCAACCGCCTCCCAAGACTCGCCCTCCCAGGGCCACACATCGCACATGCCCACTCGAGCGCACACCCGCAGGCACACACACACACAGATCAGATGCTCAGAATGGTCAGGTTTAGATTTCGCGCCGAGCGCTTGACAATTGATAAGCCCAGTGCACAAATCAGTTTTATACCCATGCGCACGCTCGAAGATTTCCGGTGTGGGACTATGTTTCCCCCCTCCAGACCTGACTTCGACTGAGGATATCTCCCTACTTAAAGCTCCAAATCAAGCAAGATAAAGCTTGATGGAAGGCTCTAAGGTGGCTCTACAAGATTACAGGGTCAATTTTAGGTTAAAGGGATGTTTTCCTCTTCGATTTGAAGAGTGAATCTAGAGGGTTCCTATGGGTTAAACACTGCCTGGAAGTGAAATAATCCTCACAGTGACTATAGATTGGCTTTTCTAACTTAACTAAGGGTCTTCGCAAGCTCTGCAGGTCTTTTCGTAGCTACAGGAATGGGTTCTGAAGTTCTTTAAGCTTCAGAAGCTACAAATGAAGCTTCTTTGAAAGCTTCAGAGAATGAATTTCTAACTCTGAGTAGGTAAACAGACACTTGAGAACATTCTCAATTGATTAAAATAGATTCTAAGGGTTGTTACAAATTGATCTGGCCAGGATTTAAGATCAAATCTCAACAAAATGCCACTGCTATCAGTTTGGGTTCGAAAATAACCCAAACTGGCAGTTGATTAATTCCATCAGAAAAACAGATCTAAGCTCACTTAATCCTCTCTAAAATCATTTAACAGATTCTCAGAAATGATTCTAAATCCTCAATTCCTCAAATCGAGCTCAGAATCAAAATCTCAACCTTAGTTTGCCTGTGAAGGCTTCAAAATTTGACTTTCTGTTCTAATCCTTTTTACAGGGAATTAAAGCCTAGAATAGGATCTCTTCATCCTCAGGAATTCATCCAACCTTTGAAACAGATGATTTAACCCTAGAAATTAGGGTTCCAGGCTCGTCGCCTGAACTCATAAAATGCTTTGTTCATCAGAGGAATTGAGAGGTTACTTTACTACTTTGAGGGCATGAATAGCTTCAGTGCACTACACTGAAGCTTCTAGGTTCACTAAATGCTTCTCAGACCTATCTGTCAGACTTCTCCAACTCCGCCGAAGTTGGAGAGGCGGATTTGGAGAAGAAGATACCTCAATCTGGGCTCTAGTTATCAAAATTCTAATTAAACTTCCTCAAATTGATCAGTGATCATCATTTCATCATTCTGGAGCTCTTCATCAACTTCTGTAAGCTGAAGAACAGAAAATGACTCGCCAGAGCTCCGGTGAGTCCAGTAAAATGCAAATCATGCTCAGAGTGGTGAATTTGTGCCATTTTTGATCTGAAAAGGTTTCTGAGGTTGCAAGGAACCTCAAGATCGCATTTAATTCCTCTTTAATTCATTACATGAATGATTAATTAGTAAAATCAGTTTAAATGTAATCTAAGTTATTTGAGGTTCAGGACTTGGTCTCCCACTCAAATGAGTGGTTGAGACAAGTCAACAGTTATCTACGATACTATATATATAATTAATGATTTGAACTACTCCTGAGCCGCCATAGACAGCGAACTCAGGAGCTTAATTAAAATTGGGCGTTTACATTATAGATGGTAATTACTCATATTAAAGTGTAGAATAGGGTCCTTAGTGATGAAAAGTTGATGGAGGACCCTATGGAGGTGAAGCTAAATCAGCTACTGCTGCCATGGACAGCAACAGTAGTCGGTGGAGGTGGAAGTGATTTAGGCGATTAAGTGATCAAATTATGAATTAATTGTGATAGAATTGATTGTGAAAGATAAAGGAAGGTGATCAGTGAGTTCAAAAGACAAAATTAGGGCTCCAGTGAACTCAAGGAGTTCGCCAGAGTTGAAGAAGATGATTCTTGAAATTTGAAATTATAGCTAACTACCTACCTAACTAACTATCTAAACTATCCTACTCCTACTCCTATTTACTGTTACCTGGACGATGGGGTCAACAGGATTCCGCCGAAGGCTCATAGCGGAAGACGAAATCAGAGGGTTAAAGATGAATCTCCGACGGGCGGATGTGAGGTGAAGTAGAGGATCTCCTCGGTCGTCGCCTTTGTCCAGAGATGCGGCTAACCTCGGCGAAGCTCCTCAGCTAATCAGGATGGATGGAGGAAGTCGGAAGATGAAATGGGGAGTTGCCGAAGTTGCGGAGAGAATAGCCTATCGAAGTCGGCTGTAATGAAGAAGGAAGGGAGCCAACTTGAGAGAAATCAAAGGGATGAGGGGGTATTTATAGTGAATAGCAACGAAGAAAGTGGCGCGGTCTGGACGAAGAAGCTTGGGGAGATTAACCTCCAGCATCGTCTCGAGTGACGGTGAGGTTAACTCCCACCAGAAATTAGGATTTTCAAGTAATCCAAACCGATGGATGAAGATGGAGTGGTGAGCGTAAGCTCCAGGAGCTTGGAGAAGGAAGGATGATGTCGGCAGGGCGGTGATCGCACGGTGGAGTCACTCTCCGTCGTCAGCCGTTTAATCGACTGAAGAAGAAGATGAAAGGGACCTAAATGCAGTGAAACTTAAGGACCTTTAGGAAAATTAAGGACCCGATTGTAATGAATTTTAAGGACCAAAATTTAAACTCAGGTTTTAAAGCTTTATTTTAACTTAGATCTTGTTCAACTTTTTATATATGTTAGTAAATAAGATAACTATTATTATTACACCTTGAATTTACATTTTTGACCTTTTTAGGTTAATTTATTAAATTAAGTAAAATTACTTAAGTTATTACATACTTATTTATACATTATGTTTAAGTTACTTAACTTATTAATTAAGGAAATGATTAATAAGATTTCGAGTCCAATTATTAATTAGATTGTTAATAATATTGATTGAATGATAAAATATCATTTTAAACTTATTTTAAGGTCCTTTACTATATATCCCTTATTTTATAATTAACCCTTATATATTCACAACCTTAGCTAATTAACTAGGATGATTAGTTAATTAGGAGTAATTAGAGATCATGATGAGCCTCTCATCATACCCTCAAGCCAAAGTTTTGCTAGTCCCTAGCAAAATTAACTAAAACTATGATGATTTAAAGCACTTGGGTTTAAATTATTATAAATAGTAACTATGTAGAGGAAAGCTCAGGTCATAAATTTTTAAGTTTAATATAAATGATTAATGTACAGAGTACTTGTGAAAATTTTCTTACTTAGACTTATACTTATAACATTTTCAAAACACACTTAAGACAATTTGTTAACAAGAATTTTACTCTGAATTAGAATTATTTAAAAATCTCTTAATCCTTGTAACTAGTCTTAACTCAAATTAGAATACAGAGTGTTTTAATGAAACAAAACTTGAGGATTGAGAATTAAATTTTTACTCAAAAACTCAATAGAATTAAGTCGATCATTTGTTTATGATATTTGACTTTTATCAATATAAGTTTAAGCAAATTAACCAGATACTCATTATTAATCAAACTTAGCGTAGTAAAACTCTAATTTACTAGCCTACAACACTAAAGAACAACTTCTAGACCTAGGATTCTGTCAATTCTTCTCCTTTAGGTCTCAACTTAAAATCTTCAAAACCCGATTTCTGAGGCTTCACAGCCTAATACCAAGGTTCAGTAGCTATGATTTTAAAACATCTGTGCTTAGTGAAGAGAATTGTCCTAAAGGCATCCAAAGTTACAAAAATCCAGATCTTAAGACATCAATTTCCAATCCCAATTATTCCAATTCAAGCCTTTGGCTTGGCCTTACTCAGGTTTGGTTGCTTTCTCCTCACCAGTTTTCTATCCCGAGGTCAACACTTTTTGTGTATATCTCCCCGATGGACCACTAGGTCTCTTATTCCAAATATTTTGATCTCCATATTTTTTTTCACTTTTTCTATAGGTTAGAACACCCATTTGTAGCGAGGTGTTCTTTTTATTTGATGGAAGGAAGGGTAGCATCCATTTGTATTGAGATGCTTTTATTTATTACAGAAAAGCTGCATAAGCACCCATTTGTAACAAGGCACTTAACTGCAGGGTGTTTTATTTAATTTTTTTTTCCTTTTCTTTTTCTTTTCCCCCCTTCTCATTTTTCTTACTATCATTATTCTCTAAATCCTTTTTCTAGGTGAGTGGCACATCCTTCACCCTTTCAAGAACCGTCCCGCGGAAATCCATGGACTAAAGATGATTCAGAACTGATCTCTTAACCTCTGTGTTTTCGCGATCTCAGATGCCAACAAGACAATTCTATGTGTGTGAATTTAGATGTTTAGGTTACTTAGCTCTCAAATTAGAGTCTGGATAACAAAGCCCTTCACTCTCAGGTTCTTCAAATTCTTAGTTTCCTCCAATAGGATCCGTCAAGACAAAATTTACCAAGTTTAGTTATTTATCTCTAGCCTGTAAGTCTTGTAAACTAAAGTTTTACTAACTCTCTTTTTAATTAACTCTGAATATTTAGCCTTTTTACATAACTTTATGATAAATCAAATTTTCAAAAAGCAAAAGGATTACTTAATCTAATTGATTAGAAAGTTATAATTTAATTCCAAAACTTAAGTTTAAATCTTAATACACTTAGTTTCTTAATTCAAGGTAAGAATAGAAAAACAAAGTTTAAAAGATTTAAAGATTCCTAATTCAAATAAAATCTTGTTTTAAAAATAAAAGTGTGTTTTTACAAAATGTTTAAGTAAAAATCTAATTAAGAATTGAATGCTCTTAAATACTCTATATATATTCTATATACATTTTAATTTCTGACCTTAAAGAAAAGTAAGCTCTTAATATATATATTTATTTTTCTTTATTCTTTTCTTTATTAAAAAATGAATATACCCCTCTTATTATTTTTATGAATTTTCATTTTCAAATTTTTGTATTTATATATTTTTGTTTTTTGTGTATATAAGATTTTCCAATTTTTATGATTTTTTTTAAAAAAAATTTCAAATTTTTGTGAAAGTTTTGGTTTTTTAAAATTTTTATCATTTTTGGAATTTTTATTTTTAAAATTTCGTGGATATTTAATTTTTATGTGCTTTTCAAATTTTAACTCACACTTAAAGTGAAAATTTCACTTCAACACCCCCTGAGCCAAAATTTTACAATGTCCTCATTGTAAGAAGGGTGAAAAGATATTACACTTCATTTAGTATAGGGTGATGGAAGGAGTCGAATAGAGGAGATCAAAGATCTCTATGCGGACGATTTCAAGTCTGACCAAAGGTCAAAGTGGTTAGTCGGACTAAATGAAGGTAATCAGTGAAATATGAAATGAAAGTTCAGAGTAAGTGTAGAAGAAAATCAAAAGGTAAAAATAGGAAACAGCTATGTACAAATGCTAAGTTTTACGCCTTTAGCTAGGCGTAAACCCTAGTAAAGAACTCCTAAAAAGAATAGGCATATGGTAAACAAAGGAGTTATGAAAGAATTGATTTAAAAATAGAAAAACAGATTAAACCACTGTTGAACGTGTACGAACCTACGCTAACGTGTTCGGTTTTGGAAAACCTGTCGTTGTAGTTCGAAAGCGAAGGATTCGTGTTCAACAAATAAAATTTATACCGAAATAAGAATTTCGGGTCGAACACAGGGAGGCGAACGTTTGATTTAAAAACTTCGCGTTTCTTTTTATTTTGTCACGAAGAAATTCAATTTAAACTATCTAAGTATCTACAACAAATAAAAGAGAGAGAGGGAGTAAGAGAGAGAGAAAGAATACTATACATGGAAATCAAAATGAGATGTAGAATAGACAAGGAATTTATCATAAAAGAGTTCGTTCGTTACAACTAGAAAACATAAAACAATTACTCTAGAAAGCATTAAAAGAATGGAGGGAGAAATGTCCTCCTCGACGATCGCTCGGAGGACGAATAGACTACTCTAGAAAGCAGTAAATCTATACTAGAAAGCAGTAAAAAGAATAGGGAGAGAGAATCCTCCTCGACGGTCGCTTGGAGGACGAGCCGGACGGGACGACGCCTGGACGAAGGAGAACGAAGCAGGACGAAGGAGGACAAAGCAGAAGAACGGGAACGAAGCAGCACGCCGTCGTCGTCGCGGGATCCACTTCCGAAGGGGGACGAAAATTTGGACTTTATCTCGCGAGAAGCATCCCGGGTGTGGGACAAGCTTCTCTTGAGCTTTGGAGAGGTAGAGAGGAGAAGGAAGGGATGAAAACTTCGTATGGAGGGGGTCTCCTTTTATAGTTGCAAGGAGTGGGGGCAAAATGGACATTACACTTTCAAAACAAGAAATGAGGGGTCTTTAGTGACGGATAAATCCGTCGCTAAAGCCCTCAACGTGGGCGTAGCCTCCGCGCCCACGCGCGCCCGCTCGGCTGCCCGCGCGTAACGCCTACGCACGTCGCTTGATTTTCAGCCGTCCGATCGCGAGATCGGACGACTTAGATCGCGTTCCCGCCCGCTGCGTAGCGCGCCCGCCCGCGTGCGATCGCGCGTTACGCCCGGCGTCCAATCGCGCGTCGTCCTGATTGAGCGCGCGCAGCCGTTGGATCTTCATCTGATGCTCGTCCGCGCCCGCTCGCCCGCGCCTTCCACCCCCTCACCGCGGCTCGAACCCGCGACCTCCGCTTCGCCCGCAGCTGCGTCGCCGCTGCGCTACGCGGACGAAATGGTCGCGCGGACGCTTTTAAGCGCGAGCCGCCGCAGCCGTTGGATCGAGATCCAACGGCGGAGAGGAGACGGTGCGCGGTCTTCACAAGACGCATGCGGCCGATTGGGCGGCTGAGATGGCGCCACGTGGCGCCATCTTGGCCGTCCATCTTCTGGAAGTTGTAGATGGTGCCACGGATGTCGGATTGACTCGATTTTTGTGTCGTTGGGCTGCGATCGTCGATCCGAATTCATCCGTGTGGTCGGATTTGCCATCTGAAGTGTGGATTTACACCATCCTAGCCCTTGATCTTCTAGGGTTCCTCGGTCTCTATCTGATGCTACGGATGCCTGATTAGGGTGATCTTGGAGTCGTTGAACTTCAATCGTCGCCCTGATCATATCCATACGGTTGGATCTTTGATCCGAGGCCCCGATAAGATATTTGCCCTGTCCAAGTACATAAAAGGAGACAATTAACCTCCATTTTATTCAAACTACTCTAAATGCAAGATGATGCATGTAATGCAATATTTATATCATGAAATGCAATCCTATGCCTAAGAACTTGCATAAATAGACATTTTAAGTATTGTAAATGTGTTTACATCAACCACCTATTTACAACTCGTCTAGAAATTGCCTAGAATAGATCTCGCAGAACCCAAAATCAGATTCTTGTGAAAAATCTTTAAAAAGATCAGAGTGAATCTTGTGAAGAGTATATTTGATTTAGGTTGAGATGTAGAATATTAAAGATTAAGGCAATTCAAGAAATGATTCCAACCAAGTTCAGAAGATCAGCAGAGTCAATTTTGGTTTTCAGTAATAGATGGGTCATTTTGATACAAAATAGGCTACTGATGCAGGTTTGGTGGATTATTTTCAGGTAGTATGAAGGATGGGTTATGATTAAAATCAAAGGCTTGATTAAGGAAATGGACTTGGCCTTGATTTTGCCTAGGACTTGGCAGATTCGTAGGATTCGGAATTAGCTGAGATGGAAGGGTACCTGGCAGACGAGATTCAACTAAAAGCGTGATCTGATTTCGTAAATCAGCTAACTCTACCTTACATTGCCTACAAATCTCAACGAGAGCTTCAGCATTTTGTCGCTGACTCTCTGACACAGCTCTTAAAATTTGTTCTAGCTGTGTATCTCTATTTGGCCCTACGGGGTTTTGCGAACCCGCGTAAAAGGGCCTCACATTGTGTTGCTGAGGGGGAAATGGAGGTGGATTTAAATGGGTCTGATTCGAATAATTTGGTCTTTGATTTTGATTTTGATCAGCCCAAGAGAAATTTGGGTGACTTCTCCATCGAGGATTATAGGAATTTGAATAAAGGTTTGGTCTTGGAGTGTTTTCCTAGATGGCGTGTAATCCTAAAAGATATGGTGTGTTTTTTGTAACAGGAAAGGTTGGGTAAGATTGTGGGACAAAGGTCCCTCCTTGGGTTGGTGAAGGAGTAGATAGAAAACCCAAGGAAGATGGATCTCTAAAATCCAGATTATTCACAAATTCCCTCCCCGCGGGAATTTGCGAAATAGGTAGATGCGCGGGATTCGTAGCAAGTAGAGGCGTAAGAGTCTTCATTGTATTTCTGACCTCGTCGAGATGCTTTGCTACGATATCGACTTTGTCTAGTTTTCTGCAATTATCTCTAAATCCTTTGAACTGGACAGGTTACCGATCTCGTGAATGCCCTTGTGCGGATTCTGATGATTTGTGTTTGCTCCCCGCGTAAATTGCGACATAGATGCGTTGTTGATCGAGTTTTTCGCCATCCCTTCAAATAATTCTGAGGCGAATTCTGCGTCGCGATTTGGAAAATTCCCTCCACAAGAGGCATCGACTAGATTGCGAATGCTCTCTTGTAAACCATAGTAGAAGATGTGCATGAGTTGCCAACGAGGGATGTCATGATGTGGGCATTTCCTTTGCAATTCATGAAAACGTTCCCACACTTCATGAATTGGTTCTCCTTGGTTTTGATTGAAAGTAGTAATAGCTCGCCTTAAAGCATTAGTTTGACCAATTTGAAAGAATTTCTTTAGAAAAGCAAATTCAAGTTCAGCTCAAGTTGAGATTGGTCTTGCAATAGTTCTATACCAATAAGCAGCTTTGTCTTTAAGGCTAAAAGAGAACATTTTCATAAGTAGGATTTCCCTATTTTGATTTCGAGGTCCAAGAGTTTGAGATAGATTCTTTAGATCTTCTATGTGTTGAAATGGATCCTCGGATGTAAATCGGTGAAAGTAAGGGATTAGACCTATAATATTCGACTTTAATTCAGGATCATTCTTTCCAATAGGAATCCTAACATTATGCTCTACTTGTGCATTAGATGGGTTCTAGTAATCTCTAAGTAGAGGCCTTGGATGAGGAATCGGTAAATCAGGGATTTCAAAACCCACCTTAGGTTGAGGTGGAGGATGGGTTTGAAGAGTCTGTAAATTATTTAAGGCTGTCGTTAAAAGATTAATCTGTCTAGTCTGCTCAAGCATCTTAAGATTTTGGCTCAGGAGCGCCTCATGAACATTAAAAGGCGGCATCTCCCCCTGACCAGAAGAGGAAGGAAACCAACCGCACCATCATCTCAGCACTCGAACGTCGGCTAGATTCAGCCAAAGAGAGATGGACGGATGAGCTAGTGAATGTGTTGTGGGGCTATAGGACATACTAGAGGACTCCCACAGGCCATACACCATTCAACTTGGTTTATGATATGAAAGCCCGACTATCAATGGAGATTGTCCTCCCTACTTATCAGACGCAACTCTATGATCCTACCACCAACAAGGACCTGATCCGCCTAGCCCTAGACCTCGTAGATGAGCTAAGGGATGAAGCTTCAAAAGCATCGCTCAAGTCTAAGGAAACGACTACAGCTGCTTCCAACAGGCAGGTCCGCAAAAGGGCATTCTCCGAAGGAGACTTAGTCATGCGGAAGTGTGAAGTCTCCATGCCAAGAAAATTGGGCGGGAAGCTAGACGCCCCTTGGGAAGGGCCTTATAAAATTTGTAAGAACAGTCCAAGTGACTTTTACAAATTACAAATCCTAGGCGGCAAACTAATCCCTCGTACTTGGCATGCGAGTAATTTACACTTGTATCATATATGAAAAGAAAACGTAGTGAAAATAAAAGCTTCTCTTTTCTTCATTGAAAATGTTGTCTGTTACATTCCTTGGAACCATTGTTCCTAGCAAAAAAAAAGGGAGAGATAACAGGATCACTTTGAAGACTCGGTGACTTCACTCTCAGTCTTCAAAGATGTCTGCTCCAGGAGTTGCAGGCGGCGACGAGACGACACGAAGAGAACTACTCGGCCGAGTAGGCAGTTTCGCAGCTCTTGACGAACCTGGGTTGGGCACCTCCCTTTTAGGAGCCAGGCTTCCGACTTGATCCACAGGCCTCGACTAGTCCTCAGGTGGCTTTATAGGAGCCTTATCCATAATACGATCGTCAGCTTTCTGGAGGTCATACTCGGACAAAAACTGGTCCATAGACTAGCTGCAAAGCTCCTTTGTCGAAGTATGCATGCCCTCGAGAAGGGCCGGCACCGTTACCATGGTGTGCTTCCTGATCTCCCTTGAGATGGCCTCCCGGTTCTCCTTCATAGATGGGTTAGAAGCGAAGAACCTTATCACCGTCTTAGGATCAAGATTCGGCTGGGCAGTTCGCTCTAAGTCGAGCACCGCTTTGCCTCTATCTTCCGTGAGATGCTGGGCCTTGGCAAGGTCAGCCCTCAACGTCTTCACAGCTACCTTCGCCCTCTCCTGACTCCCCAACAGTTCGGCAGGCTTGTAGATGGTTGGTTGTACCCAGGTGAAGGTGCTCTTCCTCGAGGGTTGCCTCATATCCCTCCATGACCGAGGAGCGTTTGGCCCTTAGCACCTACACCTCCTCCTTCAGAGAAAGGACATTGGTGTAGGAGATCTGCAGGCACTCGAATAAGTCTCCTAGAGCCACAATTTCAGTCTTGTGCGCTTTGACAAGACACTCCTCCATCTTCCCACCAAGGTTAGCGACCTCCCTTATACCTCGATAGGCCTTGCTCAGCACCTCCTGCAGTCGAGCTACTTGGCTAGCTGCCTACTACTGCGAATGGAGCTTACGAAGAGCATCCTTCGTGGCCTTCTCCACCTTCTCTCGAGTTGCAGTGGCCTCCTTAAGGAGGCGTACAAAATTCCGTTTCTCTGCCTTGGCCATTGCGACCCATGTTACGGCCATGTCTGCCGCCTCTGTAAAACCGCTAGGCCCAATGACGTCCTTGGGAGCACCGTCACGTGGGACAAACATAGTCCCAAGAGCCATGATAACACTACATTTTACAATGTTAATTCTGCCAAAAGGGGACGATCTTAAAGGTAAAATGCACAGATGACACATCATAAATAGGAATAGGAGCATTGCATGCATTGCACATCAAGATTGCTTATAGTGCGTTATTAACGGCCATTTGTACAAGTACATGTCAAAACAGGCCTCAGATAAGCGACCGAATCGCATGGATGGACTCAGAGTGACGAACAGAATCCAACGAACTTGAAATCAGTCAAATCCGACATTCGGAGCTCCTACAATTGGCCCAGGAAGTTTTGACCGTTGATTTGATGATCAACGGTCATAAGGTCGCCACGTGTCAGCATCACTGCGCCCCTCGACCGACCACACTGCGCAGCGCAACTTTAAATCAGACGGTTGAGAAGCGCGCTCCTCGTTCCCCACAACCGCGGCATCCTCAGCTGCAGCGGCTCACAACCATTGGATCTTCATCCAACGGTCGCCCGCACCATGCCAGCACCTCATCTCCGCAACAAAGCAGAGGGAGTGGCACAGCGGTATGCGCCTCACCCCTGCACAGTGGGGCGTGGGTTCGAGGCGCTCATTGCAGCGCAAAATCAAGGCGATCGCGAGGCACACGATTACGACCGCTGATGTGCGATCAAGAGCTCGACAGCAGGTGACGCGGCGCAATCCCATGCATTCGATGTAGACGCCCGCGATGACACACGGGGTGCGAGCGCAGCAGGTGCGATCCAAACGCGTGACCCACGAGCGATCTCAATCGTCCGATTTGCGATCGGACGGCCCACAGCACGTGCACGGATTGCGCGTGAGATCATTGGGCAGGGGGCTTCACCGACGCTTTTAGCGACGTCCCGGATGTTGCTACAGCCCATACTTAAATTAGAAACCCCTTCTTCCTATATAAACCCCCCCAACCACCCATGTAAAGCATTCAGTTCACTTAGCAAGTGTTGTATTCCCCTCCTAGCCTCCTTTAGCATCTCTTGTAGCCAATGGAGTCGACGAGCCACCAACGGAGCCTCCTTCCACCGCTGTGGCCACCTCGCCATCTCCCCTCTCTCTCTCCTTCTCTCCCTTTACTCTAGCTTTACTTTCGTTTTGTTTAAGCATTTAGCTACCATTGTATTTATAAAACTCGAATTGCATGTTTAATATAGTGTTGATGTTATTCTCCATCTTGATTTAAGTGATTGCTATGATTTAAAAGACTCTAACCCTACTCTCTCTCTCTCTTTCTCTCTCTTACTCGCTTTTCTCCCACGTCTTCTCGCAAGAAAAAACCTCGCCATTTCCGTGACACTAAGTGACAAGAAAAATCTGATTTTCATGCTCCCCTGAGATCAACACTTGGACTTACATCCGTTTCTTCATTTAAAACTGACGTTATGAATGCAAACTATAACGATCCTTTTAAACAAGCACGTCCGTCGCACGTCAAGCCACCACCTGTTTAAAACTGCATGGGAGAAAAAAATTCCTCTCCAAAACATAAGTAAAGGATGAGTGAAAAAAGGACTCACCGCTCAGGGGTAATAGTAGAACACGTGGTACATATCCATGCCCCTCGGTCGGGAGGCAGCCTAAAACACGACATCCTCTAAATGTTGGATCACCTGCCTTTCTAGGCTAAGGCCGTTGCCCGACCCGCCCACCTAGGTCAGAAGCACCCGACTGGGCACGAGGACTCCACAACCACCCTCCAGAATAGATCCCCTGATAGATTTGATTGTCTTCCCGATTGCCCCAAAGACTTCCCCGACCAGAAGGATCCACTGGCACCCTCGCCTCGGTCGAGTTTTGCCTGTAGTGTGACTGTGTGGAGATGCCCCCACTAAGGAAGCCACCGATGACGGCCACCTTTTGAGCCAATTGGGCAAAGGCCCTGACAGAACCAGATGGGGCGCTGGAGGTGCTTGTTCCCCCCGGCTGATCTATCTCCACCGGAGTAGGGAGCGAGAGTCAAGGAGTATAAACCCCTCCAGCGGTTCCTACTGGCTAGAAGTGGTAGACAACTCCACCAGGGCCTCCTCCGCTTTAGCCTCGCCTGAACTTTTAGGAGCAAACACCGCCAGCTGCATACTGCCAGGACCCCTTGATCGGTCGATTTCGCAATGTGTTAAAGATATGTTCGTTGTAGTATGTTGCGAAAAAATAATGACTAATTTAATTTATTTAGTACTCGAAATTTAGAATGTTTCGATGTCGAACTCAGGGAGCAAACTTAGTTCTAGAAGCATAAAAATTCACAATTCACTACAACATACTGCTTTACAAAAATTAAAGAGAGAGGGAATAAAAAATTTTCTTCTCTTCTTTTCTTCTCTCTTCTTCTTTCTGTATTCAGACGTTTGATTCCATGAATCAGACGTCTTAAATAACATTTGCATGGAATCAGACGTCTTAAGTAGCATTTGCTACAGTGCTCGTCTTCTTCTTCCTTTCTCTTTGGCTGCTGCTGCTTCTTCTTCTTGGCTTTTTCTTCTTCTCTTCTCTTCAGTTGCAGCTTCCTCCTTTGGCTTCAGCTCTTCACTGTTGAGTTTCACCTCCTCCTCCTTCGTTTTGTGCCTTCTTCTTCAGTTGGCTTCTCCTCTTCAGCTTCTGCTCCTGTCTCTTCTTTTTCTTCCTTTCCTTCTCCTTCGTCCTCTCTGTTGTGCGAGGCCTTCTCTGTCTTCGTCTTCTTTCCTTTTCTTCTTCTCTGTTGTTGCACTATCTCCTCCTTCTCCTTCTGCTCCTCTGTGCGGCTAAGTCCTCAGCCACTCCTCCTTTCTTCTTCTTCTTCTTCTCCTGCTTCCCTATGCAGTGTAAGGTTAAGCAAAACCTACCCCTCTACCCACACCCACGTCTCTCTCTCTCTCTGTGTATCACTCTTCGGTACGCTCTCCCAGAGTTGAGTAATCGGGTCGGGTCGCGTGCTCGGGTCCAGGTGCACCGGAGTGGGTGTGGTGCGCGAGGAGTGATCGGTAGGCTAGTCGGGTCGGGTTGCCAGATCCGCAGGGCAGAATGTTGTGGACGAGGCGTGATAGGTGAGGGACCTCACCCCATGTGTATCTCGAGGCGAAGAGGCTAATGCACTTTTTCAATTTATTCGGCTGCGGTGCTTCAAGGATTTCCGAGGTGGGACTAAATGTCCCACCTTTATTTCGCGAACGCTCACAGCAAGAGTTGCGTTCAATTGCCGAAGCTGCAGGAGTCCTTGAAGCCAATCACTTGGCTGGGGTTGTGCGCGAGGGCTTCCACACGACCTGGGGCACTTCACCTGGAACGGAGAGACCTGCAGCTGCAGCAAGCTCGCTTCAAGCTTCCTCTTCAATGGCGGAGGGACGTCGGAACCTGAAATGCATGAATACGCCTTGCAGTCCCGTCAGACCAGAGGAAAACCTTTGCCGTATCACGACGAAGGTAAGGCGGGGGTTGGCTGGCCGCAAGGCAGCCTAGGCGTGCATGCCTAGGTCGCTCTGTGGCCATGAGGATGGGTTTGTTCGGGGGGAGGCGACAAGGGTTTGCGTGGTCAGTGGAGGGTCGTAGGGTGATCAGTGGGTGGTGGTGTAGCTTTTGAGGTGTTTGGCGAGGTGGATGGGTGAGTGGAATGATGAAAGCACCTCGCCGGAGGTTTGGCTGGAGGTGGAGAAGGTGGAGATGGATAGTGGGTGTCGAGGGGTCGAAACAACAAATTAACAGGGGGAAATAAAGGAGAGAGTAAGAGAAACTTAGCTACGAGTCCAGAGTGAAGGGGGAGGTGCGGAAGTGGCGAGCAGCCGGTGCTGCCGTTGTCGGGGACGAAGGTGCCAGGGGAGAGAACGGCGACGAGGAAAAGGGGTCGGAGAATGCCCGCTGGTATGGCGCGGTGCTGCAGAGGATGGCGGAGTTAACCCTACCACTGGTATGGTGGCAGGGTGACGAGAGAGGGGAGGGAGAGTCACCAGAAGCTTTGATAGTTGGCTGGACTTGGGAGGAGACGAAGAGGAGGGGTAATCTCAGGCCAAACGAAGCTTGGGAGAAGTGGCAGAGCGTGCTGCTTCTTAAATAGGCGAGGGCAGGCCGGCAGGCGTGCGAGAGTGGGGGAAAAACCCCGCTGAAGATGTGGGCAGTCGGAGACCCATACCTCTCGCGCGTTTGCACGAGAGGTATGGGTGCCGGCAGGGCATGGGAGGTGGTTCATGCGGAAGAGGATAACGCAGGGGATCCTCCTCTCGTTTCTAGGGCTGGCTCCCATGCCCTGCGCGGCGTCATCCTTCGCGCAAAGTCGCCGAAGGTATGGCCTGCTGTTGCGGGTGGCAGAGGGACTGGTTCGCAGAAAATGATGGGAAAGTTGAGGGGGTAAGTGCAAGAGTTCAAAAAGTTAAGGGTCAGAAAGTAATTATTGAGGATCAATTTGTAAAGTGGATCAAGAAAACCTTTCCTTAGGTCCAAATTTTGGTATAACCCTAATTTGGACCTAAGGAATCCAATGGTGAGGTTAGATTTTATGTTTGACCATGTTTGACCAGACATTTTGCGTAAAAACCCAAATTAGATCAAAAATTGGGTATAGTTATCAATCTAGGTTAAGATAGGTTTCAATGGCCAAATTGAAGGTTCTAAATCCTAGGGGATATTTTTTCATGAATTTTAGAGGGTTTAATTGATTTTTATCTTTCCTGAAACTTCATGAATTAAAGCAGGTTTGTTTTAGGATTATAGAATGTCATTTAATTCCCAGATTTTGTCATAACCCTTTCCTGATTGAATCATCCCACTTTTTCTCTTAGTAAGCTAGTTTTACCTGTGTCTAGACTCTTAGAAATCCCGTTTATGTATTGCATTGGTAAAATTACAGTTTTACCCCTTGTGAATTATTTTATACTCAAATTTGTAATTCCCTGATTTAGGCTTTCCCTTAGATTTTGTAAGAGCTTTTGTACACTTATTTAGGTTAAAAAATGTGCTAGTTAGGGTTCATGATGAGGGGCCTCTGCCTTCTCTTCGCTTCCCTCCCCCTCCTTCCTCTTAGGCTCCTTAAAGTGGGTGGATTGGCTCCCCTAGCCCTAGTCCACCAGCCTTTCCTCCCCACGATGGGACTCGTGGTGAAAGGAACCGCTGCCTTGCTGTCTTGGGGTATCCGGTTGGGCGAACCATCCAAAGGCTGCAACAAAAAAACCAAATGATTAAGTAACGAGAGAGGATAGTACGCGCTCTAAGATACTGCCTCCCTCCCTACTTACATGGAGAGGATACGAATCTGCGACTCACAACAAAGCCTCCTAGACGTCTTCCCGCTTGAGCTCCGAGCGGGCAATTGGCCCAAAATTAACAATCCTATTAGTGTCTGCTTGAGTAGCTGAATCAAGCTCCTTGGGCCTAGGCAATAGGTCCATATCAAACGAACCTTGCCAGGTATAAGGGACGTTGTGGTCCTAATGATGGAAAATAAAGAAAAAGTAATAATCTTGCCCCTTCAAACTATTGGGCAGATCAACTATCCAATACTTTGTATGCCAGCTATACAAGGTGTAAGTACATGACGGGGGCTTGCCCTTCTTAACTTTAAGGGGCGTGAGTCCAAAAAGTAGGCGGAACAGGCCTAAGCGTGGAACAATTCTCAGATGGAAGCAGATAACCATAAAGGCACTCAAAACAGGCCAGCAATTGAAGCTAAGCTGTGAGGGGGTCAGGTGGTAATAACAGAGGTAGGAACACAAAAAAGGATTCAAAGGTATTCGAAGTCCATATTCTATGGCATATTTACAAATAATAAACGAGTCCTTAGACTCGTCAGAGCATAGGTGGGTCTGCGACCCACAGGGCTGAAACGAAACCCCATCGAGTCCATGCTCACTCAAAATGCCTTAATGGCGAAATGACTACGGAAGTCAGAAGGGAAGGCGTATAGATCCCTCATCTCAGGCAAGATGCCAAACGAGGACGTGACGAACTTACCCTTGCCAGTAAGTCCAGACATGACTATGTTACTCGCTGGAAAGAGGACCTCTGAGAGCAGCACCTCCTTACGCCTCGCTCGGAAAGAAGGATCGCATCAGTGTCACAGAGCGCTCGGAAGCTTCAAGAGGGTAGGTGGAGTATTAACTATGCCCCACACCCCTATTTATAACCCTCGGAATGGGCGGTTCCCCCATTGGGGGAGCAAAATAAGAAATCCCACGAGATATGGCGTGGATTTCAAAAGATATTGCCTCAAGAAAAAAATACCTCGTTAATAATTACCGACATTAAATGCACATGCGTGCATATCTTACGTAGTAGTAATACCAGTCACATCGCTGGCAAGAATAACATTTGAGGCTCTTACACCTCATCATGGTGGTAATTAATGACAGTCTTGTTACATAAACAAGACAAATCAATTCCACAGTGATTGTCCATCACTTGTGGAATGTGGCACATATGTCACACTCACTCCCGACAGCAAGACAGGCGGATGTACTTTAAAGCCACTTCCTAAGGTTGGTAGTAAGATAGGCGGATGCACCTAAAAGCCACCTCATAAGGTTGGCAATAACTCAGGCACACATACCTAAAAGCCACCTCTTAAAGTTTGTAGGAACTGGGGCATACTCTCCTTTGTCCCCATACTACAAACCTGCCTCTTAAGGTTGGGTAAAGTTACAACCTTTGCTTCATAATAAATGCTTGTCCCGCTTTAAGAAAAAAGGTTGGAAAATCATTTGGGGCCATCGTCTACTGCGGAGCTTTCAGTACTTCAACTACCCGAATAAGGTGTAAACAGGCATATTCGACCTGGCCTGATCGGCCTACGCCTAGGTGGATCATGATCCGCCCGCCTCTAGGTGATCCAGTTTGCCTAAGGACAGAAAGGCGGTGGGAAAGTCCATGACGCTCACGTCGACGGTAACGTTGGCCTTACCGACCTCAATAGTCTGACAAATGACGCGCCCTGACAACGGACATGTCCTGACAGGAGATCCTACGGTGAGATCCTTGTTCAGCACTATAAATAGCAAAGAGAGGCCCTTGAGGTTCCTTTTTAGGCAATTCGAGAGAGAGAGACTCTGAGAAATTGTAATCTCACTACTTTTAGTGGATTCACGGGAGCACAGCCCTTCCTCCAGACGTATACTTCTTGTGGTGGAACTAAGTAAACAATCCCTCCCCCTCTTGTGTGGTTGCTTGTGATCCGTTGAGTCGGATCCTCTGACTACTTAGGGGGCCCTGATTAGGGTCCAAATGAGAGACCCTCAAGCAACTCACCTCCTTCATCCACTTCGATATCCTCTCATGACCTTGCCTCCCAACTTGTTGCCATTATCCTCGCCAACACCTCCCCCTCCCATGACCCCATGATCTCCTTCGCTAACGATGTGTGGATTGATCGGTTCGTCTCCCTCAAGCCCTCCTTTAAGGAGGTCGCCTCCAAGAGCTTAAAGGCCGAGGTTGGATCCCTCGATTTTCCAAACTAAGGTTGATGAAGCAACTTTCATGATGAGGGAGGTGTTCGTGGACGATGATGAGTAGTTTGGTATGGAGCTCATGGAAGGGAAGGTGACATACGTGGAGTTTAAGGCAAAGGTGGTTGGGGGAGTGAACATGAGCATGTGGTTGAGGGTAAGCATGAGGGAGTTTGTGGTGAAGGTGAGGGCATTGGCTATGCGGGGGGTGTAGGTGGGCTCATGGTGAAGGTTGAGGGGAAGGAGGACAATGGTGGGGTGGGGTGGTTCATGGAGACGAGGTCAGTGGTAGTGGTGGCGTTGAAGAGAATGGAAGGAGATGTCAAGTAGACGTCATTCTTAATAAATCTCATCCATCCGACCACTCTTTAAAGATAAATTAAATCGTCATTATTCATTTAATTTTGAGATTAATATCTTTAACTTACTTAAGTTAATTTTTTCATAACACTATTTAGTGAATTAATGAGGAGATAACGGAATGATGTTTACGTTATATGATATTAATAGTAATATTTGCAAGTTAATAATAAAAAGGTAATTTTAATAATTTTTAGTAACTTTTATGTAAAATCTCCTTATTATTAAGGTTGTATTTAGAGGTGGATAAAATATTATTTAGATGGATTAAAATAAAATAAGTGAGGATGATGATCCCGTTCACATACCTCAATGCCAAGATTTCGGGTTGCCCTACCACTAAACAGTTGCACGTCATTCTCCTTTCCCGCGCCTTGGTCATTGGCATCCCTTCAACTCTCTCATTTGCATATATGATTCTTGCAAGACGTGTAATTGTATTCGCACCCCTATTCTTTCACCATTCGGTGCACATCCATCCTTGAAATCACACTTCACAATCCTCTTCTCCGACAAAAGATGTACCCCAATTCAGGAGATTAGAGCATGCAGTTTCAATAGTTCACCATTTCACTAGAGGGAGAGGTAGGGCATAGGTGTGATGGGAAATGGCAACATCTATTTTAGAAATTAACAACGCATATGACGGTGATTGATGACAAATTACCAAGATGATGTTTGATATGGAAAATAAATTTATATAATAAGTAAAGAGTTATGCAATAAGTGGAATAAAATGATGAAATACTTGATTAATCTATATAGGTGATTTAATGGATTAAAGTTATTTTATATAGTGGTTGAAGTAATTTTACTTCATATTAAATTTTTCTTAACCCGATACAAGTAATAGACGAACTAAGTGAGGTCAAATGATAGGTGGGTTAAGTGAGGTCAAATGAGAATTAAGTGAACTTAACCCTCTTTTAACTTGCCTATCAAATGTCCTAGGAGTGTAGAAGTGTTGTTCTCTTTTCTCAATTAAAAGAAAAATCCCAGTTACCATGGTATGTGGAATCTTGATGTAAGATCATACTAAAGGCCTCTTCTAATTTTCTTCCATCATGTTGATCGTTGCACCAAAAAGACAAGTTGTTGGAGCATGGTGTGCCGGATGTATATACATACCTCAGTCAAAAATATCAACGGCCACTTTTTATTGTGTCTTCCATTGGTACAGAGTAACTTTTTCCTCTTCACGAAGGTGCTCGAGTTTCTCTACTCTTCTTCCACCCTTAGGTTGCGTCTTATCTTATTTAATTCTATCATTTTAATAAAATGATAGATTTTCAAAATGAATCCTCGAAAGAAATTAACATCTGCTTCTCTCGAGCATGAGATTCTTATGCTAATTCCTAATTTGGACCAACTCCCCATTCCACACACCATCCAATTCTAGGAGTAATTCCTAATGAAACAAGTCACCGAAATATGTCAATTCAAGAAATTAGAGTTATTCTCTTTCACCAATTATATCTGAGGAACGGGTGGAATTAGGGCAATTCCAATGCATCACATGCTATCAAAGAACAAAAAACATTCTACTATTCGGTGTGGGGAGGATAGAGGAATGGAAAAAGGAAATTGTAAGATAAATAAGGAAAAAATAAAATTAAGAGAGAAATTAGTTTTTTTTTTATTTTAGATGAAAAAGTTGAAATTAAATTAAAATTTGAAAGAAAATAATTTTATATTATGGAATTATAAGTGATAAAAAGGAGAAATAAAAAAAAATTATTTCTAAGTGAAATTATTTTCTTTTAAAATTCAACACCTAATTTCGAAATAAAATAAAATTTCAATTAAAGGTGTAAAAAAAATTAAATCCTTAATTATGATAAACAAATAGCCCCTTAGATAACGATTGAAAGGTAAAAGTAAATCATTTCCCTTTTGACGAGACTTTTCCCACCATTTTACGGGAGAGTGTTTCTTTTCTCTCCTTTTATATCATTCCATCATTTTTTTTTATCTACAAGTCACTTTTCACACCACTACGGATGAAAGTTAAGTGGAAATAAGGAAAACTCCGAATTCCTTCTATTTCTTACTGTAAATAGAAATACAACGAAAGTTGATGAAAGAAAAAAAAATAGATTTCCTTTCTTATCTAACAAAGTCATCTTGATTCCATTTCCGACAAACACCCCTCCGACGCAGTGATCGAATGTCAACTACACTCGACTATCCTTATCCTCGATGCAAAGATCACACGTCTCACTGGGTTACAAATGCAAATCAAAAGGATCGGCACAGATGCAACAAACACCACTACTTTATTATTAAATGAAAACCCGATTTTCACGCCAAACGTACTTGAAAATTAACGTTCGCGTGAAGTGGACATTTCTCTCCCTCCCTCCCTCCCTCCCTCCCGTCAACATTCCCTCCTTTTGAAACTTTGACCAAACCAAACCTCGTGGGGACAAAAGGCAAAGGCAAAGGGCAAAGGCACCCATCAACGAAACGAAACATGAAGAAGCCATCGCACCGCCACGGCATTCCTCCCCTTCCCCTCAAAGATCGATCTTCTCCTCCTCCTTGCAATTCTTAGGGTTTTCCGGCGGGAAGAAAGAAAGGCGCGACCTTTGCGTGCGAACACGATGAGGTCGTCCCTCAGGAAGCTGCGGGGCCTGGCGGCCCCCCACCACCACAAGGGGGACCCCAAGGAGAAGAGGAGGCGGAACCCCAACTCCCAGGTCGACGAGCTCGCCCAGGCCACCCAGGTGCTGCCAAATCTCTTCGTAATGATCTCTTCTTTGGGCCTTGATGGTTCGCAAACTTCGGTCTGGCTCGTGGAAGGAAAGGAGCGGTCTGGTTGTGTGAAAAAAAGAAAATCGAATTTTGATGTGCGGTGTTGGAAGTTTCTTGATCGATAGATTGCGTCTGCGTGTGTTCGTGTGCGCAATTTGATATGTAATGTAGCAGTGATTGATGGCAAGGGGAAAATGGAATGAAAAATGTTTGTTTATTCGGGAATGTATCGGTTTTTGTAGTACGGCTACCTTGGAAATATAAGTAATTAGGATCTTCGCGTATGGTGCCGTTTCCCAGGTTTTGTTTCCGAGGTACGTGGGTTTCTCGATCTGCGAATTCGAAGTCGAACACGATAGCCACGCTCTCGTGGTGTGTTGATGACGAAGTGGTTTATTGATGAGTATGGTTTTGTGATTTGTGGGATTGATTGGCGGGAGTTCTATGGTTGGTTATACTGTTTCTTTTCTTGAAGCTGGCAATTGTTGGTGGCTCTATTCTAAGTTAAAATGGTCTGGTGATTTCAGGACATGCAAGACATGAGGGATTGTTACGAGAGCTTACTTTCTGCAGCAGCTGCTACAGCTAACAGTGCTTATGGTCGGTACCTTTCATGCCAAATTCGTTCATTTGTTCTCATTTTCTACCGGATGGTACTATACATTTCATTTGAGCATTTTTGGCGTTAGGTGGCTGGATAATAACTTCTGTGTCTTGAATATTGGCAGCTTATTTTACTCCTTTATGTTTTATTATTAGGCATCTTTTTTTTTTTTTTTTTTTGAAGAAATGAGGAATGCTATCGATGACGATAGTAGACCGGGATTATTAGGCATCCTGAATGATTTAGGGATGGTTTTATGATAGAACTAATGGATTTTTAGGAGAAAATGAAAAAAATTCTTAGGAGATAGATTGACATGATTCTTTCTTGTTGAGAAAAAATCTTGATGAAATTCACATGGATGTTGGTTGTGGTAATGGGCCTTTCTATCCCTTGTCATATAACCAATTTCAGCTTCTTCTTTTAAACATACTAATATCTCTGCATCCTGCCGCAATGCCACAAAATTAATCCACGCGAAGTTCCCTCTACGGAAGGATCTCACTACCATGCCATTCAATTGTTGGAAGAGTGGTTATCTTGTGTAAAGCATCAATCTTTGCACTATGGACTGCATTACTTGCGAATCTTTACTTTTTTGACAAGTATCCTTTTATAAAATCCTATTCATTGTTTAATCTTTTTCTATGTCTCAGAATTTTCAGAAGCCCTAAAAGAATTGGGAACTTGTCTACTTCAGAAGACTGCCTTAAATGATGATGAAGAAAGTGGTGAGTTTGCTTCATTCACCCTTTAATTCAGAATTCACAACAACAATGCTTCTTTATTATTAAAGAGATGCATGTTTTGCGTTACACTCTACAACAGCTACAACCTTGTTTTGAATTTTCAGTTGAATTGTATACAAGGAAATAGCTGCCTAATGGAATGGAAGCTATGCACTTCTTGTTTGGGTGTATAGGGTTTTGCACTAGAAGTTATATAATTTTTTAAAATTTAGAGATTGGAGGATACAACAAGCTTTGCTTCGGAGTGGTATAAACAAAATTTTCATTACAACACCATCCTGGAAATAGTCATGTTTGTATAGTCATTAAGATTTTCTTTCCTTTGATGGATATTATAATCGATTTGTTTTAAGAATGAGCTACCTGTACCTTAGAATTTAATGTGAAGAGCCAAATTATTGGGCTAAAGTTTGCATCTTGTTGTGAGACATATCTTTTCATCAAGTCCTAGTAGGACCTTTCAATTTTCTCAAATTGTTTCTGCGTGTTGGTGGGGCAATTTGGCTAATTTGTTGCATCTTTTGCCACGTTACATTTTTAGAAAGGCTTAATGCCTGTTTTATTTTCATCTGGCTGCGGGATAACAATGGTTTTCATTTTTGAAGCAACACTTGTTGCATAACACCATGGGTAGCTAGTGTGAATTAAATATCTTCAAATGTGACAAAATGCATTTAAAACTTCTAAGCTTTCTGCCAAACTGAGACGTCGCTTTTCAAAATATAAGAGGTCCTTTTTACTTCTTATATGAAATATTTCTCATGTATTTGCCTTCCCTTTCTCATGCAGGTAGGGTTCTATTGATGATTGGGAAAGCACAGTTTGAGCTTCAAAAGCTTGTTGATAATTATGTAGGTTTGATTCTTGCAATGACAAAATAACCTCGGTTTGTTATTGTAAATTAAATGTGTGAACAGTATGCTTATAATTGACTCTTGCATTCTGTCATTCTATTTTAGAGGTCACATATATCTCAAACAATCACAACACCTTCAGAATCTCTTCTCAATGAGCTTCGAACTGTTGAGGTTTGTGTTCTTGCTTCTTTACACACTTGTTTAAATTTGACAAAATTCATAAATTGATTTGGTATCTTGAAAGCTTCTTGAGGCATCCAGAAACACAACAATTAATAAATTTGCATGTTTAATGAAGTTCGGAAAGAGATTTTGCTTCTCCATGGATGTGTATGACATGTCATGTTTAAGAACTTATTGTTGTTGTCCATGGGTGTTCACTATCTCTTGACCTTTGTAGGCTTAAAAAGGTAGCTGAATAAGCTGCATCTATGTATTTGAGTTTGTATCTATATTTTCCTGGGAATAGCGTTGTTTTAATATTTTTCCTTTACATATAGCGTAAGTGGGCAAACAACATATCTGAAGCCCTTTTTTTTAACCTTGGAGCACCTTATAAACAATTACATAGGACTCATCAGGAATTAAATCTAGATTAGTGCCAGATTCTATGGGCTTGTGTTTGTTCATCTGAGTAGGCTTATGCGCGCGCGTGCGTATACACACACACACTCGCACACAAGGCTATCCAGGGAATGGAAATATCAACATCATGGAATCACAACTTGTCTTAATAGTAATGTTGCTTGTCAAATGGAAGCCTTCATTTTTCCCCCCTTTTCTACAGGAATTGCTGTAGATGATTTTCTTTTTCCTTTTTGCCCCTTTTCCCTTTTAATTAGTGGTATGTATTTGCCAATGCAGGAAATGAAAAGGCAGTGTGATGAGAAGAGGTAAGCATTCTTAAAGACACTCCTGTTTCATGTTAGTGTTTCTTTGACTGTGCTTTTACTTGTTGCATAGGGAGGTATTTAACTACATGCTGGCTTCCCATAAAGAAAAAGGAAGACCAAGAAATTCCAAAGGAAGACACTGTTTATCTCAACAGTTACAACAAGTGCAGGAGGCTTATGAGGAGGAGGCAACTTTGTTTGTCTTCCGTCTGAAGTCCCTGAAGCAAGGACAGTCTAGAAGTCTTCTAACACAGGCAACTCGTCATCATGCTGCACAGGTTCTTCATGATATTCATTTCTTTTTAATTATCGATTCATATACTTCCTATATATTTATTGATCAGGTGGGTGTTCTTGTCATTTTCCTGTTACAAACAGCTGAATTTCTTCCAAAAGGGGAACAAGTCTCTTGAAGCTGTGGAACCACATGTCAAGTCTATTGCAGAGCAACAACGTATTGACTACCAGTTCAGCGGCCTTGAAGACGATGGAAGTGAGGATGATGACAATTATAGTTATGGATACAACGATAGTGAATTGAGTTTTGACGATGAGCAAACTGAACATGGTCTAGAAGGTGGTTCAGCTTCTAGGAGCTCAATGGAGGTGAGAATTGCTTCAATTGTTTCTTTCCCTTTGGCAAGTGAATGTTCTCCCTCTTAATCCCGATGCTTGCATCGCTAGTCTCTTTCTTGTATACAAGGAGAAGCCATCTACTAACAAGGATGGGTGACATCCTTTCGGGTAGTTACTTGCTCCATAGGAAATGTGCTATTTTACCTAATAATTTTTAAAAACAAAGTAGCTCTTGACAAAACACTTTGTTGAAGGGTTACATCTAACTTCTTGGTGTTTCCTGCTGTAAATAATTGAATAAAGGAATGGGAAACTACTAGAACTTGGGTTTCTTTCTTACAAGTTTCTTTGAAGTTTCCAAGTTAGAGAAAATAATTCCCCTATAATTGAAATCAAGAACCTTGACCTCTCTTATATAGAGAGTAGTGACGCAAAAATTACGTAAGAAACCCAATTAGGAATATAAAATTAACTAGGACTCTCAAAACTAAGATAACTAGACTCAAAACATATTCTAAAGGACTTAAAAGATCACTCTGTAGAACTGGTAGAAGTAGAGGTAGAATTTGCCATAAAGCTAGTGGCAACAATAGTAGTGGAGGAGGATGACTTGCTCCTTAGTAGAGCCCATAGACGATTTAACTCTTTAATCGTGAATTGTATAGGATATTACTCTGTGGCAGTCTCAGGAATTGGAGTTTCAGCAATAGTTGTTTGATTATCCCAAGAGGGCTTCTTGAACTTCTCTCAACACTTCTCAAAAGGGTGGTTTGTCCTTTTTCAATGAGTGCAAGGAGAGTAGATACAATAGCTTCGTATGCAACTACTAGAACCACTTCTCCTTCCAGAGGCAATGAGGGTAGAGGTGTTAGGAATAGCAATAGGAAGAACATCTGGTGCATTGGCATCAGTATTTTGGAGGCAGTTGTAGACACTCTCTAGATTAGGCAATGAGTTTGAAGATAGGATGTATCTAGTCGACTGGTATCGTGGTGTAAGGCCATCCAAGAAGCGATAGGTTTGCCACTTTGCTCGTTTTGTAACCTACTTCTAACAATAAATAGGATGGAAGACGCCAAGTTCCGTGAACAAGCCCTCTAAAGTAGTGGAATGCTTAACCAAGGATGTGTTGCCTTGGTTAGTATTCTAGATATGCCTATAGATATCGACATGTTGGGAACTACTCTTTTGAAGGGAGTATCTCTTCTCTAGAGTCTCGCAGATCTCTTTGGTTGTCTTCTTGCATGGCATGTTTGTAACAATCTTCAAGTTAAAGCTATTCATTAGCCAATTCATGATCCTTCCACTTCTTGTCTTTTGCATCATCCTTGGGATTTGGAGCTTTGTCAATCAACAAGTGTAGGCAATCCTGTCCCCTAATGAATATGTAGAATGCTTATGACCACAAAACATAGTTCGGGGATGTAGTCAACTTGATCGTAATCCCTTGAACTAAAGTAGAGGTTGAGATCTTGGCCTTAGACATCACGGTTGAAGACTACATTAGCTATGAGGGAGGGATCATAGGCAGTAAACGGCCAGTCAGACGTGCGTGTAGATTGCATAGTAGGCGTACACTACACATGCATGGAGGCGTGTACACCTAGGTCATATGCACGCAACAAAGAGAGTCACCAGCCACACACACAAAGGCAGATGCTTGCAAGTAGATGCAAGCAGAAGGGAAGGGCAGACACAGAGCAAAGAGGTAGGGTAGGCATGCAAGTGCTTGCATGTGCAAGATAGGCAAGCCATGTGCAATAGGCACAACAAGGAGATAGGCCATGCGCGCTGGGCATGTGTCAAGGAGGCAGTGTAGTGTTACGCAGTGCTACTGCAAGGGATGACATTGTTCTGGTGGTGGTGGTCTTGATATTCGAGAACTCATAAGGTTAGGTTTTCTAAATCCTTAATTGGCTCTGATATCATGTTGAAGAAAATAATGCCTTATTGAAATCATAAACCGTGATCCTCTTATATGGAGAATAGGGATGCAAAAATTACTTAAGAAATCTAACTAGGAATATGAAATTGACTAGGACTCTCAAACCTAAGATAAATAGACTCAAACATATTTGAAAGGACTCAAAAGACTATAATAACCCTCTAATACTCAAACACAAGTAACTTTACGTTCCTTCGACTTGTTTGTGTATGCGAATAAATAGAATGTGTTAGCGAGGAATAAAGGCCATGTCAGTAGTTAGTGGCCATGTGGCAAAGTCTGGTTGAGCCACTGTTGGGCACGTGAAGTTTAGGATTTGGTGCAGTGTTTCCTAGTTTGTTTTGTACCACATGTGACAACTTTTGTTAAGAGGTATTTTGGTTTCTTAGTTGTCAAGTTAGAGAGTATTAGGAAAGTCCAAAATTATGATTAGGATTTGGTGATTTGATTTGTTTCTTGTTTTGCAAGTTATGGTGATTGCCTCTCTACAAAAGGAGGGCAATGTACCAAGTTTATTCTTGAATTGAGTTTGTAGTAATATTTTGTAGTTTTCTACAACTCCCTCCTTTCTCTCCACCATAGCCGTCGACCCTCTCTCTCTCCACGTGCCATCATCAAGAGGAGGAATGGCCCTCTCCATGAGTTCTAGATCTTCACATGTTATCAGAACATGCCTTCCTAGCCTACTAGATCATGTGTGTGGAGAGGAGAGAAGAGGAGATCCACGAAGATCACGTGGAATTACCTTCGTGTGTGTGGAACAGGTGGAGTTGTCTTGGAGTCGAAGTGTTGTGTTAAGTCTACTACGACAGGGTGACCTTATGTGCACCCAGAGACCTATGTGACTTAGTGGGCTTTTGGGGTGTAGGGATTGAGGGGGCACGTGGAACCCTCTAGCATGTTGGGGAGTTCAAGACGTAGTGCTTGTCTCTTGGGTGTAGAAGAGGAGGCACAAAAGCCTTCCTCAACCATCTTGGATTTGAAGACAACAATGGTGGATGCAAAGACTCAAGATAAACTTCATATATTTTTTGAAAAGGTATTAGAGGCGCAAGAAGGGGCTAATACAAAGAAGCGGGAGAAGGAGAAATATTTAAAGGAAAAGCGATTCTTCATTGAACAATCTATTACGATCAATGTACTTCACCAATGGGATCCTCTTATCCATTTTTTTATTCTCCTCCGAAAGGGGAGATCTTAGAGAAAAGGCATCCATTATAAAGCTTGGGATTGTTCACCTTTCTACCGCTTCATCAATCATAAAAAAAATAGAAAAAAAAAGTTCATGCAAGTCTTCACCCTTCTCTTGCCTCGACTTGAGGGGGATGTTAGCGTTGGAATTTGCCACATGGCAAAAACAGTCCTCAGCCACGTGGCAGTGTCACGTGACAATCTAGTCGGTGGGCCCACCATGTGGGTGTGTGATATTTGTGTATGTGTGTTAGGAAAATTGGTTTAGGTTTAATCATTTTCCAAATATGTTTTGTGCCACTTGTGGTAATTTATTGAGTTTTATTTAGAGATTTGGTTGTTTTAGGAAATAGAATTAGTGAATTGTTAGGATTGTGATTTGATTTGATTGAGATTGGTTATCTATTATAGAGACCAAACCTCTTCATTTGTTTCTTGAGTTGCAATAATATTTCATAGTTCCAAAACTCCCTCCTTTCTCCTCCACAGCCGTCGACCCACTCTTCATGCAGAGGCTCAAGATAAACTCCATATATTTTTTGAAAAGGCAAATACAACGAAGTGAGAGAAAGAGAAATATTTAAAGGAAAAGTACTTTTTCAATTAACAATCTATTGCGGTCAATGTATTTCACCGATGGGATCCTCTTATCCGATTTTTTATTTTCTTCCAAAAGGGGAGATTTTCCCAAAGAAAAGGTGTTCATCATAAAGCTTGGGAACACACTTTTCTACCATGAAGTTTTGAAGGCAAGTCTTCATCCTCTCCGGCTTCGACTTGAGGGGGCGTGTTAGCATGGAATAAAGGCCACATCAACAGTTAGTGGCCACGTGACAGAGTTCAGTTGGCCCATTGTTGGGTACGTGAAGCATAGGATTTGGTGTAGTGTTTCCTAGTTTGTTTTGTGTCACATGTAGCAAGTTTTGTTGAGAGATATTTTGATTTCTTAGTTGTCAAGTTAGAGACTTTAAGGAAAGTCTAAATTAGGATTAGGATTTGGTGATTTGATTTGTTTCTATTTTTGCAAGTTTGTTATGGTGATTGTCTCTCTATAAAGAAGGGCAATGCACTAAGTTTATTCTTGAGTTGAGTTTGCAATAATATTTTATAGTCTTCTACAACTCCCTCCTTACTCTCCACCATAGCCACCAGCCCTCTCTCTCCTCCTTCTCAGTCCATGTGCCAATCATCAAGAGGAAGAAGGGCTCTTTCCACGAGTTTCAAATCTTCACAGAATGAAAGTGCAATAAACTTTTGGCATGCTATAGTTTAGTTTTTTAAATATATGATGTATCAATATACCACCTTTCCTTGAAATTTTTATTATTCTGTGCTTATTATTTTTGTACTTCATAATTCTTTTGGCCACGTCATGATGCTCTCTCTGACAGTTCTTTGATGTTTCTGTTTCCTTTATAGATGCTGTTTCTCGTTAGTCCACTCTTATAATAACAGGGTTTGGGCTTTAGTGATGATGTAGTTTTTATTCTATGATTTACTTTCATTTACCATGATTGAAACCTTTTCTCAAAACCTCAAAAGTGAAGCCGAGAACTTGCTGGCTTGGGCTGACAGATTTAATTTCATATTAAATGCATAGTTGTTAGTGGAAGTGAAGCCAATCTTATCTTACAGAGCTTGGTTTGTTTGCGCAGTTGGATGAAATTGACAATTCTTCTGCCCCAATCTCAGATATTGAACCAATAAAGGTAAGTTCTAACTTTTTGATACCCAGGCCTCTAGAGATAGTCCTCAGAAAGCATAACATACCTGATTATGTCTTCAGATGCACATTGGTATGCACACATGGAGGTAGAGATATACATACAAGCATGCATGCATAAAATTTCTTCCGAAACCTACTAAAGGGTATTTTCCCGACATTTTGCTTGGAAAGGAGGGTTTCAATGTCTGCTTTATGAGCATATGGATGTATGTTTTCTCTCTGAAATTTGATGAATTAATTGAAACTGGGCATAATTCCACATGGCGTACTTGGATAAATGTTGTGGGCCTACAAGTGCCTTGTAGAATAATTATATCTTCTCCAAGAAAAACAATGGTAACCAGTGAGACAGGTTTTTCCCAAGATTGTTGGTCCATCTTCCCAGGTTTTATGTATGAGCATCCTCATTCTACTCCTTGAAATGATATACCCATAAACAGCTTGCTAAAGATAAGTTCTGGAGCTAAGATATGAAGTAGCATGCAACACATTTTGTTTTTCCTCGATTAACTTAGGTTGGCTAATTTCCTAGAAGAGTTTTTTTTTTTTTTAGATTTCAGTCACTTATATTACAAGATTTTTTATAGCTCTCTTGTACACTGCCATAGTCAGGCAAGTTTTTGAACCCTCGTATGGATGGGAGTCTAACTACTAAACCACCAGAAATTTGAGTTTGTCAAAGTTATACCAGCAGAAAATAACCTCCTTTGTTTTACTTTTTCAGGAGAACATGTATCAAAAACATCCTGCCTTCTCTTTTAACAGGGTGGTTGGACCTAGCAGCTACTCCGCACCAATTTTCGCAGACAAGAAGATTGATTTTGCTGAGAAAATAAAAGAATTCCAGTCTTCCAAAAAGTTTCACTCATATGTGCTACCTACACCAGCCGATTCTAAAAGTGCAAAGTTGGCATCTTCTGATGCAGCTCATGTTACTAGCACAGATGAGAAACCAGCTCAGTTGTGGCACTCATCCCCACTGCAAGTGGAGAAGAATGTCAGAAGCTCAGGGGTTGCTCAGGTACCTGTTTTTCCCTTATCATCAGAAGCCCAATCAGTGCTTAAAGAGGACAAAAAGCCTGTACAAAAACCCCCACCCTTACCTGAACACCTTTCTTTGCCAAAATTTACTGTTGATTTCAATCCTCATACAAAAAAGATCAAGAGACAAGCTTTTTCTGGCCCCTTGACAAAAAAAGCATGGGCAAACAACATCCTTTCTTCTTCACCCAACCCGACGGATTGTCCTTCCATGGTTCCTCCTGTGAGTGTGCATGGTTTCACGCGGCAGTCTTCGTCTCGGAGAGTCAGCTTCGGTGCTTCACAGCCACTTGCACCTTCTCCTAAAATAAGTGAGCTTCATGAGCTTCCACGACCGCCTTTACCTTCAGCTAGGTCAACAAGACCATTGAGTATGACTGGATACTCTGCCCCTCTGGTATCCAGAAGTCCAGAAGATCATCTGACCAGAAAATCACCATCCATCTCTCCTCAGAAAGCTTCACCATTGCCAGTGCCTCCAGGCACCATAACTCGTAGTTTTTCTATACCTTCCAGCTCTGCAAGAACTGATCTATCTGCTGCTAGCAGATTGTCAGAGGCTCACAGTTCAGATATGCTAGGCGGAATTTCTTCATGTACGCTTTCACAGATATCTCCAATCAACTCTCAACCAGTCTCTTGAATGCAATTAGCTACTGATGATGCAAAACTGAGGTAAGCAGATCTTTACCCTGACAATCATTTATTGCTTTTTGGAAAAAGTCATTGGGTCACTATTTGGGGTCATTAGTCATTCTGCTTCTACCTTAATAACTTATTACACTGTAGAGAAAGGAATCTGCATGACCCTATCAAGCTGTTTAGTTTGCTATTTGTATTTTAGCATTCACCCTTAAATTTTATTTCTGTAACCAAGGAAATCCGCAACATCCCTGCTGATTAAACCAATGCCACCAATATAATATTTTCATGACAACATGTGTTCATGAAAAGTAGAACCATTTTAACTACCTGTCTAGTTTGGTTTGATACTTCACCAATATTTCTCATGTAAGAATTCCCATTTAGTAAACTCATCTGCCTATTAGACATTTAATATGTTGGACTTGTATTCTGAAATTTTCTCTAAAACCAAATAGGTTTCAGTCCTTTTTTGAATCGAATCATCTTTGGATATGGTTTTGACATGTGCATCTTCTATGCTAGTTCGTCCCTGCCATTATAGTGCATGAATGACCTTTACTTTGAGTCCACGATCAAGAACATGGTTAATTCTCTGAAAATCAAGGAGGTGAGGAAATAGAGTTGAATTGACTCAGTTATTTGGGATCGAATGGAATCTCTTGTTCCATAACTAAGAAGGCCTTTTGTACTCAACCCTATATTTATATCATCTCCATTTATTTTTGTAGAAATCCAATTGCCACAAACTAGCAACCACAAACATAGGATTTATGTGGAAAATCCTCCTTGATGAGGGGGAAAAGGCAAGGAAGCACTTAACCCTTGTCTTTCAAGGTTTCTTTTTGTTAAAGAACAAAGAGAACAAATGAGGTTATTATTATAGACTCACAAGCTAAATGGGTCCACTCCAAGTTCCATAAGTAAACAGTTACAGTAAAAAGAAGAAAGCTCAACACTTCTCCAAAAAAAAAGAGGAAGAAAACTCAACCACTCCTCAATTTGGGCATAGATGCCATGTATGCCAAATTTGCCGACATTCTTCCCAAGCTTCAATTTGACGTGACCTTTAGTGAAAATGTTAGCTACTTGTTTGTATATAACACAAGACAAAGATCTCCATAATTGATTTTCTCTTGTATAAATATATGTCAAGCTCCTAGGATGGTCATGCAAGACTTATCATTAGCAATGTCAATGGCAGCTTTGTTGTCCCAATAGAGAAACATGGAAGGTTTTGGTACCAACATTGGCCAAAAATGTTTTTATCAGAAGCAGTTATGTGATTTTTAAGGCTATTACGATGTATTCACCTATGATTACCCCCAATATGTAAGTAGTATCTCGCAACATATCTTCAATTAATGCTTTGATTGTACTATCTTTCTGGTAGTAATGAAGTGGATGTCTGCTGACCTTTGGAAGTCATCTTTTTTTTTTTCCTTTCGAAAAAAAAAAAAGCATATCTTCAATCAACTATAGAACTGACCTAATTTGCATTCATATGTGACTCTAAAATCTCTCTCCTTGGTAAAAAGAAACCATTTTTTTGGATTCTTTTCAGATATTAGGATTTGATTTTGAAAATGGAAGATTTATTCATTATGATAATGAATAATTGCACCTAATAGGAGTCTACCATATACTAATATAGTGGTGATCTCCCTCTTTTCTTATTCCTATTTTTGTCCGTAGATGATATCCGATTAGCAATTGCCCAACCAATCTATTCTTACTTATCCACTCTTCTGTCTCTCCATTCAATTCTAATAAGAAGATATTCTTAAAAAATAAGTGGATTTAACCCATGGAATCATGATATTCTGATATTCAAATTTGATATAGATGAAATGAGCTTGCAGCTACAGGTTTGCTCTGTAGGCTCACAGACTCCTAGGGTGAAAATGCTTGTCTTAGATGAATGGGATGAATTGTTGGCACATTCAGGGTAGCAAGCTCAGTGGCAGGAGAGCAGAGTGGTGTGGTCTAGCTCCCCACAAGTGTGGTTGGAAAGAGAAAGTGTGGAGTATGAGACTATAGCGAAGAATCATGTAGTCAACATAAGATGAGCCCCAGTAGTCGATTTGGCATGTATGTCCTAAGTCATGACATTCATCACATAAGTAATATTAGGTCTTGTAAATAATTGATCAATTTCCCCACTAACTTCTGTTATGTGGACTTTCAAGGCTCATATCCCAACTTTTGGTCTAAGATGGTGATTTGCTTTAATAGGAATGGCAATAGTTATACATCCCAGTTTCTCAATCTCTTAGCAACTGTAGGACATGCTTTCAGCAACACATGAGAAAACATCCTTTGGATCTGACAAATTCAATACCAAGGAAGTATTTCAAATTCACTGGTAAATTTGCCCTTAAGATGTTTGATTGTTTCATCTTCACTCCTAATGAACATGTCATCAACATATCCTAGGAACAGACTAATCTTACGTCTGACTGGTATCACTAACGGTGTGTGATCAGCATTGCCTAAATTTATCATTCTTCTTGCATGGCAACTTGAAGCCTCTCAAATCATGCATGAGGCAATTGCTTTAAATCTTTCATTTTCCTACTTGTTCACGATGGAGTAACATGCATTTAGACTTCTTATTTCAATCTCTGATGTAAGAAGTCATTCCTCAAGTCTAACTGGTCTAGCTGTCAAGAGAACTGAATAGCAAGAGTTACGACAATTCTGATGGAGTTCATTCCTGCAATTAGAGCAAAGGTCTTCTAGTGGTCAATTTTATATTTTTTATTTAAGACATTTGTAACCAATATAGCCTTATAACTATCTATCATTCCTTTACACCCATTTTGACCTCACGATACACCCTAGAGAATCAGCACCACATCCTGAGTTTATTTTTTCGTCTTTTCCTACATGGTTTCCACCTACGCGGTGTCAGTCTGTGCTTTAGAGACAGACCTGTGAACAGATGAAGAAGCAAGGGATGATGGAAAACATTTCAAATTCTGGCTTAGTCTTGAAAAATCAATATATTTGTTAATGATATTGAGTGCATTATCCAAGACCATTCCATAGAGTTGCATAGGCATCATTCTTTTTGCACCTTGATCTCAACAATGGGGGAACAAAAGCAATAGGATCAGTGATGAAATCTTGCACAATATGACTTTGAGATTGTTTAGGTCTAGGCTGAAAGGAGTGGGATTAGTTATTCGATGATCTTAAATAGAGGTTTGCTACTTATTTTATGTTTAGACATAAGGTTGCAAAAATTAGTACTTGATATGCGGTTTTGTGGTTATTGACAAAGACTGTATATTATTTAGGAGGGTTATATTTTTTAATATTTAAATTCAGAATGCCACAAAAGTAGACTTTCAAGGATCCATCAAGATACTCGAGCATTTTCTGATCAAGAGGTTTAATAATGGTTCCAAATTGCTTTTGACCATGGCAACATACAGTAAACAAACGCGCACATAGATCAATCATTAATAAAGGTCAGAAAATATCTAAAGGCATCTATAGAGTTCACAATTGTAGGGTCCCAAATATTAGAATGCACTAAAGATACAAGGATAGGCATCTTATTATCATATTCATGAGAAACATTGCGAGAATGCTTAAACAAGTGATAGATTTCACACTGGAGTGCTTGTGATTTTTGATAGATTTCACACTGGAGTGCTTGTGATTTTCTTCCAAGAAACATGTGAGGAAATAAATTTCGTTAAGAAGAAATCACAATGTCTAAGCTGTCATACCTCTCCAATTTTTTACCTATTTATCTTTTATTATCTTTTTGGAGATTGAGCATCATTTGAAGAGAAGCACCTACTTCCACTAGAAGCCTTTTGAGGCCGTTAGATCCTAACTAATTCCAATCTTCTTTCCCATCTCCAGGCCTTGCAAATGCAAAGATCCTCATAAAAAACTAAGCAGCAATTTAGCTTTTTGGTAATTTTGGTAATTAATAATGAATTGAACACGTGAAAAAGTGATTTACAGAATACTATCAAGTATCTTCACATTCTTGTCTGTGCGCTGACAGACTAGCCAAAGCAACATGATCTTGTCTTGAGCTAAGTTTGTGTGTCAGAAGTCATCATTACTTGTCATGTGACCACTAACTCCAATTATCCTCAATCCAATCATCATCAAAGGGAGCATTTATGCAACTTTTGTCCTTAAGCAGTAGCACATGATTCAAGTCCTTGGTATGAGGTGTTACCTAATATCCAGATAACATTTTAGTGAAAATCCCCTTGCAATTCCTTGATTTAATCTGCGACCATGTTGTGAGGGTAAGCTTACTTCAACATTTTCCTCTTTAGTGGAATTGTTTGTCTGATACTGTAACAGCAACAAACTGTGTATGGAAACTGTGTATGGAAACATCACGTGTTCTTCCCAGCTCTCCTCCAATTAGATTTATTCTCGAAATGTATGCTCCAACAAAATCAACAGTGTGCCTTATTTTCTTCATGCTTTATGAGGGGGCCTTGTTCACATTTTGGTTCCCAACTAACTAGAGCAGAGCATTCCACACTTTTGTCATCATCTCTGGTATTGGTTGATTTGCTGCTCATTTCACGTTGCCTCTTTTTATTTGCCTCTATTTGAATGTAGACTTCTAATATTCAGATGAATTTAGGATCTGGCTTTTGGTCCCTTCTTTGAATTTAGTAATAGGAAAATGAAAGTAAGCTTTTTTCGATATCTATCATGTTGCATTTTTTTTTAGAAAGGGAAAATGATGACTATCAGAGGTTGGTAATCATCCACTTCATTACCATCAAAAAAGATGGTACGTTCAAACCTGGAAGATTACAAGATTTGCATACCATAAGTTGACGATGAAGAGACTTTCCTTACTACATTGTTGAGCTAAGCCCTCTCTTCGTTGAAAATGGCCCATTCCTTTGAAGCCAAATACACCACAAGCCAGCTACAACTTTAATTCGCAATTGTGGATCAGCCCGCGCATCCCCTCTAAATGCTCTCCAGAAAGTGTTCATTGTAAGCTCATCCAGTGCAGGAATGGATAGTGCCTCGAAGCTATCCCAAAGAAAAGGGTAATGGACAAAGAGATCGTCATAATCCTCATCCTCTACCCTGCACAATGCGCATATTGTGTCCCCATCAGCAGCCCATAGTTTCCTTCTCACCAAAGTTACAAGCCTCTTTCTCTTGAGGAGCCAAAGAAAGATCTTTACCTTTAAGGGTACCTTCATCTTTCAGAAAATGCTGCAATCAATGCCCAGATAAGCATCATCAACCACTGGATTCCCTCTAATTAACTTGTAAGCCTTTTTTACTGAGAAACTTCCACTATTCCAAACCAAGGAATCGGCCAACCCCTCTTTCGACCAAAATTCATGAATGCATGCAAGCAAATCTTCTGAATCACGTGCTCTGGCCTCCAAAAGAGCTCCTTCCAACTCCGGAATCCAAACCCCTGCATTCCTTTCCACCTGTCCACTCCATACGTCAACCACGACTGCATGTTTGTTTGTTGCTAATGCGAAGAGACAAGGCACCCTTCTTGCCAAGGAACCCAACGTCAACCGATCATTCTCCCAAAATCTAAATGATTTTCCATCACTTAGCATTGGCTTAAAGAACTGTGCCATACGTGGTTGACCTTAGACAAGCCTCTTCAAAAGGTGGAAGTCTCACGGGGGACAACTCTCCTCTGCTCCTAGTTTACAGTGGACCCATATGAATCTTTTAGTAAATGATGCTAAGCAGAATCATCATTTTGCATCAACTTGACCACCCACTTGGTAAGCAAGGCGTAATTGAAATTAACCAAACGAAGAACTCTTAAACTGCCCTGCTTTTTTGGTCTGCATATGTCTTCTCACTTGACTAATTGAAGGAATCTTTCATCCTGCACTGGACCTTTCCAGATAAATCACCTTTTGATTTTGTGAATCTTTATCACTTGCTTAGGAGGCTGAAAACTGATAAATGAAAAATCTCAATGGCAGACGGTACAGACGTCAACAAAGCCAAGCAACCACCTCTAGTGAGTATGCAATTATGCCAACTGTCAGCCTTTTTTCCAACTTTTCAATAGGAGGTAACCAATCACACACAGTAGAGTATTTTCCCTTCAGCGACAGTCCCAAGTAAATGAGGGGCAGTAAGGTAATAGCTGTATATAGACAGTTGGAGCAGGAGTTACTTTCGTCTTTTGTCATGCCAAAAGGAACATAAGCTAATTTACTATGATTGACCTTTGGACCAAAGATAGCTCCAAAAATTCTCACCAAGGTACCCAGGTGATCCACCTCCAAACATCCCCCCCCCCTCTCAATAAACAATAAAGTGTTATCGGCATGCTGGAAAATAAGGGTCATGAAGGATCCACCACTATTCAAGGAGAAACCAGAGAAAAGGCCCCTAAAACAAGCCTTGAAAACCATCAAAGCTAGAGTATCAGCTGCAATGATGAAGAGGAGGGGGGCGAAGGGGGCACCCCTGCATAACTTCCCTCTGACGCTGAACCCATCCCTCAGTAGGCTTATCATTCACCAAGATAGAGGAGGTAGTTGTGGTCGATCTCTTCATCCAGATCCAAACATCTGAGAACCACCTACACCTTAAAACCTGCCACAAGTAAGTCCAAGATATGCTTTCATAAGCTTTTAAGAAGTCCATTTTCCAAAGAAAACCCTTCTTTTTGTTTCTTCTCTAGGATGGAGCCATTTCATTTGCTATAATAAAGGACTACCGTAACAATTTGCCATGTATAAAGGCTGACTAAATTGGTCCCACCAAATGGGAAAGGACTTCTCCAAGCCTGTTAGCCAAAATCTTCACCATAATCTTTTCAAAACAAAAAAAAAAACTGCTTTCAAAAGCACAATCGGGCAATAATCCTCTATCCTTTCTGACTCAGACTTCTTTGGTAGTAGGAACATGTAAAATTTATTCAGCCTTTCAAAACCAAAATTTCCTACAACAAACTTAGTAAACAATGCCATCAAATCATCCTTGACTACCTCCCAAAACTCCTTGTAGAAGAGGACCTATAAGCCACCTGGTATTGGAGAAGGCCTTTAAGCACTCTAAGAAGCTCCTCCTTAGAGAAGGCCTCATCAAAAATAGGGACTCCACTGTTTATCCACTCCCAAAATCCTGGACCTCTCTTAGTAAAGTCCTAGAAGTATGTCCACAAAGCATGTTCAACCT
This sequence comes from Thalassia testudinum, assembly GCA_037157565.1. Taxonomy (NCBI): domain Eukaryota; kingdom Viridiplantae; phylum Streptophyta; class Magnoliopsida; order Alismatales; family Hydrocharitaceae; genus Thalassia; species Thalassia testudinum. Next base: position 24,168,772 of record JAZHRO010000054.1, on the reverse strand, counting down.
ATTCCCTCCCAGTGGCAGTAGCTACCTCCTCCCCAACACTAATAGAGGTAATTAGGTTGGACCTCCTCCTTGTACTGGTGGCACAATGGAAAAAACAGGTGTTGGCGTCATCTTCTTTCAGCCACAACTGCCTTGAGTGTTGGTGCCAATCAACCTCTTGCTTAAGATCTTGTTGGATGGTGCTGCAATTGCCTTCTTTTGTCAACCTCATTTGTAGTAACAGCTATGAAATCTTCAGCTCTATCCAAAGCCGACACACCATCTAGGCATCCACCCTAACCCTCTCTCCCCCCCTCCTAGAGCTCCTTCTTGTAAGATATCAGCTCAAGGTGTAGGTGTTGTGTCTTATTGGTAAATGTACAGGTGGCAGATGAGGATGGCTGGACCTCCTCCCACTTCTCCTTGGCGAAATCTCTGAATCCTGGTTTCATGAGCCATGACTTGTCAAACTTAAAGTAGGTAGTGTTGGTTGTTCCTCGTTTGAATTCCAAACCAATGGAGTATGGATAGAGAATGGTCTTGGTCTCACCGTATACTGCTGTGCAAGCTCCATGAAGGAAAAAAAGCAATCAATCTTTGATCTTGCCCTACTAAGTTCCTCCAAGTGAATCTGACACCAGTGATTGGAATGCCATAAAGCTCTAGGTATACCACCACCTACAAAGGCCTCTGTTGGTCCATCGCTCCCATCTGGACGATCATCATTGAACCGCATAGCATTGAAATCCGCTCCTACCAACCATGGTAGTCCATTAACAAAGGTAGAGACCACCCCTATCTCCTTCCGTAATTTTGCCTAGGAAGCCTCATCACATGGCCCATAAATAGAGGTAACGACTGTAGCCTTCCCATTAGCTATCCCTTTAAAACAATTGGCGAGGGTCCATTTCCCAGCCTGGTGCGAAACCAAGTTGAAGTTCTCATCTTTCCAAGCAATCAAGTTTCCACCCAACCTGCCCACAGAGTCTACCACGGAAGTTCTTAAAAACTTATCTAGTAATCTCTCTTCCGGTGGTTGCTTCCATATTCTCAATCTTTATCTTGTAGAAGCATGAAATCCACCGCCCATTCCATTGTGTATTTAAATAGAGAACCCTGGTTGGGCCTTTTTCGCTTACAGATGATGTGTATCAGAAAAATATGTCGTCGCAGTGAAATCATGTGGTGGAAAAATCTCAAACAAAAATATTTTAATAAAACTAACCACGAAGAGTTAGGTCGTATCTACAGGGAGGAACAGATCAATAAAATCACGAATAATTTTGCCTTGTATTCGTCCAATTGAATGCGAGATCGATGCTTAAATCTGATGCGAAACGAGACGAAAAGAAGGAAACATACAATAAATTAAGAATGCGGAGGGTATGTATGTAATTTTCCTTCCTTGAAATAACTTGCAATGGCATGTAGCGTAATTATACTTCAAGACATTGGGCTTTCTCCTTTAGGTCAAGTGAGTGTTTTTGATAAGATTTTATGCATGTATTAATTTCAACATATAAGAGTTCAATACATGAGAGAAATAATGTAAACATTTAAGGGCATGCGTGTAATTTCACTCAAATAATTTAAGTCATCAAATAAAGCAATAGTGTTCCACAATGGCATATTTGGTAAATTTAAATTGAACCCAAAACAAGGGATTACTTCCCCTTGTGCTCGCGTGAAGAGGAGGCGATCACGAGCTGCGGGAAGCTCGGAGGAGGATGTCCGTGACGAGGGCATTTCGATGGCGGTGGTGGCACAACGAACGGTGGCCGAAGTTGGCACCGGCGACGAGGAAGACCGATGGTGACAACGGCTCGCCAGCGCGTGCGGGCTACTGTTGTCCTTCAGAGGGTGTGGCTGCCCTCGTGGGGTCGAGGTGAGGTCGTTGGCGTCGGTGGCGCAAAGATTTGAAGCCGAATGGGGTGGTTGCGTGGAGAGTGGTTTGGGTTCTTTCCGTCGGTAGAGAAGAAGAGCCAGCTATGGCGCGTGGGCGTGCACGTGTGTGAAGGAGTGTGCACAAGGGCTGTACACGCGCGTGAGGAGGCTGCAGCCGCACGTAAGGGTGGCTGTGCACTTGTTAGCTGGGTCACTGTGCGCAAGCGCTGCGGCTTGTGGTGTTGCACCTGCTGCGCACGAGGGCGCGACTTGAGGTTGCTGACCACGTGGGAGGCTGTGGTTGCGTGAGGCTTGGTGCGCATGCGAGGGTGCTACAGTAGGTGCCGGGGCTGGTGGTCTTCAGATGTCCGGGATGGGTTCCCGGATGACTTATCTGGAGGGGAGGCACACAGTTGCGAAGTCGGAGATGCAATTGCAGGTGTCGGTGCTGTCACCACTGACCGCAGTGATGGATTCGTCGGAGGCGAGACACGGTGGTGATCGTCGGAGGCGAGACGCGGTGGTGGAAGGTCGCAGTCGTGGATGTGGCCGATGATGGAGGCTCGCGGTGGAGAGGTTGCCTATAGGGAGGGGATGTGGAGATGGGCACCTTACTCCCCGTGGAAGGGAGATGATTTTCTTCTATTGTCCTCCATCCTTAGTTATATAAAGAGAGAGAGAGAGAGAGAGAGAGAGAGAGAGAGAGAGAGAGAAGGAAAGAGAATAATCAGAGAGAGAGAATATTTGTGAGGGAGAGATTGGAGGAGAAAGAGAGGAAGGTGGATGATTTGTTCGCTCTTTCTCTTTTTCTTCTTTCTTTCTTTCCTTTTTTTTTTTTTCCTTTTGCATAAGACTTCCAAACAAGGATTTTTCATGAAAAATAATTCCCATTAGAAAAAGGAAATACTTCAACATAGAAAGTAGAGAATTTTTCCTTCAATGTTATAAATCAAATGACATTCCAATTTTAGAAGATTTCATCCAATTTATGTAATGCATGAAATGACGATTTTTCCTCTTACATAATTTTGCTAATATAATGGATATCTTAAATTCACTTCTTATCTTCATGACATGTACTTAGGCTTTAATTTTGTCCACGAAAGTGGACCTATCAAACCCCTCCAAGTTGTATCCTGGAGGCCACAAACATTCCAAGGGAGGACTCTAACCATAGAGCTTGGAACCATCCCCTCGGAGTGCTGCCTCAGCCACTTTTTCCCCTACCACCAGGGCCACCTTCCCTTCTGACCCATCTACAGCCATCTCCTCTGTTGACACAGCTAGTGATTTTTCCTTTGAGTTGCCCCATCAGTGTCACCCCCTATACGCAAGACATGGCCTGAATCTAATCATGGGCTTCCACTTTGAAGTGCTGAGGACTGGCACAGCCTCCACGTTTTCATCCACCTCACCCTCATCAATCCTGTTGCAACTTTTACTCTACGGTACATGTCTTTCGTCTGCATAATTATTGAAATCTTCACACTTGAACTTGAGCATCCCATACTGCTCAACCAGAAGGTGCAGATTCCCTCGTCAATGGAGAAACACAAACATCTTTCTTTTTGTGATCATGCATGTTCTCCAACACAATCAAATGTCTCCAACTGGCTTTCTCAGGATAACGGACTGGAAAATTGATAAGATTGACAATCCAAATAGTTTCGGTTGCCCTTCAAATAGTGTACGACTCCCTCCATGACTTATCATTGCTTTTGAGCTCTGACTTAGACCTGTCTGATATAATTCCAACCCTAACAGCAATAGTGAGAATAGTCTAGGGCTGCTGCTGCTAGGGTCTCATCAACCACCAGTGCTGCCTAACTGCCCTCTGCTGATTCATATGACAACATGAGAAACCTCATGTTGTTAATACCATGTAGAAACTAAATCACCATAAAGAAGCAAGCACAAATTTTGTGCATGATCTACATTCAAAAGGAGTGAGCATGCTATACAGAATCGCAGGCTAAATAGATCCATCTCTAACATCTCTGTGTTGGGCCATTATAATTTATAACACACATCTCAACAGTTTTGAATGACTTTTGTAGACCATGTTTCCTTATCTCAGTGCTGTCACCTTGGTCCTTGTAGCTATAAGTCATTTGATAACTCGTATGGAATTTTCAAGTGTAGTGAATTGGAAGGGTGACATGGAGCCCTTCTTCAATAAGCGTGGCGAGGAGAGAGAGAGATGGGAGTTGGCAGGGAAGAAGAAGAAAGGAGAGAGTTTTGAATGTAAAAAAACATTATTGCAACTCAAGAAACAAATAAAGAGATTTGGTTTCTATAAGTAGGAACCAATCTCAATCAATTCAAATCACAATCCTAACAACTCACTAATCATATTTCCTAAAACAATCAAATCTCTAAATAAGGACTTAATAAATTAGGCACAAGTGGCACAAAACATATTTGGAAAATCAACTTTCCTAAAACACACACACACAAAAATATCATGGGCCCACATGATGGGAGTGTCACATGGCTGCCACGTGGCTGATGTACCACGTGGCACCTAATTATTAAAAAATCTCCGCATCAAGTAAACAAAATATGCAATGAGAGATTTCTTTTCCACTGGTTTATAAACCAGCCTCTGCTATAGTTCACCTGGAATTTTATATGTTTCATGTATCCTCCAGTGGATCTGATTGAATATTCTACTTTCTAATCTGGAATAGTTGAATAGGTTAATTGTTTGATTCTAAATTCAATATCATATGATATCATCCAGCCTTTGCCATAGATTCTGGATTTCCTTAATTAATCTTGCTGCTCATCCACTTAGGTTGGATGGGCCATAAGACAGAAAATAGATACGTGGGGATAATCTTGATAGATTTTAATGCGCTCAGGCTTTGAACTCCATCCTTTTGGAAAATCTTAACCAAGAAAGATTAACCAGCAAAAGATTTTGACAAATGAACTTTCCGTATGAAGAAAAGGTACTCTGGTCTATAGATGTTTTATAAGAGTATTTTAGAATTTCATGTTTGTGATGTTTCTTTTTCTTTATTTTTAGGCCTAGGTCGAAGTTTTGTTTTGATTTCTTCCCCTTGTGGGATGACGGTGTTTCCTTTCTATCTTTGCATCACTCGTATGATTCAATCCCTATAAATGAAGAAAAAAAAAAAGAGTATTTTAGAAGATTTTGTCCGTCCTTGTGATTTCTTGCAACATTTTTTACTGATATCTTCTTTCATCTCAGGTAACCGCCACGGAAGTTCTGCATCGACAATGGGGTAATGGTGATCGACCCATTCTTCTGTATATATCTTATTCTGTTGGATGCCCTTCCAAATTTTTTATTCCCCCTGTAAGAATGAGAACAGCGGCGTATTTCTTAAGTTAGTGCAGAGGCTCCCTTGATGCCTCATCACGTGCATTTTCTTATTGAAAATAATCAAGCTATAAGGTGGACGTTATAAATTATAGCTTCTCTTGGAAAAAAATATCCATATTTCTCAAGAGAAAAGCTTACTGCTTCCAGAGTCGGTGAATTTTGTCCAGCAATAGCAGCAGTCTTAAACCACCCAGAAAAGAAGTAGAGGCAGCTTAACGATACATATTGGTAGTATTGACCATTTGATCTCTGCAAGTAGATTTCGCAAATTTCAAAGTGAAGATAACGGCAATAACCGCAGCGCAAATTGCCTTGTTATTCTACACAGATTGTAGCATTGATAGATGACTTATGTGGTTGGCAAAGTCTTGTTTGGCTTAGTAATCACGGAGTTGATAATATAGGTCCATGTATTAATTAGCCACATAGCATAACTGCTGGCACGCAGATCACATGACAATCTTTCAATTATTGTTGCGCTTTGTTGATAGCTTTAAATTTTAATTTAAAGCGATTACAACCAAATGATTTGTATCGTGGACAATTCGATGTAATTCAATAAATTTATGATATATACTAAATGCGTTACTTTTTTGTTTTGACGGGAGGGATATTCTATATGTTTGCAAGGGAGAACAAGTGATATGGGCGAATGGATTCGAAGGGATTTGTTTTTATCACCTTTGCAATGTCTTTATACAGCAGTTGAGGGGAGCCATAAGAAATTGTTGTTTGGGATTTCAAGACGTGTCTCGAAAAAAATTATTTATGCGCATAAATGGCCAGAAGCTTTTAATATTGACGTAGACATATCCTTGGAAGTTTTGTTTGAGTCACCTCTGTCTAAACATTCCAACTCTTTTAGTGGTAAGTGGTCCCAGATAGCCAAACATTTGAGATACACATTTAAATAATAAAAAAATCAGGGTTTCTTTTATAATTGAGTTGCATGCTTATCCTTAGGGTTACATATGTAAAGCATCCTTTTTGTTTTATCATCTAAAGTTGATTAGGAGGGAAAAGGTTGTCAAAATTCCCAACAAGAAGATTGGCATGATGAGTGGTGGGAACTTTTGACTTTGACAAGAGATTTGGATTTGAATCTCATTTTTGCATTACTGGGAGATTGATTTGTAGAGGGTTGTTAATTTTGATATAGCCTAAATGAGATTCTAGGTCATAACAAAAAGAGGAGGTTGAAATATGCTGTTGTCAGAGGCACATAACAAGTTGTTGAGCATCATACTGATTAAGAACTTTTGCTTGACTTGTGAGAGACTTGAATCTAGGGGTTTTATTAGGAAGGGACTTTCAAATCAAGAATCTATGTAAAGTTCCTTAGCTGCTTTGACAGGCTTCGCATCTACACGCACGTCCCTCCGTTAGACTGAAGGTGAGCGAATGGTAATCAAGGATGGTTTATCATGGATTTTAATAATGCCTAAGAATTGATCCACATTAATAAAAGGAAAACGGGAAAGATAGAGAGATGAAGAAAAAAATGAAAAGAAAGAAAGAAAAACCAATCCTTCTCTTCTCTTCAATGTACTCCCACCTCCACTTGTGTCACCCTCCTTTCATCCTCCATTTTAGCCCTTGGCGTTCCCTTGCTACGCCACAGGTAGACCATCTCTCTTGCAAACCCTACCATCTCTGCTGTCCCCAATCCATCCCGTGTGACATACACCACCTCTATCAACCAGTCATGACGTGGCATCATATCCCGCAACAAATAGCTCCAAACTGCAGATTCAAATATGAAATCAAATTTTTAATGTTACTGTTCCACGCAAAGGATAACTTGATACAAGGGCATCTCACGTAAAGGTTAACTTCCTTTTGATGAACATCAATGTAACTTTTATGTACATGTGTACGTGTCTGTATGATGATCATTTTATTTTTTTAAGATTCATTTATTAAGGCACATTCCAACGTCGCCTTTCGGGTAAAAAAAATGCCATTTAATATGAGATGGAACATATTTGCAAGCCTACTGGCTCCTTGGAGGGTCTCTCAAGGGATCATCGGACCTTTGGTAGGGTAACCCTATCAGTTCTTGCCATGCAAGTACTTTCAGATCTGCTATGGGGAGCAGTTGAGAGGGGTGCCATTAAGTGCTTCAATCTCCATGGCACCTTAATGCCTTCTCATCTTATTTATGTCGATGACTTGCTTATGTTTATGAAGCGAACCCCTCAAGGTTCTCTCACGCTTCAAAAATGCCTCCTTGACTTTGAGTCTCTCTCAAGGCTCAAGGCCAATGCCACCAAAAGTAAGATCTTCCTCTCGAGTGCTTCTCGTTGGCCCTTCACCTTTTGCCTTAAGGTGGGTTTTCACTGGATCAACTACCAACTAAATACTTGGGCATCCTTGTCTTTGGCAAAGCTATTGGATCTACAGACTCCCTTGTGAATCGAGTCAAAGCTATCTTTTGCGGATGGAAATCCAAAGCTCTCTCATTTGCTGGGTGGCTCCAATTATTGAAGTTGGTCGTGTTTGGGATGTTGCACTACTAGATGGGGGGAGTGTTAATCTCGACTTCTATTCTTGAACACATCTAAGCTCTATGTAGTCACTTCCTTTGGGACTACCTCACACCAGCCATTGCCTGGAGCTCCCTTTGCCTACCCAAGGAAGAAGGCAGTTTGGGGTTGCGGGATCTCAAGACCTTGTAGAAGGCTTTTATCATCAAATGGATGTGGCATTTACTCCATCCTCAATCCTCCATTTGGACCCTTTGGGCCTTGTAGAGATATGGCAAAGATTTATCATGAAATAAATCTCGTGACTCGAACCTGCTTACCCAGGGATGTGATTGGATTCAAGTATTGATATTTGGGTGAATCCGCCTGTCCCAAGTCGGATCAGGCAGATCCTGACCCATCTGTCTGATATGATCCATCTGTCCCTAGTTGGGCCAAGTGGATCCTAGCTCGTCTACCCGATATCCTGACGGACCCAGCTATCTGCCAATAGGTCTGGATTGACTGAATAAGAAACGATGAGGTCATTGTTCTGTTACTAACACCAGCTAGCTTGGCAGTAACAAGCCATCCCCTCCTTAATGGTTAGGTCATGGGTAAACTTATAATGCCCATGATCCGGTTCCACATAGCCTATAAATACCCAAGTTGGACGAAGGAGGAGGGTTACATTCGTAACTTGAGAGAAGTAAGGAATAAAGAATTTCATTTGTATTCTATACTAACTAGTGAAATTTGAGAACTACCATCTCCTCTCATACGTATATCTTTTTTGTAGGTGAAACTAGGACAACAATTCATTGTGTTATCATGTGCGATTGCATTTAAGTCAATTTCTCTATCTTAAAAGACTTACGGGATGACAGTGCTACCAATGACCATATCGTTAGGAAAATATGCACATTTGTGGAATGCGGTGACCAACGGTGTTAAAGATAACAAAGTACGATGGTTTGTAGGGTTAGCATGATAATGTGGTGATGAAAATGATCTTAATGATTGTTTTTACAAAATTGATGGTAATATATAGATATCGACTAAGATAAACAATGTCCAAATTAGGCTTCTCTAAATTAATGACGAGTTGCATATGAAGATTGACCATTGATAAAATACAACTTCCAACTCCTGGATGGTCATAGAAGAGCATTAGCAATCGTTGACCTTAGAATTCGGCAGGGATGCGTTGTAAGAATGACGTGATGGCAAAGCGATGTAAAGACATGCTCAAAGAGCGTATCAACTTTATGGAAGAGATCGATTGGGATGTCATGTGCATAGATTTAATTTGTGCGTCTCTTTGGGATTGTGAAGCGAACATATCCCTTTGAGATAAGGTTACACTCAGAAGTCAACGAAAGCTGGATATGTTAGGAGAAAAATGTAGCCACCAATAAGACTATAAATAGATAGAACGGCAAGTAACAGAGGCCTGGTTAAGAGGAAGAAAGGAGGGAAAGAAAGGGAAGAAGAGGGGTCTTTACAAGGAGAGGAAGGCTCATTTGGTAGCCAAGGATGACCTGTCCATGTCCTCAGCATATTTAAGGCATTGGACTCCCTTTTATTTTGCCTCCAAATATGAGCAGATGCCTTAACGAGGTATGTGGGCAATCTCCTTCGCTGGTCCGATTGACTCCCGTCTCTCATGTTAGACCTACACTTCTGAAATAGATGTTTCAATGAACAAAGCATGTTTTGTGCATCCACTAATGGTTGAAAATTTTCTTGTTCTGAAGGTATATGTGAAACTACATGTAAAGATCTCTAACTATGTGGAACACATCATATGCCATCTTTGGTAAGCTCGTCCCCACTAGAAGGGTTAGATTTGCACATTCATCCAACATGAGATTGATCTATATAAATGGGTGGATAACAAAGACCGAAGATTACCTGCCAACTCAAAGTTTAGGTATTTTGAGGTATAATGACTTGCACCTAGTTTCGAGCCTGATCGAGAAAAGCCTTGTTGAGTTTATAGTACGATATGAATTTCTAAGTTATGATCTCCACTCAATTTCAATGTCTTCCTTAGCATTTGTTTAATTACTCAGTCAATCGTGTATGGACATTTTAGAAGTGGTTTCTAAGGATGGTAGGGATACACTATAACATAGTTGACCTTTGTCGTTAGTTGAAAATCAACAGTATAAGCCTTTCAATCGATGTTACTAAGTAAATGTATAAATAACGTCGTTATTTTATTTTCCCATTTGTTATAAAGAAAATCAATGTTGAATTATCGTTTGCTCGGTGGATGGATTGAATCTTTTGCCGTCGTTTTATAACCAACGACAATTTTATTTTCTGTCATTTATAAAATAAGTGACGAGATTTGTATATCACGTTTTCATGCGTTAACGCATCATTTTTGAATTTCGTCGTTTGTTAAATGAAAACGAAATCACTTATTTAGTGACTGTAAAAATATTTTTATCGTCACTCTTTCAAATAAGCAACGACAAATACCTTTTATTCTATATTAGACTTACATATTTTTGCCGTCGCTTTCACAAATAAGCGATGACAAATACCTTTTATTCGCTAAGAAACTTACCTTAGCGAATTATGAGAAATACCTGCTAAACCTGCTTGAAACACTTGCTTTTATATGAAAACAGATAATAAAAATAAGAAGTTTATATTCCACAAATATAGAGTCCGATACATACAAAGTTTAAAAATAAAATATTTACATAAAAAAAGGTAACATAGAAATATAAGAAAAGAAGATGGATGAAAATCAAAATACTATCGTCCTAATGGCACCAGCCACACCATGTAATCGTCTCGTCCGTGGGTGCTCGGATCTGATGAAGATGGATACTCTAACTGTCCATTCTTCAGAAGAATGAATAGTAGCTTCTAAATCTTAACATATGTAACACTCATTTGGACATGCATGTCATCCATCTTTTACTTCATTGTTACCACTCTCTTCTCCCTCTCTGTCTCTCTCTTCTCCCTCTCCTCATCTTGTCTCAGTAGTATGTTGATCTTTTGGTTCAGCTGATCGATGACACTATATGAGACGATCCCTTTCCTCCCATACCAGCTAGACAAAGTGTCCATCCTCCCTATGCTACGAATGAAACTATCGTGGTCTGGTGGCATCACTCTCCTAAATGCTTCCTCTGGATCCAGAGGCTGATGGATGCTGTTAGAGGTCTCATTGTCAGGGGAATGCACCAATTGAACCATTCTCTCCTAAACAAATATATAAGTTATTATTATTATATATATATACAAAGTTATGAAGTTTTTGAATTTAAGAAACTTAGGTGTCTTTGCTAGTTTGACTCGTGAATCCATATACAAGTACCATCAGCTACAGCCTTACTATGTGTGACCTCATAGATATTCATCCTACTCATATCCCTCTACTCATGCAAAGCGGACTGAAAACATAAAAATAATACAATTTTATTAAGATAATCTATATAAAGTAAATATTATTAAATTGCAAAGTTATAATAAGCTTATGTAACGGCTCTTGACTGTCTCAATGCTTCTTTAATCTAAACAGTGAGTCTGTGCAGGAGCTTTTGCCCTATTAGCCTTATTCTTCCTTGCTTGCTTCTGTAATAAAAACATATATATATTTATATAAATCATTAAACAAATTGATCATTTGTTATGAATTTAAGATATATGAAATTAATATAAACATTTAAAATCGATTACTAACCTTCGCTTTATGATCCACCCAATGCTTGCACGCCAGATTCTAATGTTCAGGCATGACATCAGGCGGACAATTCTCCATTGCCTCATCGAGCGAATTGCAGCTAAAGAAAAACTAAATACGAAATATAAAATGTTAGAAATAATATATGAAATAATGTACATAAATAAAGATGTAAATCTTTAAAAAGTTTTACTTTTCTCTTGGCCTCTGTCCTCCAATCTTTGTGGAGCTTGGCAACATGTTTAAGGATATATTGGGAGGCATTGGGGTCGTCACCCCAATTGTAACTCGCTTACATTTATTTTAGAAAAATATATTGACGAGAACCTCATCATGAACCCTAACTATCACATTTTGACCTAATTAATTATACAAAAGCTCCTACAAAACCTATGGGAAAGGCTAAATCAGGGGATTGCAAATCTCAGTATAAAATAATTCACATGGGGTAAAACTGTAATTTTATCATTGCAGTATATAAATGAGATTTTTAAGGGTCTAGACACAGGTCAAATGGGCTTAATAAGAGAAAAAGTGGGATGATTCGATCAGGAAAGGGTTATGACAAAATCTGGGAATTAAATGACATTCTGTAACCCTAAAACAAACCTGCTTTAATTCACGAAGTTCCAGGTAAGATAAAAATTAATTAAATCCTCTAAAATTCATGAAAAAATATCCCTTAGGGTTTAGAACATTCAATTTGGCCATTGGAACCTATCTTGACCTAGATTGAGAACCATACCCAATTTTTGACCTAATTTGGGTTTTTGTGCAAAATATCCAGTCAAACATGGTCAAATATAAAATCTAACATCACCATTGGATTTCTTAGATCCAAATTAGGGTTATACCAAAATTTAGACCTAAGGAAAGGTCGCCTTGACCCACTTTACAAAACGGTCCTCAACAATTACTGTTTAACCCTTAGCTTTTTGGACTCTTGCAGAAACCCCCTATCTTTCTCGTATCTTTTTGCAGATAGGTCCCTTTGCCCTTGCTCTGCGCAGGACATACCTCCGGCGACTTTGTGCGGAGGATGGCGCTGGATAGACCTGGGGAGGCGACCCCAGACTTGAGATCCCCTGCGTTGTCCTCTTCTGTATGGATTGGTTCCCATGCCCTCCCTGCCAACCACCATACCTCTTGTGCGAATGCGCGAGAGGTATGGGTATTTTTCCAACCATGCCTCCGGCGAGGAGCCCATGCCACCTCCTTGCGTTTCACTCCCAGCCAGCGCCTATTTCAGGAACGACAGGGGCTGCCGCTTCCTTCAAGCTTCGTTTAGCCCGAGATCTCCTCTCCTATTCGTCTCTCAACAACTCCGGCAAACTGCCAGAGCATCCGGCGACATTCCCTCTCCTCCCTCGTCGCCCTGCCACCATAACAGTGGCAGGGTTAACTCCGCCATCTTCTGCTGCGCCGTGCCATACTAGCGAGCGCCCTCCAGGCCCTCTTCCTCGTTGCCGTTCTCTCCCCCTGGCACCTTCGTCTCTGGTGACGGCAACACCGGCCGCTGGCCATTTCCACACCACCCCCTTCACTCTGGACTAGTAGATAAGTTTCTCTTACTCTCCCCTTTATTTCCCCTTGTTAATTTGTTGTTTCGACCCCTCGACTCCACTGTCCACCCTCACCATCTCCACCTCCGACCACCAACTCTAGCGAGGCCATTTCCCCACCACAGACAGCTCCACCCCTTACCAACCAGTCCCTGAGCTTCACCACTTCCCACTAATCACCTCTCACCCTTCCACCGACCACGCCACCTACTGAAACTGTCCCCCAAACACACCCACCAGCACGCACACAGTTTGACCTAGCCACGCACTCACAGCCACTATCACACCACGCAGACCCCCGCAGCACCTCCACCGTGCTCTGGCGGAGCCTCCTGAGCATTTTGATATGGCCACGAGGCCGTTTGCGTGACTTCAGGTTCAGAGGCTCGCCGCCATTGCTGTCGAGCTTGGAGCAAGCTTGCTAGTAGCTCTAGGCCTCTGGAGTCCTAGGTTGAAGTCCCAGGCTGCGCGGAAGAGCCTCGCGCATAGTCCCAGGTCCTCAATTGAAGACGTGAGCTTCGCGTCTTACTATAATTGCGAGGGCTTCTGCTGCGGGCGCAAGCAGGGAAGCGGGTGGGGCTTTTAGTCCCACCTCGGAAGTGTGTGGGCAGGCACCCTCACATAAATTGATTTTGTATTTCAGGCTTATCCCCTTGAAACACACTGGGGTGAGGTCCCTCACACCCCCGCCACGCCTCATCCACGACACTATCCCCGTGGACCTGGCACCCGGATTCGATTAATCCCTACCTGTGCACATCTCGCGCACCACCCACGCCGGTGCGCCTGGTCCCGGGCACATCACCCGACTCGCTTACTCGATTAAGGCTCTGGGAGAGCGAACCCTAGAGTGAATTTGAGAGAGAGAGAGATGTGGGGAGGGTAGGGGTTAGGTTTTGCCTAACCTTAACTGTGCAGGAAAGCAGGAGAAGAAGAAGAAGGAGGAGGAGATAGTGCAATAGGAGAAGAAGGAGGAGGAGGAGATAGTGCAACAACAAAGAAGGAGAAGAAGGAGATAGTGCAACAGTAGAGAAGAAGAAAAGAAGAAGAGAAGGAAAGAAGACGAAGACAGAGAAGGTCTCGCACAGCAGAGGGGAAGAAGAGAAAGAGAAGTAGAAAAAGAAGAAGAAGAGGACTTGGCGCAGTAGAGAAGAAGAAAAGAAGAAGAAGCCAAGAGGAAGAAGAACCAGCAGAAGAAGCAGAACACTGTAGCAAGTGGAGTTTAAGTTATCTGACCCTTGGAGTCAGACGTCTGAAGAGAGAAAGAAAAAGGCAGAAGAAGAAGAAGAAAGAGAGAAGAAAAGAAGAACAAATTTTCCTTTCTTTTATCGTTTTTGTAAAACAATATATATCTATATTGTAAATTGTGATTTTATACGCTTCTAAAATCAAGTGTTGCTCCCTGAGTTCGACCTCGGAATATTTTAAATTTCGAGTAATAAATTAAATTAAATTGTTCATCGTTTTTCGCAACATACTACAACGTACCTATTTGAAAATCGCAAACAAACGACTGCATCAACATATATCAATCTTACATGAAAATAATTTTAAGATAAAGTTTTAAAAATAATATTTAAGATACATAGAATTACCTCCAACTATCAAAGGAGCTGCCTCTGTTGGTGTAACGGTATCACGATCGTTAATTTTAATGATAACAAAACCTTTGTTATTTGACATTTGCATTTGAGTATAAGTTTCAAGATAAATGCAAATGAAGTCAAGTGTGAAAGAGCTCAAGCTCACGTCCATGGCGGATTGGAGGAGCTTGATGGAAAAGAAGAGGTGATGAAACCTCATGTGAAGCGGGAGCTTGAAGAAGTAAGAAGAAGAATAAGATAGAATTTTCTTATGTCAATATATTTGACTTTATGTACTTTGTTCTTTTATTTTCTTAGATAAATGTAAAGAGCCCAAAGTAACATGCCTGTAGTTCTAGAGCACTTACACTACCCTAGGATACTTAGAAAATTTTAAAAATCACTTAAAAAATCAAAACAACAATCAGATAGCCCGATCAGACGTCTAATATGGAATTTAGACATCTGATTCTGAATTTTAAGACATCTGACCTTTTGTCTAGATGACCAAACTCTTAGGCTGGACTTAGTCTTCTCTGTTCATTGCTTTCAGATGACCAACCCATAATCCAAACGTCTTAGAAGACATTTGATGACCTTGACAGATGCCCAACAAAAGGATCATTGGACTGTTAGTACATAGTCTTCGAGGATTACCTTTTAATTATATTTATAATACTTTCAGACGTTCATAGAGCCTCCCAGACGTCAGATAACTAGACATTAGGCTAGACCTAACCCAAATCATTTTTGTCGGATGATTATAGCCGTTAGCCTCTCAGGAAATCCATTCCCGCAGAGAATCCTCTTTCTAGACAACCAGACTTTATGCTAGATGTCCTATCTGTCGCCTGACCTACAAACGCTAGAACCTTGTTTCAATCTGGTTAAAATAGGAAGAAATCTGTCTTAAAATTAGACATCTGATTAACTTTCAAGACGTCTTAAAATGACTTCTTAAATGTCCGTCTTGATCTAACCCAGTCCAGATGATCAACCCTTCTAAATCAAACGACGACCATCAGATCAAACGATGACCTAGATGTATGACTATAAATCCAGACGTCCGAAAACCCTATCAGACTCTTTCGTGTTCCTGATTTCAATGGGATTTTGGACCACTCTCTTGAGCATTTAATGATAACATTATCATTAGTCATAACTAGCTTTAATTAGTCAGAATCAATTGATAACTGCTCCTACATAACTGTCGAAGAGTCGTAATTCATTGCATATCCTTTCTGAGAAGAGTGCATTAAAATAAAGATAAATCTACAGTTTTAATAGTATATCATAAATGCAGAGTAATCATGGGGTTTGCCAAGGGTTAAATGAATGTCAAATGACCATTAATGACTAACAAGAGGGTTCATGTAGACAGAAACATGTTTTCACGCATTTCGAAAATTAATGGACACCCGAAACCCCAATTTCAAACCTGCTTAATTAATAGAGGTTTTGGTTATGATAAACTTTACCTAAACCTTCTAAAAATCATAGAAAAATATTCCATGAGGTTTGATATCCTTGATTTGACCATTGGAACCCATTTTGACCTAAAACAGAGTCTCAGACAGGAAGTTGCCATAATTTAGATTTTTGCACAAATTACCCTTCAAACTTGGTCAAAACCAAAATACGACTTCACCATCAGATTCCTTGGATCCAAATTAGGTTTATACCAAAATTTGAGCCCAATTAGAGGTCATCTTGACCTAGTTTGCATTTTGGTCTAATCTAACTCTTTCCCTCAAATAGTCCCTCAACTTTCGAAAAGATTACAATTACCCCCCTAACTTCATTGTCTTCTTCACCAACCGATCCTCGCTGCCTTCATGTATGCAGAACTCCTAAACCCATCAACAACCGACCTTCAATCAGGGATTACTCCCTGATTTTGCGACCAAACCCTTCTAAAATTGGAAGGGAGATTCATGAAGAGATGCCCTTCAATCTGAACCCGGTCTTGCCTTCCGATTCTTGCCCTAGGGTTCATGAGAACTCTTGGAAGTTTCCAAGTCCTAATCCCTGATTTCTTGAGCTTTCGAGCTTGTTTCCAAGCTTGGAAGCTCGACTCTAGCCCTATAAAAGGACCCTTACCAACTTCCCTCGCTCCTTAACTTGGTTTTGGCCTCATTTCTTCATCAAACACCCTCTCCCTCCAGCCTCCTCCACTTGCTCCGGAGAGCTTCTTTGGCTATCCTCTTCGTCGGCCGCCACAGACCATAGTCGGCCAATTCCTCTTCCTCAAGTTCTTCTGCCGCTCGCAATACCAGCGAGGGTCGCCTTCCACCATCTTCCACGTAGTTCTCTCCCACCAGAGGTACTCCCTTCTCCAGTGTCAACTGTACCATAACCGACACCATCCTACCCCTTTCGTCCGTTAGCTTAGGTTAGTAAGACTCCTCTTCTCCCCAACTCTCTTTCTCTCTCATTTATCACTCAATTCAAGCCCCGACACCCTCGTCCACCCGTCATCTTCTCCATCTTCGACCGCACCTCCGGCGAGGTTTCCCTGACTCTCCACTTTACCACACGCCTTTCCAACACCCTCACAAGAATCGTCTCATCCACCCGAACCAAACCCCTCTACTTATTCGCCGTTCCACCCATCCAAAAGCTGCACTGAATACACCACCTTCGCACCACCTATTCTGCCTTCGCCAGCCCTCTACAACCACCTTCATGGCACGCCACCACCACCACCACCCTCATTGCATCCACGCGAAGCTCCTGAAGTGTTTTAACGTGCCATAAGACCATCCCTTGTGTTTCAGGTCCTCACTGTGCTCCTCCGTCGCTGCAATCATCTCCGACGATGACCATAGTCCTCCGGTCACATTTGCCTTCGAGCCCACCCCCAAGCCATCCGGACCCATCCCAGGAAGACCTCCAGGTCCTCAATTGAGAGCCTCGACCTCAGCTGCTGCGCCAATTGAACGAAGCATCCAAAGCAGCTACGCATAAAGATGTGGGAAAGATAGCCCCACATCGTGGAATTCCAAAGCATTAACCTCACATAAGTTGATTTTGTGTTCTGTGCTTATCGCTCAGTAACACAAGGGGTTAGGTTCCTCATACCCATTTCACCCGATAACTCAACCTATTATCACTCCTCGGTCACCACGCACACGTCGGTGGCCCTGGACACTGTACATGACCTGTATAGCCGAGTATCTGGATCCGAATACACTTGCTGGGTCTGTGAGAGAGAAGAAGAGGAGGAATTGTGAGAGAGCGGGGGAGGGTTTTGCTCTTTGAGACTTGCCCCCTGTGTGACACTTAGTCGCTGGAGGGAATTTGTTCCCCTATGCTGTGTGTGAGAAAGAGAAGAAGGTCTCTGAAGAAGAAGAGAAGCTGAAGAAGAAGAAGAAGAGAAAGAGAAGCCTGAAGAAGAAGAGCTGAAGAAGAGAGAGCCTTTGAGAAGGCTTTGTGCTTACTGATGAACATTTAAGCTGTCTAATAACTTATCTCAGTTGTCTGATCACTGCAGCATTCAAGCTACTATTTTTTTATTTGATATAATTGAGATCTGATATGCATGTTTGATTAAGGCTAATAATTGGTGATTCAAATCACCATTATTTTATTTTAACTTCTTTTTATCATTGTGAACTATTGAGATACTCATGTTTTTCATTAAATAACTAATGTGATAGATTATTATTTATTGAATATCTACTTGAATGCTCAATTAATTGTGATCATTGATTTTGAATACGATTAATGTTGTGAATTCCACATTTGCTCCATGTGTTCGACCTCAGACTCCATTGTAGATTCTGAGTTATAAATTTTATCTGTTTTCGAGCGATTTTGACTTATTATGATGATTATGTCCTTTAAAACATTGATTTCACCCGTTTAAATAGCTTGTTCCCAACAGCTACAAGAGGCTTCCTAAGCCTTCCAAAGTCTTTTTAGGACCTCTATAAATAGGAGAGGACCCTTCCTAAGCTACATACACCAAAGATACACTACTTCTACCATTTGTGTCCAAGGAAAGAAAAGATCAACTAGAAGAAAAGCCATTGCTCTCCAAGTCTTCTGTAAAGACCCATTCTGATTTGAGCCTTTTAAGACGTCTGGATTGTCAGTCAGACATCTGGCTAGACGTTTGGGCCCCTTCCCAGATGTCTGGAAATTGAAAAATCTGTACGCGCTGTTGGTTCTGCACGTAGCTAGCGCACGGACCTCTCTCTCTCCTTTCTTCTCCTTTTCCCCCGCCAAAACCCTAACCCCGTAGCCTATAAAAGAGAGACCCCTTCCCTTTCCTCTCCACTCCACCACTCCACCACACCTCCCCACTCCACTACAGTGAGCAGGCGCGCATGAGTGAGAGAGAGAGAGCGAGAGTGAGGAGGAGGAGAGGGAGTGAAGAGAGGGAGAAAGAAGAGGCTGCGAGCTTCGTGGAAGCTCGCCAGAGGTCCGCACGGCCACTGCGATGCGTGCAAGAGGAGGAGAGTCTTGGGGCGTCGTCCCCAACCTTCTACAGTAGTCGGAGCTACAGCGGAGCGGAAGGAGCCGCGACAAAGCACGGCGAGCAGTGCAGGAGCGTGGTCTAGTACTGGAGTTTTTCCAGTATCAGACATTCAGAGTGCCTTTCGAATGACTGGCTGGACGTCTCACGTCGACACTAGACGTCTAAAAGTGGGTGTATTGCGAAGGTACGTCTTACTCGCAGTTACGGCTATGCAGGCCGCATCGCAGAGGTGATCTGCTTGGCTAAAAGTGGTATGCTGCTCTGTCGTGCGCAGGAGTAACTTTGGGAAGGTGTGCGACACACCCTCCCATACTTTTCGGACATCTAGACAGCTTACCAGACGACCGGAGATGTTCCCAGACTACTGGAGGACTGGTCGGATGTCTGGAATTGAGTCTAGATGGTCGCGGAGGAGTCCTGGACGTCTGAGATCACCGCAGGAGCTTGAGGTGAGTCTCTGTGACTTTTAAGACGTCTGGACTTGTTTCTAGACGTCTGATTTGGGTCTACAGACAAGTTTTTGACCCGTTTAGGGTCCGATCGAGATCCGTTTTACGCAATCAAAGTATCTGTGGTTTCCTTGTAAATTCCTCTACATATTAGAAACCATTATATACTATTCTGAATCTTCCATTGTGGTGTGTTCCTTGGCATAGGACTTCGATTTGTTGCGTGTTTGGGGCTTGCAGAGGCACGTGGGCCTGCAGTTAAAGCCTGCAGTACTCCCGGATTGTCTGGTAAAGTGGTCCACCCCTGTTTTATTTATAAAATATGAATTGATGAG
This sequence comes from Thalassia testudinum, assembly GCA_037157565.1. Classification (NCBI taxonomy): domain Eukaryota; kingdom Viridiplantae; phylum Streptophyta; class Magnoliopsida; order Alismatales; family Hydrocharitaceae; genus Thalassia; species Thalassia testudinum. The sequence goes on along the minus strand of JAZHRO010000054.1, from coordinate 24,148,971 downwards.
AACCTCATCATGAACCCTAACTAACACATTTTGACCTAATTAATTGTACAAAAGCTCCTACAAAACCTAAGGGAAAGCATAAATCAGGGAATTGCAAATCTGAGAATAAAATAATACACAAGGGGTAAAACTGTAATTTTATCATTGTAGTGCATGAATGGGATTTCTAAGGGTCTAGACACAATTCAAATGAGCTTAATAAGAGAAAAAGTGGGATGGTTCAATCAGGAAAGGGTTATGATAAAATCTGGGAATTAAATGACATTCTGTAACCCTAAAACAAATCAACTTTAATTCACGAAGTTTCAGGAAAGATAAAAATAAATTAAACCCTCTAAAATTCATAAAAAAATATCTCCTAGGGTTTAGAGCCTTCAATTTGGCCATTGGAACCTATCTTGACCTAGATTGAGAACCATACCCAATTTTTGACCTAATTTAGGTTTTTATGTAAAATGTCTAGTCAAACATGGTCAAGCCTAAAATCAAACCTCACCATTGGATTCCTTAGGTCCAAATTAGGTTTATACCAAAATTTTGACCTAAGGAAAGGTCGCCTTGACCCACTTTACAAAACAGTCCTCAACAATTACATTTTGACCCTTAACTTTTTGGACTCTTGCAGATACCCCCTAGTTTTCCCGTCATTTTCTTCAAACGGGTCCCTTTGCCACCCTCCTGCGCAGGCCATTCCTCTGGCGACTTTACGTGGAGGATGGCGCTGCGCAGGCCTGGGGAGCCGGCCCCAGATTTGAAAGGGAGACTCCTTGAGTTGTCCCCTACAGCATGGGCCGACTCCCATGCCCTGTCGGCCACCATACCTCTCGTGCGAACGCTCAAGAGGTATGGGTCTATTTCCGGCCATCCTTTGGTGAGGTATCCCTGTCTCCTCCGTGCGACTCTCTCTCTACCAGCACCTATTTAAGGAACGGGAACCCCTACCGCTTCCTTCAAGCTCAACTTGGCCGAAGATTTCCCCCCAATTCATCTCCTCCTGTCAAGAGTCCAGCGAGCTCCGGCGAGCCCTCCTCCTCTTTTTGATCGCTCTGCCACAATACCAGTGGCAGAGTAGCCTTCACCGCCTTCCTCCGCATTGTGCAACACCCGCGCACGTGCCTCTAGCCCCGTCGTTGTCGCCGTCACTCCTCCCCTGGACATTGTCTTCTCCGGCGATAGCAGGTACAGCCAGTCGCCGATTCTCCCCCCTTTCGTCCACTTAGTTAGGTTAGACTTATTCCCCCTTTTCCCCTCTTCATTTCCCCCTTATCTATTTCCTAAATCACTCACTGCCACACGCCGACCACCATCACCTTCTCCACCTCCAGCAGACCACCGACGAGGTGTATCCACCGCTCCACACATCCACCTGCCTCGCCACCTACCTCAGAACCTCCGCCTTCACCCACTGATCATTATCCACCCCTCCACTGACCATCAACACCTCCATACTCTCCCACCGAACACACCCAACTCCACGGCCACAGTAAGCTCTAGGCTCGCTCACATAGGCATCTTCACTCCACGCTAACCCTCGAGCTACCTTCGTCGTGCTCAGGCGAAGCCTGCTGAAGGATCTGACAGGGCCGCAAGGCCGTATTTATGATTTCAGGGTCGCGACGTCGTTTGCCATTAGCGTAGAAGCTTGAAGCTCGCTTGAAGCATCGCGTAGGTCCCAGCAACCTAGGCCTCTAGGTCCAGAAGGTGCGAACTCCCCTTGCGAAATCAGCCAGGCCTTCACTTAGCATCAGGGGCCTCTGCTGTAGCTGTAATCGCTTGCGCCATCAGCTGCGGGTGCACAGGTAGAAGCGGGTGGGACTTTAGTCCCACCTCAGAAGTTTTCGAGCGGGCGCATATGTTTAAATTGAAAAAGTGTTTTAGGCTTCTCGCCTCGAGACACACAGGGGTGAGGTCCCTCGCCCTCACTCACCCAGCCTCATCCGCGACTATCCCCCGCGGACCTGACCCGACCTGAATAACCTGCCTGTGCACACCTTACGCACCACCCACGCCGGTGCGGCTGGTCCCGGGTGCGTCACCCGACTCGCATACCCGATTAAGGCTCTGGGAGAGCGAACCCTGGAGTGAAATAGAGAGAGAGATGAGGGGAGGGTAGGGGTAGGTTTTTGCCTAACCGTGCACTGTGTAGGAAAGCAGAAGAAGAAGAAGAAGAAGAAGAAGAAGAAGAAGGAGGAGGAGGAGGAGGGAGTGCAGTAGAGAGAAGAAGAAGAAAAGGAAGAGAAGAGAAGAAGAAGAGACGCGGCTGAAGAAAAGAAAGAAGAAGAAGCCAAGGAGGATCTGCAGCAGAAGAGGAAGCTAGAGCAAAGAGAGGCCAAGGAAGAAGAAGTTAAAGACGCAGCTAAAGCCTAAGGCAAAGAAGAAGAAAGAGAAGGCAGAGTGCAGCAGAGAGAAGAAGAACCAGCAGCAGCAGTAGCTGAAAAGAGAAGGAGCACTACTGTAGCAAGTGACATTTAAGGCGTCTGACCCTTGGAGTCAGACATCTGAAAAGAGAGAGAAAGGAAGACGAGAGAAGAAAAGAAGACATTTTTTTCCTTTCTTTAGTCTTTCTTTTGTAAAACAGTATATATTGTAAATTGTGATTTTCTACGATTCTAGAATCAAGTTTTTCTCCTTGAGTTCGACCTCGGAGATTTTCTATATTTGAGCAATAAAACATAATCAGACTGGTCAGGTTTAACCCCGCACCAGTTTTTGGTGCCGTTGCCGAGGAGCAACGGGCATTCTAGAAGCTATTAAATCACAATTTCTAATTGACTACTGACTTAGTCTCTCTTCTGTTGTGCAGGCACTGGAAGGAAAAAAGGAACAAGTAGCCGCACAACAACCACACCAAGGGATAGGTAACCTTCTACCCTCTCTCTTAAGCCCATTAAATTCTAAAGAGGAAAAAAAAAAGAAAAATCAATCTAGGGTTACCTGTCTTCTATACATAGTAATTCACAGAGTTGCCTGCTTTTAAATTCAACACATTTTATCTGCATATCTATTTAAGGTAACTAGGGCTAAAACCTTCTTGCTTGAGCCCTAGTTACCCAATTATGAGGCAACTAATTGGACCAATGAGAGCCAACCTAGGATTCTAAGCTAGGGTTTTAGAAACACACCTTCTAATCAAGAACTGAAAATTCCAAAAAGAGGTGTGCCTAAACCATTGCTTGAAAAGACCTATTAAGAGAAACCCTAAGCAATTTGGCTCTTAATTCACTTGAACACTAAAAGAAAGGACCTAATAAGCTCTTATATGAACTAATAGGTGAAGTTGATCCCTCGATCAACCAACCTTTAAATTAGGTCACTTTTTGCACATAAAAGGCTTAAAGTTTAAGTGAAACCCTAAGCACCTCGATCTTAATTAAAAGTGGTAGACTTAGGAGGTCAAGGTCCCCATTCTGGTCTACCTGGAATCTTAGTGACAAGAGAGGTCGGGTGGGGGAAACCCTGTAACCCGTGGGGGCGCTCTACCATGTAGGGGTCTTCGCAGGACTCACCCTCTCTAGCTGCCCAGGTAATTCTCAAGTGGGCGACCTTCTGATCAAGGGGTATCATCCGCCCCGAACCTCTATAGTCACCTAACATTTTGGGTGTTTTCATTGGGTCCAACACCTTCTAACCTTGTTCAATCCATCAGTGCATGTTTGGTAGGAGGTCCTTGAAACCTCCTCTAGAAATTCACTCTCCCCGAGGCCAAGCCTCGGTGTCCTTGTTTGTGCAGCAGCCCCACCACATAGATCTTTCCCTCTAATTCTAAACCAAGTTCCCCTTCTTCTTCCATCATGGCACAACTTGATTCTACATCCAAATTCTGATTCTACATCTTGATTCTACCACCTGATCCAAATATGCAGCCTAGTTACTTAGGATTACCCTTCAAGAAACCTGAATCACAAAGATCCATGAGAGATAGGATGATTGAGGATGCCCTTGAGTTCTATGAAATTAAATATAAACCCTTAACACCAATAGAAAACATTCAGGTTGATGCCCCAACAACCATAGCCTTCATCATAAACCGTGCCCAAATTCTGTTGACAAAAGCTATAAAAGGATCAACCTGAGACATGCTCATAACAGGATACATTGAGATAGAAAAATTACACAAATCTGAATACCTTCAATGCTTGACAAATCCTGTACTTTAGGAACAACACCAAGATGCTCTTGAAAAATGGGTGGAGATGATGAGATTATTGAAACAAACTATCGACCAGAAATACCCGTATATACCACAAACAGAGGATGAACCATCTTAAAACAGTATTAAGGATCAAGCCGATTTCCTAGATCTCGGGATTAAGGCATAGAGTGGTTATGAATTCCCAACCCAGATAGAAGACAACATGCCCAATATTGAATTAGGTTGGGAAATTGCAGGAGAACATAATGTTGAGCCAACCCTAGACCATGAATCAACAAGCTTAGAATTCCAAGACTCCTGCAATAATGAGATTATAACTGAACCTCTTGAGGGTGTAAATCCCGCCCCTTATTCTGATAAGGTGACTCTCAAAGGTTTTCAGACTTAGATTCTAGTAGTTCCACCCACATCCTAAGCCTAGAATCTGGATCTGAAACTTATTGGGAAGATTACGAGGCCCTCTATGATGAGAATCAAATTTTCAATAAAGAGTATGATTCCAGGCCTCTATTTGATGAATATCCATCTCCAACCTCCAGAGGAAATCAGATCAATTTTCCGAAAGACATGCCAATTTACGATACAGAAACCGAGGAGTTGGACGAGTGGAGTTTCAATCGGGCCTGCCCTTGTTAAGACCCGTGCTGTTAGAGCCCTTTAAGACGTCTGGAACTTGGGTCAAACGTCCGGACACCTTCCCATACGTCTGGAAATCAAAATTTTCGTGTACGAGCTAGCGTCTGCGTGCGTGCTACGCACAGACAGTACTCGACCCTCGTTTTCTTCCCCTTCTCTCTCCTCTCGCCGACGCAAACCCTAACCCCACACCTTATTTAAACCCCCCTCCTCTCCCTCATTCACCCCACTTCCAGCCATCCTTCTCCTTCCTCCAACGAGAGCAGCGAGTGGCAAGCAGCGAGCATGAGCGGCATGGGAGGAGAGGAGGAGCAGCGAGGGGAAGAGAGGAGAGCAAGCATGCGAGCTCGCCAGAGAGCTCACGACCGATCGGCGTGTGTGCGAGGTGGAGAGGTGCGTCGGGGAGGTCCTCCCCTACACTGCTACAGTCGGAGCAGCAGGCGAGCAGGCGTGGCGCGGCCACGCACGGTGCGAGAAGGCAAAGGCAGGTTCTGATTCTAGGTTTTTCCCAGAATCAGACATCTGGATCGACGTCCTGATGGCGTAGACGATGTCTGGAGGAGGTTCCAGATGACTGAGAGGTAAGCTTCGCGACGTATACCTTCTTTGCGGATACGGCCATACAGGCCATTTCGCTGAGGCGTTGTTTCATACCATATTGAGAAGATTTTCGTTGACGCGTGCAGGATTTACTTCGGGAAGGTGCGGGACACGTCCTCCCATGTAGTTCAGTTGTCTGGGCGAGGCACCCTACGACGGGAAGCATTTCCAAACGTCCGAAAAGGTGGTTGGACATCTGGAACTGGGTCCAGACGGTCCAGCGGAGTTCCTGGATGTCTGAAGAGTGGAGCAGGAATTGAGGTACGACTCTGGACTCTTTTGAGACGTTTGGAAGGTGTTCCAGACGTCTGATTTGAGTCAGAATTACTATTTTGGACCCGTTTAGGGTCCATTTGAGGTCCGATTTCCACAATTAAGATACCGTTGTTTCCCGTATAAATTCCTCTACTTGGTGGAATACTTTTTATCCTGTTCTGAGTAGTCTCTTGTGAATGGTCCTTGTGATAGGACCTCGTTCCGTTGCGAGTTTGGGGTTTGCTGAGGCGCGTGGACCTACCGATCAAGCCCCCACTACTCCTGGGTTTACTGATAGAGTGGCTTCCCCTACTTTAATTACAAACCTGAATGCATATGTGGAATGAATGATTAGATCCAAGGTTATGGCATGAATCCTAAGACTAGAAACAATGAAATATTTGTATTGAATGTATGGATTGCAGTCTTGGATGAGTAGATAGAATGATAATAATTGCCTGTAAATGAATAACAGCTGCCTGTGAAATATAAAGTACTTATGCTAGCAAATTATTGCATGTAAATTCTTGTTGTTTACGTTAAATGTCATAATATGACCTGCATGTATATGAACTGGAAATGGAAGTGTGAATGTTGGAAACACGAGCTACCTGCGAATAAACCTGGAATGTGAACAATAAAGTTATATGTTACATGTGTAGAGCCTAAGAAATGGAAATAGAAATGATGAAACCTGGTATGGAATGGCCTGAGGAATATGAACATGAACCCTACGGGGAATTAGGAGATGAGCTCCTGGAAATAAATGGAATGGATCTAGGAATGTGCTGGGAAGCGTGCTGGCCCTTGAGTACGTGGTACCAAGGGGAGCACATGTTACCTCTTAGTGTAGAGGGGAGCTTGCCGCCTTCGGGTTGAGACCCGAGGTGGGTTTGGCCACTTTGCACCGACTCTATGGCCCTCGTGTACACTGTACCGGGGAGAGCTACTAGTGTAGGGAGAGAGCTAGCCACCCCACGGGGCCCGGGGTTTAGCTAGCTGCTCTACACCGACTTGTTAGGCCCACTGGGCAAACCAAGGTAGTCAGGCGAGGGTGCGCAGACTATGAAGGGGAGAGACCCCTGTTTGGTTCTTAGGGGCTAGACCCCTGTTATTGAGAGGGTTATGCCCTATACTGGTTCCGTGCTGTGCTTTGGGAGCACCCGCTAACGGAAACAATCGACCGCGTGCCAATGCGGGGTAGCTACCCGTGCGCTTATCGCGCGTGCTGTAGTCACCGTTACGTCTGTCTGTGACCTTGGGGTGGTTAACTGAGTGTAGGACCACCATAGGGGACTCTCCCGGCCAGGAGAGCACCACGTGCTACTTCTACTCTTCAGAAAAGACTACAATCAAGATCGTTCCCACGAGGAACATTCGAGATCAAGAAAGAGACCTGATAAATAAACCAAGTGATGAAAGAAAGAATAATTAGTTAAAGAAAGAAAGAAATTGAAAAACAAGAGCTACCTGTCCACCTTTACTATTTAGTTAGTTGGTTGCCACTCTACTCAGCGTTCGCTGACATTTTGTACTCATAACCTTTTTCAGGTCCAGGTGTTGAGTAGCCAGAGCCTACGGTTGCAGAGGGTGCTAGGCCCAGTAGAGCCCAGTAGTTGTAGCTTTCTATTGTACTCCGTTTCCTGTACTCGTTTACTTTCCTACTGTTGTGGCGGTGTGTACTGTAGTAATTTATTTCTTTACTACTGTACTTTTGTTACTGTTAGTTGCTTGCGTGGTGAATGTAGTTTATTTTACTGCTTTTTGGTTACTTTCTCGTTGGACGACTGGGTCTTGGGATCAGTCGAACCGGTCCGGTCTCGTGTCCTGTAGGGATTCGGGAACCGGGTTGTAACAGTCCTAATAGCTTGGAACTTGAGCCTAGAAAGAACACCTTTTTAAGCCCAGACTTGATATATAGGCCAGTCCCCAGTCAGGCTACTAAATCCACATCATGTGATTTATTTTGTGGTGGAACTCATGATCTTGAATCTCGTTCAGAACTTGATTTTCGCAAACTCTCTGACAATTTCGAATCTGATTATGATTTCGAAGAGACTCTGCTTCCTAAATACACCAAGCCCATCTACGACCTCAGCTCACATAATTCATCCTCCGACTCCAACTTTGAAGTCCTGGGTCCCGAGATCACTAATTTGAGTTCAAGTTCCAATGACATAGAATCACTTCTTTTCGATCCCCAGGAACCAAAACCAGAAAATGCCGAGAGTGATTGTAGCCCAGAATTCGAATCTTTTCTCGATTCAGATTTCCATCATCCTATAGACACTCTTCAGGCATTTGCATTTGATCACTACCCAAAGGACTCTCATTCAATTCTAGAAGAGGCCTCATACACTATTCTCATTGAAGCCACCTCTTCCACACATACAGAACTGATCAAAATCTATTCTCAACCCTGACCCGCAACTAGACTCAATTTCTATTCAGATTCACCTCCCACTGAGCCGATTGCAGAAAAATCAATTCCACATCTATATCGGGTTTTGGACTTTGATCATCCCTGTAGGGTTTCCGCAACATTCAATGATTATTTTACGGATCCCTACTCTGACCTGGCTGATTCAACTCAGCCAAACCCTACATTCACACTTCCACATCCATCCAAGCTTCATAGTATATGGTGGGTCCCACACCTCTTGATCTACATTCATCAACCCACTAAATTGATTGGGTTTGGGCTGCATCATCAGCCTACTGATCTGAACAAGCACCTGGTTGGACCAACCAGGCTCTTGATCAAGGTGCTTGTTACACAGAACTCTGCTGATTTGACCATTCCCTCTCCATCCCATTTCCCGCTCAGTTGAAGGCGTTAAATTTAGCGCTTAACGGGAAGCAGCCCGTCATTCCTTTTGAAAAATCAAAACCTTTTTCTGACATTTCTTTGCACTTTAGGTTCATTCCTTAGGACAGCCGACTTCACCTCAGGTACTCGTACCTGAGATTAGAAATCGTCCGCAACAGTTACCTTGATCCATCCACTCACCTAATATCTGTCCTAATGCATGAACGAAGCCAAATAAAAACCCACCTAATGAACAATGAGGACATTGCAAACCTTAGGCATGGGGGGGTATGAAAGTGCAATGAAATGACATAACAAGAAAAGGTTTCAACAAAAAAATCCACATATACATAAAAAAAAGAAATTTGAGAGGGAAGAAAGTGCTGGTAAGCTTCACAAAAGGAGGAGAAAACGAGCAGAATATTAAAGGAGCACAAAATGAAAAAGAAAAGGGATAGTCATTAGTAAGAAATTAAGGAATTAACCAAAGTTCTAAACTACTTTAAAGAAAAGTAAAGAGAAAGTGCACAACAAGATTAGTAAGAACGTGAACCTTAGGCCCTCTTGGTTAGACTCTTAGTACCCATTAAGATCTAGATATTTCTCAAGAGGTTGAGGAAAATGAAAAGCTTAAGTATTAGGTCTAAGGCTTAGGGAGTATTCGGCCTCGTTAACTGTTCTGCGCGGCTAGATCGTGTTTTAACAGATATCTCGTTGTAATATAGAAGACATTTTTTTCCTTTCTTTAGTCTTTCTTTTGTAAAATAGTATCTATTGTACATTGTGATTTTCTACGCTTCTACAATCAAGTTTTGCTCCCTGAGTTCGACCTCGGAGATTTTCTATATTCGAGGAATAAAACATAATCAGACCGGTCGGGTTTAACCCCGCACCATGAATGCATCTATGAAAATTAGATAACTGGAAACCTAGGATGTGGCATGAACTCCAGGACGAGATATGATTGAACCGCTAGTTTTCGTGATTGAAATTGTATTTATAAATGAATGAGCTAAATTGTTAGCAACTGCCTGTTAATGGATATGAGCTGCCAGGTAGAATATGAGCTGCCTGATATAACTAAACAGTTACCTGTGATATTGCTTGTTGCATGTGTTAAATTGTGGAAATACAAGCTGCATGTGTATAATACGAGAACGGAATTGTGAATGATGAAACCTGATATGGAATAATATGGTGAATATGAGCATGATCCCTACAGGGAGTTAGGAGTAGAGCTCCTGTAGATGAATGGAAAAGTCTGGAATGTGGATGGGAAGTGTGCTGGCCCTTGAGTACGTGGTACCAAGGAGAGCGACTATCCCTTTTTGAGTGTAGAGCGGAGCTAGCAGCCCTTGGGTTGGGACCCGGAGTTAGGATTGGCCACTCTACACCTCGCGTACGCGGTACCAAGGTGAGCTACTAGTGTAGGGAGGGAGCTAGCCACCCTACACTGACTTGTTAGGCCCTCTGGGCAAACCGGGTAGTCAGACGAGGGTGCGTGGACTGTGGAGGGGTGAGACCCCTGTTTGGTTCTGAGAGACTAGACCCCCGTTTCTGAGAGGGCTAGGCCCTATACTGTTCTGTGCTGTACTTTGGGTATTCATTAGCGGAAACGACTGACCACGTGCCAGTGCGGGGTAGCTACCCGTGTGCTTATCACGTGTGCCGTAGTCCCCGCTACGTCTGTCTGTGACCTCAGGGTGGTTGAGTGGGTGTAGGACTACCACGGGGGACTCTGCCGACCAAGAGAGCACAACGTGTACCTTCTACTCTTCGGAAAAGACTACAATCAAGATCGTTCCCACGAGGAACATGCGAGATCAAGAAAGAAATCTGAAAATAAACCAATGGGGTGAAAAGTAATTACTTGTAAAATAAATAACTGGAAAAAGGATAAATTTACTTGCTAGTTTTTACTGCTTTAGATGGTTGGTTACCACTTTACTCAGCATTTGCTGACTCCATTTTCTCATAACCCTATTCAGGTCCAGGAGTTAAGCAGCCCAAGCTACCGGTTGCAGAGGGTGCTGGGCCCAGTCGAGCCCAGCTGTAGTTTTCCGTACTGTTGTTGTACTCTCTTTTTGCTATAGTGAGTTTCAGACTTTTGTTTATTGTTCCTGTTACTGTACTTTTGTTCTATTTTCCTGTTGTGGTGGTGGTATGTACTGACTAGCAGCTTTTACTTTCCTCTACTGCTTGTACTCTTTTACTGTTAGTTACATTACATAGTGAATGTTGTTTATTTTCCTGTTTTTTTGTTATTTCTTGTTGGACGACTGGGTCTTGGGATTAATCGAGGCGAGACGGTCTCGGGTCCTGTAGGGATTCGAGAATTGGGTCATAACGTCTTCCAACATACATTTGAGAGCTCCATTTTAGCTGCACAACTGCTCTCCGATGTCCGCATACTTGAGAGCATCTACGTATCTTGCGTGGTTCACACACTCCAACTTCCATCTCAGAAAAGTGTCTTTTGTTTATAGGAGCTAGTTAGATTTATACCTATTTAGGCTCTATAGGATATATGTAATCTTGTTTTTGGTTGGGTATTCGCTTTGCGAATTCCCGTCTCCATCGTGAGATAAAATATTCCTCGTGAAGATGAGGGGTTTGAGGTACGCTACCATTGTGTAAGTAGCGTAGGTGTAAGAGGTTGTGTCACTCACATTTAAATGACACAATTAGTGAATTTGATCTACTAGGTAGATCGGCAAATCCTAAATTGAGAGGTTTAGGTGGTGGCTTTTATCTGCATTTGGGTTTCCACCTTAAAATGATTGTGTTCTTGTGAGATTGCTTTTTGTGTGACTATTTACATATTATTTTCGCATCTCATTTTCATACCGCAAATCTCACCCCCTCTGTCAGGAATTACAACCTCTTCAACTCTGCAAACACCTTCCTCCAGTTGAAGTAGCAAATGGGCACGAAAGACTTGACCAATGTGCCCACTCGATTGATGAAGTCCAGGTAATTCTTTGCCTCCCCCGTGGTTCTAAGCCTGATCGGTATTCTCATGCCCTCGGGGATACGCTAGAGATCTAGATTCTTTATCTTCCCCCGTCCTCTTCTTACTCTAACTGCGTAGACGTTAATAATATTCATTGGGGATATATATGAAGTTATTGCGAAGTTTTAAAATATAGAAGTAATTTACTTCTTAAAAGTATAGGAGTTCTTACCAGCACTTGTACCCATCTCTCTCAGGTTTGATGAGAGACTCATCATGGCTCCTAATTATCATTAATTAACTATTTTCCCTAGTTAATTAACCAAGAATACACTAATTACAGGTTTAATTATACTATAGGGGTTAAATCACTAAGGACTTGTAAAATAAGTTAAAAATACTAAATTAAATAGCAATTAATCTTAATAATAATTTAATTAATAATTTATACTCAATTAATAATCATTAAGCTAGATATTTAATATTTAAACTAACCTATTTAATTAAAAGACCTAAGTTCTTAATTAACTTAATTAAACTAACCATTTAAATTAATATAGCTAAAAAGGAAAAAATATAATTTCAAGGTATAAATATAATATTTACCTAATTTATAATGATATATGAAAAGTTGAAAATTAAATAAATTAAAATAAGCCTCAAAAGTCACTGTTTACGTATAGGTCCTTAGCTTTCATTTCAATTGAGCCTTTTTATTTCATTTAGGTCCTTCACTTTTTATTACATTTAAGCCCCTGTGAGCATTGCATCGTCTTCTTCTTCAACCTTTTTCTTCAACCTCGGACGACTGAGAAAGTCCGGTGTTCGTATCCTTTGATCACCGTCCATCCAGCGACAGAACACTTTCGTCGTTGCTGCCCGACTTCTGCTTACCACCACCTTTACATCTGATAATTTGAATTATCTCTTAATCCTAATTAGAGTAGGTGTTTAAGCTCACCGGCATCAGAGACGATGCCGGTGAGTTACGATGAACCTAGACATATTCCCATCCCAATACAGACCCCCTACCCCTTGCTGTCACCTATAAATACCCATGTATAGCTCCGATCTCAAGTGTCAACTCCCTACCCTCTTCCCCCACCGTAGTCGACGATAGGTAATTCCTCCTAGCTCCGACATCTTTTCATCCCTATTCTCGAGTGCTACCACCGAAGAGCACTACCTCTCTTACCCCCTCTTCCTCTCCTTCGCCCTGCCAACGGTGTTGGAGCACACCACAGTTTTGAATCCCCTCTGTTTCGATCAGCCAGAGTTGCTCCTCTCGCCAAGTCTAATTTCGATCTTGTTTTTGCCTTGCCAATGGTGGATTCCCTCACCTCTTTCGTCAGGTAAGTAGCTCTAACTCTTAGGAGTAGGATTAGCTAGGATTTAGGAGAGTAATCATAGGAGTAGATGTAGTTTAGCTCAAGTTCTTGCTGTCTTCCCCATCTCCGGCGAGATCAATTCTGACTTCATTGGACTTTGAATCATGCTTTCATCCACCTGATCATCTTCCTCACCTCACCATGACTCCATTTCACCTTCTCCCTCCTCAATTCTATCACCTAAACGCCTAAGCCACTCCACTCTCACTGGAGTACCTCCTCTATCTATGGCGGAGGTCTTTGACCTAACTCACACCCATTAGGGATCCTCCACCACCTTAGCATAACATAAGGGCCTCGATCTCACTTTTAATTTGATCTATTACCATCTACATCTAAAACGCCTAATTCACTATCAATCTCTAAGCTCGTTGTCCATGGTGAGCTCAGAGAAGTGATTCCACCTAATCAAACACACATACACCATCGCCGTAGCTTCCTAGCTATTTCCCCTCACTCAATTGAGTGGAGGGTGGCTCTTAAGTTCAAGCGAACTCAAGAAGCATTCTTCTTGAATTCTTGATTAATCCACATAGTTGTTAATCAATTGAATCAATTGATGTGATTTTGAAGTTCTTTGTGATCTCAGGAGTCTCTTGAAACCTTTCTCAGTCTATTGTGTGGAGATTTGATCTCCAATGTCATTTCATGGCGTTCATTGGAGCTCCGGTGAGCTCTGATGAACTTATCTTGGGCTACAGCCTTCAAAACTTTACATAAAGCTCCAGATTTATTTCTAATAACCAGATGATTGAAATCAACTCACTGGAGTTGAGATTTGATGTTGATATCCTGCTGTTGATACTGGAGAAGAGCAGGAGAAGTAACCAAAATTTCATCAAGCAAGGTTACATGTAACAAGTAAACCTAAGTTGTGATTAAATTTTCAAGGACCTTCTTTAGTTAGGTACTTCACCGAACTAAAGTCGATTGAGTTTTATGGTATGCTACAAAGACAACGCATCATGTATGTAAGTGAGGTACACATACACTTCTAGCATTGTCTATATAACATGATCATGGGTCTCAATAGACAAGTAATTTGACACAATTTGACTTGGAGGACTTTTACCCTAGGAGTTAAAATTCCTAATGTTTGATCTCACGTGCATTTTTTTTTCTTTAGCAAGTGTGTGTATCTAAACACTAACCAATTTAAACATTCAAAAACTTCTAAAAAAATTGAAATATCATTCAATTAAATTAAAAAGATTGAATATATATATACCTCTAACTACTATAGCCTCCATGTATGCTCGACATCAATAACCTACAATTTCAAAAAAAAAATTAAATTAAATAATATATTATTATCACAAATGTTAATAATACATATATTAACATAAGATATATATTAATTAGGCTTCTTGTAGTTCTTAGCAAAGTTAGGGAGGAACCCCCACTTCATGCAATGGATCACCGGAACGAGTCGTGCCTCCTCCTGTTTAGTACTATTGTTAGGAGTACCCTCCTTACAAGAGGGTAGGAGGAGACAAGGAGGAGGGGGGCAGGAGGAAGTGGGGGAGGGGGAGACCGGATGAGGAGGAGGATGAGGGGGGTGGGGATCGAGGAGACGAGGAGGGGGGCATGGAGGAGTCGACAAGGAAGGAGGGGGGGAGGAGAGGGCTCTGCAAGGGCATAGAAGGTCTGACCTTTGCCATCGATTTAATTACTAAGTAACGACAAATATTTAATTTAATTCCAAATCTCCCACCCAAAATTTGGAGCAAAATTTTAACCTAATATTTGCCTCTACTTTTTATAATAATTGACGAAAAATATTAATTACATATTACTTTTTGGACGAGGTGAAGGTAATCAATTTTAGTGTGATATTCACTGTCGCTTGTTTTGACGTCACTTCCGCAACCGACGGTAAGTAACTAACAGCAGATCACCATTTTCTAGTAGTGATAGTTTTCAACATCACTTTTATGGTTAACTATTTTAACACTTGATGTGCATGCATGATTTGATATCATCCACCCTTAATTCATATTAGTTTCGTAACAATGCATGCATCCTTGCTTTAGATTAGTTTATTAATTGATCGTTACATTTAGATTAGGATTACATGCATTTCCTCGCATTGCATATCATATTTAGTCTTATAAATGCTTATAAATAATTATGAACATTTTGTTGTTTGTTTGCAGGGTTAAAGAGAGCGACGTTTTATTTACACGGGATCAAGTCTGTGGCACCTCTCGCTCTCCCTAAACAAATAACCATAGGCTTGGATATCACTATAAAATCCCTCCACATAAATATCTCTCTCTATTTTTTTTTAAAAAAAATGGAAAACGGACCGCAGTTTCCACCGTCGAACCCACGCACCGCATTTTCTCGAGGCGCACGTGACGCAAAACGTGCTGAGTTTGTGAGTGGTGGTGTGTGCAAAGGAGGTCGGGATATGCACGTAATTGATCATGTGAATGGAGCTTCGGTTCTGGTTAGAGCTGTCTTCAAAGCAACGTGTGCTTCGGTCCGCGCTGCTGCATCGAATCCGCTTAGAGGTAAGCTTGATTCTTCTTAGCTGCTCTGTAATGCACTCTCCTTAGCGCTTTTGTTTTCTTTTTCGGTACCTTTCCCTACCCTCACTCTCTCCTTACCATCACTCTATACGTGCAACCATGTGTGCGTCGTTCCCCTTTGCTGTGATTTGTGCTTTGAAGCGATTCGTGCTACTTTGCCATCTCTCCATACATGCAACCATGTGTGCTGCTTTTTCCACCAGATGAAATGTGTGCATCTTTTTGCATACGTACACTATCTCTTTTCTTTCTCCCCACCTTCTCCTTCCCTCGCTCCTTTTCCCAAATGGTGTCTTTGTGCACGAACCATGCCGTAGTTCTCTTCCTAGATGCAAGCGAGTATTGTGTGCTTACATTGTCCACAACATTGATGTTAACCCAACTTCCACTAACATTAATTGTCTAATTTTCCCATGTAGGTTCCCTGCTGCCAAAATGGATTTTGATCTCAACAAGTCGTTAAAGGAGGGTGACAGTGATACAGCTTCTTCTTCCCAACTAGTTTGTAGTGTAGAGGTCTATTTCACATTATGTCATGGAGGCAAAGGAGGAGGGCCACAGGACAACGTTGTGTTGATTGCATATATGTAAGTGTTGTTGTTTTGCAAATATATTTGTATGAGTCCAACGTTGCATATATGTATTAAAATTGGAATTTCTTTCAGGCTGATGATCTGGAAGGAGAGACAAGGTGGGACTAGTTGGAAACAACGTCGAGTTTGGGGGAAGCTCAGGTGATCGTGGAAGTTCATTTACAAGACCGGCTTACTTCACAGCACATCAGTATTGTAGAAGATTTTAAGGATTAACATTCACATATGCATATTTGACAAGAATGATTGGTGATGGATACATTTTGTGGTTGGTGTAGCGCAACACATATGACTTGATGTTTTGTGGATGGTATATTTTGACATATGTCCGTTTAATGAATTTGAATGTTGCTGTCATTGTTAAATCCTTTGAATTAGCATAGTACATTTAGCATAGATGGATGAACGAGAATTCATTAGCCAAAATACATCCCATTTGAATGGTGATGATCATTTGAATACAAGCACATGCACGAGCACACGCAAGTCAACACCATTTTCAGAACCAAATTATTTGGACAGTTATGATATGTTAGGCAATTGAAATAGTCAGTATCGCAGGCGGGATGTATTGGTTGGGTGGTAGTTCACAGGTTCCTACAAGCGGGTGATTACTGTGTTGTACGTTTCCTCTAACCTACTGTTTGGAAGAAGCTAATGAGAACTTTTTACCTTATTTACTCTAGTGACTTACCTATGTAGAATCACGGTTGAATTTGTCTATGTGATTTGTGGTGGTGATGGATAGTCGGAATGAAGGTTCACTTCATTTTTATTTTGGTTTGTATATGTTTGTTGATATATGTTACACTATTATTCTAGTTCATTAAATTAATTGTGTAATTTTTGATAGTAAATCTATTATTTCAGTAAGATAGGAATCACTTTGTGTATGTGCTAAGTAGTGGGTGAGTCATATGTGTTGTAATTATTGTCAGCCTTAGATAATTTTTGTTGTGTAAGTTGTGAATTACAGCTTCAATTATGGCTTCTATATACTATAACTCAATATTATCGCACATGACGTGATGTCTTGGATGGTACTAGTGTTGGTTTTCTAGAAACTCTTGAAAAGGACCTTGCATAGTTACGTGAGAATGGTATTGATGCCCGAATTGTTAATGTAGATATGCTGTTGCTCAGCATGAGTGCCTATTAACGTAGATATGCCTAGTTAATGAAAGTTGTTTCAGGGAATTTTCTATTCTCCTTATGTTTCCTTGTAGGTGATGGTGTTTCCTGATATGTGTAGTTGGTTTCAATGCGCATACCATGAATTACATATGTATTTGGACTTGGTGATTACATATCAGTAATTGCCTCAGCATCGTTTACATATTATTTTGACTAACTGATTACATATCACTTGGTTATGAAAATTTTTGTGGGTATTGTGGTAGGCTCTGTTATTTCTTTGTAGATTTTCTTCTTAATGCTCTATTAAGTAGCCTCCATAAAGTTCAAACTAGAGCTCACATCTAAACTTGAAGCATACATACATTATAACATCTATACAGAGGAATAGATGGAAGCACTTGATAGATAATGTCAAAACTAGTTTGTATCACAGAGGTTATGCATTATACAAGGGGTTGAAGATTAAATAATATAAACCAAGAGCAAAAGGTGTACATAAGCACCATCATGTGTGGAGAAATATATGCACGTATTGTATAGATGAGAGTGTCATATAACACAAGCTTTCCCCAAAAAAAGAAATAGCACCTATTTCATACAAGTGAGATATAATTTCCCCTCAAGATGAACATATGACATACATCACATATGCGTTTCACTAGTACTTGGCTACTTCATCAAGAATTAATACTAATGTAACCCCCCACTCCAAACAAAACAAAATTGAAAAGTTTCAAGCCACTACGAAGTCCCTTGCAAATAACTTCTCAAATCTTTGCATAGCTGTGTTGTACCATGCTATAGTCTTCTGTGGTATGGTATCTCCACAGATGGTGTTGCTGGATTGAGTTGCCTCCTCCTCTTTGTCCAACATACATTGCAGTTTGAGGAATCTGCAAACTTGTTCTAACAAAAGAGTAGTTGTGGAGGATCTGGTTTTTACACAATGATCTCACTTGGACTTGTTTCGCTCGTCTGTATGTGTGCAGAGAGCATGATGATGCTTGTACATTTTAAACAAATCTCTACGTCAGGCTAGATTTATGTTAAAATGAAACTTCAAAAAATTAAAACACATAATTTGACGATGTGATGCTTAGCCTTAAAAAAAACATGAATCATACTCATAACAAAAAAAATAAGCAAAAGCCTAAAACAAAAGGGAGCATGCCATATTTACTTTTAAACGAATATGCTCATTTGTATTCATTTAAAAAAGATGCGAGGATAACCCATAGCATGCACCACATAAGCAATGTTCATTCAAAACATTATCAATGCTCATTGCGAACATACTTACCAAATTTTATTCTAATAGCAAGAAACCTCACTATCCGTTTGAAGCATCGAAGTTGAAATTATAAAGACCATCATATACATATCATGACCAATATCAGCACCTTCTGACCTCATTGCACACCACCATCAGGATCCATAGCTGCCATCCTGTACGTACCACCAACCATATAGTCCACATGACTACCCAATGCACCATCTTGTAGAAATCGTCAAAGAAGCAGCACTAAAACACCATTCACCATGAACAAACCACCCAATGTTTGAAGAACATTTGAAGGAAATTAAAATAATGAACGGACAAATGTGAAAGCATAATGCATAGCACACAAAGTAGAAACAAACGAAAAAGAAATTTCCATTTGCACACAAAATTCACAATACAACATTTAACATGAAAAACTTGGCACAAATGATTCTCCAAAAAATATTTAAAAAGAAAAACAATAATTTAAAACAAAAAGCACTAGCACACTAACGTGTGATTATTTCATGACTAAGTAAATATAGAGAATCATTGACTATCACATTTAGACATTTCTTGGGAAAGTTTACCTCTAATAGAGGTTTCGCCAACTGTAATGCACCGATCTGCATCTCTTGCGTGTGAGGGATGGTCTCCTTTGTGCCCCCTTCGTTGATATCTGATCACCTATCTTCTCCGTGATGTGGTGGTGACTGCCAATCTTGTCAACGAAATCGCTAGTAGCAATCCTTTCCGCTACCATATCTTCAAAGACTCTGCGTATGTAGGCATGGTGGTTGAGTGCCTTTTGCTTTAGTTTTGATGGCAGATGACTTAGCCATTATTTTTCCCCATTGATAAGTTGCAACTTCCGCAGCTTGAAAAACAATTAAAAAAATGAAAAATAACTTCGATTATCTTTGTGTAGAGTTGCAAGGTGAGTTGTTTCTTACTTTCGTGCTGTTGGGTGTGATGTGCCGAATCATATGGCACAGACAATAGCATAAGGGAAATTACATTTGCCCTAGATGTGAAAAACTAACTAGACAAGTGATGCACCTAAACCGATGTGCTTCATTGCAAACAATTACACATGCTAAACATTAAATGGAACAACAGCATAACTAAAGAGTTGTATGGTACTGAATGATTCAAGGAATCACCTGTGTTCTAGGATGCACCTGAATCAATGTGCTTTGACGTGTGCCCTTGTGCTTTAGCTAGTGCTACCTTAGGTGCGAGAGACAAGGAAAGCGTGGGCTGCGAGGTGAGGCTAGCATGCATTCAGAGGAAGCCGAGGGTGTGCTCTGACACGTGCTCCAATTTGAACAAGTGGTGCTGCGACAAGTGCATTCAGCTAGTGCTACCTTCGGCATGCGTGCTACGACAAGTGCTGCTCCAATTTGAACACCTGGTTGGGGGAACACGTGTGCGGTGACGTATGCGTGTGTGGCGGAGTGTAGAAGACGAACTGCCTTGGTGTGCTGAGATTGATGCTCCTATGTCGAATGTGTTGTGGCTGATGCTGTTGCATGTGTGTTGTGGCAAGTGTGGGGGTGTCGAGCCAGCTGCTACGAGAAGCACCTGGTTATGCGGTTGCCTGTGCAGTTGAAGTTAATGCCACTCACTTCAGATCTTGTGCATTGCCGTGTGTGGTGACGTGTGCGTCGGAGGATCATCAGCGATAAGAGAATGTGGGGGAAGGGAGGGGGAGCAGTAGATAAAATTCCAAAATGTGGGTGGGTCTGAGGTGGGCTTTTATATGATTTGAGGTGCATGGAATGGGCCGTAGAAATGCACTTATATATACTAATACCCTTTTTCTTTTGTTCTCTCTCTCTCATTCACCAACGGCTGGACACCCATCACACACTACCAATGACCACAATAGACCCCTCTCCAAATTTTTCCAACTGTAGCCACTCTCACCAAACTATGCTCCATCGGGCCCTCCACCTCAAGGCTACTGCAGGCCCATGCAGACCACTTCTTACACATTCTCACTCGCACATACACAGGTCACGCAACACGCACTTCTCACCGCCCGATCCTTCCCTTTCCCCACCCTGTGAGACCCAAAAACATATACATAACAGTGTACACGGGTCGGATTTAACCCAAATCCAACTCAAATCCAATCTGATTTGTTTGGGTTGGGTTGGGTTGTGAGTTAGATTAGGTTGCGTTGGGTTGGATTTGAGGTCTAATAACAAATCCAACCCAACCTGCAACCTGATTCAACCCGATACACATACACATGAGAGTATCCATTAAAATTTTAAAGGAAAAAAAGCTACCATGTTTAAACTTGAAAGGAGATAAAAAAAAGCCTAGAAAAAATGCCTGGTGATGCCTATTTTGTCTTTAAGGTTATTAGAGTCGTTATGGTATATGACAAAACAGTTACCAGTTTAATATAATTTTTTTACTCGGAATGACAAGTTTCCTGAGGTCGAACTTAGGGAGCAACTATAATTCTAGAAACATAAATTTACAATATAAGGTTTTACAAAAATGAAGAGAGAGAGAGAGGGAGAAAAAGTTCTCTTTTTTTTTGGCTTCTTCTTCTCTCTTCCTCTTCTCTTTTCTTCTTCTCTTTCAGCTGGTTCTTTTCTTCTTCAATCTCCCTTCTTCTCTTTTCTTTTCTTTGCTACAGCTGTGGTGACCCTTTCTCTTTCTCCTTTCTTCTTCTCTGTTAAGAACGCGTGCCCCGGACGTATTTTAAGACGTCTGGGAGGTGGCCCAGACGTCTGCCCAGACGTCTGGGATCACATCCAGACGTCTTGCCAGACGTCTAGGATGGTTTATAGACGTCTGAAAAAAAACGTTATCGTCGACACCCGCGAGTCGCCTGCGCGCCTGAGCGCGCAGACCGCATATTCTCTCTTTTTCTTCTGCGGCTGCAGACGCCTGCGGCGCCTTCTCTCTCTCCTCTCCGCGCGGCGTTAAAAGGGGCGCGCCTCCCCTCCCGTCTCCACCGTCTCCTCCTTCTTCTCCTTCCTGTGCGCGAGAGCGAGCGGACGCGAGGGCAGCAAGCGGCGGCCGCAGTGAGCGCGGAGGTGCGGCGTGCGAGGGCGGAGCTCTGCCGTGAGGGCGAGCTTGCCGGAGTGGCTTGGCCGGCCGACGGAGGGTGCAGAGGGCGCGGGGCGACGCGGAGAGGGACCTGCTGCGGGCTGAGCAGCAGACGCGCGAGGTTCGACGCGGGCGGCGTCACGAGCGGAGGCCGAGCAGGGCCCTGATTCTGGAAAATTTTCCAGAATCAGACGTCTGGGTTGATATCCAGACGGCAAGGTCGACGTCTGTAAGATCATACAGACGTCTGAAAGGTGAGTTTTCCGCCTTCTTCCTTCTTGACGACTGACCGTACTGAGGAGGGGGGGGGGGGTTGGCTGTGCGCAGGTTCGCTGATTCGCCATCTTTTGCGAATCAGACGTCTGGGAGTTGTACCAGACGACGGGAGTGACCTCCAGACGTCCGGAGTGACCATCAGACGTCTGGGATCTAGGCAGACGTCCCCGCAGACTTCTGGACGTCTGGGAAACCACGCTGAACAGGTAATTCTCTGATCCACTTTTTAAGACGTCTGGAAGGAGTTACAGACGTCTGATTTTGCACAGTATCGTCTTTTTCGACCCGTTTAGGGCCCGTTCGGGCTCCGTTTTCCGCGATTCGAGTTGCGTTCTCTTCAGAATTAATTCCTCTACTCATCTACAGTAGCTATACACTGTTTTGAGACACTCCTTGTGTTTGATCCTTGTGACAGGATCTCGTTCAGTTGCAGTCTTGAGAGTCGCGGAGGCACGCGGGATTCCCGATCACGCCCCCATTACTCCCGTTGTACCTGGTAGAGTGGCTTAAGTTATTAATAAAATCTGTTAAAGTATGAAACCATAACTAGAATCTAGGACATTGCATGAATCCTAGGAATGAGAAATGTATGGAATGATAGCTCCTAGGTGATGCATGAATCCTAGGGCTGGAAAACTAGTTGTATGCTAGATCCTAGGATGTGGCATGAATCTTAGGATGGAAAAACTAGTGGAATGTATAATACTGCAGTCTTGGAAAAATGGAAAGGAATATAAAGCTGCCTGTAATTTGAATTAACAGCTGCCTGTTATGAATAAAGAAACATGTTTGAGATCATGGATTTTGAGAACGTGAATCTGGAAAGTGAAACATATGATGTTATGAGATAAAGAGCTGGAACCCTACGGGGAATTAGGAGTGGAACTCCTGGAAAGAAAAAGGAATGGAACTGAGATGTAGTTTGTACTGTCTCTTGGGTACGCAGTACCAAGGGAAGTACCTGTACCTGTTTAGTGCAGAGTGGGGCCAGCCGCCCCAGGGACCCGGGGTTAGGATTGGCCGCTCTGTACCGACTTGTTGGCCCTCGTGTACGTAGTACCGAGGAGAGCTAGTAGTGTTAGGAGAGTACTAGCTACCCCACGGGCCCCGGGGTTCTGCTAGCCTCCTTCACCGACTTGTTAGGCCCACTAGGGCAAACCAGGGTAGTCAGGCGAGGGTGCGCGGACTGTGGAGGGGCAAGGCCCCGGTTTGGTTACTGTGGAGGGGTTGGACCCCTGTTACTGAGAGGGCTCTGCCCTGGTTCCGTGCTGTGCTTTGGGCGCACCCGTTAACGGAAACGACTGACCGCGTGCCAGTGCGGGCTAGCTACCTGTGCGTTTATCGCGCGTGCCGTAGTCACCGTTACGTCTGTCAGTGACCTTGGGGTGGTTGACTGAGGGTAGGATCACCACGGGGGACTCTCCCGGCCAGGAGAGCACCACGTGCTACTTCTACTTTTGGAAAAGACTGCAATCAAGATCGTTCCCACGAGGACATTCGAGATCAAGTAAAGGACCTGAGAAATAAATGAAATAGTGAGAAAAATTGAAAGATGTGAATAAAGGAAGTAATAGAACATAACAGCTACTGTACACTCTACTGTTGCCTTTAGTTAGTTTGCCACTCTACTCAGCGTTTTGCTGACGTGTTACACTCGTTACCTTTTTCAGGACCAGGTATTGAGCAGCCAGGGTCGGCGGCTGCAGAGGACGCTGGGCCGAGTAGGGTCCAGTAGAGTTACCACAGCCTTTTGTACCTCTTTTGTTTCTGTTCTAGTGAGTAGTTTTTGTTTCCGCTGTACCTTCTTTACCTGCAGTTCTTGTTATATGATAAATGTTGTTTTACTGTTGTGGTGGTACCTACTGTAGTAGTTTCTTTCCTTACTGCTGTACTTTCTTACTGTTAGTTATATTCATGCTGAATGTGGTTTATTTTACTGTCTTTTGGTTACTTCCTCGTTGGATGACTAGGTCTTGGGATTAGTCGAGTCGGTCCGGTTCTCGTGTCTCGTAGGGACTCGGGAACCGGGTCGTTACATTCTCTGATTTTCTTCTCTTCTTCCTTGCTGCTGCAGAGGCTTCTGCCTTCTCTCTGATTTAGCTGCTAAGTCTTCCTTTCTTCTTCCTTCTTTTCTTCTTCTTCTTCTTCTTCTTCTTCTGCCCTAGCCGTTCCTCTTCTTTCTTTTCTTTCTCCTTCCTGTCTTCTTCTTCTTCTTCTTTGCGTCTTCTTTCTTTCTTCTTCAGCCTACCTTCTTCTGCTCTGGCTGCTGCCCTTCCGTCGTCTAACTCGGTACTCAGACGACTTAACTATGCGTTTGCTACAGTGCGGCTCTTCTTCTTTTCTTCAACTCCTCTCCTTCCTTTCTTCTTCAGTAGCTGCTCAGTGCGGCTAAGTCTTCAGCCGCTCCTCCTCTCTTCTTCTTCCTTTGCCTGCTTCTTCTTCTTTTTCCTTCTTCCCTGCGCGCGCACACAACTATCAATGCAAAACCTACCCCTACCCCTTCCCCGAGTCTCTCTCTGAATCTCTCTTTGGGAAAGCTCTCCTAGAGCCGGGTAATCGGGTTCGGGTCGCGCGCCCGGGACCAGGCCCACCGGCGTGCGGTGGTGGGCGAGGAGTGCTTAGTCGGGTAGTCGAGTTCGGCCCAGACCCGAGAGGCGTGAGCGTGGGTGAGGACGGGTGCGAGCGCGTAGCGCGCGACGTGTGGGTGAGGGACTTGATCCCTGTGTATCGAAGGTGAACAGCTATATTCACTTTTTCAATTTAAGTGTGGACGCAGGGCCACACACTTACGAGGTGGGACTAAAGTCTCACCTCCAATCTGCGCGCCCGCAGGCGAGAAGGCGCTGCCAATTGGGGCAGCGGTGAGCGCTTGCGACCCCAATCTCAAACCTGGGCGTGCTCGCGGAATCACCCCTCTCCGCCTGAGGCTCACAGCTTGGCTGGAGGCGTCCTGGAGCTGCTTGCTAAGGAGCTTCAGCAACTCGTCATTGGCAGCGACGAGGCGGAGACCTGAAATCACAAGGACAGCCTCACGGCCACATCAGACAACGCAGGGAGCCTCGCCGGAGTGTGGCGAAGGCGGTGAGAGGGTCGACGAGGCGCGAGTGTGTCTGTGGAGGTGTGCCTAAGGCAGACTGTGTGTGCGGAAATGGGTGTGTTCGGGGGGTGGTCGAGAGGTGAAGAGCGGTGAATGGAGTGGGGGAAACGTTTGAGTGGAGTGAGGGGGAGCTTCTGGGCTTGTCGGCGAGGGGTGAAATGGTCTGTGGAGGTGGAGCGACCTCGCCGGAGATGGCGATCGGAGATGGAGCAGATGGGGGTGGAAGTGGCGGTCGGTGGGTTAAAATGGTAAATTAGGAAGGGGAAAATATAAGGGAGAGAGAGAGGAAGCTTCCTACCTACTTAGTCAACGAAGAGGGAGAGGAAGGTGTCCGGCTCGTGTCTGCCGGAGCTGGGGACGAAGGTGCCCAGGAGGGGGTTATCGGCGACGAGGAGATCTGAGGATGCCAGCGGGTGCGGCCTGGCGTGGAACGACGGGGTAGAGTGGGCTCTGCTGCAGGTATGGCAGCAGAGCGACGAGGAGGAGGAGGGAGGATCGCCGGAAGCTTGGGCTACCTGACCGGAGAGGGGAGAGACGAAATCTAGTGTTTCTCTTGGCCAAAACTAGCCTGAAGGGGACGGCAGGCCCTGCCGCTCCTTATATAGGCACTAGCGGGGAGAGGGAACCGAGGAGGCGACGTGTCGTGCTCGCCGGAGATGGCCTTAAATGGACACCCATGCCTTTCGTGCATTCGCACGAGAGGCATGGTCGGTTGCAAAGGTCAAGGGAGGGTCCCTGAGATAAAGGACAACGTAAGGAACCCCCCGCTCGTTCCTGAGGACGGGCGCCTTGCTCTGCATGGTACCATCCTCCGCGCATGGTCGTCGGAGGTATGGCGTTGTGCAGAAATGGCAGGGAGGACCGTTCTGCAAAGATCGATGAGAAAGTTAGGGGGCCTTTTGCAAGGGTTTTAAAAGATGAGGGTCAAAAAGTAAATTAAGAGGACCAATTTGTAAAGTCAGTCAAGATGGTCTCTTCCTAGGCCCAAATTTTTATACCAGCCTAATTTGAACCTAAGGATTTTAATGGTAAAATTTAATTTTAGGTTGGACCATGTTTGACCAGTTAATTTGCGTAAAAACTGAAATTAAGTCATAAATTGGATATGGTTCTCATTTTAGGTCAAAATAGGTTGCAAAGGCCAAATTGAAGGTTCTAAACCCTAGGAAATCTTTTCCCATGAATTTTAGAGGGTTTAGTTGATTTTTATTCTGCCTTGAACCTCGTGAATTAAGGTGGGTTTGTTTTAGGGTTACAGAATGCCATTTGATTCCTAGAAGTTGCTATAACCCTTTTCAGATCAGATCATCCCACTTCCCTCCTTATTGAGCTCATTTGACCTTCATTTAGACCCTTAATTACCCTGTTTGCACACTGCATTTGTGAAATTACAGTTTTACCCTTTATGATTTGTCTTATTCTTTAACTCAGAATTCTCTGAGTTAAGACTCTCTTTAGGTCTTGTAGGAGCTTTTTCACACTCATTTCGATTAAATTGTGCTAGTTAGGGTTTATGATGAGGCTCTCATCATACCCCCATGCCTAGCTTTTGCTAGTCCCTTAGCAAAATTTTAAGGTTTCAACCCTTATTCTAGACCATGAAGTTCTTAATGATTTTATATAAGTGCTTTTTCTTTTGTAACCTTGATTAGGTCAGAATGCCATCCATAGGCCTAAAAGGTACTCTAGTACCAACCAAGATCCAGATCTGTCTAGTCTCAGCCTCAGTCCTTAGCAAAGGTTTTTAAGGCTTACAAGAGCTAACCTAAGGCTTATTGGACTTTGTGGTTAAAGCACCCGTGCTTGAGATAATTTTAGCCCTGGTTCAGTTCGTAGTGCATTTTGTAAGAAAGAGTAGAAGATTTATATGTTTGGAGAGTTTTCTCTCTCTTTTTCTTTTTAATTCTAGCTTATGATTGGCTTCTCAACACGATCTGTATCGGATTCCTTGTCCCCATCATCAATCCTCAAGGGTTCCCGGCAATTGATGCTTCGAGATAGCACTGCCCATGGTAACCCCCAGAACCCTGGCTTTTGAAATTTCGAGATAATCCCATCCATGGTGTTCCGTGGCCGAATTCAGACCCTTGTAATTGACACTTCGTGATAATGCCATTCATGGAATCTGAACCAGCAGAGTGCTTACATGCCCCCGGTGGAATATGTAAATATCCTAAGAGATAAGCACTGAGGAGATGATATTTTGTTACGCATCTTCGAGGGGAATTTCCCACCTCTCCGCGCTGGGAACTCGTCCAAATCAACTTGTGTTGATCAGCTGCTCCTACTCTAGGTATCACTTTCAGAATTTTTGCAACGCTTCTGCGTGATTTTGATTTTTATGCTTACTGAACCAGGCTATGTGTGAAGTTAGGGTGCTTAGGTTACTGAGTCCCGTAAACTAAAAGTTAGTTAACGAGGCAAAATACTCCCTAAACCTTGGACCTAATACTTAAGCTTTTCATTTTCCTCAACCTCTTGAGGAATGTCTATCTCTTAATGGGTACTAAGAGTCTATCCAAGAATGCCTAAGGTTCACGTTTTTACTAATCTCACTGTGTACTTTCCATTTCTTTTTCCTGAATGAGGTCTAGAACTTAGGTTAACTCCTTAATTTCTTACTAATGACTATCACTTTTCTTTCATTTTGTGCTCCTTCTTTTTATTTTGTTCCTTTTCCTCCACAAAATTTCTTTCCTCCTCTCATTTTATTATTCTTTTTCAAAAAAATTTTTTTTTTTAAATTTTTATGGTGTTTTTGCCATATGTGAATTTTTTGTTTAAAACCTTTTCTTACGAGTTTTGCACTTTCATACCCCCCCATGCCTAAGATTTGCAATGTCCTCATTGTAACTTAGGAGGGTTTTATATTTAACTTAGTTCATACATTAGGACAGATGTTTTAATAAGAGAATGGGTCGGGGTAACAGTTGCGGACGATTTCTAGTCTCAGATGCAAGCACCTGAGGTGGAGTCAGTTGTCCTAAAGGGTGAACCTTAAGTGCGAAGAGGTGTCAGAAAAGGTTTCAGGTTTTTTCAAAAAGAATGACGGGCTACCTCCCGTTGAGCGCTGAGTTTTACGCCATCGGCTCGGCGCAATATGCTCAGGGAAAATGGAGGATAAATGATGATTCAGCCAAATCTGTAGAGGTTACATCAATGAACGGTTTGAGTCTCTGACCGTTCACGATGAAAAGTTCGGAATCATGGCTGAGTGGACTGATTTCGACGGCTCCATTTCCAAAAACTTGTCGAACAAGGTATGGTCCAACCCACTTGGATCGCAGTTTCCCAGGGAAGAGTTTGAGTCGGGCATCAAAGAGTAGGACCTTTTGACCAGGATGAAAGATCTTTCTAGATATGTGCTTGTCTTGGAAGACTTTAACCTGCTCTTTGTAGATTCTCGAGTTCTCGTACGCATCAAGGCGTAACTCATCGATCTCGCTTATTTGAAGCTTTCTGTGGGTTCCAGCCTTAGAAAGATCTAAATTACAGCTTCATACTGCCCAATAGGTTTTGTGCTCCAGTTCGACGGGAAGGTGACACGCCTTCCCGTACACTAGTCTAAAAGGAGACATGCCTAATTGGGTTTTGTGGGCGGTCCTATAAGCCCACAAAGCTTCCGGAAGTCGAGACGACCAGTCCTTCCTATCAGGCCGAACAGTGACCTGCAGGATTTTCTTGATCTCCCGATTTGATAGCTCAGCTAGACCATTAGTCTGGGGGTGATAAGGAGTGGAGATTCGGTGAGGCACCCCGTATTTGGTCATCGGTGACCTGAACTGAGCATTCGTGAAATGGGTCCCCCCGTCAGAGATGATTGCACGAGGACTCCCGAACCGTGAGAAGATATTGTGATGAATGAATTTGATAACGATTTTATGATCACAGGTTCGGGTCGGTAAGGCTTCGATCCATTTGGACACGTAGTCCACAGCCAGTAGAATGTACTCGAAGCCATCCGAAACAGGAAAGGGGCCCATAAAATCAATCCCCTAAATATCGAAGAATTCGCATACGAGAATCGGCTGCAAAGGCATCATGTCGCGATGGCTCATGTTGCCCAAAGTTTGACAATGACTGCATGCCTTGCAGTGATTGTATGCGTCCTTGAATAAAGTAGGCCAATAAAAGCCACACTGGAGGATTTTTGATGCGATTTTGTGCCCAGAGAAGTGGCTACCGCATGCCTGGTCATGGCAGAAGGAGAGAACATCATTGATTTCACCTTCCGGGACACATCGCCGGATGATTTGGTCAGCACCTATGCGGAAGAGGTACGGATCTTCCCAGATGTAGTACTTGGCATCAGAGCGCAATTTGTCTTTCTTGGCCTTCAGCCAATCAGACGGGATCTGATGAGATGCCAAGTAGTTTACTATATTAGCAAAGCATGGAAGTCTAGTACCAATAGTCAGTAGGTGCTCATCAGGGGCATGCTCCGTGATGGATCCAGAAGGGTTGATGATCTCAGAAGGAAGGCGAGACAAATGGTCAACTACCACGTTTTGTCTTCCCTCCTTGTCGCAAATCTCGAGGTCGAATTCTTGCAACAGCAAGATCCATCGTATTAGTCGGGGCTTTGCATCCTTCTTGGCAAGGAGATGCCTCACAGCCGTTTGATCTAAGTAGATGATGACGTGGGAACCCAAGAGATAAGATCGAAATTTTTCAAGGGAAAATACTACGGCTAGCAGCTGTTTCTCCGTAACTGTATAGTTACGCTGAGCCTCGTCAAGTGTCTTGCTAGCGTAGTAGATGACCACGGGTTTCCCGTCAACTTTCTGCCTCGGAACCGGTCCTGCAGCGAAATCAAATGCATCGCACATGATCTCAAAGGGTTGAGACCAATCAGGGGATTGTAGGATCGGGGCCTGGGTGACTCGGTCACGGAGGTTTTCAAAGGCTTAAGTGAATTCCTTGAAGATCTCAAAGGGTACATCCTTAGAAAGAAGAGTAGTCAGGGGGCAGGCGATTTTCGAAAAATCAGGAATGAAACGACGGTAAAAACTGATGTGCCCTAGAAAAGAACGGATGTCCCTAATCGAGCTAGGCATAGGAAGCAGAGAAATTAGATCAATCTTGGCTCGGTCCACTTGGATGCCTTTCTCAGAAATTAGATGTCCTAGGACGATCCCCTCAGGCACCATAAAATGGCTCTTTTCCCAGGAAAGAACCAAATTAACATCGATGCAACACCTGAGTATATGAACCAAGTGCTGGAGGCAATCATCAAATGATGCCCCAAAAATTGAGAAGTCATCCATAAAGACTTCCAGATAATCACCTATCATATCATAGAATATGGCAAGCATGCACTGCTAAAACGTCACGGGTGCATTGCAGAGATTGAAAGGCATCCTTCGGAATGCGTAAGTCCCGAAGGGGCAGGTGAACGTGGTCTTCTCTTGGTCCTCAGGATGAATAGCCACTTGGTTATAACCGGAGTACCCGTCAAGAAAGTAGAAGAATCGATTTCCCACTAATTTCTCGAGAATCTGATCAGTGAAAGGTAGTGGGAAATGATCCTTCTTCGTGGAGGAATTGAGTCGTCGGTAATCTATACAGACTCTCCACGAGTTGGCTATTCGGGTAGGAATGATTTCTCCGATTTCAGTCGTAATGGTGGTGAGCCCTGCCTTTTTAGGCACGACCTGAATTGGGCTCACCCAACGACTGTCGGAGATCGGGTAGATGATCCCTGCATCTAACCATTTAATGATTTCCTTTTTCACGACCTCCTACAGATTGGGACTCAAACGTCTCTGCATCTAATGGGAAGGTCGTGCGCCCTCTTCTGAATAAATATGGTGTGTGCAATAAGAGGGATTTATTCCAATCAAGTCATCGAGAGTCCAATCAATGGCTCTATGATGTTGTTAGAGAACAGCAATCAGACGGGATTCCTGATCAGGAGTAAGCTTGGAGTTTATAATCATAGGAAAAGTCTGATTAGAACCCAAAAAGATGTATTTCAAATGATTGGGAAGGGGTTTTAGTTCAAGGATGGGGTTATCAGCAGCAGCGGGTGGTTCAGGGTGAGTGTGAGGTTCAAGGATAGGAGTTATGGGTTTGTCTAAATTAGGGTCTAACTCCTCTAATTGCGGTTCAAGATCTTTCTGTGGTTGATGAGGCATAATCAGGTTATTCTCAAAATGTGTTTCATTAACTAAAGCCCTAATATCACAGATTTGTTCAATGGCACCGCAATTGATTCCTTGTTGGGCCTTAAAGATATCAATTTTGAGAGTTTGATTCCCAAATTTCAGTTCTATTTGGCCCTCTTCACAGCTGATGTTGGCTCTAGCAGTGGCCAGGAAAGGTCTCCCTAGAATGATCGGTGTATCCCTAGGGTTTTCAGGTGCACCCATGTCTAAGACTATAAAGTCTACAAAGAAATAGAAATCCCGCACTCTTACAGTAACATCCTCAAGAATCCCTTTAGGAGACTTTATAGATCGATCTGCTAACTGTAGTGTCACTTCAGTTAGTTTTAGCTCAGATTCTTCTAGGTGGTTAAGTAAGGATGTGGGTATCAGATTTATGGAAGCACCTAAGTCTAGCAATGCTCTGTCGAACTGGGTTTCACCTATTTTGCAGGAAATCAGGGGAGTACCTAGATCTTTTGCCTTGGGTGGGAGTCTGCTCAGGATTACAGAGCTGGCTTGCTTTGACAATACAATTGGACTCCCACTCTTGGTTCGCGGCTTACACTGAGGTGTACATACATTCTTCAAGAATCGTGCGTAAGCCGGTACGTGGCGAATCGCATCCATCAAGGGGATGTTTATTTAGACCTGCTCAAAGAGCTTGACCAGGTCTTCCTCAGGTGCCACGGGTTTGGTTGTCTTCTTTCCCTTGGTCAAGGCCTCGGGAAATGGAACCTTGGTTGGTTCTTCTAGGATAGGTCCAGGTCTTTGATCTGGGACAGGAATAGGAATGTCCTGGATTACTGTCCTAGGGTTTGGATCACTACCAGGCTTGGAGTGGTCTGGATAAGGTGGATCTTGGGTCTCCTTACCACTACGGGTGGTCACAGAATTCAGTCCTGCCTGGTTCTGGTTAGGGTTTGATAGGATGGGTTGCTGCTGATAACTCGCATAAGAAGTGAAAGCCTCCATCCTGTCAGGTGAAGGTACAGAGGGGGCTTGATAAATCATGTGTGCTTGGCCCGGGTTTGGGTTCATAACGCACCGCTGGGTCGGCACATTATTAGGGTTAAGAAGAGGTTGAGAAGGAAGTGTGCCCGGTTGGCGAGAATTTGCCAACTGGGCTAGTTGGTTTCGAACCTCTGTGATTTCGTCCTTGTGTTGCTTCTGAATAGCCGCATTCGTTCTCTGAATGTCAGCCAGAGTCTGAAGGATGAGGGACATTTGGTCTTGGTTTGGCCCTGATGGATAAGTAGGGTTGGGCCGAGGCTGAGGCAGCTGGTAGGGACGAGGTTGTGGATGGGGCTGAAAGGGTGGTCTTTGAGTTTGGAAATTTCCCACCCACTGGAAGTTGGGATGGTTTCGCCATCCAGGATTGTAGGTATTGGAAAATGGATCATTTTGGATGGCGTTGAAGTCCTCGCAGGTCTGAGGAACCTCCAAAGAGTCAGAGAATGGGGGAGTGGAATTCCCCTGGCTAGTATAGAAAGGATCGGAGGATCCTCCGATTCGAGAATCAGATGGGGGTGGATATGGTTCCATCCCAGGAGAAGGTCGATGGAGAATGTTTTGCACAGTCTCCCGTGTGAAAGGAGGTTGTGCAAAGGAATTATGTGCAGAGGTGGCTCGCTGCAAATGCTGAGTCAGCTAATCCACCTTCTTCTCAATAATAGAGACCTTGTCCAATCGACTGGCCATCAATTCCAGGTCAACTGATGCGACAGGCCCTGAGTCTCGTGTGCTCCCCTAAGGTTCGTCGATGCGCAGTGGAGAATGGTGGCTTTGGGATAACTAGGTTTTATTATAGCGTTGTAGTATAGCCAGTTATTGCCATCATTTCAAATATATAATTTTTTTACTCGGAAAATAAAAGAGTTCCCGAGGTCGAACTCAGGGAGCAAGTTGTATTCTAGGGGTACAAATTCTTATTACAAAAATAAAGAGAGAGAGAGGGAGAGAGATGAAAATTTGGCTTCTTCTTCTTCCTCTTTGTTTTCTCTTCTCTTTGGCTTTTGGTTTCTTCTTCTTTGTTTATCTCCTTGTGGTCTTCTTCTTCTGCCTTCTGTTCTTCAGATCTTCTTCTCGTGCTCTTCTTCTGCTTTTGCTGTCAGGACGTCATCTCCCCTTCTTTCTTCTTTTTCTTTCTGTCTTCTTTATCTGCAGCAGTGGTGATGTTCTTCTTCTTTCTTTTCTGCCTTCAGAGCGTCGTCTGATTTTCCACTCAGACAACTTAAGTCGCCGCTGCTACAGTGCCGCTCGGTGCTCTCCTTCCTTCAGTCTTCGTCAGCCTTCTTCTCTGCCTCGCTTGTCTTCTTCTTCTTTGCTTTCTCCTTCCTCTTTGCTTCGACCTGGCTGCTCTTCTTCCTTCAGTCTTCTTCTTCTTCTCTTCAGCCCTTCCGCAGTCCCTTCACCTGTGCCTGCACACTCAAAGTTCCAATCAGAGACGGCAAAACCTACTCTACCCTCCCCCCCGCGTTTCTCTCTCACAGAAGCCGCTCTTAGGAAAGCTCTCCCAGAGCTGCCGGGTAGTCGGGTACGGGTCGCGCCCGGGTCTAGGCCCACCGACGTGCATGGTGGGCGAGGAGTACCAGACAAGTCGGGTCGGGTCGGCCGGATCCGCGTGATGAGCTCGCGGATGGGCCCGGTGAGACGGTGTGAGAGGGACCTCACCCCGTGTGTTGAGGCGATAAGCCTCCAGCACGTTTTCAATTTGTATCGCTGCGCCGCTCCAGAGCCTTCCGAGGTGGGACTAAATGTCCCACCCCAATTTGGCGCCTGCGCAGAGGAACCAGTTGGTAATTGCGGCTTTACGCGAGGTCCTCGCCCTGCTGCGAACCTGGGATTCTTCGCGAAGACACCCCACGCAACCTGGGAGCCTAATCTGGGCGTAGCGAGGCTGCAGCTGCAGGCGGAGGCAGCTCCTTTTGTACAGCAATGGCGGCGGAGGACGGGTGACCTGTTCACAGCAAAACGGCCTCTCGGCCTAATCAGAAGGTGCCGGGAGCTTCGCCAGAGTGCGGCGAAGCTCGTGCGGGTGGTGGCGAGGCGTGGGGCGGTGTGCAAGGGCTGCCCTAGGTCGGACTGTGGGTTGGGAAGTGGGTGTGTTCGGTGGATTTGCAGAGGTCGGGTGGGGGGAATTGGAAGGGCGGAAATGGATCAGGGTGAGGAGGTGGAGATTATGTGCAGGTCGGCGAGCCGTGTGGGGTGCTGGAGTGATGGGAGCGGGTCGCCGGAGTGTGGCCGGAGGTGGAGAAGGTGAGGGCGATTGGTCGGAATCGAGGGCGACAGTAAGGGTTTAAAGTGAGGAAAAGGAAGAGGGGAGAAAGGTGAGAAGTTATACCTACTTAGCAGGACAAGGAGGGGCCGGAACAGGCGACAGTCGTATCGACTGTCGCCGGAGAAGAAGCTGCCCTAGAGGAAGGAGCGACGGCGAGGAGAGGGCTGGAGAGGCGCGCGCTGGGTGCGGTGCGGCGCGGGAAGAGCAGGGGAAGGCAGCCCTGCTGCTGGTAGTGCGGCAGAACGACGAGGAGGAGGAGGGAAAAACCGCTGGAGCTGGAGAGCTTCTTGTCGGAGTGGGAAGAGAGTGAAAAGAGGGTGTTTCTCCGTCAAGACCGAGCTGCCACGAATGGCGGAGCGACGGGGGTATTTATAGGGGCGGAATCAGAGAGGAGGGCGGAGGGAGACGACGTGTCTCCCTCGCCGGAGGACGCCGGAGGAAGGAGACCCATACCGTCCGTGCGTTCGCACGGCCGGTATGGTGGGTTGCAGCGACCAGGGGGGTGTTCCTGCGACGGCTGACGACGTAGGGCACCCCCATTTGACCTGGCAGGCCCTCCCCCTTACCCTGAGGTCGCCGGAGTGTGGTGCTGGCAGGTTTTGCAGGGAGGACCTGAATGTAAAGAACGAAGAAGAGTTAGGGCCCAAAATGCGAGGGTTCAAAAGTTGAGGGCCAAAAAGTAAATAGATGAGGGCCAAAATGTAAAGTTGGTTAAGAAGGTTTCTTCTTAGGCTCAAGTTTTTATACGTGACTAATTAGGACCTAAGGATTCTGATGGTGAATTTTATTTCTAGATAAAACCTTGTTTGACTGGTCAATTTACGTAAAAACCCAAATTAAGTTGTTAATTGGGCATGGTTCTCAATGTAGGTCAAAATGGGTTCCGAAGGCCAAATTGAAGGTTCTAAACCCTAGAGATTATTTTTCTATAAATTTTAGAGGGTTTATTCTATTTTTACTTTTCCTCGAACCTCGTGAATTGAAGTGGATTTGTTTTAAGGTTACAGATTATCATTTAGTTCCTTGGAATTGCTGTAGCCCTTATCAGATCATCCCACTTTCCTTCTTATTCGGTTTGTTTGACCTATGTTTGGACCCTGAATTACCCTGTATGCAGATTATACTGGTAAAATTGCATTTTTACCCCTTATGACTTGTTTTCTCCTTAAACTCAGAATTCTCTGAGTTAAGCCTTTTTCTTGAGTTATGTAGGAGCTTTTATCCTTTGTATTAGGTCAAAATGAGCTAGTTATGGCTCATGATGAGGTTCTCATCACGCAGGTATTCGTCCTATTGAATAATCCCATGGAGTCATTATTGATGGAGTTCTAGCACATATTTTCGAGAATCTCCCACACGGTGTCCTCATGCTGACCCATGATATTCCCTCCGCAAGTTGCATTGACGAAAAGCCTAATATCTTCACGGAGTCCCTGGTAAAAAGACTGGACTTGTTCCCATTTAGGAACTCCGTGATGGGGGCACTTCCTCATGAGATCCTGAAAGCGATCCCATGCCTCATGGAGAGGTTCTCCTGTTTGTTACGTAAGGTGGGTAATCTGATGGCACAAGGCATTGGTCCGACCAACAGGAAAGAACTTCTTCAAGAATTTGGACTGAAGTTCCTCCCAATAATTGATCGGCCTGGTCTGTGTTTGGTACCAATGGATGGCCTTGTCCATAAAGGAGAAGGAGAACATCTTCATGAGGAGAATATCCCGATTTTGTGCATCTGACCCAAGAGTCTGGGTCAGATGCTTAAGCTGTTTAATGTGCTGGAAGGGGTCTTCAGAATTAAGCCCATGAAATTTAGGTATGGCATGAATCATGTTGGGCTTTAGTTCAGAATCGGGTCCTCCAATCGGGATTCTGACTCGAGACTCAATAGCCACCGCAGCAAGATTATAATGGTCCCTCATTATGGGATGCTGCGGTGGGTGCATGAAGTTCTGGAAGAGGTCATTGAGTCGCTGGAGCTGGTGCTCCAGATTGTTCTCTTTTTCAACTGGCTGAGCCATTGTGGAAGAAGAAGGTGAGTTGGGTTCAGAGTCGGAGGAGAGGTCTATGTGAAGTGTTGGTTGCACAAACAAGGGCGTCGAGGCTCGGCCTCGAGGAGAGTGAATTTCTAAAGGAGGTTTCAAGGACCTCCTACCAAACATACACTGATGGAGAGGATGAGTTTAGCAGGTGCTGGATCCAATCAAGACACCCAGAATGTTGGGTGACTATAAAGGTTCGGGGTAGTTGGACCCCTTGATCAAAAGATCCTCCACATGAGAATTACCTGGGCAGCCAGAGAGGGTGAGTCCTACGAAGACCCCTACACGGTAGAGCGCCCCCACGGGTTACAGGGTTACCCCCACCCGACCTCTCTTGTCACTGAGATTCCAGGTAGACCAGAATGGCTACACTTGAACTTTAGCCTTTTGAGTGCAAAGAGTGACCGAAGTTTAAGGTTGGTTGACCCAAGGGGTCAACTTCACTTGCTAGTTCCTTTGAGAGCTTATTAGGTCTTTGTCTTTTAGGGTTCAAGTGTTTTTAAGAGCCAAATTTCTTAGGGTTTCTCTAAATAGGTGCTTTTAAACAATGGCTTGGGCACACTTCTTTTTGGGAATTCTCATTTCTTGCTTTAGAAAGTGTGTCCCTAAAATCCTAATTTTGAATCTTATATTGGCTCTACTTGGTCCAGTTAGTTTCCTTTCGATTGGGTAATTAGGGCTCAAGCAAGAAGGTGTTAGCCCTAAATGCCCTTAATGGATGTACAGATAAACTGTGTTGAAATTGAAAACAGGCAGCTTTGATGATTTACTAAATATGGAAGACAGGTTATGCCTAAATTACCTTTTCTTTCTTTTTCTTCGTCTTTAGAATTTAGGGGTTAAAATGAGAGGATAGAAAATTACCTGTCCTAGGTGTGGTTGTTATGCGGCTGCTTGTTGTCCTCTTGATTTCCTGTGCTTGCACAACAAAAGAGAAGAGATCAATAGAAACTCAAAAATTGTGAATTAACAGCTTCTAGAATAGCCATTGCTCCCCGGCAACGGCGCCAAAATGCCTGGTGATGCCTGTTTCGTCTTTAAGGTTATTAGAGTCGTTGTGGTATATGACAAAACAGTTACCAGTTTAATACAATTTTTTTACCCGGAATGACAAGTTTTTCAAGGTCGAACTCAGGGAGCAACTATAATTCTAGAAACATAAATTTACAATATAAGGTTTTACAAAAATGAAGAGAGAGAGAGAGAGGGAGTAAAAGTTCTCTTTTTTTTTTGGCTTCTTCTTCTTCTCTCTTCCTCTTCTCTTTTCTTCTTCTCTTTCAGCTGGTTCTTTTCTTCTTCAATCTGCCTTCTTCTCTCTTCTTTTCTTTGCTGCAGCTGTGGTGACCCTTTCTCTTTCTCCTTTCTTCCTCTTTGATTTTCTTCTCTTCTTCCTTGCAGCTGTAGAGGCTTCTGCCTTCTCTCTGATTTAACTGATAAGTCTTCCTTTCTTCTTCCTTCTTTTCTTCTTCTTCTTCTTTTTATTCTGCCATGGCCGTTCCTCTTCTTTCTTTTCTTTCTCCTTCCTGTCTTCTTCTTCTTCTTCTTTGCGTCTTCTTTCTTTCTTCTTCAGCCTGCCTTCTTCTGCTTTGGCTGCTGCCCTTCCGTCGTCTGACTCGGTGCTCAGACGACTTAACTATGCATTTGCTACAGTGCGGCCTTCTTCTTTTCTTCAGCTCCTCTCCTTCCTTTCTTCTTCAGCAGCTGCTCAACGCGGCTAAGTCTTCAGCCGCTCCTCCTCTCTTCTTCTTCCTTCGCCTGCTTCTTCTTTTTCCTTCTTCCCTGCGCGCGCACACAACTATCAGTGCAAAACCTACCCCTTCCCTGTGTCTCTCTCTCTCTGAATCTCTCTTTAGGAAAGCTCTCCCAGAGTCGGGTAATCGGGCTCGGGTTGCGTGCCTGGGACCAGGCCCACCGGCATGCGGTGGTGGGCAAGGAGTGCTTAGTCGGGTAGTCGAGTTCGGCCCAGACCCGCGGGGCGTGAGGGTGGGTGCGAGCGCGTGGCGCGTGGCGCGTGGCGTGTGGGTGAGGGACCTGACCCTTGCGTATCGAAGGCGAACAACTATATTCACTTTTTCAATTTTAGTGTGGGCGCGGGGCCACACACTTACGAGGTAGGACTAAAGTCTCACCTCCAATCTGCGCGCCCGCAGGCGAGAAGGCGCTGCCAATTGGGGCAGCAGCGAGCGCTTGCGACCCCAATCGCAAACCTGGGCGTGCTCGCGGAATCACCCCGCTCCGCCTGAGGCTCACACCTTGGCTAGAGGCGTCCTGGAGCTTCTTGCTAAGGAGCTTCAGCAACTCATCATTGGCGGCGACGAGGCGGAGACCTGAAATCACAAGGACATCCTCACGGCCACATCAGACAACGCAGGGAGCCTCGCCGGAGTGTGGCGAAGGCAGTGCGAGGGTCAGCGAGGCGCGAGTGTGTCTGTGGAGGTGTGCCTAGGGCAGACTGTGTGTGCGGAAATGGGTGTGTTCGGGGGGTGGTCGAGAGGTGAAGGGCGGTGAATGGAGTGGGGGAAACGTTTGAGTGGAGTGAGGGGGAGCTTCTGGGCTTGTCGGCGAGGGGTGAAATGGTCTGTGGAGGTGGAGTGACCTCGCCGGAGATGGCGATCGGAGATGGAGCAGATGGGGGTGGAAGTGGCGGTCAGTGGGTTAAAATGGTAAATTAGGAAGGGGAAAATATAAGGGAGAGAGAGAGGAAGCTTCCTACCTACTTAGTCAACGAAGAGGGAGAGGAAGGTGTCCGGCTCGTGTCTGCCGGAGCTGGGGACGAAGGTGCCCAGGAGGGGGTTATCGGTGCCGAGGAGGAGATCTGAGGATGCCAACTAGTGCGGCCTGGCATAGGACGACGGGGTAGAGTGGGCTCTGCTGCAGGTATGGCAGCAGAGCGACTAGGAGGAGGAGGGAGGATCGCCGAAAGCTTGGGTTGCCTGACTGGAGAGGGGAGAGACGAAATCTAGGGTTTCACTCGGCCAAAACTAGCCTGAAGGAGACGACAGGCCCTACTGCTCCTTATATAGGCACTGGCGGGGAGAGGGAACCGAGGAGGCGACGTGTTGTGCTCGCCGGAGATGGTCGGACATGGACACCCAAGTCTTTCGTGTGCTCGCACGAGAAGCATGGTCCGTTGTAGAGGTCAGGGGAGGGTCCCTGCGACAGAGGATGACGCAGGGAACCCCTCGCTCGTTCCTGAGGACGGGCACTTTCCCCTGCGCGGCGCCATCCTTCGCGCAAGGTCGCCGGAGGTATGGCGCTGCGCAGAAATGGCAGGGAGAACCGTTCTGCAAAGAACGATGAGAAAGTTAGGGGGTCTTTTGCAAGGGTTTCAAGAGATGAGGGTCAAAAAGTAAATTAAGAGGACCAATTTGTAAAGTCGGTCAAGATGGTCCCTTCCTAGGCCCAAATTTTTATACCAGCCTAATTTGAACCTAAGAATTTTAATGGTGAAATTTTATTTTATGTTGGACCATGTTTGACTTGTAAATTTACGTAAAAACCCAAATTAAGTCATAAATTGGGCATGGTTCTCATTTTAGGTCAAAATAGGTTGCAAAGGCCAAATTGAAGGTTTTAAACCCTAGGAAATCTTTTTCCATGAATTTTAGAGGATTTAGTTGATTTTTATTCTGCCTCGAACCTTGTGAATTAAAGTGGATTTATTTTAGGGTTACAGAATGTCATTTAATTCTTAGAAGTTGTTATAACCATTTTCAGATCAGATCATCCCACTTTCCTCCTTATTGAGCTCATTTGACCTTCATTTAGATCCTTAATCACCCTGTTTGCGCACTGTATTGGTGAAATTGCAGTTTTACCCCTTATGATTTGTCTTATTCTTTAACTTAGAATTCTCTGAGTTAAGACTCTCTTTAGGTCTTGTAGGAGCTTTTTCACACTCATTTGGATTAAATTGTGTTAGTTATGGTTTATGATGAGGTTCTCATCACAAATAATGCACACCACTCCTTCAATTTCACTTTTCCCTCTCCCTATGTGCTCTCCATTATGTGCTTCTTTTCAATTTCCCTCCCAATCACAAGCCCTAAACTGAGCTTCCTCTTTCGTCATCGCCACTAACCTCTCTTGCATTTTCCTTCTCATTGGTGCCATTGTTTTCGTCATTATCACTAGAGGTTAGCATCTTCCTCCCTCCTCTTTTCGTTCTCTACATTAGTGATAGCCACAACCTCCATTTACTAGAGCCATTGCCACCGCCACCACTACCATCACCACACAGCCCACCACCCCCTCACCAGCCATCCATCGTTATCACTACCTTCCCTCTACCCAGCCTAAGCCTACTACCAAAGCCGCTGCCCCACTACCATTGATCCACCACCACCACATAGTCCATCACCCCTCACTGGCCAACCATCATTCTCTCTACCTTCCCTTCTGCCTAGCCTATCACTAGAGTTGCTACCACCACCACCATAATCATACAACCTATCACCCCCTC
This sequence comes from Thalassia testudinum, assembly GCA_037157565.1. Taxonomy (NCBI): domain Eukaryota; kingdom Viridiplantae; phylum Streptophyta; class Magnoliopsida; order Alismatales; family Hydrocharitaceae; genus Thalassia; species Thalassia testudinum. The sequence continues at coordinate 24,108,280 of JAZHRO010000054.1, read as the reverse complement.
ACCAGCCATCCTCCTTCACTATAGCCAATAGCCACCACCCCCTCGCTCGGCCATTCTTCTCTCCCTCTGCCTTCCCTTAACTTAGCATAAATTATTTGAAACTTCGACGTAGGCATTTAAACTTTGATGCTTAAATTAGACATCATTATTTAGGTTCTTATCTAATTCTTTGTTTAGACAAAATTAAATAACATCCACATGTATGTCTTGAATTTTTCCCTTACTAGTAAAAAATTATTTTGATTCTCGTCTAATTTTCATTTTGAATGCCTACATCCATGAAAAAAGTTACATGGATAAGATAAATGTCTTGTAATATGTGTTTACTTTTCTATAGAAAAGAGATAATTAATATTATACAACTATCAAGTTTTTTTATTTTTACTTATTTTATTCACGTTTTAAGAAGATATAAGTTATTTATAAGTTTAAAATATTTTATTATCAAGTATGAAAGATATAGAAAATTACAGAAAATAAACATAAGTTTTGAGTCATTTAACTAGTTAACAACCAGCTCAACCTGACCCAATACGACCCGATTTTTATGAGTTGAATTGGATTGAGTTCGGTAGTGTAACGAGTTGGATTAGGTTGGAAAAATTTCAACCTGAAAACTATAGGTTAAATTTGGATTGAGTCCTAATCTGACCCAACCCGATCCTTACACCCCTACATATACATAGTTCCACTCGTCACCCTCTCCTTCCATCCTCTGATGCAGGCCTGGCATCCCCTTGTTACTTGCTACACCACACATATAGACCACCTCTCCTACAAACCCTACCATCTTTATGGCATGCCCCACCTCTATCAACCAATCATGATGTGGCATCATATCCCGCAAAAGATAGCTCCAAACTGCAAATCCAAATGTGGAATCAAATTTCTAATGTTACCGTTCCATGAAAAGGGCAACTTGATACAAGGACATCTCATGTAAAGGTTAACTACCTTCTGATGAACATCAATGACACTTTTATGTACATGCCTGAATGTTGATCATCTTTGTTTTTGAAGATTCATTTATGAAGCCACATTATGATGATGACTTTTGACAAAAAAAAATGCTATTTAATACAAGATGGAACTTATGTGTACTTTACAGAACTTGCTTTCTTCCGCTTTCACGACAAACGAAACCCTCGTTTTGCTTGGGTCCTCGATTGACTTCTAATTGTCGATCCCCTTGCCCCCGTTCGTTTTCATCTCTCCCCCCAAGCTCCCGAGTTCGATCACACTTTGCCATCTATTCCATGCCACGGCGTCGCCATCTCATTTGACTTCTTCGACTTCTCTGCCTCCGATCTCTCTCTCCTCTCGACTCTAGCTACGACAAGGGGCTCCTGATGCCTCCCTCGTCCACCGGTGGGGGGCTCCCGATGGTTCCTACTCCGGGGGACCTCGTAGTCCACAGGAGCTCCTGCTCCTTTTCCTCTCTACTTCTGCTTGTGGAGGTGGGAAGGGGGGAGTTGAGGGTGCATAGGGCAGATTGCTTAGCAACTGTTGACCACCTTCGTGGCTCTTTTGTTGGGTCCACGCCAGAGCCCGTAACTTCATACAACTGAGAATTCGTCAGATCTTCTTTGGCTGCAGGACTTTCCCGTATCTGGCTTGTGCGAATTGTTGAGTTCCACTTCAGTGGCACCGTCGTCACCCTATGGAGTGGAAAAAACTCGGATTGCAACGACTTGATCAAGAGGATGCCTTCTTTTAAGATTATTTCCTTTTTCGTCTTTGATTTTGCATGTTTTGTCTCCTTATTTGGAGTTTTCTTGTCTCTCGTTAAGCAGGGATAGTGTCCCTTATCCTGTGATGGAAGGAATGCGATTGTCTTTCTTTCTCAATGTCCTTGTAATTAATTAGTTCTCGTTTGATGAAAATCTGAGTTCAAACAAATACAAGATGGAACTTATTTGCAAATCTATCGCTCTAAGGCAAGGGCTCTTTTAAGGGCTATGTATGGGTGCACACTGGCATTCCAACTAAGGGTGTTCATGAGTTGGGTACCCGCCTCATTTTTACTTGACTTGACCCAATCTAATTTCAACCAGGTCATGACCCGACCCAACCCATTTAAATGGGTATCCAATAGATATAATTTCCAACTATGCTAAATCGGATCATGGGTACCCATAAGGTACCCAATTGACTAATTTAATTAAAATATAAAAAATGTAAAGACATGGGATATAATTTAAAGATAATTATAAAACATATGAAAATATTCATTAAAAATGATAAAATACTTTTATAAATATATAAAAATATTTAAAAAATATAGAAAATATTTATAATATTCTTTTATATATAATGTAAAAAATAAGTGATGTTGCGTGTTAAGGTCGGGGGGAAGGCGCATAGCTATCGGGCTATATGCACACTAGGAACGATAAGGAACGATGCACGAGTGTCACGCCTTGTCAGAAAGACGTGTGACCGAGGACGGCGAGGAGGGGATTTGTTGTATCATAGGATCGAGAGAAGAAAGGAAGCACTAAAGCCATCGTGGTCAGACCCTCTTCGACAACTATGTCACCTTCCATGTCTTCACCTGCTCCTAGTCTGAACTCCGCAACCTCAATCGTCGCCTTACCTCCAAGCTCGTTCGCGTTCGCGGCCTTGCAAGTTGGATCGAGTTCAGATCTGCCGACCCGAGGAACCCCGACATCACCTCCACCCACATTGATGGATCATATGAAGTAAGTTGACTTAGTTGGATCACGAGATTGGCAATATAAATGAATCATGAATGGATCATATGAGAAATTAGTTAATGGATACTCGTATGTCTTCAAAGATACTCAAATAGAGACCTAAGAAGTGACATGTCATATTAGATAGGTATCTAACTCATATTTGATAAATGAATATTGATAAAAAATAATAAATCGAGTCATATACCCGAGATTTGCGGATTATTTAAACATCCCTAGTTCCAGGCAATGCATCACCGCAAGGTTTGCACGTCTTCGAGCCATTTTAATATTTGGGTCTGACCAAAACCGCCGATATGGTCGCCACTTACGGATCCCGAAAATCCAAGAATCCAAATGCTTTCCTTCAGCTCGTTCAAATTTCTGCTAGATTAAAATCTATACATTACCTTAAATAGTTTTAATTAAAGTTTGAAATATATAAATGTCATAAAAAAATTTTAGAATTACGTAAATGCCATTATAAAATATTTACATAAATGCTATAAAAAGATTTACTCCATTTCCATAATTATCGATCTTTAAATCAACCAAGATAAAATTTGAATCACTTGTTTTAACTTTTAAATTTGCATTGATAGAGAAATTAACTTTTTTATATGACATTTATGTGAATATTTATTTTCTCATGCCATTGTAATAATAAAAAAAAATGATATCATTTATGTAAAAACATCTCTTGTAAGTCCATGTAACTTGAGACAACTCAAAGTATGCCGGTAAATAAGCTGGTCTACAAACAGTTGGGCCATGCAGAACACTTACTCCAAAGTCTCATTGGGGCAACAGGAGAAAGAAAACTTTCGCCAATCTTTCACAATTCAAACCTTGATTTCTCCTACCAAAATCAAAGTGTTTGAACAATACCCTACCAGGCAAAAAATTAAGATAACTTTTAAATTTATCGTGACAACGTCTTTCTGTCAACTAAAACTACAGAACTAAATTCTTTAGTAATAAGCTCAATTTCATTCAATCCATAGCTTGAGCACCTAAATATTGGACATTGCCGAGAAAAAGTTCTTACTCAATATTACAACACTAGAGACTGCTAGGAAAGAATTCTGATCTTGGGTTATCCATAAGGTCAATATTTCAAAGGCCACCATACGTATCGGTTGCAAGAACTTCCTGCAATTAAACCGTAACTGAGCAGATGTTTCGATTATTCCTCCAACTTCGCACTTATTTACAATTTTAAATACGAGGCATTTGAATCATTGCATAGATAGTTTGCAAATGCAAGCAGCTACGAAGCAATTGAATTGCTGTGCTGTCTAGAACTCCGATCGTTCAAACAATGGATAATACTAATGCTTTTACAAAGTCCATCCCGCTAAGTACCTTATGTATGCCGACTTTAAGCGTTCACCTTTGTTAGGCTTCTACAAGTCCATCCCGCTTACTACCTTATGCATGCCAACTTTAAGCGTTCATCTTGATTAGGAATGTAGATAAATCTCGAACCACTCGTCCCAATAATAAAATCAAGCGGGAGGTATCCGGCAGAGCGCAAATATAAACGACAAATGGGACGAATGGCAAGAAAAGATTGCAGTGGTCACCGTTTGTACGATCGTGACTGGTTGATAAAGAGTTACATGACTTTGGTGGCAACCACACAGAAATCAGAACAAAACATTTGGAACAGATAAAAGGTATCCCTTGGGTTGGAAAAGAGCAATAAGATTTCTTGCCAACTTCCAAGTCTATCCAGAGCAAAGCTTCTCCAGGGCCAAGTTCTCATCCCCATTTACCTTCTCTAGTGTAGACCTCACCAAGTTGTCAGGAAAGCCCATCTCCACAAGCTTCTGCACCTGTTGTCACAATGGCAATCTACTGTAAGAACAGAGACTCTTGGGAACTTTAGGAAGGGGAAGAGCAACAGTACCTTCTCTTCGTTAGACACTCTTTTGGCAAAAGCCTCCGTCCAATAACGGGCGGTGTTGATGAAAGTTTGGTAGTCTCGTAGGTACTATAAGCAAGCAGTAAGTCAGCTATGAGAGTGCTACATTTGCGGTGGCATTGCAGACTAAGATATAATCAGGAAACAGAAACCAAAACCTGCTGAGCAACGACAGCATCTTGTGGGTCGTCAGGTTCAGGTGCCGAGAGCAATGCTTGGAGGGAGAGCAATGCCGTTTTAAGAGTAAGCGCAGGGCTCCACTGGTCCTTCAAGATGTCCAGGCAAATTGCACCATTCTGGCTGCTGATGTTTGGGTGCCTTAAACAGAAAAGACACATTGGACAAGTTGGAAATAATTTACAAGCACACCCCACTTTCCCCATATGAGGTGATAGTTATGCAGCAAAACCAGCCAAGATCCTCCAAGTTTTGAACAAATAACTAAAGATCGTTAAGGCCCACCATAAGAATGGAATATTAAAATTGCACATTGGCTATACAATGGAGAGGGTGTTTTTAGATAAGTTAGGCTCAAAATCTTGTTTTGGATGCTTGCATGAGTTTTGACACCTTGATCAACGATTGGCTCAGAATCCTTGCTCCATATTGCAAGTACAAAGCCAACATTGCCCAAATGATTACAAATAACCAAGATAAGATTGCTGCCTATCAATCGAGTATTCGCATTGTGCACCAAGGGCAGTGTAGTGTACGTAAATGACCCAACATATTGTTCTTAACAAAGATGTTTATAACTCGACTAGCAGCACTACTCCATATGGAAACGGCACCCAGATACGCACAAAACATAAATAACTTCTCCTGTTACACGCCTATGTAAGTAAGCAGTTAAGTACCAGACATCTAATATGCAAGTAAGAAGACCATGGGAAGAATTGTACCAGACTTTCGTCACAAATTGCATCTTGGGCGGCTCAAAAGGGTAACCATCTGCAGGAAGGAAAACAATCCATCATCTCAAATCTTCAAACAATTAAACAGAACCAGCCAACAACGTACTCGAGATTACCAAAAATAACGACTTTCCTTCTAAAATAAAGGACTCGCCGATTAATATCAAACCAAATGACACCAGTTCCAGCGACAAAGATCAGATCCTCACAATCCCCACAACAGCCGCCAATCAACCCATCAAAATCCACTCAAAAAAGCAAGTAAACCAACAAAGCCCCAGAGCCGCAAAAAGCTCCTTCCGTCCATTTTACTTCCACGATCGGCACAGACGAAGGACCTCTCACCCCAAACAAACACACGTCCTCCACCGCCACGACCACGTTTTTACCTACTAGAACCCAAATCACGGATTCGTCGATCGACCAAACCCTCAAGCGGGGAAAAAGGGGGAAAGAGACCACCTTTGGAGCGTTTCCGTCGGTGTTTACCGGGCAAACGGATGTCGATGCGGAAGACGCCGCCTTGGTAGGGGGTGTCGACGGGGCCGGTGATGGTGCCGGTGAGGTGGGAGAGGTCGTGGCCCCCCTGGTGGAGGTCAATGCTGACGCCAGATATGGTGCTGTCCGTGTTGCAGTCCACCAGCTCCTTCTGCACCCTCGACGCGTCAAACATCCTCCTATACGCTCGATCGAATTGGAGGTGGAAACCCTACAAAGTTTCGTGTAAGGGGTCGAAGAAACCCTAACGACCGGTGGGGCTGAAGGGGAAAGGGGAATGGGAAGGGGGAGAGAGAGAGAGAGAGAGAGAGAGAGTGCTCCCTTTGTTTCTGTCTCTATATATCTCCTTCTCTGTCTCTGCTTTCGCTTTTATGTGTTTTGGAGGAAGGGATCCACGACGGTAATGGTGCGTTTCTTAGTGGGTCGGTCGCCCAGCCAGAATCGTAGTGTGTGGTGGTGGCCGGTATTTTGCACGGTTTGAGGTCTTTCCGTTCCCCTTCCTTCCTCACTGCTTGCGTCGGTGGTCGGTTGTTTTGCATCCATGCCCTCATTTTTCTGCGATCGAAAAACGCGGGCACGATTTTTTAAGTTTTATTCATCACTCTCTCCCCAAAAATTTTATTCGTCACTCTCTTCCCGTGGAAGATGGCGACGACACAACTAGAGCATGCGTGCATGCACACATGGAAGATATGGATGCGAAGGATGGGTGGGTGCATTGGCATGCGTCCCCCCTAACAACACAGCGGAAATGGGGACATCAAGTGGTCATCTCTTTTTGTCCATGGGGATTTTTCAAGTAGATGGTCACAAGGGTGGAACCCCAAAGATGGCTTGGTCGGAGGAGGATGTGCCCCCCGAATTGCCATGTATTGATAAGCATAACCTTTTTATTAGACTTCAATCCCTCCAACCTGAACCCTTTGAACTCACTTTTCTCATAGGTGAGGTATGTGTCCGCGCGCACCCCCCCGCCCCCCTGAAAGTTTTAGACATGATTTAGAGATTTTCATTTTAATTATCCAAAAAAAGAAGTTCCTAGATTCTCATGCCTACATTTGTTGGAGTTGGGGTGTGTAATCCCTGAAAAATTTGGGGATAATTTCAAAGTGTTTGGCCTTGGTTACTTACCAATAAAAAGAAAATTAGCCACAATCATTCCTATTCTCTACACTTGGAATTCCTACATCATGCCTCTTTGCAATCATGCTTGATTAATCTTCTAAAGAGATCAAGAAAAAATATGTAAATCCATAACATCGTGAACTATTTGTTAGATGGATTCTGCGAGATAGAAGGGTCATAAGGTTCGATTCATAAAACTATGCTATAAATTTAATATGAATTTATTACATAATTCACTTTAAAATTAAAATATTCAACATCACCTTCAACATAATGCATCTCAAAAGTCTACTTGTTGCAATGTTCTCTATCTTTTTTTTTTATTTTCTTTTGAGAAGGTAAATGTGTCGTAATCTTCTCTTTAGAGAACAACATTGAAGTCCTACTCGTATAACTCAACCCAACTAAAAGCAGCATAATCTTAAAAGTTATGTGAGAAAAATTTTGTAAATTTTCTATTGTTAATGTGATCTAATGTTACGATATATATATATATATATATATATATATTATGGTTGCATCTTACACTTTAAATCTTTTTTGTATGTTATTTATATCAAAGTCTCATTTTCTTATATTATTTGATAAGTATCATACTAATATTATGATGATATTATAAGAAATTTATTTTGTTACAAGACTATTTCCATTAAAAGTTTTTAGAACTTGGTTGTCAGTGACCTCCCTATCTTAAAATCCTAGATTCGCCACTAGCTTCTAGGAATATCATGTAAGTGCAAGAGCAATTTCATCATGGGTGTGTTGTATGCATCCTTCTCTCTTTTAAGAAGGTCAAAATGATATGCCAGTGCAGTGGTGACCAGCAACACATTTCTAAAAAGATGCACCAAGGATGCGATATAATCTTTGTGAAAGGCTCAAATGTGAAGACAACCCTGGGGCTGCTAACCTATATTGATTGTTGAATTGGCTTTGATTTTGAATTTGTATTCAAAAAAATAAGCACAAGAACATTTCCTTCCATACACAAGAGAATGCTACACATGTCGTCAGTTGATTTAGCCCATCATTTACTTGAGGATGAGGTAGCCACTTGAATCTCTTGATTCTTGGTTTGAATGAGGGCAATATGCCAAATACAGTGTATTGCTGAGTTTGGACAAATTGTAGATGGTAGCTACACGAGTTAAACCATGTTACACAATTGTCTTAGATGCCTTAACTTTGAGATAAAAAACCCTCAACTTGGGTCCTGAAAACTTAGGGAAGTTTTTATGTGATTACCTTTGTTTGGTAAAGGCATGTTTATGGCATGCGATAAATTGTGACAATTCTGAACACATGCGCATACAGAGTTCAATCAGTTCAAAGCAAAAGTGCTCAATTACAGGATACCGTCACCATTAACATCATCAATTTAAAAGGTTAAACTAGAAGTCGGTGTACCACACATGGTGGGCCTCTTTTGATTTCTATAATGTAGACATATTACAATTGTTTCCCTGTTGGCTCTCACAAAAGAAAAGGTTTCCTTGAGGAGCCCCAAATTAATGTCCTTTCCTTTACGAGGTCCGGTGCCCTGACCATATATTAAGGTCCTGTTTGTCAATGAGGTTAACCTAGGTTAAGGGTTATCCTAAATTTTTTCAAGTGTTTCATATCATTTCAACATAAACATCATATCGATACATTAATTATTCTCCACTTCCACTTTTACTATTAAAAAAATACTCACTATATCCTCTACTCTCACTTTTAATAATAAACAAACACCTATTAACATTCTCCACTGACATTTATATTATTAAATAAATATCCACTAACATCACATCAAAACACAAATTATTTTAATCATATAATTAACCTTATCCTTATTCCAACACCCAAACAAATACCATTTTTACTTATTTCATTTTAATCCTCCTTAACTCTACCACCAAATACACCCTAAATGTGATGCACATAGAATTTCAACAGAGGACAGGGAGAAGGAAAGAATCCCACAAACTTTCGGCTTTGCCTCTTTGAGCGTCGAAGGCCCCAAGATTAGTGAATGCTTTGACAGTGACGGCAAAATCCTCAAGAAAGGCATAAAAGAATATATCTAGCCATGAGTCAGTTCAAGAGTGAAGGCCAAGGCAAAGAAATATAAAATTAAAAAAATCACAACATGCAAATTCAACTTCTTATACAATCTTATGACAAGCAAAGAACAAACGACCACGACGAAGAATAATAGAAAAGCAAAGAATTTTGTCAAATAGATCTCATGCATCAATAAGGAAATTAATGGTAGCTTTGAATTTAGGAGTTGTTTTCCTTTTTCCGAGCGAGTCAAACGAAACTTTCATCTATCAAAATAAAGAGGGATTAATCTCCATATAAGAGAAACAACTAAAGGTTCAAACATTACCCCTGCAATCTCAAATACGAAAATAAAAGGTGCCTAAGAACTTCTGTCGAGCAATCAACCACAAATACAAGTAAAATCTCAACGATAATGTTGAGCAACATCAGAGAACTATAGAGCAGCAAATAGTAGCCCCCACCGTCAGCAGGAGCCTACATTTAATCCTACCAATCGAGAAGAGAGGCTCGCCAAAAACAAAAACAATTGCAAGTTAGAAGGTTAGATGTTCATTTGCATCAAGTAAATCATTTGCTCTTAAGAAAAGAAGTAAAAAATTCTTGATTTGCTAGATAAGTTTGCAAGGATTTGGTTCATGATTTCAAAATGTACCATTACATCACTCTTTCCAAATGAGCTAAAGTGTAGTTGCAAAAGTTATAATCAATAAATTTTTGTTTTTTCTAAAAGTTTCTTCATTCACAAGGAATTCATGTAGAATATTTACATGCCAGTTTTTATTTGGCCCTAGGGAGTTGATGAGGGTAGAAAAATCACCTCATAAGTCAGGTTGTACGAAGGATCTGGCTACCCAACAAATAGTAAAAATCCAATCTCCCAGAACGGATCCACTTACTCGGATCCGCATGCTCAATAGAATGGCGAGCCTTTCTACAAGACTTTCAACCGACACGCTAGGAACTGCCATTGGGAGAAGATCACACGAAGTACAAAACCAAGCTATCTGCTGATGAAGTCCACGAGTTGCTCACACTGCTAAGGGCCAACGCATACATTTTCACTTGGTCAGCCAATGACCTACCAAGAGTAGATCATCTCTGATCAAACACCAGCTCAATTTACAGTCGGGCTCTCAGGTGGTCAAGCAAGCTCAACGTCATAAATCAGCCAAGCAATAGCAAGCGGCCCCTGCAAAAGTAGACGCCGAGCAATAGCAAGCGGCCCCTGCAAAAGTAGACAAACTGCTAGAAGTGGGCTCCATCGAACATTTTGTCTACCTGCAATGGCTATCTAATATCGTGATGGTCAAGAAGTCAAATGGGAAGTGGAGAATGTGCATGGGCTTCACAAATGTGAATGACGCATGCCCAAAGGACGAGTTCCAACTACCGAAAATTGATGCTCTCATGGACTCCTACAACAGGCAATCTCACATGTCCTTCCTTGACGCCTACAATGGTTATCACCAGATAAGTCTAACTCTAGCCGACCAGCCCCACACATCGTTTGTAACTGATAGGGGCCTGTTTCAATATAGAGTTATGCCCTTTAGCTTAAAAAATGTTAGGGTTATTTATCAACACCTTGTAAATCTGGTGTTAACCCATTTAATAGGAAAATCATTTGAAGTATATATCGATGACATGTTCGTTAAAGGGTTAAACTTCTCCCAACACTTAGAGAATTTAACCCAGCCATTTCAAGTTCTGAGAAACACCCGGCTCCGCCTGAATCCTGAGAAGTGCACATTTGGCGTAGCTTCAGGGAAATTCCTAGGTTTCAGGGTCTCCAATCGAGGAATAAAGTCAAATCCCGAAAATGTAGGCAATTATGGCCTTGACCCCCCCTGACAAACCTAAAAGGAATACAGTCATTGATCAGCAAGGTCGCAGTCACAGGTCGATTCTTATCTTGATCCTCTGACAAATGTTTCCCCTTTTTTAAATGCACCAAAAAAGGAAAAGGGTATTTGCTCACGCACTGGATCCCTCAGTGCCAACAAGCCCTCAAAGAAGTTAAGAAGTCCCTTTGAGAGCCTCCTGTCCTTGCAACCCCCATGGGCGAGGAAACCTTATTCCTTTATCTGGCGGCTTCGATGACAGCAATTAGTGTCGTCCTATTATGTAAACGTACCAACATACAACAGTCGGTGTATTTCGTAAGCAAAACTTACCAAGGAACAGAAGCAAAGTATACCATGATCTCTCAGCTGGGCCTCGCCTTGATAACATTCGCCAAAAAGCTCCACCTATACTTTCAGGCCCATATAATAGTTGTACTCACGAACTACCCCTTGCACCAGACGCTTTATAGGCCAATCGGATCAACCAAGCAAATGAAGTGGGCCACGGAATTAGCAAAATTTGATATAAAGTATCAGCCATGGAAGTCCATTAAAGGCCAAGTCCTGGTAGATTTTGTAGCGAAATTCATGAGTCTTAATCCTCCCAATACCCCGCCATGGAAATTGTACGTCGACGAATCCTCCATGATGGCGAGGCCCGATGTTGGAATCGCGTTGAATGCTCCTAATGGCAATACTCACAAGTATGCCATCAAGTTAGCCTTTCCCGCCTCCAACAACGTGGCGGAATACGAGGCTTTATTAGCTGGGCTTCGGGTGGCCAACTCTATAGGAGCCTTGTGCTTGGAGGTCCACACGGACTCACAACTAGTGGTCAACTAGATTAATGATGAGTACCAGACTAATGACCCCAACATGAGCCTCTACACGGAACACGTGAAGGAAGAGATGCTAAATTTTGCGGCAACCACAGTCAAGCGGATACCTAGATCTGACAACTCGCTAGTAGATGCCTTAGCTCGCCTAGCTTCAGCCATTCCTGAGGGATAGGAGGATAACATACTCCTGCAGGCACTGAGTAAACCCTCAGTCCTCTCCCCGCAAGCGCTGGTGATCGAGTCAGCCATCTCCTAGATGACTCTGATAATAACCTTCCTAAAGATAAGCGAGGTGCCAGAAGCACCTCACCCAAGAGCCTTCTGACTAAAGGTCTCATGCTACACACTAATAGGCGAGCAATTGTATAAAATGAGATATTCAATCCCCCTACTACGTGGCCTCACCACGATAGAAGCAACTCAAGCAATCCAAGAGGCCAACAAGGGAATTTGCGGCAATCATGAAGGATACAAAGCCTTGGTAGCTCACCTATTCCAGACAAGCTACTTTTGGCCTTAGATGAAGAAGCAGTGCCAAGAATTTGTTCACAAATGAGACAAATGACAAAAATGTACCCCAATCCATCACCTCCCACCTGGAAACATAGTGCCTATTGCGTCTCCAATTTCCTTTACAATGTGGGGAATGGACTTTGTCTAACCCTTCCTACTTGCACCGACTCAAAAGCATTTCATCCTAGTAGCGGTGGATTACTTTTCGAAGTGGATTGAGGCAAAGGCCATGGCCAACCCGACAGCGAACAGAGTCATAACATTTGTCCAGAAAAACATTCTCACTTGATCTGGATGCCCAACTGCCATCACCACTGATAACGGCACGTAGTTTGCCTCCAAGAAGTTTGGGGACTTTTGCACAAGCCGGGGCATCCGACTATGTTTCACATCCATCGTCCACCCCAGGTAAACAAGCAGGCGACGGTGTCCAACCGAAGAATCATCTCCACTCTTAAAAGACAATTGGATTCAGCAAAGGGAAATTGGACAGATGAACTGCCGGATGTACTTTGGGGGTATCGCACAAGTAAAAAAATCGTGACGAGCCACACACCCTACAGCTTAGTATACGATATGGAGGCCCGACTGCCGATAGCAACACTTCTCACATACCGTTCCCAATTGCACGACTGGGTCACCAACGAAGACCAAGCACGCATGGCGTTAGACTTGGTAGACGAGGTTAGGGAGGAAGCGTCAAAGTTAGTAGATGCTTACAAAGAGAAGACAGTAGCCTCCCATGACAGGCAGGTTAAGAAGAGGAAATTCGCAGAAGGTGATTTTGTGTTGCGTTGCAACGAGCATCCCAACTGACTGAACCAAGTGGAAAGCTGGATGCTAATTGGGAAGGGCCTTACAAGATATGTAAGCGCAACGATGTCAACAACTATAAGTTACAAACACTTAGTGCTAAGCCAATCCCGCGTACATGACACACTAGTAATTTAAGGATGTATTGTAACTAAGTCTCAATATATAGAAATTTCCTCACACTTCATATGGGTAATGTGCCAACAATACATCAACGTCATTATTTACAAGGGTCATTCCCATCAAACAACCCATAAAAAAAAAAACTTAAGAAAAGAAAAAAACAATCAACTAGATGGTCATGCTGGCAAGTCATGACGAGTCCTCCAAAAGATCAATCCTGGGAGTTGGTGGAGTCGAGGTAACCTCGATGGCAAGTTTGTGGTGGCTAGGAGGCTGATCCCCCTCCTCAAGCGTGTGGGGGGACCTCGTAGGATTGGCATCACCCGACCCCTATTCAGGGGTTGGGCTCTTGGTTGGACCTCCAGGGGAAGAGATGAGGGCCTTGTCCTCTATCAGACCTGCCTCCTTTTGGCGAACAAACTCAATGTTCAATCGATCAATTGACCAACCGTAGATTTCCCGCGCCAAGGTATGCCCTCCCTCCAATATGGATTGGGCTGCCACCAATGTATATGTTCTGGCCTCAGTAGAGACGAGGTCTTAGTTGGCCTATATGGAAGGATTGAGGGTAAAGAATTCCATTACTGCTTTTGGATCCTCAAGCACAAGGGCATTTTCCAGCCCCCGGATCCGATTGGCCCCCTCATCTGTAAGCTGGTGATGGTAACACCCTCATGCGTCTAACTAGTCACAACTAGTCATTTTCAAATGATAAACGCTCCTACTTGATCATCTGAAGGTCACAAATCCACAATAATCTGATTTGAGGAGAAGACAAGAAAATATGGTTAATTTTGTTGTTTTAACAACACATCACAAATGCAGATTAACCACATGATTACTTAGGGCTTAATTAAAGGACAAATGAGAATAAAAGTCTAAAAAGTGGGTTCACATTGACTGAATCAGGGTTTCACACATTTCGAAAGTGAAAATAGTACTGAAAATCCTAATTATCAACCCTGCTTAAATTTAAAAGGTTATGATCAGGATAAAATCAATATAAACCTCCTAAAAATCATTGAAAAATATTTTAAGAGATTTGGTACCTTTGGTTTGACCATTTGGACCTATTTTGACCTAGAACAGAGATTCAGATGAGAATTTACCTTGATTTGGGTTTCTATGCAATTTTCCCAATCAAACATGGTCAAAAATCAAATCCAAGTTCACCATTAGATTCCTTGGGTCAAAATTAGGTTAACACCAAAAGTTTGGCTCAATCAGAGTTCATCTTGACCTAGTTTGCCTTTTAGCCCTTAGAAACTCTATTTTTCACACTCAAACCCCTAACTTTCAATTTTCCTTATAGATACCCCCCTATCTTCATCGTCTCCATCACAAATCAGTCCCTTCTGCCATGAACAGTGGGAAAAAACCTAAACCCAAAACACACCCACTTTCAAAGGAGGAAACCAACATGATTTCTCCACCAAATCCCACCAAAATTTGTGGGATTGATGTTCAGACGGTGGAGAATCAAATCCCCCACATCTTGGATCCTAATTTTAATCACATACCTCAGGCGAAGATAAAAAATTCCCAAATCTTGAGTTGCCAAATCCATGATTCCTTTGCATGAATTCTCCCAATTTGAGCTCGCATACAGGTTCTATTTAAGCTACCCGAACTCCTAGCATGCTTCCCAGCCAAGAAATAGCTGGAATTACCCTTCTTTCTCCAGCCGTTGTTTCTTGAGCTCTGGTGAACCCTCTCCAACCTCCTCCGCATGTGTTCTCTGCCAACAGACATTGCCATTCTCTCTCTTTCTTCATCGCACACCTTGCCAGCCACAGCAAGGGCGTCGCCGACTTCGTCTTTGATCGGGGGGGTTTTCGCTTGCAAAAATAATTAGAAAAATTCATCATCGCAATATGTATTGTGGTGGAAAACCCTTGATCAGAGTTACTAAAAATATACTGAAAATTATATCACAATTTCAGGTCGTATCACAGGGAGGCATAGACAATTTAATTCCTTATCACAAGTATGAGGTATGTATTGCCACAAAATAACTCAATCAAAATGCCGTGCAAAAATAGAGCGATGAAGACAGGTGACAAGAACACATAATAGTGCAAGGGTCACCTAGCAATTTCACCTCAAATAATTTATTGGAAAAATGAAACTCGACAATGGCATAGATGGTAAAAACTAATGAAGCACTTCCTATATCAAAACATGGGATGTTCTCCCCTACATGCACGCATGGAGATGAGGCTACGGATGGAGGAGCAGAGCTCGGAGGAGGTCGCTGGTGATGAAGGGATCCCGATGGCGGTGGTGGCGTCGACGACGATGGTCGGAGGTCGCCAGATGGTGAGGAAGAACCCACCGACAGTGGGTGTTACCAGTAGGGTGTGCGGACTGCTGGAGGGCTTGGCGTGGGTGTTGGTGAGTTCCTAAGGGCGAGGTGAGGTTAATGGCATCGACGAAACGAAGTTTCATGGCCGAACGAGGTGGCTACGTGTGGAGAGGTCGATGGTTTGTTGGGTTCCTTCTCTATCAACCAAGAAGAAGATGAGCAGGCCGGGCGTTGGCTTGCTGGCCGTGAGGTGGCCTTCGCACAAGGTTGGAGGTGGTTGCTGGTGCTCATGCGCGACGAGGGCGCAATGGTGGTGGTCGATGGCTGCGCGTGAGCAGGAGATCGTGTGAGCCTGCAGGGAGGAGAATGAACGCAAGAGGGTTGTGTGTGTGGAGAGTTGTTGCTGAGGTCGAGACGGAGCACGATGGTGGTCTTCAGATGTCCAGGAAGATTCCTAGATGACTTAACTGAATGAAAGGCACGCGGTTGAAGGTTCTGATGGTGGCTGGCAGTGGCGGTCGGGGGCGCGGTTGCGGTGGCTCGTGGTGGTGAAGTTGGGGTTGTTGCGGTGGTAATGAGGGCCGCACGCTGTCACCATGCACGCCAAAGTTAATGAAAGGCGATGAGGGAGTTTGCTCAGGCCACAGTCCACGCTAGAGTTCCACGATGTAAGCTTGGTTCACGGTGGTGGCGAGGGAGAAGATCCCCGCAAGGGGAACAAATGATTGCCGTCGAAGGAGAAGAGCCCTTCATTTTAAATTCTTCGTGAATTCGTTTCTCCTCTCCCTTTCTCACGGCTGTAGTTAAGCTGCCCCCTAAAAACAACCATGACCATGTCTTTCCTCTCTATCGATGGTTATTCCCTATATTCTACACAAAAGATAATTATTTATAAAATATATGAAAATACATGAGTAATATTTCTTCACAATTTAAATCATGTACTGTAAATGCATGTAACATAAATCAACTCATCTTTATTTATTAAATAATAAGATGCTTAAGTTAAAAACTATAAACAATCGAGATTATTATTTTTAGGCCTAATAAAACTTCAGTAAAATGGACTCATTGATGAGAACCTCATCATGAGCCCTAACTAGCTTATTTTGATTTAGTAAAATGAACAAAAGTTCCTGCATAATCTAAAGGAAGGCCTAATTCAGAGGATTACTAATCTAAAAAGAATGCCTGAAGAATAGGGTAAAACTGTAATTTTACCATTACAGTGCATCAACGGGATTTCTCAGGGTCTAGACATAGGTCAATTGGACTTAATAAGAGAAAAAGTGGGATGGTTCAATCAGAAAAGGGTTATTATGAAACTTAAGAATTAAATGACATTCTGTAACCCTAAAATAAACTCACTTAAATTCACAAGGTTCCAGGCAGGATAAAAATCAACTAAATCCTCTAAAATTCATGGAAAAATATTTCTTAGGGTTTAGAACCTTCAATTTATCCTTTGGAACCTGTTTTGACCTAGATTGGGGTCCAAGCTCAATATTTGACCTAATTTAGCTTTTTGAGCAAAATGTCTAGTCAAACATGGTCAAACCTAAAATCCAACTTCACCATTTGATTCCTTAGGTCCAAATTAGGTTTGTACCAAAATTTGGATCTAAGGGAAGGTCATCTTGACCTACATTGCAAAATGGTCCACCCAATTACATTCTGGCCCTTAACTTTTGGAAACCCTTGCAAAAATTCCCTCAACTTTTCATCACTTTCTTCATTTAGGTCCCTCTGCCATTACAGCAGGGACCCATACCTCCGGTGAGATTTCGAGGCGATTTTCTCCTTGTTTCCCCAGGGAGCTGCTCCTAGATTTGAAAGGGGAGCTCTCTGCGAACCCCCCTACCGCATGAGCAGCTCATCATGCCCTGAATCGCCCCATATCTCTCATGCGAATGCTCGAGAGGTATGGGTTTCACTCCGACCATGCCTCCGGCGAAGACTTTTGGCAGCCTCCTTGCAACTCTCCTTCTGCCCGTGCCTTTATAAGCATGCCCAGAGCCCTCCACATCAAGCAAGCTTGATTTGGCCGAAGAATTCCCCAGAATTCCACTTTTTCCCTCTCCGGCCAAATAGCCCACAAGCTCCGGCGACTCTCCCTCTCTCGTTTCGTCACTCTGCCACCATACCAGTGGCAGAGTCCTCTCTGCCGTGCTCCTCCGCGCTGCGCCGTACCCGCGCGCGCCCCTCCGACCCCTTCCTCATCGCCGTCATCCTCACCTCAGGGCTTTCGTCTCCGGCAATGGCTAATACATGCCACTCACCCTCCGCCTCCCCCCCTTCATCCAGAGACCCACAGATAAGTTCCTACTCTCCCCCTCTTCATTTCCCCTCTCTTAATTCACACTTTCGACACCTCGACTGCCACTGACCACCACCATCGTTCCCACCTCTGACTAAACCACCGGCGAGGTGTTCTGTAACCACCCCAGGGAGACGCACTGAGCCTCACAAAGCCCTTCTCCAAAAGATCCTGCAACTGAGACTTGAGCTCTCGCAGCTCAAGTGGTGTCATCCTGTATGGTGCGGTGGAGATGGGGCTGGTCCCTGGTACTAGTGAGATCTCAAACTCGATCTCACGCTCGAGCGGTAGTCCTGGCAACTCGTCTGGGAACACGTCGGGGTACTCTCTGACCACCGGGATACTCTGGAAGTCTGCCATAGGGCTGGGCTCTGCCACCACACAAGGTAGGAAGCCCTCACACCCCTGGCTCAAAAGTCTCACTGCCCGAAGTGCAGAAATGCACCTGAAGCCTCCGTCCACTAGCTGACCGTGGAACTCGAAAGAAGGCAACTCCGGTATGGAGAAGACGATCTTTCTCTCAAAACAGTCCACCAAAGCGTGGTAAGCGGACAGCCAGTCCATCCCCAGAATTACGCCAAAGTCCTCCATCTGTATCATAATCAGGTCAGCGGGAAGGCTATGTCCCCCAATACAAACCTCACAACCTGTGTACGCCACCTCAGCTACAAACAGCTGACCACTCGGACCTCTGATCATGAACGGATCCTCTAACAGCATACAATCCTGGCCCAAACTAACTGCGAAACTGGCTGCGACAAACGAGTGCGTAGCGCCGGAATTGAAAAGTGTGTAAACGAGTCTGCCGGAAACTGAAACCATACCTGCCACCACCGATCCCGAAGCTATGGCATCCCTGTGTGTTAGGGCGTTGATACGCCCCTCAGCTCTAGGTGCAGACGAAGCAGCCACACTCTGCGTCGGACGGGTAGCTGCTGGCCGGTACCCTCCTCGTGACTGCTGTCCTCCTCGCGCCTGGTAACTGCGACCTCCTGCTCGCCCACCAGTGCTCGGCGCGGGAAGTATCTGCTGACCTCTTGCCCTAGATGGGCAGTCCCTCCTGATGTGGCCCGGCTGGCCACACTGGTAGCAGAGAGGAACCCGACTCCCGCCCTCAGTGGGTCCCTACTGTCGGCTAGGCGGGGGTTCGATGCTGGCAACTGGCCCCTGTCGAGGGCTCCCAAAGGCCACTGATGGCCCTGCAAAACGTGACGGCCCTCCTACGGACGCCACGTGTCTCCTCTTTCGCCGGCCCTGTGAAAAGTCTGGCTGGTAGGGCCTCTTCCGCCTGCTGTCAGTATCTCGCGCGGACGGGTTGGTCTCCTCGTAGGTCATAGCTGCCTCCACTACCCTCGAGAACGTAGGCACCTTCAGGGGTTTGACATACCCCCGAATAGCAGGCCGAAGCCCCTCGGTGAACCTCCAAAGGCGTTCCTCCTCAGTGGCTACCGCTGTCGCTGCGAAGCGGGACAGCTCCAGAAAATGCGTGCGGTACGCGCTCACGGTCATCGTCCCCTAGCGGAGAGTGTGGAACTCCCGCCTCCTCTGGTCTTGCCACGTCTGGGGAAAGTACTGCTCGCAGAAGAGGGTGATGAACCGGTCCCAGGTCGGCTCGTCCCTCTTCTGTCCCCTGACCGCCCTCCACCACCTGTGTGCCACACTCTCTAGCTGGTACGTGGCAAAGGCCACGCGGCACTCCACCGGGGGGCGAAGGGTGTCGAAAACCTTGTCGATCTGCTCGAGCCAATCCTCTGTCTCGGTCGGGTCCCCATCCCCCTTGAAGGAGGGGGGCTTCAGCTTCCGGAACTGCCTGAAAAGCTCGAAGTGACGTTGCAGTGGAGATGCTGGTGCACCTCCGGGTAAAGGAGCCTCGTGCACAGAAGTGTCGGAGGAAGGTGGGGGCGGTGGCGGCCCATCCCAACCCCCGCGTCCAGCGTCACATCCGTCGCGTGGTCCCACAGAGGACTCCCCCTCCGCAGCCCCAGGGAGAGGCGCTCGGGGCGGTGGGTGGAGCTCCTCTCGCACTATATCCCGTATTAGCTGGGAGAGGTCCTGGGCCTGAATGCCCGGGAGCAGTGGCTAGTCCACTGAGACGTCGACTGCAATACGCCCACCTCGCCGACCTCGTCCTCGGCTACGCCCGCGGCCCGCCTCGCTAGTCCCGCGACGAGGCATCTCCTGCAAGGAGACGCGAAACAGAACGGAAACACGTCAATATGGAATGATATCTAACGAAGAGGTCTAAGAGCTCATGTCAAAAGAAACATTGTGGTGGCTACTCTAGTTACAGACATGTGAATTGGTTATTTTCCAGTCCGTTGGTTCACTTCTCGGGACGACCTTGCTCTGATACCATCTTGTAACGACCCGATTCCCGAATCCCTACGAGACACGAGAATCGGACCGACTCGACTAATCCCAAGACCTAGTCGTCCAACGAGAAGTAACCAAAAGAGCAGTAAAATAAACCACATTCACCATGTATATAACTAGCAAAAACAAAATACAGCAGTAACGAAAGGAAACACTACAGTATACACCACCACAACAGTAGAGAAATAAACATGTACATAACATGAAGCTTACATTAAAGAGAGTACAAGGAGCAACAGAAAACTACTCACTATAGTGGAAAGAAAAGTGCAGTAAGTACTACAGGTAACCCTACTGGACCCTACTAGGCCCAGCGCCCTCTGTAGCCGCTGACTCTGGCTGCTCAACACCTGGTCCTGAAAAGGCAACAAGGGTGACACATCAGTGAAACGCTGAGTAGAGTGGAAACTAAAAGCTAAAAGAAGCAGTAGAGCGTACAGTATCTGTTATATTTTTACTTTCTTTCCTTATATTTTCCATTTATTCACTGTTGATTATTTCTCAGATCCTTCACTTGATCTCGAATGTTCCTCGTAGGAACGATCTTGATTGCAGTCTTTCCCAAAAGGTAGAAGTAACACGTGGTGCTCTCCTGGCCGGGAGAGTCCCCCGTGGTGGTCCTATCCTCAATCAACCACCCCAAGGTCACTGACAGACGTAACGGTGACTACGGCACGCGTGATAAACGCACGGGTAGCTACCCCGCACTGGCACACAGTTAGTCGTTTCCGTTAATGGGTGTGCCCAAAGCACAGCACGGAACCAGTATAGGGCAGAGCCCTCTCAGTAACAGGGGCCCAACCCCTCCACAGTAACCAAACAGGGGTCTTGCCCCTCCACAGTCCGCGCACCCTCGCCTGACTACCTTGGTTTGCCCAGTGGGCCTAACAAGTCGGTGTAGGTGAGCTAGCAGAACCCCGGGGCCCGTGGGGTAGCTAGTACTCTCCCTACACTAGTAGCTCTCATCGGTACTGTGTATGCGAGGGCCAAAAGTCGGTACAAAGTGGCCAGACCTAACCCCGGGTCCCTGGGGCGGCTAGCTCCGCTTTGCACTAAACAGGGGGACAATCGCTCTTCTTGGTACTCCGTACTCAAGGGCCAGCTCACTTCCCCAATTCTATTCCATTCCTTTTCCAAGAGTTCTACTCCTCATTCCCCGTAGGGTTCATGCTCTTTTAACTCAGTCAATTTAGGTTTCACCGTTCCAGCTTTATATTCCTATAACCCATGTTCCCAATCGTATTTATTCATTCATAACAGGCAGCTGTTAACCAATTTACAGGCAGTTATCATTTCCTTTCTACTTTTCCAAGACTGCAATGTTTATATATTCAACTAGTTTTCCAGTCCTAGGATTCATGCCGTACCCTAGGATCTATCATTTAATCTAATTTTCCAATCCTAGGATTCATGCAATACCTTAGGATCTATCATTCAATCTAATTTATCAGTCCTAGGGTTCATGCAATGCCCTAGACTCTAATAATTGTTTCATAATTGTACAAATTTTGTTAAATAAATTAAAGGGCCACTCTACTCGCAAAACCGGGAGTACTGGAGGCGTAATCGGCAATCCCGCACGCCTCTACAACCCCCTGAGTCGCAACGGAACGGGGTCCTAACACAAGGATCAACATAAGTAGTTTCTCATAACAATATACAATTACTGTAAACACATAGAGAAAATAAATATGGAAAAAACGCAACTCGAAACGCGGAAAACGGACTCCGAACGGGCCCTAAACGGGTCAAAAACGACAAATCTGTCCAAAATCAGACGTCTGGAACCTCTTCCAGACGTCTTAAAAGGTTGATCATGTCGTACCTCGGTCTGCGCAGTCCTTCAGACGTCCAGAAGCTCGCTGGATCGTCTGGCCTTAGTTTCCAGACGTTCGATTGTCACCCCGGACGTCTGGAGGTCCTCTCCGTCGTTTGGTACTGTGGCCAGACGTTTGATCCGTGTGGGATGGCGAGCCCTCGCGTCCTCCCGAACAACACCTGCGCACACATGCACCCACTCTCATCACGAAGAGGCGCAGAAGGACGTGGCGGATGGCTGCATGGCCGTACACGCGTAAAAAGGAAAAGATAGGAAATTATTGTACCTGTCAGACGTCTGGACCGTCCTCCAGACGTCTTCGGCGTCGTTTGGACTTAAGTCCGCTGCTCCCCCACCGGCCGGCTCTAGCTGCCCCGGCAAGCTCGCACCCTCGCGGTCGAGCTTCTTCCTTCCTCTCGCAACACTCCTTCCAGCACGCTCGCCACGACCGCTGCTACCGCAGTCGCTCACTCGCTCGCTCGCGCTCTCGCTGGCAGGGAGAAGGAGAAGAGGAAGGCGGTGGAGTGAGGGTGAGGGAGAGGGCGATGGTATTTAAAGGCAGCACAGGGAGAGAGAGAAGAGAAGCGACGCGTCTGCAGGGAGGGAGAGAAAGAGTAGGATGAAGGCGGCGGATTCAGTCTGTGCACGCACGCGCGCAGACGCGAACCCGTACGCCGAAAAATTTAATACCAGACGTCTTAAACCACGTCTGACGCTCACGTTCGTAACATGTTCCCAGTGCTCCACGCCTCCATCCACCTCGCCAACCACCCTACGACCTCCACAACACCTCACTGACCATTTCCCCCTACTCCAATTTCTCCGCCACACACCCAGAACGTCCCCCGAACACACCCATATTCTCACGCGCAGGGTGACCTAGGCACGCACACTCAAGCCAACCTGCGCCACGCCGACCACCGTCCCATCTTATCCGTGTCTAGGCGAAGCTCCCTACATATTTTGACGAGGCCGCAAGGTCGTTTGCTTGTGAACAGGGTACAGGTCCTCACCGCCATTGACAAAGGACGAAGCTTGCTCGCAAGCTTGCTCCAGGACTCCAGGCCCCAGGCTTCAGGTCCCAAGTCATGCAGGTTTCGTTCGCGCACACTCTCAGCCCAACTATTCGAGTCAAAACCCCATGCAGCTCTGCAATTGGATACGAACATCTGCTGTGTGGGCACCTGCGAGGAAGGTGGGACATTTAGTCCCACCTTGGAAGATTAGGAGTGGACGCAGCTGAATAAAGTGAAAAACTGTCATAGGCTCATTACCTCCTGACCACGGGGTGAGGTCTCACTCACCCACTGCCTCGTCCGTGACCCCACGCCACGCAGACCTGGCTCTGACTCGTATACCCGACTAACCTGTGCACTCCTCACCCACCACCGCACGCCAGTGGGCCCGCTCCCGGGCGCGCATATCCGACCCGATAACCCGAGAAGGCTCTAGGAGAGCATTCCTAAGAGCGAAATAGAGAGAGAGAGAGAGACGCGGGAGGGTAGGGGCTAGGTTTTGCTTTTGTGTGTGTGCGCAAGGAAGAAGAAGCAGGAGCGGCTAGGTAGAAGAAGAGAAGAAAAAGAAGATGGTACCTGAAGAAGAAAAGAAGAGAGGCAGAGACTTAGCCGCAGGAAGACAAAGAAGAGAAGGAAGAGAGAAAGCAAGGGCAGAAGAAAGAGAGAAGCAGGAGCGCAAGAAAGAAGAAGAAGAAGCCAAGGAGGAAGCCACAAAGAAAGGAAGAAGAAGAAGGAGCTGTAGAAGAAGAAGGAGGAGGCGCAGCAAAGAAAAGTAGAAGAAGAAGAAGAAGACAAGGGAAGACAAAGAAGAACAGAAGAAGGAGCCACAGCCAAAGCTCAAGCTAGAAGGAAGAAGCAGAAGAAAGAAATAGAAAGTACTGTAGCATCCGTCAGTTAAGACGTCTGATTCACAGAATCAGACGTCTAAGAAAAGAAAGAGTGAATCAGACGTCTAAGAAAAGAAAGAGAGAAGAGAAAGAAGAAGGAAGAAAAAAAAAAGAGAGAGAAGAAAGACATTTATTTTTGCATTTTCTCTCTCTAGTTTTTATATACATTGGATTGCATTCATATTATCTTTTGAGTAATTTAAAATTGTGATTTAGTTTCTAAAATACCAATTTGCTCCCTGAGTTCGACCTCCAAATATTTTAAATTTTGAGTAAATAAAATTGTAAATTGTTTATACGATGATTTCAAACTATACTACAACGAATGTCTTTTTAAAACACGATCTTGTCCCGCGAACACTCATCAATCAAGGGTAGCAATGCTCACACTTAGGGTTTACGTCCTCTTTCTAACAGAGATGTGGGGTACAGGCATTTACTGCCGAACAACTCCTCTGAAATGACCCGTTGCCTTTTTAGTCGGTTAAGACGTCTTGAGTTTCCGTCAGACGTCTGTCCAAACGTCTGAACACATGCCCGGACGTCTAAAAGTGGGAAATTTCGTACGTCCATTTGCGCTCTGCACACGGGTGGCATGCAGAAGTTTCTCTCTCCTCTGCACCCTCACCCCCTTAAACCCTAAACCTATCCTATTTAAACCCTCCCTTCTCACCACCCTCACCCCCTCACCACCAACCACCACCACCTCCAACATTCCTCCCTGTGCAGCAGTGGCGAGGGAGAGCGAGAGTGACAAGAGGGAGGGCGAGCGAGGGAGGACGAGAGGGTGAACGAGGGAAAGAGGAAGGAAGAGAGTGGAAGGTCAGAGGACCTTCGGGAGCTCGGCGGAGCTCGCACGGTCGGCGACGGGCTCACGCGTGAGGAGGAAGGGCTCGAGGAGGTGGCCTCTCGGCCCTCTACAGCTGCTGAAGCTGCTGCGGGCAGCGTTGTGAGGAGAAGAGCGTCACAGAGGAGGTTCTGGTTCTGGAAGTTTTCCAGTATCAGACGTCTAGAGTATCGTCCAGATGGCTGGCGAGGCACCAGGACGTCCGGAGTTGAAGCCGAACGTCTAAAAGCACAATATCGCGTGAGGTACGTATCTTCCTATGCTACTTTGCTCCGTGCAGTTTGTAGCGCAAGAGATGTCGAGCTGAGTTAGTGCCTGCGATTTTCGTACGCAGGTGAGGGCTTTGGGAAGGCATGCAGTGCGCTTTTCTAAGTACTTTTGGACGTCTGATCACGTTGCTGGACATCTGATCATGTCACCAGGCGTCCGGAGGTACTTCCAAACGATCAGAGGCCTTGTCCGATGGCTGGAGCTGCCCCCAGACTGTCGCGAAGGAAGTCTGGACGTCTGAAGCAGCCGCAGAAAGCGCAAGGTGAGATCTAACATCTTTTAAGACGTTGGGACTACTCCCAAATGTCTGATTTTGGTCAGTAACCGCATTTTTGGCCCATTTAGGGCCCAAACGGAATCAAATTTTCGCAAACGAAGTACCGCTGTTTTCCACTCTAGTTTCTTTATGTGTTCATGTTGAGTATCTACTGTTTTGAGCTCGTCTGATGTAAATTAGTCACTGGTACAGGTTACCAACCGATGGCATGTTCGAGGCCTACGAAGATGACGAGATCTGCGGCACATGCTCCCATTCCTCCCGTGATACCCGGTAGAGTGGTTTAATTCAGTTATTAATATTTAAATAGGAATGTACTTGTTTGAAATAATCAGATCATACTCTAGGATATGGAATGAACCCTAAGGTAGAAATGTATGAGCCTGTTTTGAGCTGTACTGTTTACTTGAATGCATGTTTAAAATAAATTGCTAACAAATGGTATTAGTGTAATTATGAGATGCATGCAAAAATACGAGTTGCCTGTATGTGAATGAGAAAGTGAACGGTGAAACCACAAGTTGCATGTAAATGATTGAGAATTAAATTATGAAAACACGAGCTGCCTGTATATAGATGAGGAACGAGTTATGAAACATGAGATCTGAATATGGATAAATGAGATGAATATGAGCATGAACCCTATGGGGAATTAGGAGTAGAGCTCCTGTGTATGAAAGGAATCTGGAATGTAGACGAGAAGTGAGTTGGCCCTTGTGTACATGGTACCAAAAAGAGCAACTGTCCCTTTTAGTGTAGAGGGAGAGTTAGCCACCTCTTGGGTTGAGACCCGGGATAGGACTAGACACTCTACACCGACTCCTGTTGGCCCTCACATATGTGGTACCGAGGTGAGCTACTAGTGTAGGGAGGGAGCTAGCCACCCCACGGAGCCCGAGGTTAAGCTAGCCACCCTACACCGACTTTGTTAGGCCCACTGGGCAAATTGAGGTAGTTGGACAAGGGTACGTGGACTGTGGAGGAGCGAGACCCCTGTTCTGAGAGGGCAAGGCCCTATACTATTCCATGCTGTACTTTGGGCATACCCGCTAGCGGAAACGACTGACCGCGTGTCAGAGCGGGACAGCTACTTGTGTGCTTATCACGCGTGCCGTAGTCACCGTTACGTTTCGACAGTGACCTCAGGGTGGTTGACTAGGTGTAAGACTACCGCGGGAGACTCTCCCGACCAGGAGAGCACTACGTGTACCTTCTACTCTACGGAAAAGACTACAATCAAGATCGTTCCCATGAGGAACAAGTAAGATCAAGAAATACTTGGATACTTTGTGAAATAGATGAACCAGAAATACATAAATGAGATAAATAGAAATGAGAATAAAACCTGCTTGTTGTTTTTACTTTACTTGCACATAAATAATGTAAACACCACTCTACTCAGCGTTCGCTGACTCCGTCTTTTCGTAACCCTGTTCAGGATCAAGAGTTGGGCAGCCCAAGTTTCCAGCTGCAAAGGGAGTTGGGCCCAGCTAAGTCCAGCCGTAGTAGTTTTCTTTCCAGCTCTTTTGTTTCTGCTATAGTCGTGAGTACTGGACTTTTGAATTACTGTTCCTGTTACTGATAACACTGCATAAGGGGGTGATAAGTATGTTGAATATGGCCCATCTTAAGAATAAAAGGCATAATATAAGTAGAATGGGACATTGCATGCATCATGTACCAAGATTGCTTATAAAACTATATTAATGGCCATTTGTGTAGCCATTTGTCAAAGCAGGCCTCAGATGAGCAATCGAACCGCACGGATGGATTCAGAACGATGAACGGAGTCCAACGGACTCAAGATCGGCCAAATCCAACATCCGAAGCTCCTACAATGGGCCCAAGAAGTTCTGACCATTGATCTGGAGATCAACGACCCAGATTGCGCCACGTCAACCCCGCCCACCGTGCGCCGCGCCTTCAGCCAGCTGAGATCAAATCTCACCCGTCGATCTTCAATCGAACGACCGAGACTTGCGCCCCGCCCACGGTGGCCGCGACAAAGAGTGGGCGTGGCGCAACGGTGAGCGCGCACGCCCGCACCCACGCGACGCGGGTTCGAGCCGCACGGAGTGGGAATTGAAGACGGGCGACGGGCGTGAAGAAATTGGGCCGCCCGATCAGCAGCGGGTGGTCGGGATCCTGCCACGCAGCACAACCGCAGCTCACGAGCATCCACGCGCGCGCACACGCACGTCCGAGGCGCGATCCCAGCGCAGCCGAGGAGGATTCTCAGCCGTCCGATCTTTGATCGGACGGCTCTCGTTCAACAGCCACAGATCGCGTGAAGAGAAGAAACGAGGCGGGCGGCTGACCGGCGGCTAGAGGGCTTCACCCTCGTTTTTGGGAGTGGTTTTAACGACGCTCTGGATGTCGCTAAAGCTCCTTCTTCTTTTAAGAAGCCCTTAACTCTATTTAAACCCCCTCCAACCACCATTCAAGGCATCAACTCCCCCTTGCAACTACTCCACCCCTCTCTTAGCTAGCTTTAGGCACTCTTGTAATCACCGGAGACGACGAGCCGCCGACGGAGCCTCCTCCACCGCCGTGGCTGCCTCGTCGCTCTCCACACACACACTCTCTCTCTCTCTCTTTTAAGCTTTTTATTACTTTTGTTGAAGCATGTATTTAATGTTGTAAGTTATGAACTACAAGTGCATGTTTAATGAAGTTATTTTCCGTTCAATTGCCATTTTAATTTCTGTTCAAGTCACATGATCAAAACAAAGAGCTTTCTAACCCTAAACCTTCTCTCTCCCTCTATCTCTCTCTCGCTTTTCAAAATCGCATCTTTCGCAAGTAAAACTCCGCACTTTCCATGACAACAAGTGATAAGGAAAAATCCGATTTCCACACCTCCCTGAGACCGACACTCGGACTCACCTCCGTTTAATTATTTTAAAATCGACGTTACAAGTGCGACTATAACGACACTCCTTAACACACACGCACAACGACATGTCAGTTACTTTCTGTTTTCTTTCCGCTGTTGTTGTTATGACGGCATGTACTATATTTTGAGATAGTTGTTCTACTTTCCTCTACTGTTTCGTTTTTCCTTCTACTTAGTTATATTGCATGTGTGAATGTAGTTTATTTTCCCTGCTTTTGGTTATTTCTCGTTAGACGACTAGGTCTTAGGATTAGTCGAAGTGAGCCGGTCTCGGGTCCTGTAGGGATCCGGGAATCGGGCCGTAACACCTTCTATTGAGGACATGCACGAACCCCAGTGTGATTAAATTCAAATGATTACTGGGCGCATTTAATGCCCCTATGCATGAAATCATTATGGCGAAATTTGAAGGATAGGCATAGGCCACGTAATTCGTCCCAACTACCATGACGTGATACAATCATAATTGAAGCAATTAATACGTGTCTCGTCATCACAAAGAGATAAAAGTCCACCTGCAGTGGTTGGCCATCACTTGTGGAAGACGATTCTTACATCGTACAATTAAATGCCTTGGCAAGCGGCCTCTTAAGGCCAAGGGGAAATCAGGCGACGATATGCTTGTACCTCAAAATAAATGGCACCTTGCTCGCCTGAACAATTGCTTGCCAGGTAAACAGGTGGGGCCCCACCCACCTGTACAACACACTCAAATGAACGGGCCTCGACTTGTTCATGAAAGTAGCAGGCAGCTAATTATCTGCCAAAAAGCAATATAGACTTGGTGGCTGTTTCTCAATGGTGGGACAGTCGGGGAGCCTCTTGATCATCATCGAGGGGATGGTCCGCACGAAGTAAAATTAGTTCTACTCCTTCCACCGACAAACTCGTACAAAGAGAGTGGGGGCAACTAATGAGGATAGAAAAATCACCTCACAAGTTGGGCCGCACAGAGGATCCGGTTGCCCGGCAAATGGTAAAAATCTAGCCCCTCAGAATGGATCCGCTCACTCAGATCTACCTGCCTAACAGAATGGCGGGACTTTCTAGAAGACTTTCAATCGACACGCTTGGAACCGCCTTTAGGAGAAGATTGCGTGAAGTACGGAACTGACTCATAATAATCCATCAGTTAGGATCCCGAGATCGTGGGAACAGAAAAGAGACCCGCAAATCAAGGGAACCCCAATCTATAAATACCACGGGCAAACTTGTTTTAGTTTTTTATGCAATCTGAGAGAAAGAGAAATACAAAGAGTATGTCACACCAAGATAGTAGTTCCTATTGAGAGCATCATCCTTCCCTTAGACATACACTAATTTCTAGTGGAACCGGATTATCAAACCTTATACGTACAATTCTCTGCAATTTATTTGTTGATTTGAAATTCCTATTTTAAGGACCTCAATCATGAGGTCAAGGCTCTTTTATTGACTCAAATTGTTGTTTACATAGGATGAACCAGTTAGTGAGTTGGAGACCTCTGAGCTGAAGTCTTTCAATAGTTGGAAGCTTATCATGAAACATCATCCAAGGGAAGAAAGAAACTTTGAATGAGAAAAAAAATACTCCAAATGTTCTTATCAACCGTTGATCTGACGCCCTCATCAGCCAAGAGCCTCTAGACGTTGCTCTCCAGTGTTTTGTTTGAAGGGTCAATTTCTAAAATTATTTCATGATTTTTGTCAGCTAGAATTACTAAATTCAGAATCATCTTGAGAGCATTCCATTCACCTTGAAAAGGCAACCCCATCCATCTTTTCATAACTTTGAGCCAACTTTGCTTGGAGTTCACAGCTTTTAAAGCATCATATAAGATTACTTTTCTGTTTGTAGCTAATTGGTAGAGAAAGGAAAAAGTTCTTTAATAGGAGGGTATCCTTGTATACATCATATGAGATTAAGGAGTCGTTTTCTCGTCCTTCTTTCATGTAGTATGTGAAGTTTCACACTGCAATTTGCTCCTCACCCCCTTCTAACGAAGTTAAGGACTTCAGGTAGCAGCCGAGATGGACTTGATGGTTCTGCCCTTCTCATGTATCCCAAATATGGATCCAAACTATCAGATACAACGTCAGTTTCTTCTTTCTTTATTCTATTTTTCTCTTTTTTTTAGAGTGTGGGCTTAATTATCCTTTCGGATGTAGTAAGCATATCACCATGTCCTGGGATAACAGATGACGTAAAGGGAAACCTACCTGGCTTTATTTTTTAAAAAATAAAAAATAATAAGAGAATTAGAAAAAGAGAGAGCCTACATTCAAAGAATTACAAAGATATAGATATATTCCAACTGAAAAACAAATCAAACAAGGGCATATACATGTATGGACATGAAATTCATATAGCTATCGCTTAGCCTATTGTCATACAAGTATAAAATCGATATCCATATTCTCTTAAAAATGAATATTGCACCGAATTAGATACTAGTAATCCAAGTTTGGTTGTATCCTCCATTCCAGTTGAAGTAAAAGAAATTTTCTTGGACGATGATAGTAAATCAAAACATGCGCTTCTCGAACATGAAAATCATATCACTAAGGTAGCATTTGTTAACCGAAATAAAGGAGTTAGTTCCTTGTTTGAGACAATAAATTTAGAATGAATTTATTCTGGAACTTTACTCTCAATTCCGAAATATATCAATTTCGTCAGCGAGATGGAATTAATTACTTCCTCTTCTAATGCTATTATTTCTTCGATACTTCCTCTTGCAATTAATCACATACACAAATACATATTCTAATTCCTCTTCCAATTCATTCTTCCGATCCAAACTGAAAAAGACATATGAGGGATTTTTGGTGGAGATATGAGGAGAGGAAGGGATACTGTTATTTTAAAGGTTGGCATTCCATTGCAGTACCAAAATGTAGAGCGGGATTGGGGTTCCAAAATACATCCAAATTCAATCAGGCATTACTGTCAAAACAGTTATGGAGGTTAATTAAGGGTGAAGCACCTCTAGTCCAAAGTGTCATCCAAGCTAAAGTGTTATCCAGATGGATTTTTTTGGAATGCCCAGATGAAGTCATCACCATCACAATTGTGGTCAGAGCTCCGGAAGTTAAAGAAGTTTCAATTCAGCCACTTGACTTGTTAATTGGAGATGGAACTAGAGTCAAGATATGGAGGGATGCTTGGTTAGTTGATCACGAGAAGCCCATCCATCCCAAAAATTTCCTCGCATTGCATGCCCAATTGGGTCTCTCAACTGATAAGATTGGAGTGGGCAATGGAAGATGGAGTTATTGGAGAAATATTTTGATCAAGAGATCGTTCAAAAAATTATATGCACGGAGATTGATATGAAAGAGGAGGATAAATTAATCTGGACCCCTCATCCCAAAGGTGCCTTCTCTATTAGATCCTCCTACAAAGCATTGATGGAAGAAAGCTAATTAGCCATCGATGCTCAGAAGAAGTTTGTTCTATCGTATGGAAGCATAAGGAAACTAATCACATTGTTTGCCTCTTGGAGATGTGCCCAATGGAAGAATACCTGACTACCCTAATCAATGTCCCACCAGTGAGAAGAAACCTGAAACCAAAAGGCATCTATTCCTAGAATGCAATTTTGCAAGAACCCTCTGGTTTGGTATGGGGATTAGAGCGAATCTTGTGGATCAGGAGAGAAAGGGTTGGACCTTGCTGACACATACAACTGTTACAGGGTTGGACCCAAGTGTAGGAATCGAACCTATTAGTTGTCTCACCATGTAGTTATGCATTGGGTACCTCTGTTGCATCTAGCAAGTCCAGATCCCCCCTTCCCTCTTGTCCATCAGCCTCCTCAAGCATTCACACACTGCTCATTTGCTAAAATCTAGGAGATCCTCATATCATGACCACCTTCTTCCTTAGGGAGGCATATGTTCCTCCAATTAATCAAGTGGAATTTATTACCCCAGATGAATCTTACTTCTAGTTACATTATCCTTCTTAAATTTGAATTTGGCATCACTGATGAAGAAATCCAAAATTGTAGTAGGCCTTTTATAACTCATTTGACAATCTAGTTGTGGCCCATTCTCGATAACAACTTCAAGCTCCACAATCCAAACTTTGCCACCACCTTGTCGAGTGATGCCAAGAATGACCCACATCTCATTACTCCTTTTTGAAAGGGTGTGCTGAGGTACTTGATTGGTAGCATACCTCCAGCATACCTAGTGTAAGGCAAATCTTCATTCTACGGCATGCACCACTAGAAATAAAAACTCAAGTCTTGTTGGCATCCAATCTGAGTCCCGACATATGTCCAAAGACCTCGAGGGCCCTTCTGTTTGCATTGATTGTGCCTCTATCTTTCTTCCCAAAGATAAGTACATTAAAGCTAAATTCTTCTATTTACCTGTAGCTACAGGTGGATTTAGGGCTCCATTGAAGCCTTAGTTGGAGCTAAGTGTGCTACCTAGACTCCATTTCTTTAAAGCAATCCCTAATTCTTCTATTTTTAGGTTTCTAAGGGGAGTTGAGAGGGGAAAGAAGTAAAAGGGACGTGTTGGTTCCTATTGTTGGGGAGATTTGGATTGGTGCTCGACCTAGAAGGAGCATTGGAGGCCATTGGAGGAAGGCTTGGAGAAGGAGAAACAAGGAAGAGATTGTTGGTGCTATTGCACCACGATCATTTGTTTTGATGATAACAAAACACGTGTTGTTTAACATTTGCACTTGGAGTCTTAGATTTCAGGTCAATTGCAAATGTAGACGTGACTAGACGGAATTCAAGCTCGCATCCAGGATGGATTGGAGGAGCTTGATGGAGAACAGAGGAGATTCGCGAGGAGCGATAGATTGAAGATGGAAGGACAAGAAGAATAGGATAGAATTCTTTTTATTCCTTTCATGTACATTTGTCATTATTTTCTTGCTCTTTATTTCCTTAGAAAATTATGTTAAAAAGCCTCAAAGTACCCTAACAGTAGTCCTAGGAACACCTGCACAACCTTAGGATACTTAGGTTTTCCGTAGAAAACTTAGAAAATCAATATAGGGTTCAAACAACATTTTCAGACGTCTAATTCCCAAATCATACGTGTAACGACCCGGTTCCCGAGTCCCTACGAGACACGAGAACCGGACCGACTCGACTAATCCCAAGACCTAGTCGTCCAACGAGGAAGTAACCAAAAGACAGTAAAATAAACCACATTCAGCATGAATATAACTAACAGTAAGAAAGTACAGCAGTAAGGAAAGAAACTACTACAGTAGGTACCACCACAACAGTAAAACAACATTTATCATATAACAAGAACTGCAGGTAAAGAAGGTACAGCGGAAACAAAAACTACTCACTAGAACAGAAACAAAAGAGGTACAAAAGGCTGTGTAACTCTACTGGACCCTACTCGGCCCAGCGTCCTCTGCAGCCGCCGACCCTGGCTGCTCAACACCTGGTCCTGAAAAAGGTAACGAGTGTAACACGTCAGCAAAACGCTGAGTAGAGTGGCAAACTAACTAAAGGCAACAGTATAGTGTACAGTAGCTGTTATGTTATATTACTTCCTTTATTCACATCTTTCAATTTTTCTCACTATTTCATTTATTTCTCAGATCCTTTACTTGATCTCGAATGTCCTCGTGGGAACGATCTTGATTGCAGTCTTTTCCAAAAGTAGAAGTAGCACGTGGTGCTCTCCTGGCCGGGAGAGTCCCCCGTGGTGATCCTACCCTCAGTCAACCACCCCAAGGTCACTGACAGACGTAACGGTGACTACGGCACGCGCGATAAACGCACAAGTAGCTAGCCCGCACTGGCACGCGGTCAGTCGTTTCCATTAACGGGTGCGCCCAAAGCACAGCACGGAACCAGGGCAGATCCCTCTCAGTAACAAGGGTCCAACCCCTCCACAGTAACCAAACCGGGGCCTTGCCCCTCCACAATCCGCGCACCCTCGCCTGACTACCCTGGTTTGCCCTAGTGGGCCTAACAAGTCGGTGAAGGAGGCTAGCAGAACCCCGGGGCCCGTGGGGTAGCTAGTACTCTCCTAACACTACTAGCTCTCCTCGGTACTACGTACACGAGGGCCAACAAGTCGGTACAGAGTGGCCAGTCCTAACCCCCGGGTCCCTGGGGTGGCTAGCTCAGCACTGCACTAAACAGGGGGACAGTCGCTCTCCTTGGTACTCCGTACTCAAGGGCCAGCTCACTTCCCCAATTCTATTCCATTCGCTTTCCAAGAGTTCTACTCCTACTTCCCCGTAGGGTTCCAGAACATCTTATGTCTTACTTTCCAGTTTCACGTTCTTACAAACCATGATCCCAATCATGTTTCTTTATTCATAACAGGCAGCTGTGAATTCAATTTACAGGCAGCTTCATATATTCCTTTCCATTTTTCCAAGACTGCATTATTATACATTCCACTAGTTTTTCCATCCTAGGATTCATGTCATATCCTAGGGTCTATCATACAATCTAGTTTTCCGGCCCTAGGATTCATGCAACACCTAGGAACTATCATTCCATATATTTCTCATTCCTAGGATTCATGCAATGTCCTAGGTTCTAGTTATGGTTTCATACTTTAACAAATTTTATTAATACTTAAAGCCACTCTACCAGGTACAACGGGAGTAATGGGGGCGTGATCGGGAATCCCGCGTGCCTCCGCGACTCTCAAGACTGCAACTGAATGAGGTCCTATCACAAGGATCAAACACAGGGAGTGTCTCAAAACAGTGTATAGCTACTGTAGACGAGTAGAGGAATTAATTCTGAAAAGAACGCAACTCGAATCGCGGAAAACGGAGCCCGAACGGGCCGTAAACGGGTCGAAAAAGATGATACTGTGCAAAATCAGACGTCTGGAACTCCTTCCAGACGTCTTAAAAAGTGGATCAGAGAATTACCTGTTCAGCGTGGTTTCCCAGACGTCCAGAAGTCTGCGGGGACGTCTGCCCTAGATCCCAGACGTCCGATGGTCCCTCAGGACGTCTGGAGGTCACTCACGCCGTCTGGTACAACTCCCAGACGTCTGATTCGCAAAGGATGGCGAATCAGCGAACCTGCGCACAGCCAACCCCCCCTCCTCAGTACGGTCAATCGCCAAGAAGGAAGAAGAAGGCGGAAAACTCACCTATCAGACGTCTGTATGATCTTACAGACGTCGACCTTGCCGTCTGGCTATCAATCCAGACGTCTGATTCTGGAAATTTTTCCAGAATCAGGACCCTGCTCGGCCTCCGCTCGCAACGCCGCCCGCGTCGAACCTCGCGCGTCTGCTGCTCAGCCCGCAGTAGGTCCCTCTTCGCGTCGCTCCGCGTCCCCTGCGCCCTCCGTCGGCCGGCCAAGCCGCTCCGGCGAGCTCGCCCTCACGGCAGAGCTCCGCCCTCACACGCCGCACCTCCGCGCTCACTACGGCCGCCGCTGCCGCCCTCGCGTCCGCTCGCTCTCGCGCACAGGAAGGAGAAGAAGGAGGAGACGGTGGAGACGGGAGGGGAGGCGCGCCCCTTTTAACACCGCGCGGAGAGGAGAGAGAGAAGGCGGCAGGCCGCCTGCAGCCGCAGAGAGAAAAAGGGGGAATATGCGGTCTGCGCGCTCAGGCGCGCAGGCGACTCGCGTGTGTCGAAAATAACGGATTACCAGACGTCTTGAAACTATCCCAGACGTCTTATCAGACGTCTGGTTGTGATCCCAGACGTCTTGTCCGACGTCTGAGCCACCTCCCAGACATCTTAAAAGACGTCTGGGGCACACATTCGTTACAATACGTCTGATAATGTATTTTAAGACGTCTGACTGTTGATTCAGACGTCTGATAACGTTTAGCCTGGACATAGTTAGTCTGTCTGATGAAATCAGACGTCCAGACCTTAGACCAGACGTCTTAGGAGACGTCTGATGACTTTGCCAGACGTCCAATTAGTGGACCGTTGGCTCGCTTTGCAAACACTTGAGGATATGACCGTTAGAGCCTTATCAGACATCCTTAAGCCCTTCTAGATGTTTGATAATTGATCGTTTTGCCTCGATTGATCCGAAAATCTCTTCTTAGAGATTTTCTAGCCGTTGCAAATCCATTCCCACAGAAAAGTAGGTTTCCAGACGTCCAGACATAGTGCCAGACGTCCTGTATGTCATCTGATGGACTTGCACAAGAACCCTATTTAGATCTAATTCAAGTCAGGAAGGAACCCGCACGAAATCAGACGTCTGACCTTGAAATCAGATATCTTAAAGTGGTCTTCCAGACGTCTGATGCCAGAATTAGACGTCTGATAACCCTGTCAGTGCAATGATTGTTCCTGAGTTCGGGTTGATTCACTTGGGCTTTGCACCCAACGGCTATGGAGCCTTTCCTATGCTATCCAAAGCCTTCCTAAGGCCTCTATAAATAGAGGGGAACCTCTTGCACACAAACACACACCTAGAAACACAAGACACACCCAAGCAATACACTTTCAAACCATTTTGTGTCTCTCTTGCTCTCCAAGCTCTAATTCTTCATCTTGAGAGCATCAAGCTTTGCGCACCCGCTCTCTTCCCGTAGTTCACGAGAGCGACGTAGCGCCGTCGTGTTGTTCACGCATCCGCGTCGCCGACGCACTCCTTGCAAAGGGGAGTTTTCTTAATTCCTATAAAAGCTTAGGTTTAAAATTACTTTGTTGGCTCTATAGGATTGTTGTTTATTTTATCTTTGTTATTTGGTTAGGTATTCGCTTTACGAATTCCCGTCTCCTTCGTGGGACAAAATCCTTCTCGTGGAGAGAAGGGGTTGAGGAACGTTACCCTCGCACTTGTAGCGCGGTTGTAATTGAGGTTGAATCACCCTCGTTTAAAGTGATTCGTTTAGTGGTTTTTGATCAACTTGGTTGATCGGAAAATCCTAACTCGAGAGAGTTAGGTGGTGGTTTTCACCCGGTTTGGGTTTCCGCCTAAAAATAATTGTATACTCTGTGTGATTGCTTATTTTGTGAAATTGTTTATTTTCATTTCCGCAATTATTACGTCACCCCCTCCGAGTAGGAAATTACAGAAACCATTTTCATCAAGAAGCAAGAGGAAGGATGATAAGAGACTCATCATGACTCTTAATTACCCATAATTAACTAATTTCCCTGGTTAATTAGCTAAGAATATACTTAATACAGGGTTAATTATACTATAAGGGACTAATTAAGAAGGACCTCTAAAATAGGTTAAAAATACTAAATTAAATATCAATTAATATTAACAATAATTTGAACTCAAATATTAAACACTTAGCTACTTATTTAATATTTAAACTAACTTAGTTAATTTTATGACCTAAGTACTTAATTAACTTAAGTAAATTATTCACTTAATTAAATATAGCTAAAAAAGGTAAAAATGTAAATTCAAGGCATGAATATAATATTTACCTAATTTATAACCATATGCAAAAAGTTGAAAAAGAAATAAATTATAATAAGCCTAAAAACCAACTGTTTACGTTTAGGTCCTCAGATTTTATGTCAATTGAGTCCTTTTCCTACAAATAGGTCCTTAATTTTTATTGCGTATAAGCCCCTGTCTGTAAGTCACCTTCGTCGTCTTCTTCTCCTTCTTCCTTAGCCTTGAGCGGTTGAAGAGGTCCGATGCTCACACCATTTATCACCTCCCATCTCATGACTGAACACCTCCATCCTTGCCACTAGCCTTCTGCTCATCGCCGCCATTCATCCAACGGTGCCTATCGTCCCTAGCCTAACAAACTCCGGCACAGTGATGTCACCATCGCCAGAGACGAAGGTCCTTAAACCACTGTACCTGGACGCAATTGCGTCCAAATGCAAACCCTTCACCCCTCTCTACCACCTATAAATACTCACCTAGACCTCCGATTTCGGGAGGTGATCCCTTTCCTACTTCCCCCACTGATCGTTCAATAGGATATTCGTCAACAACCTCTGGCGACTCCTACCTCCTTTCCTCTGGACTTCTCCAAAGCCCTGCCCACCTCCCAATCCCACCTTCCTCAGCTGCACTTATCGATGAGGTTGCACCGCCGTCTTCTTCCCTTTGCTCGGCGTTCTCTTCTTCGTCGGAGCTCTTCCTCGGCCTTCTGATTTGTTCCTCCATCACGATCCTCTGACAGAGTCCTCTACCTCCTTCGTCCAGGTAACAGTAGAATTAGGACTCTAGGTTAGTGTAGAATAGTTTAGATTAGTTAGTTAGCTAGTTAGTGTAGTTAAATGTTTTGAATTCCATCATCTTCTTCAACTCCAACGAGTTCCTTGAGCTCATCAGGCGCATTTTTTTGTCTTTTTAATCCACTGATCACATTGCAAATCTTTCCTACGATCATTTCTATTTCATTAATGACATGTTTATATCATCTAAAATGCCTAAACCATTTTACCTCCATCGAAGACCTCCTCTATCCATGGCGGAGGTTCTCTGGCATACAACACACGCACTAGGGGCCCTTCATCATCTTTACATCACTTCAGGGCCCCGATCCTATATCTAATTCATCCTATTACTTAATTTATAGTAAATGCCTAATTTTATTTCAACCTCCCGAGCTCGCTGTCAATGGTGGCTTAAGAGGAGTTCTTTCACTCAATGACGCACACACAAACCATCGCCAAACTTTCCCGAGTCATTCCCCTCACTCAATTGAGTGAGAGGATTGTTCTTGAGTTTAGTTGAACTCAATATAAGTTTTTACTCAATTCATGATAAGTCTTTGAGTCTGTTCTTTAATTGGAGCAATTGACATGTCTCTGGGGTTCCTCGTGACCTCAGAGATCATTTCTGATAAGATTCATTGAGAATCCACCTCCAGCGAATTCAAGTGGTGTTCACCGGAGCTCCAGCAAACCAAACTTAAGTTTCAACCTTTAGAACTCTCTCAGGAGCTCCAGATCACTTCTTTGTGATCATAGGACAAGAATTAAGAGTTAAGTATGAGCTTTAAGGAGGATTACTCTCTGTTGGATTTCATCTTCCTCAGCTCCGACAGAGCTAAGGAGGTCTCTTCAGAACACTTCTGATCCTAGCAACAAATCTAAAAGCTTTAGTAGAACTTTAGGAGGCTAGAATGGTAATCAGATAGGATTGGGAACCCCTAATCTGATCTGTTGAACAAACTTGATCTTGAGTTCAGGCGATGAAGCTAATAGTACTTAAGGAATGCTCAAAACCTGATTTTGAGGTGTAGAATCGTTTCCTTGAGTTGAATTCGATCAGATTAGGTATGAAATTTAATATGGGAAGCTGTGAATCTGAGAATCAAATTTTGAGCTTCATAGGCCAACCCTAGTCTGAATCTGAGGATAAATTCCGTAAATCTTTGATTTTTAAGTATAAATGAATGTCTAGAGTGATTTAGAAGTGTTTAGAATTAATTTGAATAAGAGTTATTGAAGAAACAGTGAGTTTGGATGAGTTGTGTGTTTTGGGTCAATTCTAGAACCCAACACCGTTTTTGGAGTTTTTGTTGACACTTGAACTTGAATTCCACCTAGATGAGTTATTTGTAATCTTCTTAATTGATTCATATTAGTTCTTGAGGTTTAGATCTCTCTGTTAATTTGATCTAATCTGAATTCTAAGTTCTGAACTTGAGACCAAAAGCCATGAAGCTTATGAAGCTCTCCAGAGCCATGCAGACCTTCATTTCCCTCTTAACCTATGTGGAATGATCTCCTGAAGCACTTCAGTACCTCATTGGAGAGGTATTTCTTCTCTGCAGGTCAAAAGACCTAAGAGTTCACCTTTTGAAGGCACATTCTGACATGGTGAAACAGCCATGTATCTCCTAC
Source organism: Thalassia testudinum (assembly GCA_037157565.1). Lineage (NCBI taxonomy): Eukaryota > Viridiplantae > Streptophyta > Magnoliopsida > Alismatales > Hydrocharitaceae > Thalassia > Thalassia testudinum. The sequence goes on along the minus strand of JAZHRO010000054.1, from coordinate 24,068,189 downwards.
AAATCTGTAGTTCAATCGTGATTCAATCACCAAATTGGTGATTAAATTGTGTAAAGGATCCTTAGAGCTTTTCATCAAGCCTTTGGTCGCTTGATTTGACCTTGCGAGCTAATCGAAATTTTCACTGGAAGATTAGCCTGGATGCAGTGAAGTGATATTTCGCAATACAATTAATTACGGTTATTAGTTTAAATTAAATGCATCAGAAGTAACTTAGGTTAACTTGAATTAGTGTCGTGAGTGTAGTATATGGTCAAGTTAACCTAGCATTTTAGATTTTTTAAATTTTATTTAACTGGTTGAGTCCAGGTCGTTCATTGGGAGGCATAATAGTAAACTTAATTTACCATTAGTTCCTAAGGCATAATTACTAACTACTTAATCAATCAGATTAACTATTATATTACCTTAAGCATATGAATAATTGCACAAAAGATTTAGCAATGAAAGCATGCAATATTCCATTAATAAGAACAAGTATACAAAAAATATTTTTCATTAAAATCCAAATAGAACATGTTTATTACAAAATAAAAGGCTTAAGAAATGTTTACAAAAATGATCAAGCCTTTTTACAACATTTAGAACTTGAATACAAAAGATATAGTAGCTTCAGCACTAAATTAGACATCTGAAAAAGAAATTAGATGACTTAAAAGTAAAATTAGATTTCTGAAAGTTATCTTGGATGTCTGATTTTTTTATTTCTTTCATTCATTTTATCTCTTTATTTCGCTTCTCCACTTAATTTCTCGCCTCTTCTCTTTCTTTACATCTCTCTCTCTTGAGCTTAACTCGTTCTTCTTTTAATTCTCTTTTCTTTCTCTCAATCCTTAAGCTCTACGGCCTTCTTCTTCCTTAGCTTCTTTTCTTTACTATGCCTTAAACATCCACACTTAGCCGATTTAATTGCTCACTTAACCCATTTTACTCTTTACTTTAAAAATCATGTAATGGGCGGCCTAGCCTTTCGGGAATACACAACACTCTAGAGGGGTGGGACCAAACCCTACTAAGCCAGGCCTAGTTAATATTAGGTGGATTTTAGTTCATTTCAGCCTAATCATGCACACTCTCAGGCCCATAAAGCCCACACAAGCTCGCTCGCCCACCCGGGCACACACAGGCACACGCTTGCGCACACTCACACACATGCACGTGCACGCATGTGCCCAGATATGCTCAGAAGAATAGATTCGGTTTTGTGCACCCAGCACTGTCGACTGAAGTGCTGGGTGCACAAAATCATAATATACCAAGGCACTCAGCCATGCATTCCTGAGGTGGGACTTATAGAGCGGCTTCTCCTCGCACGTAGCTGCATTAGCCTCGATCTTCAAATGAAGATTCCCAGCAGCTCAGAAGTCTAAATCGAGCAATCAAGGGCTCGATGGAAAGCTCCAAGGATCCTTAATCTAATTTTAACATCAATTTGGGATTTGGATCAAGTTAGATCCACATATTTCAGATGGGAACATGGCTGCTCAGCCATGCCTGGAAGGAGCTCAGAGAGGACTCTTCAAGTCTAACGACCTGTAGAAGAGTTATCACCTTCATTTGAGGATCTGAAATACATTAGACATGTATTCCACGTAGATTGAGAGAGGGATAGTGGCCTAGAAGCACCTGGAATGCTCAGAAGCTCAAGAAGCTTCGTGCTCAGAGTTCAGAGTTTGGATTTAAACGCAGATTAGCCAAGCAGAGAGACTAAACTATCAGGAACCATTTTAATTAGTTTCAAAAGATCAAATGCAGTTGATCTGGGCAATATTTGGCTTTAAATCTCAACAAAATGGCTCAAGAATAGTGTTGGGTTCAAATGAACCCAAACTATGCAGTTCCTTAAATCTTCCTCAATCCTCGATAAAACTCAATTAAATCATTGTGAATAAGCTCTAATTTAACTCAGTAACTCAACTAACCCCTAAAATCAAAGGATTAGGCCTCTAACCCTTGAATTCTTCTTCGATTTGACCATTAAAGCTTAGAAGTTCACTTTTAAAATAAATCGTCACAGCTTCAAGTTAAAGAACTAAATGTCCTCAAATCAACTCAATGAATCGATTTTGCATTCTAAAATCAAGTTTTGAGCATACCCTGAGTGCTTACAGGCACTGTTGCCTGGGCTGAGAAGGAGGCTGGTTCGACAGAAGAAACTAGGAGTTATCAGTCCTATTCAAGACTTATAATAGTTACCTAAGGTCTACTAATGCTGAAAAATCTGTCTTCAAGCACTAAACCCTAGTACTTAAGCCTCTCCAACTTCGCCGGAGTTGGAGAAGATGAGACTCGATAGAGATATAAAGTTAATTAAATTCAAGTCTAGATACGAAAATTTGATCCTGAGACTTTAGGTGAGTGATCTGGAACTTCTTTGGAAGTTCTGAAGGTTGAAGCTTGGAAATTGGATCGTCGGAGGTCACCGGAGCTCCAGTGATCGATGAAACAGATGGTTGGAGATCAAGACTCCACGAAACCTCAGGAGCCTCAAGAGCACCTCAGGAGGTCACAAGGAACCTCAAGAGCACCTCAATTGCTCAAATCAACACTTGATTTAAAGATTTATCGTTATAATTCAGTACAAACAAAATCTGAGTTCGCTTGAACTCAGGGATTATCCTCTCAATCAATTGAGTGGGGGAATCAACTCATAAAAGTGTGGTGATGATGATTAGCTGTCAGACTAGATGATTAAACTCCTTCTGAGCTGCCATGGACAGCGAGCTCAGAAGGTGGAGTGAAATTGGGCGTTTACTGTAGAGGTGGTTATATAGCTAATTAATAGGTAGATCGGGGCCCTAATGTAATGTAGAAGCGATGGAGGACCCCTAGTGGATGTGTTCTATGCCAGAGTGCCTCCGCTATGGACAGCGGAGGGCTCCGATGAAGGTGTAGTGGTTTAGGCACATAAGTTGATAAAAGTGTATAGTTAATGAAATAGAAGTGATCATGAAGAGGTGTGGAGTGTGATCAGTGATATAAAAAGACAATACAATGCTCCAGACGAGCTCACCGGAGCTAAAGAAGACGACAGAAAACTAAACATTTAAGCTACACTAACTACTAACTATCTAAACTACACTAAGCTATACTATGATAAAGCATAATTCTATTGTTACCTGGACGAAGGAGGTGAGAGATCTCCGTTGAAGGATCATGACAAAGGAGGAAATCAGAGGGTAGGGGAAAGAAGTCTGGCAGGCGATCGCGGAGTGTGGAGGTTGTGTCCGTCGTCGCTACCTTGTCCGAAGATGCAGCGAAGCACGGTGGATCTTGGAAGCAGATGGAGATGTGCAGAAGTAGACGGTGGGAGCGGAGGGAAGTCGCCGGAGATGGAGAGAATAGCCTATCGGTCAACTCAGTAGGGGAAGAGGGAAGGGAGTCGACTTGTGCAAATCGGAGGAGCTAGGGGATATTTATAGGTATCGGTGGTGAAGAAGGGGGCTGAACCTGGACGTATAGGTCTCAAGATTCAGAGCAACACCCGATGTCGTCTCCGACATCGGTGAGCTCATCTACTAGTCCTAAATAGGATTTGGAAGCCATTTTCACTATCAAATGAAGAGAGGTGGTGAGCCAAAGCTCGATGGCAGAGACAAAGGTGTTTGGACGCGAGATGGAAGGTGATTGGCAGGTGCGGTGACCAGCTGTCATGAGCCGTGTAGACCGAGGAAGAAGAAGAAGAAGGCGATGTCGGCAATGCTCATTGGGACCTTAGTGTAAGAAAACCTAAGGACCTATAATGAATAAAAGGACTCAATTGAATAAAAACCTGAGGACCTAAACATAAACAGAGGCATTTCAAGCTTATTTTAATTTATTTCTTTTTCAAATTTTTATATGTTATTATACATTAGGTAAATATTATATTCATGCCTTGAATTTATTTTTTTCCATTTTTAGCTTTATTTAATTAAATGATTAAGTTAATTAAGTTAATTACATACTTAGGGTTAGATATTGATTAAGTTAATTAGATATTAATTAACTAGCTAAATATTTAGTATTTGAGCCCAAATTGGTAATTAAATTATAATTATGAATATTAGATAGTTAATTTAGTGTTTTTATGTTATTTTAATGGTCCTTAGTATTTAATCCCCTTTATTATAATTAACCCTTAATAATACATATCCTTAGCTAATTAACTAGGGAAACTAGTTAATTAGGGGTATTTAAGAGCCATGATGAGTCTCTCATCACGCAACATTGCGTGAAGGAGGAACGACGTATATAGTCCCACATCGGGAACTTCCAAGTGATTGCCTTAGTATAATAGGATTTTGTGAACCGAGCGCTTCAGTCATTAAGCGCTGGGGACACAAAACCCATACCCTTCTGACCGATCTGAGCACGTGCGTGCACGTGCATGTGTGTGTGCACAGGCGTGTGCTTGTGTGTGTACCCAGGTGGGCGAGCGAGCATGATGTGGGCCTGAATGGGCTGGAGACTGTGCATGGCTAATTGATAAAAATCCACAAACTAAAAACTAGGCCCAAGCTAAGTAAGGTCTGGTCTTGCCCCCTTGTGGGTGCTGTGTATCCTCGAAAGGCCTGGGTCACCCACTAACAAATTTTTGAATAAAATGGGTTAAGGGAAATTGGCTATAAAATTGTCTAAGTGAAGAACAAGGGAAGAGATAGTGAGTCAGAGATGAAGCAAAAATTGTCTAAGTGTGGAAACTCTAAAGTGCACAGTAAAAAGAGGAATTAGAGCAAAGAAGAGAGAGGACATTAAAATGACAAGAAAAGAATTAAATAAGAAGAAGAGTTAAGGAGAGAAAGGAATTGAAAGAGAGGATTAAAACAAAGAGGTTGATTCAAAAGAGAAATTAAAAGAAAAATAGAGAGGCAGAGATGAAGCTAAGGGAATAAGAGTGCACAGTGTAATGATAAAAGAAGGAACCAAAGTTAAAGAAAAGAGCTAAGATAATTAAGGAAAGAAAGAAGAGAAAAGGAATTAAAAGAGAAAGGGATATGATAGAGATAACAATTCAAATTAGAGATAAAGAAAAGAATCAGATGTCTGAAATAATCATCAGAAGTCTTATCTTAATTTTTAAGCCATCTAAGCATCTTAAACAGACGTCTGATTGAAGGTTGGGAGCTGTGAAGAAAAGTTGAGCTATATATTGATAAATTAGGCACTTTTATCGATTGTAATGTACTTTTATGTTTGCATTCTTGTGGAAATTATAATAAACATTAGATATTCTTTGTAAATCTTTCATGTACATTTCTTTTCTATAATGGAATAATTGCATGATTTAATTGTCTATTCTGTGTGTAAATATTCATGTGCTTAACATATATTATAATTATTGTAGTAATTAGATAGCCATTAATTTAACTAATAAAAATGGTGAATTAAAATTACAAATATGTCTCTCAATGAACGACTTAGACTTAACCAGTTAAAAAGAACTTAAATCTAAGTGTTATGTTAACTTGATCCTATACTACCTAAATGATAACGATTTAAGTTAACTTAAGTCATTTCTTATGCGATTAATTAAGACTTTTAACCTTAATTAACTATGTTGAGAAATTACACATCATCTCTTTGTGGAACCAACCTCAAAACTCACATACGAACATTCAACTTTTTCTCTTGTTATCTTTCTCTTGATAATCTGGGATTAGAAAACCTAATTCATGTGCTCAGGGTCATGTTTTGTACTTGTTTGTAATTAATCTTCGTGCATCTTAATGCAATAGCCTTTTTAGGGGGTTATTTGATGGTTTTTGTTAAGAACGAGGCATCAGACGGGCTTTTAAGACGTCTGGGAAGTGTCCCAGACGTCTGGTAATTAATTTTTGCAGCGTACGGGGTTGTGTCTACGCGCCTGCGCACGCAGACTGCACTCACCGCTCTCGCCCCTCTTTTTCTCTCTCTCCTCCTGCAGGCGCGCAACTCTTTCTCTCTCTCCCCGCGCGGCCTTATAAGGACGCCCTCTCCCTCACCCTTATCTCCCCTGCCTTCCTCTTCTCTTTCTCCATGCCAGTGCGAGAGCGCGAGCAAGCGACAGCAGCAGCGGCTGCGGCGAGTGTGCGGGAGGGGGTGTTGCGAGAAGAAGAAGATGCTCGATCGCGAGGGCTCGAGCTTGCCGGGGCAGCTAGAGCCGGTCGACGGGGGAGCAGCGGGCGTGGAGTGTCACGGAGGGGCTACTGCAGCTCGGGCAGCAAGCGGATGGGGCGCAGCGCAGCCGTGCGTCGCAGGCGGAGAGCGAGTAGGGCTCTGATTCTGGAAAATTTTCTAGAATCAGACGTCTGGGCTTACGACCAGACGATGGTGAAGACGTCTGGAGGACTATCCAGACGTCTGACAGGTAAGATATTTCTATCTTCTTCCTTTTTCACGTGTACGGACATGCAGCCGTCCGCCGCGCCTTCGTCTGCGATCCGTCGTGCTGAGAGTAGGTGTGGGTGCGTGTAGGTTCTGCTCGGGAGGGCGCGAGGACTCGTAATCCCACGTGAATCGGACGTCTGGCCGCAGTGCCAGACGACGGAGAGGACTTCCAAACGTCCTGGGTGACCATCGGACGTCTGGGAACTGAGGTCAGACGTTCCAGCAGGCTTCTAGACGTCTGAAGGACTACACAGAGCGAAGGTACCATCTGACCCACCTTTTAAGACGTCTGGAAGAGGTTCCAGACGTTTAATTTTGGACAGTTTCGTCGTTTTCGACCCGTTTAGAGTCCGTTTTTCGCGTTTCGAGTTGCGTTCTTTCCAGAATAAAATCCTCTACCCGTTTACAGTAATTGTATACCATTCTGAGAAACTCCTTGTGTTTGATCCTTGTGTTAAGACCCCGTACCATTGCAGTCTTGGGGGTTGCGGAGGCACGCGGGATTGCCGACCACGCCCCCAGTACTCCTGTTGTAGCTGGTAGAGTGGCTTTTAATTTATTTAGCATAATTTGTTACAATTGTAGAACAATTAATAGAGTCTAGGGTATTGCATGAACCCTAGGACTGAGAAACTAGATTGAATGATAGATCATAGGGTATTGCATGAATCCTAGGACTGGAAAACTAGATTAAGTAATAGATCCTAGGGTACGGCATGAATCCTAAGACTGGAAAACTAGTGGAATATATATATATATTGCAGTCTTGGAAAAGTGGAAAAGAAATTAATAACTGCCTGTTATGAATGAATAAATATGACTAAGAATATGGGTTGTATGAACGTAAGACTGGAACAGTGAAACCTACAATGGCCAAACAAAAAGAATACGAACCTTACTGGGAATTAAGAGTAGAACTCCTGGAAAGAGAATAGAATGGAACTAAGAAAGTGAAACGTGGAAGTGTGTTGTCTCTTGGGTACGTGGTACCAAAGAGAGCACACATTACCTCTTAGTGTAGAGGGGAGCTTGCCGCCCTCAGGTTGAGACTGGGGTGGGTTTGGCCACTGTACACCGACTTGCTGGCCCTCGCGTACGCAGTACCGAGGAGAGCTACTAGTGTAGGGAGAGCACTAGCTACCCCACAGGCCCCGGGGTTCTGCTAGCCTCCTACACCGACTTTTTAGCCCCACTGGGCAAACCAGGGTAGTTAGGCGAGGGTGTGCGGACTGTGGAGGGGTTGGACCCCTGTTACTGAGAGGGCTCTGCCCTATACTGGTTCCGTGCTGTGTTTTGAGCGCACCCGTTAACGGAAACGACTGACCGCGTGCCAGTGCGGGGTAGCTACCCGTGCGCTTATCGCGCGTGTCGTAGTCACCGTTACGTCTGTCAGCAACCTTGGGGCGGTTGACTGAGGGTAGGACCACCACGGGGGATTCTCCCGGCCAGGAGAGCACCACGTGTTACTTCTACTTTTCGGAAAAGACTGCAATCAAGATCGTTCCCGCGAGGAACATTCGAGATCAAGTGAAGGATCTGAGAAATAAATAAATTGTTAAATAATAGAAAGACGTAAATAAAGAAAGTAAAAATATAACAGCTACTGTACACTATACTGCTTCTTTAGCTTTTAGTTGCCACTCTACTCAGCGTTTCGCTGACGTGTTACACTCGTTACTTTTCAGGACCAGGTGTTGAGCAGCTAGGGTCAACGGTTGCAGAGGACGCTGGGCCTAGTAGGGTCCAGTAGAGTTACCCGTAGTTCTTTTTGTACTTTTCTTTCACTGTAGTGAGTAGTTTCCTTGTTACTCCTTGTACTTCTTTATTGTAAGCTTCATGTTATATACATATTTGTTGTTCTACTGTTGTGGTGGTGTATACTGTAGTAGTTCCTTTTCTTACTGCTATATTTTGTTACTGCTAGTTATATTCATACTGAATGTGGTTTATTTTACTGCTCTTTTGGTTACTTCCTCATTGGACGACTAGGTCTTGGGATTAGTTGAGTCGGTCCGATTCTCGCGTCTCGTAGGGACTCGGGAATCGGGTCGTTACAGTTTTGAATTTGGATTGCCTTTAAAGGATCTTGTGGTGATTTTTGTGTGTAACATGTTTATAATGTAGTTAAGAATCCTTTAAAATGGTTTTAGGGTGTTAGGGAGCCCTAGATTTGAGTTTAAGGGTCAACTGAGATCATTTATAACCAACCTGCAATCTCAATCTGCAGGTTGCATTTAACATTAGGTCTACATCACCTAATATTAGATGGCTTATAGGTAGCTCTGGATGAAGAAGACCTAACATTAGATAGCCTAATTATGCCCTTCGGATGGGAAATTAATGTAGTTTTTCCTTAATCAAGTCATGGAGGTGATTAACTTTAATCAAACCCTAATTAAGGATTCATTGGAGACCTATACAGTGGTTGGAAGGGGCAAATAGCAAAATAAGATAAATGGAAAATAAATGACTTTAATTGAGCTTGAAGCTCTCCAATTGGACTAGAATGTATTCTAATCGGCAAATGGTTAACCTAATCCCAACAAAAACCCTGACACGGGGTTATGATCTAATCCTTAGGTTACCTAAGGTATGGGAGATACTCTAAGTGACCTAATTGGTCCCTAAGTCTGAGATTAATCGTTGTGGGGAACCAATCAAGTGGAAGAAATCAAAATGAATGAGTAGTTCATAATAGGTGGATACGTAGGAGGTGCACCTTGACTTTGTGAACTTGGGGGTTTACCATACTAGGTGAACTTGGGGTTTTACCATACTAGGTTGGAGATGTGAGTTAGGTTGGTAACTAGTAGCTACCTATAATCAAATGGAACTTTGGAGAGTTTTCTAGTTATAATAATAGGGCACGAGCTAGTTATTGAAAATTAGATAGTAGTAGAGAAAGTTTTGTAAGTGCCTAATCAGTGTAGATGACACCAAGGTACTTTGACTTGTGACTAGTAGTATTCATGGCAAAAGCTCTGTAAATGGCCACATGTGAGGATGATGTTGGGGATATCGAAAGGGTGGATGGATGAGACCTTGTATGAGGTTGGATTGAGCAAACACCCTCAAAGTATCTTCCTCCCAATGGGAGCATTAATACGGCCAATAAATTTATCCTTCCCTTGCTAACGAAGATTTGAAATGATCGTTAATTAAACCTTGATAGATTTGAGTTATCTCCTCAAGATCTCAAAACATTGGCTTAGATAGCTCCATTTAGGCCCGACTCTTATGTATTCACTTGAGTGAGAAAAGGATGGCGGTATTACTATTTTGCTTATATATCAACTGCCCTCCCCTCCTATAAATTTATTAAAAAATTTAAAAGATTGGAATGAGTTTTGAGTTAAATTGAGTTAAATTACATCTCTAACATAATCTATAGAGATGGATCCAGTTGGATTGCAAGTTGGATCCAAATCTCTTGCATTGCAATTTCTATATTACAAAAGTTGAGTTCAAGTGATATGATGTTCAAATGTTGAAAATTACCTAAATCACCCTTGCCACAGTCAAGTTTCACCTCTTTTCGTTGATCGCCAACATTATTCCCATTTTTATTATTTGTAAATTCTTTTCCACAAGTTTTTTTTTTTTCGACTCTCCATACACATGCATCAGCCATTTTTCTGGCAATAATCCCATTCCACCATTATGTGTTTCTCACAAAAAGTAAAATCAAAACTTCAGACAAAAGGCACCACACAATGGACATGTATGCAAGATTCCTAACTTTTGAGGGGTCTCACGTGTAGAACGCCACAGCACAACGGATCCTCCTTCAACCTCTTCTCAACTCGTGTCGCACCCCTCCCCCTCCTCTCCACAACTGCAGGTATGCTTCGATCTTAGGAGGAAAGTCCTCGGGCACATCCGAAGCACCAATCACTAGAATAAAATATACAAAAAAATGACGAATAAATAACGCGATGAGTAGCATTGATAATTAATATAATAATAATTTTAATTATTTGTTATAAATTTTTAAAATAATAATATTTTAATTATTAGTTGCAATTTTATTTAAAATTAATAACGATTATTTTAATTCGTCGTGGTATATTTTTAAACGATAAGCAAAAATCGTCGCCACCTCTATTTCGATATAAATAGATAATAAAAGATAACTTTTCTAATTTTTTTGTAACACCACACCGGCTCCCCCGATTCCTTCTCCCCTCACTCGCAGATCACCGATCCACGACCTCCCCTCCTCCCCTCGCCGATCCCTCGACCACCACTGCCGATCTCCTCGACCTCGACCAATCTTCACGGCCGCATCGCCGATCCCCTCGATCGATCGGATCCCTAGATCGCCACTGCCGCTCCTCGCTCTCGCATCGTCGATCCCCTCGACCGATCGGATCCCTAGATCGCCACTGCCGATTGCTCTCAACGCCGCTCCTTGCTCTCGTGTGATCCCCATCCCCGGCGCACCGCCGCCGCCGCCGCCTCCACCTCCTCCAACTACCTCTCCCTCGCTAAGGTGAATAACTCGACTAGCATGACCTTTCCTTTGACATGTGAATCCATATTATCTAACTAATCACATTTATCTAAGATTATTCTAAACAAAAATCCAATATTATGAACAAAGACAACAGAGGATGCCTTTGTTCAGTCCTAACTGAGATCACTGGCCAGATCGGGTAGCATATAAACCTGTTCAATTTATTTCCAGTTGATGAAATTGAAGGTGTTGTTTCCTACAAGGTTGTGTCAAATGCATCCCAGAGCTTTGAGGTTTAATGTGGCTGTTTGCTGTTCTGAGTTATAAGTGCTAGAAATGAACTGATATTAGAAGACCGAGAGATGAAACATGATTGATGATGAGACAAGCACGAGGGGGTCTTCCTCCTTTTTGACCATATTCCAGCTTGCAAACTCCAAGTATTCAGCGTTTGCTATTGCAACAAAGGAAACAAGCAAGTTGGTTTATTTAGTCCTTAGATCCACTTCGACCTTCGTTAATCTGTGTTGCATGATGGAGCTTGGTAGTATACTAATCTGAAAACATCAGTCGTTTTTGATACAGAACCTCCATGTTTGTACTTCCCACACTCCACAACTTTCTCTAGGGTTTAAGACCTGAAATGGTCTATTCAGTAAGTTGTCCAATGTACTTATTACCACTAATATAAGTTCATATTAGTGGTAAGTTGTTAAAAGAATATCTTACTTCATATTTTTCTTCTTTAAAAGAAAACATCATAAAGCATGGATCCACTAATAAATACCAACCTCATCAAGAGCAAGCATGATAAGCATGATCCAATTATCATAGGTGATCTAAACGTAACCCTTCAAATTAGTGGGGCATACTTTCAATGAATCAAACACAAGTGCCACTAGACCAGTGGAACTGAGAATTGGAAGTTTGAAGGAAGGTCAAGGAGGACGGTTGGCAAGTCAGAATGTAAACCTTGCTCCTCAAAGAAGCGGGTTATATGTAATGAGAGACAATTTGATCAAAGTAAAGAGCTGGGATTGCAGTTAAATTATTTTATATTTGATGTTGGTTACTTTTGCCCTTATTGGGTTGGATAGTAGGACATATAAGTTGATATGCTACAAGTAGAGATGTGAGAATTCTAGACTATTTGTTCTGTACTTGTTGTTGAATGCTTTTTTATTGGGAGTTGAAGTACAATGGAAAGCACGAAGATTAGATGAATCTCTCACTTGACCAGTGCAAACTATAGCAGGAGACCTACCAAATGCAAGATTACCGGTGCATTAACATGTAGAGGTCTGCAAGATATTTCATTTCATCTGTGAGACCAATTACACACATGTTTTTAATTCATTGCCTCTGATGAATATATAAACGAAGTTAGGATGTTGCACATCCTCCTATAATAACCAATTGAAAGCTCATCTTGAAAATTTCTTTTCAACCAGTTAAAATTTTAATTGTGCCTGGAACCCAGCAAGTTCTTGACTCCAAACAAACTGAGGTAAGAAACCTAAGTACAGGCTCAGCCAAGCTTAAGACCATCAAATGAGTTCACCAATCAATCAGGTACTAGGCAAACTATAATGCAAAATAACTCCATTCCAATCTATTTTCAAGAGAGCAAAGCTTCTTCTTTCGTTGGTCTTTTTTTCTGTAAGGGGGGTTTTGGAAAGAAACTTTTTTTTTTTCAAATGGAGGGTTGTAAGGATTAAGAGTTTTCCTGATAACGCTCCTCCCAATATCCGCAATGTTGGCCCTCTGAATGAACTTGGGGAGTATGATTTGGAATGGCCTAACCTGTTCAAGCCTACCTGGACTTGTTGATCTGATCTCTATCTGGTTGATCTGATCTGATCTCTATAAGTTGTTATCTCTTCATTGTTGAGAAGAATATATTTAGGTACATAATTGAATTCTCTCCTAGATCTAATAATAGTGTGTTTGCTAACACCTTTTCCCTTGCATGATCATTGTTTTATCATGCACAACCGTGCCCTGCAAGTGTCTGTTGCATGAATACAGTGTCCATTTGATTAGCGGTTGCATTGTACGCATGTGCTATGCCAATGTGCCAAATGCTACTAAGGCAATTCCTATGTCGAATACTGCTTACAGCTAACTTCATGATCCCATGCATGGATCTTTCAGTTTGCAATAGCAGTCTTCAATAACTCAAGACCCTCTTTGTTTTCCTGAAATTGTAAGCTTGATGTTTAGACAAAGACACATTACGCTGTTGTTTTGTCTCATTTCTTGCTGTTAATAAGTTTCCTTTTGGTGCAGCAATTCTGAGCTACAGAATCCTCCCATTCAGCAAAGAAGTGAAGAAGTTAGTACATCTTACCCTTCATGCAATTGCCCTCGTGCTTGGGATTGTTGGGATATATGCTGCCTTCAAGTTCCACAATGAGAGTGCTATAGATAACTTGTACAGCTTACATTCTTGGATTGGTCTAGGAAGTTGCTTATATGGCATTCAGGTAACCTACTTATCTCAGAAAATTAAAAAATGAAAAAATGAAAATAAAAAAGCAATTACAAAATGAATAGCTAATGCATTTCACTTGGATGCGCCTAATGAACATTCTGTCATACAAGTTCACATGCATATATGCACTGGCACAAAATCCATAACAATCACGTTTTGTGAGGACCAAGTTGTCCACAATCTAATTCAGCATTCCTTGGAATATTTTCTTCATACAGTCTATATAGCAATGGAATTCCATTCCTAAATAATGGAACAACTATGGTTGCTATGAGAAATTATGGAATTCCAAATTTCTTGAGATTATCTAGTAAAATAAGGAAAAAATAAAGACATCAATCAACCTGTTCACAATGGTTTCTCATGACAAACAATATAATGAGAGTAAAAATGTTGTTGGCTGCCACAATTTTCTTGTAAACAATGTAACAGAGATTTGGCTTCCAGTATGCTAATCACAAAGCCATTTCTTTGATTCTCAACTTTCTTTTGACATCTTATAAACATGGTGTCATCCCTTTTAATTAGAGCGTCTACCCCTTCCCACTTTGAGAATGCATGGTGGATGGTTGAACAGTGGTACATGTCCAAGATCACGACCATTTTGTGTAACCTGGCCATCACTTTTGTTAAAAAACAGTAACTTGGTCATCATTTATATTTCATACAGTGAATATTGACTATCGAGGGTTTCATACAAAACTACCACATCTTCCTGTAAAACTGTTAACTAGCATTAATAGTAATATATTTTTGTTTTTGTTTCCAAATCATGTAATAGGACTTTAACAATGTTAAGTTTCATGTAATTTGGATGCTTCTATGTCTTCGTCCATCAAGAGGTTTGCTTATTCAAAAACTTGAGTCTGTTGATGAAATAAAAGCATCTTAACAAATGAAATTTCAAATACTTCCAAATTATTCATTGACTGGTCATATAACGACGATTTATTCGTTGTCATCTTTATAAAATATTCGCTGCCTTTGACCCTTTTTGTTGTAGTGGATGATCTTTACATGGCGGAGGGCTTAGATCCGCTGAAGCCTGAGAGGAAAGAACCCATCTTTAGGGACATCAGGAGGTACTACTGTGAGTACTGCGGCATCAGTCGCTCCAAGAAGGCCCTAATTGCATCTCACATCCAGACGCATCACAAAGTACACTCCCTTTCTCTTCAGATTTCTGCTTCCCCAACCCCTTAGGTTTTCTTTTGGTTAAATCCCCAAGATAGGATCTTTTTCTTACGGTGGATTGGCTACTGCGGTAAATCTAAGCGGGAACTTGTGTTTGTGGTTAGCATGTGGTCCCTTGAAGCATGTGGATTATTTGTGTGGATTCATATGCTTGGTCAAGTCTATTTACTGTTCAGTTCCCTGAATTAGTGGTTTTTCCTGGTTTTTGATTTATTGTTTGTGGTTTGTTTAAACTTTTAGGAGGAAATTCAGGATGCGAATATGGATTCTGATGTGGTAGACAGTGGATCCACTCGATACGCATGCGAGGAATGCGACGCCTGTTTTTGGAAGCCTGCTTATCTAAAGCAGCATATGCAGGGCCATTCACTTGAGGTTGTTCTTGAATTACTAGCGGATGTTTTCCACCGTCTATAGTGGTGAATTGTGTTTTACTTTGTGGATGATGGAATGCTTTCATGGTGAAATTTTGATGCCAGTTTGATTGGATTTGTTATGAATTTTGCGTAACGTTGATGGTTGTGTCTTGTGGAATATTCTTAATACAGTGTGAAGCATTGGATCCCATTAGAGAACTCCAAAATGCAAAGCGTGGCCTTGGACTTGACTGGATTAGTATTAGGGTGGGGGACCCCCTGAGAAGATCCGTCAAGCGAGCCTCTGTTCACGCTGTCCTAGACATGCTACTTCATTGTTCAGGTTCGGTTTCTTCCCCCTGTCATTCTCGTTTTGAAAGTCCAGTTGGTTTGTTGCAAGTATTGTTAGAGATCCAGTGTTATTATCTTGGAATATCCTATCACAATTTTGTTTCTAAAGAAAGTGATATTTAGTAAGGGGAATAGATTTGTGAAATAAGTAGAAGAATATGAAAGGACTGGAATGGAATGGTGGAATAAGTAGGTTAATTTGTTTGGGGGATTTGGCAGGTTAAAGTTATTCCACAGAGGAGGTGGAATAACTTTACCTCAGGTTAAGTCCTCCTTAACCTAACACAAGTGGTAAGTGGGTTAAGTGGGGCTAAACATCCACTTAAACTCCCATTAACCCTCCTACCAAAACCCCCTTAGTCAATACACATAATTTAGTATTCCAGGAAGCTGCATCTTCACCTGTGCTTGGATTAATTATGAAGGAGCATGGTTGATTGCAAAGAGCTAAAAATTTGGGTGTTTCATTTTCTTCTGTAATAAATACCGTCCATTCTGATTGCTCCATAATGTTAAATGCTTAATTTTCAACAATGTAATGTAGCTTCTATAGCTATACTCACACTTAATTATTCCTCTTTGGATAAAGTACTTAATGCGTAAAAGTTGAATCTTTCTTGAATTATAAACTGTGCACACTATGTTAACCTTTTGCTTCAAAATGGGAAGAAAGACAGTATGATAACTTCACCTATCTTGCTACCATTTTAGAGGCTGTTTGTTTGCCCAGTGGATGACTGCCATGCAAGTTACAGAAGAAAGGAACGTCTTACACGCCACTTACTAGATCACGAAGGAAAACTATTTACATGTCCGATCGAGGATTGCAAGCTACAATTTGCTTACCAAGCAACCATGAAGAGGCATGTCGTGGAATTGCATGATGATGATGACACCAGAAGTGAAGATGACCATCCAATGCTATACACTTGCCCAGAAATAGGTTGCGGCAAAGTTTTCAAATATCCTTCAAAGTTGAGGAAGCACGAGAAACCCCATGGTACATTGTTTTGTGACTACTGAAGTTTCCATTTTTTTTCCTTGGGTTGAATGGTGCAACTTGTGATCATGTTTCCTCTTTTTTAACTAAGTGTGGTTCTTTGAGGCATCATTTTTTTTAACAGAAGTCAGTTTTGAGTTAAAATCTCCAAGCTAAATGTTGAACTTTTTCTTCCTGCAGTCAAATCAGATCAAAGTGAGATAGCATGTCCTGAACCTGGGTGTATGAAATATTTTGCAAATAAAGAGTGCCTTAAAGCTCACGTGCAATCTTTCCACTTGTATGTCAAGTGCCCTATTTGTGGGATTCAACAGCTTAAGAAGAATATGAAACGGTGTCGGCGGACCCACGAAGAGGCAGTTGAAGTTGGGAAAATTAGGTGCTATTTTGATGGTTGCCATCACAGTTTTTCAATGGTAAGGTCTTTTTCATGTTTAAACATCTTTTCCTAACGACAGTCCTTGTCTTTGCCCTTGGTTGTCTTACTGATTCAGTTATTGGATCTTTATATACCATTTCTCGACTTGTCTTGGACAATATTCGTGAAAATTGTATGGATTTTTTGACAGCATTTTGAACTCTATATGTGCACCTGGCTATTTTTTTGGAGATATAATCACATTGTAATCAAATTGCTGCTATTCATCAATATCCATATGTGTGCATGTGTTTGTGTGCATGTATTTGTGTGTATGCATCGTGGTTGGAACAGGTCTAGCATGCAAATGCATGCACAAGTTTCTTTGTGTAGAACTTGTTGACTGCACCATTGATTATCTCATCCGTTCATTTGGTATTGGGTGATGATGATGTTGCCTACTAATATTGTTTGATAACTTTAATTCTCTGATTATGGATGCAGAAATCAAATCTCACTGTTCAATGTGTTCATATCAAAGCTGTTCATCTTGAGGAGAGGCCCTTTGCCTGTCGAATTGCAGGGTGTGGGAAGAGATTTCCTTTCAAGCACGTGCGTGATAAACACGTGACCAGTGGCATTCATGCCTATGCTCCTGTACGTGGCATTCATGCTTATAATTTTGCACTTTCTCGCTGCAAATTTTCCTTGCTTTGACCTACTAAATTTTTCTGCTTGCGATGAGTACATGCCCACAATCCTGGTTTTTTAATTTCAGATTTCCAGCAGACTCGCAAATCTTATGAATCTGTTCTGATGATTTTCTCATCTTTTAGTTGCTTGATTATTACTCTGTGTAATTCTGCTGCCTCATTGTTCCATCGCTTTTCACATGTTTTCGTTTCTTATATCCTGCTTAGTTTGATTTGCCTCTACATCATATCATTTTTATGTTGGCGTGGGCAATTGTCACACCTATTCATCTGGGCTAAAGGTTTTTCTTTCCAGGGTGACTTCTTGGAATCAGATCTGTTGTTTAGATCGAGGCCGAGGGGTGGGCAAAAGAGAAAGTCTGATCACATGGACGGTTTATTGAGGAAAAGGGTTGCTCCACCTGAACAAGAGTGCATCCTTGATGATCCATCCGACTACCTGAGATGGTTACTTGCAGACGAGGAGGAGGAAGAATGATCTCCATGTAAGCCAAGCTTGTTGCATATGATTGATGTTGTACATATTTCTGAAATTGTCGTGTCTATTCTCCCCCTTAGTTTTTTGTCTCCGCAACGGAACGTATGGTGCTAGATCGTGCTAAGCAGATACTCTTGCAGTTTTCAGCTAGGGGTGTAAAAAGAACCACATAGAAAGTTAATCATCATAATTACAGTTTACGTGCTAACTTGGTAATATTCTGAGAAAAGAAGGAAAAAATCCGCGACTGTTGTGTGCTTCTGCTGAGGACGATTTGTTGCTGTGTTGGTGAAGATCTATTTGCCTCTAATGGGTTTGTTTGGATGGAACTTTTAAGAGTTAAATTATTCTCTATTTAATTCATGACAAATCCAAACTAGCTGACATCCTCCTACCATTCAAAATTTTCTCTCTCCTCCAATGACCAAGCCATTTCTCCGGGTGCTTGTGCAGGGGAAATGGAAGAAAAATGACGATGTTTGGAGTCAAAAGGGAAGTTTACAATTTCTGTCTGTAGTAGAAACTAGAAAGGTCCCTTGTCGCTCTGTGGGGCTCACGGCGAAGTCGTGCAAGCGTTGTGGTTGGTGGTGCGCTGAGCTGCTCTGTAGGGTTATATTCTGTGGCACTCTGAGCATTGCAACAGGAGCATGGGCATCCGTTTGGGGCTTTGGGGCCCTCCTGCAATCTGCAGCCAAATACCCAATACGGGAACATAAAAAACAAAAGGAAGTGACCCTTTGGTAGGCGGTCTTCTGACTAACCAAGGTATCGTCATTCATACAAGAAAAACGTCATCAATAAGCGGTTTAGAAAGATCGACCTCCATGGAAACTCTCAGCAAACCTGGTTGAGACGTTTCACGAGGGTCGACACAAACAGGACAACCTAGCTGGATAGCAAGCAAGAACAGTGATGAAGGATGAACCATGTGAAGGTTCAAACCCAGAAAAGATGACTAATACGGAATCCAAGACAAGGGAGGCGTCGGTACGGAAATCTGAACACCATCCGGTGAACTGCACTCTAAGGCAATCAACGATGATCGATTCCATCGAATAAACCAAGTAATGGTCCTCTTAATTTTCGAAAAACAAGAGACAATGACGAGAATCCGGTGATAAAAGTAATTAAGGAAATCATAGACTTATACCTTTTCAAGAGGATCTCCTTTAGCGCCGTAGGAGGGGGTTTAGATGCTCAAGCACGGGTGATGGATGCCTTCTTAAATTGGGAGGATTGAAAAAAAAACGTACGGGATTATGCGTCAAATCTGGTATGGTGAGGGTGTTGTGTTTGTTCAGGTGTAAGTGACAACGAAGGAATTGGAAAAATTAATCTTTGATTTAGTAAAGATGGAGCGTTTGTTTAAAAGAATAAGAAAAGAAATTAAAGTAAAGGGATATAAAGTTTATTAGTGGATTTATGTGCATTTGCATCAAGCAACGTGTCCAAAAGTAAGGTTGGATTTGAGCAAAAAAAATAGAAACATCGGTAGATTCGAATAGTTAGTATATAAAGTGTTTTTGAAAACGTAATTGTTACGTAATGTGTTCCATCAATGAAGTTGCCACCTTCGAGCAATTCGCATCCACTGGCGATCATAGAAGGTAGCTTCATCGAGCAAGCGAGGACATTGTTGGAGTGAAATCTTGGACAAACAATATAGGCGAGCCTCAATAGCATCCAAATAAGGCATGCTTGTGGATATGGTACAGAGAAGATGTCAACAAGTATTGTGTTTGCGATTAGATTGTGCAAGCAAGTTAGCAGGTGAGGCATTCATCGTGCATCTATGTTTTTATTTACATAATACATCGGTGTATTAGGGATATTTGGATTGGAGAGTCCACCGGTTGGTTGACATGAGCCACCTATGGATTTTAGTATGTGCGTGTAGTATGATTATGTCATGGAGGGATGGTTGAAGAATTGCACCAATGCATTCATAGCAATGCACTCGTTGATATATAGAGAACACTTGTGTATTCACATTACCAAAAGGTGCATTTTGAGAATCTACATGTATGTTCGACGAACGCATCAGTGTGTTTATGAAACACATCGATGCATTGGGAGAATCCACCGGTGTGTTCTACGGATACACCGGTGTATACTTAAAATCCACTGGTGTGTGAATATACACTGGTAGATTCTAAGAATACACCAGTGTATTCGTAGAGCACATTGGTTGATTGTCATAGTACATTGGTGTACTCATACAACACACCGATGAATTCGTATAATAGACCGTTGTATTTGAGAAATATACTAGTGTATTCGACAAATACATCGATGTGTTTCATGAATCAATCGACATAAAGGATGGAAAATATGAACGCATCGGTGGATGAAGCAGATGTAATCGGTCCATGTTTGTACTTCGGGGAGGTGGATCACAAATGCACACTTGTCTCGTTCAAGAGAGTACTGAAGTATGTTAGGGATGATGTTGTGGAGTGGTTTGAAAGGACTCCATTCGTTTTCCTCGTTCAGAATGAGAAATACTTCCCTCAGTATAAGGATAGGGAATCGTATGGGCATCTGGTAGATGCGTATGATGTAAAGACGAAGGAGTTTCATCTTGGTGATCTAAGGCTAAAGGTAAATGCTGACCAAATTGAGAAGATGATAGGGTTGAAGAACCAAGGAAGGAAACTTGCATTGGTTGACGAGAAGAGAAATGTCAAGGAGAGGCCGAATATTTGGATGAAGAACATCTCCAATGTCAAACCTAAGGTGAGGGCTGTTGCAGAGAAATTACATGAATTCAATCCAGATGCCAAGGGGAAAGAGAAGGCGAAGGGAAAAGGGAAGGAAACGATTGAGGAAAGAAGTAAGCAAGTGATGAAAGAGACGAAGCTGTTGGTGCTCATCACCCTTGGGTCATTCCTCTTCCCTTACAGAGACCAAGCCATCATAACTTTACTTTTTGATACGGTGGAGGATTTGCAATCGCTAGATGAATTCAAATAGGCTGAGGTGGTACACAACTTTCTCCACGAAGGGCTCCAAGAATATAAATTGAAAGAGCAAACACATCTCAAATGTTGCGCCATTCTATTACCAATCTAGGCAATTGAGATGTTCAAAATTGGTGACCCAATGAATTTAGGTGTTAATCTTATGGTGCAAAGATATAACCAAGAGGAGACATTCACCGAGCGTGCGAAGAGTGTCGATCTGAATTTGAAAAGAGCTACAAAGGATAACTTGAGGGAATCACCATTTGGAGAGGAGTATGGTATGTAGAGAAGTGTGGGAAGCGAAATTCTAATGCACCAGTTGAAGGAGATGGGAAGAAGAAGAGGAAGGCAGGGAAAGAGGTGAGGAAGGTATGTAAGGGTGCTATTGGGATGGAGGAGGAAGTTGTTGGGAAGGTCGAAAGGCCAAATAAAATTTTGGTGGAGCAAAGGTACTTGACGTACCTCAATAACAAAATAAAGAAGTTAAGAGTTCACAATTATCGATTACGAGAGAAATTGATGAACCTAAGATGTGAGGATCTAGAAGGGAAGTAGGGGAAGGTGGAGGAGGTGGGGAAGAATGGGAAGGAGAAGGAGGTGGGGAAGCAGGCAGAGGAGGAGCAAGATGTGGGGAAGAATGGAAAGGAGGAGGAGGAGGTGGGGAAGCAAGGGGAGGAGGGAGAGGAGCACGAAGTGGGGAAGCAAGGGAAAGCAGACGAGGGAGATGAGGAGGAGGATGGGAAGGAGAAGCACTCCAATGAGGGGAGAAGTAGCAGGAGGAAGGAAACTCGGAGGACGAGGTGAAGGATGATGACAAGGGGAAGGAGGAGAAAGTAGATGTGGAGAGGGAGAAGCATGATTTGGGGTAAGAGGAGGAGAGCAAGGCTGAGTTCAAAGTTGGGGAGGAGGAGAGGCATGAGCATGATGTTAATCCCCCCTCACAGATGGAGTCATCCAACATGGCAATTGAGGCATATATGGTTGAGGTAATATTCCATTTAATATTTCGACTGGTTGATTTAATAGAATCATTCGGTTGATTTTTTAAATTCATCGATTGAAGTAAAAACATCAGTGGGGAGACTTAAAATACACCGATGATTTCATTTAATCCACCGATGTGTTACCGTGCCAGGTTGAACATTTCAATCGGTCATAATACATCGGTTGATCTTCAATTTTTTTTAAGTCCTTTAATTTATTATGCTTGAAATCCAATGGTGAGTTC
The DNA here is from genome assembly GCA_037157565.1 of Thalassia testudinum. Lineage (NCBI taxonomy): Eukaryota > Viridiplantae > Streptophyta > Magnoliopsida > Alismatales > Hydrocharitaceae > Thalassia > Thalassia testudinum. The sequence goes on along the minus strand of JAZHRO010000054.1, from coordinate 24,046,250 downwards.
TTATAATCACCGGTATGTTGTTATAATCAATCAATGTGTTATAAAAATACATCAGTGTATTTATAATGTAATCAATTTATTTTTATAAAACATCGATGTATTGAAATAATACATCAGTGTGTTTTGATAATACACTGATGTATTTATATGATCAACCGTTGTATTTCTAGGATAAAATGTACATAAATATCGAGTAATTTACATTGCCATACTTTTAATGGATAGGTTCGCAAACGTGGCCTTAATATGATGTTTATTTATTAGTGTTTGAATTGTACACGTGAATGTAACATGTAAACCGACTGCTTATTTTGTGAAGCGTCGTTTATTTTGTAAACTCTCATTTATAATTAAACCTTTCTTGGAAGATAAATATAAGTAACCAAAGTTATGTAATTTGCAAATGAATAAAAGTAAGCACAATTTGTACATCCAAATTAAATTGAAATTCATTGGTGGAGTAACACAGTACACTGATGGCATTCGTGAAACCCATCGGTGGATTAACTAAATACACCGGTGGATTTGGTTAATATCAACCGATAGAAATTGGATGAGCCAACCAATGTAGTTTAAAAATTAACCTATGTCATCATCTTATAAAGTCACTTGTCAAGAACTAGAATTTCATTTGGTTAATATCATCGGTGTTCATATAATATTTTAAGACAACCACTTTTATGAAAAAGATTACAGAAATAGAATTCATTCCCCTATTTCATACAAGCACTTCACTTCTTTTACATGATGGTAAAGTCAAGAACTCGATTGCTGATGAAGGGTAAAAAATGCTTTCGGACTCAAAACTCTGCACATGACTCGATAGAGGATTAGACTACCCAGATACAGGACATATAGGTAGAACCGGCACCCCATCTAGCATAAGACCAGCCGGATCCCAATCGGCACCAGCCCATCCTGTCAAAAGATTTAGCGCAGCAAGGGCAGAAGATGCAATATGATGGACCTGACCACCTGACAACTACCAAATAACCTGACAAGTAGGGGGACCAGAGCCCATTGAGTGAGGGTTCACTCCCATGTTATAAATAGAGAGAGAGGCCCCTAGTGGAGGGGGCCCTCCCCCCGAAGAGAAATCATATAATACCATGTAATCTCCGAAATTTTAGTACATAGTTAGGAGTGTCATCCTCCTGTCAAATATACATCCCTTGTGGTGGAACTGGGTCACCAAATCCCTGTTCTCCTTTGTGTATGCTTCTTGATTGCCGCTCTACCCTCCTAGGCAATGGATAATTAATGACTAAGTAGCTCCTCCTACGCTAACAAATCTTTTGGTGGCCTTTAGAGGCTCATCAAATGACGCCGTCTATAGGAAAAGGCCAAGGTGACGGACAGCGGTTCAACAACCGGGTCAAGGCTCTTCAGCTTCGGCTACTCGATTCCCCCTTGATGACTCCACCTAGCTCATCTAGGCAAGGGATCCGCCCCCTCAGGCGATAATTATCCAGCCACAATAAGAAGCCAAGGTCGAGGCTTAGAGAACTCTTAAAGTTGACTCCCCTCGACACCCGTGGTGAGCACGACTCTCGAAGGAAGCGGTGGCCCTAAAATAGTGCACGCCCATAAGCCCCTCCAGCAGATCCTGCCTCAGGGCTCCCTCGCCAAGGGTAGGTGCCCAGGTGCTCCTGCATTGGACACTTCTGCCTAATCTCCACGGGGGACATGCAGCGAGCACCGCCAAAGATAGACCTATCCCAACTGAGAGGTCTCCCAGGAGGCCTGACCAAGCATCCCCTAGATAAGGGGGCATGTCTTAAGAAGAGGAGCCCCGACTCCCCACGGTCCTCAACAAAAGGACAACATTGCCAAAGCGGTCATAGCCCCTTAGCCCTCGACCACTTGGACAGAAGGGCCCGGGCAGCACAGACAAAGCTGGAGCACCCTCTCAACTCAGTCCTAGGCAAACCCCATCAAGCGGTAACTGATTCCAAGGGGTATACGAAAAGTCAGGGCATCCCGCTTAAAAGTCACCAAGGCAAGTAGGGACTCTCCGCCCCTTCCCTCTACCATCCCGTAAGGAAAGTCGTCCCAAGAGAACGGCAGAACTAGGGCTTCTACGTCCCACATTCCAGTGGCTGCAATGCCAGCCCCTTTAGTTAGTAAGGACTTGGGCCCATGCGCCTTAAGGTTCAACACACCGCCCACTGGAAAATGTCTTGGCCACCCCACCCTCAAAGGCATCTGCCCACCAAAACAAATGGCGAGCGTTTGGGCTTCCTCAACCAACGATCGACATATTGGCAAATGGCAAGGAAGAGAGACCCTAGCACCCTGTCTCCCGAGCGACACAACGTCACTTAATGACACGAGCTTGGACTCCTATGCCCCGAGGCCACCTCCTGAGGTTGGCCACCCTTTAAGGGGGGCCATCGTAAGTAGCCGACCCCTAGGGAAACTCACAATGGACCAAGGCGTCCTACTTCAAAAATCAACAAGGCAAGACGGGGCCCTTCACCCCCTCCTATCACCACCTCACAAGGAGAGTTGATCATAGGTAAGGCCTTCTGGCGAACGCCCTTAGCCTAAACTATTCTGCGAGTAGCCTCGATGCAACCTCTCGCCCAAAGAGAGCATCCTCCTCCCGCCTAATGAGGGGAGGAAAGGACCACGCGACTGGGCATCTAATCAGCCCATGGAGACTGCAAAAAGACCCCCAGGGATAACCTGCCTGTGCCTTCATGACACAAGCCATAGGCGCTCGGCCACTATTGCGGATGGCCTTCTCCATGAGCATCCCAGTAGGCCCTGCCAATAATTAGCCGAGAAGGAGTAACAGGAGAAGCCTCTATGCCAAGTCGTTCGAGCAAGCAAAAGGGACCATTCTAAGCCTCATAGACATGGTTCACAAAACCTGTGCGAGCAAATCCTAGGCAGAAAATACATTTTCACACTTGTTATACAAGCAGTTCATGCAAGGAACGAAAAAATTTTCTTCCTTTACAATAAACATCGACTGTTACATTTCCCGGATTATTGCCTTTGGCTAAATTACAGCTGGCAAAAGACAAATTAGTACAAGGGAAAAGTCAACACCAGTCATCACGACTTAGCAGCCTCGCCCTAGGTCTTCAATCCCACTCACCTTCAGTAACACGAGTGACAGTGTAGCATCAAAATTGGCAGGCCCGCACATTGTTACATGACGGATATTCAAAAAGCCTCTCATGCCTTTTCAAAAAAGCACGATGCTTCAGGCCATGCACTAGCTCTCATGGCAACAACAGTTAAAGCCAGCCTCAGCGTCTCAATTGCGCGAACTACTGCCTCCCAAGGTAGGCACGGGCTCGGGCTCATACGCCCCACGCCCAAACAATGCCGCCTCCTAAGGCTGGCACGGGCTTGGGTTGATACGCCCAAATTCTATCGCCTCCTAAGGCCAGCATCGGCTCAGGCTAATATGCCCCACTCCTAACTTCTGCCGCCTCCTAAGGCTGGCGTCGGCTCAAGCTAATACGCCCCATGCCTAACTCCTACCACCTCCCCAGGCCGGCACTAACTCGGGCTCATACGCTCTAACAAGGGACCTCTTCCAACCAACCAGAAGCAGGTGAAGGCCACCTAACTCCTCAATCACAAATGTTCCCCCTGTTGCAATACAGCCGGAAGAACATCTGGGGGCATCACCTACCGCGGAGTTTTGGTCACTCTCATTACTCTCTCAGCAGTTAACATTAGCTAGATAGTAGGGGCATATGATAAGGAGCAAAAAATGCCCTTGGACCTAAAACTCCGCACCTAACCCGACAGAGGATCCGACTACCCGGATACAGAGCATACAGGTAGAACCAGCACCCCATCCCACATATGACCAATTGAATCCCAATTGGCACCAGCCCAGCCTGCCAAAAGATTTAGAGCAGCAAAGGCAAAAGATGCGATATGATGGATCTGACCACCTATACGCTAACAGCTACTAAGTAGTCTGATAGGTAGGGGGACCAGAGCCCACCGAGTGAGGGTTCGCCCCCATGTTATAAATAGAGAAAGAGGCCCCTAGTAGAGGGGGCCCTTCCCCCGGAGAGAAATCATGTAATACCATGTAATCTCCAAAATTCTAGTGCATAGTTGGAAGTACCATCCTCCTCCCAGACGTACATCCCTTGTGGCGGAACTAGGTCACCAAATCATTGTTCTCCTCTGTGTATGCTTATTGATTACCGCTCTACCCTCCTAGAAGATGGATGATTAATAGCTAAGTAACGCCTCCTACGCTAACAAATCTTTTGGTGGCCTTTCGAGGTTCATTAATCGCCGATGTTGGAGATCTGCAACCTTGCACACATGAAATGAATTAAAATGAAATCTGAAGGAAAAATTATAAGGTAACACAATTTTGTTTTACATATTATAAAACACAAACACCAGTGCCAATTTCGTAAGAAATCAACGTCCTTGGTGATCTGCCCACAAAGCATGGGCAATTTGATTTCTTAACAAGTCCCCAGCTCTCATAGCACTCTCATCAAAAACAGATGAGAGTAGATGGACACCTGGAATGTCTATCTCCCAAAAGGAGAAATGTATATTGGGTGTTCTGGAACACTAAACCATTGGACATGGCCTGCTCACTTCTCGATAGGAAGGAGTGCTCCACATCTAAGTTCCCTTAGGGTACCCAATGTTTTCCACACTTGCATGTGCTAGTTGGGCTATTGCCTCAATACCCCTCACACGAATCCTCGAGTCTTGGTTGTTGTTCCTTGACCAACCATCACAGTCAGGAACTGTTCAGTTTTGTTACGACCCGGTTCCCGAATCCCTATAGAACACGAGACCGGATCAACTTAACTGATCCCAAGACCCAATCGTCCAACGAAGAAGTAATCAAAAAGCAGTAAAATAAACCACATTCATCATGCAAGCAACTAACAGTAACAAAAGTATGGCAGTAAAGAAGTAAAGTACTACAGTACACATCACCACAACAGTAGAAGATTTAAATAGGTACAAGAATATAAGGTTTACAATAAAAGAGTACAGAAGGGTAACAAAATTACTCACTACAACGGAAACGGAGTACAACAAAAAGGTACAACTACTAGGCTCTACTGGGCCCAGCACCCTCTGCAGCCGTAGGCTCTGGCTGCTCTACACTTGGACCTGAAAAAGGTTATGAGTATAAAACGTCAGCGAACGTTGAGTAGAGTGGCAACCAGTTAACTAAAACAGTAAAGGTGGACAAGTAGCTATTGTTTTCAATTTCTTTCTTCCTTTAACTAATTATTTTTTCTCTCATCACTTGGTTTATTTATCAGGTCTTTTTCTTGATCTCGAATGTTCCTCATGGGAATAATCTTGATTTCAGTCTTTTCCAAAGAGTAGAAGTAGCACATGGTGCTCCTCTGGCTGGGAGAGTCCCCCGTGGTGGTCCTATACTCAGTCAACCACCCCAAGGTCACTGACAGACGTAACGGTGACTACGTCACGGGTGATAAATGTACGAGTAGCTATCCCGCACTGGCACGCGATCAGTCGTTTCCGATAACGGGTGCACCCAAAGCACAGCATGGAACCAGTATATGGCATAGCCCTCTCAGTAACAGGGGTCTAGTCCCTAAGAACCAAACAGGGGTCTCGCCCCTCCACAGTCCGCGCACCCTCGCCTGACTACCCTGGTTTACCCAGTGGGCCTAACAAGTCGGTGTAAGGTAGCTAGCTGAAACCCGGGCCCCGTGGGTGGCTAGCCTTCTCCCTACACTAGTAGCTCTCCCCGGTACTGTGTACGCGAGAGCCAAAAAGTCGGTACAAAGTGACCAATCCTAACCCCAGGTCCCAACCCTAGGGCGACTAGCTCTGCTCTACATTAAGCGGGGGGACAATCGCTCTCCTTGGTACTTCGTACTCAAGGGCCAGCTCACTTCCCCATTCACATTTCCAGTTCCATTCCATTTATTTCCAGGAGCTCTACTCCTAATTCCCCGTAAGGTTCATGCTCATGTTTCTCAGGCCAAACCATACTAGGTCTCATCATTTCAGGTTTATTCGCAGGTAGCTCGTGTTTCCAACATTCAATCTTTCATTTTCAATTCATATACAGGCAGCTCGTATTTAATTGCATACAACAGGAATTTACATGCAACAGTTGCTAAAAACAGTACATTACATTTCACAGGCAGATGTTATCCAATTACAGGCAATTGTTATTATTCTATTTACTCATCCAAGATTGTAATTCATGCATTCCATACAACTATTCCAGTGTTTCTAGTCCTAGGATTCATGCCATACCCTAGGATCTAACATTCAATCCAGATATGCATTCATGTTGTAATTAAACTAGGGGAAGCCACTCTACCAGTAAATCCAGGAGTAATGGGGGCTTGATCGACAGGTCCATGTGCCTTAGCAAACCCCAAATCCACAACGGAACGAGGCCCTATCACAAGGATCAACCACAAGAGACTACTTTGAACATGATAAAAGTATTCCAACAAGTAGAGGAACTTATACGAAGAAGAACGGAATCTTAATTGTGGAAATCAGACCTCAAACGGACCCTAAACAGGTCAAAAATAGCAATCCTGACTCATATCAGACGTCTGGAACACCTTCCAAATGTCTTAAAAGAAGTCCAGAACCATACCTCGACTTTGCGCTACTCCTTAGACGTCCAGGGATTCTACTGAACTATCTGGACCTAGTTCCAGACGTCCGACCACCTCTCCGGACGTTTGGAGACGCTTCCCGCCGTCTGGTGCATTGCCCAGACGTCTGAACTACGTGGGAGGGCGTGTCCCGCGCCTTCCCGAAGCGAATCCTGCATGCACGACGCAAAATCTTCTCAAAATGGCATAGAGCAGTGCCTCGGTGGAACGGCTTGCATGGCCGTATCTGCAAAGAAGGTGTGGGACGCGGAACTTACCTCTCAGTCGTTTGGAGCTTCCTCCAGACATTGTCTACGTCGTCTGGACGTCGGTCCAGACATCTGATTCTGGGAAAATCCCAGAACCAGAACTCGCCTTCGCCTTCTCGCACCGCGCGTGGCCGCGTCGGGTTCGCTCGCCTGCTGCTCCAACTGCAGCAGCGTTGGGGAGGACCTCCCCAACACACCTCTCCACCTCACGCACGCGTCGACCTACCGTGAGCTCTCCGGTGAGCTCCCACGCGAGCTCGCAAGCCTTCTCTCCTATCCTTCTCACGCTGCTCCTCCTCTCCGTCGCTTTGCTCGACTGCACTCGCTACTCTCGCTCTCGCTAGAGGAAGGAGAAGGTGGCTGGAAGTGGGGTGGTGAACGAGGAAGAGGAGGGGGGTTTAAGTAGGCGCGGGTTAGGGTTTTGCATCGACGAGGGGAAAGAGAGAGAAGAAATGCGGCTGCGTACTGTCTGTGCGCAGCACACGCGCAAATGCGAGGACGTACATGAAAAATTTGGTTTCCAGACGTTTGGGAAGATGTCCAGACGTCTGACCCAAATCCCAGACGTCTTAGAGGGCTTTAACAACACGGGTCTTAACAACATAACAAACTCAAAGGAAATTTCATCCTCGAAACTTGAGCTAGCTAGGGTGCGGAAAAAGAACAACATACGCATAACAAACTCAAAGAGGACCGAAGTCGGTCCAAAAAGGCGTACCCTCAAAGAGCTCCGGGTACTGCTCTTGCATCGCCGCCTCAGGCTCCCAGGTAGCCTCCTCGTACCACTGGCTCCTCCACAAGACTTTCACCAGGGGTACCTGCTTCCGTCTCAGACTCCGGACGGCTCTATCTAGTATCTGCACTGGCCGCTCAAGGTAGGTCGGGTCGTCACCCACCTCGACACTCCCGTGGCTTAGAACGTGACTAGGATCAGCGACGTACTTCCTGAGGTTGGACACGTGGAACACGTCGTGCACACCAGAAAGCTGGGGAGGAAGGGCAAGCCTATAAGCAACGAGTCCAACCCGCTCCAGGACCTCAAAGGGTCCCACACACCTCAGCGCGAGCTTCCCTCTCACCCTAAACCGCTGCAGGCCCTTCATGGGTGAAACACGAAGGAAGACATGATCCCCAACCTCAAACTACACCTCTCTGTGTTTCCAATCTGCATAGCTCTTCTGCCTACTCCTGACAGTGCGGAGTCGCCTATGAATCTGCTCAATCACCTCCTGACTTTGCCGGATCAGCCTAGGGCCAACCTCCCACTTGGTCTCCACCTCAACCCAACTCAAGGGTGCAGTACACCTCCGTCCGTACAGAGCCTCGTAGGGTGCCATGCCGATGCTCGAGTGATAGCTGTTAATATATGCAAACTCCGCCAGGGGCAAGTGCTCCTCCCAAGAGCCCCTCCAGTCCAATACACAAACACACAAAAGGTCCTCAAGCATCTGTATCGTGCGCTCTGACTGTCCGTCCGTCTGGGGGTGCTATGCTGTACTGAACCTCAACCGTGTCCCCAAGACCTGCTGAAACTCAGCCCAAAACTGGGATGTAAAACGGGTATCCCGATCGGATACAATCTCTCGCGGAACTCCGTGCAGACGTACCACGTTGCGGATATACCTCTCTGCCAACTGTGCTGGTCCCAAAGTGACTCGGATCGGCAAGAAACGTGCTATCTTCGTCAATCTGTCTACGATCACCCAGACTACGCCATGTCCTCGTTGGGTAACGGGCAAGCCCACCACCAAGTCCATGGTGATGCTCTCCCACTTCCACTCTGGCACTGGAAGTGGCTGCAACGGCCCTGCAGGCCTCTGATGCTCGACCTTCACCTACTAACACACTAAACACTGCTGCACGAATTCACCTACATCCCGCTTCATTCCCCTCCACCAAAAGTCGCGTCTCAAATCATGATACATCTTTGTGTTTCCGAGATGTATGGTGAACCTGGAGCCGTGTGCCTGAGTCAGGAGCTCTCTTAACAGCTTCTCGTCCCTGGGAACGCACAAACGTCCCCTCATGCGCAGCACCTCGTCTGTAAAGGAGAAGTCTCCAGGGTCCCCTGATAGTACTCTATCACGCAACGACTGCCGGTACTGATCGGCCATCTGTCTTGCGATGATGCGGTCTATCAGCTTTAGCCTCGTCTGTCGTGTCACAGTCACTGCCCCATAGTGCCCCAATAACTCTAAGGGTCGCCAACTGCCCATCTCCTCCATGAGTCTCCAACTCTGTGCCTGTAAACTGGCCAAGTGGGCGGGCGCCTTCCGGCTCAAGGCGTTAGCCACCACGTTGGCCTTCCCCAAATGATAGGAAATGCTGCAGTCATAGTCATTCAGGAGCTCTAACCAACGTCTCTGTCTCATGTTGAGCTCCTTCTGATCAAACAAGTATCTGAGGCTCTTATGATCTGTGAAAATCTCAAAGGTCTCACCGTACAGGTAGTACCTCCAAGTCTTCAGCGCGAAGACGACAGCTGCCAGCTCCAGGTCGTGGGTAGGGTAGCTATGCTCATGGGGCTTCAGTTGCCGCGAAGCGTAAGCGACAACGTGACCCCTCTGCATGAGCACACCCCCTAACCCCTGTAAAGAGGCGTCCGTGTACACAATGAACCCGCCACTGCTGTTTGGGATGGTAAGCACGGGAGCCGAAGTCAGCCTCTCCTTCAACTCCTGAAAACACGTCTCACAAGCATCTATCCAAGAAAAGGGCACGTCCTTCCGGGTCAGTTGTGTCATAGGACATGCAATCTACGAGAAACCCCTGGTAAACCGCCTGTAGGAGCCTGCCAGTCCCAAGAAATTACGGATCTCTATCACTATACGCGGTCTCTCCCACCTAAGCACTGCCTCAGCCTTGGCTGGGTCCACAGCCAAGCCATCCCTGGAGATCACATGACCCAAGAAGGTCACCTCCCTCAACCAGAACTCGCACTTGTTGTATTTGGCATACAGCCTACGTCATTTCAGTGTATCCAAAACCATCCGCAAGTGTTGTACGTGCTGCGCTTGATCTCGAGAATAGATGAGCACATCATCAATAAATGCCACCACGAACTGATCCAAATACAGTCTGAACACCCGGTTCATCAAATCTATGAAGGCAGCGGAAGCGTTGGTCAGCCCAAACGGCATGACCAAAAACTCGTAGTGTCCGTACCGGGTGCGGAAAGCTGTCTTGGAGACGTCTGTCTCCTTGATCCTCAACTAGTGGTAACCAAACCTTAAGTCTATCTTGGAGAATACCGTGGTACCTCGCAACTGGTCAAACAAGTCGTCAATCCTCGGCAGCAGATACCTATTCTTGATGGTAACCCTATTCAGCTGTCTGTAGTCCACACAAAGGCGTAGGGTACCATCCTTCTTCACAAACAATACCGGGGCTTCCCATGGAGACACATTGGGCCTCACAAAGCCCTTCTCCAGAAGGTCCTGTAACTGAGTCTTGAGCTCTCGCAGCTCAAGGGGTGCCATCCTGTAAGGTGCTATAGAAATGGGGCTGGTCCCCGGTACCAGTGAGATCTCAAACTCGATCTCACATTCGGGCGATAGTCCTGGCAACTGATCTGGGAACACGTCAGGGTACTCTCTGACCACCGGGATACTCTGAAAGTCTGCCACAGGGCTAGGCTCCACCACCACACAAGCCAGGAAGCCCTCACACCCCTGGCCCAAAAGTCTCGCTGCCCGAAGTGCAGAGATACACAGAAAGCCTCCGTCCACTGGCTGTCCGTGAAACTCGAAAGAAGGAAACTCCGGTATGAAGAAGACGATCTTCCTCTCAAAACAATCCACTAAGGCTTGGTAGGCGGACAGCCAATCCATCCCCAGAATCACGCCAAAGTCCTCCATCTGTAGCACAATCAGATCAGCGGGGAGGCTGTATCCCCCAACACTGACCTCACAACCTGTGTAAACCTCCTCAACTACAAACAGCTGACCACCCGGACCCCTGATCACAAATGGATCCTCTAACAACACACAGTCCTGCCCCAAACTAACAGCACAACTGGCAGTGACAAACGAGTGCGTGGCGTCGAAATCAAAAAGCGTGTAAACTAGTCTACCGGAAATTGTAACCATACCTGCCACCGCTGAACCTGAAGCCTGGCGTCTTTGTGTGTCAGGACATTGATATGCCCCTCAGCCCTAGGTGCGGATGAAGCAGCCACAGTCTGCGTAGGATGGGTAGCTGCTGGCCGGTACCCTCCCCGCGACTGTTGTCCTCCCCCTCGCGCCAAGGAACCGCGGCCTCCTACTCGTCCTCCAGTGCTCGGCGCGGGGAGCATCTGCTAACCTCCAGCCCTAGACGGGTAGTCCCTCCTGATGTGGCTCGGCTGGCCACACTGGTAGCAAAGGGGAACTCGACTCCCACCCTCAGTAGGTCCCTGCTGACGGCTGGGCGGGGGTCTGGTACTCGCAGCTGGCCCCTATCAGGGGCCCCCAAAGGCCACTGACGGCCCCGCAAAGCGTGACGGCTCTCCTGCGGGCGCCACGTGCCTCCTCTCTCGTCGACCCTGTGAGTAGTCTGACTGGTAGGGCCTCTTCCGTCCACTGTCAGTGTCACGTGCGGACGGGTTAGTCTCCTCATATGTCATGGTTGCCTCCACCACCCTCGAGAACGTAGGTAGCTTCAAAGGTTTGACATACCCCCGAATAGTAGGCCGGAGCCCCTCGGTGAACCTCCAAAGGCGCTCCTCCTCGGTAGCCACAGCTGTTGCGACGAAACGAGACAGCTCCAGAAAACGCGTGCGATACGCGCTCACGGTCATCGTCCCCTGGCGGAGAGTGTGGAACTCCCGCCTCCTCTGGTCCTGCCACGTCTGGGGGAAGTACTGCTCGCAGAAGAGGGTGACAAACTGGTCCCAAGTTGGCTCGGCCTTCTCCTGACCTCTGACTGCCCTTCACCACCTGTGTGTCACGCTCTTCAGCTGGTACGTGGCAAAGGCCACGCGGCACTCCACTGGGGGACGAAGGGTGTCAAACACCTTTTAGATCTGCTTGAGCAGTCTTCCGCCTCGGTCGGATCCTCATCCCCCTTGAAGGAGGGGGGCTTTAGCTTTCGGAACTGTCTGAAAAGCTCGTAATGGCGCTAAAGTGGGGAAACTGGTACGCCTCCAGGTAAGGAGGGCTCGTGCTCGGAAGTGCCGGAGGAAGGTGGGGGCGGTGGAGGGCCACCCCCTTCCCCACGTCCAGCGCTGTGTTTGTCTCGTGGTCCCACAGAAGGCTCCCCCTCCGCAGCCCCAGGGAGAGGCGCTTGTGGAGGCGGGTGAAGCTCCTCTCGTATGATCTCCTGTATCAGCTAGGCGAGGTCCTGGGCCTGAATGCCCGGAAGTAGTGGCTGGTCCACTGAGGCATTGGGCTCAACGCACTCGCCCCTCCAACCTCGTCCTCGACCGCATCTGCGGCCTGCCTCGCTGCCCCCTCATCGAGGCATCTCCTGCAAGGAGACGCGAACACAAAACAGAAAAAACGTCAATTCTAACCGACATTCAACGAAAGAACCTCAGAACAGATGTTAAAAGGTACATTGTGGTGGTCACTCTAGTTACGAGCACGCGAATTGGTTATTTTCCAACTAGTTGATTCACTTCTCGGGACGATCTTGCTCTGATACCATCTTGTTACGACCCGATTCCAGAATCCCTACAGGACACGAGATCGGATTGACTCGACTGATCCCAAGACCCAGTCGTCCAACGAACAAGTAACAAAAAAGCAGTAAAATAAATCACATTCACCATGCAAGCAACTAACGGTAACAAAAGTACAACAGTAAAGAAGTAAAGTACTACAGTACACACCACTACAACAGTAGAAGATTTAAACAGGTACAGGAATATAAGGTTTACAAAAAAAGAGTACAGAAGGGTAACAAAATTACTCACTACAACGGAAACGAAGTACAACAAAAAGGTACAACTACTGGGCTCTACTGGGCCAAGCACCCTCTACAGCCATAGGCTTTGGTTGCTCTACACCTGGACCTGGAAAAGGTTATGAGTACAAAACGTCAGCGAACGCTGAGTAGAGAGGCAACCAGTTAAATAAAACAGTAAAGGTGGACAGGTAGTTGTTGTTTTCAATTTCTTTCTTTCTTTAACTAATTATTCTTTCATCACTTGGTTTATTTATCAGGTCTCTTTCTTGATCTCGAATGTTCCTCGTGGGAACGATCTTGATTTCAGTCTTTTCCGAAGAGTAGAAGTAGCACGTGGTGCTCCCCTGGCCGGGAGAGTCCCCCGTGGTGGTCCTACACTCAGTCAACCACCCCAAGGCCACTAACAGACGTAACGGTAACTACGGCACGCGCGATAAACGCATGGGTAGCTACCCCACACTAGCACGCGATCAGTCATTTCCGTTAACGGGTGCGCCCAAAGCACAACACGGAACCAGTATAGGGCATACCCCTCTCAGTAACAGGGGTCTAGCCCCTAAGAACCAAACAAGGGTCTCGCCTCTCCATAGTCCGCGCACCCTCGCCTGACTACCCTGGTTTGCCCAGTGGGCCTAACAGGTCGGTGTAAGGCGGCTAGCTGAACCCCAAGCCCCGTGGGGTGGCTAGCTCTCTCCCTACACTAGTAGCTCTCCCCGGTACTGTGTATGCGAGGGTCAAAAAGTTGGTACAAAGTGGCTAATCTTAACCCCAGGTCCAACCCTAGGGCGGCTAGCTCTGCTCTACACTAAGCGGGGGGACAGTCGCTCTCCTTGGTACTCCGTACTCAAGGGCCAGCTCACTTCCCCATTCACATTTCCAGTTCCATTCCATTTATTTCCAGGAGCTCTACTCCTAATTCTCCGTAGGGTTCATGCTCATGTTTCTCAGGCCAAGCCATACTAGGTTTCATCATTTCAGGTTTATTCTCAGGTAGCTCGTGTTTCCAACATTCAATCTTTCATTTCCAATTCATATACAGGCAGCTCGAATTTAATTGCAAACAACAGGAATTTACATGCAATAGTTGCTAATAACAGTACTTTACATTTCACAGGCAGTTGTTATCCAATTACAGGCAATTGTTATTATTCTATTTACTCATCCAAGATTGCAATTCATGCATTCCATACAACTATTCCAGTGTTTGTAGTCCTAAGATTCATGCCATACCCTAGGATCTAACATTCAATCCAGTGTTTCTAGTCCTAGGATTCATGCCATTTCCTAGGATCTAACATTCAATCCAGATATGCATTCATGTTGTAATTAAACTAGGGGAAGCCACTCTACCAGTAAACCTAGGAGTAATGGGGGCTTGTTCGGTAGGTCCACATGCCTTAGCAAACCCTAAATCCGCAACGAAACGAGGTCCTATCACAAGGATCAACCACAAGAGACTACTCAGAACATGATAAAAGTATTCCAACAAGTAGAGGAACTTATACGAAGAAGAACGGAATCTTAATTGCGGAAATCGGACCTCAAACGGACCCTGAACGGGTCAAAAATAGTAATCTTGACTCATATCAGATGTCTGGAACACCTTCCAAATGTCTTAAAAGAAGTCCAGAACCATACCTCGACTCTGCGCTACTCCTCAGATGTCCAGGGTCTCTGTTGAACTATCTGGACCTAGTTCCAGACGTCCGACCATCTCTCCGGACGTTTGGAGACGCTTCCCGCCATCTGGTGCCTTGCCCAGACATCTGAACTGCGTGGGAGGGCGTGTCTCGCGCCTTCCCAAAGTGAATCTTGCACGCATGACACAAAATCTTCTCAAAATGGCACGGAGCAGTGCCTCGGTGGAACGGCCTGCATGGCCGTATCCGTAAAGAAGGTGTGGGATGTGGAACTTACCTCTCAATCGTCTGGAGCTTCCTCTAGATGTCGTCTACGTTGTCTGGACGTCGATCCAGACATCTGATTCTGGGAAAATCGCATAACCAGAACCCGCCTTTGCCTTCTCGCGCCGCGCGTGGCCGTGCCGCGCTCGCTCACCTACTGCTCCAACTGCAGCAACGTCGAGGAGGACCTCCCCAACACACCTCTCCACCTCACGCACGCGCCGACCGGCCGTGAGCTCTCCGGCGAGCTCCCACGCGAGCTCGCAAGCCTTCTCTCCTCTCCTTCTCACGCTGCTCCTCTCTGCCGCTTCACTCAACTACACTCGCTGCTATCGCTCTCGCTGGAGGAAGGAGAAGGTGGCTGGAAGTGGGGTGGTGAACGAGGGAGAGGAGGGGGTTTAAGTAGGTGCAGGTTAGGGTTTTGCATCGGCGAGGGGAAAGAGAAAAAGAAATGCGGCTACGTACTGTCTGCGCGTAGCACACGCGCAGACGCGAGGACGTACACAAAAAATTTGGTTTCCAAACGTCTGGGAAGATGTCCAGACGTTTGACCAGACGTCTGACCCAAATCCCAGACGTCTTAGAGGGCTTTAACATCATGGGTCTTAACAAGTTTTGAGTCCATATCTTAGGAAGAATCCATCTACCAGCTTTCCCTTATAACCCATCCAAGTTCCCTATGAATCCACTGTTCACCATGTTCGGATAGTCTCCTATACAAGCCCTTAGTATTTAGCTAGATAGATTTCACTTATTCCTAGTTATGAACCATATAATAACCTTCCTTGCATTGATGAGTCACTTATGAGTTCATAACCCTACATTACTAGCTCACTACCAGATCTCACACATAGCTATTCTTAAATAGATATAAATCCTAAAGCATAGCTCGTAGGTTCTAACTAGATTTCATGAAGTGTCCATGACATCCTCTAGAACCTACACTTACTAAGGATTACAGTTATGCCATCCATTACTTAGCAATCTCCCATTTTATTCTAGAGTTTCACTTAAACTCCCTATGCTTTAGGTGATAGTTCTTATTACCGGTGGCACTTGATTATCTTCCATTTTCCCTTAAACACCTTATGGAATGTGGCTTAATTCCATAATTAGTTCTGTGTTGATTATTATGGCCAATCCAAGCCCATTAGTTAATTTTTAACTTAACAATCACCCTTTAAGCCATACCACCACCATGAGATCAAATATAACAATTAAGGGTAATGGATTGTCTTCCATCTTGTTCCTCTTAGTCTTCATCTCTAGGTTCCCATCCCATGTCTCTTACTAATACTAGTCTCAAAATGCCCATAGTCTTAAGTTTAAATCCTTATAAACCATTTATGGTGATATGACATCTATTATTCTTGCATAGGGTTCTTACTCCTACTTAGAAGCAAGCTTAAAATAAGGAATCAAAGGCCAATTAATTAGTTATTCCATAGATAAAAACCTTAAGAAAAGTCTCCTGAAAACTCTCCTTTGGATATATCCTGGTAGGGGCCTCTGTATTGGGACAAGGTCTCAACTAACCCTTTTTGCGATTCCTAACACCTGCTAGTATTAGTATTAAGGCTTAGTACCAGTGCCAGCTGCTGTTGCATTAATGTTTTTAGCTACATTAGTGTTACTTTGACCTCTAAACTTAACCCTAGGCCTCCCAAAATCGATTTGCAGTTTCCTAACAACATTATACACATCAAGGACAAAGGAAAAGACTAAGAAAATCCAATTGAACCCCAAAACTTCAATACCACTAAAAGTCCCCCAAGATAACCCTTATGCATGTCTTAATCCCAACATATAGCAACTAATCCACCATATTAGTGATCAACTCCCTTCTTTTACACATGCAAAGGCATTCACATGTCCTAGGAATCAAGAGGAGTTTAATGCAAGAGAAGGACAGTAGTCCCTACCTCAAATTGGCCTTGAAACCCCAAGATCACCTCTTTCTTGAGGAATTTTTATAGCAGTCCTCCTCAGTCGTGCTACACCTTAGAATCCTCCAACAATAACAACTAGCCCTCTCCTCTCCTTCAATCCTCCTTGAAACTAAAGAAATAATGATTTAGATCCAATATAAGGGCTTTAGGGATCAAGATGATGTTCTTACTAATGGTAACACCATCATTAGCTATAACTAATTTGAATTAGTTGAAATAAAGTGACAAATGCTCCTGAATGATAGCCTGAGAGCCGTAATTCCGCTCAGATCCGTTTTAAGAAGAAAACATTAAAATATGATTAAATCTACAGTTTTAACATTGCATCATAAATGTAAAGTAATCACGGGGTCACCCAAGGATTAATTGAAGGTCTATTGAGCATTAAAGTCTAAAAAGTGGGCCAATACAAACAGAAACTAGGATTCACATGTTTCAAGAACCGAAACAACACACCAAAACCCTAATTTTAGACCCGCTTAAATTGAAGAGGTTCTAGTCAGGATAAAATTTATCTAAACCTCCTAAAATTCATAAAAAAATATTCTGAGAGATTTGATACCCTTTGTTTGACCATCTGAACCCATTTTGACCTTGAATAGAGTCTTAGATGGGATTTTACCTATATTTGGGCTTCTGTGCAAATTGCCCAGTTGTTTGCACACCAAAAATACACCAGTAAATATGCCATCTTGTGTTATTCCCTAGTACAACCATTGCATCTTATGTAGCTATAATTGCATTTGTAAATAGACGACTGCATGCATTTATAGAGAGGGGAGGAGAGTGTGAATAATTGGCTATCCATTCCACTACCATTAATTAACATCTTCCTCAAGTGCGGCATTGCAATTTCACCATTTTCATTTTTTATTTTACTTTGAATTCTTCTCTCTCGCGCGGCTGCAGGGCATGGGGCATGCGCACTTGTTCGCACCTCTCCTCCTGCCAACAAGCATGGCAAGGTGTGCGCTGCCAGTAGCATGGCTGTGGCTACCTTCTCCTCTTTAAAATGCCTTGCCTTCTCCCTTGTGCGAGGAGGCCCTTTCAGACACCTGCATGCACTTTCATCCACAGCACTATCAAGCCAACCTCCTCCCCTCTCCCTCTCCATACATAGTATCTCTTCTTACTGAGAAGAGACACTATGGGCAAGAGAAAACCCACAGTGATTCCACAACCACCACTGTGAGTTCCACCATCGCCTAGCTCTTTCGTAAGCAGGTGGGTGATGAGAACCTCATCATGAACCCTAACTAGCACATTTTGACCCAAATAAGTATACAAAAGCTCCTACAAAATCTAAGGGAAAGCCTAAATCAAAGAATTATAAATTTGAGTATAAAGCAACTCACAAGGGGTAAAACTGTAATTTTACCAATGCAGTACTCAAACGGGATGTCTAAGGGTCTAAACACAGGTCAAATGAGCTTAATAAGAGAGAAAGTGGGATGATTTGATCTGAAAAGGGTTATAGCAGCTTCTAGGAATTAAATGACATTCTGTAATCCTAAAATAAACCTGCTCTAATTCACGAAGTTTCAGGCAAGATAAAAATCAATTAAACCTTCTAAAATTCATGAAAAAATATCCCCTAGGGTTTAGAACATTCAATTTGACCATTGGAACCTATCTTCACCTAGATTGAGAACCTTACCTAATTTTTGACCTAATTTGGGTTTTTATGCAAATTGACCAGTCAAACGTGGTCAAACCTAAAATACAACTTCACCATTGGATTCCTTATGTCAAAATTAGGGTTATATCAAAATTTGGACCTAAGGAAAGTTTTCCTTGACCTACTTTACAAATTGGTCCTCAAGAATTACTTTTTGACCCTTAACTTTTTGAACCCTTGCACTTAGCCCCTCAACTTTCCCTTCGTTCTCTGCAAGTCGGTCCCTCTGCCACCCGCAGCAGCTGCCATGCCTCTGGTGACTTTGCACGGAGGATGGCGCTGTGCAGGGTATGGGGATCGGCCCCAGAAACGGGAAGGGGGTCCCCTGCATTGTCTTCTTCCGCATGGACCCCATCCCATGCCCTGCCGACGCCCATACCTCTCCTGCAAACGTGCGAGAGGCATGGGTCCCTTTTTCGACCATTCTCCAGCGGCCTGCCCACGCTTCCTCCTCGAGCTTCCCTCCTCGCCAACACTTATTTAAGGAGCGGTAGGAGCTGCCGATTGCTCCAAGCTCGATTTGGCCAGAGAACTCCCCCACATTCGTCCCCTCCTCACTCCGGCCAACAGCCCGCAGCTTCCAGCGACTCTTCCTCCTCCTTCCAGTCTCTCTGCCACAATACCAGTGGCAAAGCTGTCTTCACCTCCTTCCTCCGCGTCGTGCAACACCCTCACGCGCGCCCCTAGCCCCGTCATCGTCGCCGCTCTCCCTCCACTGGTGCCTTCTTCTCCGGCGACAGCAGGTACTGCCTGCCACCCTCTCTCCCCTTTCGTCCACTCAATTAGGTTAGAACTACTTGTCTCCTTCCCCTCTTCAATTCCCCTCAACCTATTTCACAAAACGCCCTTCGACAGCCACGGTCCACCGCCATCTTCCCCATCTCCGGCCACCCTCCGATGAGATGCATCCGCCACTCCGCAACCCCACACGTCTCGCCACCCATCTCACAACCTCCGCCACACTCCACTGAACATCATCCACACACTCACGCACTGCCTACACCACCACAAACACCCCCCGACCTAACCCATAACACCGGCCATGGAGCGACCTAGGCACGCACGCCTAGGCCACCCCGCGCCTAGCCAACCTCCACTTCACCTGTGCCATGATACGGCGAAGGTTTTTCTCTGATTTGACAGGGCCGCCAGGCCGTGTTTCCGCATTTCAAGTTTTGACCCTCTTCCGCCATTGACGGGGGCGTGAAGAAGCTTGCTCGCGAGCTCCAGCTCGTGCACTCCAGGCGTCAGAGTCCCAGGAGAAGCGGACTGGAGTCGCGAACTCGTACAGCCCAGCAGTTGGCGCTACGAGACCTGCAGCTGCCGCAATTGGAAGGAAGATCTCTTGCGGGCGTGCAAGCAACAACAGGCGGGACATTAGTCCCACCTCATAAACGGCTGGGCGTGGCGCTTCAGATAAATTGAAAAAGTGTATTGGGCTTATCGCCTTCGATACACAGGGGCTAGGTCCCTCGCCCATGCACGCAATGCGCCACGTGCTCGCACCCGCCCGCGCTCGCGCTCATGCCCCGCAGGCCTGGGTCCGAACCCGATTACCCAACCAAGCACTCCTCGCCCACCACCGCACGCTGGTGGGCCTGGTCCCGGGCACGATTACCCGACCCGTATACCTGCGAATGCTTTGGGAGCGAACCTTTGAGAGAGAAATAGAGAGAGAGAGAGAGAGAGACGTGGGGCTGGTAGGGGTTAGGTTTTGCCTAACCGTGTAACGTGCAAGGAAGAAGGAGAAGAAAGGAGAAGGAAGGCAGAAGACTTAGCCGCACAAGGCAGCAGCTGAAGAAAGAAGATAGGAAGGAGGAAGTTGCAGAGAAAAGAAAGAGAAGAAGCAGCCAAGAGCTGCAACAGAAGAAGAAAGAAAAAGACAGGAAGGCAGAGAAGTCAACTGAAGGAGAAGGCACAGTGCAAGAAGAAGAAGGAGGAAGCCGAACAGAGAAGAGAAGAAAAAGAAGCCAAGCGGAGAAGAAGCTGCGAGGCACTGTAGCAAAAGGGCAGATAAGGCGTTTGATTCAAAGAATCAGACGTCCAAAAAAAAAGGAAAGGCAGAGAAAGAAGAGAAGGAAGAGAGAAGAGGAGAAGAAAGAAAGAAAAAGAAAAGGATTTCTTTTTTGTGTTCACTCTCTCTCTTTAATTTTTGCAAAATAGTATATAGTTAATTGTGAATTTGTATGCTTCTAGAATCAAAGTTTGCTCCCTGAGTTTGACCTCGGGATATTTTAAATTTTGAGTTATAAATTTTTATTTGTTTTCACGGAGAGTTCATCTATATTACAACGAGATATCTGTTAAAACATAATCTAGCCGCATAAACAGTGGGCATGGCGGATTCATCTTTCGTTTTTACTGCCGTAGTCCTCTCCACCATTGCCAGAGCTTCAAGCTCAGAAGCTCCAGCAACACGCACGCCAGCCTACAAGCCACTGTCGGCCACCGCACACGCACCTGCAGGACGTGCGCAGCCTTTTTCCACGCGCGCAGGCGCTTAGCAGCGCACCCGCGCATGCAGAACCGGCCGCTACCGGTCGCCAGACCGCGCGTGCACTGTAGCGCACGGTCTGCACGACATTGTAGCCACCAGCTCGTTTCTCACTTAGCCGGTGGCATCGCGCTCTCTCTCTCTGGCACTACCCGCTCTAGCTGGTTGCCCGCACCAGTCCGCGCCTCATTGCGCCCACCCGCAGCGCTGCGCTTGATTGCACCTGCCTGCACACGAAGAGAGTGCTGCGCTCCCCAGTAAACCACGCACGTGCTCTCCCACTTGCACCCACGCAGCTATGCACACCAGATGACGGGGTAGCGCAGCAGACGGCTTATCTGCTACGCTCCCCTCATCCGCCAACGCATACACACACACCCACTTGTACACACACTCGTACTCTCACACACACACTTGTACACTCTCACACACACCCTTATACACACACACACATATATGTATATATATATACATGTATATATATATATATATATATATCTATATATATATACATATATATACATATATGTGTATATCCACCTACCCGTATCCATATATACACTTCACCACCCATACTCCCGTGCACTAGTCACTCCATCGCGCATCATATCGTGGGAATATCTGCACCAGTTGCTGATATTCCCCGATATCCGTGCAAAGCAAGCGCTCCCACACACACTCCCACACATCCGCCCCATACTCCACACGGCACTCCGTCTTGTTGGTTGCATCTTACTAGATGTGGACCAACTTGACACTATGCTACAGTCCACTTCCACCTCCACCCTTGTATATAATATATATATACTGTATCTACTATATATCTATACATATACTAAGCTAAATATTTCTTTCTTTTCTAGCAACCTATCTTATTTTCATTTATCTTTTATTTCTTGCTATTAAAAAGGTAAAAAAAAAAGAGTAAAAGAGAAAAGATAATTTTTGTCTTGTAGGTACTCGGTCTTGTGAATAACACGACTAATTTTTGGGAACCCCAAGTTGGCTACAAGCCAAGAACCATTTGGCTCAAGGTCAAGGACTTGATTTTTGAGGGTGTATCTCAAGGACAACATTATCACCAACAAAAAAATCTTAAAATAGAAAAAACCAAAAACATAATAAACGGAAGAAACAGATACGTTTTAGGAAAGGCGTAGAAACTCCTTGACCTTTAAATTCCCGCCTCTCTGAGATCGACCCTGGGCCTAAAATCGACCAAGATAAAATCAAGTATGCCAGGTTAAAAAGTTTTGTGAAGCTGGTTAGACTCAATTTAGGTTAACTCACTATACTAACTTCAACGATAATATCACCATATTAACAAAACCTATTCGAGTCGCACCACCAGTCAAACATGGTCATACTCAAACCAACTTCACCTTCAGATTTCTTGTGTCCAAACAAGGTTAAGGCCAAAATTTGGGCCTAATCAGAGTTCATCTTGACCTAATTGTAATATAGTCTCTCAAAACTCTATTTTTCTCGCTTAAACCCCTAACTTTCAATATTCTTGCAATCAGGTCCCTAACTTCTTCATCTTCTTCACAGATAGGTCCCTGCTGCCATTGTTAGGTCAACCGACCTATCGACGAGCTTTGATCATCTCAAAACCTCATCAAATCATCTCAAATTTCCACCAAATTTGGTGGGATTGGTGTTCACATTGCAAAGAATCATCTGAGCAAGATCTTGGCTTCTAATTCGCTATGTTGAGCCCTAGTGAACCCCTGAAAATCATGGGATTCTTTACTTCCAAATCTGAGCCTTGTTTGCACCTAACTTCCAATTAAAGCTTATTCTTGAGCTCTATAAAAGTTCCTCATGCTTCCACCATTCTCCTTTGTCCGATTAAGGCCCAAAAAGCTTCTTCTCTTCTTCCTCCAACCAGCTCCAATTGTGACTTCGACGGCTCCCCCAATTTCCTTCGTCGACGCCCCCAACGGTCAAATTGGAAGCACAACTCTCTTCCTCACCTTCTCCCGACGGTGGCCGACCAAAGCCTCATCGCATATGACCTCTTCATCGCCGCCGCCCCCTCACTAGAGTATTCCCCTTCTCTAGCGTCGGTCAATCAAAGCCGACGCTGATGACTCTACAATTATTAGCATTAACTATGTCAATTAGAGTCAATTTTGAGGGCACATGTGCATTAATGATATATCATAATGGGTTTGAGAGCATGCATGCATATTGTGTTAAGATTGCTTGTAATTCATGTTTAATGTCCATGTGTGCAAGTGCGTATTAAAACAAGTCTCAGATGAGTAATCGGACTATTCGGACGACGAACGAATTCCAACGGACTCAAAATCACTTCAATCCGACCTCTGTGGCCCCTACAATAAGCCCGGGAAGTCCTGGCCATTGATCTGATGATCACCGACCCTCACCGAACCATGTGGCGCCTGCACTAGCCCCCATCACGCACCCCGCTCCTCTTCATCGCATTCAAGATCGACCATGACTATCTGATCTTTGATCGGATGGCTGAGGGACCATAAGCCTCACGACCTAATTGCGGGTGTGGCGCAGCGGGTGCGCCTCCACCTCACACATAAGCGGCAAGCGTTCGAGCCCTGCTGCGCCCCAAATCATGCTTCATCCGCACCACAGCCGATTAGAACCATCCGATCGCCATCAAATGGCCCTAAGGCTGGCTACGCAATGCGCTCTCACGTGCTCGATATGTATGCGCGCAATAACACCGCATCTGACGCACACCCCAAGCGTGCTTGAGGCGCAATCTGAGCTTGCATTCACGATCGATCTAGGTCGTCGATCGTGGATCGGACAGCTCTAAGCCAGCGCACACGGATCGTGCAAGGGAAGAAGCACACGCGCTTGATGGACCGACGGGAGGAGGCCTTCACCGACACTTTTGGAATGGGTTTAGCGACGTCCTGGACGTTGCTAAAACCCCTACCTGATTGAGAAACCCTTCATTCTCTATAAAAACCCCCACACCCACTCCATTTAAGAGCATCCCTTCCTAGCTTCTCCTTATCTCTACTTAGCACACCTTTCACACTCCCTCGAAGTTGCAGAGCCGTCGACGGAAGCCCATCCACTGCCATGACTGCCTCGCCTCTCCATTCCGCACCTCTTTACCCTAGTTTAATATTTGTGTTTTAAAGATTTCCTCTAGCATTGTACTTGTGAAACAATTTTACTCATGCAATATATTTTCATTTGTTTCATCATATCATGTTTCATGCATGCACAAGTAATCACCATGCTATAATCTCAAATCTCTAACCCTACTCTCTCATTTTCTCGCAAGCAAACAAAGCAAAGATTTTTGTGACACCCTAACGTGACAAATTAATCTGATTTCACACCTCCTCGTGCTTGACACTTGGACTCACCTAATCCATATCTTCATTTAAAATTGATATCACGAATGCATTCTATAACAACGGATTTAACTTAACGCGATTTGACGACGTCAGACGCCAACTTCCTCCCTTTCGACCCTTAGACTAGGCCAATCTCTCTCTCTCCTTCTTTAGGTTAGAAGCACTCCTTCCCCACTTCAAATCGACTGCTAATCGCCTCTCTCCCCCCTGTCTTGCCTGGTGTTAGCAAAGTTTCGACAACATCGTGCGACCATCGTAGACACCCAATCCACACGCTACAACTCCCAAAAACTCCGCCATACGCCTCCTACCAAAAGCCCTCACCCAATTTCATCATTCACTCACTCCTTCACCCCACCGAACAAACCTATCGTCCGTCGCCCTAGCAGTCACCATCCGGCCACCACACACCTCCTCACACCTCATAAACATCACCATCACCCTCCACGCATCTTGGCGAGGCTTTTGAACTTTCTAATTACGACCAAGTGCTCATATTCGTGATTACAGGTACTCGCCAGATATCTTGCACCAACTATCACCTTCTCAGCCATCTTTCGCTGTGCACCGATCACCTCCAGCCTTGAATTCACTCTCAGCAGCTGTAGATCCATCTGGAGAACACACCTGTGGCTCCAATTAGACAAAACAGCAGTAGTAGCTTACTCAATTTCTCAAGCTTCATCCGCAGCTGCACATAAAGATGAGAACTTCTAATAGTCCCACGTCGTGTGGGAATAAGCTGAAGTAGGCATATAAAGTGAATCTTTACTGTAGGCTCCTTACCTCTTCACGAGGGGTAAGGTCCCTCATCCCACACCAACCTCCACTCCTCGCTCATCACCACCTTCGGTGAGCCTAGACCCCATGCCCAGATCCGATTACCCAATTGTGCGCCCGATTAGAGAAAAAGAGAGGAATTCTTATGGAGGGTGGGGGAGGGTTTTGCACTATTCGTCCTCAAGAAGCGTGCCTCTATACACACCAACACTTGAGCACTTGAGCATTTCTGAGGCATTATGCTTAGGTTGAGGTGTTGGCTCGTGTCTATTAAGGCCTTGACACTTAAGGCGTATGAAGCATCCTTGCGACGTCTGATCTGGGTTACTATTACTATATTTGAATTACTCTGGAGATACTTGGTTCTTATCTAACGTGGAATTGAGAGATTAAGTGGTTCTAACCACTGTTAAGATATTTGGATGTGCTTAAATGTGGGATTAAGTGGTGATTTAAATCACCATTTTTTTTAGATTCCCAATTTCTTTTTATTCTATGATTTCTTGAGATACTCTTGCTTATTAATGAATATATTTGCAAGTATATTATTCATTGCATATCTTTGTGACAATTAATCATTGTGCTCATCTATTTTATATTTCTATTAGTGTGTGAATTCCATATTTGTTCCCTGCGAATGACCTTGGACCCAATTCTTTGTTTTCGAGTTTTATAAATTTAAATCCTATTACATTTTTATTAATCGTACTACAACACGCATTTCATAAAACTCAACAAAAACGTTCGAACACTTACCTGGAGGTGGAGCCTCTTGAAGCCTTAAATTTCCTCCCTTCCTTACTACAACTTGGAGGAGGAGGAGAGGGAAGAGGAGTCGGTGGAGAAGGAATGGGGAGGAATAGAGGTAGTTCTCGTTAGAGCAAATGGGTTTCATGCCCATTTAAGTTGCTTTGTATATTAAGTAGGGACATTTGCAAGATGTCCCTCCCACCTAAAAGCTCAATTTAAGAAGAGCTCCCTTAGACCTTCTTTCATCATAAATGGCCCTCACTCAACATTTGTTAATAACCATAATATGTAGCTTGTCCTTTAAGGTGCAAATCAAAATAATTAGGCCCTAAATACCCTTTACACCATTATTAGCAATCCAATTGGGGTTTAATAGGCCTAATTTATCTTAACAAAATCCAAACCCTTACATGTAGTCCTCCTCGTCCAAAATGGCCGACTAGTAACCCTGAACTTTCCTCCTGTGAGCATCTACCTCCATGCTAATCACTTTTTACAACTGTAGATGATCATTATAGTCGACAATGGCTCTTGGTGGATGCTCAGTCCTTGTTGGTTTATAAGTACTATCTGTGGTGTCATCGCAAGTCCAACCTTCATTATCTTCAAGGGGCCTATCATTACGACTACTTCAAACATGGTCTTCCATGATTCTTGCAACTTCCTTGGCTTGATGTTGGGCTGCTTTGGAAGCAACCAACTCCTCCAACTCTTGGATGCATTGTCGGAGGAGTTGATTCTTTGTGGAAGGGGCAAGACGCTACTGTTGCCTTTCAACTTAGGCGGTCTCCCCCTCCTGCAAGGCTTAAGGGCAAGCGATTCACCATTCAGAATGATAATAGGGGCTTGGGGATCGATGATGTTGTTCTCCATCTTCTTTCCTCGATTCCCCCACACTCATTGGACGACGACGATCTTGAGAGTCCACCAGGCGGAGAGACTCAGCTTGAAATGGCTGAAGGTGTATGGGGCAGAAGTTACTTGATGGGAGTAGTGCTGATGATGGTGTTGGACTAAATAATATTTCCCACAAACGACGCTAATTGATCAAGTGTAAATCCCCAAAATACTACTTGGGTTTACGAGTAGCACGATCTAATCAACTTTATGAATGCACAATGAGTCTTAGACAAGCATGCATTCACACAATAGCACAACAAGATTTCTTTACTTGGTTCCACCACATGAGGTATATGTTTGAGAAAGGGATCTAACCCTTAATTACTAAGAATGGAAAGAATAGATTACGAATCTATCTTTCTCTCCTTTTAATACATCGATTGTGTTGTTACTGTCTTTCGTCCCATGGCCCATCCTCATTTGCTGCCTCTTTTAGTATCGTTGCTCCTCATCTCTAATCATGTAATAGTCACTTCTAAAGATTGAAGGGCCATGATTGTCATTTGTTATTCGCCATCTTGTTCATCACCCACATCTTTTCCATTTTTGAGTCTTATTGACCATTGCATGATGGGAATATATGGAATAAAAATAAAGATTTACCTCAAGGAGTTGACATCAAGTGTCATCAATTAAAGACCTTAATAGCATTTTTCTCGTTCAGCACGTGAGGAGAATTGGATCATATTTACGGGTCATTTATCGTATTAACAATTGACTCCCTTCATATCATTGGTACATTTCCTTCGATCGTATTAGTACATTTTGTTTGGCCGTATTACAATCAAAATGTTACTTTGCAATTCATAAGGTCAGCCTAATCCCTATTCATGGAACTTGGCCTTCAATTAGCCGATTATGGCGACATTAACAACGTAAAGCTTATCATGGATAACCATTGGGTCATTTGGAAATCTCCAAATTTAGACGTCTAAACTTCCTCATTTGGTCATCTAAACGGACCAGGTGAGCAAACAATGTCGCACCCTCATTTGATGCACTCTTGCCTAACTTTGGTTATATAACTCAACACTTTCATGTGTCTAAAAACAACGTAAATATGTTATGTTATTTTAAACTTACTTTTTGCTTCCTCTTTCCGCTGACATTTCTCAATCTTCCTTTCTTAAAACATCTTAAAGAAGTCTTAGATATTACTTGTTAGAGTTAGGTTGATAAAACTCTCGATTATTATAACCAATACAAGGGACATGCATCCCCTCTCCATTTCTAAGTAAATACTTTGATACAATTCTTAGCAATGTACAGAAACTTTTCCTTTAATTTTCATTTTCATTTTCCAATTATAATTCTAGTTATCCTATATTTCAACCACGGACGAAATTTCCTTATTTTAGTTGATGGAGGATGCACTCAATCAAACATTAAAAAACTTCCCTTTAATATCTCTATCATCATATTTTCTTGTTCTAGTACCTTCTTAATGAAAATTGTATACCAAAAAGGAGGATTACAATCTATTTTAAGTTGTTGATAGAAGTGCATACCATCACCTAGGGTTTCATCTCTTTCTAATCACCGCCATTCTCCGATAACTTTTCCTTCTCCATCTAAACCCGAGCACACCCACTCAGTGCCTCCTCGCTCTCTTCCCTTTACCATAGAAGGAGCATGCAATGTCCAATCCTTAACTTCTCCACTATTTTTTACATCTCCTTAGATCTCTATCTTATCATGATTGTTCACTTGCTTAGGACCATAATATCATCACATATGCCTAAATCCTCCTCTTCAACCACTCATTATGACCTTCACCAAAGCATGGCCTTCCTCTTTCCTCAAATTTAGTCATATTTACTTTAAGGAGAAGAGTGAATCATTCTTCATTCCTATGGGGATGCCAATTTCACCATCTCTCAAGACTAGTCTACCTCTTGGCAAGAGTGTTTACTTGCTACAAGTAAAACTTTCCCTTCAAGAAGCCCTATGCAAGGTGTGCTAAACGGTTACTAGATTGCTCGTGGTGTTCCTTCAAGTCAGGTTTGATGGAGATCCCATTATTAGCATTGATTTGAAAGGTACCATTTCATTAATCACAAAAATACTTCTGCACATGTTTTATTCTTTTCATTTTATTATTTGACCATAAGCTAAATGTTTTGGACTGTTAAAACTCCTCTCCTATAATTCTAGTTTGCTGTCTTTTCCTCTAATTCATGGTGTACATATGATTATACTAATTAGACCAAATTAACTTTTTTACTACACAAAAGATAATTAGATTTGTATATATACCATGTACTTAACAAGGAGATATGATTGATCTAGAGAGATAAAAAGGAGGGATTTCCATTTGGATATATAAATATGTTTTTAATTTTTATTACCAATTTACCATTTACATTTTCAACATTATTCATGTCCAAATATTACAGCAAAATAAGAAAAAAGATGCTTAAGGCACTGCTAGGAAGTGGGCTCTTTCTCGTTTAAGTTCCAACCTATATTGTAGGTAAAACATATTCGACAATTTATATGGCAAAATGTAGACTTTGCCCTCTCGTTCTTTATATCATCTACCTGTAACTTTCAAAATGTTTAAAAACATAATATTTCCATCAAATTGCTATTTTTTGTGGCAAATTCTGAGTTGAGTTCTTTATTAATCACAATTTTTTTCTTCATTACTTAACATGCAAGTAAAATGAGTGGTAAACTTAATTTCATGGCCAAGGTAAAGAGAAAGTGTAAATATACTTCCATTTGAACCTCTATACATGCCACTGATCAAATCATAAAACTTTCCGGGATGGGTAAAGCAAAGTCAGGAAATTACACCATGTGTCATTAATCTCTGATATCAAATAAATCAGTGTAAATAGGAGTATAAAAACCATCATCCTCTGTGAAATGGGCAATAGATGCTGTACATCTACTAGATCCCAAAAGATATCCATACTCTTGTATTCCCACCGCATCCAACAACATTCTCATCCCTTCCCTTCCCCTTCTTCCTCTTCTCCTTTGATATATATCATCAATCAACACTCTAACCAATACCTCAGGCTTCAAAATAAACTTAATCATAATCGTATCCAAGTACCATTACTTTAAGGATCTTGTTAGTTTGCATTCTCCTTGGTATAGGTGGATGTTAATTCTCATACTCGAACCCTTCACCTGTCATCCCAATGATGAGTGCGTACCATTTGCACGACGACTACCTTAATCTCTACCTTATTCCCACCACCCCTCTCAGTAAATAATCGATAAACTTGCATCTAACAAGTCAAGAACAACAACATTCCCCCTAGCAATTAACCCCCCTCATTGCTAACCTTAGGAGTAGACGCTTGGCTGAAGAGGTGTCAGCAACGAAATGGAAGGATGATGTGGATGCAACTTCTACGAAGGAAATACCTTCCTAGGAGATTCTATGTCTCGACGTGAGGTTTCGCTCCTGTAGGAAGGCATAGGGTGGACTCCGAAGAAAGAGAAGGAGGAGGATGCTGGATTTTTTATTTTTTAAATCCACATGTAACTAAATAAGGTTGTCAAGAAAATAAAAATCGAATTCGTGTCATTCGATTCGAATCTGATCCGAACTCGCACTTCAATATCGATATCAATAGTCGTACACAAATTTCATGTTATGAGTTCTACAACATCAATGCTACGAGTTCTCCCTCCACTCTAAAACCTCTCTCTCTCTCTGTTTTATATATATATATATATATACACATACACACCACCCCAACCCCATTCCATCTCTCTTTGGCTGTGGGGAAAAGTTGCCTGAAGGGTAAGATGAATCAAAAAATTTAACACTCTAACAAAATCGGATGGTACGCTGATGATGTAGTTCATCGTATCTTTGTAGTTTAAAAATAAGAAGTTTAAATGCCTACCTTTGGTAGAAGTTTAAAAATAAGAAGTTTAAAAGGTGTGTTGTGGATCTTCTTCCACCACGTGTTAACTTCACTTTGCATACCTTTATTTTTTTCTTCTCCCCTCTTCCCACCCTCATCCCATTCGAAGAAAAAAAAACAAAAACAAAAACTTCTCATCCCTTGATCTAATTAACGTAATCTCATTATAAAAAATATAAAAAATTTTCTTCCCCTAACCTGAGTAACATCATCCTATCGTAAAAAGAAAATCATCCCTTTATCCGAGTGTTTGATTTAACTTCTTAAAAATATAATATTTTTATTATTATAAATTTTAAATGTAACATCTAAAGAAATTCAATGAAAACTTACTTACTACAAATAAATTTCACAAAAAAAACTTTACTATTCCTTCCAAATAAATTCGGACTCCACCTTTATATATTTTTACTTAAAAATCAATCGAATAATTATCGAATGAGAAAAATTATATGTAACTTTTATTACATTTGTTTATATATTTTTATAAATTTTTTATAAAATATATATACTCACATATTCTTGATATTTATATATATACCCCTATAAAATTACTTTGTTAAGATCGTATGTCCTTACTCTATTACATCCAACGGAAAACGTTACAAAAATATAAAAAATAGGAAAATTTATATATTTATCCCTAAATATGTCTCTCCGCTATTTTGTCCTCTTCCTCCCCCTCCCCCTTCCTCTCCTTGTCCCTCCGCTTTGGCTGCTGGGGTGGGCGCAGGCCTCGAAGACGAATGGAGTCCATTGATCTCCTTTAGAGGTGTGACGACC